>QLOH01000202.1:0-1486927 GCA_026901365.1 Sesbania bispinosa
TTAGTTTACATTAATTTGAGTTTGAATAGAAGGCAAAGGGAAAAATGGTGAGAGAGGAAGAAAGGGAGAATACTTTGTAAAATTATAAAATGAGAAAGTTGCACTTATAAACATACCATAAGTCAATCACTTTTACTGAGGATTTCCATTTTATTTTATTATTCTCAATAATTTAAAGTATGTTTGATTTAGCGTTAAATGTAATAAATTCACATTTTCAATGTTAGAAATAGTTGCATTTAGTAATCCAAACTTAAGCTTGATCAGTTTAAACGCGAAACTAGACACTTAGACAAGACCTATAACAAACTAGTAGAGAGAACCAAGGAGTGCTGGGTGGAAATTGGAAAAGGTTGTGCTGGAGTTTTTATCAACCCTCAGAAATAGTATAATAAAATACCAATTCGTTGCTTCAGGTATAATAAAATTGGTTGCATGTGTAACAACATGTATCAAATTATACACTATTTAACCAACGGGGTTGGTTCAAGAGGTACATGCTTGATTCCCCTTAAATAAGGTCTCGAGTTCGAGTCTTGTGGATGGAAAAAATCCGCCCTGGGAGAGCTAACCCCACCATGATGTGGATGTTCCCGGCTCGAACAGGATGGCCTCGCGTGGAGAATACCTGTGGTTAAACTAAAAAAAATTATACACTATTTAGTGACCGCATTGAACACCCTTGAGATCATTTCAAAATATTTGACATATCCAAAGTGACATCTCATCTCAACCACCCTCAGAAGAAATTGCGACATCTTTATTTCTTAGAGCTGCAAGCAGAAGTTAATTTTGATTTATGCATTTGGGTCCCTTTTCTACTGTTTAATATATATAAGGACATCACGTCGAGCTCTTTATGGATCAAAATTTCCTGTCTCTTTTTCCTGTCCCACTATAATTATTTGACACCTTAATTAATATCGATACATCAGCAACACACTTAAAATTAACATCATTAACTTATCAATGTTACAACCCAGTGAGTGGGGTATATTTAGTTTAATATTATTAGGGATATGCGGTGGTGGAAAATGGGAATGGAAGAAATTCAAGGGACAAGTCAGTGGTAGTGTTACGTTTTGTGCTGGTTGTGTTAACCATCTACATGGTGTCAGTGCAATGAGGGTGCTGTTCTTCTCAAGGGGTAGTGCTATTTTGCTTGATAATTTTACACGGGTGATTGACTAGCAAAAGATGCACTACAAGTGTTCAATGGAATGGGTGATTAAAACAAAGGTTGTTTTACTTGTTGCAGGGACTATCTCACAAGGATAAAATGCATGAAAAGTGAAGCAGTGATGTTTCTCAGCGTCTCCATGTTATATTTTTTAACTTTATCAGTCTCATTTATAATATGCAATCAAGATGAAATAAAAGTAGTAACCAAAAAAAAGATGAAATAAAAGTATTTCGAAAATTATCTGTGTCCCACAAACAATGGATACACACAAATGTACCACATCTGATTTACGCTCAGTCAAAAAGAAAGGAAGAGAGAATGAGATTTTAAATGGAGAATTGCGGTGCAATAAGATGAGTGTACTACTATTTGTGGTACACAGATCCTTGCTCAAAGTATTTTTTGTGGATAAGTTGCTTTATTATGGACTGCCCTGTTGATGTTGGTTATGGGGTTTTATGACATCATTTGCTCCATATCTAATACTTGATAATTGTAACTGTATATAAAATTATTGTTTTCATATTAATATTAAAAGTGATTCAGGTTAAAGATAAAATAAAAAATTATGTATCACCTGCAACAATGTCATAATGTCATAATGCTCATGTTACTCTTTGGATATATCAAAAATAAATTATGTAATCTATTATATACATTCATAATGAATAAGAAAGAACCCACTAGGGTCGGCCTAGTGGTTGGAGGTTTGGGTAGTTCAAAGGTTCTATGTTCAAACCTCATTGCTTTTCTGTACACCGAAAAAAAAATAATGAATAAGAAAGATAAACAAGTTTAAATTATTTTGAATGATAAAAAATACTTACACAAGTGAATCACCTTGAAAGCAATGTGAAATTTTGAAGTGCTTGTTAGAAAAATAAATAAATAAATAAAATAATGTGACTCATGTGAAATATAATTATGGGCCTAGATGTGATTTAATAAAATAAAAGGACCTATTGGTTAGTACAAGAAGTTATATTTTAAAATTGATTGTAACCAACTTGATGGAAGTTGGCTATATAAAGGAAACAAGGGTTCTGTCTATACCATAACAGTTACTCACTGTTAACCATCAAGAAAGCCTGTGAGGAAGAAAGAAAGGCAAAGAGGCAGATTGGGAAAAAGGAGATTAATTGAAGAACATATTCTCATTGGGTCTCTCATGGATCAAGGTAAGTCTCTCTTACTATTATAAATATATGTGAGAATCATAGATTCTAAGATCCTTATGATGTGCAGTAGTTTTCTTGAATTAGAATGTATGAAAAACTACAACTTACATGTGGTATCAGAGCATTAGGTTGTTGAATTTATGATTCTCCATGAATAATGTTTCCCAATTTTATGAACCCTAATTTTAATTAGTAATATATCGGAACCATTATTTTCCGCTGCGCCTACTGTAAGTGATTTCGAAATATGAATTCAATTTGTAATTATAGATTATGTATATGGAAGGCTGAAATTGATAGGCCGTGATTTCAATTTCACGTGAAATTGAAATCACCAAGGAATGTCGTGAATTGAAATTCAAAACAAAACAAACCGAAAGCTTTGCTGTGCGAATTTAAAGTTGAAATAATGATTGGTTTGTTATAAAGTTTTTTCTTTTAAAAATTGAAAGCCATATTACTTGCTCATGAATTGTATTAATTTTGGAATTAAATGTATGATAGATTTGTAATCACCAAAGTGGTCAAATCTTTATGTTTTATTTAATTCCAAATTATTGATGAATTTTTATTTCAATTACCCATAGAATGGATGCTAAATTATAAATTATTGATTTACGGGTTAATTGAAGTTCATTATTATAAGGCATTTATGGATCGCCCAAAGGTTGATTAGTTGTTCTTATAATTAATGGATATGATTGTTGGTAGTGAGTATGCATTATTAGCTTTATTTATATATCCAAAGATAATAAGTATTTCTAATTAATGCATATGTATCTTACCAAATAATGTTGATATTGTTAGCATCATTATGTTTTTGTGTATTAATGTATCACCCAAAGGAGAGCATTAGTATACATAGAATGCTTGTTTATTGTTTGAATCTGTATTGTATGTTTAATTTATGACTCAAAGTATTAATGTTAAGCATGTGTTAATTGCAGTATCTGTTCCTGTAACTTTACATTCGCATGCTATGTCTGTTTCGGTCTTTAATGGGTTGAATTTCTCTGATTGGAGCGAAAAATTCCAATTTCACTTAGGTGTGTTGGATCTTGATTTGGCTTTTCAAGTTGAAAAACCTGCTGCTATTACTGATGCTAGTAGCAATAAGGAGAAAACCCATTATAAGGCTTGGGAAAAGTCAAACAGACTTAACCTGATGTTTATGCGAATGAGCATAGCAAGTAACATTAAGTCAGCTCTTCCCAAAAACTGAAAGTGCAAAAGAATTTATGAAATTTGTGGAAGAGCGCTCCCAAACTGCTGATAAGTCTCTTGCTGGGACACTAATGGGTACTTTAACCACCATGAAATTTGATGGTTCTCGTAATATGCATGAACATGTCATTGAGATGACAAATATTGCAGCAAGACTTAAGTCTCTTGGAATGACAGTGGATGAGAATTTCCTTGTGCAGTTCATTTTGAACTCATTACCGTCTGAGTATGGTCCTTTCCAAATGAACTATAATACCATGAAAGACAAATAGAATGTGCATGAATTGCACAGTATGTTAGTTCAGGAGGAAACCAGACTTAAGAATCAAGGAAACCACTCCATTCATTATGTGAATAATCAGGGAGCTGGAAAGAAAGTTGTTAAGAAACATGGAAAGGGAAAAGGACCATTAAAGATTGGCGAGTCCTCTACTAAAATCCAGAAGAAAGATGACAAATGTCATTTCTGTGGGAAATCTGGACATTTCCAGAAGAACTGCCCAAAACGTAAAGCTTGGTTCGAAAAGAAAGGTGAGCATAATGCTTATGTATGTTTCGAATCAAATTTAACTGAAGTTCCCCATAATACATGGTGGATTGATTCTGGATGTACAACTCATGTTTCTAATATGATGCAGGGATTCCTTTCAACCCGAACCATAAACCCGAATGAGAAGTTTGTCTTCATGGGGAATAGAGTGAAGGTTCTGTTGAGTCTCAAAAATATCATAAGAGACTTTACGATGTTTAAGACAGCAATATTTCCAAGTTTTAATGATTAACAAATTTAAAGTATTTATTTTCACAGTTACTCTTAAGTGTTTAACTATCTGTGATTTCAGCAAGCCACAATACGCTTTATAAGTCTTTAAGAAATGCTTCAAGTCATCTGAGGGAAACAGGCCTTCGAAAGTGGTCAACCTGTCTTAAGCGTTGAAAGCTGTCTAAAGAGCCAAGCCTGTCTGAAGACTGGAACCCGAAGCCGTCTGAAGTTTTATTAATGACGTGGCATCCTTGCTGAAACCTTGCGTGAAGACTATTCTGAGTCTCTGCTGATTGTACGTTTTGGAACACGTTTATGGCAACAAACACAGAGGGCTTTCCTGGTACATTTGAATTTCATACACCACTGAGGAAATCTCTGAAAACGCAGCAGCGCAGCAATTCCTGAAGCAGCCTTTTTGGCAGATACAACCTTGTACTGTGTCAGAAATATCAGGATGCTCAGAAGTATGTCTCACAACGGATTGAATAGCATTTAATGCTATCTCTAAACGGTGGTTTTTCAACGGATTAAATTCTGGGTATAAATACCCTTTATGAAGACCATCACAAGTAGAAGTAACAAGAACAGAGAAGAGCATATAGAAAAAGAGCTTTTCTATATGCTCTTCTGTTCTTGTACTTCTACTTGTGATGGTCTTCATAAAGGGTATTTATACCCAGAATTTAATCCGTTGAAAAACCACCGTTTAGAGATAGCATTAAATGCTATTCAATCCGTTGTGAGACATACTTCTGAGCATCCTGATATTTCTGACACAGTACAAGGTTGTATCTGCCAAAAAGGCTGCTTCAGGAATTGCTGCGCTGCTGCGTTTTCAGAGATTTCCTCAGTGGTGTATGAAATTCAAATGTACCAGGAAAGCCCTCTGTGTTTGTTGCCATAAACGTGTTCCAAAACGTACAATCAGCAGAGACTCAGAATAGTCTTCACGCAAGGTTTCAGCAAGGATGCCACGTCATTAATAAAACTTCAGACGCTTCGGGTTCCAGTCTTCAGACAGGCTTGGCTCTTTAGACAGCTTTCAACGCTTAAGACAGGTTGACCACTTTCGAAGGCCTGTTTCCCTCAGATGACTTGAAGCATTTCTTAAAGACTTATAAAGCGTATTGTGGCTTGCTGAAATCACAGATAGTTAAACACTTAAGAGTAACTGTGAAAATAAATACTTTAAATTTGTTAATCATTAACTAACTTGGAAATATTGCTGTCTTTAAAACATCGTAAAGTCTCTTATGATATTTTTGAGACTCAACAGAACCTTCACTCTATTCCCCATGAAGACAAACTTCTCATTCGGGTTTATGGTTCGGGTTGAAAGGAATCCCTGCATCATATTAGAAACATGAGTTGTACATCCAGAATCAATCCACCATGTATTATGGGGAACTTCAGTTAAATTTGATTCGAAACATACATAAGCATTATGCTCACCTTTCTTTTCGAACCAAGCTTTACGTTTTGGGCAGTTCTTCTGGAAATGTCCAGATTTCCCACAGAAATGACATTTGTCATCTTTCTTCTGGATTTTAGTAGAGGACTCGCCAATCTTTAATGGTCCTTTTCCCTTTCCATGTTTCTTAACAACTTTCTTTCCAGCTCCCTGATTATTCACATAATGAATGGAGTGGTTTCCTTGATTCTTAAGTCTGGTTTCCTCCTGAACTAACATACTGTGCAATTCATGCACATTCTATTTGTCTTTCATGGTATTATAGTTCATTGGAAAGGACCATACTCAGAGACGGTAATGAGTTCAAAATGAACTGCACAAGGAAATTCTCATCCACTGTCATTCCAAGAGACTTAAGTCTTGCTGCAATATTTGTCATCTCAATGACATGTTCATGCATATTACGAGAACCATCAAATTTCATGGTGGTTAAAGTACCCATTAGTGTCCCAGCAAGAGACTTATCAGCAGTTTGGGAGCGCTCTTCCACAAATTTCAAATTCTTTTGCACTTTCAGTTTGGGAAGAGCTGACTTAATGTTACTTGCTATGCTCATTCGCATAAACATCAGGTTAAGTCTGTTTGACTTTTCCCAAGCCTTATAAGGGTTTTCTCCTTATTGCTACTAGCATCAGTAATAGCAGCAGGTTTTCAACTTGAAAAGCCAAATCAAGATCCAACACACCTAAGTGAAATTGGAATTTTTCGCTCCAATCAGAGAAATTAAACCCATTAAAGACCGAAACAGACATAGCATGCGAATGTAAAGTTACAGGAACAGATACTGCAATTAACACATGCTTAACATTAATACTTTGAGTCATAAATTAAACATACAATACAGATTCAAACAATAAACAAGCATTCTATGTATACTAATGCTCTCCTTTGGTGTGATACATTAATACACAAAAAACATAATGATGCTAACAATATCAACATTATTTGGTAAGATACATATGCATTAATTAGAAATACTTATTATCTTTGGGATATAAAAAAGCTAATAATGCATACTCACTACCAACAATCATAATCCATTAATTATAAGAACAACTAATCAACCTTTGGGCGATCCATAAATGCCTATAATAATGAACTTCAATTAACCCGTAAATCAATAATTTATAATTTAGCATCCATTCTATGGGTAATTGAAATAAAAATTCATCAATAATTGGAATAAATAAAACATAAAGATTTGACCACTTTGGTGATTACAAATCTATCATACATTTAATTCCAAAATTAATACAATTCATGAGCAAGTAATATGGCTTTCAATTTTTAAAAGAAAAACTTTATAACAAACCAATCATTATTTCAACTTTAAATTCGCACAGCAAAGCTTCGGTTGTTTTGTTTTGAATTTCAATTCACGACATTCCTTGGTGATTTCAATTTCACGTGAAATGAAATCACGGCCTATCAATTTCAGCCTTCCATATACATAATCTATAATTACAAATTGAATTCATATTTCGAAATCACTTACAGTAGGCGCAGCGGAAAATAATGGTTCCGATATATTACTAATTAAAATTAGGGTTCATAAAATTGGGAAACATTATTCATGGAGAATCATAATTCACAACCTAATGCTCTGATACCACATGTAAGTTGTAGTTTTTCATACATTCTAATTCAAGAAAACTACTGCACATCATAAGGATCTTAGAATCTATGATTCTACATATATTTATAATAGTAAGAGAGACTTACCTTGATCCATGAGAGACCCAATGAGAATATGTTCTTCAATTAATCTCCTTTTTCCCAATCTGCCTCTTTGCCTTTCTTTCTTCCTCACAGGCTTTCTTGATGGTTAACAGTGAGTAACTGTTATGGTATAGACAGAACCCTTGTTTCCTTATATAGCCAACTTCCATCAAGTGGTTACAATCAATTTTAAAATATAACTTCTGTACTAACCAATAGGTCCTTTTATTTATTAAATCAATCTAGGCCCATAATTATATTTCACATGAGTCACATTATTTATTTATTTATTTATTTTCTAACAAGCACTTCAAATTTCACATTGCTTCAAGGTGATTCACTTGTGTAAGTATTTTTATCATTCAAAATAATTTAAACTTGTTTATCTTTCTTATTCATTATTTTTTTTCGGTGTACAAGAAAAGCATGAGGTTTGAACATAGAACCTTTGAACTACCCAAACCTCCAACCACTAGGCCGACCCTAGTGGGTTCTTTCTTATTCATTATGAATATATAATAGATTACATAATTTATTTTTGATATATCCAAAGAGTAACATGAGCATTATGACATTATGACATTGTTGCAGGTGATACATAATTTTATTATTTATCTTTAACCTGAATCACTTTTAATATTAATATGAAAACATAATTTTATATACAGTTACAATTATCAAGTATTAGATATGGAGCAATGATGTCATAAAACCCATAACCACATCAACAGGGCAGTCCATAATAAAGCAACTTATCCACAAAAAATACTTTGAGCAAGGATCTGTGTACCACAAATAGTAGTACACTCATCTTATTGCACCGCAATTCTCCATTTAAATCTCATTCTATCTTCCTTTCTTTTTGACTGAGCGTAAATCAGATGTGGTACATTTGTGTGTATCCATTGTTTGTGGGACACAGATAATTTCGAAATACTTTTATTCATCTTTTTTTGGTTACTACTTTTATTTCATCTTGATTGCATATTATAAATGAGACTGTAAAGTTAAAAATAAAACATGGAGACGCTGAGAAAAACATCACTGCTTCACTTTTCATGCATTTTATCCTTGTGAGATAGTCCCTGCAACAAGTAAAACAACCTTTGTTTTAATCACCCATTCCATGAACCTTGTAGTGCATCTTTTGCTAGTCAATCACCCGTGTAAAATTATCAAGCAAAAATAGCACTACCCCTTGAGAAGAACAGCACCCTCATTGCACTGACACCATGTAGATGGTTAACACAACCAGCACAAAACGAACACTACCACTGACTTGTCCCTTGAATTTTTCCATTCCCATTTTCCCCACCGCATATCCCTAATAATATTAAACTAAATATACCCCACTCACTGGGGTTGTAACATTGATAAGTTAATGATGTTAATTTTAAGTGTGTTGCTGATGTATCGATATTAATTAAGGTGTCAAAATTATAGTGGACAGGAAAAAGAGACAGGAAATTTTGATCCATAAAGAGCTCGACGTGATGTCCTATATATTAAACAGTAGAAAAGGGACCCAAATGCATAAATCAAAATTAACTTCTGCTTGCAGCTCTAAGAAATAAAGATGTCGCAATTTCTTCTGAGGGTGGTTGAGATGAGATGTCACTTTGATATGTCAAATATTTTGAAATGATCTCAAGGGTGTTCAATGCGGTCATAAATAGTGTATAATTTTTTTAGTTTAACACAGGTATTCTCCACGCGAGGCCATCCTGTTCGAGCCGGGAACATCCACATCATGGTGGGGTTAGCTCTCCAGGGCGGATTTTTTCCATCCACAAGACTCGAACTCGAGACCTTATTAAGGGGAATCAAGCATGTACCTCTTGAACCAACCCCGTTGGTTAAATAGTGTATAATTTGATACATGTTGTTACACATGAACCAATTTTATATACTGAAGCAACGAATTGGTATTTTATTATACTATTTCTGAGGGTTGATAAAACTCCAGCACAACCTTTTCCAATTTCCACCCAGCACTCCTTGGTTCTCTCTACTAGTTGTTATAGGTCTTGTCTAAGTGTCTAGTTCGCGTTTTTAAACTGATAAAGCTTAAGTTGGATTACTAATGCAACTATTTCTAACATTGAAAATGTGAATTTATTACATTTAACGCTAAATCAAACATACTTTAAATTATTGAGAATAATAAATAAAATGGAAATCCTCAGTAAAAGTGATTGACTTATGGTATGTTTATAAGTGCAACTTTCTCATTTTATAATTTTACAAAGTATTCCCCTTTCTTCCTCTCTCACCATTTTTCCCTTTGCCTTCTATTCAAACTCAAATTAATGTAAACTAACTATTAGATGACAGGGCATCCAGAATATGTGTGGCGATTGGCGAAGTTTTACACATGTCGTCACCATAAAAACAATTTAGTTCCACCAGGAGACTCACGCCACACATCCACAGTGGAGCTGGCAATCTTTGAAGCGGTTAAAACAAAAAGAAACTTACGATTTATTTTTAAATTAATTATGGCAATGTCCGCCCCTCGGGTTTTCTCTCTCAAGAATTCTCAAAAAAGATTCCATATTTTTTTCCAGCTGGTTTGAATGTCTAATCTTTCCCCTTCCTCCCGGAGGAAGAGGACCTTATTGCTAGAAGTACAAAGAAGGTCAAATTTGATGAGGGTTAGGAGCAACCTATGGCAGAGATTTCCAGTCCAGCTAATCCCTTCTCCTTAGTCCGAAAAGTAAAGCATCCTACAAAGATATGGTTATGGCCTCAGAGGGTTTTGAAGGGACCCAAGAAGAGACATGGTTAGAGCGATAACAGAGGAATTATTTCCAGCAATTCAAGATTCTGATGAAGAATCTCCTAATCCTGAAGAATTTAATCCTCTCCAGAGGTTCAAATATCCTATGAGGAGTATGAATCTTGGTGTAAGCCTTGGAAAAATACTCTTATTGTAAACTGTTATAGGATAGAAGCTCAGTCTGCGTTTTCTCTCGGCTCGCTTGCAATCTTTATGGGCTTTAAGAGGACAGGTAGGTGGCAGATCTAAATAATGATTTTTTCACGGTTCGTTTTTTAGTGATCCTGAAGATTACAACCATGCACTGTTTGAAGGCCCTTGGCTCATTACAGATCACTATCTCCTGTTCAGAGGTGGAGGCCAAGATTTAAACCCTATCAGATTCTATAAGAAAATTGTTGTTGTGGGTAAGAATCCCTAATCTTCCTATGGAACTATATAACCCTCATTTCCTATGGAGGGCGGGCAAGTGTCTGGGCAATATGTTGAAATAGATCAACACACACACATTCATTCAAGAGGAAAAATTTGCTCGTTGTGTGTTGAAATTGACATCGGAAAAAACTTGTTCCTTATATTTCTGCGATTGGAGATTTAAAATTGAGTATGAAGGATTACACCTAATTTGTTTTAACTGGGGAAATATGGGCATAAACTAATTCTTGTCCTGATTACACATCTTATCTGATTCTGAAAATTCCAAAGATCCTGATAATCAGGGTATTTCTATTTTACCTGAGAGTGAAAGGGTTGTTTACCTGAGGGATGAAAGGGTTAATTGTGACTCTCAGGTTCCACTTGACACTTAACGGTACGTCCAGTTCCCTCAGTTTCATGTTTCGGCCTGGATGTTGGCTAAGAAACCTCAAAGGAGAGCAACTAAGCCAGGGCTAATGGGGCTCATGAAGGATGGAGGTATTACTGGTTCTAAAACTAATGGCTCTAGATTTAACATTCGCATATGGATACTAGGAAAAATGCTGAGCCTTGGGACTACCCCTACTAGCAATAATGATGAATTTACAGATAAGACAGAACAAAGTTCCCAGCAATTAAACACAATATAGTCAGGGTCAGGGATCCCAAAGGAGGAAAAAAACCCTCAAACAACATAGATTAAATAAGCCAAAAACAGCTAGCTACAGTCAACAAGCTTGGTAAGGATTAAGAGTCAGGAAATTGTCAAGTCAGCTCACAAAGTCAATTCCGGAGACTATAGTAAATACAAAACAGCAAAGAAAATCAGCAATTATCCCTAAGAGCATTCTGCCTGTCAGAAATAAACCTATTCTCCTAGAACTCAAGAACAGAAACAAGCTGATCATGATTGACTTACAACTTATAAAGAAATGGGGATCATCCTCAGGAGCTGCCAGATTATAAATCCATTCAAGCCGGAGTCTGTCATGCATCAGGATTCTTTGACCACATGCTTGGAACCTGAACCGAACCACCAGACAAAGAAATCTCAGCAAGTCATATGGTATAGATGAATGAAAACTCTAATGAGCTGAATCATGCTATTATGGATAGTAATATCAGTCAAGAAGGTAACCTTCAAACTCTCAATAATACTCATTCATGAATTATATAGTTTGGAACTGAAGGGGTATCTTTTCAAAAAGGCTTTGCTGGTTTTATTAAAGATCTCCGACATTTATATAAGGTGGATTTCTTATCTTGCTTGAAATTCATGCTAGTGGCCTTAGAGCCATTAACCAGGTTAGGAATTTGGTTTTGACAATTACTTAATTGTTGATTCTGTTGGTCAATCGGGTGGCCTTATTATGTTATGGAATAGCTCTGTTTGGAATGTTACAGTTATTGATTCTGCTCCTCAATTTATTCACACTCGGGTTAAATATGGTAAGTTAACTTGGTTCTTAACTACTATTTATGCTAGTCCCCATAATATAAATAGGAGTATTCTGTGGGACAAACTTAAAGATATTGCTTTAAATACTTTTGGCCCTTGGACTGTGTTAGGTGATTTTAATGCTATCACTTTTCCTGAGGATAGAAAGGGTGGTGTGGGTAAGCACAATATCAACAGTATGAGAGAGTTTAATTGTATGATTTCTGAGTGTGGTCTGCTGGATGGGGGTTTTGTGGGTGATCCTTTTACTTGGAAAAGGGGTAGTCTTTATGAAAGACTTGATAGAGTTTTAATGAATATGGCTTGGAGAGTAACATTTCCTGAGGCAAATGTTATACATCTTCCTTTTTACAAATCTGACCATTGCCCTCTTCTTATGAATTTTGATCACTCCCCTTCCCCTAATAAACACAGAAGGCCTTTTAGATTTTTAGCTTCTTGGATGCAACATCCTGAATTTAACTCCTTTGTTCAAAATTCTTGGGAGATAATAGTTATGGATTGGAATTCTGCGTTAAACAAGTTTAAAAATGATGTTCATCATTGGAATAAAACTGTGTTTGGGAATATTTTTTATAGGAAAAGGAAAATTTTAAAAAGAATTGAGGGCATAAAAAGAAGATGACTATATGTTCTGATCCTAGTCTTCCTAATCTCCATAAAAAAACTTTGGGGTGAGTATGAGGAAATAGATGCCCAGGAGGAACTCCTTTGGTACCAAAAATCTAGATCAAATAAAATCTTATATGGGGATAAGAATACAAAAATTTCCATGGTGTTACTGTGTCTAGGAGAAAAAAGAATAAGATTATCAGTCTTAAGAATGATATGGGGGATTGGATTTCTGATGCTGATGAGTTGGAAGCTCTATGTACTAACTATTTTATGCAGCTTTTTCAGGAGGAAGGACAATATGAAGTCTTTCCTTTACAAAATAGTTTTCCTGATATAGACTATGAGCACCTTATGTTTCTTTCTAGTCCTGTTACAAATGATGAGATTAAACAAGTTGTTGTTTTCCATGGGGGTTTTAAAGCTCCTGGTTATGATGGAATTCATGCTATATTCTATCAGAGCTACTGGAATATCATTGGTCCTTCTGTATGCAATTTGATTCATCAGGTTTGGACAAATCATTGCCATTATTGAGTCCTTAAATGATACCCCGATTGCTATTATTCCTAAATGTGATAATGCTATTAGCCTAAAGCAATTTAGACCTATTAGCCTTTGTAATGTATCTTATAAAATTATTACTAAATTAATTTCTCAAAGGATAAGAAAAGTGATTTCTAATCTAGTGGGGTCCCATCAAAGCAGTTTTATACCTGGCAGGCAGAGTAGGGATAACATTATTATGCCCAGGAAATTATTGGGTCTATGAGAAGGAAAAAGGAAAAAAAGGGCTAGATGGCTATTAAAATAGACCTTGAAAAGGCCTATGACCGTTTTTTAAACTGGGATTTTATCAAAGATACCCTGTTGGATATTGATTTTCCTGATAATCTGATTTCTATATTGGGTCCTGTATCTCTACTACAAATATGAGGGTTTTCCTGAATGGGGAAGCCCTTGTTTCTTTAAGCCTTCTAGAGGAACGGACAAGGGGATCCCATATCCCCCTATCTGTTTGTTTTATGTTTGGAGCGTATGTTCCAAATGATAAACCTTGTTGTTGATTACAAGTTTTGGAAACCTTTTAAGGTGGGTAAGAAGGGCCCAGTATTTCTCATCTTGCTTTTGCTGATGACCTTATCTTTTTTCTGAAGCTTCCATGGATCAATGTTGAGATAATTCAACTATTCTTGATGTTTTTGTAGAAGCTCGGGCCAAAAAGTTAGCTTAGATAAAACTAGGATTTTTTTCTCTCCTAACGTTTGTTTACAGGTTAAGGACGAAATTTCAACATCTTTAGGATTTCAAAGAACAACTGATTTGGGGCGCTATCTTGGTGTTCCTTGTAACATCCAAAATTTAAGGAACTAGAATTTGAATTAAAAATGCTTTTAATTTGTTTAACGTAAAATTAATAGGATTAATAAAAGATTAGTATAATTTTAATAATAATAACAATTATTAATAAAATAGTATTAATGACAATCCCAAAGTTATTATTATTATTATTAATATTATTATATTATTATTATCATTGTTATTATGATTATTAGTATTAGGATTTGTATTAGTATTAGTTAGTATCAATAATTAATTAGGAAAGAAATAGAAGGGGATTAGGGTTAGAAGGAGAAAGAAGAAGAACGAGGGAAGGAGAGAAGAAAGGGGGGGGGGCTAGTGAGGAGAAGAGAGAAGGAAGAGAGAGGAAGAAGAGGAAGGAGAAAGAAAGAGGAGGAGAAAGAAAGGAAGGAGAAGAGGAAGGAGAAGGGAGGATGGGAGAAGGGAGAAGGGGAGGAGAAGAAAGAAAAGAAAGAAAGAAAGAGAGAGATCGAAAAGAGAGAGAGATCGAGAGAGGATGGTTGCGGTGACGGCGGCCGTGAACGGAGGAGCTGTTCGCGAGCTGGTCCGACGGCGAGGAGGCGGTTCGACGGAGCAGTTCGAGCCTCGTTGGAGCTGCTCGACCTTCGACGGCGGCGGGAGCTCGCGGTGGCTCATGGCAGTGGCTTCACGGAGGAGCTGCGGAGGCTTCGAACAGCGACGACGGAGCTTCGGAAGCTCCGTATGACTGAGACGGCGGAGGTCCAGCGGCGGTGTACGGCGGAGGGCGCGGGGAAGCGTTTTCCAGTGTGGCGAACTCCGGTTAGGTGAGCGAAGCTCACACCTCCACTAATCATGTTTATGCTTCCGCTATGACCCCTATCCTCCTATTCCTCTTCCCTTTTAGTTATGGATGTTGATTGTGGTTAGAAGTATATGATATGCATGCCTTGAGATGATTACGGTTGTATGTGAAATCCCAGTTTAGAACGATTTGAGAATTTGAGAATATGTGGGTACAAATGGTATTGAATGGTTTTGTTGATGATTCTTGAAGTTCAAAAGTGATTTTTGTAGTATTTTGGTGCATTACCATAGAGTAGGGTTTGTCATGGAATGTGCTTTCAGGTTGTTTTAATTGAAAGGGGTATTTTTTTAGATTCACATAGCTAATATGGAATGATTGTTATTAGAAAACTCATATTTTTTTTTATATGATATTTCCATGTACATGTTAAGTATTCAGAAAGCTTTCCTTACGCATTTATGTCAGACATTTCTTAGAAACAAATGAGAATTTGGCTTCGGCCCAGAAATGAGTTATTTGTGAGGTTTGCGTCATTGAATATTTTAGGCTCTGGCCTGTTAAGATAAGAAAATGATTTTTGGCTTCGGCCTAGAGAAAATGGCTTCGGCCTGTTTTGGCTTCGCCCAAGTTAACTTAAAGAGATAAGATGGATTTCAGAAATTGATTTAAGACTTGGGTGATTAGTGCCAGTGTGATAAGTTAACATCCATGAGTTACTGCCTCGAGGTAGTGGGGTCCAGGCTTGGATGTGGGTGATTAGTGCCCGGTGGGTGGTGATTAGTGCCCAAGGAAGACGTTCCTTGTAGTTTGAGCTCAGGTCTAGCCACACAGCGATAAGTGATAAGAACCCGTTGGCTGGGTAATGCCGACCCGACGACTGGGTTATGTCGTTCATATGCATTCATGTTAAGTTTGTGCATGACAGTTTATCGGAGTATTGACCTGCCTTAATTCTTCATGTTGTGGTATCGGCTAATTCCATTAAGTTATGATACAAGTAGGTGACTAGGATAATGATGTATGTTCTATTGAACTATGTTGAGTGTTGCATTTCATATGATTGCTTTTCCCTCCACTGCTTGTTGCATGCTTTGTTCACTGGGACATAGTCTCACCCCACGTTACGGGGATATATTTCAGTTGTGCAGGTTTTGTACAGATTGATGGCAGAAGAGTAAAGATTTTAATTGAAATAATTGTCAAGGAATTGTAATTGAGTATTTAAAGTTTAGTGATGTATATGTATATTAAAGATGTTATTGGATATTAGTTCGTAGTGCTTATTCAATTGTTGTGTAGTAGTCTTTAATTTGGCCACGGAGGCCTGTTATCTTTGAATTGGAATATTGTTATGAATTGCACTGGTATTTTGCTGGTTTTCAGGTGATTCTGAAAATTTGGAAATGTCCAGTTTTCAGGGGGAAACTCTGCCGGATTTTCGGTAGGAGTTTATGAACCTTAACACTCTAAAGTGTTGGTTCGTTCCTATTTTTTTTCAAGGTTAGAATTGACCTCGAGTAATGTGATGCATGAAGTATGTGGTAGTCTAAGTAAGCGTTGGATTGCTTAGGCATCGTTGTATTATGTGTGCCGATATCGAAAATGGCGCGGAATGATTTCAGAAATTCGGGAATAATGTTTCCAACGAACATTATTCTTGGATTTAGAAATTTGGACGTTACATTCCTATCCAGCATAAAAGGGTTACACAGAGCACTGTTCATTATATCATTCAGAAAACAAAGACAAATCTGTCAAATTGGAAAGCCAGGACTCTCTCATTTGCTGGCAGGCTGACCTTAAGTCAATCCATCCTAAATGCTATTCCTACGTATGCTATGCAGACTTCTTATCTTCCTCAGAGTACATGTGAAGAAATAGACAGATGCTGCAGGAATTTTTTATGGGGTGACACAGCAGAAAAAAGGAAAATCCACTTGGTAAATTGGGATCAGATCTGTTCTCCTAAGCTGGAAGGAGGCCTGGATTGAGAAAAGCTAGAGAAGTCAATAAAGTCTACATGATGAAGATTGGCTGGAGTCTTATCAATCAGCCAAATGAGCTTTGCGTCAAGGTTTGAAGGCAAATATAATTGTGGAGATGAATTGATTCCTAAGGTGAAGAGGAAACAGGGTGACTCTAATCTCTGGAAGGGTTTATGTGCTAATTGGGAAGCTCTTTTAGAGAATTGCATTTGGAGGGTCAAGGATGGGAAGATTATAAAGTTTTGGACTAATAATTGGGTTCCTAATCGTCTTCCTCTGTTAAATTATGCTGTGAGCCAGATAAATGAGCCAGATCTTAACAAACCTGTTTGTTTATATGTTAATATAGAGGGGGATTGGGATTGTTCCCTAAAAGATCTCCTACCAGCTGAAGTATTTGAAGACATTTGTAAAATTCCTACTCCTCCTACTGTTTGTAATGATGACCTTGAAGACTCCTATGAAAAAGACACTATAGCTTGGAGGGGATCCTCTGATGGTAGTTTTACAGTTAAGTCTGCTTATGATCTCCTAACCAATGCTAGCAATGCTCATCATAACATCCTTTTCAAGAGAGTTTGGGACTGGAAGGGTCCCCAGAGAATCAAATTATTATTATGGAAAATTGCTACAAATGCGCTTCTCACAAATGTTCAGAGAAAATCCAGGAAGCTAACTACAGATGATAGATGTTCTTTTGTAATCTAGAAGCAGAAACTAGATGTCATATATTCAGAGACTGTTGTGAAATTAAGGAATTATGGCTTGGAGTCCTTACTAGAGAAGACCTATGCTCCTTTTTCGACTCTAACAACATACACCAGTGGCTCTTGGAGAATTTGAACAGCGCAGGAAATCAGAACCCTGTCAGGCTTAACCAATCATTTTTGGTGTTACAATAGAAACTATCTGGCATGCAAGAAATGATTTAATTTTCAATTAGAAACACTATACTACTGCTATCCTCATTAACAGATTAAAGGTATTGCAAAGGAGATTTTGGATTTCGAAATTCTAACCTGAACCCTAGATGTTCCTCTGTTGCGAATCATAATTCCTTGCTGAGGTGGTTCCCTCCCCTGAGGGCTGGTTTAAGCTCAATACGGATGGTGCTGTTTGGAGAGATGCTCAGCGCGCGGCTTGCGGTGGTATCGTTCGCGACTGCTGGGGGAATTGCGTACTAGGTTTTTCGGAATTTCTTGGAAGTTGCTCTGTGGTTGAAGCGGAGCTGAATGGAATCAAAAGAGGTTTGAAGGTTATGACAAAAAACCAATTTAATCGGGTCATAATAGAGTCAGATTCTCAGATTGCTATGAAATTGATCTCTGATGGTGTTCAAGACACTCACCAGTTTTCGAGCCTGGTCCGGGAAATTCTTGCCCTGAGTCATCAGTTCTCGGATGTGGCCTGGACGCGTGTGCTTAGAGAATCAAACAGAGTTGCTGATGATTTAGCAAAGGAAGGCTTGGAGATGAAGGAGAGATTCAGAGAATTTAGGGCTCTTCCCAGCTGTGCTTTGTTAAATTTCTACTTTGATTATTTTGGTACTCTCTTTAGGAGAGGTGACTAGTTTTGTTTTGGATTTTTTGTGGTTTTGGCCTTTTTAGCCCTTTCTGTCATAAAAAAAAAAATTATGGCAACGTCTAGGGTGTGTCGTCCTATGGGTGACACGCTGGTGTTCCACCTTCTCTGAGCCATTAGATTTATTTGTTTTTTAATAAACGTCCCTGATGTGTTAACTTCTACTTAGTAAACCGATTTGTGCAAAATTGCTCAGGTGTCCCTCTTGTGAAATTTTAAACTGCTATATGTTGGCAACCTTCATTGATGATTTAGCAACCGAGCGAACAAAATGGACCAAATGGTGCGAAGAAGATCGTCCAGCAAGACAATATTGGTGTTTACCGATTTTTGGTTTGAAGTATCCATTAACAGTGTTATTATTTTTGGTCCAGCAATACATTATCGTTGTTTATTATTTTATTCTAACAGGTTAACTAACCTGCTATAACTCATGTGGGTGACACACCCTATAGGCTAGAAGCACCCATTAATTATATTAAGCCTACTCCATAGGCAAGAGAATCTTAATAATTATTTTTATATAATATAGGGATTATGTTAACCCGTGTCCTACGAACTATATGTAGAATGTCTTATTGTTTAAATAT
Source organism: Sesbania bispinosa (assembly GCA_026901365.1). Lineage (NCBI taxonomy): Eukaryota > Viridiplantae > Streptophyta > Magnoliopsida > Fabales > Fabaceae > Sesbania > Sesbania bispinosa. The sequence goes on from QLOH01000202.1 coordinate 19,093, forward strand.
GTTTTTGATCCCTCTAAAATACACGTATTTTTATTTGGTCCCTCTAAATTTTTTTCTTTTAATCCCCCTAATTTTTTCTTTTCAAATAGTCCTCGCCATTAGATAAGTGAACAGAGTGCTGACGTGTCTGTTAACCCCTATGCTGACATGTCCTTCTCACTCATATGTGACGGCCACTATGTAAATTAATTAGTTTTATAATTTTTTTAAATTACTTTAAAACGTTTGAAAAATAAATTCAAAGAAATAAAATTAGAAAAGCATATTTGGGTGGCTCTCTCTCCCGAAGAAAATCAATTTTCTTTCTTATTCATCCTTCTCCGCCATTGTTGTCGCTTCTGGAGCTTCAGTCCGCCATTGTTGGCTTCCTCAGGAGCTTCATTCCCGTAGCAAGTATTTCTTCTTCATTACATAACAAACTTCCTCAAGCATCATCTTAGAATAATTAGATGCAATAAGAGTGTATTTGGTAAAACTAGTTGAAAATGGTAAAATGACATTTAAGGACAACATTAATTATTAAATAATTATAAGTGGGGGTAGTTGAGGGCTAAACTTGTAATTAAATTTAAACTAGTGGCTGAAAATTGGAGCTTTTTTAAAAAAGCTACCTCAAGAAGCTTTTTTAAAAAAAAAACTTGTAGCTACCCAAAAAAACTACCTTCTCCCAAACACTGTTGAAATTGTTTCAGCTACTATTTTCAACTTTCATCTAGATGAAATGGCAAGCCAAACACACTCTAAGACTAGTATGTGAGTTCATTGATGATCACATCTCACGGATCATGGATATGAGATATCAAGTGCTCACATAAGTACATATTAAGAGTAATGATGTATTGGATTGGCCACTATAAGAACGTTGCATGATTTGTTACATAAGTGTCATGAACGTTTCTTAAATTGATAAATATTACATGAAGTCCTTTGACCTGAAACCACTATGATTCCTGCACAAGGAATTATATATTTTGATATCATCAAACGTCACCTGTAACAAAGTGATTATAAAGTTGATATTTTGGACATATAGTAAATCATGTGGTGGAATGTGAGTGACCTAGATGGGATTTGCCCCTCCTATGCAACATGAGTTATATCTGTATGACTCTTGATAAAGTTAGACTACAAAATACATGGCCATATTGTATAGTCTGCTTGGGAATCGAGAAAAACATAAATTGAACTATACAAGGATGACATATCTCATGCCCTTGTGTTCAATTAGATATTTGGACAAAGGGACATTTCAAATAAAATATTATCATAAAATAGGATACGTCAAATTGCTGACATTCTCAATATCTGGGTATTAGTGATGTATTGTTATATACCACTTGCGATTTATGATAATAAATATAAAAGGGTTTTATTTTAAATATCATAACAAGATATTAAGAGAACCTATTGTGTCACACGCATACAACAAACCCACTAGGAATGTTAGTAATTTTAATCGGATTAGAATTAAAACATAATGGGCTAGGCTCGTAAGTGATAGAGTTAAATGAGTGTCGGTAAAATCCTAGCCACCACTCTATAAATATCGCATGAGATGCATTACCCTAATCATAAGAGTAGTCTCTCTTACTCTCCAAACGCTACTAACAGAGGAGTGGAGGGTTTCCTGGTTCGCTTGTTGGCGTGGATACCTCTAGAGACGTGGCTGCAATTGCCTCGTTTGCAATTTGCAAGAGGTATATCGAGTTGTTTCCTTTTAATTTTACGCCTCAATTCGTGTTTTCACATTAATGATCATGACAAGGGGAATCCAATTATTCAGCTGCACCGTGACCATATGCTTGATTTGTAGAAACACAGGGAAACACTAGAAGGGGGTTGAATAGTGTTTCTTAATATTTTTGAAAGCTTTTTCAAAACAACAAGTATAAAACTGTTTTCAGACAGGTTTTTGAGGGCTGTCTGAAGTTTTTAAGACAACTTCTGAAAAAGTGTTTTAAAAGGTTTCTTAGCTTTTAAAATATTTAGAATTGCTTTTCAACACCCTTAAATTAGTATAAACGAATTGACAAGAGTTAAGGGATAGAAAACTTAGCCAAGGAATTTATCCTGGTTCACTCACTACCACTGTGAGCTACTCCAGTCCCAATGCCAACTAGCACTTGGATTTTCTCTTAATCTTTCACAAAGATTACAAGTATTCTTTTACAGTCAAGCCTCTTCAGGCTCTACAACCAAGTATTCTTTACAGTCAAGCCTCTCCAGGCTCTTACAGACAAGTATTCTTTACAGCCAAGCCTCTCCAGGCTCTTACAGACAAGTATTCTTTAGACAACAAGCCTCTCCAGGCTCAAGAACAGTTTTACAGAGAAAGATAAGTTAAGCTTTTAAACTAAACCAGTTTTTAAGCTCAAACAAATACAATGTATAAAGATAACTGAGGTATACTCAGGATGTACAAATGTGTGTACAAAGAATATTATCAGAGAGTTTTTACAGAGTAAAAACTGGCAGCGATTTGTTTCTCTTTGATTTACTCGAATAACAAATCCTTCTCACTCTTGTGATGGTCTTCATGAGGGGTATTTATACCCAGACTTCAGTCCGTTGAAAAATCACCGTTTAGAGATAGCATTAAATGCTATTTAATCCGTTGTAAGACATGCTTCTGAGAGTCCTGACATTTCTGACACAGTACAAGGTTGCATCTGCCAAAAAGCTGTTTCAAAAGTTGCTGCAGAGGCTGCATTGCAGGAATTTCCCCAATGGTGTATGAATTTCAAAAACACCAGGAAAGACCTCTGTGTTCCTTGCCATAAATATGCTTGAAAAGGTACGTGCAGCAGAGACTCAGAAAACGTCTTCACAAAGCTTCAGCAAATGTGCCACGTCATTATTGAGACTTCAGTCAGCTTCCACACTTCAGACGGGTTGGGCACTTCAGACGGCTTCAACACTTCAGACGGGTTGAACCTTCAGAAGGCTTGATCCCTCAGACAGGTTGAAATACTTCAAAGTCTTTTTGTAGGATCATGGTGGCTTGCTGAATCATAGATAAATCATTAAAAATGTATGTGTATCTATGATAAATTATTTAACCCAAATTTGTTAGTCATTAAAACTTGGGAATTATATTGTCTTAAAACATCATAATTTACTTATGATATTTTTGAGACTCAACATGATTCCCTTCATGTAATAATTAAATAATTTTAATACTTAAATAATAAAAGTAAATTTATTTTTTTTCCTTAAAATATAATATAGTTTTTAACTTTCTTATTTTTTTAGATTATCCATGTCTATATTTACGTATTATTTGAATTAAAATATATTAGATATATATAACTTAATTAAAAACATGTATTTAAGTTATATAAATTAGAGAAAAAATGAAAATAAAGAAGGTGAAAAACCTGTGGGTTTCCCCGAACCCGACGGGAACCCGCAGGGATGGGATTGAGTTCTATAATTTCATACTCGCTCTCTTCAAACCCGAACTCAAACTCGCCCCGACTTTTACGGGGGCGAAGCTGGGAGAGCAAAACCCAACCCCCAATTCGTGCCGTTGCCATGCCTACATGCGCCTTATGATGCCGCTATGTCATGTCCATGTCAGCTTATCTCGTTGGGATATCCCTGCCAAATGGCTACACGTGTTTTGAGAGACACTCTTGGCTTGTGGAAGCTAGATCTCAGTCCATCACATATTCAATTGTAAAATATTATATCTAAGAGTGTGTAATTGCGATCCATAGTTGCATCACATTCTGAGTTCATGCAATGTGGTGCAACTTATAGGCATCTCAAATGGGGTCTTATTGCGGCCTTGAAATTAACAACTTAGGGAAGCAATTTACATATCATTGTAGCACAATGACGTAACAACAAAATTTTATTTTTAAGCACCAAAATATTTAAATAAGCAACTCACCTTTATGGATTCTTATATAAAATTAGAAGAAAAAAATAATGAATGTTAAGTAGATTGTGAGGTCCATTTAGGAGTTCTGGTAGAATTGCTAATATTAAAGTGAAGAGTTGTTTAAATTATAAAAAAATGGTGATATATGTGTAGGATTCATAAAGTAATTATTAAGAAAAAAGCTTAAACAACTCTTACAAATTGCTTTGTTGAAGATGATCTTAAACACCACTCACATTAATAAGTGTCCTTTTCTTTTTTGGTGTCCACATTAATAAGTGTCCTATCATCCCGGCTTGTCTATCTTAGAACTTTTCAATATTGCCCCCTTTAAGAAGTCAAAAAAGAACAAATATATAGGTTTGACTATAATGTGAATTTCTTTTAACAAACAAACATGAAACGATATTGAATTTTGAAATAATCTCGAACATGACTTAAACAAGATAGCAACGTGTGTTGGTGTGGTAGATGAGATTTGGATTCCTTAAACATTTGGTGCTATGGTTGATTTTGAAAAACCTCTTTAAAGGAATTCTTACTTTCAGTGTCTAGTCTTATCATGAGAGAGCAGTCTCTTATTATTAGATAAGAGAACACTTCCAGATAGAGGTGGCAATTTGGGCAATCCGGCCCAACCCGTCTTGATGCGGGTAGCGGGCTTTATCGGGTTGGGCTAAAAAGGCCGGAAGTTATTCGGGCTTCTAAAATAGGTGTCCGAGCCCTACCCTTTTACGGGTAGCCCGTTTTTTTGGTGGTTTTTTTGCGGGTAGCGGGCTTTTCGAGTTGGGCTAAAAAGCCCGGAAGTTATTCGGGCTTCTAAAATAGGTGTCCGAGCCCTACATTTTAGCGGGCTTTTGCGGGTCGGCCCGGTCGGGCTAGCTCATTTTGCCGGCTATACTTCCAGATGAACCCGAAAAAAAGAGAGAGAGAGGGAGAAACACTTCAAGAAACCAAAGGGGGGCCAACATTACACAAATTCCTACGTAGGATTAAATACTACTCTGGACTCGAATATAAGCAAAAGAAAACTAACTCACGCTAATTAAGAAATGTTAGTTAACCTCATTAAATTTTCTTGATGTCATCTAAAAATGAATTGTATTCTCTAAATTGCCCTTCATAGGAGACTCCAATTTTATTGAAACTTGTCCAAGTGGAAACACTTTCTCTACATTGTTCATTAAATAGGGTCATTGGAAAATATAATCTGAATTTAAATAAAGGATATTTTAGTCCAAGGTCATTAAATAATGTAAAATTAGTTGAAATTTGCTTATATTTTAGACCACAAAAAGTGGATTTTTTCTTGCTTATATTCGAGTCCGAAGGGAGTAGGTTTTTAGTTCCTGAAATATAATCGAGATTTGGTTTTAGTCCCGGTAATTTAAAACTAGTGGTATTGGTCCTTCAAAAATTGAAAATACACTATTTTAGTCCTTATTGCATAGTTTTGCTTATAGGTGGCAATTCGGGCTACCCGACCCGGCCCGCCTTGATGCGGGTAGCGAGCTTTATCGGGCAGGGCTAGAAAACCCGGAAGTTATTCGGGCTCCTAAAATAAGTGCCCGAGCACTACCTTTTTTGCGGGCTTTTTTAGGGTAGCCCATTTTTTTGGCGGGTTTTTGCGGGGTTTATCGGGATGGGCTAAAAAGCCCGGAAGTTATTCGGGCTTCTAAAATAGGTGCTCGAGCCCTACGTTTTTACGGGCTTTTGCGGCCTGGCCCGGTCGGGCTAGCCCATTTTGCCGACTATTTGCTACAGATTTTGATACTAATTAGCTATAAATTTTTATCAATAAGGACCAAATTAGTATATCTTTAATTTTTTGATGAACTAAAACCATTGATTTTAAATTGCAGGGACTAAAACTAAATCTCGACTATATTTCAGGGACTAAAATCATATTTAACCCTACTATTTATTATTAATTACATACCAAATTTGCCGAACAATTAGTATATTTAAAAATTACATAACACTTTATGAGTAGGGATGATGAACAATTCTACGATAATTGTCAAACAAAACCGTCGTGCCCTTGACTTTGTTTTGTTTATTATTAGTTCAGATCTTCCCTTCTAGAAAAAAATTGTTTGTCTTTCTCTTCTTTCTTTTTGGTCTTTTTTTTTTTGGCGTTTCGTTTTGGTCTTAATGATGTTCCGATTATTATTATTATTTATACACTATTATTGTTATCGCCTTATCGGCATCTCTAGAAAGAGTAAGACATGACACACAACAATACTACTTGACATTAGTGGGATCTTAAAATACGGTTGATTATTTTGAGCGTGGCTTTGACTGATGATCCGATTAATATAACTTGAATTAATTTGAAAAATATATTTTGAATGGGATAATCACGTTAATTTTAATTTAACTTGAATTAACTTAACCTCAGCTGTATTGGGTAGTACATATGTTGAATTTTACTTTTTTTTTTTTGGTTAAATATGTTTTTGTCTCTGGACTTTCACTAGAATTTGGTTTTAGTCCTTAATCTTTTTTTCGTTATTTTTGGTCCCTAACGTTTTTAAATCATTAAAATTAGCTTTTGTCATTAACTCTGTTAAATATAGGGGTGATGTGACAGTGACTAATTTCAATTATTTGAAAACGTTAGGATAAAAAACAACGAAAATTATAGATCAGGGACCAGAACCAAATTCTGGTGAAAGTTTAGGGACCAAACATGAATCTGGATTTGGTCCCTAATCTTTGTTTTTCGTTGTTTTTGGTCTCTAACATCTCCAAATCATTGAAATTAGTACCTACCGTCAACTCTGTTAAATATAAGGGTGATAGCGGGGATTAACTTCAATGATTGGAAAACGTTAGGGACAAAAAACAATGAAAAAAAGATTAGAGACCAAACCCAAATTTAGGTGAAAGTTTAGAGACCAAAATCATATTTAATCCTTATTTTTTATATAAATTCTGATTTTTTTGTACATTATAATTTCTGATTAGATCTTAAATAAAGCATCACAAATTTAATTTTAAAAATAATTTATGTAAAGTATTATAATTTAATTATATTTGATTTTAGTTAATCAATATTTTCTCAACTCAATTTAATTAAATTAACCTTTTTTAAAAGTAAATCTAATTTTTTTATTTTAATCATATTCAAAATTTAATCACAATAAACTCTTCACTCTTATCTAAAATATACTCGAAGTGACCATTAAAAAAAATTTATTATTATGTATTGTCTATGTAAAAATATACATAAATATTTAATTATATATTATCACATCATTTAGTGAATATAACATTCTATGTATTATTAAATTTATTAAATGATATGACAATATATCATTGAATATATGTATAAATTTTTTTTATACTAACAATGTATAATTATTAAATTAAAAAAATTATCTTATTTTATTTGTTATATTTTTAATATTTTAATGTTATATATTGATGGGATTTTTAAATTTAAATTTTTATATTATTAATAATAAATTAAAAATAATGATAAAATTAAAAATTAAAAGAAAATAGTAACCATTTTAAATTAAATTCAATAAATTTCTCTTCAGAGTTAGGTGGGACGAAAGAGGCAGATGAGTCGTGACTCTGTTAGCCTTAGCCACTGGACCAATTGGGTAACAAAATCATGGCTGACCAAATTATCTTCGGCGGGTACTAAACTTTATGTCTTTATGCTCATTCTATTTGCCACCATTCACCATTTTATTTTACACTTTCGCCATTGGCTCACCACTTCCTCCATTTTCTTTTTCTTAGCCACGTTGAGTTTATGCTAATTTTGGAAGTTCATCTATCACATGTTCACATGGATGACATTCGTGTTACTTCATTATTTGATAGTTAGATATACAACAATATTGTCTACTAACTATATGTATTATATCATTTCCATATTTATTTTTTTGTAACAAAACAAAAGAAACACATTTTTCAATTAGCTCTTTATTTTTTTTCTTAACAAGGTAATAAAAATGTTTTAAACAAGTAGGGATATATTAAATATATTTAGGATATTGGTTGGAGAAACAAAAGAAAATAGTTAAGAAAATCAAAGGAGGTAATGAAAAAAATCACTTTTCTTATTTATTTTATATGTGCATCAAAGATATCGATCCCTCACCCTATAGATAAAGATTAATAATCCCTTTTGAGATGGAAAAATCAAATGAGCGTGATTTGAGTGTGTTCAGAAAAATTAATAAACTAACTTCAACCACCTTAATTATTTAACTAACTTATAAATTCATTTGATTAACATTAAAACATTTGATAATATATATATATATATATAAACTTATTTTACAAACTTTTATTTTATGATTTATAAGCTACAAACTACTTTACATAATTCCTCTATCTACCAATGTGGCGGGATTTGCTGGTATTAACCCTAAATACGTTGTAATTATATGAGTCATGAGGCTTCATGCAAGTTCTTAGAATATTAAAAAGAAAAAACATGTCTTCCGAAATGATGTATAATTCTTATTATAGTTAACTAAGAACTGATAAAAAAAACACCTAATTAATAAGAATTTTTTTACGAAAGAGAAATAATTTTAATATAGATATATTCAAGTTTATAATGAATCAAGGTGGTATATTTACTATTCAAAATATAATTTTAAATTAAAATATGTGCATATTATAAAAATAATAATAGATATGATATTAATTATATGGAATGAAATATTAACTTAAATTTATAATAATAATATTCTTTATTGAGAATGTATTTTTAATGTTTTCTCATGAATTAAATTATAAGATATTTAGAAAGATTGGTTAGGAGAGTTTACCATTCTATTCTTTTTCTCGTTGAAAATTAAGCGTCTCAGCTGGTAAGGGGCTGTTTCAACTTAACCAGTGGTCTCGAGTTCGAGCCCTGGGTATGCAGCTGTGTTAAATACTCGGAGGGAGAGCTTTGCCGCCCATACACCCGACTCGACAGGTTGAAAAAAAAAAGAAATTAAACACAAACATGCATGTTGAACAGAATATTTTATAATTTTTAATAAAATTTCACTTATTTAAAGTATTCATGTGTTTTTTCCTCATCTAACCTCACCTCATCATTATATATACTTGGAAATATATAGCTCCATTTCTTGTACCTTTTATCCTTTATCTCATCGGTCAGTCAACTTATAGCATCGTCAACTATTTGGCCCCGCCCCCCACTAACAAAGTTTCTCAAATACTCCAGGAAAAAATCTGAATTTTTTTGTTTGGAAAAAAAGTTTAAGTAATTAAACGAAAAAAACATAAGAATTCTAAAGGGTTGATCGAATTGGGTAAGACAAAATTTGCTTTTGGATATGATTGGTCACATATTCGAGCCCCCACTCCACTCCACTCATATGACAATGTTTTTCTCTACCTATCGCCCTCCTTTATAGGTTCATTTTGAACCGATCAGAATCTCAAGTAGTTGTTCCTAGCTCCCTGTGCACTTCCTTCCTTCTTCCTCCTTCGGTGTCCTCCTTTGCTAGCCACCAGTAAGTTTTACAGTTTTAATTGGTTATATGATTAGTTATAATTATTTATACGATTAGTTATAATTAATTTTAATTGTTTATATGATTAGTTATAATTAGTTTTAATTGTTTATATATAGGTAGTTATTTAGTAATTATCAGTAGTAATTAATTATTCACAAATAAATTATTAGTAATTATTAGTTGTAATTAATTAGTAATTACTAGTAATTAGTAATTTATAGGTTTGTTGTTTAATATTTAATTTAACACTATTAAATTTAGATAAATATGCCTCGTATGTGTGGTAGAGGTGGACAGAAGGTCCCACCTATTAGAGGGAGGTTCATCCCTCCGGGCGAGCTTGCTGCACAGGCAGCTCACTTATGTGCAACTCGGGAGAGGATCAACCTCTCTCACCCTGATCAGCTGCCATAGCAGCCATCTACTTCAGCGCCTCCAGCGGCATACACCAGTCTTCTTCTTCCTCCCCTCCACCTTCTGGTCAACGTGTTGCATCTGACCAACCAGCATTCGACGAAATGAGGTTTATCCCTGCACCGGGATATCATGAGATCCCTATCGCCCGAGGGAGGTGAAGTCGCAAATGGGGGACAACTCCAACTTTGATGGGTCCACCAAGCTACAAATCTGGAAAGATGTTGCGAGTGGCAAGACCCGTGGCTACTATTATGGCACTGGGGACTTGTCAACCAACATTCGTCCTAGTGTGACCAGCCTCACTCATGAGTCTCGGGCCCATACCAGCGGGAGCGACGAGTCGCGTCATTCGTCTGAGGAGGTGCTGAGGCAGGAGATACTTGAAGCCAACTTGAAGGCCACCCTAGCTGAAGAGAAGGTTGCACAGTTCCGACAGCAGATGCAAATGTTGTTGGAGGCCCAAAGTGCAGGTGGTTCTATAAGCTTCAGTCAGACTCATGTTCAGCCGCACTCGCACTGCAATGGCCACCTAGATGACCAGTCGTTGAGTGAGGATAAGGATGAGGATGAGGATCGTCGCCCACCACAGCAGCGTTGCCGTCACCATCCATGTTTTTTTATTATGTTTTTTTTATACATTTATTGTATTATGTTTGAACATTCTTTGTATATATATATTTCTTTATATATATATATATTTCCTCTATCGGTGTGTTTATATAGTATTAGTATTTTTCTTTATAATTTTAAAATTAACAAATATTAAAATAAAATAAATAATAATAAATTTAATTTAAAAAAATATTATTATCACTAGCGACGACCATGGCCGTCACTAGTAAAAAAATAATATAATTTATGTTGTGACGGCCAAGGTCGTTGCTAGGTTGTGACGGCTTAGCGACGATCATTGATCCCTTCACTTAGCGACAACCTCTAGCTTAGCGATGGCTTGTGCGACGGTCAGACAGACACTACGTAGTGACGAATTTTTTTGCTCGTCGCTACTGTATTAACGACGAGCATTTTAGCGACGTCCATGAGGCCGTCGCTAAGTTTCCGCTAAGTGGATGATAGCGACGATTTTCCACTTGTAGTGTTGGCTTTTGGTCGTCGCTAAATTGCGATTTTCTTGTAGTGCTAGCCGGTAACTAGTTTATGAATGTAAAATGACATAAAAAAGCATATAAAGTAATTAAAGACAAGTAGGTAAATGTATTAAAATATGGGAGATAAAAATGGAAGAAAAATAAAGTGTTTGGTAAAACTAGTTGAAAACTAAAAAACTAGATGAAAGCTGTAAAGATGGTTGAAAATCTGAAAAGCTAGCTGATTTGATTAAAAATGTTTGCAAAAACTAGCTGAAAATGGTAAAATGACATATAAAAAATATCATTAATTATTAAATAATGATGATGAAAAGTTATTGTGGGATAAAATTGTAATAAATTTTTAGCCAGTAGTTAAAAAAGTGAGTTAGTTGTTTGCCAAAATAGAAAATGATAAACTTGTAAAAAAATTATGACAACATATTTTTAATGACAAAAGATGTGTTTGGTAAAATTAGCTAAAAAGCTAAATGAAAATTGAAAAGTTTTCTAAAAGTTGAAATTAATAGATTTGATTGAATTTGTTTGGTATAACTAACTGAAAAATGATAAAATGATATAAAAGGACATAATCAATTATCAAATAATGATGAGTAAAAATTGTACGAGGATAAAATTGTAATAAATTTTTAGCTAATAGCTAAAAAATGGAGTTTATTTTAAAAAGCCATCTCAAGCAGCTACTAAAAAAGCTGGTAAAATACTAGTAGTTATGTAAAAGTTACATTATAAAACATTAATGAAATAATTTCAATTACTAATTTCAGCTTTCAGCGTATAGAGATGCTTACCAAACATTCTTTAAATTTAATTTAAATCATGTTAAGGCATAATGATTTTCTTCTAAACATGCTATGGACATTTATAGAAAAGTAAAACAACATATCATAAAGAATTTAATTATAAACACCTGAAGATAGGAAAAAATATATAATAATTAAATACAAATTAATTATATAATTTAAACATTTAATTCTAAAAAATGTAATTAAATTTAATTTAAATATTCAGATTCAGTCCCTAATCTTAATTGCCAGTATTACATGAAGAACTTCTCGTTGTCCTAAATCTTAAAAAATTGTTGATAAGAACAAGATTAATTAATATTCCTAATATTAGTAGACAAAAAATATTTATCGGTACAAAAATAATTCAGATTTTTTACATAAACATAAGGAATCTTTCATGTTTTTTTCTCTTACTATAACTTTTTTTCCCCTATTTTCATATAAAAAGGGTTGTGGCAAAACAGTAATTGAAAGATATTGGGAGGGTATGAAAAGCATATGGTTGGATATATATCAATAAATATACTAGAAAATAATAATAATTGGTGAGTTTGAGAAAGTTGTTGAATATTCGGAAACGTTACTTGTGCTACTGCTTCACGATAAATAGAGCGGCACAGCGACCATCTCCCAGTGCTCGCTTCACTCTCTATTCACATTTTCTCACCTAACCTTCTCTTCTTCACTTTCTCTCTGCATCTGCATCTCCAATCTCAACCATGGGATTCCAGAAGATCAAGGTCGCCAACCCCATCGTTGAGATGGACGGTCTGTCTCTTCCCCTTCCGATCTCTCTGATCTCTTCCGATCCTATTTCTTCTTCATTTTCGATCTCATCTATTTCTTCTCTTCATTTTTTTGTTTCTAGATTTTCCTTTTCGTGTGCTTGTCTTATCGTGTCGATGTGCTTCCTCTGCTTTGTTCTGACTAGATATTTTGCTTCTGATATTTTCCTGTGGACCTCACTCTGTTTTATCATTATTTGATGTGTTACGTAAAGTTAAAACTGAAAAATATATCGATTTCTATCTGTCCTGTAGTATTTCCTTTTTTTTAGATATTTGATATTACTGTAAAGAACCATTTTATTGAATCAGATTGTTGTAATTGTTATTTTTATTGCGTAGATTTGATCTGTGCTCTTGTTGTGAATGAAGCATTGAATGGAGTTCTGTTCAGTCCTTTTTTTTTTTAAAATTTTTTGCGGAGATAACTAAAATGAAGTTATGACGAAGCATGTTTAAAATGGTGTGTGAGAGATGTGGTCAAAGAAAGATATAAATAAAAAAAAAAGTAAATGAACGAGAAAAACAATAAAGGATGTGATATTGATTTGCTGAGGGAAAAAAAAGAGATATAGAAATAAAAAAAGTGTAAAAGCATGATTTTAAAATTGAGTTTTGTACTGTATAATTGGTCCAAGGAAGCGCATTACCAATTGCATGCACTGAAGTACTGCACACTTGAAGGATATGATATGTTTTCTGGAAAAGTAAATGGGGGGTAAACCTGTAGCTAGTTTGTATTGTTCGTGTTCGGGGGTAAAAACTGGCTTTATGAGGTTTTGTTGCTTGTACTTATAATTTAAAGAGATAATTCAGCGTTAATTACCCTTGCATCCTTCTTGTTTAGAAAATTATATCTACTTCCATTGCTTGGATATTTTTAGGAGACTTTGTGTATGATTCCTATTTAAAAGTTGGGGAGATATGTGTGATTTCTTTTAAAACAAAGGTCAAAGGGTGTCAAATGTAAGAACAGGACTTCAAATAAGAGAGGCCATTTGTAATTTTTCAAACAAGAGTGTTAGTTAATTAATCTGCACTAACCTCAAGAGATGTTAGTGTAATTATCCCTGATTTAAAATTCCTATGGGATACTTACGAAAAAAGCTAGAATTTTCAGATTCATTTCCTTGGTGATTGTGTTTATCTATTGGGACAATCGTTATCTTGCTCTTGACATCGATTGTTTGTGAATGCTGCATTGCAGGAGATGAAATGACTCGGGTTATCTGGAAGTCAATCAAGGACAAGGTGATTTATCATCATCTTGTTCTTAATGTGATCATTATAGTTTTGTTTTCCAATGCTTATAATAGTAATATCGTTTTTTCATTATCTTATGGTATAGCTTATTTTGCCCTTCTTGGAGTTGGACATCAAGTATTTTGACCTAGGCCTTCCTTATCGTGATGAGACTGATGATAAAGTTACGGTTGAAAGTGCAGAAGCAACTCTCAAGTATGTTATAATTATAGAGTATTTTGCAATAATACAATAATTTTTTAATTTTAATATTTATTTCCATATCATATAACGTTGAGTTTAGAGTGGGGTAAAATGCTTATTATACACTGTTATCCTTGTTTGTCTAATGGATGCACTGCTATGTAGGTATAATGTTGCAATCAAGTGTGCAACTATCACTCCAGGTATTGCAGTCAGATCTTAACATATTATTTTAGTTGACCTTCTTATGTGTTTGTGTGAATACATATACATTTCATAAGTATGAAATAGGGGACATCTTACAAATTGCTTGTTCAAGAATTATACTGATTGAAATTGAATTGCTGCATGGTAATGTTCCACTCAGTACTAGATATTGGCAGAGCTAATACTAGTGTTATAATTGACAGATGAAGCTCGTGTTAAGGAATTTGGCCTGAAGAATATGTGGAAGAGTCCAAATGGGACAATTAGGAACATTTTGAATGGTAATCCAATTTAGTTTCATTGATTATTGTTTGTTAAATGTTAAATACTAGTTAATTTATATATTTTGGTCTGTCATGGGTAGCTAATGAGTAGTATATGAGTAACAATATATATTGGTTTCTTATTGGCCATCATTTGAAAATTTTTTCAGGAACTGTCTTCAGAGAACCAATTCTTTGCAAAAATATTCCTCGCCTTGTTCCTGGTACTTTTACACTTATATTGAAAGTTTGTTTTTAATCATTCCTTGATGAATGGAGGTGTGTAAGTGAAAATATCTCAACATTTCCAGGTTGGACAAAGGCAATATGTATTGGAAGACATGCTTTTGGTGATCAATATCGGGCTACTGACACAGTAATTAAAGGAGCTGGAAAATTGAAGCTGGTGTTTGGTATTGTTCTTGATTTTGGACAGATTCTTGAGACTGTATTACTATACTTAGAGTTCTTAAGTTAACCTGTACTTGACCATGTTGTTCCTTTTTATGGACTTAGTTTTTGTTGGTAACTAGAGGTAATTTTCTTGAATTCTTCTATGCCTGTAGTTCCAGAAGGACAAGGTGAGAAGACTGAATTGGAGGTTTTTGACTTTACTGGTGAAGGAGGTGTTTCATTGGCTATGTACAACACTGATGAGGTTGATTCTGCAGTGTCTTTTATTAGTTTGATTGGATATATTGCAATGCAATCTGCTACTTACTGAACTATCTATAATTTGGCATGTGATGCAGTCTATTCGTTCTTTTGCCGAGGCTTCTATGACAACTGCTTATGAGAAAAAATGGCCACTTTATCTTAGCACCAAAAATACAATCCTTAAGAAATATGATGGAAGGTATGCAATATATTATTAGCTTGTTATTTATTTATTTATTTTCAAAAGTAATTTCTACATTGATTCTCCGTTTAATTATATTCATTTATTGATTGAAGATTCAAGGACATATTTCAAGAAGTTTATGAGGCAAGCTGGAAATCAAAGTTTGAGGCTGCTGGTATATGGTGAGTGAATGAGTACTTTTGTTTGGAGAAAAAATGTTCATATTATATTTATATTATTGTTTACATTTATCTGATGGATGTGGAAGGTATGAGCATCGGCTCATTGATGATATGGTGGCGTATGCACTCAAGAGTGAAGGAGGTTATGTATGGGCATGCAAAAACTATGACGGAGATGTCCAGAGTGATTTCTTAGCTCAAGGTTTGTCTGATGTGCTTGGGTATTAATCTCGTTTTTTTTTTGCAATTTCAGATGCATGGATTTCTTTTTCTCTTTAACTAACACCTATTCACACTATTTTAGGTTTTGGATCATTGGGTTTGATGACATCTGTATTGGTAAGTGTTATTCCAGGTCCTTACACATTACTATAAGATTTTAGTCTTATCCACATTTATTGAACATCCTTCTCTCTCTCAGTTGCTGTAATGGTTCTTTAGAGCAAATCAACCAATATTTTGTGAATGGTTTAATGAATTAAAGCAGACTTTCTGTATATTCAATAAGTCAAGTTTAAATAAATTCCTTTGCAATAAATCATGAAGTTCCATCATGTGATTTATGCTTTACTGGCCTTGGGGCATACTTTGATGAGAGTACTTGGTGTATGCCTGCTGATACTAAATTACTAATTGAATTGTGGGATGGGTTCAGGTTTGCCCTGATGGAAAGACTATAGAAGCAGAAGCAGCCCATGGCACAGTTACCCGTCATTACAGGGTTCATCAGAAGGGAGGGGAAACCAGCACAAACAGCATTGCATCCATCTTTGCTTGGACAAGAGGACTAGCCCACAGGTATATTACTGTATAATTTGCATAGTTTAATGCTAAGCTTCTATCAAATATTTTAGAAACTCTGCTTATAATATTTTGAGATGACGGGAAATTAAAATGTTTCTGTGCTGACAGGGCAAAACTGGATGACAATGCCAAACTCTTGGAATTCACTGAAAAGCTAGAGGCAGCTTGCATTGGAACAGTAGAGTCTGGGAAGATGACCAAGGATTTGGCACTTATTCTTCATGGATCCAAGTACGTTACTCATCGTTGTAGCATCGTTACAACATTGGCCAAATGGATTTGCTTTTCTACTAGACATAGTTTTAATAAACTCTTAACTATATAATTCTTGCAACTAGGCTTTCGAGGGAGCATTATTTGAACACAGAGGAATTCATTGATGCTGTGGCAGCCGATCTCAGAGCAAAGCTTTCTGCGTAGGCTTTGATTTTTAGGTAGGCTTCTATTTTGGTTCCCTTCATATTTGAGCACATACATGTTCTATTGTTTAACAGTTTCTTTACAATTTTGAAAATAGAAGATTGAATTTTTTTTTATACAGTTTTTAAAAATAATTTTGAAATAGTTTTGAGAATTGTTTTGGAAAACAGAAAAACGAAACAAAATCAATCACATGATTCACATCACATTGCATCTCACCTTTTTATACCTAAAAGGCTTTCTTTTTTTGGTTTGTTTTCTGGTGCCATTGTCAGACAGGCGAAAAAGGACAGGACTATAAAGGGATCTTATGCATTCTTCAGAAGAAATAAGAAAGGGAAAAGAAGCATTGGTCGTTCGCCCCTTTTCCTTCATTTGTGTGTTGGGTGGGAATGCAAGGGTTGGCTGCTTCCCCATATTGTTTGAACCGATTTATCTTTTGTAATTTTAAACTAGTCTATGATGAGTTTAAGTGGATTTTGCTGCCTTTACATGTTTCACTTATCATTTTGCATCTGCATCGCGAGCAATCAAATTAATGATTTTGCTAATTCTCATAGGAAATAATCAACATATTTCTTTTCTTATTTTAAAGTTAACTTTTTAAATTTTAAGTTTATTGGAAGAAAATGTTAAAACTTTAAATTTATTACATATGGGCAATTTTCTTTTTAAAAGATTTTAAGTTAGCACATGCTATCAAATCAAGTAGAGAATTTGTTTTGATTAAACTATCACTTTAGTCGTGGCTTTGTTGTCGTGTACTTTAGTTCGGACATTTCAAAATGTATCAGGTAATCTTTGAGGTTTGTCTTCACCATTCCTTTTAGTCCGAAAGCGTACACGTTAATTGAGTCAGGTGACAAGGATGTTAGGCATAAAAAGATAACGTTTTGTATCTATTTTAAGAGGACAATCTTAAAATGATGTTCCTTATTGTCCGCAACACTTTGATTAATTGAAATGAAAATGATGTTGATTATATCTTAGGATTGTTTATTTTTTAGTAGATAAAGTTTAGGGTGGGGAGATAACGTCCCAATCCACGGAACTCAAAGATCATTTATGAGACAATTACATAGAGTTATATCTTAGGATTGTTTGAACTCAAAAGAATATTAACTTTAATAAGTAAACTGTTACAACTGGAATCAAGATTGTATGTATCCCAATGTTGTAAAAATTTGCTTAGGCTAGCTTGCCTGGAAATCATATGACCGGTGCGAGCAGTGTTAGATCGGAAATGCAATAGAATTGGTAAGAACCAGTCTGATCGGCCAGTTTTAGTGAAAATCGGTAAACTGGTGTTATGATTAAACCGGTCGAGTATTAAAATTAAAAAAAAAAAACAAAAGTGAGGTTGGTGGAGGAGTTGGCTTCAACGGATGGTGGCAATGGAGGGATTAGTGGGAAAAATAAGATAGATCAGGAAGCTTCAGTAAAATGGGAAGTTTCTGTTGTTACTCTCCTTCTAGGTTGATGGCCACGAGGATGATGGGAACAAGTGCGTAGTATCGCTAGAAAAATAAGAACCAGTGAAGACTGAAGATAAGAATTGAACTAGTGAAACTCCAACGTCACTGCTCCTACAAGAATGGGATTTTTTTAAACATGGAAAATGTGCAATAGTCTTCTCACTTGGAAGTTGGAAGAATTAGAGAAGCTTTGAAAAGACAAGTTCCCGGAGTCCCACCCCCACCTATCAAATATCAAACAATATTGTTATTTGGGAAAGGTAACTGTACTCCCATGCCAATTGGGCCGACCGAGTAGGCCCAATATTGGCATTCCTCCCATTCTTTGACAGGCAGTTAATTAGGGGGGACTTAGTGGGCAGGAGAGGTGGAGGCTTGGCTGTTAAGGAAGTGGAAGTTTAAAAAGACACACAGGGGGTAATCAACCCTCAGTTCCCATTTGGAGAGTAAAGATACAAGGAGATTCCTTGAGCGAGCATATACCCGGTTAAGGAGTCGACCGATCTTACTTCTACCGAGAACATTTGGCGCCCACCGTGGGGCAGTAAAATTGCTCCCGTCGGCCACATCCTTCATACTTTACGATTTTTCCTTCCTCCTGAAATCGTCGGAAAAACCTTCGATTCTTAAAACAACGGTGACCCATGAGAATTCCAAACCACCACCATCATCGTCCAAACTGGAACAGATTCTCGAAAGTGCACTGACGCTCTTTGACTTTCGATTGTTGTGCAATTCCTCAACAATAGAGACAACACTCTCTTTCCAACCAAAATTGAAGTTCCCCAATCCAATGAAACTCTTCCAGAAACTTCCCAGCCCGCCAAGAGAACGAGTTATGTTGTCTCCAACAGTGGCTTCAGTGGTGTTAGGGGGCATTCCGTGGCGCGAAATGCCGAACTGGGTCGAAGGGAATCAGGTCGGAGCTTGTCCAGAGTGGAAACGAGTCGCGCAGCCGTTTCGCTTCGCAAGTTGGCAATGTTCGGTTTCACGACGACACTTGAATTATTCGACTTCTGATTGAAAATGTTCTCCCAGAAACCGTCGGTACTAATTTGATTTCTGCTCAAACAAATAGAGAAGGGGGCTCAGGGATTTGATTTCTGCGAACATCTCAGCCATAAAAAGATGTATGTTGATCGAGTGGTGACTCTGTAACTACAAGGTCAGTGAAGGAACGTCTTGATGGGAATCTTCTCGCTGGCTCTACTCGTTAACGCAAAATCACCGGAAAGAGGTTCTTTAATGTTATTTTAATTTTTATCACTGTATGTTGGTTTTGCTTAAACCTGGTTTACTGTAAAAAAAAATAAAAAAGAATTTTGAGTGTATATGGAATGTTGGTAGATTTGGCATTTTAAAGATAGTTGGGCTAGCGTTTATGCTAATGGTCTCTTAATCTTTCTGTGATGGTTTTGAGGATATTTGGGCACACGGTGGAATGCACTAAGGAGATGCTCCAACCACTGTAAAATGCATTTGAGTGTCGCCAAACCGAGGTGGAGATTGGAGATTACTTCACTAAACTTATTGCAGATATTATCTCTCAAACTGCGTTTGGTACAAGCTACCAGAAAAAGGAAAGAAAATATTCCATCGCCTCACAAAGCTACAAAGTCTTTGTGCTCAAGCAACTCACCATCTTTGCTTTTCTTTGCAGGATATGAAACAACTGCACTCTTACTCACTTGGACTAGGACAACTATGTTGCTGGCTAGCAATCCATGTTGGCAAGACAAAGTCAGAGCACAAGCCAAAGAGGTTTTCAATGGGAAACTCCTTCTGTAGATCAACTCTCTAAGCTCACTCTGGTTGAAGAGAGCATGAGTCACTCTTTCGAAAGAACTTCAATCACAAAAGAAGAATTCCTGCAAAAGATAATTAAAATAGTTTGGATTTTACTGAGATCACTATATCCCAATTCTATTTATTAAAATTTACATGGTCTCTTGCAAGGTAGTTAAAATCGTCGATTTTACTCGTAAAATCGCGATTTTACGATCTTTTCTGGGTCTAGCGATCCCGTGCACCCAAAAGATCGGGATCGATATGGGATCGTAGGATCGCCGAGGAAGATCGCAGGAACGGTAGGATCGCTCGATTACACCGAGTTTGCTTACCTTGCAGATTTAAAAGAAAAGGTTCGAACCCTAATCTGAGTTTCTTCTTCTGCTGCGCCTTTCTCACCTCATTCTGCATCTGTTGCGAACTTGCGATTCCGACTCTCGTCTTCCTCTGCTTCTGCGTCTTCTCTTCTTTGCTGGTGAGTGCGTCCGTGGTCCGTCTTCTCTTCTTTGCTGGTCAACTGGTGTGCGCGACGTCAGTCTTCTCTTCTTTGCCGGTGTGCGCGTCCGCCGTCTGCTGCGAGAAGGCTTTGTGAGTGCGCGTCTGCCGTCTGCTGGTGTGTGCGTCCGTCGTCTGCTGCGAGAAGGCTCCTTTCTCTCTCGATTTATTTTTTTGTTTCTGTTTCTACTCTTTTCTCTCTCTTTTTCTGGTTTATTTCTCTACCTCTCGTTATTTCTCTTTTATTTTGATTTACATATCGTGTTATGTTTTAATTTATAGATTTAATTAATATATATTTAATATTTCAACAACCTCTCCCACGCTCTGTCTCTTTTTTCTGGTTTATAAATTTGTTATGTTTTAATATATATTTAATTAATATATAAATTAATATATATTTGTTTTAATTTATGAATTTAATTAATTTATGAATTTAATTAATATATATTTAATTAATATATACCCCTAGTTGAACCTTTATTAAAATTTGAAGGGTTTATTTTCTCATTTATACTATTTTATATGCATATATGAATTTATATACATACTTAATATATATATATATATTTATATTTATATATATATATATAGAGAGAGAGAAATGATTCGTTGACACCATGTGTAAGTCTAAAGACTTACACTAAATCTCATCCCTTCATCTAAATAGATCTGATGGCTTATATTAAATTATTAAAAACCTAAAAAAAATTTACCCTTTCTTACTTTTTATCTTCTGATTCGTTTTTGTCTCGCCGACGCCATTCCCCAGATAAAGACATCGAAGAATCAATTCCTTAATATTCCCAACAGCAAAGCTTTGGTATTGAACCACGTTCACGCCTTCACCATCATCTTTCTTTTCAATTGGGAGAGACACCAATGAGGGAAGTTTTACAAGAGAGGATGAGTAAAGGGACAACAATAAAAGGATGTATCATCTTAGGAAGTAGATGTCATCAGTGAAATTTAACAACTTTCATGATATTCATCTCATCCTCATCTCATACCAGTCAAACCAGCATAATTTAAGAGGCAGTGTCTAAGGTTCAACACATATTAGTAATTTAAAATTGTAAAACAGTTTTATAATTGTAAAACAGCCTTTAGAACAAAGCTCTTCAACTACCTCTCAATTTCGATAAGTGGATATTTAGCGGATATAATCGAGTTTTTTCTTTTCCCGAGTATGCACTTTATAATTGTAATCATTTAAGAAACCGATATTCATCAAGTTTACACAAATAGTAGAACCATTCAAGAAAGTGCACGCTAAAGATAGTGATTGGTAGGCAAAACACTTGCATGATGTTCCAAAAAGCATTTGCATTCATTTCCAAAAAGCACCAGAGCCTTCATTTACCAAAACCAACATGATGTTTGAATAAACAATTTCTGTTGTGCATCTCACTTGCACTACTAGTTTCTCTCTTTTATCCCACTACCACTTTGGCCCAATTATCCCCTGCTTCTGTACCAGTAGTACAACCTCCTCCAACCCCACCCATTTCATAATTTTTTGTCACAAAGTGTGAATTGTTGGTTTGATGCCACTCTGAATCATTTTCTTGTAAATCCTCATTGCATCATCGAGAGTTCCTGCTTCGCCATTTCGATCAAACAATAACAGTTTACAGAGACCCATTTCGATCCTCGCAACTTCCCTCCTTCTTCGGGCTGCTGCAGGGCGCACGCGGTTGGGCAGAGACAAAGCGAAGTGGCGAGGCCAAAGATTTGAAACGGCTACAGAGATGGAGGCGTACCTTGTGAGACCAGAGAGGTGCAGAGGAGGAGACGGCAGCGACAGGGAGGAGATAGCGAGTATCGTCGCTGGTTTTGCAGATCGGGGCGCCTGTTGGGGGCGGTGGTGATCGCGCAAGCAGGGGAACTGAGGATTGGCAAGCAGGAGACACCACCGTGCTGGACAGATCGGCGCAATTGCGGCGGCGGTGTTCATCTTGGTTATGCATATTGGCAAGCTGAAAAACTTACAAAAATGGCAGAAAAAGAAAAACTGATCACGTGATATGTTTTTTTGATTTTTTTTATATTTTTAATGATTTATTATAAGCCATCAAATCTATTTAGATGAAGGGATGATATTTGGTGTAAGTCTTATGACTCACACCAGGTGTCAACGGATGCTTTCTTATATGTATATATGGGTCACGTTAATGAGTGCCCTTAGGGCATTGGTTAAGGATCCATGTATAGAAAGTATTTATTGGAAATCACAGCAATAATTGCACTTGTAACCTTAACAAGCGCGGCACTCGTTAGCATTTTCTTTTATATATATATATATATATATATATATATTAAGTATTTTTGTAGGATCTTACTATCTGTGTTACGATTCCACGATTTACGATTTTGGGATTCTTGTCCGATCTTAAGATCTCGATATGTCATCCCTATTTGAAAAACATATTGAGTTTCTAGAAAAGTGGGTTACAAACTGATCTGCAAGGAGTTGGTTCCTACTGGAGATATATTATGTACAGAAGCATTCCACCCAACTTCAAAGACAATCCATGCAAAAGGCTGGACATCATTGAAGGATTTAGACCATACACTTCTTGCATACACCAAAGATTTAGACCATATCAAGTGATGGTATTTAAATTTAAATTTTTAATTTGTTTTTGTAATATTAATTGTTTGAAAACTGATAATAAAAAGAATAATTGTTTATCTTGATAACTAGATTTGTTGATCTCTATTCACTGCAATAGCATATAATTATAGTAGGAGGCTGTTTTTATTTACAAGTCCTACTCCCATTTTTCAAGTGCTCTTTGCCAACCAGTAAGAAAAAAAATTTCTTGAATAGAGAAAATTAAATATTCACAACTTCGAACAAAAAATATTTACAGTAACATAAGACAAAATTTAGGACTAAATAAATTTCTATAGGATTCCTCTTTGTCTCTTCTCCCCTCACTCTTTTTCTATTGCTTAAAGCTCCAGCATACTTCCGTGATATTTGGTTTTCAAGACTAACTTGATATTTGTTTAACTCTGAAACATATTTTCATGCTAAGGCTAGCTGGTGTAAGATGCAATTAGCCATTTATCTACCAGGTCGAATGACTTTTTCTTTAACATAATCTGCAAATCTAACCGTTGGTCACTACAAGCTTTGTACATGATTGGTAATTGATTTTGGTTCCCACATATAGCATAACTGCACATTGGTTGTTTAAAATTTAAATCATTCTTATTGTATGATGATATATTAATTTAGCTATTTATTTGATATACATGTTTAGTCAATGAAATTAAATTTTTACTCCCAATGATAACTTTAATTATCAAAATTAATTGATTTTAATAAAATGCTTTTAATGTCTGTTACACTTACACACACTTGGTTAGCTTTAATTAGCTTAATCAATTTAAATAAATCATATCTATAAACTTAATCTATTGATCTTGCATAACTTAACAATATATATATATATATATATGTATATAACTTAACAAGAAATATTGTGTTTTAAATACTATAAAATTTAATATTTCCATTAAATACCCAATAAATTTCAATCAAATTAAATATGTTTCCTATACTTGTTATCCCTATATTTGATCAAATAATATTACTTTATATGATTTTTTTAAATTACCATATTAGCAAGCACAAATGTTAATTGAAATAATTGTAATTGTTATTTTAATTACTAATAATGATTGTTTTTGTTTGTAAATTACTCACTCATAACCAATATGCTGGTATGATGGAGGGCTGACTTTCGTCAAGTTTCTATGGAAAAATAAAAGAAAACAAATTTGATGAAGAACTATGAAGCCTCCAATTAGAATGGTGTATACCGAGAAAACTCGACAATCTCGACAATATTCACTACTACAAAAACGGCCTTCTACGACGGCCATTCCACGACGGTTGTGGAACAACCGTCGTGCAAAATGACGCGGTGGCATTTTTGCAATTATGTGGGTAACATACAACGACGATTGTCTGTGAACCGTCGTGGAAAGTCCTGGAAAGGGAGTTTCTACGACGGTTGTAAAACAACCGTTGTGGATACAATGCAGATTTTCAAAAAGGAAGGGGGTGTCAATAGCAAAAAGGGGGAGGTGCAGGAGTAAAAATGGGTTACCACGACGAGCCCAATTTATAACCGTCGTGGTAGAGTTAAAGGGGTGTGATGAGGAAAATGAGGTGGTGCAGGAGGAATAACGTTTTTAAAAAGGAATGGGTGTCAATAGCAATAAGGAGGAGGTGCAGGCGTAAAAATGGGCTACCACGACGAGCCCAATGCACCACCGTCGTGGTAGAGTTAAAGGGGTGTGATGAGGAAAATGGGGTGGTGCAGGAGGAATAACGTTTTAAAAAAGGAAGGGGGTGTCAATAGTAAGAAGGGGGAGGTGCAGGCGTAAAAATGGGCTACCACGACGGGCCCAATATATAACCGTCGTGGTAGAGTAAAGGGGTGTGATGAGGAAAATGGGGTGGTGCAGGAGAAAAAGGGGATACCACGACGGGCCTGTTGAACAACCATCGTGGTATGGTTAGAATAACTGCAGCCCTAATTCTCCTTCTCCTTTCATTTGCGCCGCACGTAAAGATGCTCCTTCTCCTTCCATTTTTCATCACCGTCCCTTCCCCTTCCCCACCGTCCCTTTCCCTTCCTCTCAACCCTAAACCTCTAAGTCCAAGGAGCTTATTAATAACTGCAACCCTAACGTCCCTTTCCCTTCCTCTCAACCCTAAACCTCTAAGTCCAAGGAGCTTATCAATTTCGTGAATCACCTCTTACGTCTCCCAATTTCAGAGTCGCCTCAAATCCCTTAATCAATCTTCCTCGTCCAGCCTCAATCACGACAGCGCCGCCGTGGGTGAGAACCTTCTCCCACAGCCGCGAACCACCACGTCTCCAGCCTTCCCCAGCGCCGCCGTGGGTGGCTCCCCTCTCTTCACAGATGCGACCCTTGCTGTGAAGAACATCACTTCCTCCGTTCTCCCACGCGACCGATTTCACTTCCTCTTGTTCCCCTTTGCGCACGTCGAAGAACCCCAATCGTTTGAAGACGAAGAACCCAGATTGTTCCCCCTTTGCGCATCAAAGAACCCCAATCGTTTGACGACGAAGAACCCATGTGCTGTTCTCCACTGTCGTGCGCTGTTCTCCACCAAGGACCCACATTCTGGTAAGCCATTTGATCACCACATCCTGTTTTTATCTGTTTTTATCTCCACGATGGATAAAATTTGGATATTGGGATCTGTAAGTGAAGGTTCAGAATTTGGAAGATCGTTTGATGGGTATGTTAGTGAATACTCAGAAGTTTATATAGTGATATATGATTCAGTGAGTATATTTATTCTGTTTTGGAGTAATAGAATATAGTGATATGATTCAGTGTCTTGGTGATAACGTGATTCAATCCTGGAAGGTTCACTACTTGATCTTTATGTAAAATGCTCAGATATAAAAACTGCCCATGATTTTTTCCTTGCTAGTGAAACTGAAAATGTGGTGCTGTGGAATGTGATGCTCGCGGCTTATGGCCAGTTAGACAATCTAAATGAATCATTTCAAATATTTACACAGATGCAGATAGAAGGCATTGTACCTAATCAATTCACCTATCCAAGTATTTTAAGAACTTGCACTTCTTTGGGAGCTATTGATCTAGGAGAACAGATTCATACTCAAGTACTGAAAACTGGATTTCAGTTCAATGTTTATGTCTCTAGTGTGCTTATTGACATGTATGCTAAACATGGAAAACTAGATATTGCCCTGAAAATCCTTAGAAGACTAAAAGAGAAAGATATTGTTACATGGACAGCCATGATTGCTGGGTTCACACAAAATGATAAGTTTTCTGAATGTATTTGCTCAAATGAATAAAGCTGGATTAGAAATAAATTCATTCACATCTAACTTTTAATTTTAAAAAGTTAGATGCTGGAACATCTAGAAAATGACATATTGGCTTACCAGTTACCAATAAACACGCTTGATTCATGGGTAACTTTAAAGCTCCTGTGTAGCACCAAAATCAAAGGTCTAATAATAAGCATGACAGCTGCTTTCCACTGTGTCTACTATGACAGCTGCAGTTTATCTACACAATCCTAGTTTTTAACTTCCTTTCATCTTGCTATACTCACAAGGTTTATTTGCAACGGGTTGCTGTTGTGTTTACTTCAAATGCCATATAAAACATTTGCAACAGGTTTGTTCATTTTAATGAAATTTAATGTGCAAATTTACTCTTCTCCACTTTATGCTTCTTAATTTTGCAATTGCATTTCAAGTGTCAATTTTTCCCCAAACTAAATTCTAGTTAATACTTATTTCACAATTAAATTAGTTGTTGATCCCCCAAACTATCATGACTGAATTTATGAGTTGTGGCTCTAGATTTAGTTTTCGCTTGATCAATTAAATTTCCTTTAAATTAGATTGTGCTCCTGTTTAAGAACCAGTAAGACTTGGGAAGTGGCTCGTGTTTAAATTAGATTGTGCTCCTATTTAACCCCTACTAGTTATGTCTTGAATTCTTTTCCATTTCTATTTGGTTTTGTATAAATCATTTTTGTGTACCTAATGATGAAATAACTGACACATCTTATAATAGCATGCTAGAGTATTTTTGTGACTGCACAAAGTTGGCATAGTATAGATACTTACAGTAATATTAATGATGATGCTGCAAGGTGATGTGCCTAGAGTAAATGGACAACTGGCTGTTTCTCGTGCATTTGGAGACAAGAGTCTCAAGTCACATTTGAGATCAGACCCTGATGTTTAGCATACCGACATAGATGCTGATATTGATATTCTAATCCTTGCAAGTGATGGACTTTGCAGGGTGCTATAAGAGAAGGTAATTATAATTATATTTTCTCTCTATACAACTGTGTGTTAATTAGTCATCTGTTTTAAACCCTAATTACCTATTAATGAATGACCCCAAATTAAAAACCCTAAATCTATCAAACCCTAATGCACTTCTCAATTGTGTATTTTAACTCATCTCTGCTCGATAGGTTGTTCCTACATCTTCCCTGCTAGCTTTGTAGATCTTCAATGAACCATATCTATTCGCTTCTCCTTTTTCCTTCTATATTTTCTTATTTTTCTATATAAGTCTCAATTTCTGTTTTTTTATATATATCTTGTTCAGCTGCTTTCTATTCTATTGTCCTCTCTATTTCCTTTTCATGTTTGTGTCCTCTTTCTTAGTGGTTTAGTGACCGCTAATGGCAAGCAAAGGCCAGACACCATCATATACTTTTTATATTATTTTTTATTATATATATTATTATATGCTTTTGCTATAATTAAGCTACAACCATTTACCATTATATTGTTATAATGGATTTTTGGCTTACTACCATCCGCCAATAATTGACAATGATATATATATATATATATATATATATATATATATATATATATATATATCCAAATGTCCAATTCATGAATAGGAGACTTCGTGTTTAATCCCTAAATTCTCGTTGGATATATATATATATATATATATATCCTTCCTTGATCAATTTTTTTTTGTTAAATTAATGATTGATAGATTTTTAACACTGGATACTCACAAATCATGTAAGGCTTAAATTTTACTCCTCGGAACTTTTTTTCTGATCTCAAAGGATCAATATTAATTAGTATATATGATTCCTTTTTGATACCCTATAATGGCTTTTGTTATTACCAATCACTGTGAGAAGAAGGCATAGCCAAATTGTTATTAGAATTTATTTTTCATTTTGCTTTTTGGGCTAAAGGTATTAGAATTATGTATAATTGTTATTTCAGACCCTCATTGGGCTAAAGGTGTTTTTCCCTGTTAGCTACGGATTAGCTATAGAAATTTAGTAGCTAACCCACTTTTAACGACGGTTATGGTTATAACCGTCGTGGAAAGTACGAAACTTGGAGTTGTGAAGGGACTTTCTACGACGGTTGAAAGGAAAACCGTCGTGGTAAGTAGAGCATTTCACGACGGTTACCATCTTAACCGTCGTGGTTTCTCTACTTTCCACGACGGTTTTCCTTGCAACCGTCGTGAAATGCCATACTTTCCACGACGGTTACCAGCTTAACGGTCGTGGTTTCTCTTTTTCTACGACGGTCCTCACGCGTTGTCAAAATTCAAATTTTCAACGACGCCTGGTTCTACGACGGTTGTACAACCGTCGTAATAGGCCATTTTCAACCGTCGTAGAAGACCCTTTTTGCACTAGTGATTATTATGAAGCCGGAAATTAAATTGGTGGAGACCGAGCTGTAAATTAAATTGGTGGAGACCGATATAGTAATCTGGTTAAGTCGACCTAAGAAAGGGCATCGACATGAAATTATTTAAGTTATCAACTCAAGAAAGAGCATTGATAACTCTGCATCGTCGATCTAAGAAAGGGCATCGACTTGCAGTACGTCGACCTAAGAAAGGACATTGACATGAAATTATTTAAGTTATCAACTCAAGAAAGAGCATTGATAACTCTGCATCGTCGACCTAAGAAAGGACATCGACTTGCATTACGTCGACCTAAGAAAGGGCATCGACATGAAATTATTTAAGTTATCAACTCAAGAAAGAGTATTGATAACTCTGCTTCGTCGACCTAAGAAAAGGCATCGACTTGAAGATTTTCTAAGTTACCAACTCAATAAAGAGCATTGGTAACTCTACATTGTCGACCTAAGAAAAGACATTGACATGAAGATTGTCGACCTAAGAAAAGACATCAACTTGAAGATTTTTTTTTAAATTACCAACTCAAGAAAGAGCATTGGCAACTCGACAGTGTTGACTTACGAAAAGACAACAACTGGAAAAAATTCTCTAAGTTACTAACTCATTAGTAACTCGGATACGTTGACCTACGAAAAGGAATTGACTCGAAAAATTCTCTATATTACTAACTCATACAAGAGCATTGGTTACCCGATTAGAACAACTTATCAAAAGACATCACGTTGAAGATTTTCTGAAGTTGCTTTAAAGTTTCAATTACTTTGTAAAGGCGAAAAATTTTCTAAGTTAGATTCTTTAAGCCTTTCACACTACTCTACGAGTAGGCTTATGCTTGAGGGGCCGTGTACTCCCCTGCCAATTGGGCCGACCGAGTAGGCCCAATATTGGCATTCCTCCCACTCTTTGACAGACAGTTAACTAGGGGGGACTTAGTGGGCAGGAGAGGTGGAGGCTTGGCGGTTAAGGAAATGGAAGTTTAAAAAGGCACACAAGGGGTAATCAGCCCTCAGTTCCCATTTGGAGAGTAAAGATACAGGGAGATTCCTTGAGCGAGCATATACCCGGTTAAGGAGTCGACCGATCTTACTTCTACCGAGAACAGTAACTAATGTATTTAGGTCACTGATTAAGGAACTAAAAATAAATTTTTTTATTAAAGTGTGGATCATTTAATGTTACATATGCAATCAATATTGTGATTGCTAATAAAAAATTTCTATTTATGGATCCTTAACCAATGTCATTAGGGCACTCGTTAGTATAACCCTTGAGAGAAAAAGTGTGTTGCATAAGTTGTTGTATGTTTTTATTGTATGAAAAAGTTATCTCAAGATAGAAAAGAGAGAGAAGAGAGAGAAATGAGAGATGTGATGGACGATATGACAGGGAGAGATAAAAAGAAAAAAATATGTTGTATGAGTTGTTGTATATTTTTGTTTTTATGAATTTATTTTGTCAATATCAAATGTCTTCAATATTTAAAATCTTTAAATGCTTTTTTATTTAATATCTTGGTTGAATAAATTTGTTTAATTGGTTCTTACTTTGTTAAAAGGCATTTCACCATATGCAATTAACTATTTAATAGGTATTTATATTATAATTGGAATTATAAGCCTTATATTCTTTTATATAAAATGCATGAACTTTCATATATATATATATATATGAGGAGGGTTATAATTACACCGATGTAAGTTACATCAAGTATTACACTGCTGAATAATTTTTTAACGGATCATTGTATTAAATAATCCACTGTTGGATTGAAAGTTATTATCATATAGATTATACATATAAAATTTTACATTAATCCGAAATTATTTGATATGTCATTGAGATGTCTCAAGATTAACGTTATATATACATTTGAAATATATAAAAAATCCAACCGTTGAATTATGTTTGTTCATCATCATGATTATATGTGCCAAATTTCGTAAAATTTTGACACTAATAACTTGATAATCAAATGGTTGGATTTTTTATATATTTCAAATGTATATATAACGTTAATCTTGAGACATCTCAATGACATATCAAATAATTTCGGATTAATGTAAAATTTTATATGTATGATCTATATGATAATAACTTTCAATCCAACAGTGGATTATTTAATACAATGATCCGTTAAAAAATTATTCAGCAGTGTAATACTTGGTGTAACTTACATTGGTGTAACTATAACCCTCCTCTATATATATATATGATCAATGAACACCGGGTGTCAAACTTCAACACTTATGCCAATTAATAACTTTTTATATAGTATGAAATTAATCAATCCAACCATTGAATCATATCATATTATCTTGATAATCATGTATACAAATTTTCGTATAATTCGGACATTCACAATTATACAATTTAATAGTGAACATTTACTTATATTTTAAATAATAGATTATATGTTAAAATAAAGTTATGCGATGATTGAAAAGGTTTAACAAGTTTTTTGACCACCAATTTCAACTTTCAACTAGATGAATTGACATATACACACTCAAAGTTCTTTTTCTAAAGTACTTGAACATTTAGCATCACCAATAAAACTAATCTAGAATCACAATTCACTCCCACGGTAATAAATTCATTATTGGGTCATATTTACTTCATGGAATTAATATAAAATTAAAGCATCGTAGATTTAATTTACCTTCTCATCCAAGAATATCACTCTCATGGGATTGACTTTTTGAAACTTCAGCATATATCATAGACTCGCTTTTGTAATTGGGAACTTTCGAATGTCGTTCATATCATCAATTTCTCACACTAAATTCACATTGCAAGCCATAGTTGTATTGTGTGTATAGTACAAAGAAGGGCAATATATGTTTTTAATAAGTGTAAATGACTTAGTTTTGCTCTTAGTCCTCATAAATGTTTTTTTACGTCTTCACAAATACAATTTTTTTTTTTAAAAAAACCTTGGTCCTTGATGTTAAAACTTATGCTAACTTAAATGATCCTCCTCTTCTTCGATATCATGCTTGTTTTGAAAATAACAATTTTTACATAAGTATATAGTTAGGAAAGTAATCATATTTAAAACGAAAGAAGGAGAAGGGGCAAAAAAAGGAGAAGAAGAAAGAAGAGGAATAATAGTTGTAACGATAAAGATGTATTTAAAAAAAAATCATTTGTAAGGATATAAAAAAAATTTAAAGACTAAAAACAAAACCAAACCATTAGTCATTAATAAAATTTTAATGCCAGAAATGTATTTAAAAAAATGTACACTAAAAAAAACATAAAAAAGAAGGATTTAATTAATATATATTATCGGTGTAAAGAAGTTTTACGCAGACATTTAATAGTGTCTCGCCACATCATTTATTGAATATGACATCTCAAATGTTATTAAATTCAATAAATGATGTGGCAATATATCATTGGATGTCTGTGTAACTTTTTTTACACTGAAAATGTACATATATTAAACTCAAAAAAATATTTACTAGATCTAACAGCAAAATTTATCGTTTAGGGTAACCTACTACCATCTATGCATGGTACAAACCATCTATAAATAGAAGTTCCAACATATTCGGACACAGACACAGTCACACAGATACCATGGAGTTAGAGAATCATATGAAAAAAAAATGTTCACGGTATAACCTGCCTTAATAGTTAATACTACTAGTTATATGCATTCAACCATAGTTATAAAAATCGGACCGGACCGGCCGGTTCAACCGGTCCAACCGGGAACCGGTCCGGTGACCGATCCATTTCATGCAAAAAATCGGCTGGTTCCAGAACCGGTCGAACCGGCCAAGAACCGGTAAAAATCGGTGTCATCAAACCTGTTGACCCGGTCAGTTTTTAAATTTTCATTTTTTTATTAGTTTTTATTTAATCTAAAATATTTTTGTAATAAATAAGAATAATTTTTTAAGAATTACACATAAATATTATTATTTAATCAATTATTATTAATTTTTTATTTTATAATATATATAACAAAGTCCTTTATATTTATTTATAATCTATATATCTTGATTTCTTCTTAATTTTATGTTACTTTATTACTTAGAATATTATATAATATTAAAA
Source organism: Sesbania bispinosa (assembly GCA_026901365.1). Lineage (NCBI taxonomy): Eukaryota > Viridiplantae > Streptophyta > Magnoliopsida > Fabales > Fabaceae > Sesbania > Sesbania bispinosa. The sequence continues at coordinate 51,824 of QLOH01000202.1, forward strand.
TATATATTTAATTATTACCGGTTCGACCACGGTTGAACCGTGAACCGGCGGTCCGGTTTTTAAAAACATTGCATTCAACCAACAGACGCGCAAAAAAAAAAAAAAATCAAACAGAAACAGTTAACAAGTCGGAGCTCCCCAAGAAGATAGCATAGCCTCTAATTTAGCCTCCGGTTTGGACCTTAGTAGCTACTAAATGGCGCCTAAAACTTTCATTTTTCCCGCCAAACGTAGAGCCGTCCTTTTCCTCCTAACAGCAACCGCAACCGCAACCGCCGTCGCCGCCACAGGAGCTGCCAACTCCGGCGAGCACTCCTCCCTCCCCGCATTTTGCACCGACAAAATCGGAGCCGAATTCCACGGCCTCGTCCGCACCGCTCGCGCCGTCTCGACGGTATCGATTCCACTCTTTCGATTTTCTTCTTGCAACTCTTGACTTCATCTTCGTTTAACTCCTCTCATTGTGCAATTTCACTTCCCTCTTCGATCTTTCAGGTTGCTTCCACTGTCGTCGATTACGAATTCTCGCTGCGCGGCCTTCAAGGAACTCCGATCAGTATCGTCAAGCAATTTCCAAGGTTTCCTCAATCGTTCTCGTCGTTTCAAACGGAATAGCTTCGGTTTTATGTTGAGATGTTTGTTGATCTTTTTTTGGTGCTTAGGTTCATCAACGCTCTGCCGAGAGGTTTCTCAAGTTGTGCGAAGCCAACAAAGGGTTTTATGTGAAAGCTGGACAGTTCGTTGCTGCGCAGAAAGTGCTTCCCAAAGAGTACTCATCAACTTTTTCCGCGTTACAGGACCAGGTATGGCTCAATGTATCTATTCAAGTTCAAATTTCCTTTTGATTTTGGTTGGTTATCCTGCTAATTGGAATATCTTGATGACCTAGGTTTCTCCTCTTCCTTTTAAAGTTATTGAGGAAGTCTTAAAGGATAATCTCGGACCGAATTTCTCTGAGATGTAAGTTGCCCATACCAACTGAATTTTAATTTTACAATCCATGTATCCTTTAGAAACTAACTCTACTGAAAAAAAAAGGCTTAAGGTGATACTAGGAGGTGCATGAATAGTTTTGGATTTGGCTTCTCTAGAGAGGAAAAGAAAGGATTCATTGAAAAATTAGTTGAGATTATGATGATATGCATCCACAAGTATAATTAAATCTCAACAGTTGATTTTTCAATGAATTACCGCAGCTCTTTACTTTTCTCTCTAAAATGAAATCCTCACTTTGGAGACGTTAAATCCAATAGTTTTATATTTCAATTCAATTAGCCTCCTCACATAAGTGTTCTTGCGGTTGAAAGGTGAACAATGCATAAGCCAATTTTATAGCTTGAATTGGACCTGTCTTTGAGACATACACCACCCCATCCCAAATAACCTATAACCGTGTTCACTTATTCTTTTTTCCCATCAGTTAACAATTTAAAATTTTTGGTCTTCTTTTTAACATTATGATTATGTTTTGCATTTCTGTGAATACCGTTGTTCCAGGTTTTTGTCAATTGATGAACACCCTGTAGCTGCTGCATCTGTCGCTCAAGTTCACCATGCATTGCTGAAAAGTGGTCATGAAGTAGCAATCAAGGTTTGTCTATGGGTGTTAGTGGTTTCCTGAATTCCTGGTGGCTATCATTATGTACATTACTCTTCTGAAAAGCAATTCTAAGTTTTTGATGTTGTTGAAATTAAATTTTTACATCACGACCCAATCGATGTGAACTTGAGCCTTGTGCACTAGGCTATTACATCCTCGAGGGGTTTGAGATAGGAACAAGATTTAAACCTATTATTCATTTTAGTTTGGTCTGATGATGGGATTTGGTAACATGAAGAAGTTAAATGTTTTTTTTTTTAATTTTGTGAGTGGAAGTTAATTTCAGCTTCTGAATTTTTTGTAACAAATAGCCTTGTCATGTCCTAAGCTTCCCTACCTGTCTAAACCAATTCAATTGATATCGTTGTGTATGTTTGTTTATATTACATGCATTTGTTTTTGTTTTTCTTGGGGAGGGTGGGGTTGAGTTTTATGAATAAGGTCTTTTAATTGTTTTTATCCCTGTATGTATTTTTAGGCCTATTAGTTTTTGGGTTCAAATCAACTTCTTGTTTTCTTGTCTCTCATTGGATGGAAAGGTGCATGAATCAGAGTAATGGTTTTGGATCTCAACAAAACTTAAATGGGTGTACAATAAGAATGGGATTTGATATGTTTAAATGATTTTTTTGGGGATTCAAGAGGATATATATTCCTTCTTTAATTTACAAAATAAAAGGACAGGAATATGATGGGTTTAGTGGATATTCTACTTATTGCCATCCTTACCAGTGTGTAGTTTGTGTTAAAAGAGGTATATATTCAGAAACTAACTCTGATGATTTGGATATTGCACTTAATTAACAATGAATCACCCTGATAATTTTTTAATTGTAATTATTAAAATGCTTCCTCTCTAAGCAATGTCCCATCTGAACTGAGCATCTTGTGTTTTATCTAAAAAGTATCCCTATCCCATTAATTTCGAAATAACAATATCATTACAATATCTTCATGGCCATGTCTAATCTGTTGATTTAGTTTATAGTTTATGGATTCTACATCTCCACTTGAGAGACATGTTATAGTCAGGCACAGTATCAAAATAAGATTTAGCTATTTTGAGTCCAAACCTGGCTATATGGATAACTATAAATGATTTACAAGCAGAAGCGTCAGAGGTACTGACTTTTCATGGATTGTATTTGAGTTATGAATTATGATGATAATATAGCCATTCTCTCAATAAACGGTATTAATTCTTTCTAATAATAATGCTAATTAGAACATATTGTTATTTCCCTGATTATGTGGTTACATAATGTCACTTGGAATGGAAAATGCGTAAAAATTTGTACTGTCATTATTAAGTGAGTAAACAAGTATGTCAATTGCTTCCACTAGATGCTCCTTGCTAATGCAAACTTTAAATTGAGGTCAACTATGTTTGGAAAACCACTTCTTGAATTGTAAAATCATTTTCTTCACTGGAAATTAGGTGCAATATCCTTGGATAGAGCAGCAGATGAATTTTGATACAAGAACAATGTATTTCCCTATCAAAGACTATAGCATGGGTATGCTCTGACTCTTGACAGCTCTTAATTCATGAAATATATGAAAGATGTATGCTGTAATGAATTATTATACTTAGATATATCTAAACATCTTGAATGATGGTATTATATAATGTTGATTGTTGATAGAAAAAAGGATGAGAATAAAAAAGCACACACAACTGGAAACCAAATGGAAACTAATTAATGAATCATCTCTATGTGACAATCCAAAGATTCATTATTGATCAATAATGAATAACATTACTGGTATTCAAGTGACATTAACATTTTAGGCAATGGACTAATCAGAGGACAAACTGGAATCCTCTCCTCTCCAGTATAATTGGAAAATGGTTTAGTGGTAGCATAGATAAGATGCTTGAATATCTAGGTTCTCATAGCTGTTAAATCAAGCTGACTATAGAACCCAAAAAAGAGTCTCACCTAATAAATAGTTTTCACATTCATGAAAATAATGTTTTCTATTGTTAATGCTGATATTCTATGGAAAAGTTTCAACTAATGTATAAGAATGATAAAATAGTAGCATGCGTCATTACTGATAAGCTTGTCACGTTACCAAAAGTACTAGGTTACCCTTTGAGCTGATGTATTTTCTTTTTTCTTTCTTTCCCCTGTAGCATCCTTTCTAATTTCAGGTTTAGTAAGACTCCTTTTCCTGCTATTTTGTACTCTTTTCTTCCTTAATAAATTCTTTTTTACATATAAAAAGTAATAAAAAAGAAAGTAAAGCATAGTGGATAATTTATAATTTTCTGGAAATCAGAAGATTTTCATGAATTTAATGCCTAATTGCTGGTTGAAGTTGAACTCTGCTGTCTCTATTTCTTATTTTTTGTTAGGTTTTTGTACAAGTAGTATTATCAACTCTATAGTTGCTGTTGTTTCTTTTCTTTAAGATCACTTCCTTTGGTTGCAGTTGTACCCTCAATACAGGCTTGAGTGGCTACCATCAGCGTTTACCAAATCTGTGTCTTCAGAGCTTGGTCAGTAAGAGTGCCTAGTATATATAGCTGACTGTTACTCTCCGTCTGAAATGCATTCTATCATTGTTTTCGTTACATTTTCCTTTATGTCCTACATCGGGGGATATCGACTGATCAGCTGTGGTCATAATGTCTAGCATTAGAACCCCCATAAAGTTGCAGTATACGTTCATGTTCCAGCCATTGATTATTGTTTAGTTTTTAAACTAAGGATGTAAGGATAGGAAATCTTGAAGTTAATTGATCCAACTAAGCACATTCAATCTTTTCTTTTTTTTCAAAAAAAAAAAATTGGTGTTTTTAAATTAGCCTTCTGAGTCACCATTCGAGATGACTGAATGAATAAGATATATTCCCTGACTTCTCTGCAGATTTTGTTCAGGAGGCAAGGGAATTCTGAGAGAGAGCAGCCAAAAAATTTCAGAAACAACAAAATGGTCAAGATTCCTCATGTATTCTGGGTATGGTAACGGAGATTGTTTTTATTTCTCATATGGACTATCTATTTAGTATTTGTTGTACACTTGTACTACTTACCAACTTACCATCGTATTAATTTATTAATGTATGCAGGAATTGACAACAAGGCAAGTTCTAACCATGCAGTTTTATACAGGGCACAAGGTATGATTTACCAATCATGTGTCAACAAATGATTACTTCAGGAAAAAAATTGTGATTAGTCATGACATTAGTTTGAAGATAGGACTTAACAAGATCTTCAAGACTACAACTGCTGTGGTATCTCTAAATTTATCATTATAAATCATTAAGCATGAGGCCCCAATGGTTATTTTCTTTACCTTAAGCCCTCGTCAATGCAATCTATTGCATATACTTTCCACTATCCTCATTTGGTCAGATTACCTGAAACCCTCATGAAAATTTTTAAGATCCTCATTTGAATTTTTTGTTCATCTTAAATGAAACATAAAATACTAATTGAACTCTGTTCAATTTTTGTTTCATATATTCTGCTGATTATATTCCATTTAGAGCATCATATTGCTTTATGCTTGTGAGAAGAGTTATTCAGTGATGACAACAGTTGAATGGGCTTAACCTCATTTTTCAAACATGCTTAAGCCCAACTTACTTATAATAGACTCCCATAAGCCTTGTAAATTTTTAAACTTTATTGCTTTTGATTGTCTCTTTGATGTGGGGACTTGGGGTGTTACATTCTTTCCCACTTGAATGCTTGACATTCACATCCTTACTAAGCCTACTGGATTCAGAGGACTCTCCCTTAGGTGATGTTGGCTTTCAAAGGCAAACCCAACCATCCTGACCCTATCTGTGATGCAATTGCCACTTTATCTGTCTCCCATATGTTATTGAGAATGCATAAGTGAGGCCTGTACAACATGAGAGGGTTGGCATTATATACCATCAGTATTTCTTAGCTACCCAATTAGCTATTGTCCAAAATACTTTATGTATATTACTTTAAGTAGGCTCCTTAAATTGTCACTTGTCCCTCCCGTGTGCAATGAAAGAAACTTAAAATTTGCATTGTATAAAGAAGGAAGGGCATCATGATATGAAAAAAAATTCCTTGACCAAAAAAAAGAATGAATGGCAAAAAGGAATGAAATTGGAAATCTGAACAATGACAATTTGGATTTAGTATATTGAAACGTAAACTTGAGTGCTTATTGAAATAGATGTGCTTATCTTCCCAAACAATGTATTATTGAAGGTTGTATGGTATTCTGAATCAAATAGCACAAACTCATGCATATCTCTAAAATATTCTTGTAGGTATAGAATAAGCCAAGAACCATTAATTTGTACAGTTATTACTAACATTGCATGGCCAATTGTATATTATGTTACTCCAGTGTGCTTGTGGCAATTTTGATATTCAAGCTGTGCTATGTTTTATATTTCTGTATATTACGTTTTGTTAATAGGAATCTTTTTAAATTTCAGATTGATGACTTGGACTTTCTGAATCAGATTGGGGTTGATCCAGAAAAGGTTGACTTGTGACAGCTATGGTGAACTCATGTATATTGTGTTTTTATGTTCTGTATGATGGATGTATTTGTCTCTTGTTATGGTGGAACATTGGCAATTGATTGATGATTGCTGCACACAATCAGATGATATCCAACTCTGAAAATCTCATTCAGTTTGTACTACTTTTGTATTGCTAAGTTGCTAACTGCAAACTTACCCTGATGCATTCTAAACCTGTCACTGAAGGTAGCAAATCACTGATTGAGCTGTTTGCTGAAATGATATTTGTTCATGGTTACATACATGATGATCCACACCCTGGTAATATATTAGTTTCTCCCGAAGGTTGTAATGGTTTCTCTTTGGGTACGTACTTGTATATTTGAGATCATTTTTTCTATAATGGAATTCTAATTGAAAATTAGAAGACTGGAAGAATGAACTTGACCTGCCCCCTCCCCTCCTTGAAATCATTTTGCAGTTCTTCTGGATCATGCAGTCTACAGGGAATTGGATGAAGAATTTAGAAAAGACTTTTGTCAGTTATGGGAAGCTTTGATTCTCATGGACTCGAAGAAAATAATGTGGCTTGGTGAGCGATTTGGTGCTGGGAAGTATTCTAGATATTTGCCCATCATTTTCACTGGAAAAACTATTGAAAGGTTCCTTCTTAACTTTTTGTTCATTGATGCGTATAAATGCATTTAGTTTCCATTTTGAAGAAAATTCATTTGGTTTTCACTTATTGGTGGATTACAAATTACAACTGTAAGTGCAGCCCACTGCAATTGGTTGTGATCTGCCTATGCATTCTGTGGATGTTTTATTTTGTACATATAACACTTGTGGTTAACAAATTATTGTGATAAATAGTGAAGGACTACTATTTTGTGGCTGTGAAAGACTACTATCATTGTGTAACCAATAAGTGAAATGTGGTTAACAAATTTATAGTGATAAATAGTGAAGGACTACTATTTTGTGGCTGTGAAAATTCTAAGAAACCATGTGATGGTTGTTTGTGAAATTGTTATGGTGGAGAATATCAATGTTCAAATAAATGAAGCCCAAACTGGAAAGGGTTTTTAAATTAAGCACTATATCTTAATATACTTTATTGATGAAATTTCATTAAAGGCTAATGTCAGACCCAATGGATATGTTGAAGTGCATGATTGTTATTAGGAAAAAAATTGTGCATGACATGATTATGGCAAATATTAACTTAGTTGCATCTCTTCTCTTTTGTAATCTTTGCTTCAAATAATTTTCTCCTTGCATAAAAAAAATATGATGGAACTTTTTCTTGAGATTTGCAGCAAATATGCTTCTGGAATATCAATGGAGGAAAAAGAGACTATGAAACGAGAATTGAAATCTCTGTTGTTTGAGGACTTGTCTTCATTCATGGAATCTCTGCCCCCAGAATTTATTGCTATAATGCGTATAGAGTAAGAAACAGAGTTCATGCGTTCTTTATTGGATGCTGATAATTTTTGTTACTTGATGTGCTTATATATCCTTCTTTTTGTTCTAGGTCATCTGTTAAGGTCTACCATTAGAAAGATGGACGTCTCACGGGTCATCAGGTTGGCTAACTTACACCAAATATGTCGGTGTATGGTCGTCTCTGTCCAAAGTTAGATGGTGAATCGTATAAAAGGCCCAGAACAAACTTTTGTAAGTTCCCTTGTCATCTCTTAAATCTACTGAAAACTTGTCTAGATTATCAATGTCAACTACAACAGTGAACTGTTGCTATATATAGTATCAATAATGTTATTTCTATACCCAAACCCACACACCTACCCTTACCGCTATCATTTTTGGAAGAGAATTCAAACCAAAACCACTGCTCTCTTTCTTACCCAAAAATGGCAGGTGTCAAGTGAAAAAAATACTTGCATAAACTCAGTGCACCAAACTTGGATGCACTGGTTGAGAGCACTAGATTTACGCCAGTATTTCCATTAAGAGGAGTGACAAGATTTTGGTGTCAATGAGACATTTTCAATATAGTATGAGAAAAGAATGCAAGATCTCGCAGAATGAATTTCCCTCTTGTTTTGCTTTCTATGCTCCAGATTTTGCAGTGAAGCTGTTTTTATCAGTTTCATATCAACGATAAAATATCTTCACATCCTCATAAGGTTTCTTATCGGTGAGAACTGAGAACTCTGTTTACTTATAATTGATGTATAAATAATCACATCAAGTTTGAACTAACTATATCTTTCCCCCCTTTATTAGGGGCCATTGACGGTACCTCTTGGCGGCAGAAGGTGAAGAATGCACTGACTTACTTGTATAGCAAGATCAACAGTGACTTTTGGGGCCTCCTGGTGCATTTCGCATTTCTTCTTTTATGCATGCGTCCTAATGCATTAATTTGAACATCGAATTCTATGTTTAAAGTGAGGGCTCGTTTGACGGTATACTATCCCTAAACTAATGGTTTGCTTAAAATGAGAGGATAAAAAACGAATAGGTAGAAAATAAAACATAGGGAAAAAATGATCCATATATTATTTAGGTGATGAAACAAATGTGAAATCTTTTCTTTTTTGAATGAATGAAAAGTAAAAGAAAGAAAAAAAAGTATTTATGTTATAATAAGTCTTTTACATTTTTTATAGTGGGTTCAGTTTATATTTTTTCCCCTATCATAATAGAAGCAAAAATATTTTGGTTTCACCATTTTTTTTCTCCATTAACTCATCTCATTTTTTATAAAAAGAAACATCGAGTGTCAAGGAGTCCATCCAAATGAAGTTAGCAGTCTGCAAATTGCCATATACAGTTATTTTTGTGCACTTATTTCTAAAAGCAAATATATTACTTTTTTTTTATATGAAATATATTACTTACCTAGTTAGAAATTGCATATTTTACGTCAAATGTTATAAAGCAAACATTTTTGTCAAAATGTTGTTATTGATCTAAAATTGTTAATACAATTTATAATTTTTATTATTTAGGCATTGTTATGGACCATTAACATCGTCCAAATCAGCTCAATAAAGTCCTGGAGTCATCAGGTGCACGAAGCCAGCCCAACAGTGTAAGTCGGTCCAACCGAGGAACTAGGGTAAACCTTAGCTTGGGAGCATCGTATATGCATCCTTACTGTCTCGTACCAGATCACATCTCATGGGTAAAGTCAAGGTCCAAACCCCTAAATATTCCTCTATAAATACTGGTAATGTCAGATGTCAGGTAGGCATTAATCACATCATTTACCTTGCTCTGCCTAGGTTGAAGCTGACTTGGGCGACAAAGTGTATTTGCAGGTACTCCCCCGCCGTGGACCGAGAGAGAGACATTGGAGTTCAATCTTGAGTCCGAGTTTCACACTCAAACATCTGGCATCGTCTGTGGGAACGAGTAAACTAATACTCCCACCAAGCTTTTTGGGTTGGAACCACTGTTTCGAAACCGGATCTGAGGAGCATCTCGACCCAAATCAAATCGGATGTGAAGAGCATCCCAATCCAAATAAAATCAGATGTCATCAAAGAGCATCCCGATCTAAATAAAATCGGATGTGAAAAGCATCCCGGTCCAAACAGAAACCGATTATGAGGAGCATCCCCGTCTAAATGAAACCGGATGTGAAGAGCATCCCGGTCCAAACAGAAGCTGGATGTGAAGAGCATCTCGGTCCAAACAGAAATCGGATGTGAAAAGCGTCCTGGTCCAAATAAAACCGGATGTGAAGAGCATCCTGATCCAAACACAAACCGGATGTGAGAAGCATCTCAGTCCAGATGAAACTGGATGTGAAGAGCATCCCAGTCCAAATAAAACCGGATGTGAAAAGCATCCCAGTCCAAATAAAAACGGATGTGAAGAGCATCTCGGTCCAAACAGAAACCGGATGTGAGGAATATCCCGGTCCAAATAAAACTGGATGTGAAGAGTATCTCGGCTAAATAGAAACTGGATGTGAAGAGCATCCCAATCCAAATAAAATCGGATGTGAAGAGCATACCCGGTCCAAAGAAAATCGGATGCGAAGAGCATCTCAATTCCTTTAAAATGAAATAAAGAGAAAGAAAAAGCATGTGAGGTAAAAAGCATTACAATGCAAGAGCATTAAACGTGGATACTACGTGAACTACTCGGCTTATGACAAGAAACTTAGAAGTGTTACAAGCGTTAAAAGCGCTAAGCATTAGCTAAAACTTAAGAGAGTTAAGGGTCCAAGCCCATTACATTTACAAATATTCAAAAGAAAAATACAAAATTTCCCAAGTTAAGCATCTTTCTCAACATACAGACCAATTTCTTCACCAGTTACAACAACTATATACACTTTCTTCTCTATATTTATTTTGCACAATTGACCTTTGAAGATCTTATAGTCACTCGAGATCCTTTCAACAATCAAGTTTGGGCTTAGAAGTGTTAGTTGATTAATTGCATTGTTGAAAGCCTTCCCATTGATGTTCTTGGCCATCTTCACCAAAGGCTGCTTTTCTTCTTCCCATTTGGCCTGTAAACGCTACACGTTTCTCTTCTCAATCTCGGTGAAGGTCGCCTTGTCCATCACGATCTTCTAGCCGCCCAACTGAGCCATTTCCTACTTTAGGTTGGCTACCTCAAGCTCAACGTTCTTATACTTAGTCATGCAGTACCATACCACCCCTGGTACTTGCCTTTCCAGTCTTCTCGGCCTCTAGCTCTTCTGAGCAGTCTTCAACTCGGCTAACACTTTGTCTCGCTCCAACGTTATACTCTTCAAGCTATAAGAAAAGCCAAACGAAACGTCACCTCAAAGGTCACGATGCTTCATTATCCCGGTCCATATTCAAGTATCTTGTCCCTCAGACACTATGAAGCTTAAACTGACATTCATTTTATATTCCACCTCGGCTCAAGCTGGGGGGCATCTGTTACAAACCATTAGCACTGGACCTGCACAAGTCAGCCTAATAAGGTCCTAGAGTCACATCGTGCATGAAGCCAACCCAGTGTAAGTCGGTCCAACCCTGGAACTAGGGTGAACCCTAGCTTGGGAGCATCGTGCGCGTCCGTACAGTCCATACCGGTAAATATTCCTCAATAAATACTGGCAAACGTAGATGTCAGTAGGTATTAATCACCTCATTGACCTTGCTCTGCTAAGGTTGAAGCTGATTTGGGCGTCAGAGTGTCTTTATAGTACTCTTCCCATCGTTGATCAGTAGAGACAACCGGAGTTCAATCCCGAGTCTGAGATCCCGGAGCCCGAGTCCGAGATCCATGCATCATGAGTTTGGGTTTCATTCTTGAACATGCATTATTGTTTGTTTTTTAATTTTTAAAATAAAAGAATGAAAACTTGTTTGATAATTGTTTTCTTACTATTTTAGTATTAAAGATTACCAATTCTAAAAATGAAAACAAACAATCTAGAGATATTTTCTATCTATTTTTAACTAGATTAAAGGTCCCCTGTAGTTATAACTTCTTACTAGTTGCATGCATTTCATCCCTTGAAATTTGTTTTAAATATGATAAAAGGACTAAAAAAGCAATTATGGGGTGAGATGAAATTGCATCCGTAAAATTATTTTTCTTTCGTCAACTAAAAGTGACAATGGGATCATGCATCAAGATTCGGTTAATAGGTTAGTGGTACGATACTTTAATCTCCTGCTTCGTTATTCCTTCTGTACTCCCCCATTCAGGAAGAATGTTGTTTCCTAGCCACCACAGTTCGACACCCTATCTATGCCTCTTTCCTTGCTTTGACAATAATCTTTCTCAAGTTATCTGCCTAGCTAGTTATACTGGAAGGAACAAAAATGAAAAAGGAAAGCTGTAACAAGTTTCCTTCGCCCATCTGGTTATTGAAAAGTGTGCTGAATATTTTTGTCTTCATTCCAATTCGTAAATAAAATTTGTGGCTCTCAGCATTTGCAATTTTGCATATTCCGAAAATAAAGTAAGAGTTTAATTAGTATGCACTGAAAGTGTAAAAGATTTTACACTGACGTTTAATCATGATTCTTCATTTATATGACTTTTAAAATTTAATTAGTAAAGTCAACAACTTACCATAAATAAGGGTTGTGATTACCGTCTGTGTAAAACTTTTTACACTGTCAGTGCAAAATCATTTTTCTCATAAAGTAAAACGAAAGGAAAAAGAATAAATTAAAACATTTGCAACCTCAGCACTTTATTTATTTTCTTTTTTCTATTTAGGACTGTAGTATGTTTTGATGTTCAATGAACTTTTCAAACTTGTATTTCTTTGAATTGAATAAAATACATGTGATATTTCTTTTTTGTAGAAAGCTTGTGTATTACACAGTATGCAAATATTGATGCCCAAAATTGATAACCTAACAATTTTGTCATAGCAATTTAATTGTTACTATTTAAGAAATCCAAAGATCTTACATCCATATTAGACAAAATTAAGGCTAAAGGAATATGATATTATTCTCCCTCCCTCTCTAAGCGTTCAACTTTTGTATTAGAGCAATAGAAGAATCTTGCTAATGAGAATGTAATTTATACCTTAATTGCACTTCATTGGAAAGTACGTAACTGCATGTTTACTAATGAGAATGGAATTTTATACGTTTGCCTACTAGCAAGAATTTCTTCCTTGTGGTTCTTTTTAGGAATTTATTCGCAAAATGGACTTTATACGTAGTTTCACATCTTTTTGTACTCTATTTATCTTCTGTTTTTAACAACGTATTATATAATGATTAGTGGTAACCTCAAAATATTATAAAAGATACAACTTTGTTTTTCCACACACCCTTATTCTTATACTTATTTTATAGTTCTATCTATTTCTCTCTCTCTTTCTCATCATTTATCATCAAATCTCACTTTTTTTTTTCTATTTTCTCATATTCATCTAATAAGTATATAATAGCGTGGGCATATTATTTTCCTAAAAATAATATATTAAATAGAATCTTTATCACACAATCACTATTTTAAAACTTTATGTAGTGGGTGATTGGTATTGTGGATACATCTTTATTTTTTTTTGGGTACTTTCATAAGATTGAAGTTAAAAAAGAACTCAATTTTAGTAGTCTAAGCCTCCTTTTTTTTATCGTTGCAATAGTACAAACCATGGTTTTGCAAATTTGATTTTAAATCACGTTTGTCCAATATATTTCATAACATGTATCATTGATAAGTGGCCAAATATTAGTAAATTTTCATATGAAGTTTATGGCACTTATGGTTCTAATTTTATTCAATTGATTAAATTTCTCCCAATTTAAGAATTGTGGACCCAAGTAGGTATTTTTCTGAGTCCTGAATTGATTGAAGCCATTCGATCTCATTTTGTGCCTGAATTGCAGGAAATCAGAATGAAGAAGTAATATACTTAAAAATCAAAGACTAGGCAAGAAAAGAAAAAAAAGGAATTGCATCTATCTAATTCTCGCTTGAGCGAGCTATCTCGCTTAAGCGAGAATTGTCTAAGAGGGTGGATTTTGAGTGCCATTCTCGCTCAAGCGAGATGATTTGCTTGAGCGAGATTACCTTTCTTCACCATGAAGTATTCTACTCGCTTGAGCTAGAATTTTAGCTCAAGTGAGAATCCACTTATTCAGGGACAAAACATGTTCGTAAGGGAGTTAGTCGGTTCGTAACTTACAACTTTCCTTTTGTGGAAACTCTCTGAACGGACGAGAAGAACGAAAGGTTGCGGAAGCAGATTTCTTCACTTCTTTTCCAAATCTTGGATTGTATAGCTACCATGTGTAGCTAAAAATCTTCTTGTGGGATTGAATGTAATCGATTCGAACTCGGAGGTGTATTCTGGTGATATTTATATATAGTAATCTTGTTTCTATTTCAATATTGATATTTTCGTTCTGTTCTTTATGCCTGATTCTATCTGATCAATAGATTCTTGATTTCGATTTTTAGATCTGATGACTGGAAAGTATTTCTGAAAATTCGATCTGAACGAAAATACTCGATGTATTGTGATACTAGGAATAGATTTTAGTATGCACAATCTCTAGGCTCTAGTAAAAAAAGGGGGGCAAAAGTTCACCTCTGAAAATAGGACATGGTTTTCCCAAAAGGAAGGAAGGGTTAGTTTGTAAAGAAAAATCTGTTTTTAATTTAATTAGTTTAAGCATTAAGTTGATATTATTCCTTTCTTACACATGGTTTTAGCACCACTCTATTTAACTCCCCAATTCCTCTCATCATCACTCACTTCCTATACATCGATCTTTCTTTCTCTCTTGATCATCGTGATTCATCATGGTTCTCTCCAAAACCGTCTCCCATTTGGACGTCTCTGTCCATTCAACCTTCGCCTCTCGCTATGTCCGCGCATCCCTTCCCAGGTAATTCCTACATAATGGATAGATCTCTGTCTCTCCGATGTATATGTCATGATGATCATGTTTGATGTCATATTAATTAAGATGATGGAATGTGATCGATTGATAATGATGCATGCATGTATAGATCGATTCTCACTAATATCTGATAATAATTAAAAATTCAGATCAATAACAAAAGAGTTAATTAATTATTTGAATTATGTAAGAATAATGAAATTGAATCGATAATGGATTAATCTCAGGTTCCAAGATGGCAGAGAAGTCGATCCCGAAGGAAGCAGCATATCAGATCATAACGATGAGTTGATGCTTGACGGAAATCCGAGGCTGAACCTGGCGTCGTTCGTGACAACGTGGAGGAACCAGAATGTGACAGCTCACATGTCCTTCCATTAACAAAAACTACGTTGACATGGACGAGTACCCTGTCACCACTGGCTCCAGGCAATCCTTCTTAGTGCTTAATAATAATAAATAATAACACTCCCACACCATTACCATTTATTATTAATTATCATGATTATTATTATTATTATCCTATAGTCAAATTACTATATTCATATTTAATTTTTCCAATGAATGTCTTCCATAGATTAGGTAAACTGTCTATCTATTTTAATTTCCCTGTCTTAATTGCTGCTATGTGGTTTAATTTGGATGTGACGATGTTTCTTAGGAATAGTTATTAAGCCATCCCACTTGTTCAATGCTCCTCCTAGCTTGTTTATGTATGTATAGATATAATAGAGTGTTTTGCTTAAATAGGTATAGTCGGTAAAATGAGTTATCCGACCCATGGGCGAAGTCATATAGGGGCAGAGGGGGCCATGGCCCCCCTCATTTTGTTTTAAATATATTTGTGTGTTTTTGTGTTGGAAAATTTAGATATTTTATGTTTGGTAAAATTATATAGTAGAATTCAATTAGGTATTTAGATAAACTTCTTTAGAAGAACTTATGAGGAGAAAAATAAAATAAAATGAATCATCGATAAATGAATTCAATTTCTCCCACATAAGGTGAAATTGTTATTTATGGAGAAGCTAAATGTAAGAGCTTCTAAAAGAGTTTATTTATAAATACTAATTTTAACTTGTGAAAGAAATGAAAATTAATTCATTTTATCTACTTGATTCATTCTATTTTTTTTGCTCCCATAAATTTTGCAGAGAAGTTTATACAAACTGATCTAGAAGCTATATTTAATAAAAGTAACAGATTAATTAGCTTATTAAATTAATAGAGTTTCATTTAAGCAATTGATTGATGTAAAATGATATAACGGTATATTTATATAAATTTTAATATACAAATTCTCTTTTTTGTTTTGTAGACAAAGATATAATTTTAGGTAATTATAATTTTAATTTTTTATTAAATTGTAATGATAAAATATTTTATTAAAAGTTAAAATAAATATAGAAATATTTAAAATTAATAGTAAAAAGAGAATAATAATTAAAATAAATCATAAAATTTTTAAATTATTTAAACTAGCCATTTATCTTCATTTGATATTTGATATTGGTTTTTTATATATTTTAATATATATAATTATATATAAATAATAAATTTTACTTATATTAAATTAATTAATTAATTAGGAAAATTTATAATCTTGGCCCCCCTTGATCTTAATTGCTCGCTTCGCCACTGGTCCGACCGGATCGCCCCTAAAAGCTGACATAAATGTAGGGCTTGGGTATCTATTTTAGAAACCCGATTAACTCCCAGACTTTTTAGTTCAGTCCATTGAAGCCGCCACCCACAAAATGCCGGGTAGCATGCAAAGAAATCGGGCTACCTGCAAAAAGGTAGGACTCGAACACCTGTTTTAGAAGTCCGAATAATTTTCTGGCTTTTTAGCCCAGCCCATAAAATTCACTACCCTCGAGCCAGGCCGAACCGGGCAGGGTAGCCCGAATTGACAGCTCTCTAAAAATTGGCGTCATATTAGCTCATTCATTTAGTTGACTACTTGAATGCTTAAACTTTTTATTCTTTTGTTCCTCTGAAGGCTAGACTGGAAACTGATTCTATTCTTTGTACTAGTACCATATAAGTGATATAAAGGTTTATTCAGTTCAGCGAGTTAAGGGCATTTTTAAAGAAATAATAATAAACACAGTATTTTTTATAAAGAATAATAATAACTATTTTATTGAAATAACCTAATTTAATATATAATTGATAAATAATAATAATATAATAATAATATATTTAATAACAATTTTTAATTTTTAATTTTAATTTCATCAGTGTGTTTAGAACATTGGTTACATTTTCCTTAAAAAAATAAATATGAAAAATTATTATTAAATACATGTATGTGTATATATGTATTAAATTATAAAAGTTTATTCTATTATTTTTAATTATCAATTATATAATCATATTTTATTATTTAAAATAAACACTCTAGAGGGATAATTAAAAACTTTTCGTTAGATAAAGCCTTCTCCAACGTTGTGGTTGAGGGAAAATTATTCGTTTTTTTTTTTTTTTTCTAAGCCATGGTATTATTTTTTTAAAAGAAAAACCTACAGTCATGAATCATGATATGAATCAGTCAAAATCATGTATATTCGAAAAGAATAATGATTCCTTTCCAGGACATCACTTTTCTTTTTTGTTTATAAATAATCCCTCAATCAACATTACACCTTTTTCATTTTTCAATATGGGGTGACCCACAGCTATAAATGAGCACCGCTGGCTAAATACAAAAGACATGGCAGTCTAGTTTGGACTCTTAAAACTAATACAATTGGTAGATAGTTGGATCTATAAGAATTAATCTCTCACACCATTGGAATACTTTAGTTTTGTTGGATGTGGGTAGAAAACAAAGTACATTGGGAATACTTTAGAACTTGACTAGATTAAGAGGAGATGGACATAATAAAGAATTATAATGGTCGAAAATTACACTACTACCTAAAAAAATTACAATTTACTACTTATAAGAAACAATTAGCTAAAATTAAAAACTTCTCATCCACTTAATTTTCACTCCCCTTAATAAGCCATGTATGTTTTCTAACAATATATAATAAACATATATAATATAATCCAACTATATGTTCTGATTACACTACAGTATATTAAAGCCAGTGGCATTTAAAGCGAAATTGATTTCCACCTATATGTAATTATTTATTGATCTGACATTACCAATCTAACTTCTATGCAAGCAGAATCGGTGTGTTAACATGATAGCTCATCTTTTCAATGCACCACTTGAAGAGTCAGAACCTGCAGTTGGTGTTGGCACTGTTGGCTCATCAGAGGCCATAATGTTGGCTGGATTGGCATTCAAGAGGAAGTGGCAGAACAAAAGGAGAAGTGAAGGGAAGCCTATTGACAATCCCAACATTGTCACTGGTGCAAATTTCAGGTACACAAACATTTTTGTTCTGCCAACATTGTACAAGAACATAACCACTGAAATTTTCATATTGTTGAAAATTGTTTCTGAAAATTCTAGCACTAATGTTAATAATGAGTCATTAATGGGGTTTAATTATGCTCATGTGAAGGTTTGCTGGGAGAAATTTGCAAGGTACTTTGAGGTGGAGTTGAAAGAGGTAAAGCTTAGTGAAGGATACTATGTAATGGACCCTGAAAAAGCTGTGGAAATGGTGGATGAGAACACCATTTGTGTTGCTATCCTTGGTTCCACACTAAATGGAGAGTTTGAAGATGTCAGGCGCTTAAATGATCTCCTAGAGGAAAAGAATAAGGAAACAGGGTATCTCTCTGTCTCTTTTTGTGTGTCTTGTACTATGATTGAGGCTTAACTGCTCTACATGTTAGTTTAACGTTGAAACGTGGTAAACTCATGTTTTCAATGCTAAAAATAGTTGCATTGGGAATTCCAAACTTAAAATTGGCTAATTTTAACGCTAAACCAAACATACAATAGTTCCAAATTTAGACTTAAATTGACATGTGAAATCCTTTGGTAGATGGGACACTCCAATTCATGTGGATGCAGCCAGTGGTGGATTCATTGCACCATTTCTTTATCCAGAGCTTGAGTGGGACTTCCGGTTACCACTAGTGAAGAGCATCAATGTTAGTGGACACAAATATGGTTTAGTGTATGCTGGAATTGGTTGGGTCATTTGGAGAAGCAAGGAAGACCTTCCTGAGGAACTCATCTTCCACATTAACTATCTTGGAGCTGATCAACCCACCTTCACCCTCAACTTCTCCAAAGGTAATTAACATCAATTAGTCTATCTAACCACAAACTAGAATAGATCTGCATTGCTCTAACTTTGTATCATTTATTAGTTTATACATCATATTAACTGATTTCTTTCATACAATACCCTATGCAGGTTCTAGCCAAGTTATTGCTCAGTACTACCAACTAATTCGTCTGGGTTACGAGGTATTAAGATGGATTGAAACCATCTAGTCAATCCTACCTAGTAGAAAAAGCCTTAGAGCCTGTTTGGGTGAAACTTCTGCAAAAGTACTTCTAGGTGAAAAAAATAGCATGAATCAAAGAGGTCAAATGCATTTAACTTCTCCATAAGTTAAAATTAGTCTTTTGTAGACCACCTACTCCAAAAGCTCTCTCATTTAACTTCTCCAAAAGTAACTAATTTTAACTTATGGAGAAGTTAAATGCATTGACCTCTTTGATTCATGCTATTTTCTTCATCTAGAAGTATTTCTGCAGAAGTTCCACCCAAAGAGGCTCTTATTGTACTAAGCAACATGATCCTTCTTATATGAACATTTTTTTAAGTTTGAAGCAAGCTATCTAATTCCTTTGAATTAATTGGGTTTGCAGGGATATAGAAATGTGATGGAAAACTGTAAAGACAACATGGTTGTACTTAAGGAAGGACTTGAGAAAACAGGTCGCTTTGACATTGTATCCAAAGATGAAGGTGTACCATTAGTGGCATTCACTTTAAAGGACCACAACCATTTTGATGAATTCCAAATCTCTGATATGTTGAGACGTTTTGGTGGATAGTACCAGCATACACAATGCCCCCAGATGCACAACATGTGACAGTGCTCCGTGTTGTGATCAGAGAGGACTTTTCACGCACCTTTGCAGAGCGTCTTGTTAATGATATTACCAAAGTGTTACATGAGCTTGATTTGCTTCCTGCAAAGATACTCAATAGCAATGCCGTAACTATTACTGGAGAAGAAGGTGAAAAAATTGGTGGCGAAGTGATTGTTAAGAAGAGTGCTTTGGAGACCCAAAGGGAAATCACTGCAGCTTGGAAGAAATTTGTGATGGACAAGAAGAAGATGAATGGTGTTTGTTAGAGCCTTGCTTTTTTATGCTACATTTAACCATGCAAGGGTGAGTTTATGCAGTTTTGATATATGAATTAGGTAGTATATTTGAGTGGATCTAGTTTTTGATTGATGAGATAACCTACTATGTGTGTTCTCAAGTGTGAGTTATTCTTATATTCCCCAAATTGTTTAATTTTTTTCCATTACCAAATCATTCTTAAACTTTGTTTAAGTTATACTCTCTTTCATTTTCAATATATAATTTGATGTCCCTAATTTTTATTGTTTCACTTGTTTGTGTGTTTGGGAATGATTAAATATTTGGTGATATATATCCATTTTTATTGGATCATTAAGAAAAAAGAAACTTTTAAATGCAGGTATAATTTGGAAAGCAAAATGTAATATATTTTTTTAATGAAATAAATATTTAAAATTTATTTTTGATACTCTTTCAAACGTTAAAAAAAAGTTTAACACTTGTATGACATGATGTGTACATTTTAAATTTGACCTTTCATGTAGGGAGATAGTGTGAAAATATTTTCTCTTACATTGTATCAAAATCAAATTCAACAACTTAATAATAAGTATACACACACATATATAAATTTGTGATAGTTAACTCATTTTAAGTTTCTTATTACAATTATATTTTACCATTTTATTTTTCAAATATACCTACCATACTAAAAAAACCCATATGTTCCATAAGGATGCTAAAATGTAGGATCGTGTTATTTACTTTCATGTCAAAAGTGATTCAACAAGTTTGAAAAGTAGCATCTTAACTTCAAAAAGCTCAAAACAATTTATCTAAGATCCCATGAAAATTAAACTGAGTTGTATCAAACTTTAAAATCAAAGGTGAAGCTTTAGAAGGATCATACAAGACCACTAGAAATAGAGCTGGCAATTCAGGTTACCCGACTCAGCCTAATGTGGGTAGCGGACTTTATTGGGATGAGCTAAAAATCTCGGGAGTTATTCAACCTTCTATAATAAGCTCCCAAGCCCTACATTTTTGCGGGCTTTTTTGTGGGTAGCCTTTTTTTGTGGGTAGTGGGCTTTATCGAGTTGGTTCAAAAAGCCCAGGAGTTATTCGGGCTTCTAAAATAAGTGCTCGAATCCTACCTTTTTGTGTGTCTGTGCGAGTCGTCCCAGTTGGGCTAGCCCATTTTGCCGGCCCTAACTAGAAGCATGAGAAAGAGCTTTTCATGAAACTTGACACCTTCTGAATACGAAAGATAACTTAAACAGTTCAAGCATATTCAATCTAGATGTTACTTATGCAAACAAAGCAAATGGAGAAGGTCAATATCACTAGAAACTCAATTTTGGCTTTAGAAGAAAAACCTACAGTTTTTGCACTTAAGTTATCAATCTCCAGAAGCATCATAATTGCTATTGTTAGAATATTAGAATAAATATTTAATATCTTATTGTAGTTTTAGGAGAAGAAAAATGATATTTTTATTCTATGTGATCAGAATTACGTGAAATAATTATATAGGCAGAGTTGGCTAGGAGATATCCTAACTACCTGATTACAAAATAAATATAAAGATAAGATAAAGAGAAAATAAAGGAGAATGAGATCAGATAAAATTAGACCAGTTCTTATAAATATCTTAATCTTAACTACCTAATGAAGAATAAGATAAGACCAATTATGGTAAATCTGATCTTGATCTTAACTACCTAATCCTTCTAAGATACATATTTGAAATTTAAAATAAAAAATATACAGTTGTCAACACTTATAATATCTGTTAAGATTAGGTTTTATCATAATATCTCCTAAGATTAGTTTTCATATTTCTAGATAATTATTATGATTTGTTTCCTAATTACTACTTTATATTGCTAAGTATAAATAAGTGTCAGTGTATAATCTATTATCAATCCATTATCAATCAATCTATTATGAATTCTTCTCCTCTCTTCTTTCTTTTCATATCCAAAACCCTATAATTTCAACAACTATAAATATGTTCAAAGTATCTTTAGAAGCATTGAACAAGTTCTCATACTACTATCCTTGAATATTACAAGTTAAAGGACACTCAAGAAACTTCGAAGAGTTCAACTCTGAACCACGAACAATCATTGAATTCATCATCCATATAGTCCAGAAGAACAATTCAAGGCTTAAGTTACAAGATTCATATAGCGTTAGAAGAATACTGCATAAAGTAATATGGAGATCTATGTTACAATTGTTACCTGATGTAAATAAAGCAAGAGTAAAAGGATGAAAGCTTTATCAAGATTGACAAATCTCTAGAAGCACAAAACAAAGTAATTTGTTAAAGATTTCATTGATAAGTACATTATAGAAAAAAAAACAAAATATCAATAGAAGACTAGAAGCTCTAAACATCCTAAGTTCATATTCAGAAATAGAAAGTAGACTTTCTACATCTTTTTAGAAGTATCAATCTTCTCCAAAAGCAGGAGAATACCCTATAATTTATTCCAGAAGATTGCAAATATAGTTTATTAATTTATCTAATGTATATTATAGTTTCAAAAGGAAATTTTTGCTTCAGAAGTAATGGAACAACTAAGCAAGTCAAAAGTGCATCAATGAAGAGAGAGAAAAGTCATACATGATACTGATAGTGACACATCACTAAAATACAAGACTCACTTTTTGAGCAACTTTGAAGCTTTCTTAATAGCTAGTAGGATTTTAAGACACTATAAATAGATGTTAGGCAATGAAGGAAAACACAAGAAAGAAGTCTAAGACAAAAGGCTCCCGAATTTCTGCTTCTGCACTATTATTCTCCTTCTGGAGAAACATTTCTTCTGCAAACTGCTTTTGCAAATGTAACGTCTTAATTCCGGAAAGCTAGAAACATTGCCCGTTGGAAGCACCTTCCTAAATTCCTAAAATTATTTTCGCGACATTACCGATATCGTAAACATACAACACATGCAAAGGTTAGGTAATCAACGTTTACTTATGTGAAACTTTCCAAATATACAGTTATACAAATAATTGTCATTAACTAGCCACAATACAATAGGATTAACTAACTCAATTACTATCCTCCTTCCTATACAAAAGTCTAGCTACTCTAGCTCATATAACTTCTAGGGGAAATTATTCATCCCTAGGCTCAAGACTACCTTTGTAATAGTCAACATACTCAGCAATTCCAAGACATGAACAATGACTATGAAATTATGCAAACATGACTGTGATGTGTTTTTACCCGACCCCTGGGGTCTTTTCTCTAGCTTTGACTGTGATTGAGCGCTCGACCATGTGACCAAGGACCGTCATCCAATGCCACCTATGATTAAGTCTTATTATCAATGAATAACGATGCATGTTGTCATTTTTAGCTTGAGGACCCCATCTCCCTCTTGGCCGAGAGTACGACGTGGTTACCTCATTCTTCTTATAAATAAATGCCCAAAGGCCTGTGATGGTCCGGAGACCCTATGATGGTTCGAAGACCCTGTGATAGTTCGAAGACTCTATGACATATTATTTGATGGCCATTGGCCCATGAATGCTTGGAGGTAATAAAAATACATCCATGAGTATGAATGACATGATGAATACAATAACTAATCCATGGAGATGGTAACTTAAAGACCTGGGTATATTCTAGGGTTTGAGCATATCTACACATACCATTCAAGAAACCACTATAATCCAAAGAATCAACCAATAACACTCACATACAAGGTAAATAAGCAAGGGTAGAGAAGAATAGGGAGCATACAATAGGGCAATCAAAATGGAAGTGGGTGGGTGACCACACTCACCTCAAGAGTAGGAGAAATGTGGGTGATGGAAGGGTGGATCCAAGCTTCCTTGATGACCTTGAGGGGGTGGAGTGGCTCTTCCTTCTTCCTCTTGGCTCCAAAAGCTCCTCTCTCTAGAAATGAAGGGATGGAAGAAAGTGAGAGAAATGAGCCCTAACGGTGTTTTTTATGGAGTTCTGCTCGAGTACCCTCGCTCAGGCTTGCTCGAGCGAGCCCTAAACGGAATTTCCATCTTTCCTCTCTTTTTTCTCGCCCAGGCCTCGCTCGGGCGAGCTCTGAGCAAGAAAACCAGAAAAATTTCCTAATTTCTGTTGATTTCCTCGCTCAATCGAGAATAAGCTTGTTTGGAGGTGCAAAAGAGATCGGAATACCATCATAGTATATATCAAACCGAAGCCCCGGATCTTAGCTTTCTAATGCAAGGGGAATCACCGCAATTGGACACCTATAACTTTAGATATTATCGAATTAATGCACCAAGGTCATTAGGCTTAAAACCCAAAATTAAGCAACAACCTTGGTTGAAGCCCAACGGGGCACACTTCACATGAACCATGATGTAAATCATCAATTCACTTCAATAAGGCTAAGGTTAAGGGTTCTAAGTGTCCATGAGACTATGCTCCTCTATACCCATTCCTTTCCATAAAATCTCCTTTCTACCCCGGTTCCTTGAGTCTACGCCTCTCCTCTTCCTTCCCGCCAATTCATTTAAGCTTAGTTCTTTCCGTCTCAATCTAATTCCCTAGTTCCAATGTCTCTACTTCCTTCCTTCCTCACCTCTTCACCATGCTAGTCTTTCCACCACCGGGTGTGACTCCTCCTAAGTTAACTCTACAGTCATATTTGGCTTAATACTTGGTTTTTCCTTTCTCGATTCCCTTAAAACTCATAACTCTTAACCGATTCCCTAACCCTTGTCTTATTTTTCCTTCAAACCCCTAAGTCCTCATTTTACTTCTAACTTTCCTTCTTGCGGTGGGATGCATAGCCTAAGGCTTCCACGGTATTTCTAGATTCTATTTCTTGGGATGTTACAGCAAACACTCAGAAATATTTTTTTGCATTAGAAGTGTTTCTGAAAGCTTTGTAGTGTATAATTTATCCATTCCTTGAGTGTTGAGAGAGGGGAGAGAGCCTACTATCAAAAACCAACTTTCAAAGAAGGTAGTTGTAGTACAAACTAACTAGAAGAGTCAGTGTTGGTTGTGAAGCTTGAAAAGTCTTGTAAGAGAGAAAACGTGATGTGAGAATCCTGAAAAGACTTATAAGAAATAATACTTATTGTGAAGAGCCTGAAAAGGCTTGGGAAATAATACTTGTTTTAAGTTTGAGGAGGCTGTGGAAAAAGAATACCTTGTAATCAAGTTTGATTAGTGGTACTGGACGTAACCCAATGATTGTTAAGGGTGAACCAGTATAAAAATCATTGTGCAATATCCTTTAACCTTACTCTCTTTATTTTTCTGCACTTATATTGATTGATTTGTTAGTTATTGTTCATACCTTGAATATTAACAACCTGAAAACCAAATTTTGATAAATTATTTTTTAAACTGATATTTCTACATAAATGTCATCCATATCAGTTCAAACTTATCTAGAAAGTTATACTAAATTATGAAATTATTTGGTGCTTCGGAAACACATTTCTTGAAATATGTTCATAGTTAACATTAAAACTCAAGGTGCAAAATATCAGATCTTTGCAGACTCGGTTTTAATTTGATTTAATTGTATATTCTAATTTTTTATTGTTTAAATATCTCATCTGGAAAGTTTCATCAAATTTTAAGTCTATTTGATACTTTAGAAACATCATTTATCAGATTTCACATTTGCAACTTGGGTTAAAAATATCAGGTTGATATAAACTTGCTATTGAACAACTTTTTATATAATACGATTAGTTATCAGTTAAATAAGTATTCTTGATAGTTTTATTAAAATAAACTCGTTTGACCTTTTAGAAGCATGTTTTAAAGTGTTTGTTTCACTATTTTTCTTGTGTACAATTGCAGAAGCATTATAGTCTTCTTGTGAACTTTATTTAAGTTCTATCTACATTAAACACACCATTTAGTAGAAAAACTTTGGTGATATTAATCTCTATGATATTTCTTGTCTTTAAGAAGATAGTTTTAATCAACTTAGTTGACATATTACACTAACCACTATCTTCTAGAAGTAATATTTCTAGAGCAAAGATCAACAAATTTCTCAAACTACTTAAAGGTTGGACCAAAAGTTTTCATGGGTCACAATTCAACCCACTTCCCGTGACTCTCTGAACCAGCTCAGTCAAAGCATTAGCAAATGCCACTTCAATATCCTCTCTTGCTTTCCTTTTCTTCATGTCCTTACTAACATTTTTTCTTTTTTGATTCATAGCTATCTTCTTCTTGACAAAAATTATTGTCTTAATAAGATACATGAAGTAAATGTTGTAATCACAAGAAGGGGGTTGAATTGTGATCTTTTAAAATTCCGCACTTTCTTCTAATATATGCTCAAGTAGGTTACTTGGCTTATATTAGAAGATTAAAACAAGCAAATGATAGTAATAATAAATGGTTATCTTGTATATAGAAAATATAGTTTCTCCTTTTTGAGAAACTTTCTCAAAGTGTCACTTACTTAGGGGCTGTTCGGGGTGGTTGTGAGTTTTTAGTTTTTGGTTTTTAAAAATTTTCAATCAAGTTTTTATAACTCAAAACCAAAAATTGAAAATCACTTTTTGTGGTTTTCAAAATGATTGTTTTGAAAACCACAAAAACAAGTTTTCAGTTTTTGGTTTTGAGTTATAAAAACTTGATTGAAAATTTTTAAAACCAAAAACTGAAAACTCACAACCACCCGAAAGGCCCCTTAGGTATTAGATAGTTTTAAAAACTCTTTTTATGCAAATGTAATGGTGACTTAATCTCAAAAAACTTTCAAGGTAAAGTGAGTGAAGAGAGAAGAAGTATGCACACATGATTTATATCGGTTCACCTCTTAACCTTGAGGCTACGTCCAGTCCCTACTCTCAGTGGGATTTTTCATTATATCAACCTTGATACAACAACTTCTTGGGTGCACCACACCACTAGTATTCTTCTACAACAACCTCTTCAGGCTCTACCCATTATTCTCCTGCAGCCTTTGCAGGATCACACCACCAGCCTTTGTAGATCACACCACTAGTATTCTTCTGCAGTCTCTGCAGGCTCACACCACCAATGTTCTTTTGCAGCTTCTGCAAGTTTTACATCAAGATTCTGCAGCAAGAGGGCACGCCTAACTTCTACTGATTCTACACAGCCTTTCTCAAGAAGAACTAAAAGCTTCTTGTTTGTCTTGAGAGTTATAATTTGTGGAATGATGAAATTACAGACAAAAAGGCTCAAGATTTCAACAAATATAGCACAACAGAATTAAAATGAGCCTACACACTCTCTATACACTTTCCTAACTGTTTAAGACCAAAACTAAATGATTTGTAGAAAGTGGAATTTCTCCAGAAGGTAAAGATGGTAATTCTGATGCACAAATTACTTCTTCCGGTGCTGTGTATTTTGAGATGAAGGGGGAGCTTCTTTTTATAGGCAAGGTTGACTTAACTAGCCATTGGAATGCCTTGGAGAAGGGGTTAATCTCCCAACTGACTTTGTAGGAATTGTCACTTTCATGTGACAACTTTTCTCTTTCTTCAGGTTTGACTGGTCATATCTTCTGGAGCAAGGAATTCTTCTATGTTTGAGCTTCCTTCTTCTAGAGTAGTTCTTGAGACATGCATGAATACTGGGCATTTATGTAATTTTAGCACATGGTGTTTGTATATCCAGTAAACTTAATTTGAAGAGTATTTTGTTAGTTTCTTTTTTCTGGAACTTGCTGACAGAATTCCTTTCTTCTGAAGTAGTCTGTTATGGCAGATTCTTCTCAACAACTTTCTTGCTTTTTATAATCTTCTATATAGTCTATCTTGGTTTCTATAATCTTCTTGTACAACTATCTAGCCTTTTGAGAACAGTTGTTCTCCCATTTTGAAGATTAAGCTTGTGCAGATTATTCCTTTAAGTATAAGATGTTTCTTCTGAACACATCTTAATTGCAGAAATGTTTCTTCTCGTGCCTTAATTATTTGCTTTCTTCTTGACAGATTCATTTCTTGATGAATTCTAAGATTTTTCTGTTCTTTCTCAAGATAAACTCAATTGAAACATTAGTATTCATTTATTCATAATTATATTAAGTGTATTTTGAGAGTTTATCATTATGAAAACATCTCAAGAGGATTCTTGGACCTTACAATACAAATCCTAGAATTTCTCAAAGACCTAGCGCCGCGTAGAAGAACAGAGAAAGAATAGAGACATGCTCCGCCCCTATGGGGCTCCTCTCCCTCCATGAGAGAGCTTTTCTCCTTTCATGGGAAACCTCCTACCCATTATAGCTGGGTTTTTCTCTCTCCATGGTGAGTTTTATCTTCTTTTTTTTTTCATGTTTATAACCACCCCCTTCACCATATTTTCCGGTCACCTTTCTCTTCTCCTTTCCAACCAACACCTCCATAACCTTTGATCTTTCTTCTTTCTTGAGTCTCTGTTTTTTTACCTTTGTTCTTCTGTTTAGCAGTCTAGTAAAGTCCCCTTAGCATTTTTGCAGCATTGTTTGACCTGGATATGTTGCCTTTATTCACATCTACTATTGGAGTTCTATTTTGCAGCACCAATTTACTCAGATTTGTCGTTGTTATGTTGTGAATGTGTTTACTTTGAGTTGTTTTTATCTTGTGCTACTCCAGAAGGAAATTAAAAAATTAGAGAAATTTCCAAGGCCCTTCCAAATTGTAATAGTTGTGCTATAAGATTGCTAAATATTTTAGATTTATGAGTAAGCATACTCGTTTGGTTGTTTAATATATAGTGCACTAGTGTTGTATACTCTTCATTTAACATATATCCTACAAGTTATGTCAGTGTCGTTAGGCAATTTTCAATTATTGATATTTCATAAAAAAAATTCACTATCATCATCATTACTAATTGAAGGGCTTTTGGTAGAAGAATGATAATTTGCACCGAAGGGAGTTATGTCCCCAAAATGAGTCGCAATTTATCATAATTCAAATAACCTTTCTTCTTCTTTGACCAAAAAAAAAAAACTTTAACTTATACTTATCTCCAAAAACATAGTAGCATCATTATTGTCTTGTAAAATATTATCCTAATGAGAGTGCTAGCAACACACTCTTTGAACACTCTCCCTAACACACTCCATGTGATTGGTTAAAATTCACATGGATCCCACTACTTGGGAGTGGGCCCACAAATTGGTGGGGACCCATGTGAATTTTAAACCAATCACATGAAGTGTGTTAGGGAGAGTGTTCAAAAGAGTGTGTTGCTAGCACTATTCATATCCTAATACTATGAGAAATGTAAATTGTACAACCTTACAACTTACAACAATGTGAGAGAAAGAGAGAAAAGGAAGAGAAATGTAAAATGTGATAAATAATGTGATGGAAAAAGATAGAGAGAAAAGTATGTTGTATGAATTGTTGTATAAATTTAATATCTTAATACATATTATAGTAATGCAATATCAAATTGGATTATAACTCACATAGGGGCGTTAATTTGTCCAGTAATTGAATTGTACCCTAGCCCAGTCTCCATTTTCAATAAACTATTAAAATCCTTTCATCTTACTCTCAGTTGATTGAATTTGTTCTTTAATTGGTCATGTGTGTACTCATGCCAAATTTCCTTTTCAATTCTTCCTTAATATGCCTCCATGGGTCTGTCTGTTACCCTTCTTAACTTCCTCCTCTATTAAACCTATAAAATATTAAACCTATAAAATAGGATCCAACATTAAGCCACCTCATTTCCAACATCATTCTTATTTGCCATCTAATTAAAAAAAAGCATTTATTAATTTTCATTCACCAACTATTTTACATGAAACTAATTCACAAAACAAATACATGTAGAAAAAATAATAATTCTACATCACAGATCAAAGCTATAATTATGGACAAGTTAACATGAACATCAAGCACATGCCTAGAAATTATTCCTAAGTTGTTATATTTGGTATATAAGTGAATGCAAGGACATGTTACAAGATCCCATTGTTCAAGACTTTTATGAT
Source organism: Sesbania bispinosa (assembly GCA_026901365.1). Classification (NCBI taxonomy): domain Eukaryota; kingdom Viridiplantae; phylum Streptophyta; class Magnoliopsida; order Fabales; family Fabaceae; genus Sesbania; species Sesbania bispinosa. The sequence continues at coordinate 81,426 of QLOH01000202.1, forward strand.
ACAGGTCACAAGCATAATAAGGTTCAAAAAAATAATGCAAAACTCAACGAGATTTAAACCAGCAGTAAGCCAAAAGTTGAACCTAAAAATCTGCTGAGTTCAATTCAAACTATTACTATGGTCAAAGTCTGTTAATGTCAACAAAGGAAAGTTTCTCAAACAGAGTATGTGTTTGTTTATATAATTTTCATCAGAATTTGACCCATGTGCAAAACTTTATTGAATGAGTGAATTATTTGTGAAACTGTTGTAAACATGCCAGGATTAGTGAATTATATTTTACTATTTTATTATTTTATCCATGCTTTTGAAGTTACATGATTGTGTAAAACCAAGTGAGAATGGAAAAATGGGAAACTGAAAAAAAATGTTATTATTAGCACAAATTAGTAGCATAAACACTATGGTTCTGACTTTTGAATCTTGATTTTGGGCTAAATGGCCCATTGATGGCTATGTAAGCAGTGAGTCACCTATATATATTAGGTTAGATTACATCATCAATAACAGTGAATGTGAACTGCCGCAATGGCCAAGTAATTATGCGATCTTTGAAGAATAGTAGGATTTCCAGTTGTGTCAAAATCATGATGGTAATCCCATATACCTACAGAATCATTTCTCATGACTAAGAGGTAGTTTGGATGCACTTCTGCAGAAGAACTTCTTGGTGAAAAAAAAAAATAGAATGAATTAAAGAGGTCAAATGAATTTAACTTCTCCATAAATAACTAATTTCAACTTATGGAGAAGTTAAATTTATTTGACCTCTTTAATTCATTCTATTTTTTTTCACCTAGAAGTTCTTCATCAAAATTGTATCCAAACTGGACCTAAAACTACTTGTATTTTCCTTTTAACTAAAAAATGTAAGAATATCAGATGTGTCTGCATGTGTATAATTTAACTCACCTGAAGAGAACAACATCATCACGGATAATTAACTCATTTGGCTCCAATTTCTCATCAAAGTGTTATAATTCTGACCTGACAAATCCACCAAGCTAAATGGTCAATATAAGTGCTAGTAGAGAAGTTGTGTGAATGATTGCAGGATACACATCATGCAGAGGTAATCAATTGCAGAATGGCTTCTCACCTTTTATTGGCATGACTAGGAAAAGTAACTATTGATTGCATACCACAGGGTTGACATCTAGAGAGTAGAGAACTAGAGATCATACAAGATGTATGCAGTCACATAAGTCACAAATACATCCTAAGCGTATAGCTACACCATACTTTCCACTTAAGCATATACAACTACCAATGACACTTCCTCATGTCCAAATCATTAGATAAATTCCTCATATTTCTCATATATTAATTCATTGGTTTTCACCATTTGTCATTCAGTCAGTTCAAGCCCAAAAAGACATAGACCGGCATAATAACACCTAACTTGAGCAAGATCAGCTTTAAAAAATAACCAAAAAAAGAGGTCAAAGTAAAAAATAAGAAGTAACTAAATATTTGTTGCTTATTGAATATCAAGTTGTATTTGTATGTTAAATCAGCCTAGATGACAATACTCACAGCATGTACCAAAATCTACAATAGAATTCTAATGGTACCATTTAGCCAGAAAGATGAATGTTACAGCTTTGAGAGTTAAAATGCTATCAACAGGAATACAGAAAGAGAAGCATATGGGATGAGCTAAATTGCCAGTAATACACTAAAGTAAACACTAGCAGCTCATGATCTCCTTAACCATAATGAATTACTGTGAGAAGTCCACTCACCAGAAGTCATCTACTCACTAATTGCCTCCCTCTATTGGAACAGGGATGACATCTTGCAGTCTGAGGCAAGGAAACAAAGATAAGGGCAAAAATGTGTTCACATAGAAGAAAATATTACTATTTTGAGATTAAAACTAGATTACGGTTCCTCACTCTGGTTTGTCACATGTAGCTGCAGGAGTTCAGGTATGCTTATCAGTTGGAAAAATAGGAAGTATAAGGAGTAGGATGATGACTCATGCAACAGACATCACTTGGGCTAGGAACTAGGACTACAAAAGGTTCACTCAGTAGGTGTTAGCAGCAGTTAGCATTTTCAATTATTTTCCAGAAGTTTGTTAATGATAATAAACTATGCATGGGGATCAGTCACAAAGGGGAAAAGAGTCCTATATCTTTCTTCTTATCAACAATAAGTAATGTATATGAATACAAATAAGTTAACTGAAATAAATTCATCACCATGCTCTCCTGTAAACCAGAGAAAAAATACAGAATAATCTCATTTTGACTTTCCTTTACTAAGAAAAAAAGGAACATATATGAATATGAAGGATTTTACTTTTATTTTTTTAGTGTACATTTTATTTTTATTTTTATTTTAAAAGGATGCATTACCTAGTAGACAAGCAGAAGGAAAGATGCAGTGGTAAAAAGGACAAGGTGCTAACGAAAAAAGAAGACTGATAGACTAGAAGTTGTTACTACAAACAAATGCTGTGTTGTGTGAGCACCCTCCATACATCAAGAAAATTCAGAACCAGCACCATTTATTTCCAGGACCACTATCCATTAATATCCTGACCACAAAAATCTAAATTAAGTAGTGAGAATGTTGGAGAGCCTACCCTTTACCAGATTAATATATAATTTGTCAGCAAAGAGTCAAGTATTACATGTAGAAACCAGGGAAGACATACCAATCAATAAGATAGAAGAACCCATTACCTCAGCTTCAGTAATTGAAAACCACATGAGAAGCCGATGCATTATCTCTTCGAGCTCTAAATTTAATTAATTTAACAATGAAGATTGAAGGAAATAGAGTGGAATCTCAGTAGGAGATAAAAAATCTGAACTATAAAATGATGTACATGAGACAGATGAAATTAATGAAGGATAGCACATAAGATTTCAAAGTGGTCCATGTGCCATTCGTCTCCAGAGTCCAGACATTCCCAATCTTTGGATAGAAAAATGCCTTTAAATACACACCAATCGTCCCATAAAATTATAAAAATGACTTTAGCAAATTGGAGAAATGATACTAAAAACTAAAAAGACTAAGGGCCACCACAGTATGCTAGAAACTAGCACTGATATATATTATACCAAAACAGGGAAAAAAAGAAAAAAAACACACACACACAAACACAACACGGCCACAAACATAATTAATTTATTATAAGTGGAAGAAACAAAACCTGGATTGCCATGAAGGAAAAAGAGAAGGCTTCAGAGAAATTTCTATCTTTATTATACCATGGTAACTTAATTCAAATTGTCCAAAAAAAGCTTGTTTAGCATCATTAACTTAATTCAAACTTGCCCTATACAACTGGGCATCAATTAGAACTAGAACAATGTTCTATGTAAAGTTCCATAACCTTCCCTAGATTGCCTGAAACATTTTACACCAACATCTTGCATTTCTCCACAGCATGAGATGAACCATTTGAATAAATTTGTGCCAAAATGTGTACACCAGCACTCTGCCATGAATTATGAGGATGAGAGGCAGAATTGCATGAACCCAAAAATTTCTTTCTCAAGGCCCTCAATAGCATGTTATTGTCATTTACTTACATACATGAACAAATGAATACATATCCTCTCTCTATTTACATTATGAGTCAATAATTAAAGATGGCCTGGTCCCAGCCAAAAATATTCCTTCCCATCAGACTATGTCTCCACCATTGAAGCTGTTCTCTGATGTGGAGGTAGAGATGGTGATTATACCATCACAGTCAGATACACTATCTTGCAAGCTCAGTAAGAGGTGGGAGTGTGAAGTACTCAAACTTGTAGATGGCTTAGTTCTTGGAACAATAGGCACTTCAGCCTCACCTACCAGCATCTGAACCACACCCCTCATAGTAGGTCTAGCCAATGGATCAGGATGGGAGCAAGCTAGCCCAACCAAGAGTACCCTCCTCATCTCCCCCTCATCAAACTCACCCTCAAGCCTTGGATCAGCTGCCATTAGCAACCTTCCTTCCCTGTGCAAACTCCAAACCCATTCAACCAAATTGCTGCTCACCCCAACTTTACCAGCCGCAGTGGCATCTTTCTCTATTGGTCTTCTCCCACTGGCCACCTCAAGAACCACAGCACCATAACTGAACACATCAGTTTTCTCAGTAGCTTTACCTGTAAGGAGATACTCAGGTGCCAGGTACCCCATTGTTCCAGCAGCAACAGTAGCATCTGGAGACTTATCATGCTCAGTTTGCCTTGCTAACCCAAAATCTCCCAAACGAGCATTGAACCCTTCATCCAACATTATGTTACTAGTCTTAATGTCTCTATGAATTACCTGATTCTCACACTCTTGATGCAAGTAGGCCAAAGCAGAAGCCACACCTAACAAAATCTTGCGCCTGTGAGACCATGGAAGAGGTGTTCTAGCCTCAAACAAAGCCTTATCTAAACTCCCATTAGGCATCAAGTCATACACCAACAAAATCTCACCTTTCTCATGGCACCAACCTTGAAGACGAACAAGATTCCGATGTCTAAGGCTCCCAATTATGGATAACTCAGATAAAAACTCATTCTTACCTTGACTACTATGGCTACATCTCTTCACAGCAACAATGTCACCACTCTCAGGCATAATGCCCTTATACACAGTCCCAAAAGCACCATGACCAATTATCCTATTAGCATTGAAGCACTTTGTAGCTGACTTGAGCTCCTTGTAGCTAAACTGCTTTGGCATTCTGATAATCTCTGATCCAAGGGAATCAAACCTGTTAACTTTCTTCACCTTCTTAGAATACACCCAAAACAATGACCCAGCAAACAAAGCCAAAACAAAAGCCCCAGCAGTGACAACCCCAGCAACAGCTCCCAAACCTTGCTTGCAAAGACCATTGTGGCAAGAAGACTTACTCTCTTTTCGTTCTTCATTTGATGAATTCATTGATGGAGCCAACGAAGGAGGTGGAGACTTAACTGAATTCGCCGTCGGATTCATCAAACTAACCGCCGGAGGCGGCGGCGGAGCCGCCGCCGAAGAGCCAAAAGAGGAGCTAAAGCTCCACCATTCCACCCTGTGAGTCTCTGTGCTACCCTGCGTTGAACCAGAGAACCCCACATACATGAAATCGTTCAAGTACTGACCCATATCAAGATTCATCGACAAAATGGGATCTTTTGGTTTGAGATTAGAGTACGAAACCCAAACATTCAACCCTTTGCTGGATCCATCAAACTCGATCCACGCGTTCACTGTGTCACCACTCTTGAGATCAACCCCAATTGAACCCAAGTCACCAACTTGGCTCGAAACGACGCTGTTTAGGTCCACCCCAACATGGTTCCCATTAATGTCCTTGAACTCCACGTCCATGAGGGTATCAAACTCCACGGCGACATACCCGCCGGCGACACCGCCGGCAAGTCCAAGGTACCCACCGGCGTCGCCAAGGGTCTCTCCATCAGGAGAAATAACAAACGCGAGGCCACCGCCGATGGAGGAAGGGTTGAGGTCGGTGACGGAGAAAGAGAAGAAGGTGGTGAAGCTCGCCGGAATGCGGGTGCCCGGTTGCCGGAATCTGATGGGACGGGAATATAAGGCCTGACCGGCGCCGGAGAAGGGAACGGCGAGGTCACGGGTGAGACTGACGGTACCGTTGTTCAAATGGGCATCACCGAGAAGCTTGAGACTGCTTAATGTTAAAGTGCCAAAGTCAAATTCAACAGAAGAGACTCTAATAACAAAGAAGAAGAAGAGAGTGAAGAAGGAAAGAAGCGACATTGGGGAGAGAGTGAAGTAGAAGTAGCCGTGGTAAAAGTGTGTGTGTTGTTGAGTATTGATTTGTTTCAATTGGTGAATGTGTTTTTGTTACCGAAAGAGCCACTGAAAGTTTCAGTTTCACGGGTAGAGAGAGAGAGAAGAGAGTGTTGTGTTGTTGTGAGTGTTTTGCAGAACTGAAAGAAACGAAACCGAACAAGACAATGAGCGATGGCACGAAGTGGCAGAGAATCCCATGGGGGACTGAACAAGACAGGTGGCTGGTCACGATGACACGTGTTCACTCTCTCACAACGGTTATTTTTACTCTTCTCTTCTCTCTTCTTAATTAATAACTTAAGCCAAGCATATACTATTATTTTATCTATATACATATATTAATTATTTATTTTTTCCCCTTGTTTTCCTTTTTACTTTTTAGAGTCTTGTGCATTAAACTTTTTTGTTGGTTTATATTGAATTCGGTGATTATTTATGGTAATTTATACCACCGTTGATTTTCTTTCTCTCTATTTTGTTTTGTTGTGTGCAATGTTTTTAATCATAGATTACATTGATATATTTTGTGATTTAAGTTTTTATAAATAACTTTCAAGATATACGATTGTTCCACTTTAAAATATATTATGGTATAATTACGAGCCTTTGTAGCCACTAATTTATAGTGGATGTAATGTAATGCCTTTAACTACTTTTTTGGTTAGCAGCCATATGATTAGTGTTTTTAGAAAGATGTTATAAAGGAATTCTTTAGACTTAGTAAGAAAGCAAAAAGAAAAGTGCTAGTATAAAATTTATCAATCAAATAATTTTTAAGTAAAATTTGTTAAAATGTTAAGTTGAGAACTACAAATAAATATGTATGTTTTTACATATTTAAATAAATATTTTTTACTAGTTACTTATATATTTGTAATGGATATATTTACATTTAGGGTGTTAATTGGTTTGGTTCAATTTGATGAACTTGATGAATCGAACCGAACCAATCTGCTTGGATTTGATTTTTTAGCTTAATCGGGTTGGACTCGAACCGAACCAATCAAACCCGACAATGATTGGCTCAGGTAATAGATTAAAGATATTGGACCCGTTACCCGAACTGAACCAAACCAACCTTAAATAAAAACACTATACTAAAGTAAAAAATTGGAGAGATGAGAGATTAAACACCAACATGATTTTTTATCATAGAAGAGAGATTAAACATCAACGTGAGATTTTATCATAGATTGTCTTTTTCTTAAATGAAGTTTTCTATTATTTACTAAAAAATATTTAATTTTTTTTTACTATATTGAAATGATAAAATTCATGATCCGATTGAACCGAACCGAACCAACCAGTTCTTGATCGGTTTGGTTTGGTTCAGGCCACTTACAAAAAAACTTAAAAATCTGAACCGAACAATTTTATTTGGTTTGGATTTATTTTTCTTACATAACCGAACCAAATTAAGATGTGAACACCCTTATTTACTTTGTTTATGATTATAAAGCTCTTTATGTCTTTGAGTTATCCAAAAATCACATTTTAAATTATGAATACAAACAAACATTATTGATATTAGTGTTAGTTCATATTCACAATTAAAATATAATTTTTAGATAGTATATTTGATTTACATTAGATTTACGTTTCAAATGTGGATAGATCAATACTACTCTTATAATATTGATTTTAATTTACATTTAAAACATGATTTTAATGTAAATTAAACACGAAAAACATAATGGGTATTATGCGTTGTGATGAGTTTATAGTAGTAAGTGACTTGTATAGATAAGACAATTAGTTATGTTTAATCATTATGACATAAAATTTATATTTAAGAAAGGTTGGGTTAGCATGAGTAGAGTAAGCTATAAAATAAAGTGCGGCTTTGCGTATGAATGCGTCTAACTGCAGACAAATTCTTGCCTCAAGTCAAGGGCTCTCCTCGTCACGGACATGTGCACTCGCCAATGAATCTACCCCTTTTTCTACGTTTTTTTTTTATGTGTATACATATTTTATCGCCCCCATCATTTCCTAAGAAACTCTAGCTTTTCACGTGTTAATAAGGGTATTCATAAACTAAGCGGGTTCAATTAAGAGGAATTGTGCTCATTCCCCATATAACTTTGATTGAGCTAATTTTTTAGATCTAAAAAGACTCCAATGTATAATGTATATATTTGATTGAGATCGAGTTTAAGTGAGATGGGATCAAATTGCCTTGAAGTTTAAGTTAAACAAAATCACAAATGATCGTAGCTAGATAATAGTTAAAAGAAAATTAAAGTTTATATAATCAGCAAAAGTATCATATACATTCAGGAACAAAATTAAGTTATAGAAAAAAGGGACGCCCCCATCCCCCTTATATCCTAGAGACCAAAAAGTCTCTCTGCCCCCTCTACATTGCTGTGGTTGCAATGTTAATTAAAACCATATACAATTATAAGTTTTTTATATTTTATAATGTCCAGTAATAAAAATTACTTTTATTAATTCAAAAGTTAATTATTAATGTTGATTGTGTTTAACATGTGTCAAATTTTTACCCCTACACAATTTTTTTTGGTTTCGTTCTTGTATACATCACATTTTTTCCTCGTGAACGTTTGACGTAGTTTAATTTTGACTTATAAATTACTTAAAAATAAAAACTACACCAAATAAAGTTTTTAAAAAGCTCTTAAAAATTAAAAGCTGCTTTTTTATACACTAAAAATGAGCTTAAAAAAAAGTAACTTCTTATAGCTTCTACAGAGCTTCTTGTAAATAGGATCTCACTTCGATTCTGAGACTATCACTTTTTTTAATCTAAGTATAAATAAAATAGTATAAGTTTTCTTTGACTGTTATAGTAAGAATTTTTGGTTTTTTTTTTTTGATAATTTAAATGCGTGTTTTATATTATTTAATTTTTTAATTTTATTATATAACTAATTTATATATTACAAATTATTTTTATTATTGAAATTATATTTTTTTAATTCTATTTTTAAAGGCATAAATACATGTTTATTTGGGTGCTCTAAATAAATTAACTATGAGATAACACTAATAGGATTTTTTTTCATAAAAAATGTATAGGATTTTTTATATTATTATTTTTAATTATTATTCATTATATACACTTTTATCAATTTTTTGTGTGAAAATTTGCAAACTTATAATTAACGTCTTTTTTTAGTTACTCATGTGCATTATCAGTATGAGACTTCATTTTTTATCTAAGTATAAATAAAATTGACATATTTATTATAAAAATCATAAAAACATTAATGAATTTAATAATTATACGTACATTGTTAGTGTAAAAATGTTTTACATTGTCATCTAATGATAATTTGCTATATCATTTAAAGAATATGACACCACATATGTTATTAAACTCATGATATGATGTGATAATTAATACATCATTGGATGACAGTATCAAACTTTTTTTTAATGTTTACAAGACAGGGTTATTAAACTAAAAAAATATGTGAAATAAGTTACTTTTTTTAATAAAATTTTAGATGATTTTGTAATATACTGATTGTGTGTGTCCTTTAATTTATGTTTTGCAACTTTTATTATAATACACAATTCTATAATGAGATTTAAAATGAATGATATTATGGATAAACCATTTGGTGGAAAATTTGTTGTTGGCGGTGATTTCAGATAGATATTGTTTGTTGTACCAAGAGCAGGTTGAGCAAAAAATTGTGATGGCCACTTTAAATTCATCTAAATTATGAAAACATTGTAAAGTTTTGACACTCTCGGGAAGGTTGTGGGAGTGCTTTAACTGAATGTGAGATTAAAGAATTTGTTGACTATAGATTCCTGCATTAGGTGATGGTGATTTAGGCACTTTATGGTGATGGTGAGACTGATATTGAAATATCAGAGGATTTATTGATGAACTCTACAAGTAATGCAATTGGAGATATAGTTTCATATGCGTATCCTAACCTGCTTTCAAATTTCGGAAACATTGATTTTTTTTTCAAGATAAAGCAATTCTTGCTCCTACATTAGATGTTGTTCATTCAATTAATGAATATATATATATATATATATATATGATGATATTATTCCCCGGAGAAGAGAGGATGTATTTGAGTTCTGACTCTATAGGGAAGGTAGATGAAGAAGTTGGTATTCATGCTGATTGGTTAACAACTGAGTTCTTAAATGATATATATTAGTGTTATGGACTTCCTGATCATAAGTTGGAGTTAGCAATATGAGTGTCTATCATGCTAATGAGGAATCTTGATGTATCTATTGGACTTTATAATGGGACCAGATTAATATTACATGAGCTAGGTTCAATGTTATGGGAGCAACTGTCATTAGTGGAACACATTTGGGAATAAAGGTTTTCATTCCTCGGATGAACTTGATTCCATCTGATTATCTCACCCCATTATAGTTTCAACGAAAATAGTTTCTATTATCTCTTTGTTTTGCTATGACCATTAATAAAAGTCAAGGTCAGATAATGTCACATGTTGGTGTGTATTTATCAACACCTATTTTCTCGCATGGACAATTATATGTTGTTGTATTTGGGTCAAGTCTCGACAAAGACTTAAGATTCTTATATGTGATGACAATTTTAAGTGTTCTAATGTTAAAAAAATAGAGTGTATAAGGAGGCATTTTAAAAAATATAAATGACAATATTTGTAATATTTGTAATAGTTTGCATTTCTAATTATAAAGGTTTATTATTTGATGTTCCAATTTTTTTTATTTTCTAATTTTTGTATTCTTTACATTCAAACAATTATAAATTTAAATATTAAAAATCACTGATTGTTATCATTTTTTCATTTACCATAATTATAAAATTGAATATATTATATATATCATTTAATGTTGACAAACTATTTGAATAATAATAGCGTGCGGGTTATTCAACTACTTGCATATACCCTGACATATGATTATGGGTAAATTTTGGACATAATTTATTTATTTTTTTAATCATTTACCGAAATGGACTATGTTTAAAACTATTTGTCCAACTTGGAGTCATTCTTATATCTGAAAAGCCAATTATATAATGTGAATATGGAGCCAGTTAACAGGCAGAAGCTGACATCATGATCTGGCCACAAATGTTTTTGTAATTGCAAATTGCACCAAAAACCCACATTCAAACTGCAAAATTATTCGGTCTTATTTAACAGAATTAGATCAGAAGAAAAGTCTATAAGAAACATAAGTGCTAAAAGAAAAAAATATTAATAATTTTATTTCTATAGATAATTAAATTATACAAGCATTCAAAAAAATGTTTTGTAATTAATTGTCAGCGAATTTTGATTGGACCACCTACGTATAAAAGCTGTAAGCCTGTGCGATCCAGAATCTCATTGTATATTCTTTTACCATTAGATTTGGAAGCTTATCTTTTTGATACTTGACCAGGGTATCCACCACCGACGGCAGTGACTAATCCCTTGCTGGTTTGTAGGCACCTCGATGGGTGGGACAGCTGGCCCTGAATTTTAAAGGAGCTGCATGCCCAAGGCGCGTGATTCGAACCCCCAATCTTGATTAAGCTTGGATCAACCCCCTCCGCTGAACCAAGCCCAGGATTAGATTTGGAAGCTTATCTGACCTGACCCCAATTTGTAAAGAATCTCCCGGCACCTTATGTTTTGCCGTATCAAAAAATTATTTTGTAGGTATGTATACAAGAACAGCAACAAAAATTAAAACTTTTTTTTTCTAGTGGAGTAAACTAAAAGGATTAAATGATGTGATAATGTTTTATTACAAATCAAGTACAATGATCAAATCATTTAAATTTAAATCTCTTTTTTAATGATTTAATTTATAGGTTATTTTGGCACCCTTTATCTCTATCTCTATCCATTACCCTTCCATGTGATTTATTTATATTAAGAGGGGTTGGTCGAATGGAGCAAGACATGGTCTTGTATCTGTCAGGTCACAGATTCGGACCCCTACTTAGGGGTGGGGGCCAGCCGACCTGTCAGGGGCCTACGGCCTGGCCTGTTTATGGCCTGGCCTGACTCGTTTATTAAAAAGGTCAGGCCAAGGCTTGTTAAAAGGCCTCTTTAGTTAAATAGGTCAGACTTCAGGCCTATGAAAAAGCCTATTAGGCTTAACAGGTCGGCCTGTTTAATATAATAATAATATATAATATATTAAATTAATTATATAAATAACTATAAATATAATTAAAAAAATTTATAATATAGGCTTATAGGCCTGTTGGCCTGTTTGTAGGCCTTCTTATAAAACAGGCTTCTAAACAGGCTTACAGGTCAGGCCAGGCTTTTTCGCAGGTCAGGCCAAGGCCTTACAAAAAGGCCTGTAGCAGGTAACAGATCAGGCTCATGTTTAAGAATTAGGAGTCAGGCCAGGCTCAGGCCTGCTAAAGCCTGGCTTGGCCTGGCCTGGCCTGTTTCCACCCCTACCCCTACTCGTCCTCTTGGGGTGAGGTAAAATGTAAGTACCTCTGTAAGCTCTCAAAGAGCCCGAAGATTTTTCTTGCCTCGGACTAAGTCACCATCCTTACCCTAAATTTTTAAACCCAACAATAATTTATCCTTCTAAATGACTAAAAATCAGTTTGGAACTTGATGAAACATTCTAGAATAATTATTCTAGTGATGGGAAAGTCCTACTCCTTCCATATTCTTTTTTTCCTTTTTTCATTAAATTTTAATTTTTTTAATTGTTATTATATTAAAACAGTTTCTCTTATTATCTATTCATGTTTATCTATTTCACTAAATAAAAACACATATTAAGAAATACAATAAATTACATTAAATTTAAAGTGTTTTTTCAATATATAATTCATTTCTCTACTTTATTCATTGATGTTTTCACTTTATCTATTCTATTTATCTACTTACTCTCTATCTTAAAATTGTTCTCCTATTACACGTGTCACGTTTTCTCACTTTTGTTTTTTTTTTTCATTTTTTAATTTTCACTTCAGTAAAGTAATTTTTATGAATCAAGGGTATCCTCCATGAAAGGCAGTTCTGTTCATGCCTTTTTTCCCTTTTTTGTCATCAAAACTTTAATTTTATTTATTATTATTATATTAAAACAATTTCTCTCATAATCCATTCATGTTTATCTATTTCATTACATAAAAGCACATATTAAGAAATATAATAAATGTGTTGGTTTATATTAAATTTAAAGTGCTTTTCCAACCTATCATTTATATCTCTATTTTATTCATTGATGTTTTCAGTTATTATTTCTCTTATATATTCTATTTATCTAATTACTCTATAATAAAATTGTTCCCCCCAATACACGTCATGTTTTTTCACTTACCTTTTTTAGTTTTTTATTCTCTCTTCAATAAAAGTGATTTTTTATGAATCACGGATATCCTCCACATGAGGCATCCTTGTTCCTTTCATTTTTATTTTTCTCTTTTTTATCAAACTTTAATTTATTTTATTATTCTTATTATATTAAAACAATTTCTCTTATTATCCATTCATGTTTATCAGTTTCATTATATAAAAAACACATTTTAAGAAATACAATAAATGTGTTGGTTTACATTAAATTTAATGTGTTTTTTTTTCTAATATACTACCTCCATTTCATTTTGACAGTCGTTTAAGGTTTCTACACACAAATTAAGAACAATAATAAATGACTTAAAAGACATAGTAATCTTATTAAATTACCCTTCTTAATTTACTACACACTTTTTCTCATTTTATCTAACTACATTAATGAGTAGTGTGGTGCACAATTTTTTAAGTTTCTTTTTCCATAAAAGTGGGAGGGTAAAAATGGAAAACTATCATTAATACTCACATAGAAACTAGAGAACGACTCATATTATGAAAAAAATTTATTTTCCTAAAACGACTATCAAATTGAAATGGAGGGAGTATCATTTATCTCCCTATTTTATTCATTAATATTTTCACTTATCTTCTCTTTTAAGTTTTATCTATTATAATTATCTATTTACTATATATTAAAGTTGTTCCCCAAGTACATGTGCATGTTTTCTCATTTGCGTTTTTTTAATTTTTTAATTGTCACTTCAGTAAATTAAGTGATTTTTTTATGTATATTCCATAATAGTTAGTTCTACTCCTGCCATTTTTTTTGTTTTTTTGTCACACTTCCATTTCTTTTTCTAATTGTTATTATATTAAAATAATTTCTCTCATTAATCTGTCTTATTATCTCTATATTTTATTCATTAATATTTTCACTTATTATCTTAATTTCTTATCTATTTACTCTCTATCTTAAAATTGTTCCCCAGTACACGTGTCATGTTTTCTCACTTGTGGTTTTTTAGTTTTTTTATTTTCATATAGTGATTTTTTTATGAACCATGGGTATCTCCATGGGGCAATCTTGCTCCTACCGTTTTTTTTATCAAACTTTAATTTTCTCTATTATTATTATTATATTAAAACAGTTTCCGTCATTATTCATTTTTTGTTTTTTTGTTTCATTACATAAAAACACATAATAAGAAATACAATAATTGTGTTATTTACATTAAATTTAATGTATTTTTTAACATATCATTTATCTTTCCAATTTTATTCATTAATGTTTTCACTTATTATCTCTCATATATTCTATTTATCTATTTACTTTATATACACACACACACACATATATATATATCACGTTTTCTCATTTGCATTTCTTTACATTTTAGTTTTTTATTTTCACTTTAGTGAAGGAATTTTTTATTAACCACATCACATGTACCCTTCACGGAAGGCAGTTGCTCCCGTCGTGAGCATTGACATCATGGTAGAGCTAGTTCTCCTAACAAAATTTTTTTCCATACGGTTTAAAGTGATTGGGTTGTGAGACCTCAAATCTCAATATATTATAAATTAATTATTATATCAATAATGTATTGGTTACTTTTTTTAAAATATTATAAAAATGTGTTTTTCACATTCTATTAATTGATATAAATAATTATATCATAAGTTAATTTTATTATATAATTTTTGTAATATATGCAAAAATGAACATCACCTGCAACTCAACGTCACCCGTGTAAATGTCACATGGCTACTGTGCTAGTTTTACATGAAAATACTTACCTATCAAATGTTAAAATTTTGAGTATGTTAACAGTTTATTTGTCCAAAATTTTGAATCTTGACCTTAATTATTTTATACATAATTAAATAAATTGAAGTGTGGTTTATACCTTGTGCTAACTTTTTTAAATGGTGTTTTAGGTGTGGGGAAATTTATTCGTTATTATTATATATATATTTTCTAAATGTAACTTTTATGCAGCTTTAGTATAGCTTGCAGTTGGATGTTGCCCAGATTCTTGTTACCAAATACTAACGGATTAGAAAGGAATAAAGGGAGCCAAAAAAGATTTCATCTTTCATGCTTTTAAATTTACAAGGATGCAACCGTGGAATTGGAAACGAAGTTGCTCTTTGTTTCTTTTGTGTTACTTTTCCTTCCTTTAGTTATTCCTTTTCATTGGAAATGATGTCTTCATTTTAAGTTTGACACAATAAGGATAATGTTATTTTACACTATCACAAAGTTAAGGCAAAGTTTGAGGAAAAGCATAAACACTTAAAAATTTGACAATAGAAACAAGTTTAGAACAAAACAGCCAACCGAAAAAAGTTGCTGAAGAAACGCTGGTTGAAAGTGGACAATGGGAAGAAATTAAACATACATTAAGAATTGATGTGCACGCAATGTGTTGTTTCAAACAATTTCATTATAGCACAAGACAAATGATCCGTTATAATAAATAATAAATAATTATTCGTATTAGAAGAGTCCAGAGGCTAATTTTCAATGTTGATATCATTGTTTATGTTAATAGTATTAGATAAGATGCTATTGCCACCACAACAACTCCCAAAAGGTATGGTATATGGAGCCAACCTTTTAGAATTGTTACTACTTTACTAAACTTCTACTCAAACTCTAGCTATCCACAAAGCATACCAATCTCTCTCATCTATGAGAGAGAGAGAAACAGAGGATTGAGACTTAGTCCTATTTCTGATTTTAATTTTGCACCAACAACCATCAGATGACATCGTCCAAAAGAAATGTCTACAATTTCACTGTTCCAATGATTTTGATTTGATTATATGACACATTAATTAATCAAACAATCCCCAAAACATCCCTCTCAATTGCATACGTGAACAAAATGTACATACATAAAAATTACATTTCTAACATTGAAGGTTTGAGCCTATGCAACTAAGAGTATACATTAATTTGAAAATTGAGTAATATTGTGTTTGGTTTACATTGTACCCACGTTTTAAACGTGGATCCGAGCAGAAACTATGAATAGTGTTTGCTCGCATCCACGTTTGAAACGTGGTTTTGGGATAAATCAAACACACATTTACTCCAAAATCACGTTTCAAATGGAGATTCAAGTCGATATTAATTAGCGTTTATCTGAATCCACAATTAAAACGTGATTTTGTGGTAAAACAAACACGTTGTACGAGTGTGGAAGGTGTCAAAATCAATGGATTAATGTTTGGAACTTGTGACAACTGACAAAGGGGGACTTCAGCCTCGCACCCCACCATATGATCATATACCCTTTATTTTTAAGGCCTGGCCTCTGACTGGGAGCATGCTAGCCCAATGAAATTAGTACCCTTATCCTCCTC
The DNA here is from genome assembly GCA_026901365.1 of Sesbania bispinosa. NCBI lineage: Eukaryota > Viridiplantae > Streptophyta > Magnoliopsida > Fabales > Fabaceae > Sesbania > Sesbania bispinosa. The sequence continues at coordinate 97,817 of QLOH01000202.1, forward strand.
CATGTCCTCATCTTCCTATTGGTCTTTAATCATGAAGGTATTATTTGTTGCAATTTGCCATGTTTTCCTAGCTAGTGTGATCTGTAAACAAATGCTTACAAATTGTTGTATGATTCCAATTCCATATATATGATCAATTCCAGATGCAACCTCATGAATCATTGAACAATAATTAAATATGACACATCAGTTTTTCTTTAATTTGTTGATCTACCGGACACTAGGAGCCCCATCTAGCTAGACACTGCCCAATCTTGAGACTTTGTTATGCATAATATATATATCTTGCAATTTCCTGATTTTGGCATTCTTAATTAATGCAATTAGGCCAGTGCAGAGGCAACACCAGGGCCGACCCAACACATGTTGGGGCCTAAGGCAATTTTTTGAGATGAGACCTTTTCTAATTAACTAAAATAAATTATTGAAATTATTATAAATTTATTGAATTTTTTCTTTTAAATTTTTTAGATATAAAATTATTAATTAAATTATTATTATTATGTATAATTAACGTTTATATTAGTATTTTGGTGATTTTGATATATTACGATATTTATTATATTACATAATAGAAAAATATATATAATAACTAGGATTAACATGATGGAAAAAATCAGCTAATAAAATAAATAAAAATAATTATCAATTATGGGAAAATGTTATAGTAAGATGAGGCCTATTATTTTAATCAAAAGTGAATTTTTTTAAGAATTTAATCACTATACATTAAATTTTACACCGTCATCTAATGATATGTTGCCACAACATTTAATGAGTATGACACCTCATGTATTATTAACTCATTAATTAATGTGGCAACACATCCTTGGATGACAGCGTAAATTTTTTACACTACCAGTATATATACATAAAATCCTATATTTATATAAATTTTAAATATAAGTATAAAATTATGAGGCCTATGTAATATTGGGGACCTAAAGCCATTGCTTTAGTAGCTTGGCCTTGGGGCATTGGGCAACACCTAACAAAGTCTTACACCCACAAGGCCATGGCAAATGGCCTCTAATAAGTTTCTTTCTATAGACTTTCACTGGGCATTAAATAACAAATCAACACAATTATTTCTTATTTTAATTTTCTCATCTTACCACACCAGACCTGCATTTTTTTGTCTAAAAATTTTGGATAAAGAAAATTTTCTTCTTAGACTAACTATACACCAGGAAAAAAGTCATCCCAACTTCTATGTTTACATATGGATATATATTATGAGCATTTTTTAGGTTAGCTCTTCCACATCATGATTTGAGCATCATTGGTTGAGGATTGCTATTTAATTGGGAGTATCATTCCCGGACATATCATAATAATTATTACATGAAAGTTGGAGCATTGCTACTTAATTGCTATTTAAGGGTATTATTATAATTGGAGGTTAACCCAATTAATAGATTTTCCCATTTATTATTCACAAATTAATAGCCAAATTAGTTGTCATATGACTCTCAAGTATATAATCTTCACAATTATAGGTAGGGGTGTTCGTAGGATATGTTAGAACGAGTTTTGCTTGTTCCTACCCCGACCCTAATTTTTTATTGGGTCACTTCTATAGACGAACATGTCCATAAATCCGAAGAAATCCCATAATGGATGGGTCTAAGTAAGACTGGGTCTAAGTAGGACATGACTGAGTTGGCCTGATATATAAGCTAAATATAATTATGAAAAGATCATATAACAATGCTCAAAAGAAAGTAGTTCATACAATTAGTAAATATATTGCATATAATAGAATTCTTCTTAATGCAATGTTTGTTATTTTTTTTTAAAGTTTTGGACATTACTAAAACAAGAATAACTTATAATATATTTTTAAAGGTAAATAGAGGAAATTTAAACTAAAAAAATCCTATCTAAAAGGAAAAAAATAAGGTTAAGACTTTACATAATAGAAAATTATAAATAATAAATATTATATTTATATACAAAAGACTGATCAGGTTACTCAGAGATTAACTCAAACTCCTCCTCAACTCGATGTTGAGTCATCCGAAAAGACCTGATTTGGTCATATTTTTTCATGAAGAACAGACTCGACTCAAATAGGTTGGCTTGTAACGGGTCAAATAAACAAGAAAATCAAATATCAAACACACTTAATTGTAGGAACTAGGCCCAGCTAGGAAGTAAGCACGTGATTTGGGTCAATAACAAAAAGCATGTGGAAATTATTTTGTTATCGTTATCCCTCTTGGTTTTTTTCATGGTCCTGGGGAAGTTATCCTAATGAAATGATGTGTGGTGTGGCATATGGTGTCAGTGGCATGGATGGGAATTTGCTATGGTTGTCATCCCACCCACGTCAAGCCACAGTTCACAAGGGTCCCATATATAGTTTGATCAACATCCATCGCTGGAACGAACTAGGAAGTGTTAAATCATTATTATCTGTGAATTTAATTTCGTATGAATATATTATATAGTACATACCACTACTGATTAAGTTGGAAATACTAATGATTTAGGTAAATATTAAATTATAAATATATTTTACAATCTGTTCGGGGGTGAACCGAGTTGGGATGACGTCCGGGTTGCTGGCTGGGCAGGCTCCCGATTCCTGCTGAAGAGATGGGACGAGAGGTGGTGCACCTGCAGAAGACACTCCGACGCTCAAGTCAGTTCGAGGTCTAGACAGGTGATGAGTAATTACGGGAGTTAATGATCTTACCTGTGCCGTAACTTACTGTAACTTTTATAGGAAGGAGGTGGCGTGTGGGCTTGGAGAAGCCTTGTGGTGGACCGTCCGTACGGTGCAAAGGAGATGGAGGAGCCACCCGTGGGGCGACCCGGTTACACACCTGCCATGCCGATGTCGGGTCGGGTCTGGTCCTCCATGTGGGTCATGGATCCTTGCGGCTATTGGGCCCACGCTGCTGGTCTGCTTATTGGGCCCAGAACAGTAGCCCCCCAGCGTGTCCGGTAGTGGCAAGTGCTGGGCTAAGCTAATAATCGCTTGATGCCTCTCGGCCGGTCGTCAGATCGCGGCTCTTGAGCACGTGTCTCTGCTGTCAGGGAGAGGGATCCTTTGGCTTTCCTGTCATATCCGTGGGGACTTTTATACCCTTTAGATGTTGCGACTCTTCGTGTCCCAACGGTTGTGACGTTTCGTATTCCGAACCTTGCGACTCTTCACATGCTGAGCGTTGTGACCTTTCGTATTCGTGGCGTTTCTCATTCACTCTGCTACTTTACTGTTATTGGGCTTCTGGGCCTCTTGGGAGTTTTCCTATAAATAGGGGGATGGTCCCCCATTGTTCGCTGTCACTTTCAACCAAGTATTTCAAGAGCTAAAGAGCCGAGATATCTTTCTCTTAGGACGCGTGTGCTGTCGCTCGTCTCAGATCAAGATCTCTTTTTGCAAGGTACGGTCCTTTCTCTCTTGTTTCCTTTGTTTTGGGTAAGGGGAGATGAGTAGTGATGAGTCTCTGACGGTCCTGCCTGGGATACCAGATGGGTGGCCGGGCGGGACCTCGGCAGTTAATGTCGCCAATCAGGCCGGGAAACTTTATAGGGAAAGCGATCGGGGTGACCTATCAAACCTCAGTTCTGATCTTAGCTGGTCGGAGCCGAGTACCTCGGGTAGCCAATCTGACTCAGGGAGTTGCTATACGGTCTCTGCAGGTGACCTGATGGCAGGTGAACAGGCGGAGCAACCGCTGGTGCCGGTATGGGCAGACAGATACTTCTGGGTGGCACCCGAGGTTTTAGGGACGGCTAGCATATACCGGTCGGATGCTCCCGTCCCGGTCCAGGAGAGGCTTGTAAATATGGAGTTTTGTACGCCGGAGCATGCTGGGGATTACGATGTCGTCCTTCCACCCAACGGGGCTCGTGTTTGCGAGCTGTCCGATACCAACACGCAATTTATGTACTCTTAAGATTACTATCATTCCAAGTTGAAGTTGCAAATCCCCTTGACCGGCTTCCAAGAGGGAGTTTTGACGTACTTACATACTGCCCCCCTCTCAACTTCACCCGAACGCATGGGCCTTCATCATCTGCTTTGAGCTTATCTTGAAGGAGTTTGGATTGGAGCCGACCGTCCATTTGTTCTTCCACTACTTCCAAGTTTTGCGCAAATATGTTAGGGGAAACAAGGGTGAGACCCTGAAGACGTGGGTGAGTCTCCGGGGTCATGACGACCGAAAGCTAATCACCTCTTTTGCTGAGTCTGCGAAGAGAGGGAAGATTTCATTCAAGCAAGAGTTTTTTCGGATACAGCCGGCGGAGGGCCGGTTACCGTTCTGGAGGAACCGGCATGATCCCAATGAGGCGAACCCGAGGATTCCCATATATTGGAGTTCGACACATTACGATTTTGAGCCGAGTTTGTATGAGGTTTCTGAGGCAAGGTTGACCCGGGCCGAGAAGCGAGCTAAAAAGTTGTTGGATGAAAGTGTCGCGGAGATGCGACCTTTCAAAAGCAAGACGATTATTGAGGGGCCGAGACGGAACGTCGGATCCCGTATAGGTACCTTGGGGGACGGGATTTATGTTATACTGGCTTTTGATTCTGCTATCTCTTGGAGTTAATCTATTTTTCTCTTTTTGCAGCGACGATGGCTAGTGCCGCAATGAGGGCGTTGAGGGCGGCTCAGGTGCAGGGAGGAGGTGCCAATCGCGAGCCCGAGATTGACATGAATCTGTGGGACGAAGAGCCGGCACCTAATGATGAGAACCGGGTGCCTACGCCTCGTGATGATGGCCGAGAAGAGGAAGAAGAGGAGCCGGACGTCCAACTGGTTCATCGTTCAAAACCAAAGCGTAGGCACAAACACAAAAGCAAGTCTCCCAAGAAAAAGAAGAGAAGGGGTGGAAGTGCCCGGGTGGTAGCTGATGATGATGAGCCGACTGATGAGCCGGCCGAGGATGAAGGGCCCGACCGAGAAACAGAGGGTGAAAGGGAGGGGGAGGATGGGGAGCCGGTTCTGTATGACGACGACTTTGATGTCGACCATCCTGCCTTGTTGGGTCTCCTTGCTAATGAGGAAGTGGCTAAGGTTCACAATAGGGTGAGTTTTACTCGTCACTTACAGATCGTTGAGCAGCAGTCCCTTCAGCATGCCGCTTTTCTGAAGTACATCCGGGGGACCGTGGTTCCTCATTTCCAGGATGTACGAAGGAACAATGAGGCTCTCGAGGGGGAGGTGAGTGGCCTGAAAGCCTCGGTCGAGCTTGTGGGAAAAGAGCTGAAGTCCTACAAGACTTCCAATGAGCAGCTCAAGACGGCAAAGGAGAAGGCCGAGAAGAGTCTGATCGTGGCGAAGAGTGAGTTGAAGAAGGCCCGGGAAGATTTGGCCTTGAGGACGGCTGAAGTGGAGGCGGCCAAGAAGGAGGTTCTCGAGCTTCGGGCCGAGAAGGAGTCGTTGGAGAAGGCGGGCGCCTCGGGGGCCGGGGTGAGTAAACAGGTCGTTACTGCGTTGGTCAAGAAGAATCTTGTCTGACACCAGGCCAAGTGGGATGAGGAGAAAGCGAAGCTTGTGGCGATCGACAACAATTTGGTCAAAGATTTGTTTGAGAATGTCATGGCTCAAATTTCTATCTGGAATCCCGGCTTGGTACGGGGCGGGGTGTCCCATGAATTTGAAGTCTTCAAAGGACAAGTTTGCAGGGTGGACATCACGGCCCGTAAATTAGTGAATGTGGACTCCGGGGTGGAGTTGGCGGACTGGGACGAGGAGGGGAAATACCGGGACGGGGAGGAATGAGTTATTGTTTATTTTCTTCCTCTTTTGTTGCAAAGTTTCTTTTTGTAAGTTGGCTTGGTAGTTCCGGGCCTCGTTTTGTAATCCGAATATTCAGTGCAAATATATTTGGTGTTCCTGCTTTTGCTTTGATGTTATCATTGTGCCTTACATGAAAATTTTTCTTGCTTCCCGAATCTTGATTTGTCTTCCCATCGTTTACAATGTATCGTTTCAGCTGAGGGTCCGATTGGACTGTCTCTCGCGTCGACGTAAACGGATCTGAATAATTTTAAGTGTCAAGGGGTCTTCCCCCGTTGACTAAGCGTCGTCCCGGTTGAGGGTCCGACTGAGGCGCTCTTCGCGTGATATTGAAGCGACTCCGAATAATTTTAAGTGCCAAGGGGTCTTCCCCCGTTGACTAGGCGTCGTCCCGGTTTAGGGGTCGACTGGGACGCTCTTCGCGTTGTATTAAAGTGAATTTGAAAGTTTAAGTGTCAAGGGGTCTTCCCCCGTTGACTAGGCGTCGTCCCGGTTTAGGGGTCTACTAGGACGCTCTTCGCGTTGTATTAAAGTGAATTTGAAAGTTTAAGTGTCAAGGGGTCTTCCCCCGTTGACTAGGTGTCGTCCCGGTTTAGGGGTCGACTAGGACGCTCTTCGCGTTGTATTAAAGTGAATGAAAGTTTAAGTGTCAAGGGGTCTTCCCCCGTTGACTAGGCGTCGTCCCGGTTCAGGGTTCGACTGTTGGCATTCTTTGCTGTGGCCGAAACGTCATATATATATAGAAAATTGTGGTTTATCACATTTCAGCTATAATACATTCTTAAGTTTGCCGCATTCCAATATCTTGGGATGGGTTCTCCTTTCAAAGTTTCTAATTTGTAAGCACTGGTCCCTGTGGCTTCCACGACGCGGTATGGGCCTTCCCAGTTTTTCGGCCATTTTTTCCCCGGGACGAGTTCCTGTTCCCGATGTCGGCTCGTCTGAGGACAAGGTCTGAAGTTTGGAATCTCTTGACCAATGCCCTGGTGGCATGTCGAAGAGCGATGCGTTCCTTCAAAACGGAGTCTCTTACGTGGGCAACCTCTCTCGTCTCGTCTCGTCTAGAAGGTCGAGTTCTTCCCTGATGGCTTTGACAGTCTCTTCTGGTTGGAAATTTGAGTACCTCCAAGAGGGTTCCCTACCTCGACCGATATCATGGCTTCTGTGTCGTATGTTAGACGGAAGGGTGTCTCGCCGGTCTAGGAGTGGGGGGGTTGTCCGATATGCCCATAGTACATGATCTAGCTGCTCGGCCCACTTCCCCTTAGCGTCTTCTAAACGTCTTTTCAATGCTCGGAGGATGACCCGGTTTGCAGCCTCGGCTTGACCGTTTGTTTGCGGGTGTTCGACTGAGGAGAAGTGTTGCTTTATTTTTAAACCGCTCAAGAGTTCCCTGAATCCCCGGTCAACTTGCTGAGTACTGTTGTCCGTGATGACGGAGTTTGGTATCCCGAACCGGCTGACGATGTTCTTGAAAAAGAACCTTTGGATCTGAGCCGAGGTGATCGAGGCCAGAGGTTCGGCTTCTATCCATTTGGTGAAGTAGTCGATCGCAACAACGGGGAACTTTAGCTGTCCGGGGGCTATGGGGAATGGGCCGAGAAGGTCGATGCCCCATTGGAAGAAAGGCCAGGGTGAGGTTATGGTTGTCAGGGTCTTGGCCGGGAGTTTTTGCATATCGGAATGACGCTGGCAAGAATCACATCTCTTCACGTGGTTTTCGCATTGCCAGCCCATGGAAGGCCAGTAGAAGCCGGCTCTAAGGGCTTTGCGGGCCAGGGACCGCCCTCCTACATGGCTTCCGCAGCTTCCCTCGTGCAACTCGTCCATGACGTATCCTGTTTGTGGCAGGGCGATGCACTTCAGCAAGGGGGAAGAGCAGCCTCTTTTGTACAGGTCTCCATTGATAATGGTGAACTTGGGCGCCAGGTGTTTGATTCTTTTGGCTTCCTTGTTGTCTGCCGGGAGCTCTCCTTTTTCTATGAAAAGCTTGAAAGGGGTTCTCCAATCATTCGTTGTTGTGATCTCAAGGACCGGGGTGGCCGGGTCCAGGGAGACGCTTGGTGAGGAAAGAGTTTCTTGGAGGAGTGTTTTATTATTCCCGGACTTCTTAGTACTTGCGAGCCGAGATAGGATGTCGGCTCTGGAATTGTTTTCTCTGGGGACGTGTTGGAGAGTGACTTTCTGGAAATCTTGCAGCAGGTTCTGCACCTTGTCCAAGTATTTCTGCAGGAGTGGCTCTCGGGCTTGGTATTCGCCGTTCACCTGGGATACCACGAGCTGGGAGTCGCTGCACAGGGTAACGTTTTGCGCCCCCAACTCTCAGGCCAAGGCCAGGCCGGTGAGGCATGCTTCATATTCGGCTTGATTGTTGGATGTCTTGAAGTCAAAGCGGAGGGATTGTTCTAAACACACGCCGTCCTTGTCTTCAAGTACGATCCCGACACCTCTACCCTTTTGTTTAAGGATCCATCGACGTAGATGGTCCAGGTCGGCGGGTCGGCTGCTGAGGATGCTGGTGGGCTGAGTTCTGCGATGAAGTCGGCCAGGACCTGTGCTTTGAGGGCGGTCCGGGGTTCGAATGAAATGTCGAATTCCGAGAGTTCGATGGCCCATCCGGTCAGACGGCCCGAGAGGTCCGGTTTGTGGAGTATTGTTCGAATGGGTAAGTCGGTTCGTACGGTGATGTGATGAGATTGGAAGTACTGACGTAGCCGGCGGGCCGAGATGACTATTGATAGGGCGACTTTTTCTATCTTCTGGTAGCGTAGCTCGGGACCTTGTAGCGCTTTACTGAGAAAGTATACTGGGAGCTGGTCTTTTCCGTCTTCCCGGATCAGAACGGAGCTCACCGCATGATCATTGACGCAAATGTACAGTATGAGTGGTTCGCCCGGGATAGGTTTTGCCAGGATTGGTGGGGAGGTCAGGGCCGACTTCAGGTCTTGAAACGCTTTTTCACATTCGGGCGTCCACTGGAAATCGGTACCTTTCCTAAGAGCTTTGAAAAGAGGGAGGGATCGAGCCGCCGACCGGGGGATGAAGCGGTTCAAGGCGATGATCCGACCGTTCAATTTCTGTACTTCTTTCAGGGAGCTTGGACTTTTCATGTCGACGACAGCCGAACATTTTGCCGGGTTTGCCTCGATTCCCCTGCTGGTTAGCATGAAGCCCAAGAATTATCCGGAGGGGACCCCGAAGGTACACTTGTTGGGGTTGAGGCGCATCTGGTGCCTTCTTAGTCGGTCGAAGACAATGGAGAGGTCATCGACGTGATCCCGGCCGGTCGGGGTTTTGGCAATGATGTCATCTATGTACACCTCGACCTTTTCCCCGATGATATCACTAAATACCTTCGTCATCATTCGCTGGTATGTTGCTCCTGCGTTCTTCAGGCCGAAAGGCATCATTTTGTAACAAAAGATACCTCTGTCAGTTATGAAAGCAGTTTTTTCCTCGTCCTCGGCTGCCATAGGGATCTGGTTGTATCCCGAATAGGCGTCCATGAACGATAAGCACTGGAAGCCGGCTGCATTGTCGACCAGTCTGTCAATGTTGGGCAAAGGGAAGGGGTCTTTAGGGCAAGCCCTATTAAGATCGGTATAATCAACACACATTCTCCATTTTCCATTAGATTTTTTGACAAGTACAACGTTGGAAAGCCAAGTTACATAATCACATTCCCTAATGAAACCCGCCTTCAATAGTTCTTCCACTTGTTCGTCGGCAGCCTTTTGTCTCTCCGGGCCGATCTTCCTCTTTTTCTGGGCAACCGGCTTCGCCTTGGGGTCCACGGTCAAGCGATGGCTGCAGAAGTGCGGGTCGATCCCCGGCATATCGACCGTGGTCCAGGCGAATAGGTCTCTGTTGTCTTTTAACAGTTTTATTAGCCTAGACTCAGTCAGTTCGCCAAGGTCGGCTCCGATCTTGATGAGATGAGTTGGGTCGGAGTCGCTCACGGGGATCGACTTGCACTTCCCTGCCGGCTCGAGATGCAGTCGTGTGGTGTTTCCGGAAGGTGTCTCGGTCCGTGGGTTGAGATCTATCATCATGACGGCCTTGCCTTTTTCCAGGGCTGGGTCTTTGTTTTGGGACGGTGTTTCTTGGCTTTTCAACTGCAGAGTGAGGTTGTAGCATCTGCGGGCTTCTTCTTGGTCTCCATGGACTGTGATTACCTATCCTGTCGGCGAGCTAAGCTTCAGTACGAGGTGTTTGGTAGAGATGATTGCGCCGAGAGCATTGAGTGATGGGCGTCCGATTATGACGTTGTAGATGCTGGGACAGTCTACAACTATGAATTTGGCATTCACGCCTCGACTTGTGCTGTCATCTCCCAGGCGGAGATGGGTATCCAGGTATCCTCTCGGACGGATTTTCTCTCCGGTGAAGCCGACCAGTTCGCCCTGATAGGGGGTTAGGTGGGCCTCGGTGAGTTCCATTTTCTTCAGAGTGCTGAGGAACATGACATCGACTGAACTTCCTTGGTCTACGAAGACTCGTCCGACGTCTGCGTGGCCTATGATCGCTTGGATCACCATTGGGTCATCATGATCTCGCTTCTTATTGCCGAAATCGGCCTCTGAGAAGGAGATGACCACGTCCTTGGTTTGGTGTTCACGACCTTGCTGCGGTACCTCAGACGTTATGGTGTATATGTCCCTCAGATGGCGTTTTCGGGAGTTGTTTGAAGGTCCTCCACCTGCAAAACCACCTGAAATCATGTTAATCTTTAACCGAGGGGTAGAGGTCCCTGGGGGTACTTTTCTGGTTGGCGGTTTTAGGGCCGTGATCCTGCTTTGAGTCCTCTCGGCTATGGTACGATTGTTGCCGCTTCTTGTTGCTGTTCTGATCTCTTCCCGGGCTCGGGGAGCGTTTCCCATTGTCATTTTTTCTGTACCCCGCCTGGGTTTCTTCCCCGTTTGATGAACTTGACGAGCCGACCATCTTGAATAAGCTGTTCGATGGCATCCCTCAGCTGGATGCACTCGTTGGTGGTGTGTCCGTAGCTTTCATGATATGCACAGTACTTTGTTTTGTCCCTCTGAGCTTTTTCCGACAGGGGTGGAGGCTTGGAAGCCTTTCCAACTTCTGTGCTCATCACTTCCTTCAGGAGGTGTGCCGGGTCAGAGTTCAGGGGAGTGTACCTGTTGTATCTTCCTTTCTTCTTTGGCTAGTCGCGGTAGGGAGATGGACGGTCGGATTTGTAATCGTGGTCTCTGTCATTCCGGTTGAAGTGGTAATTACCGATTGTGCGGTCGAGGTGTATTTCTCGGCCGATAAACTTGGCTGAGCGGGTTTCTGAATTCCTCCATCGCTAAGGCCGGTTCTTCAGAGAGTGAGACTGCAAATGGTGAGTCGGGGAGAAGGGCGGTTACCGCGCACACGAGTTGCACGTTCTCCGCTAGGTCCGGGATCCTGGCGCACTCCTTGTAGAAACGGGATAGGAAGTTCCGGAGGGATTCCTCTTTACCTTGTCTCAGGGTCGCCAATGTGAACTGGTTGTGGGGTACCTCCGGTACGACTGTGAACCTCTTGATAAATGTTGAGTGCAGCTCGTCCCATCGGTCTATGGACCGAGGGGGAAGGGTCTTGAACCAGGCCAAAGTTTCTCCCTTGAGTGTCCGGGGGAAGGTCCGGCATATGACAGCCTCGGGTGCTCCAATGAACAACATCTCGTTGCAGAATGCGTCGAGGTGTTTCCCGGGGTCTGTGGCGCCGGCGAAAGATTCGATGGGGAGAGAGCCGCGGAAAGCTTTTGGGATCTCGGCGGACGCGAGTCGGTCCACGAAAGGATGTCTGAAAGGCGTGTGCGCCTGTGGAAGAGGGGTTTGGCCTCTTGTCCTGCAAGGTGTGATTGATTGACCTCAAAATTTGTGTAATGCGACTGCTGGTGGTGGGGTGGAATGAAAGATCGCTCGAGGTTCCTGATCCGATCTTCCAGCTGTCGGACGACCGGGTTGTTTCCTGGGCCCCCCGTCGGTTGAGCGTTCGGCTTTGGTTGCGGGGTTGAGTTCCGTTCCTCGAGCTCCTGGAGCCGTTGTTGCAGCTGCTCGATTATGGCATCTCTGGGATCAGGGTAACCGATGTGGTGGGAAGCTGTAACTCTGGGGGGGGTCCCTTGAGGCGTCATGCTCACTGTCACCCACGCCCTCCTGTTGGGATGCGTCCTCGACCCATCCCTCTGGGGTCGGCTAGGGTCAAGGTCCGCGGTTCATTTGTCGAGTAGTGACTGTCATGAGGGGAGCCCTCCTTTTAGCGCCAAATGTTCGGGGGGTGAACCGAGTTGGGATGACGTCCCGGTTGCTGGCTTGGCAGGCTCCCGGTTCCTGCTGCAGAGATGGGACGAGAGGTGGTGCACCTGCAGAAGACACTCTGACGCTCAAGACAGTTCGAGGTCTAGACAGGTGGTGAGTAATTACGGGAGTTAATGATCTTACCTGTGCCGTAACTTACTGTAACTTTTATAGGAAGGAGGTGGCGTGTGGGCTTGGAGAAGCCTTGTGGTGGACCGTCCGTACGGTGCAAAGGAGATGGAGGAGCCACCCGTGAGGCGATCCGGTTACACACCTGCCATGCCGATGTCAGGTCGGGTCTGGTCCTCCATGTGGGTCATGGATCCTTGCGGCTATTGGGCCCACGCTGCTGGTCTGCTTATTGGGCCCAAAACACAATCTATATAAAATAGATAAGATTATGTTCACTTGTAAATTTTAAAAGGTTAAGGAAATAAAAAATAGTAAATATAAAAATTTTAAAACAATTAATTATGAATAATAATATTAATAAGTTAAATATATTTAATTAACAATCTGTGTGTATATAATAGCTATTTCAAGCTAAATAATTATTTTATCTGTAAAAATAATTAATGCATCAAACAAATCCCTAAACCTTGAACAGGCCCCCATAACCCTAAAATTCTTGTAAAAAAACTGCAAGTTTTCTTTTTCTTTTTAAGGAAAAGGAAACTAAAGCTATGTTAACAGGGGGATTGGGTGTCATAATCGTTTGCGCCAAATGAATACAATAATACACAATTAGTATTAATCGTTTTCTTCTTATAGAAAAGGACAATGACAATTTTGTCGGTTCAATAGCTGGGTTTGACATTTTAATTTTTAGATTTTATTTTTATAAGCCACCACACATCTGCATCCAACTACTAATATAGTGACATGAGATTTTGTTATATAGTTCTTATAGAATAATTTTTTTTATAAGCAAAGAAAATTAATAAAAGGAGTACAAGAGTCTTATAGAATAATTTAATTAATACTAAAAAATTATTAAATAAAAATAAACATATCCAGTATTTCATACAGGATAATGATATTTTTTATTTAATATTTAGGAAACCTATTAAAAAGGTATTACAGAAAATTTAGAATTAGCCTATTAATATATACACCAATAATGGCTTCGAGCATTGTTTAATCGAAAAAATGTGTTGTTAAGATCTCACCCAATCATGATTAATTTATGTAATGGATCCAAATGATCTATGCTTTCACTTTTTTGCTCCCAAGTTCACTTCTGATTGCATGCTTGATGTGAAGTTACTTTTAAAAGACACAACAATAATGGGCTTTAAAAGATTAGCTTTAAGCACGTTTCTTGTTGATTTTGGTCAACTGAGGAAGTTTCTTCAATAATAATGGATAGAGATGGACCACCGATGGGCCTTGTCTGCTTAACAATTGACTAGGTTTTTCAGCAAACTATTAATAAATAATGGCGTTTTGGTCATGATTTTAAAGTTAGTATGGCTAGGCCCAACTAGTTATTGTTTAAGGGATATGCAAAACATGATCACTTTACAATGACATTAACACTTATACCATCTCTAATTAAGCAGCTCATAAGAGTTGTTTAGATTTTATTTTAATAATTTTCCTATGTCACATATACATATCACATCTAGGGTTTAGGGTTTAGTCTCAGGAATTTGATTCCATACTATATTAATCATTATGAAGTATGAAACACCTAAATAAATTTATAATTTTAATTAAAAAAATTAGTCTGCACGCCAAGCTCGCTTTGCAACATTTCCCGACTGACATTATTAGCAAGTTAAGTGAGACGGGTCAAAGTGGGCTATGGGCTTAAAATCCTAGTCCGTCTCGTAAAAAAGAATATGCGTTGTGTGGACCAGTTCGACAGGTCCAACCAATATTGTCACCGCCAATTTTTATGAAACATGCTAATGATTAATCAAATATTTTTTGAAAATTCAATTGCTTCTCTATAATCAGATTTACAAAATTAAAATGATCTTAATAATGGAAAGACTTTATCTATAGGAATATATGTTAATGAAATGATTATAAAAAATTGAGCGAGTTTTACATTAGATTATAAATAGGTGTTGATGGGGTTATATTATGTGAATTTTTCATATGAAAAGTAGAAAGTTATAGGGTGTATTGGATGCATATTGAAGCACAACATATATCAAACAACACAAGACAAATAGTTTACTTACAAGACAATTTTTTATTAGGCCAAAATATGTTTTTAGTCCCTTGAAATATACCCCTCTATGGTTTTAGTCCCTGGAAATTTTTTTAGCAAATTAGTCCCTGGTAATACCTGTCGTTATCATTTTAGTCCTTGCTGTTAAATGTCTCTGTTAAGTGATGAGTTGGAACACAGAGACTGACACCTGGCAAACATTTGCTTGTAACGTGACCTTTGAAACACCTTAAATCCCTATCATCTTCTCCTTAACCTCCCTATTGATCTTCTCCCTAACCACCCCACTATCTCCCAAACCTCCCCACTAAATCGCAAGTTGAAGCGGACAGAACGACGAACAAGCGAAATGGCGTCAGAGGCAGTCACGGAGGCACATGACTGCAAGAGCTTCGGTGATGATTACGGCGGTGGTGCGCGTAGAAGAGAGGGGAAAGGCAGAGGGGTGACACGGTAGTGCCGCTGGGAGGCGCGACAGCTTGCGCGACACCGACGGGGGAAGCCTCACGCGCGGTGGTGCGCGATTGCATGTGTTCGTGGGTTGGAGGACGACAATGATACAGAGGACGACCATTTTGGCCACAGGGATGGAAACAATGGTTACAGGAAGTGAAGGTGGTGCAGCGGCGGGACATGGAGCTGCGAGTGGTGGCTGGAGTGGTGCGCGCGACGATGGCCGCACACAACATCGACCCCCTCTCCCTCCTTTTATTTTTTTAATTCTATTTGTTCTCATTTTCTGTATTTTTTTGTATGTTCTCCTCCCCTTTGATCTCTCTGTGTTTTGGGTGTTTCTGTTTATGGATTCTTTCTGATTTTTTTACTGACTGGTTGTTAGGGCAAGGATGAAGGTGATGGGAGAATCTATGGCAGAGTTTGAAATAGAGGAGGTTAACACTGGTTGAATGGAGTGGCTATGTGATGTGTGATTTGAGAAAGAGATAATAAATTCTTACAATCTTTGCCTAGACGCCATTTCACTTGTTCATCGTTTTGTCCGCTTCAACTCACGATTTCAGTGGGGAGGTTGGGGAGAAGATCAGTGGGGAGGTTTAGGAGATAGTGGGGAGGTTAAGGAGAAGATGATAGGGATTTAAGGTGTTTCAGAGGTCACGTGACAAGCACATTTGTCACATGTTTGCCAGGTGTCAGTCTCTGTGTGCCAACTCATCACTTAACAAAGACATTTAACAGCAAGGACTAAAATGATAACGACAAGTATTACCAGGGACTAATTTACTATAATAGTCTTTGTATTATATATTATTTGTTTTGCATTATGATCATACACAAGATAAGAGTTGGATATTTTAAAATTATTTAATATTTACCACTAGATTATTTTCATAATTTTTTTTATTTATAATTTTAAAAATGTTAATATACTTTTTATTATATTTCACCTTTATCATATATTATAAATAAAATTTCATTAGACTTTGCAAAATGGTTTAGGGCTTCAGGCTTTTACACTATACATGATAAAATGTAGGGTTTGGATTCTAAAATTTAAATCTAGGCTTTTTCAATCTGATCCATTTAATAAATATGGTGGGTTTTGCTTGTAAAACCCGTTTTTTTTTTGTCAGAAAAAACCCGTTAAAATAATGAAAAAAGACTGCATAAGACTGGGCTTGAACATCATTTTAAAAGTCTAAATTAATTGGACTGTGTACAAAGCCAACCATAAAGTAAACCCATTGTACATGCATAGAATTGGACTTGCATTTTTTCTTTCTGGGCCGAACCCTATTATTGCTAGCACTGTCTCTCAACTCTCAAGTCTCAATAAAGTGGTTTACCAAAAAAAAAAGTCTCAATTAAGTGCGTTGACCCATAAAGTTTCCGCAGTTTGTTTAGCTCGGTTTTTCTGTAGTTGTTTGTTTGCGTTTTCTTCTGTTGTTTGTCCTTTTTTGTTTATTGGGGTCGTAGATGAGTAATTATAGAGTGGACCTTTTGAGTTTGGGTCCACTATAGACCACTAACTTTTTTTATTATAAAAAGTAATTTTAATTTTATAATATATATTAATAAATATTTTAATATTAAATTTATATTATTTATGGTAAAGGTCTACCATAAACCGAAACTCAAAGGGCTCACCCTATAATTACCCGTCTTAGATTTATTGTGCTTGGTAGAGTAGATAAAAAGATTCATGAGGTTGGCATAGTTAAGCTAGCCTCAATAACCTGTCCATGATAAGTTAGAACATGTTTGATTTAATGTTAAAATTGCTAAATTTACGTTTTCAACGTTAGAAATAATTACATTAAAAAATCTAAATTTGAGTTTGATCAGTTTTAATACCAAATCAAACACACACTTAATGTAATTAAGGTGGGATAATATTGGTTTGGTTGTGATAAGCAATCTTATCCAAAGATTTGATTCAATCCAATCACACTGTTTATTTAATTTAATATATAGTAATATGACACATACCTCCCTATCATTATGATAGACTTAACACAAAGAGACCAAGCAATGAAGGTTACTAACACTGCTTAATTAAAATTAAAATACAATACAACCAAATAGATAATTGTTGACTTGAAGCCATTTCACCACAGCTGTGATTCATTTCTCTGTCCACGTTCACCTATCAATCAAACTTCTGGATTTTCATCATATTTACAGATCCAAAAGTAATCTTATTCATAATCAGATCAGTGCCTGGAATTGGAAGAATGCTTGCCCTTAACCACTGTGACAGGGCAAGAAGCATTTGTCACCACATGCTTACTTACACTGCCTAACAACATCCTGAAAGAAAAAAGTTCCACTTTGTTTAATTAAATTACTCTTTGAAATCACATTAAACAGATAAATCATGTAATATTCACCAATTTAGTGTCCGTTTACTAGTTTACTACAATGCAGAACTAATTCTATATAATTGATTTCAAATCATTTTTGTCCAACTGTTTCGTAAAATGTGCATCATTCATTTTTAAAAATTGATTTTAGAATCAATTTTACTCAATTATAAATTAAACGAACACTTAATAAAACCGTTAATAAGATAGTTACTGCTTTGTAATTATACCTTTTAATGGGACCTAAACCCCTGCTTCCAACAACCAAAGAGTCCAGATGAAGATCTTCCACAGCCCTGCACAACTTTTCCCTTGGATCTCCCCAATACACCTTTGCCACCACCTTTGCCTGCTTCAATTAAAACACCAACAAAAACAACACAAAAAGAACCCCTTTAGTATTTTACCATATTTATGTTAATTACATCATACTTTTTTCTTCTGCATATGAAAATAACATAATATAAGAAAGCAGCAAAATAAAATACCCCTTTGGTCCTGGAGGCAGTGTCAAGGACATCTATGACTTCAGGATCCCTAGTAATCCCATATTGTTTTGCAAAGTTTATCTCTTTCAATTCCTCCAGAGGCACCAAAGCTGAAAACCAAACAAAACACAGAACATGTCATGCATAATTATAGCTTATCATATATAAAAAACAAACCTTTATACAATATGTAACTATGTACCACATATATCTAAGAAATAAAGTGAAAAGGGAAATTAAAAGGGGGGCACTAACGTGAACCAGTGTCCTCAAAAAGCTCCTTTCTGGTGTGATCAGCTTTAGGAGGCTGAACATTGATCGTGATGAGATGATCACCTTTGTTGATGAGATTATCAACAGCCCATCTAAGGGCAAATTTGCTGGTAGTGGAAAAGTCCATGGCTATTCCAATTGTGTGTGCCTTTGCCATATTTGACTGATGATGAACAAGAAGTGAAGGGTTGAGTTCTGTTTTATAGTTGGTGTTTGGTTCAGGGGAATTTTTTTTTTGTTTGGCGGCTAGTTGCTGCTGGTTTTGGAATGTATAGGGAGAAGAATGTTCTTGAAAGTGCTAGTAGAAATAGAAAGAAAGAGATGGAAAGGAATCAGATGGAGTTTGCTTTGTTCCTTAATTAAAGATAAGTCTCCTGTTTGAATGACAGGAAATGGTGACAAAGATGGATTGGAATATAGAATAAAGGTGAGAGGCTGAAAGACACTGAACCTTTGCTTTCCCAAACAGAGTATACACATAGAAAAGTACAAATACAAGTGTATGCTATGGAGTGCCATGTCCTGTGTTGTCCTACCATGCTAATTCACCTGTGGTTTATGTTTCTTTATTACACCTTTGGTTTATGTTTAGCTTTTAATAATTGTTTGCTTTAATTTATTAGTGAACAAAAAGACATTGCCATATTAAAGAGCAAAGAAAATGATTGTTCTTGAAATCACTATTCTCTTTTATTTATTTATTTATTTTTTCCATAGAGAACAGACGTAAAGAATAAAGAGGAGAAAGAATCCTTATGCTTCTAAAGTCTACTTTGTAAAAAGGCTCTTTTGTTATTATTATTAGAAATAGAAAAGCTAGATTAATCTCTTTACAACTGGCCTTACTATTATACTTTAAATTGTTGAAAGTCTTATTTAGATTAATTTGATGACAGTTCATATCCAAATAAATCTTTGATTTTTTAATAGTAAAAATTCATTATATACATATATAGAGAGAGAATAGTAAATGGATGACTTTTGTGAAAGTGATTAGAATAAATATCTCGCATTAATTAGGATTAAAAATCTGCCTTTGATTATTTAATTTGTGTAAAACTCAACTATTAACACACATATATATCTTTATCTTTAATAGTCTAGTATGCGTGCAAGGTATGAGACGTGATACATTAAATTAATAAAATAATATTAATGCATAATTTGTATATTAAAATATGAAAAAGTAAACAAAGAATATAAAATTGAAGTTAAATATAAAGTATATTATATATCTAAGTATTTTTATTTTTTATAATTATAAATAAAATAATAATTAGAAATTGTCTACATTGAAATTTAAAATCAGTACTTTTATTAGATGAAATTAATGAAAATCTTGAAATTAAAACTTTTTTCTAACAGTGTTTCCGAATATAATTCTTTCATTTAAAATATATGTGTTCATATGAGTGATTATAAGTCGTGCGTTATTTTACATAATCTAAAAGATAGATCTATATTTCTCAATTATATTGCTTTCATTTTAATGTTATGGTTTAAAATTTTTAAATAACTTATTGTACTAAGAATTTCAAAAGTATAAACATCATCAAGTCTATCAAATTATGCATATCCAACACATGGACTGTTAATATGAAATAAAATATTCACAAAAAAGTTATGATATTACATTTATCTATAATATATCAATTGGGGAGAGAATGGGAGAGGAAGAGTGGACCTTGGTGAGCTCAAGAAGAAGGAAAGGTTTGTGATCGGATCTGGAAAGGACAAGAAAGGACAAACGACCACTGGATGACTTTGGGGGTGCATGGGGTTATGAGTGGAGGCGACATGGTAAGAGGTTTCAGGATTATTCAACCTATTTTTTCACAAAATTTCCTGATGAATATGGTGTGGAAAAACTCTGGAGAGTATTCTCAATGTGGGGGGGGGGGGGAGGCAAGGTGATGGATGTGTATTTTTCAAAGAAGAAAGATAAATGGGGTCGAAGATTTGGGTTTGTAAGGTTTGCAACAAATGAGCACGGTATTCATCTGGTAGACAAGTTAAATCAGATATAGATTGGTTCTTTTAAGCTTCGTGTTAATCCATCAAGATTTAAGAGGAGTTGTGTGCCTATGGAATCGGTCGTGGAGTTAGAAAAGGAGACGACGGAAGTGCCAAATGTTACTGGCAGTGGTAGTCGTAAGGTGGATGGTAAGTCATGTGTTGATGTTGTAAGAAGGAAGGTGCACCAAAGGTGGCAAACAAAACAAACAAATAGTATCAACACTACAAAAGAGTGGAGCAGTCTGGAGTTTAAGGTGGCGAATATGGAGATGGAATGGCTAGAAAGATGCTTTGTTGGGAACGTGCGTCAGGTGGATGAGATATTCCTTTTGCAAGATAAAATTTTAGAGGAAGGGATTAGATCAATTAAAGTAGTCCCAATGGGTGATGACATGGTATTGATTCAACCTGGGGATGGGGAGGATATAGTGGAATTAACAAAGGAATTAGATGACATGTTTGATAAGTGGTTCGCTAACATTCAACCATGGTGTCAAGAAATTGTGGTTCGTAGTAGATTTATCTGGTTAAGAATTCAAGGAGTACCAGTGCATGCATAGTCAGAAGAGTTTTTCAGGATGTTAGTTATTCCTTTGGGGTGGTATGTTTGTACTGATTCTATTACAAAGAGGAAATATAGATTGGATGTGGCTCATTTGTTAATTCAGAAGTCTTCTAAGGAACCAATTAACAAGTGTGTGAATGTGAAGATTAATGAGTTCATATTTTCAATAAGCATTATTGAAGATTCATATATTGATCCATGGAAGGTGTTGTCTTCAAATCAGAGGAAACAATATGAGTCTATGAGTTTTTGTTCTTCAGAAGATTCAGATTCAGTAGAGGATGACCTTGATTTTGAATTTCAAATTAGGGAGGCGTTGTGCACTTATTTTGGTGAGGATGGAAATTTAATCCTGAATAATAATGTAACAGATTTTCCGCAAGATGAGGATGTAAATTAAGGAAACACTGGAGTAGATTTGAATCTAGAATTGCAAACGACGACCTCTAATTCAAATGGCCAAGCTATACAAGTACAGGACGCCAATGGGCTTACTGTGATGTTGGGCCCAATGCTGACGCACTACTTGCACTTGGTGTGGAACTGTCTGGTCACGTGGATGCATTGACCCAAGTTGGGAGCGACCTGAAATTTGAGACAAGGTTATTGTTTGGTGATGGGTGTGATCTGGACGTGTGATGTGGACCTGGTCCTGGTGCAACGCATTTGATGGGCCAATCATATGTGGAAGTCAGAGGCCCAATGTTGGGTATTAGTTTGCCAATTCACTCTACACAATCGGATGGGCCTGGACGTTGTGGATCGAAGCAAACCATCATTGACATGGGAGTTGTTTCTTTAACAGAGGTAACTCTGACTGTGGTTGGTGAACAACCACACAAGCACACAACATGTACTGATGACAAGGAACAGGGTCAGTATCCATGACTGATGTAGATATAAGGAGTGATAATGGAGTCATTGACTTATCCATTGATGAGGCTACATTACGTGAAATTCCTATCTCTTTTGCGGAGCAGTTGGATGATATAAGGTGGACACATTCGATGCAGCAAAAAGGTACAATAACAAGGGGAATTCCAAAAAGAATGAGGGGGAGACCAAAGAAGAATTCTGCTATGCCACAGGTTAGTGATATTATCACAGGCCTTGATCTTTTTTAGAAAGACCCATATGTTATAGATAATTCGGTGTGGAAGGTGGGTTTGGATTTGGGTGTTTCTGGTTTTGTTAATGAGGATGAAATGATTGGGAGACTGAAAGATATGGAGGAGCGAGAGCAGGTAGCTATTGGGAGGTCAAGGGGTTAGTAAGAATAATGATTTATGGATTTTTTGTGTTGGTGTTTTACTCTCTATTATGAGTATTGCTACTCAAAATATATGGGGTATTGGGGGACGATTAAAAAATGGAGATTGGGAATTTAATGCTAAAAGAAAGGGTTGACTTCTTGTGTAGTCAAGAGACTAAAAAAGAGATTATAGATAAGAGGTTGTGTGTTTCTTTGTGTGGAGGAGCTGATTGTGGTTATGCTTATGCTTATGCTCCTTCTCATGGATCATCTGGAGGCTTATTATCTATTTGGAATCCTTCTGTGTTTGTTGCTCAGGAAACGTTTGTTGATCCTAACTTTATTGGGGTTAGTGGTTGGTGGGGGGAGGAGAAAATTTTATTCACAATTGTTAATGTATATGCACCTTGTGACTTGTTGGGTAAAAGGAATCTGTGGCAAAAGCCGTGTGAGGTAAAAAGGATACGAGGGGGTGATTTATGGTGTTTTGGGGGTGAATTTAATGCTTTCAGAGCCAGTTCTGAAAGGAAAGGGGTCAATGGTTTATGGAGACGGGATGTGATGTCATCTTTTGCGGGATTTATTGACTTGGTTGCACTTGTTGATCTCCCTCTAATTGGGAGAAAGTTTACTTGGTACAAAGTGATGGATCTTCTATGAGTTGGTTGGATAAATTCTTGGTTAGTCCTGAATGGTTGGAGCAATGGAGGAACACATCTCAGTTGGGGTTAAAAAGAGGAGTTTCTGATCATGGTAGGGTGTTGCTGAAACATGATTTGGTTAATTGGGGGCCCAAGCTGTTTAGAGTACTTGATTGTTAGAGGTTACATGCAGACTATGCAGATTTTGTGAGTTTGCAATGGAAGGGGCTGAAGGTGGATGGAAGGGTTGCGTTTGTGTTGAAAGGAAAGTTGCAATCAATGAAGAATATTTTGAGGAAGTGGAACAAAGACACTTTCGGCAACCTGGACACCAACATTAATGACACCAAGGAGAAAATTCATTTACTTGATATTAACGGGGAATCCTCTATGCTTGTAGAGGAGGACATTATGAAGAGAAAGAAATTGGTGGCAGACTTGTCTCATTTTATGTCTATGAAAGATAGTCTCTTGTTCCAAAAATCAAGGATAAGGTGGATGGAGGTTGGGGATGCAAATACTAAATTCTTTCATGATTGTCTTAATAAGAGGAGGCTGAGGAATGACATCAGAAGCTTGATAATTAATCATGTTAGATATTTCGACCCTGATGCACTAAAAGAAGCGGTAAGAGGGCATTTTGAATCTCATTTCAAGGAACAACCTTGGAGGCGGCCGAATCTTGATGGTGTGAGTTTTAATATCTTATCTGATTTGGATGCTAATAGTCTGGTTATGACATTCTCTGAGATGGAAGTGAAAGAAGTTGTGTGGGATTGTGGGGGATCTAAGAGTCCGGGACCTGATGGGTTTAATTTTGACTTTGTGAAGGACTTTTGGTTGGTAGTGAAAGACGACATTTTGAGATTTATGAATGAATTTCACTCTTCTGGTAAGCTGTATGGTGGGTCAAATAGTTTCTTTACTATTCTGGTACCCAAATCAGATTGCCCACAAAATGTAGAGGAATTTCGTCCTATCTCTTTAATTGGTGTTATGTACAAGGTGGTGGCTAAGGTACTTGCTAACAAATTTTGGAAGGTGATTGGGAAGATTATATCAGAGTGTCAGTCAGCTTTTTTGAAATAGAGATCAATTTTTTATAGTGTTGTCATTGTTAATGAGGTCCTTGAAGAAATGAAAAGGAAGGGCAGGTCTTGTATAATGTTTAAGATTGACTTTGAAAAGGCTTACGATTCCATCAACTGGGATTTTTTACATTATGTGATGGGTAGAATGGGATTTCTGGAACAATGTAATATCTGGATTACATAATGCCTTCGCACTTCTAGAATCTCGGTCCTTATTAATGGTAGTCCTACATGTGAGTTTGGGATTGGTCGTGGTGTCCATCAAGGGGACCCACTTGCCCCATTTTTTGTTCCTTATTGTTGCAGAAGAATTCAATGCTTTGATGTGTAAAGCAGTTAATTCTCACTTGTTTTCTGGTTACTTTGTTGGGTCAGAAAATGTGCTGGTTTCTCATTTACAGTATGTTGATGACACCATCTTGTTGGGTGACGTGTGTGCACGTAATATGTGGGGTATTAAAGCTATTCTCCAAACTTTGAATTGGTGGCTGGCTTGAAAGTTAATTTCCATAATGTTAGAACCGCAGGAAATACTAGAAGGGGGGTTGAATAGTGTTTTATATTCTTTACAGATTTTATGAAAACCTTTTGAAATAAGCAAACAGTTTGTGAAAAGATTTGAGCAACATTCCGAAACTGGAGTTTTCAGCAACTTGCTGATATGACCCAACAGGTTGAGTAAAATGGTTTTGAAATATTTTTGCATGATAAACAAGATTGTTTTGCTGCTTGGATTTATAAAATCACTTTTCAGAACCCTCCTTAGTTAGTTAAAACAGAAAGTAAAGAGATAAAGGTTGAGAAAACTTAGCCAAACAATTTATCTTGGTTCACCCACTAACACAGTGAGCTACGTCCAGTCCCAGGGGAAACACACTACTGGATTTTCCACTATCTGATCAGATACAAGTATTGTTTGCACACCTAGCCTCTCCAAGCTCTAATCACCCAAGTATTCTTTGAACACACAGCCTCTCCAGGCTAAAAACCCAAGTATTGTTTAAACACAACCTCTTCAAGTTAAACCAGTAAAAACCGTTTGAATGAAAAAGCTCAAACTCTTAAACTACACAAGTTCAGAGCTTAAACTGGGTAAAATGTACAGATAAATGAGTATAACTCAAGATATGAAATTGTTGTACAAAGAAGAAATAATGAAACAGGTGAGTATGAATTTAAGCAGCGTTTTAGCAAGTTCATTTCTCTGTGTTCTCTCTCTATTCTGTTTCTGCATGGAGACTTGTATTTATAGAGTGGGAAACTTTAGTCCGTTGAGCTCCATTTGATTTCCCGTTGAGAGATATCATTTAATGCAAATGTTACCGTTGTGACACATAGCCTGAAACCTCTATTGTAGCAGGTAGTAGAGTCAGCAACACAGGCTTCACTTTTTCTGAGCAGATTGTACTTCACAGCAGACTTTGCCTTTTTGGTGAGAGAAATTTGAAATATGCCAAATAGCAAGTCTTCTGACTTTCCAGAAGAATGATAAGCACAAGTAACTGAGACAGCTACAGTTGACTTGAGTCTTCAAGGAGAATAAGCAGAGAATATTATATTGAAGACGTACAGGCTTCAGTACGACATCTCACAACTTCAGGAGGTTCTTTAGTTTCAGCAGGTTATAATCTCTCAACAGGTTCCTTTTCTTCAGTAGGTTTCACTACTTCAGAGAGTTAGATTTCTTTAGCAGATACCTTCTGAAATACTGAAAACTACCTTTAGCAGAAACTGTTCTTTCTCATAAGAACGTTAACCAAATTTGTTATTTATTAAAACTTGGGGTTATGAGACTTACAACGTTATTAGCCTTTTAATAACATTTTGAGACTCAACACATAAAAGCAAGTTAATTAGGGTTAATGTTGATGGGGGTTGGCTACAAGTGGCATCTAATTTCCTAAACTGTAAAATTGAGTCTTTTTCGTTCTTTTATTTGGTCCTTCCTATTGGAGCCAATCCAAGAAGAAAGAAAACATGGCTCCCAGTTGTCATGAAAGTGCAGAAGCGGTTTTCAACTTGGAAATGTAAGGTGTTGTCCTTTGGTGGTCGTCTTGTCCATTTGAAGTTCGTTCTCCACACAATCCCGATCTATTACCTTTCCTTTTTCGAGGCTCTCAAAGGTATTATTTCTAAAATTAACTCTCTTTTCATTTCTTTTTTATGGGGAGGGAATTTAGAAAAGAATAAAATTCCATGGGTTTCTTGGGAGGATGTATGTAGGGAGAAAAGACATGGGGGTTTGAGAATTCGTGATGTGAGAGCCTTCAAATTACCAATCTTAGGGAAGTGGAGGTGGCGTTGGTTGATAGAAAAATGAATGCTTTGGCATAGGGTTCTTTCTTGTATCTATGGTGGGAGTTTTGGGTATGGGAGAGAGGGTAGGGTGAGGGGGTCCAAGTGGTGGTGTGATTTATGGTCAATTGAGTGTATTGGTGGTATCACCAACGACTAGTTTGCAAAATGTTTTGTAAGAAAGGTTGGAAATGGGTGTGAGATACTTTTTTGAAAGGATGTGTGGTTAGGTAGTGTGCCTTTGTGTGATCAATACCATAGGCTTTTTTTAATTACTAATGATAAGGATATGTCCCTAGATGATATGTTACTTAGGGAAGGAAGGGGTTTGAGATGGTGCTAGAGTTGGCGGCGAAGCTTATTTCTGTGGGAGAGGCCCAATTATATCAACTTATTGCTGACTTACAACCCGTACATTTGTCAGACGGTAACTCAGATTCGTGGAAGTGGAATGCGGATCCAGAAGGAACTTATTATGTTAAGTCTGCTTATAAAGTTATTGTGAATGATGATATCTTTGCTGAATTTCCAATGCATCATTTCCTTTGGTCTAAACTTGTACCCACTAAGAATTCATGTTTTGTATGGAGAGCTTTATTGAATAGGATTCCTACAAAGCAGAACTTACTCCGAAGGAAGATTATTCATGTATCGGAAATTGATTGTGTGTGGTGTGGTCAGACTATTGAATCCTTGTCCCACTTGTTTTTTGAATGTTCATTTGCTCACTCTGTTTGGATGGAGTGTGTGAAGTGGGGAGGACTTTGTTCGGTCTTATCTGGTAGCCGTATGGAAAATTTTACTCAATTTGTTGCCTTACCAGAATGTAGTGCCCCAAATAGGCATCGTTGGTCTCTTGTTTAGATGGTGGCTTTGTGGTCCTTGTGGGTAGCCCGTAATGATGCAATATTCTCAAATATAACTGTGGAACCAACAAATGTGGTGGAGTTAATAAAAGTCAGATCATGGAACTGTTCGAGAGCAAAGGATTCTTCTTTCCTATATCCTTTTATTTTTGTGGAGTGTGAATATTGGCTACTGTTCAAATTTCATTTTTTTCCTGATTACATTATATTAGGTCTAGGTAATGCTGGAAGGGTTTGTACGTATTAAGTATTTGGCATTTTTTTGGAGTGCAGTGTCCTGGTTGATATTTTCTTCAAAGGGTCTTATGTGTGTTGGTATTTGGGAGGTCATAGGTTGAAGCTTATTTGCGGCTGTGCTTGGTGGAATTTTTAGTGATGTGTGTGGTTGTATTTGTGTATGTTGTGCAGACTTTGTGATTGGATGGTGGAGCTACCAATTCTTGGTTTATAGCCAAAATGTATTAGGACTCTGTAATGCATCTTCATTTGCAGTTCGGTTGCTATTTTTCTTGTGTTTTGATTTCTTCTTGATTGGAGAATGTATTGAGACCAGCTTTGGAGTGTGGGGAAATAATTTGGCGCTATGTATTCTTTTATTTTTGTTTTTGTATATGGGTTGGGGGTACCCCTTGTACTCCTGTTAATTATATATTCTTTGCCTAGCAAAAACAAGTTATATTTTGAAAATAAAAATGATAATAAATTAATTAAATAATTAAATATTCATTAATATCGTATTTTTAAAAGACTTTATATATATATATTTTAAGGTATTAAAAACATTTATTTTATTATTTCTCCTTGCTTATAAAAAGAATCAATTAGCATTTTTATTAACCTAATAAAGAAGATATATAATGATTCATTCATTTATTTAAAGAAGGAAAATAAGTTACTAAAATTAAAACTGAAAGTCAGAAGATAAGTCGTGTCGGTTATGAGTAGATGCCTCATAGGACAGAAGGATTTCTATTTAAGTTAGCGTGTGTTTGGTTTAGCGTTGAAAGTGGTCAGACTTAAGTTTGGATTTACCAACACAACTATTTTTAGCGTTGGAAACGTGAGTTTACCATGTTTCAACGCTAAACCAAACATGCTCTCTGAACCCGCAAGGCTGAGTCACAGTCACACATATCTCCCATTTTATTTTTATTATTTCCATTAAACAAACACAAAAGGAAGTAATGAGTGTATTATATATGTTTGGAAGTACCTTCGATAGCACGAATTCAATTTTTTTCTGTTGAGGACTCTAAGCTTCCAAATTCTCGGGCAAGGACTTATATATTGGACTATAAATATATACACCCTCTTATCAACGTTTAATACATACATACATAGCCCTTTCATACTCATTTCTTTTCTCTTCTTTTTCTTTGCTAGATACAGGACAAAATGGCCATCCTCATTGACCAGATTGACCTCAATATGATTGATTTTCTTTTTATTTCTATTATAGATTGATTCCTAGCTAGTCCAGCACAAAAGTCCCTATCATAACTCGGGCCACATTAAAATTTACATGCTTTCAATTGGATCACAATTTGAGGAGAAAAATGTACAGAATGGATTTATGGTTTTAGAAATCAATTCATTTGGCCATTCTTTCAAGTTGCAATTCCATTTCAGATTCTCTGTTCTTTTTAACTTTATGTTTTTAATTTCATAAATGGATCATCCTTCATAGTTCATATATATTTTGTAGAGATTACGATGCCGAAAGCAACAGGCAATATTCAACATTTGCTCCAGTGAGCTGTGGCAATCAGAAAGGACTATCCCCATGAAGATTGATTGCATTTGATCTCTCTCATCCATGTTACATATACATACACATTGTAATTTTTTTATTCTTTTGAAAACATTTCTTCTCTTCTCTAAAGCTAGGCTAAAAGTTCATTTTAATTTTAAATCTGACTCGAACATGATTATCCCCCGTTAGAGGATACATGTTGTTTACTTGTTTTGCGCAAAAAAAAAAAATTGTTGTCTCATTCTATTTGGAAAGCTTCCTCAATAGGCCGTTGTTGGTGAGAACTGTTCTTTAAACCTTATATATTCCTACTTTCAACCACTTCAGGTATTTAACTTTGAATTCAACATTTTGACTGAACGATTAATGACATATTTGCAAGGGATACATTTCCTCTAGGCCATGCCTTTGATGAAGCTAATGTGCACCACAAGGTAATTGGATTTTTTTCTTCTAAGAATCCTGATAATGACACTGCCTATTTTCATCTTAAATTATCAACTGACCTGAATTTCATTCATGTTGTGGTATTTCAAGGACAACCCTGATAGCAAATGCCTTGCTTATAGCAGTAAAAATGGGATCTACACTGAAGGATGTGGACTAGACAATGTAATGATGTCATGGGGACATGATGATTATATGAATATGGTAAGTCTAGCTACATAAAGATAGTAAATCACACAGATGTCTTAAAATTAACTTTTTTTCTATTCTATAGTTTAATGCATGGTGAAAGGTTGTTAAGGAAAATGGCACTACTTTGCCATCGGCAACATTGTTCATTATCAAATATCACTCTTTCTACCATAAGCATATGATATCCTTGTGTGTAAACTTGTGCTATATCTAGGCATTTTTTGTATTTAATTAATGACTACAACTTATAATTAACCTTGCAGCTTTACATAAGGAGGGTGCTTATACTCACTTGATGAATGAAAAAGATGTTGAGAATTTTAAGTGGCTCCACTTATTTAAGTATGTTTTCTGTTTTGATTTAGATAGACCTGTTAAATTTTGTTTAGTCTTTGGCCGGGAATCCCCCATAGACATAGCTTAGGTGATGGTTAAGTAAAATCCTCTCAAAAGTCGTGACTCCATAATTTGAATCCTTTACCTTGCAGGTAAAGTTCTCCAGGGGTCACAATTCACTTCCAGTGCAACCAACCGGTGTTTGGTTATAGATTTGTTAATTTGTATACATCTTTTATTGTTGTTACATAACATATAATATAATTTTGCTCAGTAAACATGATCTCTATAGCAAAAGCAAAGTTTGAATTGATGTCGA
This sequence comes from Sesbania bispinosa, assembly GCA_026901365.1. Classification (NCBI taxonomy): domain Eukaryota; kingdom Viridiplantae; phylum Streptophyta; class Magnoliopsida; order Fabales; family Fabaceae; genus Sesbania; species Sesbania bispinosa. Next base: position 127,404 of record QLOH01000202.1, read on the forward strand.
AAAACTTAAGCCATATTATCAATCACTCATTGAGAAGGTGAGGTTATATTTGGTTGATGTTGATGATTTGGTCTAATTTGATTTTTTTCTATTGCATTTTCTATGCCGGATTCTTGTTTCCTTTCCGACCGTGTTTGCAGTATTTCCCAGCAAAAAGCTTAGATGGTGAAGCTTGTAGATGGCAAGAGATTAGGGATCAAGGTCAAGGGTCTGAATGAGGCAGTTTTTTAATTAATCTAGTGAGTAATTTACAAAATTACTTGAGATCTAAGAGTTATTTTTTTAGAAGGCTTCAAAATTGGAATTCATTACGTTATAATAATGTATTTATGTAGTCATTTATGTGATTTCATCTGATTCACATGTATTTCAAGATTCGAAGGATCCTTTCTGTATGGAGATTTGTTATTTATACAACATATAACAATATAATAAAAAAAGATAAAGAGAGAAAAAAGAGAGAAGAGAGAGAAATATGGGATGTGATATATGATATAATAGAATGAGATAGAGAGAAAAAATATGTTATATAAGTTATTGTATGTTTTTGGTCGTATGAATTTATTATCTCTTTTGTATGGGACTCTTATTTGTAATACATTTTTCATTAATGATAAATAAACCATGCATCCGTTTATTAATGACATGATTTCAAATGTTATGGTCAAAATATGACTTTTGAATCTCAATGAGTTTTAGTTAAGAGATTTTTCCTCACTTCACTTCACTAGGTAAATGTGAGTCTTTTATAAGTTTGAGTTATGAGATTTTTCCTATTTTAGATGGAAAAATATCTTCTTATTTTAAAATTTTGTTTGTAATATATATATTGAATGACTATTATTGTTGGGGAAAATTTAAATTACTTAAGCGTGAAAATTTAATCTTAAATTGATGTATATATCTTGTAGTGTAAACCAAAGCAAATGAATAATTTTGGGTTTTATTTAGTTTTTTTTATTTATATGGAATGCAATGAGGTTTGATCCTAAAACCTCATGTTAAACTATCCAAATTTTAACCACTAGATCGACTCTAGTGGGTAGGCTTTATTTAGTTTGAGAAACTCCATGGCAGCGATTGGTTGCATGGATGTCAACGGGTCGGATCGGATCGGAGACAGGACCCATATATATACTTGCTAAAATTAATGAGTACCTATCCGCGAAGCAAATATTAGCGTTTAGCGGGTATCCATTAATATTTAATAATTTAAAATTTTAAAAAAAAATAGAAAAAAATATCATATAATATATTTTAGTATCATATTATATAATATAAACTATCATTATATAATATCTTTAGGTGTTATTATATTAAAAATATTATTAAAAAATAATATAAAATAAATTTTTTATCATCATAAATAATAAAAACTTCTAATATTTTAATATATTTAATAGAAAATATATTTTAACGAATATAAAGGTACCTATAGGACGGGTAGTACAATATCCATCACCAACCATTTCTTATATATAAGATACCCTTTTTATAATGTAACAAGATGTTAATTGTTAGTTTTTTTAATCTCGATTTGGAGGATGTTGAACAAGTAAATGTTTTCATATCTACCCACTAGGATCGACCTAGTGATTGGGGGTTTGGGTAGTTTAACATGAGGTTCTAGGTTCAAACCCCATTATTTTTCTTTGTACACCGAAAAAAAATTCATATCTGTGTAATTCTTGCAAGGTGACCAACAATTTGATCAACTTTTTCATTTTGCTTAAACAACACATTAATTAATATGGCCTATATATTATTTTGATTTACATGCATGGAAGATCACATGGTTAGATAGTGGGTGTTTTCAGCAATTCAAAGAGACCATTAAACTTTACAAAGAGACCATTAAAAGTCAAATATAGCAGTAGTCCTTTTTCTCCACATGTATTTATTAAATTAAAATATATATTTGAAAATGACTTAAGTTTTTATGTTTTTTTTTCTCAAAATGAAAAACAGGTGTCATACTTGACTTCTTCTAAAAAATAATAATTCCAAAATTTTTCAATTTAATAATACATGTAATATTTTTCAATTTTAAACATGATACCTCAATCTTATCTCTTTTTGAAATTCTAAATATGAAAAAGATACTCACCAATAAATACACAATTAAGCTTTCCCCCTAGCCCTATGTCACACTCACACCTCAAAAGCTTGTGTTGTGACTGCTCTGCCTCCATGGAATTGGAGATTGGAGTCATTCATTCAGATCTAGCACTTGGTATTATATATATCCATGTTTTTCCTATGCTATATGCTTTTTTTTTTCAATATTTTCCTATGGACTTCATTTGTTTCTGATAATGCTAATGACTGACACCACTAGTTGTAGTACTTGTTTGTGGCCTTAATTTGCTTATGCCTGTCTCTTGCTGCAGTAGAGTCCTGGTTTCAAACTGATACATCTACTGGGTACCTTGAAGATGCCATTACTAGCAGTGGTATTGGTTGCAAGGAACAAAAGTTACCATCCTGCTCTAAGGATCAAAAGGTTATATATTCAGACTTTATATTCTCTAAATTTACTTAATTGTTTTTCCCAACCCCAAGCTTTAATTGTGAAATTTTTTAAACCTTATTTATGCCAAATTTTTTTCATGGCTGAAAAACAAAGTCATTATTTGGATGATCAGGTAGGTTCATTTCAAATTCAATCATGCTCCACAACAGCTCAACCCCTTCATGGTAAGTCTTGGTATCTTTTTCAATCTAATGTTCATTTTGGTTTAATAACTTCAATGTCAACGTTTATGGTCATCAATTTGGCCCCTTTTTTTCTTATCTATTCCTTTGCTTTTTCACCTCAACTATTTGGCTGCAGATTCTGTGGCCACAAGGGTTTATAGTTGTTGGTAATGGAATCTACAATTATCATATCAAGTCATAGTAATTGAAACATAACCACACCTAGGAACCTATCAATATCATCATCACAAATTGATGCTCATGAAGCTGCAATCAAACATGATCATCATACTCAGAGGAGTTGTGCATCTACCTAGTCAGATGGAAATGATGCTCCAATTTTCTTACAAGAAAAGGAGCAACCCTTGATTTAGCATGGCCTTGTTATTGTTATTCCCTAGCTTCTTTTTCTTTCTTCCATTTGTTTTCAAAATAATGGTTCACTTAAATGGTCCTTTCTGTTATGGTGTTATCCAGAGTGTTATGGGAAGAAAATTGCTTACCCATTTGAGATGGTGAAGCCTGGAGGAGTTGAAGGGGAAACAACCCTCAAAGACATAAATAACCAGATTCTCATGATCCCATCAGCATCAAAGCCAATTCCACACCCTGTGAAAGATTCTGTGAGTCATCCATGCATATTAGCAGGAGGTTTTGGTATCTCAGGAAAAGCAGTGGTATCCCTTACTAGGATTCACACCCAAGGTAGAGGTTCCATTACCATTATCAGGACCAAGGATTGAAGTGAATCCTCATTCATGTTTTACATATGTCACTGAACAGTGGTTTTGTATAAAACAAAATTCCTAGTGGTCCATAAAATTTTTCTATGGGATAAAACAGAGTTTTCAATTGCTATTTCATAAAATCCAATACGAAGATTTGGAGAGAGAAACATTCTTTTAAAAAATGATGAGTTTAAACAACAAAACCATATAATAATTGTAATTAAAAAAATAACACTATTTTTTTATATTTTGTTTTTCAATTGAAGGGATATGAGGACAAAAGAAATAAGTGATCTCAATCTTGACTTAGTCAAGACTCATGAGCAACAATCATAACTGATAACAAATTTATTTCGTGGCCGTTTGGTTTACAGCGGAGCAGAACTGATTCTAAAAATCAATGGTTGAGATGAGTGATGCACGTTTTACGAAACATGTTGGACGGAAGTGATTTAAAATCAATTCTGCAAAATCATAGTTTTGATTTTGGCAACGCCAAACCAAACGGATTAGAAATCCACACCAAACTAACATACATAGTGAGATTAATTTACAATAGGCGTAAATATATTTTGGTCCCTATACTTTTGTAAGTGAGTGATTTTGGTCCCCTAGTTTTAATGGCTCAATTTTGGTCCCTCTTCTTTAACAATTGAACAAATCGAATCCTACCGTTAACCTCCTATTAAATATTTAGCAGAGTTTATTGACAAAGATTTAATTTTGTGATGTGTAAACTATCACATGACAAAGATTATTATTTAATTCCATCTCTTAAGTTTTTTTAAATGAAAAATGAGAAAATAAAATCAGATTCTGCATAATTTAATAGAGTGAGAAAACAAAATCAAAAAAACAAAATCCCACTACTGCACTCCAATTTACTCAAAAACAATAAAACAAATAAAAGTCCCAAAACTAAAACAATTACAGGTTTGCTTCAAGCCATCAACCAAGCGAATTGAAATCTCATTCGAGCGTAAAATGAAATTTAAAATGAAATCGAAAGCGAATTTAAATATGAAAGCTCTGATTTTTCGTTTAAAAAAATTCAAAAATAAATTAAATAATAATCTTTATCATGTGATAGTTTACACGTCACAAAATTAAATCCATGTTAAAAAACTCTGCTAAAAATTTAATGGGAGACTAACCGTATGATTAGATTTGTTCAATTTTTAAAGAAGAGGGACCAAAATTGAGCAATGAAAACTAGGGGACCAAAATCACCCATTGACAAAAATATAGGGAAGAAAATTGAGCAATTAAAATTAGGAGGACCAAAATCACCCATTTACAAAAGTATAGGGGCCAAAAGTGTATTTAACCCTTTTACTAAGTTTCAGAGCTCAGCAAAATGAAATTAAGCAATCTTGAAAATAAATCTTCTTAGGCATTTTGTCTTTTCCAATACTGACTCACCCAAAACATATATATGAGAATCTTTGAAGGGATTATTCACGTGTGGCGTCTCAATACTTATCAAGAGTTGGTTAATCAAACACGATCCTAAAAACCTGTAGTATGTTTGATTGGAATCTATATCTATCACCTTAATTTTAGCTCTATAGTCATTGTCATGAAACAACTGACGGCTGTCTTTGATGTCACAAATCACAATTGGTTACCATGAGACAGTTCCTACTTCCTATAATATCATGAGATGTTTGGTATGCGGAAACATATATAATACAATATAAAAAAAAAATTGGTCTAGTGAAATTAACGAATTTTGTTTTTAGTCCCTATAAATTTTTTTTAAGTAAAGCGTCCTTCCAAAATTTTTTTTACAATTAGTCTCTCTCTTCAATTGGCGTGTGTCAGGTACTGATGTGACACAGTTTCCCTCTCTTAGGTGTCACTTAGTGTGTTTCTCGCGGTCTTAAACCGCCAGAAATTTACCCACTATTTCCCTTTCTCAGTTTCTCACCACCACACGTTCAATCCCCTCCTCTCGTCACAGCCACTTCCCATCATCTTCTGCTCCCCCTTAATCTGAATCTTCTCCCTCGCCATTAGGGGGAGGGGAAGATGATGGGGAGTGGCTGGGACGGGAGGAGGGGACTGAACGCGTGGTGGTGAGGTGAGAAACTGAGAAAGGGAAATTGTGGGTAAATTTTTAGCGGTTTAAGACCGCCAGAAACACACTAAGTGACACCTAAGAGAGAGAGAAAACGTGCCGCATCAGCACTTGACACACTTCAATTGAAGGGAGGGACTAATTGCAAAAAAAAAAATTTGGAAGGCGCTTTACTTAAAAAAAATTATAGGGACTAAAAGCAAAACTCACTAATTTTATAGGGACCAAAAACATATTTTTCCCAAAAAAATATTATGAAAAAGAAAATAATTTTTAACAAATAAACTTTACCCCCTAAGGGAACAAGATGTAAATATGATATTTAATTTGTCGAAAAGGCAATATTGTAAAAGAAGCAGGCAACATTTCTGTTGGGTAAGAGTAAGACGTGAGGACAAATCTTGACCAATTCTCTACACTATACTATGTTTGATTGATCAGAGTTAAAGTAAAGAGAAATGGGAGGCAGAAAGAGATAAAAAAAACAACGCTTTTCTATTGTTTGAATGAGGGTTAGTGTAATTAAAATCAGACCGAACCGAATTCGGTCCGACTGGAAACCAGTCCCATGGCCGGTCCGGTCAGGTGTGTGGTTCAGTTCTGTAGTTGACTCGGTGAGAACTGGTTATAAATCGGTCAACACAGCTAAGACTCGATGACCCGTACGAACCGTTTCAATTAATCAACCCACCTTGTCTTGTTGTGAATTGCGCTCCTTGTTAAAATATGAGTAAGTTATCCTCCAGCAGCTTCGAACCCGTGACCGTATGAATGAATGCAACGCACATTTTCCACTATGCCATTTGCTTCGTATACAATATATGTGCAAATATTAATATTTATATCAACTTTAAATGTTTTATGTGCGCCTAATGCTGGTATAGGGAGCTGAGTTAGTGCTGCCACATGCGATTAGTAAAAAATTATTTTTCTTTTATTAATTGTTGTATTATATAATTTTTAAAATAATATTTGATTATTACCAGTCCAACCAGTGAACCACTGGTTCGACCAGTAACTCATTAACCAAGTACCTCGACCGAGTCGATCACCGATTCGAGTTTTTATAACACTGATGGAGGGTAAAAAAAATAGAAAAGAGAGAAATAAAAATTATGAGTCTCAGTGTCTCATTTTATTTTTAATCTCTCCAAAATTGGGATGACTTTGGAAGAGTGTGAAAATGATTCAACTCAATAGCTAAGTTGCATAATTTGACAGTGGTTTAAAAAGTTGGCATGTCCATTTAATAGCAAGGCATATAATTCACCTATTGAGAATACTAATTAATGCCCTAGGGCATTAATTAAATATTATATTTTTGGGTTTAAAAAAAGTTATGTTTACACATAAAGTTTGTGTTAAAGAAAATTATGTATAAGGATGGAGTTTTAAGTGTTATGTTAACAATGAAAAAGTTTTAAAATAAATATGAATTTTTTTCTTAATATAACAAAATTTTCACTCTAATGTTTTGTTTTAGGGCCTATTTATTTTTCAGTTGGAAACCCTTAGAATTACGTTTGAGGTAAAAGTAATAATTACTTCTGTTGATTGAAAATATATTTGAAAAGTAATAATAGTGCTTATTTGTATAAAAGTTGAGTATAGTGGAAATCAATTCTAAAGAATAAAAAAATCACAGTCGGTTATACTGTCTCGAGAAATGTGTGGAATCCATTTCCGTTGTGCTCAACTAACAAACAAACGAAGCCTTGTAGTGTGTTTGGATTATTAAAATTTGTAAACATAAAATTAAACATAACTTATGTTTGCAAACTTAAGTTTGCAAAAGCAATATGGAGTTACGTTAGTGTAAACGTTGATTCAAGATAAAGTTTATACTCAAACACAATTTTCAACAGAAAACCAAACATAATCAAAAAAGCATTTTGTGTTCTCAAACGTACATTTAGGATTGCAAACTGCAATCCAAACTGCAAACTGCAATCCAAACATATACTTATTATGTGTTTAGGTAGGTGGTGGCAACGGACATTCTCTCTTCCCGAGGCTTCATTTGTGAGAAGCAACAATGTGTTGCTTTTGAACCAATGTACGTTTGAGTGAGTTTGAACGGAAGTGGATCCTCTCCCGTTAGCAAACACGGGAGAGTCTCATGTTTGACAAACATCAACCGTAGATTCAAACTACTGAACGATCAACGGCTCACAATAGATTGAATTAAAACGCACCGTTTATGAAATTCAGAAACCCTATGGGCCTTCTCCACTTGCCAACGAGCGCCCAGCAAGCAGCAAGCAGAGTGGCCAGGAACCGCCCAGCAGAGTGACGGCGGACAGAGCGCGCGGTGAGGCACCTGCAGCGACGACGGACAGAGCTCGCGGTGGTGCAGGCAACGGCGGTCAGAGAGAGTCGTGGTGCAGGCGACGGAGGACATAGCGCGCGACGGTGGGAGCTATTATGTTCCTACTAAAATCTGATTTGTGTACATTCTTCCCCTAAATGATTGAAGCTATTATCTTTACACGCTTTAAAGGTTTTCGAAATAGCATTGTATGTGAATTTTTTTGCAATTGTGCAGTGTATGCAGTTCTTTGGTGTATTTGGTTGTAGAGAAATGCCTGTATTTTTAAGGGTGTTTGTCTCTTTCCATTTATAATTGTTATAGGACAGATTGTGTTTGTTACCTCTATTCGTGTGCTTGGCTAATGGCTGGTTTAAGGGATATTCTATCAGGTGTATGCAAAGAGATTGGACTTCTTTATTAGTTTGGTTAATTGGGTTCTTTCTGTTTCAGATAGGAGAATTCAAAATTCTCCACCAGTTACACTTTTTCTCCTTTCTTTCTAATGAAACTTCATACAAACACACCTAAACTTGATTATAAAGTGCTATTTTGGCACTAACTCTGGATTTTGCTACATTAGAACCTACTCATTTTAGTAGCTAAAATACTTGAAGGCAAAAAGCACCCATATCTTAAAATTATACTTTTCTTCATATAACAGATACTTATTTCAATTGATAAGTAGAAAACCTCCACTCAAACTGTAATATATTTTTATTTTGATAATATAACTAATAGACTCCACTTTTTACAACCTTCAACATCTGTCTTTTGTATCCTGTATTTTCCTCCTCGTTTGTCATTTTCTCTTTGAAGGGAAAGCCAACAATAAAGTATCTAGAAATTTGTAGATTACCAATTCTCAGCCAATAACTGCCAACCCAGATGATGAAGATATCAATGGCTTTGGGAGGAGGGGAGGAGAGAGTGTCAAGCATTTGAGGATTCAGAACACAAGATTAAGGGTCTGTTTGAAACACTTCTATTTTTAGTTTTTAAAACTTGTTTTGAAAACTGTTTTATAAATTTGTTTTACGTAGTATATCATTTATCACAAAAATGTCATTAATGAATGTACCTAATAACAGTTTTGTCAAACAAGGCCTAAATCTGCAAAAACTAGTGGACATTCATAGAGAGAAACTTCATACAAAACACCTACACATAATGAATGTTTACAGGGAAATCATGTATATTTTTCAGCTTTGTTGCCAATCTCTAATGTTGTCCTCTTGGAATGATGTTCTAATAATTGAAGCCATGTGCCACCAAGGAAGACCGGGGTTGAAGAGTTCTTGAATTCTGAGAATGACAAGTCTGATTATGAATGGTAATTTTGGACTGTAACTTTTGACTTTTGATTTCTTATGGGGGTGTGTGATTTGGCCGTGTGAGTATATAGATCCTGTAAAACAATTGGATTTAAAAGAGAATTCTAATTGAATTTAAGTTTAGTTAAGAGCTGTTACTAATCAATCCGAAATGCAAGACAGCTACACATTGACTATAACAAAACAATCACATTTCATTCCTTTAATTCATGTGGTTATTATGGACTAGTTTAATTTGTAACTTGATCTTGTAATATATCTCACTGGATTGATTTAATTGTGATTGTTTGTTTGTGGCCAACACTTTATGTATACTGGTATTGAGATTGTGGAACTATTTTGGTATCACTAAAATTTTCCATGATAATTTCTTTTGCAGTATTCTGATTTGCTTATCACTGGGCCTGATTTTATGGAACTTGTTGGTGCACACAAAAAGCATATGTGGAGTTGTTGGGCAACTCCCATCTCCCATCTCACTAGTCTTTTGATCTGCTTATTACCAGGACTACTTATCACCAAGGACTGATCTTCAAATTGGTTTAACTATTGGATGGCTTGGGGCTGTTGGGAAACTGCCATCTCACTTAATGTGGAGCCACTTGTTGGAGGAACAAAATATGTACTAGAAGATTGAGTTGTTTTGCCCACTGGAAGTCTATGTCATAGCTGATTATTAGACAACAACTGTATTTTTTAAAAAAAAGTTTAGGAGTTTATGCTCTTGTAATCTCATATTTGTGAGATGTAGTTAGCAATGGTCTACCATCAATGAGACAGGAGTTTATGTACTAAAACATGATATTTTCAATGAGAATGACAAATTTCTTTTTCACTTGCAATCTACATGTCTTGTTATCGTGCATAACTTTGTTCTGGTTTTGATCACAAACTGAAATTTACAATTACTATTGAAACTCATACTATACAGCTGTTAAAATCAAACTATACAACTGGTAATCAAATATACAGCTACCTAATCAAAACACACAGCTGCTAAAATCAAATATACAGTTTTCTAATAAAGAAATACAACTGTCTAATCAAAACACACATCTGCTAAAATTAAACTATACAGTTGCCTAACAAACTATATAGCTGCCTAATCAAACTATATAGTAGCCTAATCAAAAAATTAAACTATACAACTTCATAATCAAACTATATAGCAACCTAATAAAAAAATAAACTATACAACTTCCTAATCAAACTATATAGCAACCTAATAAAATAATACAGTTGCTAAAACCAAAAAATATAACAACTGACTGTTGCTAATCAAAGATTGACAGTTTGCATGCCATCTCCATCATCCAAGGGTGCCTACATCAAAACAAGACAAAATACCCAGCATCAAAAGATGCAAAAATGAAAGGAAAAAAATGAATAGTTGGATAAATTATTTTTACCGTCAACAATGCAGTGAAACTAAATTGATTGTTGAATGTCTCAGGGGGATCAAGACATAGAGGTGCAGGAGAATGAATTTCACATGCTTCACTATTTCTTGATTCAAAATCCTAACATGGTCAAATAGAATTTGACAATATGATTATAACAATGGGGTAGAAATTATTTCTATTGCTATATGTGTGTGTGTGTACACACCTGAGATGTTTGACATCTAGCAGGAACTTTTCTTCTCTTAGATTGCAGCTCAACCCAACTTTTGAATCGGGTTTGCTTGTGCCTCTTTAAGCTAGGGCGTTGCTTGAACCCCTTAGGTTGTGCACCATCCCTAACCACCAATGTAGAGGAATCACTGTTGTGCTTATCAGTGCTTTGTGCTTGTAAGCGAAGCTCTTTTATTTGCTTACACACAACATCGATACTTGCATCTACTAGTTGAACCTCTTCTTCACATGGAGACATATCATATGCAACTCTGATAATTTTAGATGCCAAATATCGATACCGTCGTGTGCTAGAGAGTTTAGGATCCTCTTCAACTTTCTTTCCCTTGATACCATGTATAATTTCATTACGACCTTCTCTTGTCCACCTTTTAAGAATGTATTTTTCAGGAACAACCTTTACATCGTTAGATTCAAACACTTTTAAAGCATAGCAACAAAATATACCAGTTGTTTCAAATTTTCTACAACTGCAAGATATAGAGGTTGAACAACGATCAAATGGTACTTTCCAACATCTTTCATGGTTGATCCTTTTGATGATATATTCAAACAGAGGGGGAGACTCATTTCTTTCTAATATGCTACATGGTAAGAAAGATGAAAACTTCTGTTGGAATAAGTCAAACACAGTATGCGTGTAAACTTTTTCCATTTGTAACAATATTGGAGGCATCTCATAACGCAACATTAGTAGCTTATGATGAGAGCCATACTCACAAATTAGTTTGTTTTAAAACTTCTCCTCAACAACACATTCAAAGTGACTAAAGAATTGCTTTAAATCAACATCTGGCTTCATACATGCTTTGAAATCAGAATTTAAGTTTTCGCTTAGTTGGGTACTTCGCATTCTAAGTGCGAAAGCTTGCTTCGTGTGGCATGAGGCCCATTTATCTTTTATGGCATAAACCAATGTAATCCAATTGTTTTCTTGAACATTGTAGTTTGTCATCAACTTGCTCAAAGCATCCTCGAATTCAACTTCAGTGTTGAATTCATACATGCATTTCTTGAAATCTCTTAAAAAATGACTTCCCCCTTCATCAAATCTCCAAGGTGCTTAATCTCATTTTGCATCAAGTGCCAAGTACATAAACCATGGCGTGTCTCAGGCATCACTTCGACAAGAGCTTTATCCATTGCTTGGTCTTGGCCGGTGAAAATAGTGAGAGGTCGTTTTTTGCCATATGCTTTCAAGAATGTCTCAAACAACCATTTGAAAGATTCTATTGTTTCATCATACAACAAAGTCGCACAAAAAATTACTACACCCCTATAATGTTTAAAACCCGAAAATAATGCAAGTGGTCTATTTGCTCGATTGGTACAATATGTAGTGTCCAAAGAAACAACATCACCAAAATACCCATAATCCAAGACCATTTTCGCATCAGCCCAAAATACATTTGTCATTTGCTCATCAACATCCATCTGGTATGCATGGAAAAATGAAGGGTTCACTAATAATTGTTGCTCAAAATATTCTGTTAGGCAACCTGTTTCCCCGCACACCATACTTCTTTGTCTTTTTGCCTTGAGATAATTTTTTGCACCTAACCTAGTATATCCAACATTAGCTCTATGCCCTGCATATGTGCTCATTAGCTGAAATGATGACTTTTTTCGCAATCCCGAGTCTTCAGCCAAATCAATCTCATAAGATTGGACTTCAGTTATCTTACAGTGTGAAGCAAGCATGTGAGTTGTCTTTGGAAGTTGTAATGGATGATTATGTTCTTCTACAAACTCATGTATTACAAATTTTCCATTCATTGCTAAAGACACCAATTCTTGCCAAACACTCAGTTCTAGTCTCGGCTCTATGCTTGGTAACTTGTCCATCTCTTTTATCTACCTTCTGATGCTCTTCCTTACAACAAACATATCTACATGAAGTAATAGAACCATCTCTCTTTCTCTTGTTAAAATATTGTCTTCTAACTCCAAAACCTACTTTCTCACCATATTTGCTCCAAAATTACCATGCTTCTTCTATACTTTCAAACTCCATACCAACCATTGGCTTCCAATGAAGATTTTCAGATGTCATATCCAATACCTTAACAAAAAATTCAACTTCATTAATTCCTTAATCATGTTCCATGAAATTGAATAAAAAATTCTTACAATTAAAAAGGAACCAAACCTTTTCAGATTAGCTCCCTTTGTGATGTTTAAATGGAATAACAAACCTTCTTCTTCTATCTTTTTTGTCAAATATTGAATATGATCAAACAAAAACCTAGAAAATCATAAAAAGACAAATAATAACGGGTAAAAAAATTTGCATTTCAAAAATGATAAAATAGAAACTACAAATAATGCAATAGTTAAATGCTTCCAAGTATTTTACCAAAAAGAAAAATGCTTCCCAGTAAGAAAAAAATTAACGGGTATAAAAAGATTTGGAAAATGTCAAGCTAGTTTCAAGTAGTAAAAAAGGAAGGACCAAGCTAATTTCAACTAAATGGAGAACATGTGGTTTCAGATTCTTCTCTTCTTTATAAATTGCAAATAATTTTGGAGAGATGACTAACCTTTAGAGCAAGAAAGTGAAGGAGGAACAGGGTCGTATCTAGGATTTTCGGGGCCTTAGGCAAAAATTAAGACAGGGGCCATGTTAATATAGACTAACAATTTTTATGTTATTATTTTTGTGGCTTTTTGAGCTGAGAAATTATTTATTAAAATTTTATAATCAAGTAATTATAACATCTCATTTTCAATAGATAACATAACTAACCCATTCAATTTATTTTGTAGCATAGTTGATCTTAAATATGATTTAATCAATTTTAAATTTTGAAAAACTTCTTTCAGCGGTCGCGAATGTTAATAATATTCTATAAGCAATGTATGTATTTGGAAAAGAACCTAATTTTTTTTATATAGTTCAATATTTTTAATGGTGTGTTAATTTCATTTGTTAGAATTTCTTTCAATAACTTTAATTCTGAAAACAAATCAAGACCATCAATATCAGAATGATCCTCAAAACTCAAAATCTTTTGTCAAAGAAAAGTAAATTGCATTACTGTGGTAACAGTACAAGTAGCCAATAGATCATAGGCTCAACAATACTATTGATACAAGGAAGCTCACTATTGAGTGTTGAGTGACTTTTCTTTGTAAAAACTAATAAATGGGTTTTGGACTTTTGAGTAGTTTAAATGATAAGAAAAAAAAGAGATATAAAAAATGTAAGATATGTGCCGTATAAAATATTGGGCCCTATCTCAAACATTATTAATTTTTTTAAAAATAATTTATACTAATAATACTACTATTAAAAAAATTGGGGGCCTTATAAATTTGGGGGCTCTAGGCAGTTGCCTCAATTGCCTTATTGAATGTCCGGCCCTGAGGAGGAAATTGATATATTGAAACCACAATGGTAGTGCATATGGAAATTTAGAATCGGTTTTGTTGCATTTACGCAGCTTCTCCATGATACATGGTTGTCTCAGTGTGGCGTGAGCGAAAGTGTATACTTTAAAATGAGATGGTTGAAACAGTGAGTTTTGTTGATTGTGGATGTGTGTTAATGTGAGCCGTTGATCACTGAATGTTATCAATCTACGGTTCTTATTTTACAAACATGAGACTCTCCCGTTTTTGCTCATGGGAGAGGATCTGCTTCCGAGTTTGAACGTGAAAACAAACATATTATTATTGCTCGTTTTATGACTGGGAATCAATTCTACTGAAATTGATTTTAAATCACTTCAGTCTAATGTGTTTCGTAAATTGTGCATCAATTATTTTCTGCTATTGAATCTGTAAATTTATTAAAATCAATTCTGCTCAATTATAAATCAAACGTATTCTTAGTTTATTGTCTACATCAACCTCCATTATCTTCAATTCTTATCCGCTTATCCATGTAAGACTCCATAGCATATATACGAAAAAAATTGAAATATTTGCTTATAAAATTTAAAAGATGAAAAACCTAAAACCATTATATTTAAAGACGTCTTAAACACTTAAGTCCTGAAAATATAAAATAGATGAAATTAAAGCTCAACCTGTATGTATACACTACTCCACTTAAACTATGCACACGACATAAGTGGCGGAACTTCCTTATGAAAGGGGGAGCCATGGCTCCCCCAAGCTTTTCCAAAATAAATTTTTCAAACATACACATTTATATAATTATTATAAATTATGGATAAAAATATTTTGATACTAAAAAAATAGGTGTGAGAGATGTAGAGAGGAAAAAGATAGATAAAAAAAATATAGAGAAAATGAAATATGTGATAATTGATATGATGAGAAATGAAGAGAGAAATGGAGACAACGAAAAATATGGAAGGAAATATGAGAAAGTACAATGTGAAAAAATTAAAGTTGAAAAATTATTTATTTTAATAGTCAATTATAAGATTTTTTATAATATTCTCAAGTATTTTTTTAAAGTTGTTCTATAAAACTTATTCTATTATGGATAATTTTATCTATTTAAATATTATGTTTATGATCAACTTTATGTTAATATTGCACTTTTTTGTGTTAACTATAGGTATCCCCTATTACCAGGGGCAATCCTATGCGGGGTTTAGTCACTCCTCACCACTCTCTAAGAGTGTGTTTAGTGGGGATCGAACCCGGGAGCTCTTCCCACATAGGTATCCCCTATTATCAGGGACAATCATATTTGGGGTTTAGTCACAGTTAAAGCTCATCACCCCTCCCTAAGAGTGTGTTTAGTGGGGATCAAACCCGGGAGCTCTTCCCACAATCTCAGTCTGCGTTGCCAACTAAATCACAACTCTTCGATATGTTAATATTGCACTTTAGATTTAGATATAGAGGATATATTTAGCAAAAATAGCTTGAAAAAAATAATTGATAAGCTAAAGATGAAAAGTTAATTTGTGGGTGAAATATTAATTTTTAATCGAGTTTATTAAATTAGAAGTATTTAGTAAAATTAGTTATTTAAGTAACTTATAAATATAAAATTACATATTTATATTATATTTTATTTTTTTAGACTAAACCTAAAGTTATTTTTTCATAGTATAAATTGGAAAGTGTTAGGAAAGTTTTTAAAAATTAAGAGGGGTACAAATAAAATTTTATTAAAGTATTAAGGATAAAAATAAGAATAAAAATAAAAAATTATGAGTTATAAGTGTAAATGTTACTTGAGCGTTTAAAAAAATCTTATAAACTACTAAAATAAGCTATTTATCAAGTACTTATAATTTGGTTAAATAATTTTATAATCTAAATGTGTATGTTAGAAAAACATATTTATTTTATTAACACACATATAATATAATATTATAATATTATAGATTTAATTTGTAAATTAAATTTTGACCCCCTTAATTTTATTGGTGAAGTTCTGCCACTGCATGGCATGGAAGTGAGTTGAGTGATTCTTCACTCTTATGAAGGAACACTAATTTTTTTAAAAAAAATAAATTGAATCTTTATACTACTTTTTGACTCCCCTAATTAATTTATTGTTTTTCTAACTTTTTAATAAGAATGCCTTAAATTTTGGGGATGAGGAGAGAGAAGGGGAATATTGACCCTGCCCCTAACTATGAACTAACCAAGTTGGTCCATTTCCACAAACACAGAGAACGAAAAGAGCAGGTCCATGCCCAACAAGGACTCAGTCAAGTAGCCTTATACTATTATATTTATTGGTAATCGACATATCGTAGAGATTAAAATTTCAAATAGCATGCAGTTTAGTGGACAGGTAGCCTTCAATTCAAGATTTCAAAACATAACCGATGGGTGTTGGTTTATTGGTATATATTTGATTTTTCTTAAATAACGTATTGAATTCGAATTTTATGGATGAAAAAAAAATTCCGTTAGAGATTTGGTCCTATTAGGATTGATGTGGATGTTCCTCATTCGGGCAGCATCATCTCCCGTGGAGGATACTTGTAGTTCAAACCAAAAAATTTCAAATCATAATTTGGTAATCTGATCATATATTATGTTATTTTATTTATTTAATTAATTAAACAACACATGAAATGTTAATTTTATTACACAATATAATATTAGGTATAACATTATATTGCCGTAAAAAAAAAGTATAACATTATATTAAAAATAAAGTATATATATTGCATAATTATCTGTGAGATGTGAATTGTGAAATATACTCTCCATCAATTCAAAATTCAATATGAGTGTAGTATTACCTAAACTCCACTCATTCAGAATGCAGGAGTAGCACCAAACTTCTTAATTGCTTTGAGAAAAGAAAGCATGTTGAGCTTTGGATAGATGGGAATTATTCCAATACTCATATTTTCTTCAGATACAAGTTGTTACTTGTTTAATATTGACTTGTGATATAAAATCAGAGGAACATTTCACATTTATCAAATCTAATCTAATTTAATATTATATATAAACGAGAAACCTTACTTTAAGGGGTCGTTTAGGGTGGTTATAAGTTTTCAATTTTTGATTTTCAAAAGATTTTAACCAAGTTTTTATAAGTCAAAACTGAAAACTAAAAATCACTTTTTATGGTTTTAAAAACGTCCAATGATAATGAATTTGCCATTAAAACTTCGACATTTAGTAAAAAAAACTTTTTAAGAAGTCACTACACAAAACTAATTAAAAACAATCTACATCAATGTCATCAATGTCATGCATTGAAAAAAAAAACCACTTCATTTCTTATAATAAAATTTTTCAAAGATATATTTATTATTTTATTTTTTAAAATTAAAAAATCTTAACTATTTAATTCCTTTATTAATTTTAACACTAAATAAAGTTGTCATGTAACTTTTTTGTTTTTAAATATTTAAATATTTGAATATAAACTTTAAAATTTTCAAAAATTAAAATATCATATTTAAATATTATACACCATAAAAACATTTGTAATATTTTAACATTACACTATATATTAGAAAAAAAAGTTCGATGTATATAATACCATATTATTTAAATATTTAAGATTTACACTAATTTTTCAAATATCTCATTTTTAATAAAAATAACTTTGCTCTATTTACGTGACATTTGACTCTCAATTTTTTTTTGACATTTTTAGGAAACATTATTACACTTATGGTTATGGGTGGAAATAGGCTAAGCCAGCCAAGTTTTGTAAGGTCCAAGCCTGATTTACTTTATAATTTTATGAGCCAAGTCTGGTCTGTTACCTATCCTGGGTCATTTATTCATGCTTAATCTAGCATGTTTGAAAGTCAAGTTTGGCCTATTAGTCTCTTTAAAAGCTTATTTTATATTATGACCTTTAAATAGATCAATGGTCGCCAAATAGGCTAACATGTTTTCGGACTAATAAACTTACTTATTAATAATGTAAATAGGCTAACATATCTATCTCTAAATAGGCAAATGAAAGAAATTAAAAGTTATATATTATTGTATATGATATATTTATATTTTTATAAAAATAATTAATTTATATATAGGTTAGCCAGTCAAATTTAATAGGCTTTTTAGAAATTCTAAACCTGACTTAATATCTAATATTAAAAAGGTTTTTTCAAAAGTTTGGATCTAGCATTTTTATTAAACGAACCAAGCTAAGCTAGGTCCTAAATAGGCTAGGTCGTATACCCCCGATGAGCGGCTGAGGTATTTTCACCCCTAATTACACCCCAAATGGTTATTAAGCCAACTTTTCTGTTTGATGTGTGTTATTTTCTTAAAATATAGTTATAAGATATTTTAATATTGTTTTTGTAGATCCTTTCTCAATCTTAATATATTTAAATTCTATTTTTCATTTTGTTTTCATTCTAAAATAATTCTATTGAACTATACTTCTCATCTATCTATCATATCATATTTAAATCCTTAATTTTCATTGATAATGTGAATTAGCTGGTAAGGGGTTATTTCAGCTTAACCAGTTGTCTTGGATTCGAACCCCAGGTATGCAACTGGGTTAAATACTCTATGAAAAAACTTCGTCGCCCCCAATTTAAACGGGATTGCCTCCCGTGAAAGATAGTGATCTTAAAAAAAAATTAAATATATGAAAGATAGTGAATCACTCAATTAATACATTAATATGAAAGAGATGTAAATTTGTTTATTTTAACTTGTTTTCAATCAATGAGTTTATGATTTCAACATTGGCCTCTATTTTTATTTTTTTGAAACGGTGCTATAAAACTTAA
This sequence comes from Sesbania bispinosa, assembly GCA_026901365.1. Classification (NCBI taxonomy): domain Eukaryota; kingdom Viridiplantae; phylum Streptophyta; class Magnoliopsida; order Fabales; family Fabaceae; genus Sesbania; species Sesbania bispinosa. The sequence goes on from QLOH01000202.1 coordinate 146,344, forward strand.
AAAAAATTAACCTAAGCTATATGATTGGACTGATTATAGCTATTATAAACCTAAAATTTGTAATTGCATTATGACTAATCTAGTAATCAAAAGAGAGAGAGAAAAATAATCAAATTAAAAGTATATTTATGGTTACGAAAGCTAGAGTTAAAGTAAGCTACTAAGCTTTGTATATATCAAAATCTTTGATGTAAGTTCTATGAATATCTTTTATTCAAACACATGTGATAAATTTCAATTATATAGATCGTATGTTAAATGAGGTTTCCTAAACTTTTGTAAAGATTGATTGAATAAGTAACTTGAAGAAATATTAACATGTCAATAAAATTGTGATTTAATCCGTGGAATATATATTCAATAGTAGCTTTTTTTAAAATTATATTTATTAGTTTCTTTTTTAAAACATTAAATTCCTAATAATTTATTTCTTTTGTTTATTTTAATATGACACTAGTATAATAAAGTATAGATGTATTCTTATTATATTTCAATATTTAAATTTAAAGTTTTAAATTTTCAGACATAATTATTTAAATATAACCAATAATTCTAATTATACATACCTTAATTGTAATTTATAAATAAATAGTTTTTTATTAGAACTATTATATTTCATTGAGCTAGTGGATAGGAAAAGACAAAAGTGGATAGCAGAAGGGTCGAGGAATGATGTCAATGTCAAAGTGCCATTTGTCAATGTCATCATTCACAATTCACGAAGACGATTCCTTTTCAACTCCGTAGAAAACAACCATCATTCATTACGTGCGTGCAAATTCAATTCAACTCTTTTGTTTCAAGGAAGTAGCGTGGAAAATCCCTTCTCATTCTCCTCACTCTCATGCACTTATTTGGCTTACGAGTATTATAGAAAGAAACCATTACATTGCATTGCATTGCAGAGCCTCTCTGTTTCTCTGACTCTGTGTGTGTTCTGTATTGATGGAAAAGTCAACGCCATGTTTGGTTGGTGCCATTTTGATCCTGTGTTGTTGTTGCATAAGCCATGTCACATCTGATGCATCAGATCATCGTTACAGAGAAGGAGATTCCGTCCCATTTTATGCCAATAAGGTGGGACCCTTTCACAATCCCAGGTCAGAAAATTTTCGATCTCTGTCACTCCTATTTTCACCAACAATATTTCATTTATGCTTGAAAACAAAACATTTCAATCACATTGCTCCTGAAAAGAAGAAAATAAGGGAAAAGAAACTTTTTTTTTGTTTTTTCATGATGGGGTTCCCAGAATGAATTTCTTCTGGAATTGGGGTGCCTTGCCTCTTTCCTCCTTTGATTTATATGTAATGAAGATTCAATAACCATTTCATCTTATGGTGTGGATTTGGAACCTGTGCGAGAATGGTGTTATTTGTCAAAACAATAGGTTGGATTCTGGTTTTCTTTGATTAGTGAGAGCTAGTTGTTTGAGTGATTAACGGAATGAATATTCTTCAAGGGGGTTGAAGAAGAAATGAATGTTACTTAGAAGCTGTGATATTAGTTATGAATACTTTCAATTTCATTGTAAACACTCAAAAGTAAAACCAGAGATATTAGTTTTCTTTTCTTCAGTGTTCAATTTCAAATTCAGAAATTGTAGGCAGTGTTCAATGGAAATTTAGAAATAATAAAATTGAGTAATGTTCTAATGGAATCTGGATTTTTACCTCTAGCATTTGATCACAGACCATTTCATTTTATTCCTTTCATTAAAGTTTATTTTTCTATTTTTCATGGCCATAAAAAAGTGCATTTCTTTTTTGCTTAAAGACTACTGAAGCCTTAAGTTATTGTGAATTTCTTCCTCAAAACTAGCTTACTTTGTTAATTCTTTGTGCTTTCCCTGATTCCTTTTAATGCCACAGTGAGACATACCGATATTATGATCTTCCATTTTGTTCACCAGGTTAGTTTGCTGGTATCATTCTTTTTTACTCCTCATTTCCTATTATTTGTATTTTTTTCCCCTATCAGGCTATCCCTTATGATTCAAAAACTTGTTGGTTTCAGCTAATGTGGAAGAGAAGAAAGAAGATCTTGGTGAAGTTTTGAATGGGGATAGATTAGTTGATGCTCCTTTCAAACTGGACTTCCTAATTGATACAGAACCTGAGAGTATCTGCAGAAGGAGGCTCACAAGAAAAGAGGTTGCACAATTCAGAAAAGCTGTCTTGAAGGACTATTTTTTTCAAATGTACTATGATGATTTGCCCATTTGGGGTTTTCTTGGAAAGTTTGACAGTGAAGACAAAGATGACCCAACTGCTAGTGCTAGGGCCACAGTTTATCTTTTTAAGCATATCCATTTTGAGATCCTATACAATAAGGATCGTATCATTGATGTTTTCATTCGAAATGATCCAAATGCAGTTGTGGACTTGACAGAAGATAGAGAGGTTAATGTGGACTTCACATATTCTGTCAAATGGACTAAAACAGATATTCCATTTGAGAAGAGGCTAGAGAAATACTCACAAACATCCTCACTCCATCACTTGGAAATCCATTGGTTTTCTATTATTAACTCCTGTGTGACTGTTCTCCTCTTGACTGGATTCCTTGCCATGATTCTCATGCGTGTACTTAAGAATGATTTTGTTAAGTAAGTATCTTTATCTTCTCATTTATTGATCATAGAAGTGTCTACTATTCTCATGGATTTAAGCCTTTTCATTAATGGAACTTATTGTATCATCAACCATTCCAAACATGTGTCAGGTTTACTCCTGATGAGGAGGCAGTTGATGATCAAGAGGAGAGTGGATGGAAGTATATCCATGGTGATGTGTTCAGGTACCCAAGATACAAGTCTTTGTTTGCAGCAGCTCTTGGAACAGGCACCCAGCTATTTACACTGTGAGTGAGTTACCCTTTTAAAGTACTAATCTTTTGAAGGGGTTCCCTCACTTTCTTCTTTTGGCCTTGTATTGTTCAGCTCTTTTGTGACTACGTATCTTTGCTCCCCTTTCCAGTGCAATCTTCATCTTTATGCTTGCTCTAGTTGGTGTTTTCTATCCATACAACAGGGGAGCTTTGTTTACTGCACTGGTTGTCATATATGCACTAACATCTGGCGTTGCGGGTTACTCTGCAGCTTCCTTCTATTACACAATTGAAGGGAAAAACTGGGTACATTTCCACTCCTTAGACAGCATAAATCATTGGTGCTCCACTAAATACTTGTTTTTCACTACTACTTTTAGTTCATTGTTCACATTATGCATTTCACTGTCCTTGATTTGAAGTTCTTGCTAAAACTTCTTTCTGATAGCAGCATATTGTTTAGCTTTCTGCCTTTGAAACTTCATAACTCTCCACATGGATCAAACAGACTCTTGAATTATAAATCTAAAGTATATTGGCCCAATTTGGATTAGCTTTTAACTTACAGGAGTTTTTCAACTGAGATGAGTGCATGAATTCAAACTTATGAAAAAGTCCTTATAAGTAAATGAGAGAGCATCTGAAAAAGTTTAGTTGTATAGACTAATTTTAACCTATGAAAGAAGTTGAATTCATTTTATTTCATTTTAGTTTCTTTTCCTACAAGTGTTTGTAGAGAAACTTATCCAAACTGGCTCATTGTCTCCTTTTTTTACTAGTCAATATTCTGATTAGGTGAACTTATTATTAAAGAACAATGTTTAATTACTGTTCCATAGTTTCTTCTGCCATTTGCCTATGCCTTGCAACAATTGAAAATATACCACAGAAAGAACCAACCTAAATGAAGTAGACTTACCAAGTTTTGATTTGTTGCTTGCCAGGTGAAAATTCTGGTGTTGACTGGAAGTCTATTCTCTGGACCATTGTTTTTGACATTCTGCTTTCTTAATACTGTTGCACTTGCCTATAACTCCACTGCAGCACTGCCATTTGGAACAATTGTGGTGATTTTCCTCATATGGACTCTTGTAACCTCACCTTTACTAGTATTGGGTGGGATTGCTGGTAAGAATAGCCAATCAGAGTTTCAAGCTCCATGTCGCACCAACAAGTATCCTAGGGAGATCCCCCAATTACCTTGGTACCGTAGAACTCTTCCTCAAATGGCTATGGCAGGATTTTTACCATTCAGTGCCATTTACATTGAACTCTACTACATATTTGCTAGTGTATGGGGTCACCAGATTTACACTATATACAGCATTTTGTTCATTGTTTTCATCATCCTCTTGATTGTCACTGCTTTTGTCACTGTGGCATTGACATACTTTCAGCTTGCTACTGAGGACCATGACTGGTGGTGGAGGTATGTATAATGTAACATCAAGTGTTCTCACTATTTTCATGTCCCTGAATTCTCTAACTTCTCCATTTTTGGCATAACATTAGGTCTTTCCTTTGTGGTGGATCAACTGGGTTGTTCATATATGCATACTGCATATATTACTACCATGCAAGATCAGATATGTCTGGTTTCATGCAAACCTCTTTCTTTTTTGGCTACATGGCATGCATTTGCTATGGTTTCTTTCTCATGCTTGGAACTGTGGGATTCCGTGCTGCTTTGATCTTTGTCCGTCACATATACTGTTCTATCAAGTGTGAATAGCCACATGCTCACTGGCACCAACCAGACAGTTCATTTTCCTTCTTGTAGTAATACAGAAACTTCTCTTGTAACCTCAGTTCATGTTGCAGAATGGTTTACCAAAGCATAGTAGGAGAAAATTGAAAGAACCTAAGGGGCTTTACACAATTGCTAAATCCCAGATTTTATCACTGCTTCAGATAGTCTCATACAAGAGTGTAACTCAGAACAAAATTCTTTATTTTCTTGGAAATATAGTAGAGATTTTAGAGATACTTATGTCAGATAGTTTAGGCTTCCAGCATTGTATCATTTGCAACCTAATTGATGAGAAGGTTCTTTTGGGAGCCAATTATTTAATCATTATGTGCGGCTTTTTTTTTCTTTTTACTTTTGCACAAGATAAATCTCTTAGGCGTGCAAAATGTAGCAAACTAGGATGATAGAATTTTAAGGGTATGTTTGTAAGTTGAATTTTGGAAGGGAGGGAAGGGAAAGATTTATTAGAAGTCCTTCCCCCTCTTGTCCCTCCAATCTTAAACTCACCGACACACCCTAAAAGGCTAAAACTATATTTTTGTATAAATTTGCTATACTGTTCTAAAGGGATTGAGAAGAATAAATAGTAAGTCAAAGGAAAGAAAAAGTGTCATGCAATGCTCACTAAATCGAAGTAGATTAATTGATTATTTTATATTTATATATCCAGATTTAATTATAAATATAATAATAAAAAGCCACTAACATTTTTTAAAATCATAACGGACTATATTTGAGCCAAAACAGTATCAAGTATCAACACTCATCAATGGCACCTAGACTGCAATTTGTCCTACAGTTAAGCATATTATAATGCCAACAGAATATCGCATCAATCTTTAACCTCCTGAAGGGAGTTTAAAGATAAAAACACCCTTTGATTATCAATCTGTACGGAAACAAGTCGAATATTTAGCTTCATGTAATCAATGGAAGCATGGTAGTTTAGTCTACATAGTGATCTTTAGTCTAAAACTAGCAATTACAAAGCATGAAATTCAATGCACCAGGAATAAAATTTAGTATACATCATCTATATATGCTTAATATAGATAGCATTCATCAATGTATAACTTTTTTTGTCAACCAAGAGATAAAAGGCAATAAAAGGACAAGATCCAATATGCCTTTTTCAGTGAAACACTTATCCAACATCAGATACAAGCATTCCTTGATATCCGTCAATACTTCCAAGTAGAACCACCAAGTCTAATAACCTCTTCACCACCATTGTCCCTTCTAGGAATTCTTTCGGTGTTAGCATCACCTTTATTATCACCTAAATCACCGTACATATCTTTAAGTTTAGCTAGATTACTGGATGCAGAAGTCTTCTTACTCCCATCTCCCTGTGGACTAGAATGTGATTCAAACCGTGCAGCGCCAGCTTGCAGGCTCCGACTCCTGCTCCTGCTCCTACTCCTACTCCGACTCCTGCTCCTACTGCGATAGTGCCTACTGCCATTGCCACGGCTGTTGTCGTAATCCCGGCTACTTTCTCTCTCTGTGTACCTGGACCTCCTATCATAATCATAACTCCGCTCTCTCTCTCTGTCCCGCTCCTTATCCCTCCTGATTCTGTCCCTCTCATAATCTCTATCCTGGTCCCGATCTCTATATCTTTCGCGGTCTCTCTCTCGGTCCCTGTCCCTGTCCCTGCTGCTCCTATCTCGGTCATGATATTTGTCACGATCACGATCCCTTTCTCTGTCCCTTTCACGATCTCGATCCCTGTCCCTTTCACGGTCCCAATCCCTATCTCTGGACTGCGACCGGTTTTGGTCCCTATCCCTATCAGGATATTCACGGCTCTGGCTGCGGCGGCTTCTGGGAGATCTTCTTATGTCATCACTTCCATTTCTTTCATGAGGAGGAGGAGGTAAGGTGCGGCGGATAGGTGAAGAATCCCTTGTTGAGGCACGATGTGGAGCTCGCTGACCAAAAGAGACTGAAAGGGCAGCTTTCACAGAAGGTGGTCTACGGGCAGTGTCATCAGAACCATGACGAGTGGTTTCCCCTGTTGTACCAGAATGTGTAGTTGGGAGCTTCATCTTTTCAAGGTTAGAGACAACCTGCCGCAGTACAGGAACAGGGATGCGAGGAAAGAGTGTGTCGAAGTAATACTGCAACAGCAGAACAGAATCATCAATGTGCTTACTTATATTAAAGTTAAATTATCAGGAAGTAAAATAAAATTTGGGAATTGGTGCATTCAAATCTGTAAGACATTTTTTTATGTACCATGCAGAAAGTACCCAAAATCCTAAAAAATCAAATAGAATACAAAATGACAACTGATATGAAGATAAAAATATTAAGGCTATGTTTGTTTTTCGGTTAGCACGAAGTCTGGTGCTTTCAAAGAGATAAGCAACAACTTGTTCTTGTTGGCCAAATGTAAATTGGAGTATTTTTCATGGTGAAAACAAACACATACTGACTACTTATAAAAATAGAAAGAATAGGAACAAGATTGTGCTCATATGCTGTTACTAGGATAACGATTGTGGCAACAGAAAAGTCTGAACCATAATTCATGAGAAAAACAAAAAAAAACAATAATAAAGAAAAAGCCATTATGAATCAAATCCATACATATGAATATATGATAACCAACAAAATGACAAGCATGGGACACAAATTCTATTTGAAAGTAGTATTTGTTAGGAAAGCAAATGGAGCAGCAAAACAGAAGCATTTCAAATTCTCTCCAGAATCCTTCCTTGCATTAAAAACATAATCAGATATTGCAGTTCTTGTATTTGTTCCTTCTTTATGTTAACTAAGAATATCCATAAGTTTGAATCCTTGAATTTCAAATCCTCACGATACCTTATAAGAAGGAATACAAAACTTCCCACTTTCCCAAAAGGAGAAAGAGGTCCAGCAACTCCCCTACCCCCAGGAAAAAAAATCATTTAGGGAATGTTTGTGAGTTGAATTTTGGAGGGAAAGGGAGGGAAGGGAAGGAATTATTGGAAGTCCTTCCCCCCATTGTGTTTGTGAGTTTGAGTATTTAACAAAGTCTTTCCCTTCTCTTCTCCCCCTCCCCTTCTCCCTCTAATCCTTCCCTTTCCCTTCCCTTTAAACTCACAAACACACCCTTAGGGGGAAAAAAAGGGTTTGTTGTTACACGATATCATATAACTCCTTGGTAGTTGGTACTGCTTCAGTTCACAGCATACCATGTATTAGGAAAGTCAGCAACAAGTATTCCAAAATACCCTTACAATTAGGCAAAAAAAGACAGATTACATTTTGATAGTCATCAATAATAGTCTAGCAGCATAGCTAACTGATAATTTTTTTATTCGCTCACACACAGACACAACATAAAGAGATTCAAGGTCATATATTTGAAAATTTTTGTTATGCTAGGGTGTTAGATAAATCGTAGAATTCAAATAAATATTAAATTTATACAGAATTATTTTACACAAACTTAAAGATAAATATACATTTATTAGAAGAAATATCAAAATGCAATTTATGCAGAAGAACATACGCTCACAATCCAACAAGCCAGCCATTACAGAGGACCTTGGACTAGCTCTCTCATTTATACCTCAGAACAAACATATGTCAACTGATTGGAGCACAAAAGCACATACAAAACCTTGATGTTTCACAAAGACATTTGACACTGAACCTCCCATGTTTCAGATGGACAGCTGAGGAATACATAATAGTAGTTAGTACATGTCTACATGGTAATAATGTCATGCCAGTGACTGTTACCAAGTATTTTTTAGCTTATAAATTATAATTATAGAAGACACAGATTGCCAATTAGAAAGAAATTATTTACCGCATTTGCTTAAATCTTTTTCTAAGATCTCAGAAATTAAGTTTCAAAAAGAATAACCCCAAAAAGACCAAAAGATAAATACAGCAAAGGCAGACGGGGAAAATATAGCTTGTAGGATTTAAAAACATATGCCAACTCCAGACAGCAGTGCAGAAGGTGTAAAAATGAGAACTGGATCTCCTATACTATCAGGGATGCATTACCTAGCATTATGCAAAAGTATGTGATAGAACTGGTTCAGAATAAATAGGCAAAACTGGAAATTTTATTCAAAATGAAAATAGACCTCTGACTCTAGCTCAATATCAGATTGATATATGAACTTAGATAGAGATGCTAAATATAGAAAACAGAAAGTATCCCTCCAGGTATTCGAGAGACCTGGACTCTCCCACTACAATATTTTCCAAATACAAATCTGAAGTACCTCTCTAAATATCCCTCCTTCCTATTTATACCAACCACCCCTTTATTGCAATTTACTGTCCACTGGACAGTTACAATCTCCCTCTCTTCCCTATTGATTCCTGCCCCCCACTATCACAATTAATTGTCCACTACACAATTACTATTATTAATAACTCCATGTGACTAATATCCTATTACCACTCTTCCTCTCCCTACTGTAAAACTTCTTAATGAGTGATTTCTAACAATATTCCCCCCTGAAATATCACCTTGTCCTCAAGGTGATAGTTTGGAACTATCTGGGAAAAACTTCCCCCCTGGATCCCACTGTTTGTGGTCTGAAACTACTGTAACTATTAAATAGGTCAGAGCACATATCCACGGAAACACAAACCCCTTTCCCAGCTTTGCACTCCCATTTGTGATTGGTGTGCAAACACTTGACTTCAAGGTTTTGTTCAGAGTTTAGTATGGACTTGGTCAGCAACATTCGCGATCTTGTAAGTTCCATCAGAGTCAAATAAGAACCCTTTGAGACCCTCTTGTTGCCAAACCCTAACAAAAGTCTCACCCACTTTGTCAAGAGGACCAGCCTGGGGTTTTGGTAGTGTTAAACTCAGTCCAAAAATCCCAGTTCGCAACCCCTTTTCATTTTGTCTGTCCCATGCCAAGATTTTCATCTTTTGTTCTGCTGCATTAACATTCTTTTCAGACTCACATTCTAATTCATTGAGGTCAACTTCTTCTCCACTATAATGGTTCTTGTTTTCCATATTTGCAGCTTCATTTTTTCTTTGTTCTTGATCCAAAATGTTGGTCAGTTTATGTTGATGGAAATGGGTTACCCCCTCCTGGGTTGTTTCTGGTTCCCTCAATTCTTGTTCATTTTCTTTATCAGTGCCTGTCCTCGAAGCCACTGGTTCTTGGCTCTCTTCTAGAGGCATCAATGTTTCAAATTCCAAATCACTTTCTTGTTCCTCATCCCCGCTGCTAGCTGTTAGAAGGTCTGGGTCATACTCAGGCTGAAATTGCTTAAGAACTGCTTTCACAAAAACCCACCATGTTGCATTTTGGTTGCTCCATCTCCAACAAAACCACCAATCGAGTGCCTGACCTCTCATAGTCTCCACAGCCCTTGATATCTTCATCTCATCTGATATTCCCATGGTGTCACAACACTGTTCCACGTTAATCAGCCACCAATACACCTCCTTTCTATCAAAGGTTGGAATCATCTTGAAGAATACTTCCCACAGCACCAAGATCAGAGCTTTGATACCAGTTGATAGAACTGGTTCAGAATAAATAGGCAAAACTGGAAATTTTATTCAAAATGAAAATAGACCTCTGACTCTAGCTCAATATCAGATTGATATATGAACTTAGATAGAGATGCTAAATATAGAAAACAGAAAGTATCCCTCCAGGTATTCGAGAGACCTGGACTCTCCCACTACAATATTTTCCAAATACAAATCTGAAGTACCTCTCTAAATATCCCTCCTTCCTATTTATACCAACCACCCCTTTATTACAATTCACTATCTTCTGAACAGTTACAACCTCTACATTTTCACTATTAATTCCTGGCCTCCACTATCACAATTAATTGTCCACTAGACAATTACTATTATTAATAACTCCATGTGACTAATATCCTATTACCACTCTTCCTCTCCCTACTGTAAAACTTCTTAATGAGTGATTTCTAACAGTATGTCACTATTGCAATCAATCAACTGGTATATAAAATTTGCAGGTGAAACAAAAATGAAATATTAATGATATGAAGGACAAATAACAGCTCAACCTCAGAAAGAGAGCTGAAAGAGAAAGAAATAAAATAAACTAAGTAAAAAAAGAAAAGATGATTGGCAAAATGGGAAAAATCCCATTTTGGTCCCTGAAGGATACACCTGTTACTAATTTTTTCCCTTATAGAAATTTTATTGATCTGATCCCTCGAGTTTCAGGTTCCCAACATTAGTGTCCCTCCATCCAAATAATGAAGGTGAATGATGTGTGAACCAGACTTGATGAAGGGACTAAAATATTGGAGATTTGAATTTTGGGGGATAAAACTTACCTAAGGCCTAAATTGATAACATGTGTCTTTTAGGGACTAAAATAAGTTCTACTCTAAAGCAACTACATGAAAAAACAATTTCAATTACCTACTGGAAACCAGAGTATAGTGATTCTAGAAATAAGAAGACAACAAATAGATGTCGTGAAAGAAAAAAGGAAGATTCTTTTGAATTAGTGCTTAACAAAAATTACTGGTAGGTGTAAAAATTTTATGTCCAAAGATACTGAAAGCACCTCATACTGTTACTCCAAATTATGGGATGATGAGGAACATATCTGCATTTGCAATCTTGTGATGCATCTGGATTCTGGTAGGAGAGCTCTGAAGAGAGAATTCTCAGTTTAACTAGTCAAAACTTGAGTAAAAATATTTTTTCCCTGGCCCTTGTATGGCATTACATTTTAAAATCTCTAAATCAAGGGGCCAGGGTATAATTTTCTGTTATCATGCAAATGGATTTCATTGTCTATGAGCAAAATGAAAGCATGAGTCCAAAGAGGATAAGCCGGGAAGCATGATCTCGTGTAAAATATAGCCAGATAGATATAGTAATAACAAACCTGTCCAAGGAGCAAATCACGGACATATACACCCATTGTAGTCATTCGTCCACTGGATCCTGGAGAAAATTCCTGAAATGCAGCATCATATTCTAATATGAATAATAATGCATATTACTTAAGGAAGCACTTTCAAGTGGTATCTCAAGAATATGTAATAAATCAAGAAAAACTGAAACCCAAACAAATAATGATCTTGTATAGAAACATAGGCACAAGACATAAAATACATACCAAAACCATGACAGATTTGTTTAAAATCATATCATATGAAAGAACTCGACACACAACGTTTTGACAAGACATACTATTTACATAGCTCCATATCAAGCTATGGTATAAATAGTGATTAGACAAGTAGAAATTAGAATATTAAAAAAAAAGTCATGAAATCCAGGCTCCAGCACCTTGATCAAAACCCCTTGTAGATAAAATCCAATTTGAGGCATGGGGAAGTACATGTAAATGCAAAAAAGGCAACCATCTATCAATTTTAAGTAAAATATAGAAAAACTTCATTAGAATTATCAGAGTACAGTAAGAAGAAAAGGAATGATAAATCAAGAACTTAATAAATTCCATTGGATGATAAACTTCCAGAGCTATAAAGATCATAATCATGTCCTCATACCTCATCATCTTTTATATATGGCTCAAACCAGTTCCACAGAGTCTTCGGATCAGCAACATATCTCAGATAGAGAAATCCAACCTATAAACAATATAAGGAAACAATATAGAGCATAAGATAAACAGATAGGGAAAAAAACCAATAAGAACCTACAACTTTAAAAAAAACAATGCAGATCATTTGTAAGCAACAAAACACAACTTTATTTTGATGCCAAGAAAAATATAATCAAACCATCCCTTGTCTCATTAAACAAAACCTGAGATTAAGAGAAAGGAATCCAAAATGCAAGTAAGTGCATTTCTAACATCGTGAAAATTAGAAGTAAAAAGGCTAAGATGGAATTAATTAAACACAAATATTAATTAAAATCAAAATGTAATGTATAAGGTACATAGCAACTATAACAACAGGGACACCGAAAAGAAAAAAGTTTCTGGATAATTCCAACAAATGCAAATAAAAAGTAACAAGTGTATTATAAGCAAAAAAATCAATCTCAGAATATCAAAGAAAGAACACCTCAATTCCCTCATGATATGCTAAGCATAATGAGGTACTATGAAGCACCCATTGTATATAGGACCTAATAAGAACTAGAATATAGATTCGAGATTGCTTTGTTTTGCTGAGTCAGATACAACCAAGGATTCTCCCTTTTGCACAACCAAACATGGATTGCACACAATTAAACCAATTATACAATTTGTGTTAATGCATCAGGATTCAGCATTACATAGAAACAGTTCCAGTTATACTGAGTTACTAACAACTAGGGGTGTAAATGAGCTGAATAATTTGAGGTTTAATGCTCGACCAAACTCATTTGTTTAACTTAACAAACTCAAGCTTAAAATTAGGCTCGGTTATTTAAATGAGTCAAACTCAAGCTTTATAATCGTGTGTTTGGTTTACTCCAAAACCATGTTACAAACGTAGATCCAAGCAAACGCTAGTGAGAGTAGCATTAGCTCGGATCCATGTCTCATCAACATTATACTATTTTTCCCAGACTGCAAAACCATAGAACAAAGAACAAACCTGGTAATCTACATTAGAGAAAGCAAACAAACAACCAGGTAAACTCAATCCTGTTTAGGCCTAAGGGTATCATTTAATTACACATAAATCAATGCACTTTCCATATCCTTAATCTAATTCTATGAGATACATGCTCTTCCATTGCATTTAACCACCTATTTGACCCAAAAACTAGCTTATAGGGCGAGAATTTCCCAAGACTTATTATATACACCTGTTTGGCTTTAACTCTAATCAATGTGTGACTCTAACACAACTTATAGCAGCCACGGAACAAAGCTCAAAAAATGCACATAGGATGGAGGGAAAGGTATAATGAATGACAGAAGATGTTGTAGAGCTTGGGTCTTACGATTTCAGGTGGGGTCAGGTTTTATTATCAGTGGGCAACTTTGCCAGCATGATGGGATCATCTGATTCCACAATGGATCAAAGTGATCCTATATGATCTCACCAAATCATGTTTTCAGATGTGATCAAGATTATAGCACCATGAGATAAAATCATGGAAGTATGTAATCCTACAATATATCACATGATATTGACTAACTTGCATTTGACTATTCAGCAAAATCCACCAACATAGTCAGTTCAGACTCGGTTAATAAATTCACCAGTTCCTAAACTTAATACCAAAGTTAAAAAGATGCTCACACACAAACCAACAAAAATTAAATGTAACGAATATACAATGCTTTCACCACTTAAACGTAAAAAAAAACCAGAAAAGTCTCATATTGTCAGGAACCTTTACATACCGCTCTTATGTAAGGAGAATCAGGGTGTTTTAATAGCCCATGCATTTGTTTGACAGTGAGCTTCATAGTAAAAAACTTGTATAGAAGACAGAAAGCAGTTGAAGGACCACGACAATTTCCTGTCATCCATGGTTCCACGTGATCAACTTGATTGTAGATCTCATCAATAACCTCATGGTATGTTTTCAATCGATAGAGCTCCTTGAAGTAATCAGATGACAGAATATTCATGCAAAGGACTTTCTCTAGCAAGGAATCAATTGGCTTGCCACAAGTCTGTATCTCCATGATGGGTGACAAAATATATTATCACTCCCACAGTTACAATTTCAAAATCTTAACTCCCAGCACCAATATGAAGTCACAGTCCCATTCCTACATCAAATGAGAAAAAAAAGGAGTGTGAAAATTGAAAATAACAATTATAATGATGACGGAATAACAAAACGATGCATGGAACAAGCTAAAATAGAAAAGGCTTGCTGTTTACAGTTTCATTTCAAGCACATGTACACCTATTAGCAGAGGGACAAGACTACTTATTTTCAAAGCAGAAAGCTCATTCACTGCAAAAAAAATATTAGAACAAACAAGGGGAAATTGGAAGAAGCTTGAAAAAGATTAACATACAAGAGAGTTTTTTTTCTTTGCTTAAATTTCACATATTACATTAAAATAAATCCGCTGAGAGAGACCAAAGTTAAGTTTAGTACTTTTACCAATAATTCCGTGAACAATTCACCATGATAAAATAAATAAATGAAATCAGCTAGTTAATTGAAACCATCTTCAACACGTGGATGGAAATCAGAAAGAAGAAAGGTGTATGGGCAGAGAAGCGCGTGAAGAACCCTAGAACTAAACAAGAGAAATCCCGTTTATGGAGAATTCGAAAGTTGGTAGAAATTGATATTTGAGATTTTCAAAGCAACCAGGTGATGCAGAGGCAAAAGGAGAAGCACATGAAAAAGAGTTGAAGAGAGGGAAGAATACGCACCAATTGGTAACAAGACAGGAAAAAGGCTGGAGCGCGGTTAGGAACCCTAGCTTCTGAGTCTCAATAGATTTGGGAATCGGAAAGCGCAACCCGTAACAGAGAGAGAGAAAAATAGAAGGGGACTTAACTCTTAACTTCATGTTAAAAAAACCGAATCGGTCATGTCTGAACCGGACCGCCGAACACGTAAACAAAAAAAAACTTAGTTCAACATTTTTTCTCCGATTACTCTTCGCATCCTAAAGTCATATATATTCCATACCAAATAATTCAAATCAATTCAAGTTGGTGGACATTTTAAGGAAGTGACGATCTTTATCATTAATTTTTCTAGGATTGAATTAAGAGTAAAATGAATAAACATTATTTTTTTAGAGTAATTTTTTTGGTAGGCACAAACATAATACGTTAAATTTAGCCATTTAGGTATGATCAATAAAATATTATAATTAATTAAAATTAAAATAAAAAAACATGTAATCTTTATTTATAGAAACTGAAAATTATTTTCTTCACCGTCGAATCGCGCAGCGAGAAGCTTATCATTATTTTCGGTCACCCTTGTGCAAACTATAACTATGGATCTAGGGTTTTGAACTGCTTTTCAAACCTTGTTCATTTTCCTCCTCAATCACATCTCCGATAACCAAGAGATCTTCCCCTTTTAGTCCACCTTCCATAGTTCGGTATGTGAGGCCAAGCATCCATCGTTATCGTCTTCCGACGTTGTCTCGCAACAACTTTTGTCGCTTGAAAATGTAGAGGCCATGGATCTTAGACAATCCATGCTCTTAATTGAGTTTGAAAATGAATCAATTGAGGTGTTACCTTGGGTTCACTCCCCAAACACCATGATTCCGTGTCCATCCTACTAAAGTCATACACAGTCAAAAACCTCACACGAGAGAATAACTATTGGACGAGAAACAATGAATAAGGTGTGATATGCATAACCACATCCTAGTTTTCAGTTTTTGCACAAAAAAACTTTTTTTTTATTATTATTTTACAAGCTGTCATTTTAATATAATTTGTTATAATTATTTTTATTGGTTGTGACTGAATTTGACATGTTGGGTTTGTGCCTACCTAAGAATTACCCATTTGTTTATATTGAACCATATGTGTTTTTAATGAGACATAATCCCATAATGGTTAGAAACATCCATTTTAATTATTTTAAAAAAATGCATTAAATATTTTTAAAAAATTTTCATACATAAAACTCAAATTTGACACTTTAATTAAGTGAAATCAACATGTATTACCTTAATCAACTATTCATTGATAAGCTTATATGTTATGTAAGACACTTGTATTTTATTAAAAGCAATATTTGGATAATCAATTTCTAGCTTTCAATAATGTTTATTTTAAAGTTAATTTTTATGGTTTTGTCTAAGGTGTCAAATCAAGAATGTGAGGCACCGGTACAAGATTATACGCAATGGTTTGATATAATGTTTAAAAATTTAATGGCCTCCAATTTTTACTAGCAAATGGTTAAATCATGGGAAAAGTCAAGAACTAAGGTCAAGGAGGAGCAAATATGAAGATATTTTGATTGAAAAAAGCTAGTGAATTTAAATGTAAATGAGAGTATAAAATTTATTGTTAAATAAATAAAATTATTATAAAAAATAAAATATAATCGAAGAAAAAATCAGATAAATTCATACTAACTAAATGATTGAAGCCATTGGTGAAATGAAGAAGAAACGCAGAAGCTGCCTACTATTCAAGATAGACTTTGAAAAGACCTATGATTCGGTTAATTGGGATTTTTTGCAGTATGTGATGGGCAGAATGGGCTTCCGGCTCAATGGAAAATGTGGATTGTTGAATGTCTTCTAGAATTTCAGTGTTAATTAATGGTAGCCCAACAACTGAGTTTAGTGTTCGCCGAGGTGTTCGTCAAGGAGACCCATTTGCTCCTTTTTTATTCCTGATTACTGATGAAGGTTTGAATGCTTTGATGTGTAAAGCAGTTCACTCTCAGTTATTCTCTGGCTTTTTGGCTGGTTCAGAAAATATCATGGTGTCTCATTTTCAATATGCAGATGACACTATTTTCTTGGGTGAGGTTTCTGTCTCAAACCTGTGGGGTATTAAAGTTATTCTACAAATTTTTGAGTTAGTGGCGGGCCTGAAAGTCAATTTTCATAAAAGCAAGTTAATTGGTATCAACGTTGATGGGGGTTTGTTACTTGTGGCTTCAAAATTTCTTAATTGTAGAGTTGAGAGTGTTCCTTTCTCTTATCTGGTATTCCTATTGGTGCCGATACAAGAAGGAAGAAAACTTGGATATCTGTTGTGCAGAAAGTTGAGAAGAGGTTGTCTACTTGGAAATGTAGGGTGTTGTCTTTTAGTGGTCGTCTTGTCCTCTTGAAGTCCGTTCTACAATCGATATCGATCTATTACCCTTCCTTTATCAAGGCTCCCATAGGTATAATTTTTAAACTTAATTCTCTCTTTATTTCCTTTTTGTGGGGGGGGGGTCTTTAGAAGAGAATAAAATTTTATGGGTTGCTTGGGAGGATGTATGTAGGGAAAAAAGACACGGGGGGTTGGGGCTTCATGATTTGAGAGCATTCAATTTAGCTCTTTTAGGGAAGTTAAGGTGGAGATGGTTGGTAGAAAAAGGGAGATTATGGCATAGAATTCTATCTTCCATATATGTTGGGAGCTTTGGGAGAGAGGGGGAGGCGGATGAGGGGGTCAAGTTGGTGGTGTGACTTATGGTCAATTGATTATCATAGTGATATCACCATGGATTGGTTTTCAAGATGTTGTATAAAGAAGGTGGGGAATGAGAGTGATACATCATTTTGGAAAGATGGGTGGTGTGGTAGTGTGCCTTTGTGTGACCGGTATCATAGGTTATTTTTATTAGCCAATAATAAGGATGTGTCTATAGGTAATATGGTTTGTAGGATTGAGAGTGGTTTGGGTTGGAATTGGAGTTGGCATCGATCCTTATTTCAGTGGGAAGAGGAACTACTACAACAACTTTCTCTTGATTTACAAGTGGTGAAGTTGTCAGAGGAACAGTCAGACACTTGGAGTTGGAATGTGGGTTCTGAAGGAACGTATTCTGTTAAGTATGCTTATAAGGTCATCATGAATGAAGGTATTTTTGCAGAATTCCCATTGCACAATTTCATTTGGTCAAAACTTGTCCCCGCCAAGCTTTTCTGTTTTGTATGGAGAACTATATTGAATAGGATTCCTACTCAGCAAAATTTAATTCGGCGGAAAATAGTTAATGTAGCGGGTGGTGATTGTGTGTGGTGTGGCCAGATGTTGGAGTCCACTTGTCATTTATTATTCAATTGCTCTTTTGCTTACTCTGTATGGATGGAGTGCATGAAGTGGGGAGGATTCAGTTTTGTTTTATCTAGTGGCTGCTTGGAGAATTTTAGTCAATTCGTTGGTTTACCTGTATGTAGTGCTAATAATAGACTACGATGGTCCTTGATTTGGATGGTGGTGATTTGGTCATAATGGTTAGCGCGGAATGCTGCAATCTTTTCTAATAAATTATTGGAGCCCGTAAATGTGATGGAGTTAATAAAAATTAGATCTTGGAATTGCCTAAGAGCTAAGGATCCTTCTTTCTCATATCCTTTCCTGATGTGGAATGCTGACATTAGCTCCTGTCTAAATTTTCACTCTGACTGACTTTGTCATTTGGCCTGTGTATTTTCGTATGTGTATTTTTGCTGTTGGAATGCATTTGTTATTTCCATTGGTGTTCGGTATGCGGGTATGTCTTCTACTATGTTGGTATTGTTAATCCTACTGGTCTGGTATGTCTTCTGTTGTACCGGGTTTTCAATCCTACTAGAATGCTCTGTGAAACTATTAATACTGTTATGATGCTGGTTTATTCTACTGTTGGAATGCCTTTTACTTGATTGGCTAAAAATTGATTTGGAACATTGTTGGACTATCACGTTTGCTTGGGATAATTCTTTGGACTAATTTATTGGTATACAAGCTTTGGAATATTTTGGCCTATTATTTGGATTACTATACTGGTATCTGATTGGATTTGATAATTGGTATTTGTTTAGGTTTAGATCATTCTATTGTGCGGGTGCTTTGATTGTGTTTTTGGAGTAGTTAGTTTCTTTGAGTGGGTCTCTGTAATGGTGTTGTAATCATCTATATTCTTGTTACTTTGTATATGGGTTGAAGTGCCCCTTGTACTCCTTTTAATTTATTATTTGCTTATAGAAAAAAACAAAATGATATAGGATAATATTTTACTCTACCAAAATATATTATTATATAAGAATTCTATGTTTCTTAATGTTGCAAAATCCATCCATAATCAACTTTATACTAAATTGTTTGACAACTTCTCTCTCGATAAAGACGATGAGACAATGCTCCAATTTTTCTCTCTACTTAATTTTTAATTAGGCCCGCTAAATCTCCTTTTAATAATTAGGCTTCGGTTATATAACATTACCCGGATGTATATGAGAAATTATATTTGTACAACGAAATTATACAACAATCCATACAACAATAAAAAAGAAAGAGAGAAGAGAAAGAAAAATGTTAGATGTATATAATAGGTGATGTGATGGAGTTCGATAAAGAAAAAATGTGTTATATGAATTATTATATATACATTGGTTGTATGACTAATATCTCTATATGTGTGTGTACTAAGAGTTACTACATGAGTAACTCTTAGTAAAGTTACTCTGCTTATAACTTTTTTATAAAATGTAAATTTAGAAAATCTAATCGTTGAATATAAACCGCTTATATATACAATGTATAAAAAATAACAAAAGCTAAGGGGGGCCATGCCCCAATATCCCTTCTACCCCTTGCACTTGGGTTAGACGATAATTTTAAAAATTTCTAAGAAGGAATTTAACTAGCAACACTTCCATGACAAAAATGAACCCAAGTAAAAGTAAATGAGAATCATAGAAGATCAAGCACACTTCCATGACCGAATCAAAGATGAGGCACATTCCAAGAACGTTGTAGCAATTAAGAAAAACCATAAAAGAAGGTAAGACCTCTTTTTCAAAGCAAACGTCGCTTTCCTCCTCCCTCATCGTCATTGGCAATATCCACATCGCCTTCCTCGACCAAAAACTGAAATCTTAATCCACCAAAAACACCATCCCCACTTTCATCCAACAACACACAAAGTCTTTATTAAATTTATACATGGTTTCATTATTAAAAAACAATAATGTCTTACTATAGCCGTCATTTGGCCCACCACCATGTGCAATGAGTGGCCTTCACGAGCTAACCACTGTCGCGTCGCCATCACACAACCTCTGCCCTCGTCTCTCATGTTATGTGACACCTAGCCACTGATATCACCTACACCTAGACCAAAAAAAATATTAGAGTGAGAAACTCCCGGTAGAGAAGAAAAGCAAGAGAGAAAGAAATAAATACCTTTAAGTGGAGAAAATGAAATAAACGGAGACCATAGAGAGGAAAAAGCAAAAGTTGTTGTTTCTTCTTTTGTTGTTCATCTGGTGACCATCTGGTAATGTCACGTTGTCAACGATGACCACAAATAACATAAATTTGCAGGGTCTCTCTTTCCCCACTCCATGTCAAGAATGGCCAAAAGATGATAGACATACAATTGTTTATTAGTATTATTATGATTTTTTACTATGGTATTTTATGAGTATTGCTTCCTTACATCTGTGTCATCCATTGTATTTATTTTTTTTTGAAGTGTAAGGTATTTGACCCTTTTATAGGGAGAAGAAAAAGGGAGAGAAAAAATATTCACTTTATCCATATTAAATCGTGTTAGTTATCTCAACTAAACTCTTACAAGGAAATGGAAATGAACGTTAATTTCAAAACCAGCTGCATCATGTAGGACATAAAATGGGTTATTAATAAGCCATATTTTATATTTATTTAAATGGGTTGACATTGTACCTATTTAACGAACTTAAAAGATAAATTTAATGCAAGGTTTGAAGTTGATTTATTGAGTTCGAACAATTGATTAAGAGAAAATCAATTTATTACTATTATGGTCTCAATGTTAACATGGTTATCTCAGTTTTACTGCACCATAAACGATTCTCTTATGTTCTAGTTCCCAATAAATACAAAAAATATTGCCTCGAGCCTAATGTTAGTGTTGAAACCTAATTTTTATTATACGGCTCGCCTCCCCCGTCGCGATCCCGGTTGCGACAGTCATAATGTGAAAAAAAAAGCAAAACACTTAAAATTGAGTAGCAAATTTGTAAGAAATTATATATATATATATATATATATATATCGGGTATATATATGCAGGTATGGATATCTCAATATATGCGCCTGTTAATCTTTTAATAAGCAAGTAAAGAAAAAATGTTTTTCACCTATGGGCACCCATTTAAATACTCAAATCCGCTCGCGACGGGTTTCACCTGGGGACACGGATAATTTTGTCATCCCAATAACTCATCTTCATCTTTATTATATATATGAAAGGAAGGTAGTGAAAACATCCCTTGACTTATAAAAGGAGAATATAAAAGGCTAATTCCATCCTATCAAACTTTTATAAAAGGCTCACTCTTCTTCTTGAAACTTGAATAATTTTTCCTTTGTTGCCTTCTCTCATTCGATTTTATGATCCTCTCTTATTCTTCTTTGCCTTCAGTTTATTGCTTCCCTAATCTTCCTCTTTTCCTTTCTTTCATTGTTTTCCTCCTTTTCTCCCATTCCTCTGTTATGTCGTTTCCCTCTTATTCCTTTATTCCTTGCTTTTGATGCTTCCCTCTTTTTTCTCCTTATTCTCTCTTTACCAAATGCATAGGCATTACAGAATAGTACAAACTCATCTTAGGATGTTTGTTGGAGTAAAAACTACAGAGTAATTTCTGAAAATATGTTTGGATTTAATTGTGGAGATGAACAAAGAGTTTAAAGATTTGTTTGGATTTAATTACATAAAAACTATTGACAAGTGTTTCTTTATATTTTTTTTCAATTCTTAATTTTCCCATGTATTACTACTTGAGACCAACTTCCCAATGTATTTGTTATTTAAATTTTTTTATGTTACATTAACCCTTTCAACAAGGGGGAATTAATGAACTTCTGTGTGGAGATGAAATGGATTTAAAGTTGTTTTTTGTAATCGGGTTATGGTTACATGCAGGTTTGTACTTCAAATAAAGCTGGAAAAATCAGAACTAGTTCAATGATTTGGAAGGAAAAAAAATCATTCTAGACTTTCGAGAAAAAAAGATTACATAACATACAATTCCTTTTATATCCTCAATAATTAAGAAAATCATTGTGGCAAGTTGTATAATTTTACTCTATAGACCTTTTCAAATAAATCAGGCACAATTGTAGATGACCTTGGTTCTGATACACTTGGTTCTTTTTATGCATTTTATATAAGTTGTTTGTATTGATTTCTCAATTTTTATTGACGCTAAAACTTTCTTATAAGTTCCACTAATTTATTGATATATCTAACCTTAGGAAATGGTGGGGTGAAGCACAAGCATGAAATACCGTGAAGGATGCATGGATGTGGTCATGATGCTTGTGTTACCATGCTTCTTGGTGCTGGAAAGATTCACAGGGTGCATGAAAAAGAGATACAAGTTTGACCTTTTGTATTTGATTCTTTGTTTCCATTCACTTCTGTGGGGGAGACCACGCAAATGGTCAGTGTTCTATTCAAGAGACACAGGCAGAACAAGTTAATTTCATGGGAAATCAAAGAGGGCAAGGAAGTTTCTCCAACAAAAACAATAACTACTATTCTCAAGGATGGAGGAACAACCAAGCCAATTCCGGATGGGGTCAGAATGGTGGGAATAGATAGGCTCCTTACCAGCAGCAACAACCTTCAGTAAATGATAAGATCTCAAGGTTGGAGGAGAAGATGGATGCACTCATATCAGGCTTTGAAGGGTACAAGAAGAATAATGATGCATCAATCAAGGCGTTGGAACATCAAGTGGGCCAATTAGCACAAGACATGGGAGAACTCAAGAAGAGCCACTTTTCAGCGCATACTCTTACCAACCCCAAGGAACAATGTCATTTGATTGCTACTGATGGTAATCAATCAGAAGAAGGTGAGGAAGATGAGGAACTTATCCCAGAAGAACAGTCATACCAAGAAGAAAAAGTCCATGAACCATGTGAGAAAGAGGAAAGTCAAGAGGCAGTAACAGAAGTTGAAGAAAAAGAAAAGGCTCCCAATGAGGTAGTTATCACAGAAAAAGCGCTTGATCCAGGTAAGTTCACTATCCCAGTAAATATTAAAAATTTACCTACCACTCATGCTTTACTAGATCTGGGAGCGAGCATCAATTTGATGCCGCTTACGTATTTTAACAAGTTGAGTGATGTGAAGGTCAAGCCTGTTGATGTAGAACTACAGTTCGCAAACAAGTCTACTCAAAGCCCTTATGGGATTATAGAAGATTTGCCTGTACAAGTAGATAAGTTTGTGTACTCAGTAGACTTCATCATAGCAAAGACAGAAGAAGTGGACACTGATGTCCCCCTCATATTGGGAAGACCTTTTATGAAGTCTGCCAAGCTAATTGTTGATATAGATAAAGGGGAGTACCAAGTGAATTCAAAGGATGAAAAGATCACCTTTCATATTGATAAGGGAAGCCCCAAGATCCTTCAACCTCCACAACAGATTGAAAAAGATCCTTCTGATAGGATCTACCAATTCCAAGCAAGGCTGCAGAAGGACAAAAAGAAAGGAATCTTGATCGAAGATCAAGAAACAAAAAAGAAAAAGAAGGTTTCCAAATTTCTGAGGAAACCAAGAATGAGGGTGAAGCAGCCAGACAAAATTTGGGGGTTCAAGAAAAGGAAAAGAACAATATCAGCTACTGAAGAGGAAGGCAGAGAATCAGAAAGATGGAGCAAATGGATTGGAGGATGGGATTTCATAGGAAGGAGTGGCACAGAATCAACCATCATCCTCCAATTGAGGCCACCATGACAACACAAAAAGAACCAGGCGTCAAGCTAAGAGACGTTAAACAAGCGCTTCCTGGGAGGCAACCCAGCATTTTTTATTTTTTTAGTTATTTTCTTTCATTATTTTCTTTCATTATTTAGTTTGTTGAGTCTTTGCCTGTGTAGATTAGGAAAGGGTAAAATAAAAGGTAAAATGAATGAAATCAACAAAAAGGAAGAAAAGAAAACTGGCAGGTGCGCTTTACATACGCTAAGCGTATACTAAAGCGCACGCGCGCTACAGATGCGCCAAGCGCATAATGCAGCGTATGCGCAACGTTTCAGTTTCTACCGAAGACACGCGCTGCTTATACGCCTAGCGCATAGTGCAGCGCACAACACGCTGAGCCTATTTTAAACGGAGGGATTGAGAAATTTTTCAAATTTCAAAATCCTTCCCTGATTCTCTGAGATTCTAACTACCACTTTGCTATTTCTGCTCACATACCCTTGTTTTTACCATTTCTGAAGCTACACCAGGTATGTTTTTAGTATTTTTAAAAGTTTTGCACCGATCAGAATTTTGATTTGAGTCCTTAATTTTTTTTAGAAATATTAGGGTAGAAGACTGAAGCTTTTAGGACACTTTAGGATAGAAATTTTTGTTAGGAAAGCCTTAATTATACATGCTGCTAGGAGTATATTTAGGATGTTAGGTGGTTTCTTTTAAAATGCTCAATGAATTATTGCAAATTATTTAATTTTGGTGCATGCCTGCTTAAATATAATAAATAATATTTTTGCTTGACCAATATTTAAATAATTGTGCTTTCATGCATGTTTCTTAGTAACATGATTTTTGAGCATTAATATTTGTTACCAACTCTTTGTTATTAAATAATTAATTAGGGCTTGCTTTAACTGATCATTTTTGCATGTTCTTAATAAATTAATTAATTCATAAAGAGGTAAAAATTAAAAATAAAAAAATTTTATGCGAATAATTAATTTAAGGATTATTCTGATTATTGATTTAATTTGGCCATTTAATCAAATAATTTTGAATAATCTATTCTTTGTTGCATAAATAATTTTTGGTATCAAATATTGCAGATGGCACGAACAAAGATAGTCAACAGAGGAAGTACTTCTAGGAGCAGTGCTCAAAAAGGCAAGAGACCCCGCCAGCCACCACAAAAGGACAATGATTTTGATCCTCACAGGTTCCGAAACCCAAAGACTGCAGAAGCTTACAGTGACATACAAGACTGTAACTTCATCAAGGAGAGACCTGTTAGACTCCATCAAGGGGAGTATGAGGAGTTCAGATCAGAGATTCACAGGAGAAACTGGGTGCGCCTCAGCAGCCCAGATGGTCATTTTGATCCTATAGTGGTGAGGGAGTTCTACGCCAACGCCCATGGACCAGACATAACATCATTTGTTAGGGGCATTGAGATCAGATTTGATTGCGACGCAATCAATGCACTACTCCAGTATCCAGCACCCATGGACAGAGACCAAATGGAGTGCGAGTACCAGCTACGGATGCGAGAGGTGGGAATCGCTGGATATGAACCTCTAGATCTGGCTACTGCCCAGACTCTTTGCTTACCAGGATATTCCTTTGAGAGGAATTCTTCAGGACAGGCTGCTCGCATCTACAGGCAACATATGACAGCATTAGCAAGGATGTGGACTGTGCTGATCCTTGCTAATGTCACACCTACCGATCATGTCTCTGACATCCAGATGCCTGTAGCACACCTCATCCACACCATCCTCACAGGCGGCGATGTGGATATCTCCAGGGTCATAACCCAGAATATAGTTAGCTTCATCTCCACCATCACAGACCGCACTCCCACTACCAGGATTAGTTTAGGTTTCCCTGCACTCATCACTGCCCTTTGCAGATCTAGGGGTGTGGATGTGAACCCCACGATTCGCATCCACTGCCCTATGACTAGGGCATATATCGAGACCTACTGCACACCATATGAGGAGGCTGAGGAGGAGCAACAACAGGAACCACCACCAGCACCAGCAGCAGACCCATTACTCCATCAGTACCATCAGCATCTCTTTGCCCAACTGACTTCCATCCATAGGGGCCAGGTTCACCTGCAGGAGTATTTATACTCCATTAGGCCTAACCCCTACCCAGACATGTTACCTGAGCAGTTCGGGGAGTATATTCAGTGGCCTGGAGATAGGCCTATTCCGCCAGAGGGGGGTGGAGCAGCAGCTGCTGATGATCATATGGAGCAGGACCACCAGAACCAGGACCAGTGATTTTTTGTTATTTTCGGTGCTTTTCTTTTCTTTTTCTTTTCTTTTTCTTTTTCTTTTCTTTTCTTTATTTTATCTTTGGCATGTACTGTATATATTCACTTTGACATATCTTATGCAGCAGTACATTCCCGCATTTTTTTAGGTTTTAGAAAATACAAGGAAAATTTTTGAAAATTTCTGAAATTAGGCAGTTTAACTAACCAAATTAGGAAGGAAAAAGGTCTTGTGATTAATCCCATAATCAATTAGGATTAGGATACTTCACATGAGAATCAATAAGGATAGTTAATTAAAACCAATAAATATTTTTTCAAGGAATTTAGCCAAGTAACCGGTGAGTTGAGAGCCCAAACAGTAAATTGAGAGTTTTTCACCACTGTCTGTCAATTTTTATTGATTGAGTTTTTAGTTCTTTTGCTATTTTTGGAAAAATATGGAAATGACAAAGGCAAAAATTTGTTTTCAATATATCTTCCCAGAGCCAAAAAGCCAACCTTGGTACAATTTTTCCAATTTTTGATAACCCATTTTGAGCCTTAATTAATTATTCTTGTTCACCCAATCCAAAATATATATATATATATATATATATATCATGTCCCTCACACATTTGGGATAGAGAGCAAGGTGGCAAGAAGAAAAATAATGGGAAGAAAAGGTTGAAATTCTAAGGAGCAGGTATAGAAAAACAAAAAGAAAAAAAAAGAGCACTCCCCTTAAAGTCAAAAATAAAAAGTGAATAAATTGAATAAGTTGAGGGGAGTGCATCTTCAAACAAGGAAAGAGGCCTGCAAAGAAGAGAAATAAATCAAGAAAAAAATGGTGGAAGGAGAGAAAATTGAAAGCAACATCCAAAGATGCTCTCTATTCTAAATGTTTATTGTTTATCCAAGAAAAACCATAATTTCTTGATAACCCAGCCTCATTACAACCTTGAAAAGACCTTTTGATCCATATTGACCATAAACAGGCTTAGGAACTAGAAACGACTATCAATCTTAGTTGCTCAGCAGTAGTGAAAACATTGAGGGAAACAGTACCCGTGAGCATGAGTGAAATTCCTTGGTATTTTGTTTATTGCTTTAATTGCTACTCCTGAGAAAATTCAAATTGCTGATGTGTTCTGATTTTGGTTGAAACATGGTAATATCTCCTGATCTCAATTTTTCTTAATCTGGAAAGTGACTTCTGCCTGATAAAGAGATAATAAAAAGTTTTTCTTGTAATTGTTTTGAGAATCATTATCAAGGGTGTTTTGAAAATCTGACTGCAAGGGTGTCTTGCTTGATGACAAGCAAGAAAGTAAGTTGGGGGGTATTTGATAAGTGTAAAATTAGCGTTAATTTCATATAGTTTTTATGACACTTATCAAGGTTAAAATAGTAAATTATGCCCCGAAATATCCCTTTTTGTTAATATTTATAATAATTGTATTTATTTGATATAAATTTGAATATGATGCTATTTTAAATAGAAATTTGCTATTTTATGCAGAATTATAGCAGATTTGGAACAAGAGTGGAAAAAGCATCGGAATGGAGGATATCGCAAATTCAGAAATTAAATAAATAAAAGAAAATCAGAGAATCTTGCAAAGAATCCTTTCAATTCAAATCCAAAGCAGACAAATACAATAATAATTCGGATAAAGGGATAAAGGAAAACCAGATAAGATCAGAAATGAATCAAGAGGTTAGATCCACAAATCAAGGAAAGCTGCAGCGTGTCACACGCTCCACATGCGCTTAGCGCATGAGCAGAGTGACCAGGCTTCACGTGCGCTAAGCGCACATGAAGCGCGCGACTCCTGACTGTTGAAAACGCGCGCAGTGACGTCAATTAATGAAGGGAAAGCTCCTAATTGGCCAAGCTTCACTCAAATGACGTCAATTAATGAAAAGGCCGCCTCTGATTGGATTAAACACTCACCAGTGACATCACAACCTGATCCCTTGAAGGTTTTCCAAATCTATAAATAGAGCCCTTGGCAAAGGTCACGGACACACTGATACAGAGAGAAAATAGTATAGGATTGAGAAAGGTGACAGATTTCTCAGTAGTTTGTAATGGCTACCATGAGTAGCTAAGCTCTCTAGTAGGATTTGATGTAGTAGATTCAATCCCCTTGTGTATAAGAATTCTCTTTTCTATTTTATTTATGATTCTATGCTTGTAATTTATCGGTATCTTTATGCTGTGTGTAATGCATCAACTCCGCGCGTGCGCCGGGATGGTAGGCTAATGCTCTGGATACAAAAAGTGGAACTCCGGCTAGTATCAGAGGTAGGTGAGCATGGAGCTGTTCATGAAGCTTATTCTCGGATTGCTAAAGGTACTCGGGTTAGTCATATCGTAGCATAAGGATTGTATTCTAACGATCGAAGGTTCAATGAGTGACACACCCCTCCGTAGGTGCCTTATGTGAAAGTATGGTTAATTCGATAGCGCTGATTGCAAAATACGGGGAATGTCCGGGGTCGCCAAATGCCACTTTGAATGCCTGTAGAGAATAGCTTTTGGCGTTTATTTATGATGTTATAGGGGAATTTGCGGGTACGATAATTACCAGGCATGCCTTATAACTATTGTAATTAAACAATGCTAAGGTGATTACAAGTACGGTCATAAATAAGGGAAAAGGGATTCGAATGCACAGGGGGGGATGAAACAAAATCAAGTCCTAGTCCTATATACTTATTCTCTCGTATTATCTTTCTTTATTTTTTTCCGAAACCAACCAACCTTTTTCACGAAAACGTTTTAATTGAAAATACAACTACTATAACTCTACAAGTTAAAACCGCTCCCTGTGGATACGATACTCTACTTACTCTAAAACTACCGGACTACTGGTAAACTTGCCAGGAAACCCATCACGAAGGTGCATCCAAAGGAGTAGGCCGCGTTTATCAATTAGTTCTTCTACAAACGGAATAAAAGAGAGCAAAATAAGCCGAGGGTAAGTCTGTCGATTGGGAGAGCCCGCATTGATTACCTTTGAGTGTGTAAGGCCTCTGGTAACTCGAGGTCTTAGCAATATAGTTTGTCTACAGTATTATAGAGTAAACCTAAAATAATAGATAGTTTTTACATGCACAAAGGATGTGATGATATGAAGTCCAATCCTAATCCATGTAAAGTGTCTCTAACTCTTCCTTCCTAATTCCATTGATTATTAATTTACAATTCCGCAACAATATTCTCAAACCGTTGTTTCCCTTGATAATTAGATCACAAGTTTATGTGAATTGACCGTTCCCTGTGGATACGGTAACTCTTCTTACTATTATACTACTGGATTTTTGGTTCGCTTGCCAGAAACCCATCACTTATCAGGTTAACAGATCTCACTGACGGCCAGGGACCATGCTTTAGGGGTTTAGAAAGTTCGGGGACAAAAAACAAAGGATTTAAAGTATACGGACGAAGACTAAAGTTGTCTGAAACTATAGGGACGAAAAACATATTTTTCCTAATAAAAAACATGGATCAATAGAAGCAACATTTCAAATTCAAAATAAAGGGAAGTAGAATACATGAGAGGAAATAGAAGTAGGAGAGAGCACAAGCAGGATAGTGTAATGAACAAATGGCTTGTGAAAGTTGCTTTTTTATAGCAAAAATATATTGTTGTATAACAACAATTGAGTGGAAATTTTTAGTTTATAGAAGAAATTAACAGAAACAATATACATAAAGTAACAAAAAGAAAGGCAAATACATACCACTGAGTTTTACCTTCTGGGCTTTCCAAGGAAGCAACTCCTACAAAATTGGATTTAAAATTAAAAGTCTGAAAATTATAAAAGAATAACAAAAATCAAGAATGAAATCAAACCTAGGTTTGAAACAAAAAAGAGAGTAAAAGAAGTAATTGAGAGGATGTTAGTGTTACATGAAATCAAACCTCCATTGCCCAACCAAAAAAGTCCCCAATCCCAAATCAATTGTCTCCTTTGCTCTCCTACCACCAATCAACCCATACACACAGATGCTGCGAACCACCACCACACAACTAATAATCATCTGAGTTTAGTCCCCAAATCTTTCTCAATCAATCCCGTTTTCTTTATCCTTTAGAGTTTAGAGCCAATACTCATCCATGTGACCACCAATAAAGGGTGAATATTAGAGACCAAATAAAAAACAAAAACAATGACATAAGAATCACAGAAACAAAACATAGAAGGAGAGAACAAAGAGAGAAGTGGGGAAGAGAAGTAGAAAGGAAAGAGAAGAAGATAGGAACTGCTCACCACTGCAAACCCACCCTTTGGGGTGTGCCGTCGCTGTCCTAGACCACAGAATCCCAACTGCGGTCAAACCTTTAAGCGTGTTCAACTTTGAGTGACACAGTTCACCCGATTGCCCACTCCACCGTCACACCGACTCCCGGAAAATGCACACCATAACATATTTTCATCACCCCGATGCACGCCACCGCATGCAGCCGTTGTCGCTGCCACCGTCGTGTGCAGTAGACCCGCATCCAGATCTATCGATCCCAGCATCATCCCTATGTTGTGACGTTATCCTATGATTGTGTGCCATCGTTGTGTGCGCCGTCGCGCTCCATTGCCGGCGAAACATGGTGTATTGTAGCCACCATCTCCCTCCTCGACTATTTCCCTTCACAGTGTCGGCATCACAGGGACATGAGCTCGAGTCATCGTCTTCGCCAGCGGGAGTTCCTATTCAAGGAGTTGTTGGATGTTGGAGTCAGTCACTTCGAATTAGAATGAAAAAAAGTTCAAAAGAGGAGGGAATTTCAAATTTCAATTTGCAAGTATGAAGCGAGAAAGTAAAAAAGGTGTATCCTCAGCTAAATCACTCCACCATCCCAAAATGTGACACTGACATAACCCCATTACCATAATATTTTTTAGTGAATGGGCTGGTGCTTTTCAAATATCATATATATCTACCACAGAAGGGACGCCACATTCGAGACTGAAAATATAAGCCCACTTTAAATAAAAGCCCAGTAAATTGCATGCCCCAGAACAAACAAAAAAAAGGCATATGAATAATATCCTAACGATTGACTGAAAAACCCTTGGGTGTAATAGAATAGATAAAGAACGAATCATTACAAATAACCTTTATTCCTTTTTTAATCATCCAAATAAACACAGTCTTCTTATTTTGCTATCTCAAAAGATTTTCCTTGTTTTTTTAATTCCGATCAAAGTATCATTGCAAATGAAAATTTGATTTTTTTAATAAATAAAATGTCTGTTTAGTTTACAATTAAGTAAAATCGATTCTAAAAATAATGATTAAAATAAATAAAATATTTTAAGAAATACGTTAAATAAAAATAATTTAAAATTAATTTAACAAAATCATGATTTTGTACCGTTAAATCGAAGGCTAAATCTCTTTTATTCCTGGCTAAATCTCTTTTATTCCTATCCAAAAGTAAAAAGACGTATCTGTCCCCAGGTATATCCAGAATGTTCTAGACCAAGCATGATGTTTCTTTCCCTTTCCACCCGTGCAGTGTAGTGTAGATACAACAGCACTTCAACAACATTAGCTTATGCAATCTCATCTCCTAATTCTGTCAGCACAAACCATAGAGAGTAAGAAAGAGAGACTCAAAAAATCAAAATGTTCGGAGTGGTTTTCCCTAACCGAAGTTTCCCAATGGACATCTCAACCTTCGCTCAAATCGACACCTTCCACTGGGTCCTCGACATGAACACTTTCGTCGGTAAGTTAAAATACACCACCCCGTGCATGTTAGCAACCTCCACTTTCAATTTCCCCTAAATGTCAACGCTTTCTACTAACGTGCGCAGGTGAGGCGTACGATCAGGTTAACGAGGTCTGCATCTTCCTCCTCAACAGTTTCACGCTTCCGCCGGAGAAGGCTCTCGCCGTCTACGTCCAGTCGCCGGGATCGCCGTTCGTCTTCTGCGGCGCCGTCACAATCTCCCGCCCCTCCGCCGTGCTCTCACTGCCATGGCCGGAGCCCGGCGGCGGCTCCAACCAGCAGCCGCAGCTTACGGCGGACGCGCAGCCGCTGTCAGCGAAAATCGGCGTGTCGGTGGAGGACCTGGCGTCGCTGCCGTCGCTTGACGTCGCCGGCGAGAAGCGGATCGAACGGATGGCGATGAAAGTCGGCGAGAACTTGTTCAATTTCATGCAATCTTTCTGTGGTGTTGATGGTTCGAAGTTGATTGTTCCAATGGATATCTTGGATCGTTGGTTCAACAAGTTCCAAGAGAGGGCCAAGCGTGACCCTAGCTACTTGAAGGGTTTCGCTTTGTAAGTTATTTTTTTTTAAATTTTAATTTAAATTTTACCCCTTTTTTATGGTGAAAGATGAGAATGATAGAGAGTAGGAAAGGGTTCCTCTTGTGCTGTGATTCTAATGTGGATGTGTTTTTGAGGAAAATCGCGCTTCATTTCATAATGTGTTCTGTACTGAAAATTACAATGGGGAAAATGAAAATGTGGTTCAAATATATTTTTTTTGGTGTTTTTTAGATTTGAGTTTGAAGTATGTGTGGCTGTGTGAGTCCCGTAGTACTAGAGAGGCAGACACTGTAACAATGTGAGTTTAGCTGCTGAAAATTATTGGTTCAAAGTTAAGGACAGGGGAATGCCTAGTGTGACCAGTGTTTGAAGTATCTATACTCCATAACTATGTTTTATGTTGTTGGTGATGGCTGATAGTGATAGGTACTATGTTTAATGCATGTTGTTGATCATACTAAATCATGTGCTAGCTTGCCTTAAAGAAAAAGGAACCTATTTTTGGTAGCAGTAGGTCAGTTAGTAGCTCAGTATCAGTGGACATTTAGTTTATTTATTTCATTGTTTTTTTGGGTCTATCGTGGATAAAAGTTCAGTTCTTTATAACACTCGATATGTATGGTTATTATTCTTTATTTTATTTTCTTAAGAAAACATAGAAGAAAACTGTCAAATGAAAATAGTTATTATGTGAAGGAGTGGATACTAAAGTAGCATTAAAAGTTTCCTCCTTATTGTGGGATGGACATGGATACCCTGGAGTTCAATGAGAAACTGCACTGGCTGCAGTTCTCAAATCTATCTTCCATTTTACTTTATGGAGAAAAAAGGTGATCACATGCTAAAAAATAATGGTAAGATTGAAAATTGCACCTTGTGCAGTTCCTATTGAACTTTAGAGGACCTAAATCTATTGTGGTACTCCTCATGATCGGTACTAGTTCTTGTCAATTATTATTTTGTTGAAAGAATCTTGATTTGATTGGTGAAAAGGAAACACATGATTATTTTGTCAAAATCAGGTTAAAGAATTGGCTGGATCAAGAAGCATGTGTTGGGGTACTTGTTGTGAGGTTGTTGCAGGATTGGCTGGAGTCTGCAGCATGCTGCAGTGCTAGGAGGCACATAGGAGCATCCTAATAGTGAAAAATTTGGCTCAGACATGTAGGACTAGTATTTGTGGAGGATTTGATAAGAATAATCCAAGAAATCCTCTCATAAGCACCTGAGATTAATAATCTTTCTAACTTATTATAGTTTAAAATGAGGTTTGGGTTAGTTTAAATGAAGTTTCAAGGCCTGAGCTTGCCAAGGTCTGGTGTCTCTAGCTGGTCATGCCTATATATAATTCTTTTGGCACCTCACTAGAAATGGAAACAAAATTATGCAACATTAAGAGATCTAAGTTATGGCTGTCTTGTCCATATCCTAATGAAATAGGAATATTGGTAGATTGGGTCATGGATATATATAGTTACATAATCGAATTACAACGAAATTGAAAGACTAAAGTGAAGGTTCAAATTAAAAGGAAACTAAACAATCTCATTAGTCTCTTGAGTAGTCCTTGTCTTGATATATTCATGGAATTATCTGCAGATGGTTTTAGATAAAATCATTGATCATTGATGAAGGAGGTCTTAATTAAAATTTTTATTCAAGTAATTACTACATTGAAATGTTTTGAGTGGCTACTTTTATAAAAAAGTAATGAAGTAAAATAGCTTGAAGGATGATAACCATTGCGTGCGAGTAACAAACACCTTAATACTCCTTCCCAGACAACTTGTCTACTTGATCATTTCAGCTGCATTGTAAAGGAGCATAATCCTTCCTGAAGTATAATTAATGTAAGCTTGACACTGATCACTTTGAAGAACATTTTAGTTGTGTGGTTTCTAATGGTTCTTTTTGACATTTGATTGATGATGGTTTTTTTATGTTTTACTCTAAATATTCTTAATCCTATATATACCTGTGTGTGTGTATGAATATATGATGTATCTCCTGGTTGATGGGAAAGTTGTACAGATCAATATTCTTATGGTGT
This sequence comes from Sesbania bispinosa, assembly GCA_026901365.1. Classification (NCBI taxonomy): domain Eukaryota; kingdom Viridiplantae; phylum Streptophyta; class Magnoliopsida; order Fabales; family Fabaceae; genus Sesbania; species Sesbania bispinosa. Next base: position 180,773 of record QLOH01000202.1, read on the forward strand.
CTCTATTATGAGTGATTCATGAAGCTTGTGATTGAATATGTTGCATGATAACCTGATCAAATCTCGCACATTTCATTATCTCTTGAAGTTCCATGGCCAATAGGGCTGTAGTTGGTGTTGAATAGAGGTTAACCTGCATATTTAATTGTCACTCCTGGATGCATCCTTACCTGAGGAAATAACAGAAAATTGCTATTATTGCAATTCTATACCATGCCTCCCACATGAGTTGAACTCTTGTCTTCCATGGGGTAGCCCTTCTTGATGACAAGTATTCCTTCAGTCTGTGTCTTTGTAGAGAGGTTTCAAGTTGAAAACTTTACTTTTATATATAATTGGATTATACTTTGTTAAGAGTGATTTAATTTTTAGTTGTCCCATAAAAGTAATACATGCTATTTTTTTCCCCAAATTTTAAATTCATCTTGTTTTGAATTAACCATGGATATGTAATTTTTCTCTTAGTTTATTGTTTTTCAATTTTGTTTTTAGTTTAAATAATAATTCTTTTAAATTTTTTAATTTATATATTACATGAATTTAACAATACTTATAAAATGTACGAATACTCATGTTGCACTCCATGGGTAGAAAGATCTTGGAGTCAAGTTGATGTGAGCGATGTAAGAAAAGAATATACTGAGAATATTGCTCTCAACTGTTGGGGGAAAGTAGTATAGTGCTTTGTGCCAAAAAGTTGATCGCTCTCCTACTTCAAGTTTGTGTATTGGATCATCACAATTTTTATTAACAGAATAATCACCATTAACACTGTATTTAGTAATACTAATCAGTAATCACCTTTCTTCTATTGTGTTACTTCGTCCTTTATTTCTGGGAGATTATAGGGTAACAAGTTGTAAAACAAGCAGGAAAATAGAAGCAAATTTAACTCTTGATGGATATAAATTGAAGTTCCAGTCTCGCCTTCTTTTGCTTCCTCTGTGAGCCCTTGCCCCTTAAACCTCAATGGATTCGGTCATCCGGGCACACCCTTAGTTCTGGAGTAGGGTAGAGGTCCAAACAACAGGTCCATTTTGCTGATGCATTTTTGTGCCTCTAAAGTTGTTTCCATCAGTTGAGCATGTAAAGGTGGATCCATGATTCAAAGTTATTGAGCTGAGTCCAGTGGCAGGTCCATTTGATATTTGGCCCATAGGCACCATTTAGAGTTCAATGTTGGGTTAGTCTTTTGATCAACCATTTTTCAATTCTCATTGCAATTTAAGACTCAGCTTCTTAAAGCACAAATCAGTTACTGTTAGACAGATTAAGAGGGAACTTTTGTCTGTCAGATAGCTCTTCTAACCAAAGGGTTGTGTATTCTGTTCGGTTAATGTTAACAGCTGAATTGGATGAGAAGAGAAAATTACAATAATGAGTTGTGTGAAACTAGGGTGTAATATGTTCACTTCAATACATCATAGTTTACCATGTTTTGCTAAACTAAACATGCTCTAAAAGGGGTTCAATAAGATCTAGAAACTATTACAATTAACTCTTTTACTTGATTAACTTTTGCCAGTAATTGAATTATATGATCCTTCGAAAAGTGAAAGGTTGTAACTATGAAACTGCCTCATACACATTACAGCTAAACTATACAAATTGCTAAATTCTCAAAAGAAAAAAAGAAAAGAAATTATGAAAACCACAGTGAGGAGGACTGGACAAGTCCAATCCTTATGAGGCCAAAGTCCTTGCTAGTTATAGGCTTCTATTTTAATTAGGGCCATTTCTTTTGGTACACCCTACTCTCAAAGTCCAAATTAAAACAAAATATGAGGTTGAGTCTTTTTACTTATTCCTTAGCCCATTCTCACTTGTTTAATGATGTCCTTCCTTCAGCCTCATGTGGTAGAGGATGGTCATTATTGATATTAAATTTTCCAACAACCTGAGAGTGAAGACATTATCAAAGTATGTAGATATTTGGAGATGTATCCCTAATTGGTACATACAATATCAAGGACATATCTCACTCAATTTAATAGGAAGTTGACCCTGCAATGTAGAAAGTAATAGGGACTGACAAGAGTAATATTGTTTGGGGAGGCGCTTCTGGGGGCCTTCTAAGTTCAGTTATTATTGTTGGGTCTAGATCCAGCTGTGAATTAGACCACCCTATTTGTCCTCAACTTTCTTGGTCCTCATTATATCTTTCAAGATTTTATTTTTTAAAAAATCTCATGAGAATTCCCTAAATTATTTGGGTATAAAATTAATTTTTGTTTAGAATGATAATTAATGTTGAAGTCCTCAACCATAGTTTTAAATTTTAGTTTAAGATCAAACAGACAATATAGATTACTTTTCTGAGTTGATAATGAATATAACAACAAATTAGATTACTATGGTTGAATAACATTGAACAAATTTGATTTTACCCTAGTTAAATCATATCTAGATGCTATACATATATATACATGTAACAACAATAGATTGTTCATTAACTTTTGAAGACAGAGAGAGTAAAAGAGAGAATAGAAAGCATGAGAAAGACATGTCAAAGTCTACTTTTGTTATGGGATGTGAGGAATTGAAGATAATGAAATGGGGTCCAAATTTAAATTTACATTGACAAGCGAATATATTGAAGGAGAAAGGCCACCACCTATAAAATGTACCTTGCTCTGTGTCCACCTCCTACTCCTACATCCCCAACCCACCCCACCCTCCAATCAATCACAGAATTTAGTCCACTACCTCTCTACCTTTGTACAGTATCTACAACGCGTCCAAATTTTAACCTCATTATAATGTATGCACATTTATCCTTTCCCAAATTTTTGTACAAGTAATTCTCAAGATTATATATGTCCAACTATAATTGGAAAAAAATCAAATTTATAAAAAGGTAGTGGTGGAGATGTCATATATACATACACACGAAAAGTGCTAGTAACACACTATTTAACATACTCTTTCCAATACGCTCCATGTAATTGGTTAAAAGTCATATGAGTTTTACCACATTGGAAGTGAGACCCACATAATTTGGTGGGACCCATGTAAATTTTAACCAATCACATGAAGTGTGTTAGGAAGAGTGTGTTAGAGAATGTGTTCTCATAGAGAGGCAAGGAAATTGAGATTAAAAAAAATGAAATTGCAGTGATGAATTGAATAAATCAACAAATTTGTAAAGGAAATCATAGCAATCATAGATTATTATTTATTCAAATTGACACTTGGAACAAAGTTGTACACTTTGAAGTTGACATGTATAGGGGAATGAGGTTGAACAGAATAGGTGATAGTAATGGTGATGGTGAGTATGGGGGTGTGAATGTGTGATATAACAGATGAAAATAACCCTATTATGGCCCTTTCTTCGAAAAGAGAATAATAAATGCATAGGGTCAGAAGAAAAACAGTACTTTTTTGGCAGCAGAGAAAAGAGGGTCCTGATGTGAGAGGTGAGGAAATGATTTTGTAATCGATTGCTTTATGATTGATGAGCATTGAAAAAGTATGCATTTGAAAGCGAGAGAGAAAAAAAGTAGAGTAAAAAGTATATGCATTTCAAGGCTCTTTATTTTAACTTTTACTTTTTCAACTGACATGTCAACAAAACTGATCAGAGAGAAGTAAACTATTAATTATGAGGTTATCATGACCATATGATCAAGGATGCAGAGCATGCTTGGCTTCCTTGGACCTTAGCTTGATTAATGCAGTACACTTTGTCCTCTGCTGATAAAAGTGTTGATTGGTGGGCTTTCTAATTTAATTACCTTTTCCCCTCATTGTTGAGAACCCTACAGCTAAGAGCTATATGCTGATGATCAACTAGCTAAGCAATGAAAAGTGAAAACTTTATGTTGGTAATTTTCTAAGCATTGTTTGTATTTTTTTCTGTCCTTTCTTTTTAATATGGAAAACAATGACTTTCAATTTATCTGGGTAAAGGAAAGAAAGAGATAGAATAGAGAAATAGTAAAGAAAGAAATAAAGATAATGGACGGATCTAGAGGGGGGCAAGTGGGAGCTTTGACCCCCTCCCCATCCTCAACAAGTAACATATACTATATATTTCACTCACAAAAAATTTATATATTTTATTCTTTTAGTTATTTTTTATGTTTAAATTGTGTTTTTTATTGATGTTTTTTATATTTATATGAATCTGGCCCCCTGAAACTCTTTATGGATCCGTCACTGATAAAGATGATTTATAAGTCTCTGTTTGTTTTACCGTTATTACGATGTAAAATCATGATTTCGCAAAATGATTTTAAATCATTTTTGTCTAACGTGTATCATTTATCTCAATCATTCATTTTTAAAATAAATTATATTCAGCTGTAAATTAAACAAACACTAATTAAGTTGTTTGTATGAGAGAAATAGGTATAAATAGAAGAAGATTTATAAGTTGTTTGGTAGGAAATAAATATGTATAAAACAGAAGAGAAATAACACGGAATGGTATAAGATAATCATTTTTCCTTTATTTCTCCATAAATTGGAAGAGAAATACATTTCACGTGTGTGATCCACTACTTTTTTTGTATTTTTCTATTATTTCTCTACCGCACCAAATAAGAGAAATTTCCAACTCCTCTTCCACTTCTCTTTTCCTTAACCATTTTTTATTGCTTTTCTAAATTATAACAAGGAACTAATGGATAGACACCGATAATGTAAAAAAAAATTATATTATCATTCAATGGCATGTTATCATATCATTTATTGAGTTTAATAATACGAGTCCGATTTCTCTCCATTTATTGAAAATTTCTCGTAGGAGAGAGATAGACACACATGCACACACCCACATGTGTGAGTCTATCTCTCTTATTGGAAATCACTAGAGATCACTTGAGAGAGTTTGAACTCTAGTAACATACTCCCTCCGGACTCGAATATAAGCAACAAAAAATCCACTTGTGATGGTCTAAAATATAAGTAAATTTCAACTAATTTTACTTTATTTAATGACCTAGTACTAAAATACCCTTTATTTAAATTCAGATTTTATTTTCCAATGACCCTATTTAATGAACCATATAGAGAGAGTGTTTCCACTTGGAACAAGTTTCAATAAAATTGGAGTCTTCTATGAAGGGCAATTTAGAGAATACAATTCATTTTTAGATGATATCAAGGAAATTTAATGAGGTTAACTAACATTTCTTAATTAGCGTGAGTTAGTCTTTTTTTTGCTTATATTCGAGTCCAGAGTAGTATTAGGTATCATATTTATTAAATAATGTGATAATTAATATATCATTGAATGACAGTGTAATTTTTTTTTACATTGATAGACGAGTAATATATGCTAATTTTTTGGGTTTAAACCACAAGTATCCTCCACCACGAAAGACAATTCTATTCGAGCGGGAAACATTCACATATCATGGTGAAACTAGCTCTCTAAGCGGGGATTTTTTCATCCACAATACTCGAATCCGATACCTTATTTAAAGAAAATCAAGCATATAATACTTAATTATATCAATTAACTTCAAAATTCAATTTTGTATTATTGAGAAAATTGAGAGAGGACAAAGCACATTGATTATAAGAGCAATAAGTAGTAATTAGGCAGAGCAGTGAGTATGTGTGCATGGATGGGGGAGGGGGGGTGAGGGACTGAGCTCTCACATCATGCCTTGAGAAATGAGGCTGACAATGTCCTTCACGAAAGTCACTGACTATATTGTCTGCCCCGCATTTATAGCGCGCTCTGTTTCTCTCTTGTGTCCATTCCAACTGTTTCTAACTCTATCTCATTCCATTACTCGTTGCTCTCTCAATCTCAAATCTCAATACTATTTGTTTTTCGCTTTCTTGATTTATTACTTCTTCGATCCTTCCCTAGACAAGGAAAAATATTGCACCTCAGCCCCACAACCACAATTTATCTTCATTTATATTTATATATACGGTTTTTCTATAGTGTGCCCCAGGGCACACTTTAACAATCATTAAAACCCACTTTTCAATACCAGCTTTAATGCATTTATTATGAAAGAGAGTAACTAATAATTAAAGAGCATTAAGTTCAGTTTTAAAATCAAATTTGCTTCCATTTTTAGCCCTACCTTTTCACTTCTATCATATTTTATATTTTCATCCAAAAATCACATGCATACTTTAAATTCCAAAGGGTCAGTTAGGGTGAAGCAGCGTGTGGGTGTCATACCGGTATGACACTATTTTAACCTGGAATAACAGGTCATGTTACCTGCAAAAACAAAAAAAATTTTTGTAGAATTTACAGGTGAGGACCTAGTTGAAATTACTTAGAGTAAGGGTAGTGAAAAGCTAATTATGTGCAATTTTCTCTCTATTGGAGAAGTTTGAGGTATAAATAGTCTATACTCTAATACTTATGAACAAAATAATTAAAATTAGAGCAATATTGAATGTATTTTATATTCAATTAAAATTTTGTATTTATTAAATACTTTATCAATATCAATATACTTACAACGTAACATCCTAAATTTTATTAATTTAAATATTAATTAAATCAAATAATTAATTAAATTAAATAAATAAGTAGAGAAAATAATTAATAAAATAAGATAAATCCAATAAACTAATAATTAATAACTCGTTCTTCTTCTTTCTTTTTCTTGAGAAAAAAATTAAACACACTCACAATATTTATAAAATGCAGGTTCATTAAAAGCTATTTGCTATTGCAATATTCTTCTCCATTATGCTTAATCATGGCATAGTTTTAGGTGTTATTAAAGTTCTGAAAGCAGCTCTCACCTTTCCAAGAATTCTGAGATGCTACGGGTCGGCTGTTTAGAATTTTGGTTAACATTCAATTATCCAGCAAGCATAAAAGACTTTTACTATTTCCATGATTGAGATTTATTAAGACTAATGCAGGGTTGTGCTCGTTTAGCTAGAATGTGGTGCTTTGGTTTGAGCATGTACCTAACGTGAAGCTTTTCAAGTTATATTACGTAAATGCACTCTGTTTTACTCTGTTCAAATAAAACAAAGTCTGCAAAAGACGTTTCTGTTACCTAACGTGAAGCTCTGCAAAAGACGTTTGTATCTGCATTTAGATCTTAACTGCAAAAAGGGTTGTGTGTTAATTTATAAAACAATAAGATCTTAACTGCAATAACAACAATTTTTTTTAAAAAAAGCGAAGGGATCAATTGGCAAAAAGTACATGACTGGTTTAGCAGGTTGCATTCATTTAATCTAGACTGTTAAAAAAAATAATTCTAGATCTAACGGTTAAAAAGATGTGTCATATCGGTATGACACCCACGTAATGCTTCACCCTAGACTGATCCATTTCTAAAAGAGTTACAATACTGCAGAGAGAAACTTCTATATCAATTTTATTTTTAAAAAAATATGATGTGAAGCTAAAATTATTTTTATACTTAAGAATCATGATTTTTTTAATTATCAGTATTATACATATAGTTGGAATTACCACGTACGAGAAATTAAATACTAGAAATTGTAATTAAGATGCATTTAACCTTAATTTTATATAAGATTTACATCTTATAAAATTCACATCTTATATATAAAATTAACGTACATATAAAATTAACGTTAATTTTTCAAAAATAACGTACATATAAGATTTACATCTTATATCCTTTATACATGATAATTGTATCCTTTATATTCACATACATACTTTGGATGAAAAATTAACGTTAATGTTAACGTGAATCTTATTTTTGGATGAAAATAACATACATACTTTGAAAAAGCAGATGAAATGTTAATAACGTACATATAAGATTAACGTTAATTAACGTACAAATAAAATTAACGTTATTTTTTCAAAAATAACGTACATATAAGATTTACATCTTATATATAAAATTAACGTTAAATGCATCTTAATTATAATTTTTAGTATTTAATTTCACGCACGTGGTAATTCTAACTATATGTATAATACTGATAATTAAAAAAATCATGATTCTTAAGTATAAAAATAATTTTAACTTCACAGCATATTTTTTTCTTTAAAAAAATTGATATAGAAATTTCTTTCTGCAGTATTGTAACTCTTTTGGAAATTTGGAATTCAGAGTATGTATGTGGTTTTTGGATGAAAATACTCCTCCGGTCCTATTTATAAGAACTTTTTTAGGGTGGGTCTTGGTCCTTTTTATAAGAACCTTTTCAGATTGTCTCATGCATTAATTATTTTTTGACAAAAATACCCCATTAGTGGAGGTAGGTGCGTAATTAATTAGTAGAGAGAGTATGACACAATTGAGTAGTTAATTGGAAAGAGAAAGATAATGAGTCTCAATAAATTCAAGGGTAGTTTAGGAAAGATCATACACATTCTTGACAAATTTATTGCAATCAACTAAATTAACCAACTTCCTTAATCCGTGTGATATAGTTAAAAGGTTCTTATAAATAGGACCGGAGGGAGTATAAAAGATGATAGAAGTGAAAAGGTAGGGCTAAAAATGGAAGCAAATTTGGTTTTAAAATTGAACTTAATGCTCTTTAATTATTAGTTACTCTCTTTCATAATAAATGCATTAAAGCTGATATTGAAAAGTGGATTTTAATGATTGTTAAAGTATGCCCCGGGACACACTATAGAAAAACCGTTATATATATATGAAAATATCAACAGGTGGTTATTCATGTGGTAAAATTAATATTTTAACACTATCATAAACTACTATATACTGTTCTTTTGTTCACCAGCAACAAATGGAGGCTATCCTCCTAACATTGTTGCACACTATGCCCCGGTTTGTTTGAGTAGAAATGGGGGAGAAGAGAAGTGAGATGGGTGGAAATGGAGAGAAATGGACCTATTTCTCTTGTTTGGTGGCACAGTGTAAATGAGGAGGAGAAATGCACTTTTTTGGTGGGTCCCACGCCTTTTGTATTTCTCTCCAAATTTGTGGAGAAATGAGGAGAAATGCACTTTATGGTGGGTCCCACACCAACCCCTTTCACATTTCTCTTCTGTTTGTCACCTATTTCACTCACATCAAACAACGTACTTTCACATTTCTCTTCTATTTCTCACTCATTTCACTCACACCAAACAACTCTTATTTCTCCTCTATTTCACTTCTATTTCTCTTCTTCCCACTTCTCTTCTCTCCATTTCTCTACTCCCACCAAACAAAGCATATGAGTCTTAGGAGCCATTTTCTCACACAGAATAATATAATTCTCATATCATTTAAATTAAAATACCCGTTAGCATGACCATAAAACACATTCTACAAAATAAACTAACATTTATACGTGTTCTTATTTTTGTGTGTTACAAAAGGGATACTGCCCATTCACTATACAAGTGCATCGATTGACATGGCAATTTGTGTCACAGATTCATGGCTTAATTAAACGATCATTAATTTTGGAAGGAGACTGCTTTTGTTCAACCTTGACTTTTTCAATTTCGCCACTTGTAGCAACTTGTTATGTTTCATTATTGAACATGTTATTCCAATTAGTAAGTCGAATTCTCTTGTTGCAGAAACACAGCAAAGACGAAATGTTGTTAACTGAAAGAAAAAAATTAGCAATTCAAATTTAAATGCATATATTTACAAGGGTCTTTGAGTGTAAGTGGTGTCAGCGGCTTTGATTACCATTCTCAGCTAAGATTTTGTCTACTCGCCCATATTTCTTTTTTAATTCTGTTCACAACAGCTGATAAATTAAAAAATGTATGATTCTGTTAAGTGTTAAGTTCAAATGGTCCCATAAGGTTTTGATTAGAGTAATGTTAAACAACATGTACAAGTACAATATAGAGAGAAAAAAAAGGAAAGAGAAAAAAAAGAGAGAAATGTGATATGTGATGTGATGGAAAGAGATAGAGAGAAAAATGTATTGTATGAGTTATTGTATGAATTATTGTTGTATGAATTTCATATCTCTTTCGATTATTATGAGTAGTTGTAACTGCATATGTGTAGCATTATTTTATGATTAATAAGAAATTCTAAAAACACACTCAGTGAATTTTATGCATGCCACAATAGAGTGACTTCATGTATCTACTATAAAATTTATCCAATTAATTAAAATTAATAAGTAATCTGGTCCTATTTATAAGATCCCTTTTGGCTCAAACAACATATTAAGCAAATATATTTTAATGCATTGATTATAAAAAATTCCTCTAACTATCAAATTTATCTCTATTTAAAATTAAACTTTATTCATTTCCTCAAAATAACCAGCTCTTAAAACTTATAAAAGTTCATTAATTATGAAAGGTAAAAATGGTAAGATAAATTAATAAATGTTTTTAAAATTTTGTAAAAAATCTTATAAAAAAAGACCAAAACAAAATTCTTAAGAGGGTCTTGTGAAAATGACCAGATGATGTATATGTTAATTTTTTTATATTTAACATTTTAGCTAACTGGATATGACAAAATTATCTTTTAAAGTGAATAATTATGTAAAACTATATGATTAAAACTAACTCCTCATACTTCTACATCTGAAATAAGAAAAATTAATTTTAACTATTTAATTTTACATGAATATAGCTTAAAAAATTATTATTGGTGTGCATGAATTAGCTGACATGTTGACAATATATATTCATCTAATAAAAACTTTATTAGTAGTCTCGAACTTGAATTTGAAAATGTAACTGTATTAAATATCTGAGGAAGAGTTTTACTCTTTATAATAGTCCTATCTAATGAAAAAATTGTCTTACTTTATAAATTTGTTGTATAAATTTATTGTATGAATAATAAATCTCAAATAAGGTGAGTCTAATTAATGGACCAATTACATATAATCCTGATATATAAATTTTCCAACAGTGTCATCATTTATTTGATACCACTCTCTTTATATTTCTGTTTCTATTATATCAAATCACCCATTAGATCAATAGTATTTTTCTCATCTCTTCTTAATTATTTTTCAACTTTGATTTTTTTACATATTTTACTCTCTCACATCTTTTTATATATCTCATTTTTTCTCTCTTTTTCTCACAACATCACTTATTATATTTTTTTATTTTTTCTCTTCAATTTTTTTTCTTTTCATATATCTCTCTCATCTTTATATACCCATTACATCTCATTTTTGGGATGTCAAAATATTTTATATCTTTTTTTTTTCTTATTTCTTTCTACTTCACACCTACACACTCAAAAAACAACAAGTTGAGTATGAAACTTTCCTAACCCATTATCTAATCATATATGTATATATCTTCCAATGAACTTTATACAAATTTAACAGCTATCAAGGAGTTTGACATTTTACAAATCACGTTTTGCACAACAATGATAATTATGGACCCACTTTGGGAGTATTTATATTATTTTGATCTTCATTTCAAGCCATAATAATTGAACACTGGCATCTGTGCTATTGTCAGCGTGCAAGTAAAACCTAGAGAATATATTGAGTATAGCCAAATCCAAACTATTTTTTTAGATAATAATATCAACAAATATTTCCTAGATTCTCTCGGTGTTACTATTCAAGTACTTGTTCGTATTAGTGTTGAGCATGGATCGATTATGAAGAATAAAAAAACAAAAGAAGCCTCAATCGTCAATTCAATCAATATTGGTCAGTGTTTTAAAGTTCGTTTCTTTTATATTTATTTTTTAGTGTAACAATTCCACTTGTCAAACCTATATTTGGAACTTCTTAAATTGGAAAATAAATGGGCTCTTATTAGTTTAATTAATATGGAACATATCTTGTCAGAGGACTTTCTTTTATATTAGTGCTGGTTATATAATCAAGCATGGATGATTGAAATTAAAAATTATTTAAAATATCTAATTGATCACTTAAAAAATCACGTAACTTTTTTTTTTTATGAATTGTGACTTTATATTTTAATGTTTTTTTTATGAAGTACAAGGTCAAAAAAACCAGTAAAAAACAAAAAACAAAAACTTAACCTACTCCCTCATACAAAGTACTAGAGGAATAAAAAAGAAAAGGAACAATAGCAAAATTCAGAATTGAGCTAAAAATCCTCAAAGGGCACTCTGCATCTAACCTAGCCTTAGCAAAGCAATCAGCCACTGAGTTCCCTTCTATGAGAGTATGCTTCCAAAGAATCTCCTGGAAAATTTTTACATTTTCCCTTATCCGAGCTACCAACCCATAATATGGATGTGAAGATGGACAACCTTCAATTATGAATTTGATGGAAAGAGAAGAATCAGATTCCATAATTACCCTCTGGAAACCCTTCTGCTTAGCTAACCACACTGCTCTGAGAATCCCCTTCAACTCCGCTTTAATAATCGAACATGAGCCAAGATTTTGCTAAACCCCACCAGGAAAGCACCCCATTCATCTCGAGCAACACCACCACAAGCTGCCCTATTGCTCCTCGCAGAGAAAGCCGACCCCATCACAATTGAACTTCAACCATTGATTCGGCGGAGGTATCCAACGAAGAAGGTGAGAGTTGATCCTCTCTGATTTGTCAATGGAATAACCCAGGAAGATTGTTGAATATCCATCACCGATTTCACTTGCGCTATGATTCAATATTGTAGAATCTTAGTCGAAACCCTAGTGATATTGAAGATAATATTGTTCCTATGCTGCTGGATTGCGTCCAATGTAAATCCGAATAATAATATATGCCGAAGATCCCTCTTTTGAACCCTGGACTGGTGAGGGTTATCTAACATCCATTGATGGAGATTTTGACTCCGAATCAGTGAGCATCACGAGAGGTAATTAAATCCCCCCAAATTTGTTTTATTTCCACACAATCCCTGAATAAATGTAGAGATCTCTCTGCTTCTAATCCATAGGGGGTACACAGGTCATTTAGGTCCAATCTTCACTTGAAACGTTGGACATTTGTGAGAAGATCAAAAGAAGCAATTTTCCACATAAGTAATCTACCTCTCTGAGGGCCCTTCCAGCTCCAAATTCTATTAAAAAGAGGATTTCTAGCTTCGAATGAAGAATAAGAGATTGAGTCATAGCCAAATTTTATTGTATACCAACCATCAGAGGTCCCTTCATACGCAATAACATCATTGTCACTGCCATCAATTGGAGAAGTCACCTGCATAATTTTCTTACACACATCTTTTGGAAGCAAATGTTGGAACAGAGGTAAATCCCAATCTCCAGCTACATTTACAAATTGAGCAATAGGTAAAGCTAATTCTGCTTGGTCAATTATTGTATCTGTATAAGAAAAAATAGGCTCTAAACCAAGGACCCATTTATCTTGCCAAAACCTAATAAACTCCCCATTATGAACCCTCCAAATACAATTGGAAATTAAGGAATTTCAATTTGCACACACTCCTTTCCATAGATTAGAATCACCAAGTCTTCTTTGAATCTTAGGCAAAACTGAATTCCCACATCCATATTTACCTCTAAGGACTTGAACCCAAAGCTCATTTGGGTTTTTGATAATCTCCCAACCAATTTTCATCATGTATGCACTATTAACATCCTTAGACTTTCTAAGGCCCAATCCATCATCAAGCTTATGACTGCAAATTCTGTCCCAATTTACTAAATGAATCTTTATTTTATCCTCCGAGTCACCCCAAAGGAAACTTCTGCAGTTTTTATCTATTTTTTCACAAGTAGATATAGGAAGATATGTAGTCTGCATCATGTATGAAGGCAAAAAACTTAGGACAGATTAGGTTAAAGTCAATCTCACTGTAAAAGATAATGTTTTAGCTTTCCACATAGATAATCTCTGTTTTGTATGGTGAATGATGGGCTTGAAAGAGGATCTACTGGTCCTTTGATGATGTATAGGTACTCCTAAGTACTTCCCCAAATCATTTGTCCTTTGAAAACCTAGAGTAGAAGATATTTCCTCCCGGACCTGCATACCAACATTAGGCGAGAAAAAAAATCCTAGTTATGTCTTTACTTACCTTTTGACCTGAGCTATCACAGAAAAGATGTAGGATAATATGGATAATCTACACCTGGTTCATAGAAGCCTCAAAAAACAAAATTATATCATCAACAAAGGCTAAATATTAGATCCTAGGGCCATTTATCCCAACCTTATAATGCAACAACCAAAAGGCACTATGATTGATAAACAAGAGTAACCTAAAGATATAATTTATAAATTGAACATGAAGTGTTTAACCCAACACCCAAGGGTTCTTTCCACTTATCTGTGAAGGCTAGAATGAGCTCAGGCTAACAGGGACCTTCATCCCTGAAGGCCACAGGGACCTTACCCCATTACTGTGATAAATTCAAACAATTATTTTTCCTCTTTTATACATGAGATCCAAGGCCCCAAATACCTCTAATACACATGAAGGCCAAGGATCCAACAATCAGTTCCTTATTTACACCGTGAGGCCTCAAAGACCCAATTCAAGTTTCTTCTAATATGAGTAAAATAATCCATGAGTAAGCATAATAATATTCCTAAAGCATATTATAACATGAGTGTATAATTCCATTCAATTTCCATCATCAACAATCAAGAAATAGCAAAATCCCCAATTTTCTCTACCCTAGGGTTTGTCTCAACAATCAATTTCACCAACCAACACATTTAATAGCTCAAAAATCAAACATAAACCAACATAAACATTCAACGCAAGCAAAGGAGAGAAGAATAGGGAGCATTTATGGAAAGTACACAAGGGATGAGTGTGGGTGGTGAACACACTCACTTGAATGGAGAAAGGAGGAGAAGAAATGGAGATGATGAAGAAGTGGAGATGCTCCCAAGCTTGAAAATGGTGATGGTAACCTCAAATCTTCCTTCCCTTCTTCTTCCTTGGACTTCCTCTCTCTAAACCCTCTTCCTTCTCTCTAGAAAACCTAAGGAAAATGAAAGAAAATGAAAGAAAATGAGAGAAAAGGGAGCAGCTACGCGTTTTAAAAAATTATGTACGAGCTTGCATGCTTGAGCGCCCGTTAGCGCGCTTGCGCGCTCAAACCTCAAAACTTTCTGCCATCCTACGCGCTTGAGCGCCCCCTGGCACTCTCGAGCGCACAGACCAGAATTAAATTTTCTGGTTTGTTGTCTACTCCTCCCTTTACCCATTCTAACCCTTCCAAAGCCAATCCCAAAACCTCAAAACCAAAAGATTACCCTCTCCAAACTTCTATGAAACTTAGCTACCACTTGGTTTACTATAATCTATAATATTTCTACCGAAAATTCGACAGAGTCTCTCCTAAAAACTGGACATTTCCAAAATTTCACCCCATTCCTGAAACTCAGAAAACCCAATCGCAACAATACAATAATATCACACATGAGCCTCCATGGCAAAAATAGAAATCTAAAAAGGGATAATACATATAGGAGACTGATTCTTGAATGACTTCTACCTTATCAGTGGAGGGCTGTGGATCTTCAGCAGCTCCTTCTCGTGCGTAGAAGTTTCTTTGTGCTTCTCGATGGATGAGGTCCAATTCCTGTTTTGATAGGATTGGAGGCACCATATTCAAGGAAGATCGAACGTAAAACAGAGGTATTCTTGAAGGAATCTTGAAGAAAACCTAGAGAACTCTATCAAAATATTAAAGTTCAAATTTTATATTTTAATGTTAGCATGGTATAATCTAATGGTTAAGATTCACTCCTCCCATTCTCAGATAAAAAAAAGTATTTCTCACTTAAAATTTCTCATATATATATATATATAAATATAAGTATCAAATCTCATTGTAATTATTATATACAAAAAAATTTAAATGAAAATCGAACCCGTCTGTTTTATCCAATAAAGCGCACTTTTTTTTTGTACCCACACACCTGCTTAAAACCTTCCATGTGTCTATTAACCAAATTGAGTTTCACGGGTTTGGGCAGGCCGGTAATTTCTACCCACCCCTATATCATACAACATAGAGATGTGAGATGTGATAGGTGACGTGATGGAAAAAGATAAAGAGAAAAATGTGTTGTGTGAGTTGTTGTATGAATTTTATATCTCTTATTAGATAGATATATGTCATGTTTACTATTTTGCTTTACATGCAACAATGGAAGAAAAGATAGATTGAAAATATTCCCCTATATATGGAAAAGTTTCAAAGAAAGATATGAAGTGAATATGTATGTAACTTTAGGAAAAGTTAAGGAAAGGGAACTACCATGCATAATTTTGGTGATATTTGGTATCCTTTGCAGCGGTGCAGCCTCTACATCAAAGTTTAGTTACAAAATAACTATGGATTAACTACATAATTTAATTACCTAGTGATTTCACAGCTATTTCGTAGTTAAAATTTGCTGTAGAGGCTAGACATGAGAGAGAGGATCCATGTCCTTTTGGTGGTGGTGGTGTTGAGGTGATTGTTGCTTTGGTGAAAATGTTAGCATTTTACATGTCACCGAATCGGGCAGAAAATGATCAAGGACCTTCCCATAATCCTCTCTTTGGTTTTGGGAATCATGAAATTAAAGCTCTCTCTCTCTCAAACACACAGACACATAGATGGTCAGATAGATACTCTACGTGTTTGATGAGCTTTTCCAAACTCGAATTTGAATAAATATGATATTGTAAAATTGAGTTTTTAATTGTAAATTTAAAGTGATATATGATTTATGTTTAAAAATTTTTCTTTTATAAGTAAGTTTATAATAAAAATAAATATAAATTTTTAAATTCAATGTAAAAACTATAATTTATCACATTGGCATATTAAACAGTGGTCGATCGGTTGAAGTGGACTGTGACTCTCACGAACTTTACATCCATGTAAGGGATCATAGGGTTACCCACAACTATATGTGTGGAGATTCCCGATCAAATATCACATTGGTATAAAACATGAATTTAAAAATAAAATCAATTTTACATAATCCAACTATATTGACATTAATTTAAATCACATTTACATGTTTAAAATGCTTAGTAGTGGTGGGGCCAAAACGAAAAGCTAACATAAATAACGTAGAGATGGGAGTTGGACTTTGGATTTATAAGAATGTTAAAATTGAACTCTTTGGATTATGAAATCGTGATTCTAAAATGTGTTTTACCTGAAGGTCAATTCAATTCCGCATTTATATATGTTTGTAGAAATTCTAATAATAAATCCAAAAATATATGTATGTAGGGTCCAGCAGAATCATCAGAGACTTCCATTCCCCAATATATTCTTATCTTACCCTTGCTAGCTTTGAGAAACGTACACTCATCATAATATATATTCTGAGAGTGAGAGGCCTCCTTCTACTTAAAGCTTTTATTTCTAATTTTGAAAAAAAAAAGAACGAAAATGAAAATTATTGATATACACAAAAAAATATTTTAAAATAATTTAACAAACATTTAAAACTAATATGAAGCAATATGATATCCGAATTAACTTAAATTAAACTTTATCTGCAAAAATAGAGTTTTAGCCTACTATTAATTTAAGAAAATTATTTTATCTGCATAAGTAGATGCACGCACACACGCACTCTGGATATTATGTTAATCATTGTTAATGTAACGACATATTTATTTTTTTTTCTTCTCTTTCTCTATCACACACACATGACCTCCGGGAATCTAGCTTCATCAATTTTAAAAGGAAAACCTATATAGAATCCTTCTTCCTCCGTCGATTCCGATTCTTTGTTTATTTTTTCAATAGATATATAATACAACCTAAAAAGCAATAAAAACTTTGCCCTCTTAACTATCTTTATCATAGTTTCACATAATGTCTTTCAAATGGTTGATACATATTTATTCCTTTAAGTAAGTTATCTAAAAAAAACCAGTCCCAATATGAGGTGAATGTTCTTATAAATCTCTCGTCAGCCCCATTATGAAGTGAATTAATGTTCCTATAAAGGATCTCCCGTCGCCCATAAAAGATTCATGTGATTTATATAAATGGTTTTTCTAACACGTGCAACCTTGCACAAGATAATAAATTAAAAGTAGAAATGTTGTATTTAAAATTACAACAATCACAATATTTAATCCATTAGTGATATTAAAAGTTATAATTTTTAATAAAATCTTTTTACTTTTGATTTCTTATCATGTGCAATGTTGCACGAGTTAGAAAAAATGTTATATGAAAACCTCTCAGATAAATACCTATCCTCGGACACATATCTTTATTCCCCTTTTCTTACCAAATCATATCACAACAACTCTGTTTTTCATCATCTTTTTTATTTATTTTTGCAACTATTATTTCTATCATCGCTCCAATTATTAATGTAAAGTTCTAAATGCCTTCAATAATGGACAACTTGGCAGGTGGATGTTGTTCATCATTTCCTATTAAACACACAGTGCTGCCAGCCAGCATTCATGTTCTCTTAATTTCTTCCTCTTGCTTTTGTTCTGTTTAGTACCCTTTATTTCCTTTTCCATAATGTTTCCATAGTAGCTTTCTTATAGCAGTTAATTTTTATCACTGGCTCTAAACAATTCATGGCAAAAGAAGTTCTCCTTTCTTTAATTTGGAAGATTTGTGTTTGTCATACATTTCTTTCTTTCATCATCAATGCCTCACATAAGGGGGACCAATATTGAAATGGGGTTACTTTTATTTCTATTTTCTTCATGTTCCTCAGACTGTGTTTCTCATTATAATGTCTGTGATAGAGAAAGTCAATTTCTTATAAAATCAACATGTATGGTATTATTCTATCAACAGTTGCTTTCCATCAGTACCTTATTCATAAATGAGAAATTAAAATACATAGTCCCTGTAGCATTGAGAAATATGAGTAGAACTCACTTGATAGTACTTTTTGAAGTTACTGTACTGTTTAGGATGTTCATAGGATGGCGAGAATAGAGGGTGCTCATTGGATGTTCTCTCACTAAAATGTTCTCTCACTAGAGCATATCTACAAATTAATTAATACTAAAATTGTTGTATAAATAATAAGTAAAATAACTTTTTTGACTACATAATACCTTGACTTTATTCCTTGGAAAACTTTTCTTTTTCATTTCAATCTTACCAAATATCTAACCTATTTTTTTAATCCCAACTAAACTGTTACATGCAGATGCGCCTGACACCCATTACAGTTAGCAATCTTACGTCTAGTATCTTAACACATTATATAATAATATTAGTCTTCTTAAACTAATTCAGAGACTATACGTGAGATATAGGAATGAGGAAACATGCAAAAAATTTCAGTTCAAGTTATACATGAAATTTTGCTTTCTAAATGAGTTTAAGAAGGTTAATATTGTTATATAATGTGTTAGGTACTACACATGAGATTGGTGATTGTGATGAGCGTTCGACACATCAACAATTAACAGAGTTAACAATAGAGATTAAAACATAGTTTAAATATTTCATAATTATGAAATAAAAAAAGAAAAAATTTATAGGGAAGAAAATCAAAACTCGAGTATTATATTTACGCATAATAAAAATTTTTCAATTTTAGAGCGCGTTTGACAAAACTAGCTGAAAAGGTAAATGAAAATTTATAAGCTATCTTATTTCTTTGAAAAATTGTAAAAAGATAGATAAAGACATAATTAAAATGACAAACAATGGTAAGTGATTATATAGGGATAAAATTGTAAAAATTTTTCAGCTAGAAATTCGAGAATTAGAGACGGCCAAAAGTCGTCGCTAGAAAGGGAAAATCGTTGCTACAATGCAATTAGCTAGCGACGACCACAAAGGCGTCGTTAAAATGCTCGTCGTTAATGCTGTAGCGACGAGCAAAATGAGTTGTCGCTACGAAGCGTCTGTTTGCCCGACGCTAAAGTTGTTGCTATGCTGAAGTTCGACGCAAAGTGAAAAATCACAAGTCGTCACTAAGCGTCACATCGAAACGACGACCTAGGTCGTCACTAATAATTATATTATTTTTTTAATTTTTTTTAACTAGTGACGGCCATGGCTTTCGCTAATGAGTATATTAATTTTTTAATTGAATTTACGGTTTTATATTTAATTTTATTTTAATTTACAGATTTACGGTTGAATTATTATAGAAATTCAATTTTTTATTTATTTTATAAATTTTATATCATATTTGTTAATGATCTAAAATATAAAGAAAAACAATAAATACTATATATATAAAAACACCCATATAGAAAAAAATAGGGTAAAATAACATTTTGGTCCCTACAAAATACCCGAGTTTTGATTTTCGTCCCTGAAATTTTTTTCTTTTTTATTTCATCCTTATAAAATATTTATGCTATTTTTTTAGTCCATGATGTTGATTCTACTGTTAATTGTGGATGTGTCGAACGCCCATAATAGTCAACAATACTTCAAAAGTACCCTACCACATTGTATATATAAGAGTGTTAGCTTCCTTAAACTCATTTAGAGAGTCAAATTTCATGGTCAATTTGAACTGAAATTCTTTGTACATTTCCTCCTTCATATATATCACAAATAGTCGTTGAATGTGTTTAAGGAGGCTAACATTGTTGTATAATGTGATAGAGTACAATACATATGATTACTAATTGTGATGGGCGTTCGGAAAATTCGTAATTATTTGTGGAATCAACAATAGGGACTTAGAAAATAGCTTAAATATTTTATAAGGATCAAATAAAAAAGAAAAAATTTCCAAGGACGAAAATCAAAACTCGGGTATTTTATAAGGACTAAAATGTTATTTTACCCAAAAAATATATATAAATAGTACATATACAAAGTGTATACAAACATAATACAATAAAAAAAAATCACGGTTGATGGCAACGACGTTGTGGTCGTGGGCCACGATCCTCATCCTCATCCAAGGGCTGGTCATCCAAGTCGCCATCATAGTACGGGTGCGTCTGAGACTGACTGAAGCTGGTAGAACCACCTGTACTGCGGGCATCTATCACTAACTGCAACTGTTATCGGAGTCGTGCGAAGTCCTCCTCCAACCGTGCATACCGGGCCTGACAATGATCAACCATTTCTTCAGCTCGGCTAGCCTGCAACTTTGCCTCGATGAACTCCTGCCATAGCGCCTCGTCAGACGAATGCTGTGACCCACCGCTCCCGCTGGTATGGGCCCGAGACTCCTGAGTGAGGCTGGTCACGTCAGGACGAATGTTGCTTGACAAGTCCTCGGTGCCATAACAACGACCTTGAGTCTTTCCACCAGCAACATCCTTCCAGATTTGTAACTTGGTGGACCCATCAGTGATGTAGTTGTCCCCCATCTGTGACTCCATCTCCCTCAAGCGGTCATGATAATTTGTCTATTGAGTTAAAATAAACTTATAATTAGTTAGTTATTCTATTGCAAATATATCAAATTATAAATAAACAATACTAAGCATAATTTTTCCTTACATATGTGGACCGCGCTCAGTCGTCTACCCAACCACCACCCTTTTTGTGTGGGTGGCCACAAAAAAACTCATCAGGATCTACATCCCGCCCAAGCTGTCATCGTTACACAGAAAAATTACACTAATTAATTATTTTAATTACAAATACAAAAGTAATATAGAAGAGTAGGTTTTTACATACCATATCTAGAGCGACCTCAATGTAGGCTTTGTAGCCCGTGGTGTAAACTGCTCTGCCTCGACGAGAAGCCCAATTGCTCTTGTTGCGAGAGGGCTTCCCCTTGAACTCATCAGAGGCTCAGTAGGCCAAGAGACCCTCCCAGGCCTCCTCACCACACAAAGTGGGCCTAGTCCCACAGGTCCGGGCCTTGTTCAGCATATCCCGAAGGCGTCTAACAATCCTCTTCTTGTACACCTTCTTAATTTGGGCCTCATCCTAAGTGTGACACCCTTCTACCCCAATCTCTTATACATTCAGTAATTTGAAATATTTAGGAAAAGTTACGGACCACATCGGGTAAAAGGTTCACATCTCTTTCTAACAAAACGTCAATTGATTCAAAATCAGCTAAATTAAAATAAAAATTAAAGTCAACGGTTTTTAGAATAATTAAAACCTCAAAATCTCAATGTCAACATCAAAATATCCTTATTGGCCATGTAAGGCACTTAAAATAATTTTCATAATCTCCTCTTAATAACATAAAAATAAAACCCCTATTACTAAGCCCTGATGTCACAAGTACAGAGCGATACCCCTTCAACTCAATACTCGGCACCTGACATGCCATCTTCACTACCTATAAATCAACCACAAAGAACACGATGAGGAAAAGAACACCAACTTATACATGCACGTAGAAGGCTACCCTATCATCACCCACACATAGTTATAATCATCATCAAACCATATCATAATCACATTATCTCACACTTTTATTATCAAATATATTATCTCATCACAAGTTTATAAGTCACACTTCACAAATCATCAAGAAAACACATTCTCTACACTCAACATATAATGCTCATATCATCATATCACATTCCATTTCCATCATAAAATAAAATGTAGGTTCACTCTATGATCATGCACACCAAAACTCATCCCAAGGATCATCACTCGGAACTCCGCACAATGGGCGCACCTCATCAATCTCCCTAGTTGTTACCAATGATGGCCCTACCGTTAAATGCCCTCTCTTGGCCGATAGGTTGCCATTTAAATCCTTATCTTGCAGATTCTCTTTTCAAATAGATGCTATCTTGTTTCTTCATTTAAATCCTTCCCTTTTATCTGCAAAATCAACAGATTTTCTATCAAAATAGTATCATATTCAAAGTCCAATCAAATAATTAAAAAATATGCATTTATTACTAAAAAGAGGTAAATTGGGGAATAAATTTACTATTTTACCCTTGATAAGTGCAGTAATTATACAAGAAATTAACATATATTTTTCACCTATCAGCCGTTGGTGTCTTTGGTTGCCAAGAAACAATTCAAGGTGATGAAAGAGGAAACACAAGCCATAAACCACACACTACTCCTTGAATCAACTGAGGGGCTATCCTTCCACCAGATATTGAACAACTGCTCAATAAATATCCAGACGTGATACCAGATGAGATTTTGCATGGACTTCCTCCAATGCGAGACATCCAACATGCCATCGACTTCATTCCCGGAGCTGTAATTCCTAATAGATCAGTTTATTGGATAAGTCCACAAGAGCATGCTGAGATCCAACGCTAAGTTGAAGAGCTGTTGAAGAAATGGTTGATCCAAGAAAGTGTTAGCCCCTGTGATGTGTCAGCTATTTTAGTACCAAAAAAAGATGGAAGTTGGTGAATGTGTGTTGATAGTCGAGCTATTAATAAGATCACCATCAAGTATCGATTTCTGATCCCAAGACTCGATGACCTGCTTGATCAGTTAAATGGAGCTGCAATCTTTTCCAAGATTGATCTTCGTAGCGGATATCATCAGATCAGAATTAGGTCAGGAGATGAATGGATGATCGCTTTCAAAACCAAAGATGGCCTATACGAATGGATTGTGATGCCATTCGGGTTATCAAATGCCCCTAGCACATTCATGCGCCTGATTTATAAGTTACTTCGACCCTTCATTGATAAATTTGTTGTTGTTTAATTTGAAGACATCTTAATCTACAATAAAGGAAAATAGGAACACTTAGAGAAACTCCAACAAGTGCTACAGACTCTTCATCCACAAAAAACTCTATGCCAACCTAAAGAAATGCTCTTTTTTGACCAATGAGTTTATTTTTCTTGGGTACATCATTACTACTGAAGGAATTCAAGTTGACCCAAGCAAAATCGAAGCTATTAATAGCTGGCCCATTCCAAGATCTATCCATGATGTGAGGAGTCTCCATGGATTAACTTCCCTCCATCAGGAACCTTAGCTCCATCGCTGCCCCATTCACAGATTGCGTCAAAGGAGACAAGTTCCAATGGACAGAGCAAGCTCAAAAGGTTTTGAGGACCTAAAGAAACGCTTGACTGAAGCACCTATGCTAGCTCTTCCAAACTCTGACCAAGTGTTCGAATTCAGTTGTGACGCTTCCAAAAATGGGATTGGTGCTATCCTAAGTTAAGAGGGACATCCCATAGCCTTTTTTAGTGAGAAACTAAACGATGGCAAACTCAAGTACTCCACTTATGACAAGGGGTTCTACGCCATTGTTTGTGCACTACAACATTGGAGTCATTACTTGTTGAATAAAGAGTTTATTCTATACTCCGATCATGAAGCCCTTAAACACTTGAACATTCAACAAAAGATCAGCCGCATATATTCTGCTTGGATCGAGTTCCTACAACCATATCCATTCCTACTTAAACATAAGGAGAGAGTTTAAAATGCAGTAGCTGATGGCTTGAGCCGTCGTCATGCCCTACTTTCAACTCTTCAAACCAAAGTTGTTGGGTTTGAAGTTATTAAAGAGTTTTATCAGAATGATCCGTATTTTCATAACATTTGGAATTCTACGGATGTTCAACCTCTCCAGCAATAACATAGGCATGAAAGATTCTTATTCAGAGGAAAAGTATTGTGCGTTCCCCAATGTTCATTGAGAGAAGCAATTATTTGGGAAGCTCACGTTGGGGGATTAGCAGGTCACTTTGGGCGAGGCAAAACTGTGTCCTTAGTCAAAGAAAATTTCTATTGGCCAAAGCTTGAAAGAGATGTTAATAGGCATATTCAAAGATGTAGAATTTTCTGTTGAGTCTCAAAACATTATTAAAAGGATAATAATGTTTTAAGTCTCGCAACCTCAAGTTTTAATGGATAACAAATTTGGTTATTATAAGAAAGAATATTTTCCGCTGAAGGTATTTGTTCAGTATTTCAGAAGGTGCAATCTGAAGAAACCATATCATCTGAAGTACGTGACACCTTCCGAAGCAAAGAAACCTGCTAAGAGAACCCAACCTGCTGAAAACGATGAACCTCCTAAAGTTGTGAGATGACGTACCAATGCTTGTTCGTCTTCAATATAATATTCTCATAAATTCTCCTTGAAGACTCAAGTCTCTTGTAGTAGTCTAAGATTACTTTTGCCTCTTATTCTTCTGGAAAGTCAGAGAAAGTGATTTTTGGCATATTTCAAATTTCTCTCACCAAAAAGGCAAAGTCTGCAGAAAAGTACATGCGGCTCAGAAAAAGTGAAGTCTGTGAGCTGACTCTACTACCTACTACTATTGAGGGTTCAGGCTATGTGTCACAATGGGAGCATTTGCATTAAATGTTATCTCTCAACGGGAAATCAATTAGAGTTCAACGGACGAAAGCTTTCCTCTCTATAAATACCAGACTCTATGAAGAAAGAAACAGAGAACTGAGAATAGAGAAATCAACTTGTTGAAACGCTGCAGATATTTATACTCATCTGTTTCATTATTTGTCCACTGTACAACAACTTCTATATCCTAAGTCTTACTAAGTTATTTGTACAAGTTTCCCAGTTCAAGCTCTAAACTTGTGTAGTTTCAGAGTTTGAGCATTCATCTTTCAAAATTGTATTTCTTGGGTTAGCCTGAAGAGGATGTGTTAAAAGAATACTTGGGTTTTCATCCTGGAGAAGCTGTGTGTTCAAAGAATACTCGGTGTTGAGCCTGGAGAGGCTAGGTGTGTAAAGAATACTCGGTGTTGAACCTAGAGAGGCTAGGTGTGCAAAGAATACTCGGTGTTGAGCCTGGAGAGGCTAGGCGTGCAAAGAATACTCGGTGTTGAGCCTAGAGAGGCTAGGTGTGCAAAGGATACTCGGTGTTGAGACTAGAGAGGCTAGGTGTGCAAACAATACTTGTAATCTTGCGGGATTAGTGAAACATCCAGTGGTGTGTTTGCCCTGGGACTGGACGTAGCTCACTGGGTTAGTGGGTGAACCGGGATAAATCTATGTTGTTAAGTTCTCTCTACCCTTAACTATTTACTTTCCGTTGTTATCTGTTTATTCCTAACTGAGGAGAGTTCTGAAAAGTGAGTTTGTAATTTGCGCAGCAAAAACAACTTTATCAATTACGCAAATAATTTTGAAAGGCAATTTTACTGGACCTGCTGAAGTGTTTCAGCAAGTCTCCAAAAACTCATTTTTTTAGCAAACTGTTTGAACGTTAAAAATATATTTGCTTATTTCAAAAGGTTTTCCAAAAATCTGTAAAGATTATAAAACACTATTCAACCCCCCTTCTAGTGTTTCATGTGGTCCTAACATTTTCCACTTGGCCAAAACCAAAATCCAAAATACATGTTTATACTTACCTCTGCTAGTTCCAGAAGCACCTTGGGAAGATGTTAGCACGGACTTTGTCCTTGGACTACCACGGACTCAGCGATAGAAAGATTCTATAATGGTAGTCGTCATAGATAGATTCTCTAAGATGACTCATTTCATTCTCTTCCAGAAGACCAATGATGTTGTTCAAGTTACAGACCTATACTTTAAGGAGATTATTTATCTTCATGGGATTCCAAAGACCATTACTTCTGACCATGATGTTAAGTTTCTGAGTCATTTGTGGAGGACTCTATGGAAGAAGATGGGAGCTAAGCTACAATTTAGTAGTTCTAGTCATCCCCAGGCAGATGGCCAAACCAAGGCGATTAACAGGATTTTGGGAAATTTACTCCGGAGCTTTGTTGGGAAGAATTTAAAGCAATGGGATCTTATCTTGGCCCAAGTTGAGTTTTCCTACAACAACTCTACCAATCAAGCTACTGCGAAATGTCCATTAAGGTGGTCTATGGCAATCATCCACTTAGTCCACTAGACTTGACCCCTTCATTTGTTAATAGACAGCATAGTGCAGATGCAGAACAAAGAGCGAAGAAAATAAAAAAGTTGTATGAACAAGTTCGTGAAAGGATTAAGAAGCAAAACTCAAGGACAAAGCTCAACATGATAAACATCGAAGATTGCAAATTTTCAAAGTTCAGAGACTTGATATGGATTCACTTGCAAAAGGAACGATTTGTGAATCAACCAAATGCTAAGTTATCTTCCAGAGCTGATGGTCCATTCAAAGTTGTGCAGAAGATCAACGATAATGCTTACAAAGTAGAGCTTCCAGGTTCCTATGGAGTTTCAGCCACTTTTAACGTTGCAGACCTTTTACCATACTTAGATGATGAAGCAGAGTCTGACTCGAGGGCGGGTCTTGTCAAACCCGGGGCAGAGGTGAATCTTAGTGTTGACAGAGGGGAACCATGGCTCCCCCAATTCTTTTTTCAAATTATTTTATATACATTATATTTATTAAAAATATTTATATTTTTAGTTATCGATAATGAATTTTCTTATAATTCTTCTACAATATTCATTCAATTAGGAATACTTTTATCTATCTACATATTATTTTAATGGTCAATTTTATGATATTATTATATTATAAGCCATAATTGCAATTTTAATCTCTCTACTTTGGACTATGTGTAATTTTGATCTTTTAAATTTATTTTTTTAGCAAATTAAGTACTTCACTTTAAAAATTAAGCAAATTTTGTCACTTGCCAATTGTCTTCATTCTAAAACCCTCACATTATCACTTTTTATTTGACACACCTCAACAAATTGTATTTGTGACACCCTTCTACCCCAAACTCTTATACATTTAGTAAATCGAAATATAGAAAGAATAATGTCCCACAACGGGTAAAAAGGTTCACATAACTCTTCATTAAAAACATCATTGTTTCAAAACAATTCGATTAAAATAAAAATAGAACTCAAATGTTTTCAAAGTACTCAAGCAGCGGAAACTCCAGAATAGAAATAACAAAACATCCTACTTGTCGTGCAAGGCATTTTAAAAATGTTTACAAAATCCTTCCTAACTAGAAACATAAAGAAAAGAACCCCTAATGATATGCCCTGATGTCACATGTACCAGAGCAACACTCCCTCTACTCAAAACTCAACACCAGTCGTGTCATCATCATCGCCTGTAAAATAACCATAGTGTAACAGTGAGGAAAAGAATACTACTCATACATACACATAGGAGGCTACCCTATCCTCACCCTCATATAACAACATCATTGTTGATCACACCACATACTCAAATAACGAATAATTCATCAGGTAATAATCATCTATAAATTATCATATAACAATTCATCGATATCATAATATAAATCTCACAACATCATTCACCAAAGAAGCACTTACTCTATTCTCAACACAATATACTGATTTCTTCATTATTACTCATAGCATCATCATATAATTCAATTTCAATCACCATTATAACACAGGTTCACCCATCATCATATAACTCATTTTCATCATCAACTATGTCACATATTATTCATCATCATATGCACCGAAACTCATCAACATCGTCCCAAGGATCATGACATGGAACTCCACACAATGGGCGCACCTCGTCAATCACCCTAGTTGGTACCAAGATAGTCTACCGGTATCACCACACAATCCGATAGGTTGTACCCCCTCGTTGGGCCCGCACAACGACATTCGACCCTAGGTTGCACCCCCTCGTTGGGTCAGTACAAATCATCATCCCTAGGTTGCACCCCCTCGTTGGGCTTGCACAATTCAGGTATCATCACATATGCACAAGGCATTTCTCCTAAGTTGTACCCTCTCGTTGGGCCCGCACAACTCAGGTATCATCATCATCATAAAGTGATATACATCATCATTAACATCATCATATTCATCGTCAAACATCATTATCATACATCGTCATATTCATCGTCAGACATCATTATATAAATCATCGTTTCAACATCAAATATCATCATCATAAATTATCACAAACATCATCAATCATCATCATCATAATCGTCATAAGTATCGTCAAATATCATCAATCATCATCATCATAATCATTATAAAGCATCATCAATTATCATCATATAAATCACCATAAGCATCATTATATAAACACCCAAACAAACCCCTCATAAGGTCACACACATCATCATCATTATCATAATAAACATCTATTCATCAAGATCTAATCATAACATCAAAGTCACACCAAAATCAAAGTATAACAATGATCATCAAGCACTTAGATCTCAAAATTCACACTGGTAATCGATTACAAACCTCCAGTAATCGATTACCCGCAAGCAAAGCCTCTGGTAATCGATTACAACCCCTCTGTAATCGATTACCTGCAAGCAAACACCCTGGTAATTGATTACAGCATCCCTGTAATCGATTACCTGCAAGCAATCAACCTGGTAATCGATTACATCATCTCTATAACCGATTACCTGCAAGCAAACAGCACTCCAGGCTGCCCAGAACACCATGGTAATCGATTACACAGGGAAACACTAGAAGGGGGGTTGAATAGTGTTTCTAAATATTTTAAGAAGCTTTTCGAAAACAGATTTACAAAAACAGATTTTCAGACAGGTTACTAGAGGGCTGTCTGAAGTTTTTAGATAGCTGTCTGAAGTTGGTTTCAGACTGCTTTAAAATGGTTCTAAACGAAGTTTCTTCTTTTTAAAATATTAAATAAAATATTCAGTCCCCTTAATTAGTTTAAAACTGAAATGACAAAGATAAGGGAAGAGAAACTTAGCCACAGAATTTATCCTGGTTCACTCACTACCACTTGTGAGCTACGTCCAGTCCCAATGCCAACTAGCACTTGGATTTTCTCTTAATCTTGCAAGATTACAAGTATTCTTTTCTAACAAGCCTCTTCAGGCTCTACAAACAAGTATTCTTTTTCAGACAAGCCTCTCCAGGCTTAACAACACAAGTATTTTTTTTTTTTAGACAAGCCTCTCCAGGCTCAACAACGATTACAGAGAAGAGAAATGCTTAAGCTCACAAACTGTATCAGTTTTGAAACTTAAACAATTACAGATGTACAAAGATAACTGACGTATGCTCAGGATAATACAATATGTGTGTACAAAGATGATAAAAAATCTATCAGAGTGTTACAGCGAAAAACTTGCAGAGTTTCTGTTCTTTTGCTATACTGCTCTCTCTGTGATGGTCTTCAAATGAGGGGGTATTTATAACCAAATGATTTGAATCATTGAAGACTCTCAGGTTTGTGAAATCAATGCTAGCCGTTGTGAGACAGCGGCTGCAGTACAAAATATTCTCTGACATATTCTGATATTCCCTGACAATTTCTGACATTTTTACAAGGTTTGCTCCTGCCAAAAAGGTTCTCTTTGTTGCTGCTGCAATTGCTGCGTAGCAGAGGACACGTTGTGACAGAGAACGTGCTTGAATTGCATTGCACAGGTGCCAGCTGTTTGTAGCAGAGAACATGCGTGAAAAACGTGCAGAGGTACATGGATTGTCACAGCTTTAGACAAGAGATGCCACGTCATCAAAAGCTTTCAGACGGCTTTGATGCTTCAGACGGGTTGATCATCTTCAGACAACATTAGCTTCTTCAGACGGATCCAACACTTAGTCTTATATAGTAGGATTCTTGCTGAAAATCATAGATAAACAATTAGACAATTGTATCTTATGAGAAACAACTTAAGTTGAATTTGTTGATCATTAAAACTTAGAGAAATTTCAGTCTTTAAAACATCATAAACCTCTTTATGATATTTTTGAGACTCAACATTCTCCCCCTTTTTAATGATGACAAATTTAACTTAAATTATGCAAAATTGAGAGATTAAGATTTAGCTCCCCCTGGGACAAATATATCCTTTTAGATGCTTTTATATATGATTTTCTCAGAAGTACAGACAACTTTGAACTTTTTCATGTACTCCCCCTGAGTCCTGTAATCACTCCAGATTTTGTTAGATTTAATACTCCCCCTTTTGTCATCAATCAAAAGAGAATCATAGAGAAAAAACAGTAACAGATCAATAAAACAAACAGGATTATGAACTACAGATAGAGTAAAAACAAGTATCAGAGCAAGGATCATGAGCACATGAGATGGAATAAAAACACTGATTGTATTAAAATGATGTAAGGATTAAACAGACAATCAGCACTTGAAACAGAAATATGAACATAAGACAATGGCAATAAATTAGTCCTTCTTCTTCAGCAGGGCTTCAGACAGAAAGGAGATCAGTTCTTCCTTGGCCTTGTCTATGGCAACTTCAATAGAAGACTTCAACTCTTGTTGACCACTTCTTATCAGTTGTTGCTCATGAAGAATTTCTTGCTGATTCTGAATAACCTTTTGTGCTTTCTTTTCTGAGACTTCACATCTCTTCTCAGATTCTTCACATCTCTTCTCAAGGGCCTTGACCTTGGATTTCAGCTTCTGGTTTTCTTCAAACAGGTCAGGTTCAGACTCAACTAGGATGAGCTGAAGGTAGGGACAAACAAATCTCAAAACTCCAAATCCAGGCTGTAAGCCATATTCTGAAGGATTGTAGACTGAACAGAAAAAGGTCCCAACATACTTCAGAAGCACCCAAGCTTGGTTGAATGAATCTGCCTGTGGGGGAAAGTGATCTCTTAAGAAATGGTACTGAACATTTGTGAAGTGTCCAACACCCATTGCAGATTCAGCATCAGGATCACTACACCCAGAAGAAGACCCAGCAGCTTCTCTGATCTTCCAGTAAGATTCCCACATCCAGTTTTCAAGCAGGTGATTCAAGCCGCTTCCTTCTGACATGACAAACTCAGGAAGACCTTCCCATTCTGAAGCAGTCATGACTTCAGACAGGGGTTCTGATACAGAATAGACCTTAGTACCCTTCAATTTTTCATCTTGACCTTCTTTGAGGGGATACCTAGGAACAATTCTATCAGGTTTCACCAAGATTTTGGTTGAAGGCCTGATTGAACTGGTTCTAGGAGGCCTGTAGCCTATCATTCCAACTCCTCTAGCCAAGTCTCTTTGGAACAATTCAGCTTCTGTGTTCAGCATTCTTACCATTAGCCATTCTTCATTGTTCAGCTTCCATGAGTCTTCAGAGAATGGATTGATAAGATCCCAAGTATGTTTAGGAGGGACAACACCCTTCCTTATCTTCTCCAAACCATCAGCATTGTTGGAATATAAATCCCTTTCATCAGACACAGTCTTCTTAGAGAGACCCTGATGAAGTGAGACAGCAGGGGCTGTTCTAAAGTGATGCAGCTCTTCAGACAGATGCTGGAATTTTGGCAAAGGACAAGAGCCAAAGGAGGTTCTTGTCAGTCTCTTGCATAAGGCTGCAATCTCAGCTGAAAGGTTGAATTGATGAACAGATGAGGGTGGTGAAGGAGGTAAAGGTGTGTGAGGTGGAGATGATGATGGTGAGGAAGGTGATGAAGGTGAGGATAATGAGCTATCAGATAGCTGTATGTACAGAGGTGAGAGGGGTTTGAATGGTGAAGATGTGGGTTCAAGAACTTGGTTTTCTTGAGGTGCAGGGGGTTCATACAACAGCTTGTCTGATGGTATGATGGGTGTAGGTGATGAGGGTTCAAATGGTATGAAAGGTTCAGAGGGTAATGAAGTTAGCTGTAAGGTTGGTAGAGGTTGGGAGATAGGTGGAGAAGGTTGCTTTTCAGGTGATGAAGGAGGTGAGGGAGTTACATTATCAAATCTCACCTTGATCCTTTTGTAAGGTTTGAGAGCAACAACATCTTGAGCTTTAGCAGCTCTTTCTTTTTCTTC
Source organism: Sesbania bispinosa (assembly GCA_026901365.1). Lineage (NCBI taxonomy): Eukaryota > Viridiplantae > Streptophyta > Magnoliopsida > Fabales > Fabaceae > Sesbania > Sesbania bispinosa. The sequence continues at coordinate 213,106 of QLOH01000202.1, forward strand.
CCTTTCCTTGGCTTCCTTATCCTCCCTTTCTCTTTCTTCAGAGGAAAGAGCCCTTCTTCTCTTGAAGTATTGATTAGCCTTTACAAATTTTTGATACCTTCCAGCAATGTATGCTTCTTCTAGATGAGAAGCAGTACTTCTGGTAATCCTAACTTCAGACACTGTCTGAAGTAGTTTACCCTTCTTCTTTTTCCTCTGAGGTGCACTTGACCTCTTTCTTTTCTTTGAGGCTTCAGCAATGACTGTTTGCTTGTCATCCTCATCATAAGCAAGTTGTGAGGCAATTGCAAGAGCTCTGTCAGTTCTCTCTTGCTCTTCTTTCAGTTCTAACTCTTCTTGTTCAATGGCAGTAGCCAAAGCAGCAACCTGAATCAGTTCAGGGTCAGAGGAGCATGCAGCAAGAGGTTGAGCAGCAACTGCATCAATATCCACAGCCTGTCCTTCCATTATAGAAGTAGGCTTTGAAGATTGTGCAGGTTCAGACACCTGACCCACAATTTCAGACAACCTTTGAGAAGGTTTCTGAACAGGTTCAGATGCTTGAATTTGTACAGATGCAGAAGCTATCTTAGCTAAGCTTCTTATAGGTAGCTTCTTCAGCTTAGGTTGAGGTGACGCCTTTGAGGGCTTGAACTCATGTCTTCTGATATCTCCTTTTAGTTCATTTTCCAGAATCTGCACAGTGGAACTTCTCCTCTGAGCTTTCTCCATCAGCAAACTTTCTTTCATGGTTGGCGATGGAGGCCTTGGAGTCAGCTTGATCTTCATGCTCTTCAGATTTGATTCACCAAACATAAGAATTGAGTGGTGATCAAAGAGCTGGTGAACTGGAACTTTAAAATGCAACAACACCTTGGTGATGATGGTGTTGTGAGGAAAACTTCCAGCAGAGTCTCTCAGCCTCTTCTGAAGGTGGTACATGATGATATTTGGAAGATTTATCTTCTGCTTCTTCAGAAGATGAATGAGGCAGAATCTTTCCAGTTCAGACACATGGTTTTTGCTGCCACTTTTAGGGATTACAGAGTTCCCCAAGATAGCATGCAGAACCCTAGCCTTATCTGACATATTCTTTGCATCCAGACTAGCAGGAGAGGAAGTTCCATATAAAAACTAAGTAAAATGCTTCTGACCTCCATTTCTTGATTCCCAGCCAGGAGAGAAGACAGCACCTTCAGTCTTGACACCACAGACAATGGCCAAGATGTCTTCATCAATAAAGATAGATGTACCAAGCACATTAGCCTTGATGGTGGTGTAGATGCCTTGAGGGTTAGGGATTCCTCTGGCTGTGGCCCAGAAATCAAGTATACTCTGCTCATGCCAATGTGAACGATTTTTGTTGAAGTATTCAAGCCACCCAGCAGCTTGAAATTCTGCATGAAGATCCATTCCTAGTGCTTCAAGTTCTTCCAGAAAGACTCCCTTGGTCTTCACAATATTATCAGCTCCAGACTTCTTTGGTGCCATTGTTGAAGGATGGAAAGAACTTGAGAGAGAAAATGCTTTCTTGAAGATGAAGAATAGCAAAGGTTTTGAGAGGGTAGTGAGCTGTAACGTACCAAGGACTCACAGCCTTACAGTACTTATAGACCTCTGAGGCAATGATGGCAGAAACTGGCTGCACAGACATAGGGTAATGTGCAAAGTGGATTTAAACCGTCCCTTTATTGCCACGTCATTTGTTCATTTCAGACAAGTGCAAGATTTCAGACATCCTAGTTAATTTCAGACGACCAAAACTTCAGACAGGTCACATGTTTCAGACAAGCTGAAGTTTCAGACACATTATTTTTCATACATACTCACAATGCATGAATGTTCAGTTTATCTCTGATGAACTTAAACCTATCTTCAGTTAGAGGTTTTGTGAATATATCAGCCCATTGATGCTCTGTATCAATAAACTGAATATCAAAAACACCTTTCTGAACATAGTCTCTAATGAAATGATGTTTGATTTCTATATGTTTAGCCCTAGAATGTTGAATGGGATTTTTAGATAAATTAATGGCACTGGTATTATCACATAACACAGGTATAACAGATATTGCAATATTAAAATCTTCAAGTTGATACTTCACCCATAATAGTTGTGAGCAACAGCTGGCTGCTGAGATGTATTCTGCTTCAGCTGTTGATAATGCAATTGTGCTTTGCCTTTTGCTTGACCAGCTGATCATATTTTCTCCAAAGAAGTGACATCCACCACTGGTGCTTTTTCTTTCAACTCTGTCTCCAGCAAAATCAGCATCACAGTATCCTACTAACCTGCAATCCTTACTTTTCTTATAGCACAGACCAAGATTAGTAGTACCTTTAAGATATCTAAAAATTCTTTTTACAGCTTTGTAGTGAGTGATTCTTGGATCAGATTGAAATCTAGCACACAGGCACACACTGAACATGATGTCAGGCCTGCTTGCTGTTAGATACAATAATGAACCAATCATTCCTCTATACAAAGTTTGATTCACTGGTTCTTCATTATCATCTTTATTTAAAGATGCAGAAGGGTGCATTGGAGTTGTCATGGGTTTGCAATTACTTAGGTTGAACTTTTTAAGCATTTCCTTTGTATATTTCTCTTGATGGATCCATATACAATCAGAATCTTGCTTAATCTGAAGTCCAAGGAAAAACTTTAGTTCACCCATTAGGCTCATTTCAAATTCAGATTGCATTAACTCATTAAATTCTTTGCACAATGAAGAATTAGTTGAACCAAAAATAATGTCATCAACATATATTTGGACAAGTATAAGATCCTTGTTAGACTGTTTTCTAAAAAGAGTTGTGTCAACTTTTCCTCTTTCAAAACCATTAGTTGCAAGAAAACTGCTCAGTCTTTCATACCAAGCTCTTGGGGCTTGTTTCAGACCATAGAGAGCTTTCTTGAGTTTAAACACATGTTCAGGAAAAGTTACATCTTCAAAACCAGGGGGTTGTCTAACAAAAACCTCTTCTTCAATGAAACCATTGAGGAAGGCACTTTTGACATCCATTTGATATAGTTTGATGCCATTATTTACAGCATAAGGTAAAAGAATTCTAATTGCTTCTAACCTGGCCACTGGGGCAAAGGTTTCAGTGAAGTCAATACCTTCTTGCTGGTTATAACCTTGAGCTACTAGCCTTGCCTTATTTCTGATAACTTTGCCTTCTTCAGACAACTTGTTTCTGAACACCCATTTGGTTCCAATAATTGTTTTCCCATGGGGTTTAGGAACAAGGGTCCAGACATCACTCCTAGCAAATTGATTTAGCTCCTCTTGCATGGCTAGGATCCACCCTTCATCATGCAGAGCTTCATCAATGCTCTTTGGCTCAATTTCAGACAGGAGAGCAAGAGAATTCAAATGTCTGAATTTTGATCTTGTCTTAACTCCTTCTGAAGTGCTGCCAATGATTTGCTCTTTTGGATGATGTGACTTGTATTTCCAATCAGATTTATGAGGAGGCATCACATCTGTCTGAGACTCAACATTTGTCTGAAGAGGTTCAGAAACAGCAGGAGCTTCAGACAGGTGCTCATCCTTCAAATCGTTGTGATCATTCAGCTCCATTCCTGCAAAATCATCTTCTAGATCTGATAGTTCCCTATCAGTCTCTTTGTTATCTTTGAATTTTACATGTATGGTTTCTTCAACAGTTAAAGTTCTAGAGTTATACACTCTATATGCTTTAGATGTTTCAGAATATCCAATGAAAAATCCATTATCAGACTTTGCATCAAATTTTCCAAGATCATCTTTGGTGTTCAGTATAAAACATTCACATCCAAAGATGTGGAAATATGATATGTTGGGTTTTCTTCCTTTCCACAATTCATATGGAGTCTTTTTTAGAATTGGTCTTACCAATATTCTGTTTTGAAGGTAACAAGCTGTGTTAACAGCTTCTGCCCAGAAGGTTCTAGGTAAGTTGCTTGAGTTGAGCATGGTCCTTGCCATCTCTTGCAAACTTCTGTTCTTTCTCTCAACAACCCCATTCTGTTGAGGTGTTCTTGCCACAGAGAAATTGTGTGAGATCCCATTCTCATCACAGAACAATTTGAAATTTGCATTCTCAAACTCCCCACCATGATCACTTCTTATGACAGAAATACAGAATCCCTTTTCATTCTGTACCTTTTTACAAAATATTGTGAAATTCTTAAAAGTCTCATCCTTGTTTCTAAGGAATATCACCCATGTGAATCTAGAATAGTCATCAACAATGACCAAACCATATTTCTTTCCACTAAGACTTTCTGTTCTAATAGGACCAAACAAGTCAATGTGTAAAAGTTCTAGTGGTCTGCTAGTTGAAACAACATCTTTACTCTTGAAGGAGTGTCTTGTTTGTTTCCCTTTCAGACAGCTATCACATAAAATGTCAGATTTGTATGAGAGCTTGGGCAATCCTTTAACAAGGTTGTGTTTTGCTAATCTTGAGATTAATCTCAAGCTGGCATGCCCAAGTCTTTGATGCCAAATCTGTTTTTCATCTTCAACAGAAATGAAGCATTTTACATTTTGACTTGCTAGATCCTCTAGATCAATTTTATACACATTGCTGTGTCTCTTAGCAGTAAAAAGTGTTTGATCAGAGGAGTCTTTGACTATGCATCCTTCCTTGGTAAAGGATACTACATAACCACTGTCACATAATTGACTTATGCTCAGTAAATTATGTTGTAGTCCTTCCACAAGAAGAACATTTTTAATGAGGGATGAAGGAATTATACCTATAGTCCCTATGCCAGTGATCTTCCCTTGCTGATTTCCACCAAAGGTGACCACTCCTCCTTCCTTAGGTCTAAGGTTTTGGAACAAAGACCTTTCTCCTGTCATGTGTCGCGAGCACCCACTGTCCAGGTACCATTTGTGGGGTCTCTTTTTGTCCTGTTAAACACATCTGCAACAGGAATGATCAATTTTTTAGGTACCCAAGTTCTTTTGGGTCCTGTTTTGTTAGCTTTGGGTCTTGCTTTTCTCTTGTGCTTGCACTGAATCACATTGTGTCCAGGCTTACCACAGTGAGAACACCCAGTGACCTTATTTTTGCTTTTAGAAAAATTTAAGACAGTAGGTGGTTCAGACATGTTGTGATCAAAAAAACCTAGTCCACTTTTGTCAGAGGAATGTCTTTGATTTCCAAGCATTATGTTTAAATTTTTTGTTCCTTTGACAAACTTGGCCAGATCATTTGTCAGTTCTACAATCTGTTTCTGAAGTTTTTTATTTTCTTCAGACACAGTTTGTGAACTGTGGTTTTTAGTCTCAAAGACCTTTTCCTTGAGCATAATATGTTCTATTTCCAGAGACTCATATTTGTTACACATTTCTGTGTGAGCCTTGGATAGATTCTTATACTCTAGGAACAGTTCCTTGGAACTTTCCACCAGATCATCATACATTTCTTGCAAGGTAAGAGTGAATACCTCAGCTTCAGAACTGTCTGAAGATAGTAGGCTTGCCATGAGACACAGATTTGCCTCTTCTGAGGTGTCTTCCTCCTCTTCTGAAGTTGATTCATCCAGATCCTCCCATGTTGCCATGAGACCTTTCTTTTTCTTGAAAAACTTCTTCTTCTTGAAGTTGTTTTTCTTTAGTTTTGGACACTCAGCCTTCATGTGCCCTGGTTGCTTACACTCAAAACAAATAATTTTGTCAGTTTGTATGTCTTTACCTGACTTACCTCCTTTTGAGGTTGAGGGTTGATTCTTTCTGAATCTTCCTCTGTTCTGTAGCATTCTCTTGATCTTCCTACTTAGAAGAGCAAGATCATCATCATCTTCTTAGCTATCTTCAGAGTCTTCATCTCCCTCTGAAGCTGCCTCAGCTTGCATAGCCTTGACGTTGCCATGCCTAGACTGTTTGGTCTTGGAGTTTAGGGCTAGAGATTTTCTCTTGTTGTCATCTTCTCCAAGCTCAAGCTCATGGACCTTAAGAGATCCCAACAGTTCTTCCACTCTAAGAGAGTTCAAATCTCTTGCCTCTTGAATGGCAGTGACTTTGGGTCTCCAGGAATTAGGCAAGCTCCTTAGGATTTTTCTGTTATTATCTCCAAAGTTGTATGTTCTGCCTAAGGACCTGAGTCCATTTGTTATGGTCTGAAACCTTCCAAACATTTGGTCAATGGTTTCAGATTCTTCCATCTTGAACATCTCATACTGATGTATGAGCATACTTATCTTCGATTGCTTGACAGTCTCAGTACCTTCATGGGCTGCTGCAAGAGTATCCCAAATCTCCTTGGCAGAGGTGCATCCATGAACCTTCTCATATTCTGATTTGTTCAAAGAACATATCAGATAGAGTTTGACCTTAGCATTCATCTGGACTCTAGCCTTTTGCTCCACAGTCCATTCAGTCCTAGGTATAGGCACATCATTTAGCATAGGCACATAGTCTCCATCAGTGACCACATCCCAAACATCAATGTTTGTGCTTTCAATGAACAACTTCATTCTATCTCTCCAGTAGTGATAATCTTCTCCATTGAAAGCTGGAGGTCTTGTGATAGAGGCTCCTTCTGTGATGTATTACCTGTTACTGTTTGAAGCTTCCATGTGGATCTTTCAGTCCTCAGACACTTGTTAGGTGTATCAACCCTGAGTAGAGCTCTGGTACCAACTGTAGGAACACAGGGAAACACTAGAAGGGGGGGTTGAATAGTGTTTCTAAATATTTTAAGAAGCTTTTCGAAAACAGATTTACAAAAACAGATTTTCAGACAGGTTACTAGAGGGCTGTCTGAAGTTTTTAGATAGCTGTCTGAAGTTGGTTTCAGACTGCTTTAAAATGGTTCTAAACGAAGTTTCTTCTTTTTAAAATATTAAATAAAATATTCAGTCCCCTTAATTAGTTTAAAACTGAAATGACAAAGATAAGGGAAGAGAAACTTAGCCACAAAATTTATCCTGGTTCACTCACTACCACTTGTGAGCTACGTCCAGTCCCAATGCCAACTAGCACTTGGATTTTCTCTTAATCTTGCAAGATTACAAGTATTCTTTTCTAACAAGCCTCTTCAGGCTCTATAAACAAGTATTCTTTTTCAGACAAGCCTCTCCAGGCTTAACAACACAAGTATTTTTTTTTTAGACAAGCCTCTCCAGGCTCAACAACGATTACAGAGAAGAGAAATGCTTAAGCTCACAAACTGTATCAGTTTTGAAACTTAAACAATTACAGATGTACAAAGATAACTAAGGTATGCTCAGGATAATACAATATGTGTGTACAAAGATGATAAAAAATCTATCAGAGTGTTACAGCGAAAAACTTGCAGAGTTTCTGTTCTTTTGCTATACTGCTCTCTCTGTGATGGTCTTCAAATGAGGGGGTATTTATAACCAAATGATTTGAATCATTGAAGACTCTCAGGTTTGTGAAATCAATGCTAGCCGTTGTGAGACAGCGGCTGCAGTACAGAATATTCTCTGACATATTCTGATATTCCCTGACAATTTCTGACATTTTTACAAGGTTTGCTCCTGCCAAAAAGGTGCTCTTTGTTGCTGCTGCAATTGCTGCGTAGCAGAGGACACGTTGTGACAGAGAACGTGCTTGAATTGCATTGCACAGGTGCCAACTGTTTGTAGCAGAGAACATGCGTGAAAAACGTGCAGAGGTACATGGATTGTCACAGCTTCAGACAAGAGATGCCACGTCATCAAAAGCCTTCAGACGGCTTTGATGCTTCAGACGGGTTGATCATCTTCAGACAGCATTAGCTTCTTCAGACGGATCCAACACTTAGTCTTATATAGTAGGCTTCTTGCTGAAAATCATAGATAAACAATTAGACAATTGTATCTTATGAGAAACAACTTAAGTTGAATTTGTTGATCATTAAAACTTAGAGAAATTTCAGTCTTTAAAACATCATAAACCTCTTTATGATATTTTTGAGACTCAACAGTCTGGGTATAAATACCCCTTATGAAGACCATCACAAAGTAAGAAAACAACAGAGAGAAGGATTTTTCATATTCAAAGAGAAACAAAACGCTGCTAGTTTTTACTCTGTAAAAACTCTCTGATAATATTCTTTGTACACACATTTGTATATCCTGAGCATACCTCAGTTATCTGTGTATGTTGTATTTGTTTAAGCTTAAAAACTAGTTTAGTTTAAAAGCTTAAACTTATCTTTCTTTGTAAAACTGTTCTTGAGCCTGAAGAGGCTTGCTGTCTAAAGAATACTTGTTTGTAGAGCTTGGAGAGGCTTGGTAGTAAAGAATACTTGGTTGTAGAGCCTGGAGAGGCTTGATAGTAAAGAATACTTGGTTTTAGAGCCTGAAGAGGCTTGGTAGTAAAGAATACTTGGTTGTAGAGCCTGAAGAGGCTTGACTGTAAAAGAATACTTGTAATCTTTGTGAAAGATTAAGAGAAAATCCAAGTGCTAGTTGGCATTGGGACTGGACGTAGCTCACAGGGGTAGTGAGTGAACCAAGATAAATTCCTTGGCTAAGTTTTCTATCCCTTAACTCTTGTCAATTCGTTTATACTAATCTAAGGGAGTTGAAAAGCAATTCTAAATATTTTAAAAGCTAAGAAACCTTTTAAAATATATTTTCAGAAGCTGTTTTAAAAAAAAAATTCAGACAGCCCTCAAAAACCTGTCTGAAACAGTTTTATACTTGTTGTTTTGAAAAAGCTTTCAAAAATATTAAGAAACACTATTCAACCCCCCTTCTAATGTTTCCCTGTGTTTCTACAAATTGTCCATTGTTTTTCTTGCAAATATTCTTAACAAGGAAAGGAAAACTCCAAGAGTAACCAAAGAAGAATGGTTTAGTGGAGAACTAAAAGGAAAAAAGGTGTACATGCTGAAGGCTCTAAGCACAACCTGCTAAAGAGTAAATTATCACCCTTTCAAAAAGCAACGTTGAGTCTCAGAATGATAAAAATCCCATTTTATGGTTACATCTTTCCTATCTCAAACTCTCTGAAAATTATGCACTGTTTGAACTATATGAACTCTCTGAAATGTCTCTGTGATGATCTTGTTGAATCTTGCATTTACTGAAAAATTAGTTAAAATAATTATTTTATCTGAGAAATATGAAAGGTCGTTAAATTCAAACGTTTTTAAAAATAACTGTGACCTGGCTCTCTGTGAATTAATGGTTCATCAATCGTCTCCTCGAAGCGGCACGATGCACGACTCTCCATGACTGCGCAATTTTTGTAACCGCTGTTATCAATGCTTCTGATATGCGTATTTATATAGATTGGGGGATCATCATGAGAACTACACTGCAATCAAGAAATTATCTGAGCACCTAAAAGGACTTATCCTCTCTAAGTACTTCAAAGCTTCTCTAACCTCATCTCTGCAATGGCTACAGAGTCTGTATTCTCATGCGCTCATGCACCATCTCACTTTGATAAGAGGATTGTTCCCATAAGGAATGTAAGATTAAGTGATATTGATAGGGCTGGGCACAATATCTCAGAATATTTTGAAGTTGCTGGCTGGACTCCCTTCTTTGAGAGTGTTCCTTCTCCTTGGCATGAGGAGAGTGTTCTGGAGTTCTGGAACTAGTCAGAAGTTATTGTTAACGACACTTTCTGTGGTCTTAAAACCTTTGTAATGGGTAGACCACTCAAAGTAGACTTCGAAGTTCTAAAAGAAGTTATTGGTGTGCAGGCTGAGGGAGCTTAGTTTGTCCCCAACTAGGAGATTAATAATGAAGGCTTTTGGAGGTATGATCAGATGTTGTTTGGCGTCAGACTCTAGGAATCTCCAAAGCATTCCCAGCTCTTGGAGATCCCCAGAACTCTGCTTGCAATTCTTCATTGCTGCATCCTTCCAAAAGGAAGTGATAAGGTCTATCTCACGGAACTAGAAAAGTTTGTACTGATTCACCTTCTACTGAAGAAGAAGCTGAACGTTCAAAGGACCATCCTATATCACATGATCAGAAGGTTAAGGAAAGCTGCTGAAGAATTTCCCCACAATACAATAATCATGAAAATCTTGCAGCACAAGGGATTTCCCATTGACGAAATCTTTGATCAGGCTCCTCCTCCCTTCTTCACTCTTGCAATGTTTGAGCAAATGAAGTATGCAATCTCTGAGGAAGCTGAAGAAAAAGAAGACTTGGTTGAGACTTCTGAAAATGCTCCTGCATCGTCCCCGATCAGAAGAAGAAGGACCAAAGTCTCTCATCCTCTTGGTGCTCATGGAAGGATCCGAAAGGCATTTGCTGCTTATAATGTGAAAATAATGCATGCTCGCATAGGACGGTTAGTAAAGAGGCTGAAGGAAACTCAAAAGGAGTTAGTTAAGCTGAAGGCAGAGAAGGAGGGTGTCAGTGCTGTCGAGACCATGCTTGCTGATAGTCTTTAATTTATCCAAAGAGCCATGTCACAATTTTCTGATCTTTTTGTCATTTTGAAAAATACTTGATGAATTTCTATAATATTTTCTGATTGAACTTTTCTTCCTTTCCAAGATTCTATCTTTGATGCTATATGTGTGATTGAACTTTACACGTTGATATTAATCATTGGTTGCTTACATTTATTGATCTTACGTTTAACTGTCATATTTCAACACTTGAATTTATTACTCAGTTTCACATGCCTAATTTGACTGAACCCTTTTAAATAATGACAAAAGGGGGAGAAATATAACTAACAAATAACAAAGCAAATTGAGAGTTTTGAGATTTATCAAAGAAGTTTTAACTAAAAGTTTTTTTTTTTTTCAGAAACTAAGATTTTCTTTAAAAAGAAAAATATTTCATTTAGGGGGAGTTTTCGCACTTAACCTTTTTATCTGAAAAATAATAACAACTTTGTTTCCTAATCTTAAAATTGAATCTTTTAGATATTTGTTAGTCATATCTAATTTGTCATCATTAAAAAGGGGGAGAATGTTGAGTCTCAGAATTAATTTAAGTATTCAAATTAGATTCAAGACTCATTATCCTTGGTTTTAATGATTAACAAATTAGACTGTATAGAAACAAGTTCTATTGTGAAAGGTATTTTTTCTTTGTATTTCAGCAAAACTGAAGAAGCAACTCTGAAGATGATCAACCCGCTGAACTGAAGAGACTCTCCGAATATCTTGAATCTGCTAAGGAGAAGACATACATCTGCGCAAGCTGAAATGAAGACAATCCTCAAGTTTTTGGAAGATCGATAACCAAAGAGCACATAGATCGATGAGGAATTGATTTCTGTTTGCTGCTCTCTAGTGCAACCTACTGAAGAAAGAACTTGATGAAAGCGTCTTCCTACTGAATAGGCAAGACTTGCTGAAGTATAACAACCTTCTGAAAAGGTTGGACTTTCTGAAACAATTGAAATCTCTGAAGAATTAGAAATCTCTGAAGTCTAAATGACATGCTACTCTCCGAAGACTTGTGAGTCAATCTGATTAATGCATTAAAAGACTCAAGTCTCTGCAAAGCCTTAATGGTTAGCTAAATCAGTTACAAGGTGAAAACAAAGGCATGCTGGCACAATTTCATTTTTCGACACAAAAGAGGAAACCTGCTGCAGAAAAGCAAACAGAGGTCAGAGATAGAGTTAGCGCTGCTGCACACCTACTCCTGTACTGTCTCTGTGATGCTATCAGAAGCTTGCATCTCAACAAGGAGAAAAAATAATTCATAACCGGATTAAAGTGAAATCTAACGGATCTCACCATCTCTATCTGAAAATCAAACTTCTTATAGTAAAGAGAAAGAGAGAGAAAAGAACATCAACTTGCTGAAGTGCTAGAAAATCTCTCAAGATATATTCAAGAGCCAAACTGCTGTGTGACAGAACTGAATCTTAGCTGCACACCTACTCTGCTCAAGACAAAAGCTAAACAAAAGAGAAGCTATTTCACAATGGCTCTAAGAGCATTAATAATTCCTTCTCAACGGTATGCTAAGCAATCTTCAACGGCTATATTTCCAAAACATATATATAGACCTTCATGAAAGACTATAAAGATTGTCGTCAATGAAACCCAAGATAGGCAATAGTGAAGCCTAAGAGAGAACCGGCAGAAGCTCAAAATAATATCTTATCAAGCCAACTCTCTGAGGAAGCAAACTTGTAACATCCCAAATCTAGGGCTTAGGAATTGTAATAGAAGCCTAGGTTATGTTTTAGCCAAGGGTTAGAGGATAGGGAACAGTCTGAGGGATTGGAGTTTGGAATGTTAATTTAGGATGGAAAATTAGTTATTTATTGAAATTAGGAAGTGTGTGGTTGGTAAGAATTAGGGTTTTAAAGAAACAAAAGGAAAGAAGACAAGGGGGAAAAAGAAAGAAGGGGGGCGGCTGAGAGAGAGAGAAAAGGGTTAGGGTTTGAGAGTGATGGAAGAGGGATTATGGAGGTGACGGTGGCGGCCAGGGCTGATGGCCACTTATGGTGGCTATCGTGGCGTCGAGACCACAGGGAAGGGGACAATGGCACTGCTCTGGCGCTAACTAGTGGCTTGCATGGCGGATCTGTGCGAGGACGACGGTGGAGGGATCATTCTGTGCTGCTGCGACGATGGAGAGATGAGTCTGTGCGACTGCGACGTGTAGTCCGAACAGCAACGTCCTGCGATGTGCAGATCTCCGGTGCGGGAAGAAACTGGGGTAATGGTGACCTATGACGTGCGGTTGCTTTTGGTGGAACTGCGGAGGAGAAGCGAAGCCATGGCCGCATGATTGAGCAACGGAGGAGCGGGAGGCTACATCCATGGCTGCGTGAGGGAGTAGCGGAGGTGAGGGTGGCCGCTGCCATGGCCGTACGACGGGGAAGCGGCGGTCAGTGGGAGGACAGCGACCGGGAGGAGCTGCGTGCGGTGGTGGATGAGCGGTGGTGAGTTGGAGTTCTCCGGTCAAGGGTTTCTAGAGAGAGAGGGGGACGAGTTTAGAAAGAGAGGGAGCTAAGGAGACCTTGGTTAGAGGTTCACCATTTCCATCTTCTTCCCCCAAATCCTCCCTATTCAGGTGAGTGTGGTCTCACTCACTCTTTCTTGGTTTTTCTCTTATGTATGCTCTCTATCCTTCCTTCCCTTGCTATTATTAATGTTTATGCTCTGATTTATGTAAATATAGGGTTGATTGTTTGAATAAATTGAATATGTGATTTAGGGATAAACCCTAGATTAAGAAATTGGGGATTTTGAGGGTTCTTGTACGGTTGATGATTAAACCCTTATTACATGATTAATTGAGAATTAAAAATAGGACTTATGTGTGAATTGCAATTTAGTTAGCATGAGCCTTTCCTTGAGCATGCAAACCTCATGTTTGTATCTCTGTCTTTCCTTGTACTTAGATTTATCCATTGTATCCTGAGTTATACTTAGTCATCCCTTTGTACAAGAGAACCTGAGTTTAAGTTTCTCAGAAACTTAAACTTATCATTTTTGTGAACATTATTAAGTGTCTGAGATCCTGGAGAGGCTTGGAGGAATAAAGAATACTCGGTTGAGCCTGGAGAGGCTTGGAAGAGTAAAGAATACTCGGTTTATCCTGGAGAGGCTGTGTCCAAAGAATACTTGTGTTTAGCCTGGAGATGCTGGGTCCAAAGAATACTCGGTGTTTATCCTGAAGAGGCTGGGTCCAAATAATACTTGTATCTGTGTTCAGATAGTGGAAAATCCAGTGGAGTTTTGCCTTGGGACTGGATGTAGCTCACTGTGTTAGTGGGTGAACCAGGATAAATTTATGTGGTCAAGTTCTCTCTACCCTTAACTCTTTATATTCTGTTTAAATTAACCAAGGAGGGTTTTAGAAAAAGTTGTTTTACAAATCTACGCAGAGAACAATCTTTTCCTTAAAGAGAAAAACGTTTTAATAGCTTTCATTCAACCTTCTGAGTTGCATCAGCAAGTTGTTGGACTTCTAGTTTCGGAAGGTTGCTCAAATATTTTCAAATCAGTTTTGCTTGTTCAAAAGGTTTTCAGAAAAATCTGTAAAGATTTATAAAACACTATTCAACCCCTCTTCTAGTATTTCCTATGGTTCTAACAGAAACAGAATCGTAGCCTAATAAAATAGTGTCTGCACAACATAACATGCGTAATCTTTCAGTGGAAGTCCAATATGATCGACTAGTATAGTATAGCCTTTCGGTGCATCTCAAATCAGTCTGACTTATGTGCAAACTACCAAATGTGTTTCTCCAATTATTTAACCCATGTAGTGTGTTCAAAACATCAAATACAATTTAGTGTTTTAATACAAAGTGAGAGAGTTTTTTCTTTTCTTTAGACTTGTTAGCCAAAACTTTTTTTTTTGTTAAATCAAGCATATGATGCATATGTCTTTTCTGTTATTTATATCCATTCCCAAAACTTAAGTATTTGAGGGTTACATATCAACATAAGGAAGGAAATCGAGGTAACAAATAGCATGGCGACTCATCATGCCGCTAGCTTGTTCCCACCTGTCCCGTGAGGCATATGTTGGGTCTCACTACAAACCCTTGATAAGAAGCCAAGTGTAGAAAAATTAAATTCCCTCATTATATGAAGCCAAAGAACAATTCATTACTGAAGTATTTTTTTAATAATTATAAAAAGTGCAAAAATCTAATCTTTATAATTAATTATCAGTATATTTTGAGGTCCAAATTCTTCAGGATATTAATGTTACTTTGGTGTACTTTCCCTATATGAATACAACATATCGAAGTGGCAACATGTGCATTTTAAAATGCAGTTTGGTTTACTGTTATTCCGGATTAAATTAGATCTCTTTCATCCATTCATGCAAATGTTATGTAGTGGTTATCATCAATTAAGGCTTTTCACAGAACGCCATTGAGAGTTGGGACCCTCCATATAGAATAATTCCCTCTAAGAGAGGGAAATATCTTTGTCCTAACGTCTCCGAAACTTGGAATTGGACTACTCTTTCTAACATTATCATCAAGAATATAGAGTACAATGTCATGTCTCTGAAATTATATAGGAGTAACTTCTTGTGCGCAAATACCTAACCAACTACCAATAATGTTTTATAATTAAGTCATCCTAACAAGTATTCTGTGGCTACTGATTAAGAAAATTCTATATATAAAACGTTTTTAATAAAAAAAAACACACAGGATAATTTTAAGGTGGACCAAAATTTAATATAATTTACATTTCATCGTTACTAAAAAGTGAATGAATAATTTTATTTTGTATCAAATGGTTCTTATATTATTATTTGAGTAGTTTAATTCAAAGGAAAATATAGATTTACAATACAACTTATACTAGTTTCATTGAGAATTTATCAATTTAAAGTTAAAGAAGGAAACTTCTACGTACAGTACACATAATTATCGATTTAGGTTTTTCAACCAATATTTCATAAAAGTAACTAACAACCAGTTTAATATCAGTTATTAATAAAATGAGTGTTGATTTTGATGACAAGAAATTTAAGTTATTATATTTTTACATTATATGTGTGGACCACATGGATGGTTCACCCCGGACATACCCTTAATTACATTTATAACATTTACCCTTAATTACATTTATAACAATAAATGTTGCACAATTTCATAAAACCACTTTCTAACTTTTGTTTCTTAATCCGTGTCTAAGAGGGCTCGAATTAATTGGTAGCATTTCCCTTATTTTAAAAGAAAAAAATTAGGGGACATTCATTATTGCTGTTTGTATTTTTTTCAGCAATACTATTTGATACAAAAGCTATTATAAATGCAAAATTTACGGGTAACCAAAAAAATGTATTATTTTTTAAAAAGATTTCTCCATTCATGAAATCATTTGACCAAAATTCATTATGAACATGTAAATATGCGTGTACTTGGAAGCAATTTGCAAAGCAGTGCTAGGTTACTTAAAATATACTCACTGCATTAAAAGTGGAATATATATATATATATACACGTGGTGGTGGTTGGATGTGGGACTATTAGTTGTTCTCAAGTCACAAATTGATTGCTAACGTTCAATTAGCACATTCGTTTAATAAAGAAGATTAACTAGTATATTAAATCGAGTAATATGCGGATAAATGTATATTTTTATTTAATAAAAATTGAATTTATAATAAATTAATATTTAAAAATTAAAAAAAAATTAAACAATTTTTTAATTTTATATTCTAATAACATATTATATTTCATTATTAAAATCTAATTTATACTATTATTTGATAATAAGATATCATAAAATAATTAAAACAAAAAAAGATAATAATAAAAATTTATATATTAAAAAATACTGAAATAAAAAATAATAGGATATAAGATTTTGAATCTTAATAAGATTTAAATTTTAAGATTAATATTTATTAGCATTTAAAAATTCAAATATGAAGGGAGAGAAAATCAATATTAATGATTGGGAAGGAGAATCTCACTCTCACAAGTGTGAGTAAAATTCAACATTTAATGAGAGAAAGAGAAAATGTCAAAAATCATTGTGAGAGAGAGAGAGAGAGTAGAGCGAGTGTCTCACTCTCCAAGTTAAGGTTTCAAAATTATAACATAGACAGAGTTGATTTCTACTCATACAAAATTTAATGAGATATATATAAAGAAAGTCATACTTCAAAACATTCTTTAATCTTAATTGTACTGTGAACCTTGTTATATAGTGTGTCAGGACACCACACATAGCATTGCTCATTGTGATGGATGTTTATCACATACGTAATTAACGGCAGAATTAACAACAATGACTAAAATAATAACTTAAATATTTGATAAGGATAAAATAAATAAAAAATCTAAGGATAGAAATAAAAACTCGGGTATTTTATAAGAACGAAAAAATTATTTTACACTAATATATATCATTTTTAACTTTTAATTTCTTTCAATGTTTTTATTAATTTTAAACTTTAGTAATAATGGAACAATTACTAATTTATTAAAAAACTGTTAAGGATTAGCTAAGGAAATGCACAACCAATTTCTGTAGCTATCTCATAACTAGATTATGGTGCAAATTCTTTTAGCTACAAAATAAATAAGAATTAACTACAAAATATAGTTATTTCTTAGCAAATTATTTATAGCTAAATACTAGTGCATCATACACCACTTTCCATACTAGTACTGCTTATTAGAAGCTTACATTACTACAATATTTATTGACCAATTATAAGACGACCACTTAGACCTACCATACATTTCACCAAATACGTACTCTCACCATAAATAGGAGATAATACCATATTCCATAACCTACCCTTCTCCACTGAGAACCTTCACCTCCATTTTCGTAAAAGAGTAGTACTAAAAGCACTCAAATCACGAATCTCATCCCCCAAATCTTCTCTGTGACACCCTTCTACCCCATACACTTATGTGTTTAAGAAATCGAAGTTTAGAAAAGGGGAAAGCCCCACGATAGGTAAAAAGGTTCACAATCGTTCTTATAAAATCTCATAGTTCGAAAACGACTTTATTAAAAGAAATTAAACTCTCAGATATAAGTCAAACATAAAGCAGCGGAATCACCATACATAAAACCATTAATAACCTACTTTCATACAAGGCATTCCAAAAGGTTCATAAACATACTCCTAGTCTAGAAACATGATAAACTCCCAAATACACCCTGATGTCACATTTATCAGAGCATACCCTTTTAATCATAATCGACACCAGTCGTGTCCTCATCAACACCTGTAAAATATATCCACAGAATACGGTGAGGAAAAGGAATACTACATATACATACACATAGAGAATACCCGTCTTCACCCACAACATCATTACATCATGCCATCAATACATCAATCACCAATAATAACATTCATCTAAAACTCAACATATAATTGATCATCTATATCGACATGTAGATATGTCACACATTAGCCCAAACTCATCATCATAGCATCTTTCATATATCATCATATTCAGTAACATTATAACATCATTTATATAACATCACACTCATTATCATCATGCATCATTCATCTATCATCATACTCATTCCCATCATTATATCATGCATATAGCATCATACTCATTATTATCATACATCATGCATCTATCATCATATTCATTATCATCATTATATCATTCATCTATCATCATATTCATTATCATCATTACATCATTCATCTATCATCGTCTGCCCAAAGATCCTGACTTGGAACTCCACACAATGGGTGCACCTCGTCAGTCACTCTAGTTAGTACCAAGACAGTCTATCGGTGTTACCATACACTATCCGATAGGTTGTACCCCCTCTATGGGCCCTCACAACGACATTCGACCCTAGGTTGTACCCCCTCTATGGGCCCGTGCATCGAACGCCCCATCTTGATCCCCTGAGTTATACCCCCTCTATAGCCCGCACAACTCAATTCACCTCTCGAATTGTACCCCCTCTATGGGCCCGTACAATTCAGGTCTCATCACATGTGCTCATGGCACCTCTCCCAAGTTGTACCCCCTCTATGGGCCCGCACAACTTAGGTAACATCGTCATCAAAAAGGTGATATACACCATCATCAATATCATCAACATCATCGTCAAAAAGGTGATATACACCAACATCGTTATCATCAACATCATCGTCAAAAAGGTGATACACACCAACATCGTTATCATCAACATCATCGTAAAAAAGGTGATATACACCAACATCATTATCATCAACATCATCATACATCAATATACTCATCATTAAACATCATCATAATAAGGTGATATACACCGACATCATTATCATCATCATCATGCATCAATACACTCATCATCAAACATCATTATAAGTGATAAACACTTGTCACCATCATCATGCATCAATACACTCATCATCAAACATCATTATAAGTGATAAACACTTGTCACCATCATCATGCATCAATATGCTCATCATCAACATCATTATAAGTGATAAACACTATTAACATCATTAATCATCAATATCAACACTCAGGATCTCAAAATCCACTCTGGTAATCGATTACCAACCTCTGGTAATCGATTACCCACAGAAAAGCTCTCTGGTAATAGATTACACCACCCCTGTAATCGATTACCCATAGACATACTCTCTGGTAATCGATTACAGCACCCCTGTAATCGATTACCAGCCATCAAAAGGTAGTTCTGGGTTGCCCAGACACTCTGGTAATCGATTACCACACCTGGTAATCGATTACCCGCGACGCAAATCGCAGATTTCACGATTTCTAACCTTTCTAAACTCATCCAATCAATCCCTAATCAATCTTTTTCGTCTAAACATCATTCATAATCATTAATAACATCCAATACACAGTAAATCATCAATCAATTACAGATTTTAGCATCAATTCATCAAAATCCCCAATTTCTCAATCCCTAATCATCCCTCTTTCATTATTCTCAATAACATCATTAATCTCATCCAATACTCATCAATTTACATACAATCAATCATCAATCAACAGATTATATCATTCATTCCTATTTACACATACATCCATACGAATTTAGAGTCTTTAGAGGGTCTTATGGTTGCCCTCACTACCCAATATCCCTACATGCATATACAGGCAATACCCTCTCCCCCACCGTACCTTAAGCGAAGCTTTGATCACAGCGATGAAGTCCTTTCTTGGATCTTGACTTTCACTCCTCAGCAGCTCTCTCTTAAGACTCAGGTTCTCCCCTCCTTAGCCTTTCGCTTACTGACGAATGATACGAATAAGGATTAGGGTGCTCTGTTACCCCTCCTTATAGAATAACTAATTGGGCTTGGGCCCATTCTTACTCCCTTTATTTTATTTTCAAATAAAACTATCTTTACGAAATAAAACTAATAATAATAATAACCCTATTATTTATTTCCCATTAAATTAATTATTTATTTAATTAATCTATTTCATTTAATTAATATTTATCCTAATAAAATTAGGATGTTACATTCTCTCTCTACACACCTCATTCCAAGCCACCCAAACAATTTTATTTTTCTCCATATAATTCCCACCCCATAAAAAAAGATCTGAATAGAGAGTTTAAATTAGAAATAATACCTTTCGTAGACTTGAAGAAGAAGAAAAAATCGAAATGGAATGAAAGACTGATTGCAAGAGAACACAACGACCACTAAAGGACAACATTTTACACTTCAGGCCACTTGGACAAGACAATTCATATTACTTTTACATTAGGGTGTGTTTCTAATTTGAAGATGTTGTGGATTTCAACAAGTGTGGCAAACCAGTGTTAGAGGAGTCGGCAGATAACACTACTAAAAAACTCAATTTTAGAGAGGATTTTTTGACGGATAAAATTTTCCGTCACAAAATTTGTGCCAATGAAATTTTGTGACGAATTTAGAGAGGGAAATTATCCCTCGCTAAATTCCGTCGCTAAATCCGTCACAAAAAATTCATTGGACAAGTAGAGAGGGAATTTGCGACGGATTTATTCCCTCTCTAATAAATCCGTCACAAAATTTCGCGCTGAATCAGGAACAATTTAGTGAGGGAAAATTCCTTCTATTTAGTGAGGGATTTCAGATTCCCTCTCTAATTAGCGAGAGAATTTTTATTCCCTCTCTAATTAGCGAGGGATTTAACATTCCCCTCTCTAATTAGCGAGGGATTTCAGATTCCCTCACTAATTAGTGAGGGATTTCAGATTCTCTCTCTAATTAGTGAGGGATTTAAATTCCCTCACATAGTGACAATAATCTATACTCTCTATTTAGCGAGGGATTTCATATTCCCTCTCGAATTAGTGAGGGATTTTAATTCCCTCACAAAGTAACAATAATCTATACACTCTATTTAGTGAGGGATTTCAGATTCCCTCACTAATTAGCGAGGGATTTCAGATTCCATCTCTAATTAGCGAGGGATTTTATTTCCCTCACAAAGTAACAATAATCTATACACTCTATTTAGCGAGGGAATTCAGATTCTCTCACTAATTAGTGTGAAGTCTATAAATCAGTTTAAGTATTTAAACATGACTATAAGACTTAACATCCTTAAGTTTTAATGATTAACAAATAAGATTATATTAATGATAAACAAATAAGATTATATTAATAATTAACAAATAAGATTATCTTAATGATTAAGTTTGTATAAGATCTTAATAAGATTACATAAACAGATTCTACTGAGAAAGGTATTTGTTTGGTGATTGTGTTTCAGGTCAGAATAATTATCTGAAGAAGAAGATAATCAGAATCACATTCAGAAGATCAGGATCAGAAGAACAAAATGCAGAATCCAAAGAAGAGTAATCCACAACCAAGTTGAAGACCTGAAGACTATATGAAGAATTGAAGACTTAAAGAATTAAAGACTCAAAGATGCACCTATCTGAAGTACAGCTATCTTTTGAAGAAATGAAGATGATCTAAAGCAGTCTTGAGACTGAAAGATGAAGATGTCAGAATCAAGAAATGATCTCTTGGAGACGTTGCAAAGCGTAAAGCACACTCCATCAAATGGAGTACACTCATCTCAGTAGATAAAGCTAGACATGCTTTTCTACCTCGATCAAAGTCTTGCATAAATAAGGAAATACTGCAAAGACTTTCGGCAACGCCTGCTGCACCTGCAACAAAAGGATTTGTGTGCGTAGACCTAGTGCATGTACGCCTGCCAATGTCCAGAATGGGTTAGAAGACTAAACAAAAGCAAGCAAGAAAGATGGTTGAATAAAGTACATACAATTTAACATCTTTATCTCAGAAGAAGAAGATACAAGAAGAATAAGAAGATACAAGAAGAATAAGAAGATACAAGAAGAATAAGAAGATACAAGAAGAAGAAGAAGATACAAAGAAGAATGAAGCTACAATCCTCTTATCATAAGGAAGAAGCCTTCTGAAGTTTCAACCAGTCTGAAGGACGCAACCCATCTGAAGTATTGAAGTTGTCTGAAGCATCAACTCGTCTGAAGTGGTGAAGCTGTCTGAAGTTTCAATCTGTCTGAAGTCTCAATCCGTCTGAAGTATTGAGGCCTTCTGAAATCCGACGTGGCACTACTTGCTGAAGACTATGAAGACTTTTGCTCTCTGAAGATTGCTGAGAAAAGTCATTCTCTGCTACACGTTTCCTTCTCAAGCATATTTATGGAAATAAACACAGAGACCTTTCCTGGTGCTTTTGAATTTCATACATCACTGAGGAAATCCCTGCAACGCAGCATTCGCAGCAACAACGGTGGCAGCTTTATAGCAGCACCTACGCTATACTATGTCAGACATGTCAGAGCCCTCAGAAGCGCGTCTCACAACGGATTAAAGAGGATTCAATGCCATCTCTAAACGATAGTATTTCAACGGATATTTCCTCATTTATACAATCCAAAAAGAAGGCAGAAGAAAGCTGAAGGAGAAAGCAAAAGCAGAAGAAATTCAAGAGAGAGAATACGCAGATTAATATCAAGAAACATCTCTCATAAAGAAGCACATAACAAGTGTCAGAACGGGATCGTTTGTACACCTATTTGCTTAAGGAGAAGCAACCGTTTGAGAAGTTATTACACAATGGCTATATGAGTCACATCATCATCAGCTCAACGGTATTATGAATCATCTTCAACGGCTATATTCAAGAAGAACATATAAATAGCCTTAAGAAAGAATTTGAAGATGTTGATCAAAAGGTTCAATCAAGTTACTGCTAACCCGTTGGTTAGTAAGTAAGTTGATCGACAGGATCAATCAAGTTGGTCGGTCCAACCAGTTGTTGTTTTTAACACAACCAAGTTGGCATGATTGCCCAATTAGTTGTGGGAGTTAGATTAACTGCCTAACCAAATGGAGTTAACTAGGCTGAGTGCCAAATGGTTAACAAGGGTTGACTTGAGCTAAAATGGATCATCAATATGTCAACAAAGTATGATCAGAGAGTTGGTTCTCGAATCAATCAGGATACTGACCAGCTGGTCAGTTAGTCATGTTGTTCAGTTGATCTGTTTGATCAATTAAGTTGGTTGTCGGTCTGAAGACAACCATGCTGAGCAAATGACTATCAAACTGGGTACGGTTTGAAGCTTTGAAGATACCTTGGTGTTCCAATGATATGGGTGAGAATGTAGCCCATGGAAACCAATGGTTGGAGGATAAGGCTGGAGCTTAATTTCATATCTTAGTTAGCCTACTCTCAGAGGATGTATTCCTCATAGAAAAGACATGGATTGTACTTAATTTAAACACTTGTATCACTGTCTATCCTTGTATTTAGTTTGTAATGACTGTATCCTGAGTATGTACTCAGTAATCTCTATGTACAAGAAGAATCTGAGTTGAGAGGTTCTAGAGAAAATCTAACTTAGGTTGAGTAGTACTACTCTACACTTGAATAAGTGTCTAAGAGCCTGGAGAGGCTTGGTGAAAGAAAGTGCCCTTGGTCTAGAGCTTGGAGAGGCTCGGTAGAAAAGACTACTGCATAGGTTGCCTGGAGAGGTAGTTGAAAACAAAGAAATACTCGGTTGGTCTGGAGAGGCCGTGAAGAATACTTGGTCGGTCTGGAGAGGCCGTGAGGAATACTCGATAGACCATGTATGCCTAAGAATACTCGGTTGGTCTGGAGAGGCCGTGAAGAATACTTGGTCGGTCTGGAGAGGCCGTGAAGAATACTCGGTTGGCCTGAAGAGGCTGTGAAGAATACTTGTATCTATGGTTTCAGATAGTGAAAATCCAGTGGTGGTTTGCCACTGGGACTGGATGTAACTCACGGTGATGTGGGTGAACCAGGATAAATTTTGGGTCTCAGCTTTCCTTCCCTTAATCTCTTTTACTCTCAGTTTTGCATTTACTTTGGGGATTGAAAAGTATTTTTAGATTCACCTTAACAAAACAATTTCAAACAAACAAATTCTTCGAAGATAATTAAACCTCAAGTCTCTCTCATATCGTTTGAGATATTACAAAGAATGTACCTTGAATAACTTCTAAAGTAAGTGTCTGAAGTGAGTCTGAAATGAACTCAGTTCATAAATCAGAATTAGACTTCAGACAGTCTTCAGTCTGCTGAAGTACTTTAGAAACTATGCTTAAGATACTCTGTGTAACAATCTTCAGAAGATATTTTGAGAAGCCTTTCGATCAAAACAATCATAAGTTTAAGAGAAAGATTTTCTATCTTTATCTCTCTTATCTTCCGCATGTTTTGAAACTAACTCTGATCTTAAGATTTGTTTTGTACTTTGATCGTTTCATACGATTGTTTTATCAAAGATTTCCAAAATTATTTATGAAAGTTTAAAACACTATTCAACCCCCCTTCTAGTGTTTCCTATGGTTCTAACAATTGGTATCAGAGCTCACCTTCGGGTTGAGCATCTAACAAATGCAGAAGGAGTAGATCCTCAGAAGATGGAAATCTCACCAAGCTGAAGCAACTCTGAAGAATGATAATGAGAATAGGAAAATCATTTTCCAATACTCATTATTCATAAGGCTAAAGCACAGGACGTAACTGGAAAAGGAAAGTGTATCTATCTCTAGATCACAAACGGGTAACACCTTTCCTGTCTAAATTTAAATATAAATTTAAGTATAGTTACTTATCTGTTGCATGATTTGTTTTATTGAAATTGTTTAAAATATATGATTGCATGCTAAGTGTTATATATGTATATTGCCTGATGTTTATAAATTGTTCTGTTGCATATTTTTGCTTGAATGAATGGGTTGAACCGTTGCACATGTTTAGTAGAATTATCTGCATGAATTTATGTGTACATTTATTTAAGTAAGTGAAGAGTCGTAGGTATTATTTGCTTTATTTAAGGTATGTGAAACGACATGATTTGAATCATTGAATCATTAGCTGGTTACTCTCAATCGGCACGATGCACTACTTCCCACATTGGTTCAGTGCACGTAACCACCTTTCATTAACGCTTGAAGCACGCTCTCTTGCTTATATAAAAGGATTGGATGATCAACATTGAAATCACACTCCATTCAAATCCTTTCTCTTAAAAGCCAAAGCATTCTCATCTCAGAAAGATCAATTGTTCCATAGTACTCATGGCAAATACTTCAGTATTATCAAGTAACCCTACTCTCTCCTTTTTTAATGAGAGAATCATCCCGTGTAGGATGGTAAATCTCTCGAAATTTGACGAGGCAGATTACAAGATTTCTGAGTATTTTGATGTTGTTGGATGGATTCCATACTTCAACAACATTTCCTCCTCCTGGCATAAGGAAAGTGTAGTGGAGTTTTGGGACAATATCAAGATCATATCTGAACCCAACAGAACTGGGATTGAAACGAAGGTAATGGGAAGATCACTGTTTGTGGACACCAAACTTATTGCTAAAGTTATAGGTGTTCCTGACAAAGGGGAACAATATTTCCAAAGATGGGAATCGTTACATGGTGGAACATTTGTTCTTGAACAACATCTTTTTGGAAGAAGAAGATTTTCCCCTTTCAGACCTTCTCAACTTCTGAGCATACCCAAAACCCTCCTCGCTATACTAAACTGCTGTATTCTCCCTAGGGGAAGAAACAATTTGGTTATAAGAATGATGGAGAGGTTTGTATTGGGACTCTTGCTGTCAAAGAAGAAAATAAATCTCCCATGGGTGTTGTTGTATCAGATGATGTTCAGAGATGAGATGGGTAATGAGAATCTCTATCTTCACAATACCTTAATCATGAAGATTTTTTTGCACAAGGGATTTTCTATGGAAAGTCTCTTTGATCAACCGTCTCCTGACTCAAGTAAATCACAGAGTCACAAGAAAGGGGGGTTGAGTTGTGACCCTTGAAAACTTTTGGTCCAATCTGCAAGTACTTTGAACAACTTATTGATCTCTGCTCAAGGAATGCCTTGGCTATCAGAAGTTCCTTCTAGAAGATAGTGGTTAGTGTATAATGCCAACTAAGTAGATTAAAACTATCTTCTTAAAGTCAAGCAAAACCATAGGGACTGATATCATCAAAATTTATTCTTCCAAATAATGTATTTAATGTAGTTACAACTTAGAATAAGGTTCAGAAGAATAATATAATGTTTATGCAGTTATGCAGAAGCAAAACAATGAATCTGTCACTTTAAACCAATCTTCTGAAGAGTCAAATGATTTTGTATTTTAATAAAACTTTCCAGAATAGTTATTTAACCAATAACTAATAATATTATGTGTGAAAAACTGTTCAGAAGCATAGTATAAAGTTTCTGCAGTTATGCAGAAGCAAAACATTGAATCTGTCACTTTAAACCTATCTTCTGAAGGGTCAAATGAACTTGAAACTTTATGAAACTTTCCAGATCAGATATTTAAGTAGTAATCAATTAGAATATCAAGTTAGATTGAATTAAAATCATGTTTATAAAGATATGGTAGTTTGGACCCCAAGTTCAATGTTGAGCAATGGACAGATTTCAAGAATTGTGCTTCTGAAGCACCTAACAGTTTCATAATTTAATGAAACTTTCCAGATCAGTATTTTAACTGATATGGATATAATTTATGTGAAAATATTAATTCAAAAATAAGTTTATCAAAATATGGTTTGTAGCTTGCTAAATATTCAAAATATGAACAATAACTAACCAAGCAATAGATGTATGTGCAGAAAATTAAAGAGAGTAAGAATAAGAGATATTGCACACATGCTTTTTATACTGGTTCACCCTCACAATCCTTGGGCTACGTCCAGTACCTACACCTGTAGGATTTTCCACTAAATCAACCTTGGTACAATGACTTCTTGGGTGCACCTCACCACTAGTATTCTTGTGCAGCCTCTTCAGGCTCTTTTCAAGTATTATTTTGCTGCCTCTTCATGCTCTAAAACCAGTATTATTTGCTCAGCCTCTGCAGGCTCTACACCCTCTCAAACCAACACTAACTCTCTCTAGTTAGCTTGGGAGATTACAAACACTCTTCAACAAGAGATGGGTTTTTACATATGGCTCACAAAACACTCATGGAGTGGATTAATCATTACAAAACTGAACCTAAACACACTCTCTAGGAATTATGCGCAACAGCTCTGCATATTGGAGTGGTTGAAGGAGAACCTCACTCTAGAAGGGGATTTCTACATTATGCTTCTTTGGATTTCTCCCCCTTTGTTCTCCTTAATTTTGCCCAGCTGAATGGGGCTGTATTTATAGAGTTATGGTGGTCAAACTAGCCGTTGGAAACCAGCTGTGTTGCTGTGATAAGTCTCTTTCAAGTACAGCTGCAAAAGCTGACAGGTACAGCTGGCTGTTTGACTGGTTTCTTGCTTCTGCAGAACTTGCTTCTGCAGACAGCAAAACTGGCTCATTTCTTCACCAATGCTTCTGTGAATGTGCTGAGGATGATTTCTGGATTATTTCAAGTGTATTTCAACTTGTGTTAATCAGCAAAATCAGCAGGAGATTCATTTTAGACTTTCTGGTTTAATTTGCTGCTTCTGCAGAGTCTGTACTTGCACATTGCTTCTGCAGAATTGCTTCTGATCAACTGCAGATGATTCTTATGCTTCTGTGACATGTTTCATGTTCTGCAGTCGATATATCTTAAGAATGAAATTCTGTTTTTGCTTTCTACTTAGAATTTCCTCCTAAAATGAATCTTGAGATGCTTCTTCTTGCTTCTTCTTGGAGAAGAAGCACCTTCTAGTGTTTCCTTTGGTTCTATCAATTAGCGAGGGACTTCAGATTCCCTCTCTAATTAGCGAGGGATTTTCTATTCCCTCACAAAGTAACAATAATCTATATCCTCTATTTAGCGAGGGATTTTCTATTCCCTCTCTATTTTTCCCTTTTGAAAAAAAAATAAATTTATTTACAACTTTTATTAACATATTCACAATTTTTTTAAAGGGAAAAATATGTTTTTCGTCCCTATAGTTTCGGTCAACTTTAGTCTTTGTCCCTGTACTTTAAATCCTGTGTATTTTATCCCTAAACTTTCTAAACCCCTAAACCGTGGTCTCTGTCCGTCAGTGAGATTTATTAACATGATGAGCTGACTAACAAAAGTTACATGTCAGCCTCAATAGTGAGTCCCAAATAACTGAATGATCATCTAATTAATTTTTTTTAATAACTTTTTATTATTAAAATAATTCTAATTGCTAAATTAGGGTTTTTCATCTGAGCAATTTTACCCGATAAAAATTAATAAAAAACATTTATTAGATGATTCATCTATTTGAGGCTCATTATTGAGGTTAACATGTAACTTTTGTTACCCGATTGATTAGGTTAACAGATCTCACTAACGACTAGGGACCATGGTTTGGGGGTTTAGAAAGTTCAGGGACAAAAATTAAAGGATTTAAAGTACAGGGACAAAGACCAAAGTTGACCGAAACTATAAGGACGAAAAACTTATTTTTTCCTTTTTTAAATTATGAATTTTTTTTGAAAGAATTATTGCATTAAATACCTATTGTTAATTTTTTTAGATTTTGATTTTGATTATTTGACAATTTTGAAATTAAACCTATATCTACAAGGCATCATTTTTTGAATCAACGTGTAAATTCCAGTAGGGAGGGCTAACCTCACCATGATGTGGATGTTCCTGGCTCGAACAGGAATATTGCATTGGGTGGAGGATACATGTGGTTCAAACCGAAAACTATTAAAAAATATTTATTTCCCTCTTTTAAAAAATTAATAAGATGTTATAACCCTAACCTTAAGTGCCTACTTTCAAGTTAGTGGAAGTGCAAGTAATGTTTGAGTGTGAATTTTTATATGGTGATCATAGGGGATGTCGGGGGTGGTGAGGGGAACCTTGGAACGAAGTTTGGTGATATCTTGAAATAAAGTGTAATTATTGTGAATTAATTGAAGATAAATAAAGGATAGTTAATAATAAATAGTAAGAGTCGCCAAAAATTTGTGAAAAATTATTTTAAGCACCTTTTGCTTGGTAATGCATTTTGGTGGGTTTTGGAAGCGTTTCAGAATTCGTGGATAAGTGACTTGCATGATGACATATGTAAGATGTTATAACCCTAACCCTAAGTGTCTACTTTCAAGTTAGTGGAAGTGCAAACAAAGTTCGAGTGTGAATTTTTATATGGTGATCACAGGGGATGTCGGGGGTGGAGAGGGGAATCTTGAAACAAAGTTTGGTGATTTTTTGAAATAAAGTGATTATTGTAAATTAATTAAAGATAAATAGAGGATAATTATTAATAAATAGTAAGAGTCGCCAAAAATTTATGGAAAATTTATTTTAAGCACCTTTTGCTTAGTAATGCATGCTGGTGGGTTTTGGAAGCGTTTCAGAATTCGTGGATAAGTGACTTGCATAATGACATGTGTAAGATGTTATAACCCTAACCCTAAGTGTCTACTTTCAAGTTAGTGGAAGTGCAAATAAAGTTCAAGTGTGAATTTTTATAGGGTGATCACAAGAGATGTTGGGGGTGGTGAGGGGAACCTTGGAACGAAGTTTGGTGATTTTTTAAAATAAAGTGTAATTATGGTGAATTAATTGAGATAAGGAGATGATAATTAATAATAAATAGTAAGAGTCGCCAAAAATTTGTGGAAAATGATTTTAAGCACCTTTAATATGGTAATGCATGTTGGTGGGTTTTGGAAGCATTTCGAAATTCGTGGATAAGTGACTTGCATGATGGCATGTGTAAGATGTTATAACCCTAACCCTAAGTGCCTACTTCCATGTTAGTGGAAGTGCAAGCAAAGTTCGAGTGTGAATTTTTATATGGTGATCACAGGAGATGTCGGGGTGGTGAGGGGAACCTTCGAACGAAGTTTGGTGATTTTTTGAAATAAAGTGTAATTATTGTGATTTAATTGAAGATAAATAGAGGATATTTAATAATAAATAGTAAGAGTCGCCTAAAATTTGTGGAAAAATTATTTTAAGCACCTTTTGCATGGTAATGCATGTTGGTGGGTTTTGAAAGTGTTTTCGGAATTCGTGGATAAGTGACTTGCATGATGCATGTGTAAGATGTTATAACCCTAACCCTAAGTGCCTACTTTCAAGTTACTGGAAGTGCAAGCAAAGTTCGAGTGTGAATTTTTATATGGTGATCACAGGAGAGGAAGAAGAAGAGTTTGAGGGAGAGTGGAGAGAGCACCAACACTGCTGCTGGACGTGCAAATGAGGGAGGGATTAGTTTTTCTAGGGTTTTCCTTTTGGCGAGGAAAGTAGGAGAAAAGAAAGGTAGGGGCGAAAATGACATTTGTAGACAAGGGGACAAACCTACTTTTCCTTTTGATTTATTGTCCAAATTCGAATTTCATGGAGGGAATGTGAATAATTAATCCTAATTTATGTATAATAGTGTGGAAATGAGACAGTTCCGGTCTGGTAACTCCGTATTGCACCCGAAGGCAAAATGGTCATTCCATCATGGAAAAATAAAAAAAAATAACCAAAAATTCTACAAAAATATACTTATTCTAACCTATTTTAAGCCTAAAAATATCATGTCCAACCTTATAGCCACACTAAAGATATCAGACAACAACTTTACACATCAAAAAATTTGATAGCCTTAACAATAATAAGAAAGAGGAATGGAGCTAAGGGATCTCCTTAATTCACTCATTTTTGTCCCTTAATTCACTCATTTTTGTATAACCAACCGGTTTGATCTGATTTTCTCATCTATATACATCAAGAACTTTCTGTTTAGAGAAGTAATATCAATTCATTTTTGGTAAAAGAAACGCATAAGCAAAACAATTTCAAAAAACTTATATACTACTCCCTCCGGTCCTATTTATAAGAACCATTTTTAAGGTGGGTCTTGAACCTTTTTATAAGAATTTTTTCATATTGTCCTATACATTAATTATTATTTGACAAAAATACCCCATTAGTGGAGGTAAGTGAGTAGTTAATTAGTAGAGAGAGTATGACACAATTGAGTAATTAGATAGAAAGAGAAAGATTATGAGTCTCAATAAATTCAAGGGCAGTTTAGAAAATATGATACACATTCATGACAAATTTATTGTAATTAACTAAATTAACCAACTTCCCTAATATGTGTAAAGTAGTTAAAAAGTTCTTATAAATAGGACCGGAGGGAGTATAATAGTTTTACTTTTTTTCCCTTTAATTATTTTCAATTATTGAGTTACTTTCAATGTTATCAACTATATATGATCTTACTAGCACTTTTATTTGTCTTATATATTCTTATATGATCACAAGAACTTCGACGGCATGATTATCTTATATTTTTCTTAGTAAGTATTATTGCTTTTACTTTCTTTAATTCTATCTAATCTTATATGTTTATGTACTTTATTATCCAACATTTAATGTTAAAAAGCATTATTGGTCTCATGTTGATCTGTATATGATAAAAGTTTCCTTTTAAAATTGTCACTTATGAATATTAAATAATAATCAAAATATTATACGTTCTATCTATCATCTACTCGATCGGCTTAAAGCCTTAAATAATACTACTATAATTTAATTTATATGTCCACCACTCCCCTAATTTTATTATTTAAATTAATTATAATAAAAATAAAAATGTTCTTTAATAACTTAAATTCTTTTGATGATACAAGTTGTTATTAACATACACAATTACTTCTCGTTTAATTTGCAGCATATAGAGGTTTTAGAAAAATGACGCAATATTTATACTTACACATTAGAGGATGTAATTAATAAAACTAATTATAATTAAATAATAAAAAATACAAACATGAAACAATATTATGTATAAATGTGTATTTAATATATAATTTTCGTATGACGTGGGACCGGTATTGTATTTATGGGAACCTGTCGATAAATGGTTGGTTAGTGATTGAAGAGAGGAATGAGCATTATTTGCATGGTACAGGGTCTGTACTAAATATCAATTAAGTATGATAATACAGGCTATTCCATATTCTCCACCATACATTCTTGTCAATCTGACAGCCAATAAATGTGATGCATGTGGGGAAGAAGAAAAACCTCTAATCAAATAATGACAACCATATTATGATGAATGGGGAAATTCCCAAAGTTTGTGTTATGTTGTCGATCAAGTTTTCCCCTATACATCCGTGGCCAGCTTTTCAAACCATTTTGCTTTGCCCTTTTCTGATAAATTATGAAGTGTTAATTACTAGGGGTACCCTAACTTGCTTATAGGTATAAAGAAATTTGTTAATGCGATAATGACAGTGATTAAGAAATAGGTGCACTACTTCTTTTATTTCAACATATCACTTCTAAAAAGTTGATTTTTATCATCATATATGTTATTTGAGATAATTAATAACTGATTAATTAATTATTTTATTGAATTTAACTTTTGAAATAGTAAATGAGACAAAAATTAATAAACTAAATCTATTATTGTGAGCATTTTAATAAGAAATTCAGCCAAATATAATTAATAATTAAATTTATATAATAACTTTTTTATTTGTATACAATAATATATTAATGATAAATAATAATGTTAATTCGTCTTTGGTCAAATTTTGTTTGCTTCTTTAGAAAATAAAAGTCGGTCTTATTTTAGGTCATTTTGAAAACTTATTCAACTATTATTATTCGCTCTCATCCATTTTATAAGGTATTTTTAGATGTTTTTTGTAATTTCTTTAATAAGATACTTTATAATTTCAAGAAATATTTATTATTATTATTTTTATTTTTATTTGCCCTTAATTATTAAAAAATTTATTATGCTTTCATTTATCAAATGATAGTGGAGTTAGTTAATGGTATTAAATATGGGTAAAATTAGAAAATCATACTATTTTTCATTTTAAAATCATAATAAAATTAACTAATTAACTTTAACCATTCTCATTGATTTGTGTAATTCGATTAAGTGTCTCTTATAAAAGTATGACAAGGATATTTTCTTAGACATTACCTTTTCAATTGATAACTGAGAGAGGTTAATAAAGTAATATTTGTAACGTCCTAATTTATGGACTCAGAAATAATGCCCGTTGGAGACACTATTCCTGAACTCCTTGAAATCATTTCGTTAAATTTCCGATATCGTCATACATTTGCTTAAAACTTTCCAACGATTACCTTAAGCCAAAACAAGACAAACGTTAAAGATCTTAAATAAGTATGAAACCTACTTAAGTTCAGGGAATAATCCACACTTGGAGAAGTGTGATTCAATGAACTCATACCAGAAATCCGGCAGAGTCTCCCCTTAATACTAGACAATTACCAAATTCAGCTTAACCTGGAAATCAGCAAAAGCCAGTACAGTTTATTAACATGCATATTATAACAGTAAAACTAGACCTCAGTGGTCAATTCAGAATTATTTACACTTATACAATCTACATCAATACAATTCAGTAATAGCCAATTAACAAATACAAACATTCCAATAACTACTCCTAATAAACTAATCTCCCTGCTGAAATAAGACTCAGCTCCACTCACACCTGAACTGCTTCAACCTCACCGGAGGTACCTGCACCACTAAAATATGTCCCCGAAACGTGGGATGAGATAATAATCTCAGTGAATATAACTGCATGCATGAATGCAAGGAGCAGATATCAATGACAGCTTCACAACTCAAGAACTTCATATATTTTACTCATTCATAAATCCAATTACATAAAGCATGGTTACCAATGATTAATAACAAACTAGGAGCAATAAGTAATTCACTTAACATGATTTGCTAAGTAATGCAAGATATGATGCTCATGATGCACTCACTGCTGTGCCCAGCAGGCATGATCTTATCACTTTCTAGAGTTAGACCTGAGCTCAGACTACGGGAACCGGCTTTCCCGAGGACGAATCCCACCCAAACTGGACCGAAGTCGTGTTTTACTTAATTACTTGATTTTTAACTCATGGCGCAAAAGCCGACTTAATTAACTCACGGTCGAAACCGGCTTACATTATTCAAATGCACCTAATAACACTTTTCGTAAGTTTGCCACTAGTGCAAAAAGGGTCTTCTACGACGGTTTAAAAATGACCTTTTACGACGGTTGTACAACCGTTGTTGATACAGCCGTCGTTGATAATTGGTATTTTTACGACGCGTGAGGACCGTCGTTGTAAAGGAGAAACCACGACAGTTATTTCTGGTAACAATCGTGGATAATTGGCTTTTAACGACGGTTTTACTGGTAACCGTCGTGAAATGCCATACTATCCACGACGGTTGTGGTCATAACCATCGTGGAAATCCCTCCACCCCCCTTCTTGAAGCTTCTTATCCACGACGGTTGTGGCCACAACCGTCGTTGTAAGTTACTTTCAACGACGGTTGTGGCCACAACCGTCGTTGTAAGTTACTTTCTATGACGGTTCTGGCCACAACCATCGTGGAAACCTTTTTTTTTTGGTTCTTTCTGTTTTTACAATATTCCCAAACCTGCAAACAACAAAACCAATCCATACAATACCGGCAATGAATTATCAGCAATACCAACAATAGTTTAATCAAATATGCATCCATTAACTGAAGAATACAACACTTCACATAGTAATGACACTAATCAATTTACATAATAATCTTTGTCATGTAAAATCTAATTACCTAGACATAAACTATATAAAAGCTAGTATAACTAATCAAACTATGGTCAACTACTCTAAAGTTTTGTTATACAACTCAATAACATATGTAGCCCATGCCTTTTTGATGTAATCAATTGCAGCAGAGTTAAGCGAGCTAGTATCCATGAAAAACTGCAAAATAAAATAACTTGTCATTAGTGGATAGATCAATTATGAATGTGGATTTATTGAAGAACTGTTTAAATATTCTGGATTACCTGGTCCAATTCGGTTTGAATTCCACCTTGCACAATGGAAGACATCCATTGCATGATGTAATAGCCACACTCATATCCTCCAACTTGTTTGTTACACTACAATTCAAAATGAATATTAGTCAAATAATTAAAACCGTAGAAAACACTTTATTAAAATATCTTATTGAATCCATGTAAATACCTTGACGTATTTCCAGGATAGCTTATGAGCTCTATGTGAACCTATACCCATCAACATTTGATATGTTGAATATGCACTAAGATAAAAAATATCACACAAGTTAGAGAATAATAATTCAATAAAATACTAATAATGTTAATAAATTCATTGCCATTACCTATTGACTGTGTCAAAAAATCTCTTTGGGGGCCTCTTATGCAATGAACAAAACCACACAGCGGTGTCTTCTTCGACAGATATAACCAGTAGTTGCCAGTGGCGGCTGCATTGAAAATTAGTTAATACTGCAAGATATTCACATTGATAATGATAAAAATACTAAATAAGCTAGAAGTATTTGCACTTACTCATTATAGTAAAGTGAGAAATAAATCTTTTTCCCCTCATCTTGCAAGGCATTGGCGATGTACACCTGTATATTTGTTCTTTGATTTACACCCTCGCAGGTTAGATGAGGGTCAATGAATCCATACACATCTTCATGTGAGGATAATGAAGACAAATACCTAAAATAAGAAATATTTCGTTGTGAGAAAATTTCCTTCCAAAATTACTTAATAAGAAAACTACAAGTTTAGTTGTCAATGTACTTACAACTTCCACACATGAATGACAGTGATGTTAAGATATTCATCGCCCTGCACAACCTCTGCTATATCTGAGACGGTTAAATAAAGGGGTATGGGCAATTCCTGACCAAAAACTTTCGCATCCCATGGCAACTCGATAAAGTTCTGACGAATGGCGGATCCAACCTCCATCAAGCTAGCAAGTGGATCATCGGTTGAAAAAGGTCCCTTTTTGGTATTATCTTTTGTCTTTTTTCCTGAACTTTTTGTTGCATATAAAGAACAATGGATACATTGTTGAGGATATAAAAAACAAACATTTAAATGTGAAATGTAGTAATATATATAAGTGCCAACTATACCATGGGGGTTGGAGTTTGCCTAACTAGATGAAGGGGCCAGGCAATAAAGGTCTGATATGCTTGTGATACAATAGCAACCTCCAATGTCTGGATAGGCACATGAGCATTACCATCTATAACCTTTTCCATTGTTACCTTCACAGTGTCTGGTGAAAGAGGAATATTAGGTACCGTGGTGGCCCCTATGAAAACCTTCCCTATAGCGACCAACTTAGGGGATGGTGTGCACTCCACATACAACTCACATGGGATTTCATCCCTCGGACCCCCTTCAGGTGAACAACTACCCTTTGTGCTGATTTTAACTGTATGAGCCACAAAGTCTTGAGTAGGAGCACCTGCCTGGGATGCATTCAACAATTCCTACTTGTACTGCTCCAATTCGATCTTCATTTCCACTCTCACCTTCTGTGTGATCTCATCTGTGAGCACTTCTCTTAACTCTTGGATGTGCTCACTGTTAGGGGGACTTGATGAGGAGTCCCGTGAGACAGGACCAAAAAATGACCGAATACCAACGCCTGGTCCAGCAACACGAACACGACCAGGGTGCTCAAGTCGTCCAATAGTAGTAGCAAGTATATCCTGACGACCTTGTGGTGTAAAGGTACCCTGAGTAGATTCCTCAACCAATGAATCATGCAGTTAACAAAAATAGTGACATACATCGTGACTAAGTAATCAAGAATTGGTATAGGAAATAAAAAAGCAATTACAAATTTAAAACTTACAATCTTCTCAGAGATAACGTGTGAATCTTCAGAGGTATATACCCCTGACCGTTTAAGACGGGCTTGCTTCCATTTTTCATGACGTGTAGGCGGTGATGGAGGGTCTACACCAGGATCATTACCATTTGCAGCTCCGTCTTTGAACTTCTGTTTGATCATTTTTTCTTCCAGCTTTTTATAACCCCCACAAGACAGAATGTGGGGGGTCACATTATGTGCTTGAATTTCCTTTGCCTTCCTCCTAACCTCCTATAGTGAAAGAATAATAAATTACTACAAATCTATGCATGTATATCTCACTTTTTTTATTCAAAGGTGTGGCCCTATCCCATTCAGGAAGATTCACTTTTCCTTAGTTCATTATTGTGCAAATTTTAATTCTCATTCCATAAAATCCACAAAATTTCGGCAGCATTTCGCATTGGTCTTCAGGTGGCACGAAATGAAAGTGGTGAACCACAATCAAATATGCCCCCGAAGAACAACACAAATGCAACGAACCGAAATTTCAAGAATTGTATGAAATGCTTATTAAAATTTACTTATTAATGAACTATAAAAAAGTGATATATCTTCCCAAACTGTCCATCCGGACAATTCAAGATTCAATAAGTTCACTATAGTACCCCCTCCTTTTGTTAATATAACAAAGATGTATGAAAAAGATAATTCTTTGGAGGGAGTACTGCAATCTCTATATTGAATCTAAAATGGGAAACTAAGGTTCACTCAAGTAATGGATCAATCAATTCATGAAAATCAACCATAAAATACGGTAAAACATAATTACATAAAATGAATAAACATAAACAAAGGCAAAATCTTCTTACAAAACCTAACTCAATAACCTATTTCAATAAGACTAAACTTCCTAACTCAATAATCTAACTATTCAACAAACTAACTCAATAACCTAACTCAACTCAACAAGATAACTAAATAAATTTCAATTCTAACACAATTAATAGTACATGGATAACTTAATAACCTATTTCAATAAGACTAAACTTCCTAACTCAATAATCTAACTATTCAACAAACTAACTCAATAACCTAACTCAATTCAACAAGATAACTAAATAAATTTCAATTCTAAAACAATTAATAGAACATGGATAACTAAATAACCTAAATCATTTAATTCAACAACGCATTAACATATAATGGAACTAACAATTCAACAATTAAACTCTGTTGAGTCTCAAAAATATCATAAAGAGGTTTATGATGCTTTTAAAGACTGAAATTTCTCTAAGTTTTAATGATCAACAAATTCAACTTAAGTTGTTTCTCATAAGATACAATTGTCTAATTGTTTATCTATGATTTTCATCAAGAAGCCTACTATATAAGACTAAGTGCTGGATCCGTCTGAAGAAGCTGATGCTGTCTGAAGATGATCAACCCGTCTGAAGCATCAAAGCCGTCTGAAAGCTTTTGATGACGTGGCATCTCTTGTCTGAAGCTGTGACAATCCATGTACCTCTGCACGTTTTTCACGCACGTTCTCTGCTACAAACAGCTGGCACCTATGCAATGCAATTCAAGCACGTTCTCTGTCACAACGTGTCCTCTGCTACGCAGCAATTGCAGCAGCAACAAAGAGCACCTTTTTGGCAGGAGCAAATCTTGTAAAAGTGTCAGAATTTGTCAGGGAATATCAGAATATGTCAGAGAATATTCTGTACTGCAGCAGCTGTCTCCCAACGGCTAGCGTGGATTTCACAAGCATGAGAGTCTTCAATGGGCCAATCATTTGGTTATAAATACCCCCTCATTTGAAGACCTGAAAGATAGAGAAGCATAGAAAAAGAACAGAAACTCTGCAAGTTTTTCGCTGCAACACTCTGATAGAATCTATCATCTTTGTACACACAAATTATTTTATTCTGAGCATACCTCAGTAATTTCTGTACAATCTGTAACTGTTTAAGTCTCAAAACTGATATAGTTTGTGAGCTAAAGCATTTCTCTCATTTGTATTTGCTTTTGAGCCTGGAGATGCTTGTCTGAAAAAGAATACTTGTGTTGTTGAGCCTGGAGAGGCTTGTCTGAAAAAGAATACTTGGTTGTAGAGCCTGAAGAGGCTTGATAGAAAAGAATACTTGTAATCTTGCAAGATTAAGAGAAAATCCAAGTGCTAGTTGGCATTGGGACTGGACGTAGCTCACAAGTGGTAATGAGTGAACCAGGATAATTTCTGTGGCTAAGTTTCTCTTTCTCTTATCTTTTTCATTTCAGTTTTAAACTAATTAAGGGGACTGAATATTTAATCTAATATTTTAAAAAGGAAGAAACTTCTTTTAGAACCATTTTAAAGCCGTCTGAAACCGACTTCAGACAGCTATCTAAAAACTTCAGACAACCCTCTAGCAACCTGTCTGAAAGTCTGTTTTGTAAATCTGTTTTCAAAAAGCTTCTTAAAATATTTAGAAACACTATTCAACCCCCCCTTCTAATGTTTCCCTATGTTCCTACAAACTCAACAATCTAACACAATTTTCCATAAAAATTTACCTTATATTTCTATATAAAACTAAATATAATTAGGCATATTTAAATTTTCTATATTAATTTAAATAATTCAATATCTAACTCAATAACCTAACAATTCAACAAATTAACTC
This sequence comes from Sesbania bispinosa, assembly GCA_026901365.1. NCBI lineage: Eukaryota > Viridiplantae > Streptophyta > Magnoliopsida > Fabales > Fabaceae > Sesbania > Sesbania bispinosa. The sequence goes on from QLOH01000202.1 coordinate 252,202, forward strand.
AATAATCTAACTCAATTGAACGACCTAATCATACAAATTCCAATTCTAATAGTACAATTACAATAGTTTTAACCAAAAAAAATTAACACATAGTATCACTAACCTTAGGAGGGGAAGAGGAACAACAATGCAATGGAGGACCAATGAAGAGCAATGGTAGAAGAAGGAGACTTGAGGAGGCACAGTGGAACAAGGGAGAGAGACGGTGGGAGATGGGAGAGGTGGAGAGAGGGAGAACGGTGGGGAGAGGGAGGAGAACAGTGGGCAGAGGGAGGATAACGGTGGGGAGAGGGAGGAGAACGATGGGGAGAGGGAGGTTTAGAGAGAGAGAGAATTCTGCGTGTAGAGAGAGAGAATGCAGGGTTTCTCTCGCGCGACGCAGGGGAGAAAGGGAAGGGAGAGTAATAACGACCCTACCACGACGGTTGCTCAGGCACCCGTCGTGGTTTCCCCCTTTGGCTGCGCACACCCCCTTTTTTGCTGTGCACACCACTTTTTACGACGGTTATGCATTTAGACTATTTTTTCTTATGCACCCCAACGTTTTGCTTTTCACAGACGCGTCATGACTTGAAAACTGATTGCTATCCGCACCAAAAATTTTACTTCCTGCACCTATTTTTTTCTGAACCCCTATTGCTCACAGCACCACCGTTTTACTCCTTACACCACCCTTTCTACGACGGTTCCATTTACGACCGTAGTAAAAAGTCACTTTTTTATCTCTTTCAACGACGGTTTGTGTGACAACCGTCGTGGAAGGTGTTAGCAACGACGGTTCCACCACAATCGTCGTTGTTTGTTACGTCAATATTTACAAAAATGCCACCGCGTCATTTACTACGACGGTTCCCCCCACAACCGTCGTAGTAAGGCTGACGTAGTAAGCTATTTTTGTAGTAGTGTGCAAATATCATAAACTTTGACATTCATAGGTTTTTCAAGCAAATCCTAACCTCAATCATTCAATTTCATACAAACATTACCAATTCAATCAAATTAACTCTATAGAAAGGGAATTAAAGGAATGAGGTTCATACAAAGAGCATTTCGACAGTGTCGCTAATCTCGAGTGTTTCGAAAGTTCGTTTCTACAAACATACATCTCAATTTCCAATCCAAACATCGAATTAGACATTTCAATCCATAAGTAGTATTATACGAAGGGTTATAATCGAATAGAATACTCATATGAGTTACAATCGAGGGGTTTCGATAGTTTCGTTAGTTTCGAAACTAAAGATTCTGACGCTCGATTCTATACTCATATGCTCAATCTATCGATAATCAGTCCAAACATCAAGAAATTAACAATTCAATCATCAAATATCCAACATCAAGAAAGGGAAAGAGAGGAGGGTGGGAACATGCATTGAGACCAATAGTTTCTACTCTAAAAGTGAGTTATACTCACCAATTTCTTGAAATTCTCAAGAGGAATTGATGGATTGGAAGTTCCTTTGGTGAATCCAAGCTTTGATTCTCCCCAACCACTTCAAATTTCTACTTTCTCTCTCTAGGGTTCGAATGGTGAAGAAGGCAATAGAAAATTCTGAGTTTGCATGAAAAGGGTATATATATACTGGACAGCTGGTAATCGATTACAGTAATGTTGTAATCGATAACCAGAGGTAGAATTTACACTAGGAAACGTTTCTAGGAATCTAGTAATCGATTACCAAGAACTCAGTCCTCAGGTAATCGATTACAACCCTGTGAGTAATCGATTACCTAAAAACTAGCTCTCGGGTAATCGATTACAAACTCCCTGTAATCGATTACCAGAATCCAATCTTTCTTAAATTCACTTAAATTAAAGCCTAAACTTGGTTTGTAATAGGGTTTTAACCTATAGCTCCTTAATTTTACCCTTCCTTACTTACTAATACCTAATTCTTTTGTTTACAACCTAAAAAATTATTTAAGCTACTAATTTGTGGGATGTTACATTATTAATATTCTGAAACATTTCAATCAGAGTAATTTAGTAAAAATAACTAATTTTCGTACCATAAATGTTTTATTTAATATTTTTAAATTTTTATACTACATCTTAAATAACAAATAAATTGAATCAAGTTATTATTACATGAAAAATATAACCGTTTTAACACATCTTGTTATTTTAAAATTGTGTAATATTTTGTTTCAAATTAAGTAATTTGAATAACGCAATTAATCAATAAAATGGTTATGAAAATTGAACTAGTCCAACCTGTCGGTTTTGAGGTCTAGTTCATTTAACCCAAAAAGTGGTTAATTTTAAATTAGTGAGAATTGATGGAAAATGAATCGATTGTTAAAATCGGTGAAAATCGTTAATTCGGTGTATGAAATCGGTTTGAATATCATTTTCAAAAAGTTTTAATTATTTTATTTTAAAACATTTTTGACATAAATCAAGATAATTTTTTAAGGATTTCACATGAATATCTAATTTTTAGTTAATCATTATTAATTTTTTTATTTTATATCACATATAATCAAGTTCTTTATATTACTTTATTTATCATCTTTTATATCTTTATTTCTTACGGTTTTATTACTTAAAAATATTATATAATATTAAAGTTTAAATTTAATTATCAATGATCCAACCACGGTTCAATTAATAAATCATGAGTTAGTGTTTTAACTAGTTCAATTATTACTGATTTGATTTTAAAATATTCACTAATATGTATATTGTATAATATTCATAAATTTGAATAGGTTTTAAAAATGAAAAACTAAGTAAATTGATAGTAGGAAGTGTACGGATCTAGAATTGAGCAAAACCAACCGATTAGAATCAAGAACAAGCACTAAAACAAGCGAATATAGCAGCTGGGTAGCAGCTAAATTCACGCAAGAAAATGAGAGAAAATGAAAGAAAAAGTGGAATAAAAAGAGATGAATTGGACGCCAGTGAAGCAGATGACCCCCACAACAGATAAGTCATAGTGCTAGACGCCACTGATTAAGGAGAATCAGATAAGTCTCTGATTGGTTTAAGCAAGAACAACCAAGCCTTCTCTACTCACAATGAGGAGGAATTTTGGCATAATGTCTTTACTCAAAATCAAGCTTGAAATGCATGGGGGGTGGTCTCCTATTTATAAGAAAATTGGTGGCTAGGTAGTGGGAAGGAAAATATAAGATGAGTGAAAAACTATCCTAAATGAGTCTTGAAACTCAGGACCTCCTAGTCATATAGCTAAATTATCTCCTAACCATTAAATCCACTAAAAGTAGCGCCCCACTTAAGCTAATCCTAATTAGGAAAATACAATTAAGCAAATTACAAGGAAATCCTAATTACAATGAAAATTAACTAAAATTAATTCTAATTATGATGAAGTCTTCTTGTTGACTTGGTCAAGGTTAGTCAAAGGTCAAAGGTTGACCATGGAAGGGGTTGACCAAAACATGGTTGACCACGGCTTGGTCCAGCTCCATGCGCCCAAGTTAGGCCTAGGCTCCCCTTCAGCTCCGCTGCCAGCTCACAGTTCCACTAGCAGTTGCCATCATTCTCTCCCCCTTAGAAAGGATTTGACCTCAAATCTGAAAGATCAGAAAGAAGCCATAAGAAGAAGAGGAACAAGGGTAGAAAGAAGGAGATGGATGTCTAAACTAGCAAGTAAGAAGATACTCCCTTAGTCTTGGGAGAGTACAGCTGGACGTCCACAAGATGAAAATCTTCCTTAAGCCTAGACAACAGAAGAAGACCCATAAGTATTATTCCCAAGCAAGCAAATTGTAGGCTCTTAACAAAATACTTGGGGATCATAAAGATTAGCAAAAGAAAAACATAGGATGTGAGCAAGAGGTAATTAAGATAAGGGTTAGAAAACTCCCTCAACGAAGATTGAACCATCTCGTCCATGTACTTTGTGGATTTAGATCCTGGATCAAAGACTAATCTTTTGAAGCCTTCCCTTGCAAGTAAGATAAGTAAGTGGTCATGGAGAAGGCTTAGGAAATAAATTTCACACAAGTACAAAATGTGTTTCAATGTGCGATATTCATTAAAATAGTTTACAATATGTTCCCAAATAAATGCACATGTGAAACTATGTTGCATAAATGTCTTAATATTTTTCAATAACATCCCAATATGCCCTACAACTCTACCACATGCTTCTTGTTTATTTCGTACATGTTCATGCCATGAATGGTTTTTACAATTTATTACAAAAGGCATATCAATAGGAATGTACTTACCCAAAGAGAGAGATGATAACACCATACGCATATTAACATTATCATATGTGTTAATGTAAGATGAAACATTTAAAGAATCATCTTGGGCAAGCATATCATGAAGCATATCAACAAGTGTTATGGATGTCAAACAAGTTTTCCTACATGTGATAGCTTCATCCAACTTTTTATCCTTTTTACTAACTAATTCAAGAGCATAATACACATCTTTATATGGAACAATTTGAAGGGAATTAAGCATGTGGTCAGGGTGCAGCGAAATAAATGGATTCCCTCCCTTGTTATGATCGTTAATGCGAAAACACAAATTAAGGCATAAAAGGCATAAAACAAAAGGTCGTACCTTTTAAGGATTGCGAACGAGGCAATAGCAGCCACGTCTCTAGTGGTGTCCACGCCAACAGTCGGACTAGGAAACCCTCCTCAACTCTGCTAGTAGTGTTTAGAGAGTAAGAGCGACTACTCGTGTGTCCAGGGTAATGCATCTCATGCTCTATTTATAGAGTGGTGGCTAGGGTTTTACCCCTCACTCACTTATCCCCAACACATATGGGCCTGGACCATTAAGTTATAATTCTAATCAAATTAGAATTATTATATTTCCTAGCGGCTTGTTGTATGCGTGTGACCCAATAGGCTTTAATATTTGGTTATGATATTAAAATAAAACCATCTTATATTTAATATCATAAATAGTGAGCGGTATCTAGCAATACATCACTACTACCCAAATATTGAAATTATCAACAACTTTGACGAATCCTATTTTGTGATAATAATTTATATGATCTGTCCCTTTGTCCAAATATCTAATTGAACACAAGGGCATGGAATGTGTCAACCTTGTATAGTTCAATTTATGTTTTCTTGATCCCCAAGTAGACTGTACAGAAAATAAACATATCGTGTTTATCCTCCTGAGCATGACCATGCATTTTGCAGTCTCACTTTATCAAGAGGCCTACAGATATAACTCTTGTTACATATGAGGGACAAATCCCATCTAGGTCACTCACATCCCACCACATAATTTATTATATGTCCAAATACCAACTCTATGATCACCTTGTTACAGGAAACGTTTGATGATATTTAAAACACATAATTTCTTATGTAGGAATCGTAGTAATTTCAGGTCAAAGGACTTCATATAAAATTTATCAATTTAAGTAACATTCATGACACTTATGTAACAATCCATGCAACGTTCTTAAGGTGGGTCTGTCCAGTACACCATTACTCTTAATGTGTACCTACGTGAGCACATGATATCTCATATCCATGATCTTTGAGATGTGATCATTAATGAACTCACATACTAGTCTAAATGCATCTTTATTCTAAGATGATACTTGACTAGGGACTATTTTAAGAATAGTTCTTCATAAGATCTCACGATCAAGTCATCTACTTGATTTCTTATGTAGTTTGAGCTTACTATTCTAAGGACATTAATTGTATTCTTAAAAGAATGAATTGCCTTTATAAAATAATATGATACATGTGATGGATGTTTCAAAACATATAAGTCTCTAGTGCATATACTAACACAATTATTTTAGGTCCAAAATGTGTATGCACATCATAGATACAAACCAAAGGTACATGCATATTCAATCCCACTTTGTTATCATTCCTATTATGCAATCTAATTTGAGCAAAGGAATTGACTAAACATGCAACTTGAATAAGTTTCATGGTACTCTTAAACAGAGTTGGTTTTTCTAAAAATGCAGTAGGTTTCAAAGCATCATCAACAGTGTGAATTTCTTTTAAACATGCAATGCTTTGAGGCATATAGTTGTGCATAGAAAGAGGCGTTTTGTGCATAAAGAAAGTTAGTTTAGGAAACTCCCTTTCAACACTTGAGTTGTCCTTTTTGCAACACTAGGAACATTTTCCATCAACCTATTCATGCTTGCACTAGAAGAATTAGCATTCAAATGAACACAAGATAAACATACTTTCTTTTCTTGCACTCTTAATTCTTTTTCCTCACTTTCTCCTTTAAGTTTTTCTTCTTTCTCCTTTTCTTTTTGTTCTCTTTTCTCTTGTTCTATTAACCTCTTAAGTGTGGTTTGATCTTCTTTTATTTCCTTTGAGGTCATAGGCATGGGTGTGAATTTTATTCCTTGGTGGCGGAACCTATAGGTATTGGAAAACCCATCATATTTTACCCTTCTCTTGTATTGCCAAGGTCTTCCTAATAGGATGTGTGAAGCTTCTAAGGGTATAACATCAAAGGTCATTTCATCTTTGTAGTCCCCAATATTAAACCCTATCCATCATAATTTCTTCCTCATCACTCACCCATTGAAGTGTATAAGGTTCTGGATATGGGGTAGTAGGTAAATTTAGCTTGTTAACTAACCTAAGGCTAGCTAATTTGCTACTACTTCCTCCATCTATGATTAATAAACATACCTTATTTTCAATGTGGCACCTAGTGTGGAATAGGTTCTCTCTTTGGCTCTCTCCTTCATTACCCAAGGGTGTCTCTATGGCTTTCCTAAGCATTAGTGATTCCATTTCCCCTTTCCTCCTTCCTTCCATTCTCCTAATTTGATTTTTATGTGAAAACTTTTAAGGACCTTGCCACTCTCTAAGTGTTTACACTCAATTGAATGTATTAACTCGTGTTTATCACTCTTTTCGGGCTTTTTCTATAATGAAGCACTCTTGCCTCTTATACTCAAGTAAGGTTGGTTTGATCTTGCAAAGACCAACAATGAGACTTAATCTTAACCCTTCCCAAATAGAAGCGCACGAGCAAAAGAAATAACTACTGAAAGGACTAGGAATTGCCTAAGACAAAACAAGGATTTGAAATTGCACAAAAATGGCAAAAACAGGAAGAAAAATATCGCAAAATTAAATGACAAGAAAGTAAAGGGGAAACTGAAATTAAAAGGGTGGGGAGGATAGAAATGTAAATGGCAGAATGTAAATGGCAGAAAGTAGAGGGGATGACAGAAATTAAAAGGATGAGGAGGACAAAAAGTAAATGGCAGAAATGTAAAGGGGATGGCTGAAATTAAAAGGATGGGGAGGATAGAGAGAAAATGACAGAATCTAAAGGGGATGGAATACATTAAAAGGATGGGGAGGACAGAAAGTAAATGGCACATTGTAAAGGGGATGACAAAAATTAAAAGGATGGGGAGAATCTGAAATTAAACGGCGGAAAATTAAAAGCGGAAAGTAAAGAGATGATAGTATGAACAAGTGATATGGGGGATGAACAATTAATGGTGGAATGGAGAGAAAATTTAGGTGAACGATCTTTGGGAAATGAAGAGAACAATGCCTCCACTTACCACACTCCACCACAAACAACATTTATAGCAGTTTAATTTGCAAGAACCACTCAAGAACAAGTATGAGCAATTAGAAGAGGCATTTCATCAAACACCTATGGGGTGGTATTTGCTTACCAAAGGCCCATCTAAATCAAGCAATTGCAAGCAAATCAAACAAGCTGAAAGCAGCAGAAAAGTCACCTCGGGCCCGGGAAACAGTCCATGTCCGAATTACAAGTGAAACAAAGAGTTGAATTACACAATTTTTGACAGAAAATTCTTGACCAAAATGCAGCAAGTGCAGCGGCCAAAACACCTCCAAACATCCCCAAATTTGCTTAATCCAACAAAGCTCTGATACCAATGGATAGCAGAAAGTGTACGGATCTAGAATTGAGCAAAACAAACTGATTAGAATCAGGAACATGCACTAAAACAAGTGAATATAGCAACTTGGCAGCAACTATATTCACGCAAGAAAATGCAAGAAAATGAGAGAAAATGAAAGAAAAAGTGGAAGAGAAAGAGATGGATTGGACGCCACTAAAGCAGGCAACCTCCATAGCAGATAAGTCCTAGTGTTAGACGCCACTGATTAAGGAGAATCAGATAAGTCTCTGGTTGGTTTAAGCAAGAACCACCAAGCCTTCTCAACTCACAATGAGGATGAATTTTTGCATAATGCCTTTACTCAAAGTCAAGCTTGAAATACATGGGGGGGTGTCTCCTATTTATAGGAAAAGGAGGTGGCTAGGTAGTGGGAAGGAAAATACAATATGAGTGAAAAACTATCCTAAATGAGTCTTGAACCCATGACCTCCTAGTCATATAGCTAAATTATCTCCTAACCATTAAATCCACTAAATGTAGCGCCCCACTTAAGCTAATCCTAATTAGGAAAATACAATTCAGCAAATTACAAGGAAATCCTAATTACAATAAAATTTAACTAAAATTAATTCTAATTATGATGAAGTCTTCTTGTTGACTTGGTCAAGGTTAGTCAAAGGTCAAAGGTTGACCATGGAAGGATTGACCAAAACATGGTTGGCCAAGGCTTGGTCCAGCTCTATGCGCCCAAGTTAAGCCCAGACTTCCCTTCAGCTCCGCTGCCAGCTCAGAGTTTCACTGGCAGTTGCCATCATAATGGAATTTAAGATCTAAAGTATTTAGAATTGTAAAATACATATATGTAAATAATTCAAATAAATAAGTAGATCTGTGAAACAAAACTTTTTCATATGAAAATAGAAAGTTGAATGAAAGCTATTTAAAAGTATAAATATCTAAGATTTCAGATAAAAGAACTTAATGAAGAGTTTTTTTTAAGTAAAAACTTTTCTAAATAATTAATAATTTGATATTTTTTTTTTAAAAAAAAGAAAAACAATGGTTAAATTATATGTCTTAAGAGAAAGAAAGTATAACTACATATGTTTTTTTTTCGTTAAGCAAATGAAATTAATAAAAAAAAGTACAAGAGGTACTCCAACCTAATACAAAACCAAATAAAATAGTTACAATACATGACATTAATAAAGATCCCGCCTAAACTCAAACAACCCCCAACAACGAAGACTCCACCTGATAAAGCCTATAAATATGAGAAAATAAAGCATCAGGACTTAGATTGTAATTCTACAAAAAAGTAATGATTAATCCATTATCAAAACTAAATTACTAACTACTTGAAGCACCAACTTGATATCTATTAAGCCTCTGTTGCAGCACCGCCAAAATCAAGTAGCACCGCCAATCGAAAAGAAACAGCAACCAATATCTCTCCCCGAAAATTAAAGTTGTTGTAGACATAACAGAACAAACCAAAACAACCCATCAGAGAACAACAGAGCATGGATAATAGATAATTTCAGAACAGAAGACACAAGGCAAACTCAAACACCTCCCAACACTGCAACTAAAGCTCAGCACAGGAAAAATTTAAGCAGACTCTTGTTTCAGCAGACCGCATGCTAAAAGGATAACAGAAGGTATGGTCCTTAACTTTTAACTGTTTCCAAGACCTGAGTTTGATGAACTCGACAACCTCAGTAGGTGCCAATACCCTGGATGAAAAAATCCCTTCATTTCGAGCAGTCCACAGTGACCATAGTCACCATCCAAATCAAAGACCAATGATGCCTATTAAGAGCATTACAAGATGATAACCCCACAAACTGGATAAAATTATTCAGATAGGTATTTAATAACACAGCACAAAAGCCACACCAATCCAAACACATCATCCAAACCCGATAAGCAAAACCACATTAAAAAATAAATGGGAAATGGTTTCGGTGTCATGGCCACACTACACACAACCATCAGCAGAATCAGAAAGCACCTTCCTTGTAATTAAATTTTGCTTAATAGGAATCCTATTTAAAATATTTTCCATACAAAGCCTGAAACCTTCGCAGGCACGAATTCAGACCAAATGAATTTGTGCATTGGTATTCAGCAAAAATAGCTTCATTAACAATCACTTTATTTGTCGACTTTACAGAATATGTCCCCGCTGAATCTGCCTTCCAATTCCAGCCATCTAATTTGTCCTCAAGAAAATTGATTGTTTGTAAATCAAGGGAAAGTTGCACTAACAAGTCACATTCCCACTAGAACAGCTCCCGACGCCACCTCCAATCCCACGACCAACCCCTCTCACTCGTACTAGACATGTTAAAAACAGTTTCATCTTTATTACTAACAATAATAAACAGCCTATTGTATCGCTCACATAGAGGCCCACCACCACACCAAACATCTCAAATATCTGAAGGATTGACTTAATGGCCCATACATTTTCATTAGAGGCTTCACCCATTATGATAGTATCACCTGCATACTGTAAATAGTATACAACCATTGACTGTAACCCAACCTTAAACCTAGAAAAAAGATGAGAGGTGACATCTTTACACATTAGAGAATTTAACCCCTCAACTACAATGAGGAGCAAAAAAGGAGCTAACGGATCACCTTGTCGAACACCCCTGCTGATCCCGAACTCACCTGAATGGATACCATTAATTAACACAAAGATTCTAGAAGATTGCAGGCATTCAACAACCCAACCTTTCCACTTTTGTGGAAAACACATCCTACCCATCACATAATGTAGAAACTCCCAATTGCTAGAATCATAAGCCTTTTCAAAGTATACTTTAAAAAGCAGACTACTCCTTTTCTTCCTCTTCGTTTCTTCAGTTGTCTCATTAACAATGACAATACTATCAAAGATGGATCTACCATTAACAAAAGCTGACTGACAATCAGAGAAAACACTTCCAATTACCTTCCTCAATCTATTAGCAAGCACCTTAGCCACCACTTTATACATTAAGCCAATTAGAGAACATCTTTAGTATAACTAAAGATGTTAAAGATGTTCTCTTTCATATTAACAACTAATATATATATATATATATATAAATAAATGAAGTAAAAGATTAAAGAGAAGAGAACTTTGAGATCATTAAGAAAATTATGAAATTAAATTGCATTAATCAAATACACTCTCATTTAAATCTATTACTTTGAATGTATTTGATCAATCATTTCATCTTATTAAAATAGAAGAATTTGATAAATAAACTTATCTCATTAATTATCATTTTTTTCATAAGCCAATTCAAGTAGTGTAGCTCATGGTTTTTTTTAACCTCTTTTACCCTCACTAATTAGATAAGGTTCCGAGTTTACCCCCTTAGTAAAGGTAAATAAATTTAGATTATTGCAATTCAAAAGTAAAAATACAAGTAAATGTATAGAGATAAATTACTTTAATTTTGGGCTATTTTAGATATTATATTATTAGTTAATCTTATTTTTTAAAAAAATTTATTATCTTTAAACAAAAATATTATAATTTAAAATTAGCTAAAGGGAGAAATATTATAGCTTAAATTACTTCAAGCATGTGGTCAGGGTGCAACGGAAAAAATGGATTCCCTCCCTTGTATGATCGTTAATGCGAAAACACGAATTAAGGCATAAAAGGCATGAAACAAAAGGTCGTACCTTTTAAGGATTGCAAACGAGGCAATAGCAGCCACGTCTTTAGAGGTGTCCACGCCAACAGCCAAACTAGGAAACCCTCCTCAACTCTGCTAGTAGCGTTTAGAGAGTAAGAGCGACTGCTCATGTGTGTAAGGTAATGCATCTTATGCTATATTTATAGAGTGGTGGCTAGGGTTTTACCCCTCACTCTATTAACCCTATCATATATGGGTCTGGCCCATTATGTTATAATTCTAATCAAATTAGAATTATTATCTTTCCTAGCGGCTTCTTGTATGCGTGTGACCCAATAGGCTTTTAATATTTGGTTTATGATATTAAAATAAAACTCTTTTATATTTAATATCATAAATAGTGAGCGGTATCTAGCAATACATCACTACCCAAATATTGAGATTCTCAACAACTTTGACGAATCTTATTTTATGATAATAATTTATATGATCTGTCCCTTTGTCCAAATATCTAATTGAACACAAGGCCATGGAATGTGTCAACATTGTATAGTTCAATTTATGTTTTCTTGATCCCCAAGTAGACTGTACAGAAAATAAACATCTCATGTTTATCCTCCTAAGCATGGCCTTGCATTTTACAGTCTCACTTTATCAAGAGGCCTAAAGATATAACTCTTGTTACATAGGAGGGACAAATCTCATCTAAGTCACTCACATCCCACCACATAATTTATTATGTGTCCAACTACCAACTTTATGATCACCTTGTTACAGGCAACGTTTGATGATATTTAAAAACATAATTCCTTATGTAGGAATCGTAGTGATTTCAGGTCGAAGGACTTCATATAACATTTATCAATTTAAGAAACGTTCATGACACTTATGTAAAATCCATGCAACGTTCTTAAGGTGGGTCTGTCCAGTACACTATTAATCTTAATATGTACTTATGTGAGCCATGGTATCTCATATCCATGATCCGTGAGATGTGATCATCAACGAACTCACATACTAGTCTAAATGCATCTTTGTCCTAAGATGATTCTTGACCAGGGACTATTTTAAGAATAATTCTTAATAAGATCTCACGATCAAGTCATCTACTTGATTTCTTATGAACTTTGAGCTTACTATTCTAAGGACATTTATTATATTCTAAAAAATGAATTGCCTTTATAAAATAACACGGTACAAGCGATGGATGTTCAAAAACATATAAGTCTCTAGTCCATAACTTGGTTAAGAAGAATATTATTCAGAATTCTAAATCATTGTGTGTCTAGTGCGGTAAATGTACAAAAACAACATCACATCTACTATTTTAGTGCTTTTATGCGTATCATACTTAGATGATGTGCTTAGACCAATTTGGCTTTGAATCATTGTATCATAACAATTGTATTACACACTTTCTAGGGCTCCCAAATTGTAACTCAGAAGTGCGTCTGAAGTAGTCTTTCATATGGTTGACCACTTTTTGGAGTTTGTGGTTGGAAAGAAATGATGCAGTGATTTCTAATTCTTTTATGGATCCTGAAAAGTTGTTGGACTTGATCAAGATTCTCTCTTGGTGGTGGTTATTAGCAAAGGTTAATAGTTTTTCCTATCAGTTCCACTCGTGGTTGCTCAATCCAGCTAGTTGGCTCACCTTTGGTTCATAATCCAATTCCTCAGTGTTGTCTTTTTGCTTATTTTGGTGCTGGTTTTGTGGTTATTTCTTCTTATTGTCGTTTGTTGGCGTGATTGTGATATCTTTATTGATTGTTGTTGTTTATTTTGGTGCAATCTGCTGTAATTGAAGTCATACTGTGTTTGATGGCGCCTATTGCTTCTTTGGTCATCTACAATGTGGTTTGAAGTCATACGTGTTTCCTAGCACGATCGTCTAGCGTCCGGTGCAAAATTTGGTGATTACTTGCAAACATATAGCAATTCCAGAAAGCAACACGACTTGGCCGTGTTTCATGGCACGTTCGTGTTGTGTGTGTTTTCAGAATTGATTTATGTAGATTAGTAGCAGCAAGCTACACGACCTACCAGTGTTACATTACATGGTTGTGTAGCTTGCTGTTTTGTCTTTTTACGTAGTTGCTTGGTAGTGGTCTTTTCTTTCCTTGTATTTTCTTTTCTTCTAGTCTTATTTGTACTTTGTATTGGTTGGAGTACCCCTTATAGCCCCTATCAATATTATTCCTAGCTTATAAAAAAACCTAATGAGCACTAACTATAGCCTTAATATATGATATGCCACGATTTAAATTTATAGTTATAAACCATTTTGTCATTTATAACCAAAAAATTTAGGATGACTTAATTTAAGTAATAGTATTTGAGATAAATCAAATATTAAAAATAAAAAGCGAAATGTTTGATGTAGAGAGACAGAGAAAATTAAGAAAAGTCCTTACTCATAAGTGAGGTCTCAAATTTAATATAGAACAAAAATAATGAAATTATGAAATACACTTATATAATACCTTTAATGTGTGTTTTGACAAAAAGAATTTTAGAATTCCAAAAATTGTGATAGAGAATGTTGAGAGAATTGTATGTATGAGAAATTGTAAATGATAAACAATAAAAAGTTAAACAAAATAAATAAATTTTTAAATTCTCTCTCAACATGTATCATTTGAAATTTCTCCAATTTATCGTTTGGAATTCTCTCTTTTACTATTCTAACACATGATAATGTGATAATTTCAAATTATCTTATCCAAAGACAATGTTAGTGGATTAGTTAAACACATTCTTAAATAAACTAGATTCTTATCAAGATTTAATTTCATTAGTAAAACCTAACTAAAAGGAAAATGGAATAACATCACTAATTGTGACGGATTTTAATCCCTCTTTTAGAGTTGAAAAATTCAACCCCTCATAGAACACGTTTCCCTCTCAAATTGGAAGGAAAAATCTCTATCAAATTAGAGAGTGATTTTTTCCGTCTCTAAACCAGGAGACAATTGTTTAGTCTTTTTTAGCATAAAAATAATTAAATCCTTATAACTAAGAATACATAATATTCACAAATATCATAAATTTCCAATAATATTCATAAACATCAAGTCCTAAATTCATAAACACAACATATCCAAGTATATATTAAAATCGTACATGTTTACAAGTACAACATGGGGGGCCACCCCTGAGACAATGGTGGCCATGCCCCTCCCCATATTTTTGTTTTTAATTATATATATATATATATCATAACAAAATTACATCTGGGGTAGGCTGATTGATTGAGATAATTTGTAATATCGACCCATTTGACCTTGATTATTGGCTTCACCCTTGGGTAGGGATATTCGAATCCCAAAATTATTCCAAAAACAATATTGTAATAGAACTTTCCTCAATAACAACTAGAAATATATTGACCAACCATCCACCTCCTTTTTTTGTCATTGATTAAGTTGGTTGACCTTCACCTGCAAAGCATGATTTTGTGGCCATAATTCCCACATTGTCACCATGATATGCTCAAGCAATCGGCTATTTATCAACTCTCCTTCATGTTGAGTCTCAAAAATATCATAAGTAAATTATGATGTTTTAAGACAATATCATTCCCAAGTTTTAATGACTAACAAATTTGGGTTAAAATAATTTATCATAGATACACATATGTTTTTAATGACTTATCTATGATTTCAGCAAGCCACCATGATCCTACAAAAAGACTTTGAAGTATTTCAACCTGTCTGAGGGATCAAGCCTTCTGAAGGTTCAACCCGTCTGAAGTGTTGAAGCCGTCTGAAGTGCCCAACCCGTCTGAAGTGTTGAAGCTGTCTGAAGTCTCAATAATGACGTGGCACCTTTGCTGAAGTTTTGTGAAGACATTTTCTGAGTCTCTGCTTCACGTACCTTTACAAGCATATTTATGGCAAGGAACACAGAGGGTTTTTCCTGGTGTTTTTGAAATTCATACACCACTGGGGAAATTCCTGCAACGCAGCCTCTGCAACAGCATTTGAAGCAGCTTTTTGGCAGCTGCAACCATGTACTGTGTCAGAAATGTCAGGACTCTCAGAAGCATGTCTCACAACGAATTAAATAGCATTTAATGCTATCTCTAAACGGTGGTTTTTCAACGGACTGAAGTCTGGGTATAAATACCCTCATGAAGACCATCACAATATAAGCTAAGGATTTCATATTCAAGAAAATCAAAGAGAAACAAATCGCTGCCAGTTTTTACTCTGTAAAAACTCTCTGATAATATTCTTTGTACACACATTTGTATATCCTGAGTATACATCAGTTATCTTTGTACATTGTATTTGTTTGAGCTTAAAACTAGTTTAGCTTAAAAGCTTAAACTTATCTTTCTCTGTAAAATTGTTCTTGAGCCTGGAGAGGCTTGTTGTCTAAAGAATACTTGTCTGTAAGAGCCTGGAGAGGCTTGGCTGTAAGAATACTTGGTTGTAGAGCCTGAAGAGGCTTGACTGTAAAAGAATACTTGTAATCTTTGTGAAAGATAAGAGAAAATCCAAGTGCTAGTTGGCATTGGGACTGGACGTAGCTCACAGTGGTAGTGAGTGAACCAGGATAAATTCCTTGGCTAAGTTTTCTATCCCTTAACTCTTGTCAATTCGTTTATACTAATTTAAGGGTGTTGAAAAGCAATTCTAAATATTTTAAAAGCTAAGAAACCTTTTAAAATACATTTTCAGAAGTTGTCTTAAAAACTTCAGACAACCCTAAAATACCTGTCTGAAACAGTTTTATACTTGTTGCTTTGAAAAAGCTTCCAAAAATATTAAGAAACACTATTCAACCCCCCTTCTAGTGTTTCCCTGTGTTTCTACAGTTGGTATCAAAGCTCAACTCAGGGTTGAGCACCTACAAGTGTTGAGGATTAAAGATCCAGATGGAAGCTTCCAACAACAAAAGACAATATATCACTGAAGGAGCCTCTATCACAAGACCCCCAGCATTCAATAGTGTGGATTACCACTATTGGAGGGATCGTATGAAGTTGTTCATTGAGAGCAACAACATTGATGTTTGGGATGTGATCACTGATGGAGACTATGTGCCTATGCATAGTGGCTTGCCTATACCTAAGGCTGAATGGACCCTGGAGCAGAAGGCTAGAGTCCAGATGAATGCCAAAGCCAAGCTCTATCTGATATGTTCTTTGAATAAATCAGAATATGAGAAGGTTCATGGTTGTACATCTGCCAAGGAGATCTGGCATACACTTGCAGCAGCCCATGAAGGGACTGAGACTGTCAAGCAATCCAAGATCAACATGCTTATACATCAATATGAGATGTTTAAGATGGAAGAAACTGAAACCATTGATCAAATGTTTGGAAGGTTTCAGACCATAACCAATGGACTCAGGTCTTTAGGTAGAACTTATGAATCTGGAGATAATAACAGAAAGATTCTAAGAAGTTTGCCTAAGTCCTGGAGACCCAAAGTTACTGCCATTCAAGAGGCAAGAGATTTGAACTCTCTTAGAATGGAAGAACTGTTGGGATCTCTTAAGGTTCATGAGCTTGAGCTTGGTGAAGATGACAACAAGAAGAAGTCTCTAGCACTAAACTCCAAGGCCAGTCAGCCTAGGCATGGCAAGATGAAGGCTATGCAAGCTGAAGAAACTTCAGAAGCAGATGAAGATTCTGGAGATAGCTCAGAAGATGATGATCTTGCTCTTTTAAGTAGAAAGATCAAAAGAATGCTGCAAAATAGAGGGAAGTTCAGAAGGAACCAACCTTCAACCTCTAAAGGAGGTAAGTCAGGTAAAGACTCTCAAAATGACAAGATTATTTGTTTTGAGTGTAAACAACCAGGTCACATGAAGGCAGAATGCCCAAAGCTGAAGAAGAATACCTTCAAAAAGAAGAAGTTCTTCAAGAAAAAGAAATGTCTGATGGCAACATGGGAGGATCTTGATCAGTCCACTTCAGAAGAAGAGGAGGACACTTCAGAAGAGGTCAACCTATGTCTCATGGCCAGCCTGCCCTCATCAGACAGCTCTGGAGCTGAGGTATTTCCCTCAACTCTTCAAGAGATGTATGATGACCTGATGGAAAGTTCCAAGGAGATCTTCCAAGAGTATAAGAATCTATCCAAAGCTCACACAAAAATATGTAGTAAATATGAAGCTATTGAGATAGAAAATATTATGCTCAAGGAAAAGATTCTTGTGTCTGAAGTCAGCAGTTCACAATCTATGTCTGAAGAAAATAAAAAACTTCAGAAACAAGTTGAGGAACTGACAAAAGACTTGGCTAAATTTGTCAAAGGAACTGATAATCTTAACAGATTACTTGGCAATCAAAGGCATTCCCTTGACAAAAGTGGTTTAGGCTTTTGTGATTATGGTGTCTCTGAACCTCATATTTTCAATGTTGCTAAAGGCAGAAAGAAAGTTATTGGGTGTTCTCACTGTGGCAAAGCTGGACACAATGTGGCTCAGTGCAAACACAAAGGGAGACCTAAACCCAAGTCTAACAAGAAAGGACCCAAAAGAATATGGGTACCTAAGAACTTGATTATTCCTGTTGCAGATGTGTTAACAGGACAAAGGAAACCCCACAAATGGTACTTGGACAGTGGCTGCTCGCGACACATGACAGGAGAAAGGTCTTTGTTTCAAAACCTTAGACCTAGAGCAGGAGGAGTGGTCACCTTTGGTGGAAATCAGCTAGGGAAGATCACTGGTATAGGGACTGTAGGTATGACTCCTCTATCCCTTATTAAGAATGTTCTCCTAGTAGAAGGACTTCAACACAATCTATTGAGCATAATTCAATTATGTGACAGTGGATATGTGGTTTCCTTCACTAAGGAAGGATGTATAGTCAAAGGCTCTCATGATCAAATCCTTTTTACTGCTAAGAGGCACAGCAATGTGTACAAAATTGATCTAGAGGAGTTAGCAAGTTAAAATGTAAAATGTTTTGTCTCTGTTGAAGATGAAAAACAGATTTGGCATCAAAGACTAGGGCATGCCAGCTTGAGATTAATCTCAAAGTTAGCAAAACACAACCTTGTTAAAGGTTTGCCCAAGCTTTCTTACAAATCTGATATTTTATGTGAAAGCTGTCTGAAAGGGAAACAAGCAAGACCCACTCATTTAAGAGTAAGGATGTTGTTTCTACTAGCAGACCATTAGAACTTTTACATATTGACTTGTTTGGTCCTATTAGAACAGAAAGCATTAGTGGTAAGAAATATGGTTTTGTCATTGTTGATGACTATTCTAGATATACATGGGTGATATTCCTTAGAAGCAAGGATGAGACCTTTAAGAATTTCACAATATTCTGCAAGAAGGTACAGAATGAAAAGGATTCTGTATATCTGTCATTAGAAGTGATCATGGTGGAGAATTTGAGAATGCAAACTTTCAGCTGTTCTGTGATGAGAATGAGATCTCACACAATTTCTCTGTGGCTAGAACACCTCAACAAAATGGGGTTGTTGGGAGAAAGAATAGAAGTTTGCAAGAGATGGGAAGAACCATGCTCAACTCATGCAGTCTACCAAGGACCTTCTGGGTAGAGGCTATTAACATAGCCTGCTACCTTCAAAACAGAATATTGGTAAGACCAATTCTGAAAAGGACTCCTTATGAATTGTGGAAAGGAAGAAAACCCAACATATCATATTTCCATCCCTATAGCTGTGAGTGTTTTATACTTAACACAAAGGATGATCTTGGAAAATTTGATGCAAAGTCTGACAAAGGATTTTTCATAGGTTATTCTGAAACATCAAAAGCCTATAGAGTTTATAACTCTAGAACTTTAATTATAGAAGAATCAATCCATGTTAAATTCAATGACATGAAAGAGACAGATAGGGAACTATCAGATCTAGAAGATGATTTTGCAGGAATGGAGCTAAACACACACAATAGCATCAAGGATGAACAGGTGTCTGAAGATCTATCAGAACCTCCTCAGACAAATGTTAAGTCTCAGACTGACTTAGTATCACCTCACAAACCTAACTGGAGATACAAGTCACATCATCCTAAAGAGAAAACCATTGGCAGTACTTCAGAAGGAGTTAAGACAAGATCAAAATTCAAGAATTTGAATTCTCTTGCTCTCTTGTCTGAAATTAAGCCAAAGAACATTGATGAAGCTCTGCATGATGAAGGGTGGATCCTACCCATGCAAGAGGAGCTGAATCAATTTGCTAGGAGTGATGTCTGGACCCTTGTTCCTAAACCCCATGGGAAAACAATTATTGGAACCAAATGGGTGTTCAGAAACAAGTTGTCTGAAGAAGGAAAAAGTGGTCAGAGACAAGGCAAGATTGGTGGCTCAAGGGTACAATCAACAAGAAGGCATTGACTTTACTGAAACCTTTGCCCCTGTTGCCAGCAAGCAGACCTGACATTATGTTCAGTGTATGTCTTTGTGTTAGATTTCAATCAGATCCAAGAACTACTCATTACAAAGCTGTTAAGAGAATCTTTAGATATCTTAAAGGTACTACTAATCTTGGTCTATGCTATAAGAAAGACAAGGATTGCAGGTTAATAGGATACTGTGATGCTGACTTTGCTGGAGATAGAATAGAAAGAAAGAGTACCAGTGGAGGATGTCACTTCTTTGGAAGCAACATGATCAGCGGGTCAAGCAAAAGGCAAAGCACCATTGCATTATCAACAGCAGAAGCAGAATACATCTCAGCAGCCAGTTGTTGTTCACAACTGCTATGGGTGAAGTATCAGCTTGAGGATTTTAACATTCCTATTCCTATATCTGTTATACCTGTGTTGTGTGATAATACAAGTGCCATTAATTTGTCTAAGAATCCTATCCAACATTCTAGGGCTAAACATATAGAAATCAAGCATCATTTCATTAGAGACTATGTTCAGAAAGGTGTTTTTGATATAAAGTTCATTGAAACAGAGCATCAATGGGCAGATATATTCACAAAACCCCTGGCTAAAGATAGATTTAAGTTCATATGCAATAACTTGAACATTCATGCATTTTCTAATTGATTATATATGCTGTCTAAAAAGGGCATCTGAAATCTCAGGTGTCTGAAATTGTGACATGTCTGAAACTTTAGGGTATATGAAATTTTATATGTGTGTCTGAAATTTCTCGCTTGTCTGAAATAACTTGATGACGTGGCTATCTGAGACGGTTGAATTACATTTATTTTGTCTCTTCCACTTCGCACGTTACCCAATGTCTGCGCAGCCAGTACATGCCATCATTGCATCGTGGGTGTCTATAAATGCAGGAGTTAGTGTGTTGGAGAAGCCTTACACTTTCTCTCAGCTATTGTTTGAACTTCTTCATCTCTCTTGCAACCGGTTTTCTTCAAAGCTTTTCCCTGCAACTTCCAATGGCACCTAAGAAGTCTGACTCAGGAGGCAAAGTGGTCAGGTCAAAGGGTATTGACCTTGAGGATCTCAGGAATCTGGGTATGGATTTAACTGAAGAGTTTGAGGCTGCTGGCTGGACTCCTTTCTTTGAGAGCATCTACTGCTCATGGCACGAACAAAGCATAGTGGATTTATGGGCTTCAGCAAGAGGTATTCCCAACTCCAAAGGTGAATACGAGAGCATCAGGTCATCTGTGCTTGGTGTCCCTGTTTTTGTTGATGTGGAGATCCTCTCTAACATCACAAAAGTGAAGGCTGAAGGAGAAATCTTCTACCCTGGATGGGAGCTGAAGAATGGTGGTCAGAAAATGTATACAAGATTGCTGTATGGGTCTGAAGAACCCAAGAGTTCTGATTCCAATATTTTCTGGACAAAGTGAGGGTTCTACACTCCATTTTAGGGTGTTCCATAATCCCTAAGAGTGGAAGCAGGAACCATGTTTCTGAGTTGGAAAGGTTCTGCTTAATCCACCTTGTGCTGAAAAAGAAGGCAAATCTACCAAGGATTCTGATGTTCCATATGCAGAAGAAGATTAGAGACTCAGGTGCAAACCTTCCCCACAATCTGCTTATCACCAAGGTACTTCTTCATTTCAAAGTACCCTCTGGAAAGAAGATTTGATCACAAGGGTCCTGTCTTCTTTGGAGAATCAAACATTAAGAGCATGAATCTGAAGAATGCTCTAGTTCCAAGGCCCCCATCTCCTACTTTGAAGGAGAGTGTATTGATGGAGAAAGCATCCAGGAGGAATAGCACAATTGAGATACTGGAAAGAGAGCTGCAGGGAGACATCGGAAAGGAGGATTTCAAAGGCTCCAAGCCCTCCTCTCATCCAAAGCTGCAGAAGTTACCAGTAAGAAGTGCAGCAAAAGTGTCTACAGCAAACCCTAACTTGTACTCTAAGACAACTGAACCTGTTCAGAAGGCTTTGCAAAAGCCTTCCGAAATTGTGGGTCAGGGGTCTGAAATTGCAAGGCCTCTTAAGCCTACTTCAGACAAAGAAGGAAAGGCTCATGAGGATAGGGATTGCTGATGCTGATGCTGTAAGCAGCACCACCATTGGTTGCTTACCCCTCTGATCCAGAACTTATCCAAAGTGGCTGCCATAGCTACTGGCTTTGGAGCAAGAGGGAGCTGGAACAAAAAGAAGAACAAGAAAAGACTGATCATGCACTTGCTGTGGCTGCACAGCTTGCCTTAGCTGAGGATGAAAGGCAAGAAACCTTGGCTCAAGGTTCTAAGAAAAGAAAAGATCCAGTGATGTCCAGAGGAAGAAGAAGAGAAGTAGATTTCTTGAGATGGCTCCTGAACCTACTGCTGGGGTTACAAGGAGTGTGGCTAGTCAACAAGAGCTGTGGATATGGCTGACAAATACCAGAAGTTTGTCAAAGCCAATCTCTATTTCAAGAAGCTTAGAGAAGCTAAGCAAGCTGAAAGAGAAAACCAACAAGTGTCTGAACCTGAAAAAAGCTAAGACTCTAGTAAAGAGGCTAGAGTCAGGTTTGACAATGTGACCCCTTCACCACCCTCTTCACCTAAAAAGAGGCCTGCTGAAAAGGAAAAGGATGAAGAGAAAAAAAGTAGAAGAAGAAAGACAAGAAAAAGAAAAGGAGGTTGTTGAGCAACCTATGGTTACTGAAGAAAAAGAACCAGCACCACCATCACCATCATCTCCACCATCACCTCCATCCTCACCATCATCAACATCATCTTCAGACTCAGCTCATTCTAAAGAGCCAGTTGTAGAACTTCAACAACCATCAGGCTCAAAGGTGTGGAAAGGAAGCATGCTACCTGAGCACATCAGACTTGGACCCAAGAGTAGGGATTTCTTCACAGAACCCACTTTTGATCCATATGCTTTCCCATCAACTGATTTTCAGTATGCTCACGAAGCTGAAGTACCACATAGAAGGTATGAGGGACCCTTCTTTGAAAGGGAGGGAGTGTCAAAATTCCCAAACCTCTATGAAGAATTACTGTACTTCAGAGGTGCACCTCCCATCTTTCTGCATCAAGGTTTGATCAAGCACACTGCTGAAGCTGAAAGGGAAAAGTACAAGGGAAGTCTAGATCAACAATACTCTGGGCAACTGGAAAAGATCAGAAAGAGAGTGGTAACCCCTGCTCATAGGTGGGCACCACTAAATCCCTTCTCAGAAGAAGACTGCATGAAGCTATCCTATGATGAATGGAGTTTTGCAAGGCATATTTACACAGAGGGAGAGCTGTTTGAAAGAGACTGTATCAAGGGAATAGGTATGAGAGGCTACAGGCCTCCTAAGACTTTCTCAATCAGGCCAACTACCAAAATTCTGGTGCAACCTGATAGGATTGTGCCTAGGTATCCTTTGAAGGAGGGTTCTGAAGATAAGTTTAAAGAACCTAAAGTTTACTCAGCCCCCTTCAAGCCTTTGACTCCAAGGGAAGTGGAGAGAGCTACCTGCCATTGTAAAGAAGCAAGGAGGAGGCATGGATCACAGTCTTAGAGACAGGGTTTGGGCTTCTTATTGGAAGATAAGAGAGGATGCTGGATCCTCTTCTGGGTCATCTGGACCTGATGAAGATTCACTAGTTGGCCATGGGAAGTACATGAATGTGCAGTATATGTTTATCAGACAACCCTCTCCCCCTCTGACTGCACCATTTCATGAAGAATGGGAGTTGATCATCCCCATTGGCACCTTCTTTCATCCTGTCTATGATCCTCATGAGTATGGGTTATTTCCAGGTTTTGAAGTGTTGAGATTTGTATATAGGCACATTCAAATCATCTTCTATGAAACAGATCCTGACCCTGAAGAAGAAAATAGGAGGTTGAGGAAGAAGATACAGAAGAACTGGAAAAGCACAATGATGATCTCATTGCCAAGAAAGACCAGATTCTGCATGAGCAACAGCTGATTAGAAATGGCCAAGAAGATATGAAGACTGCTCTTCTCTCCCAGATTGACAAGGCAAAGGATGAGCTCATCTCCTTCATGAAGGATGCTTTATTGAAGAAGAATGGTAGTCAATGATGTAGCCATGTTCTAAGTTCTATTTCTGATATGTGCATTAATTTCATTGTGTGTATGAACATTTCTTGACATATATATATATATATATATATCAGAATTTCTTTGAATGCTGTTCTTTTCTTTAAGTTTATACTTCATGATTTAACTTTTCAATACTGTTGTTGTTGTGCTCTGGAATCCCTTTTGATTGATGACAAAATGGGGAGTATATAAACTAACAATATCTGAAGTGTTTACAGGACTCAGGGGGAGTATATGAAACTGATAAAACTAAGAAGAGTAAATCAGTTTAAGTGTTCATCATCTGAGGGGGAGTTATCATCTCTTTATATTAAAAAACTCCTTTCAGATTTGTATATTTTTAAGCAAATTTGTCATCATTAAAAGGGGGAGAATGTTGAGTCTAAAAAATATCATAAGTAAATTATGATGTTTTAAGACAATATAATTCCCAATTTTTAATGACTAACAAATTGGGTTAAAATAATTTATCATAGATACACATATGTTTTTAATGATTTATCTATGATTTCAGCAAGCCACCATGATCTACAAAAAGACTTGAAGTATTTCAACCTGTCTGAGGGATCAAGCCTTCTGAAGGTTCAACCCGTCTGAAGTGTTGAAGCCGTCTGAAGTGCCCAACCCGTCTGAAGTGTTGAAGCTGTCTGAAGTCTCAATAATGACGTGGCACCTTTGCTGAAGTTTTGTGAAGACGTTTTCTGAGTCTCTGCTGCACGTACATTTACAAGCATATTTATGGCAAGGAACACAAAGGTCTTTCCTGGTGTTTTTGAAATTGATACACCACTGGGGAAATTTCTGCAACGCAGCCTCTGCAACAGCATTTGAAGCAACTTTTTGGCAGCTGCAACCTTGTACTGTATCAGAAATGTCAGGACTCTCAGAAGCATGTCTCACAACGGATTAAATAGAATTTAATGCTATCTCTAAAAAGTGGTTTTTCAACGGACTGACGTCTGGGTATAAATACCCCTCACGAAGACCATCACAATATAAGCTAAGGATTTCATATTCAAGAAAATCAAAGAGAAACAAATCGCTGTCAGTTTTTACTCTGTAAAAACTCTCTGATAATATTCTTTGTACACACATTTGTATATCCTGAGTATACCTCAGTTATCTTTGTACATTGTATTTGTTTGAGCTTAAAAACCGGTTTAGTTTAAAGCTTAAACTTATCTTTCTCTGTAAAATTGTTCTTGAGCCTGGAGAGGCTTGTTGTCTAAAGAATACTTGTCTGTAAGAGCCTGGAGAGGCTTAGCTGTAAAGAATACTTGGTTGTAGAGCCTGAAGAAGCTTGACTGTAAAAGATACTTGTAATCTTTGTGAACGATTAAGAGAAAATCCAAGTGCTAGTTGGCATTGGGACTGGACGTAGCTCACAGTGGTAGTGAGTGAACCAGGATAAATTCCTTGGCTAAGTTTTCTATCCCTTAACTCTTGTCAATTCGTTTATACTAATTTAAGGGTGTTGAAAAGCAATTCTAAATATTTTAAAAGCTAAGAAACCTTTTTAAAATACATTTTCAGAAGTTGTCTAAAAAACTTCAGACAGCCCTCAAAAACCTGTCTGAAATAGTTTTATACTTGTTGCTTTGAAAAAGCTTCCAAAAATATTAAGAAACACTATTCAACCCCCCTTCTAGTGTTTCCCTGTGTTTCTACACTTCATTGACTGGGTTTTCCTCATGGCTAGTCTCATTATTTCTTCGGACGATTCTAGAGTGAACCAAACAAAATTTGGTTCATATAATCTAACCTACATTTTACAATACAACTTATACTAGTTTGATTGAAGATATATCAATTTAAGTTTGAAAGGGAAATTTTATATTACACGACTATCTGTTTGTGTTTTTATTCTTTTTAACCAATATTTCGTAAAAGTAACTGGAAATCAGTCATAAATCAAATGAGTTTTGAATTTGATGGTCATGAATTTAAGTTACAATATTTTTACATTATGGACCATGTGAACCATGGTCCACCCTGACAAACCCTACTTTTTCGGTTAACCATTGTTATTCTATCCAAACTCAACTCGTAGGGCCGAAAAGGATGATAGAAAAACCATTAGATTTATGGTCGAAAGAAGAAGTTTTACGGCTACCTCACTGGGGCACAAATATTTATGGTCGTTCTCCCAAATGGTTGATGTAACATCCCAATCTTTTGATAGATTAATTGTGAGATTTATAGGTTAATTGTGTAGTAGAACCTTAGGGACTAAGATAAGGAAGTAGGAATAGGTAAAAGTTGAGTATAGTAGATTACTAGGACTTAACCTTCGAATTTGGTCACTGGTAATCGATTACCAAGAGCTGGTAATCGATTACCAGAGAGTTTGGATCATGGTAATCGATTACAGGAGCTTAGTAATCGATTACCAGAAGGTCTGGCCCCTGGTAATCGATTACATAACCCTTGTAATCGATTACCAGCAACCTGGGTTCTTAGTAATCGATTACCAAAGGTGGTAATCGATTACCAGGTTCCCAGAAGGGGTTCTTAGGCTATTTTTGCCTTCAGTAATCGATTACCAGGGTTTGGTAATCGATTACTGAGCGAAAATATATATACCCAAGACGCGAAATTCATAAGGGTAAGATGTCTATACATCCTGGTTCCACCAAGATGTATCAGGATTTGAGAAAAAGTTTTTGGTGGGTAGGCATGAAGAGAGAAATAGCTGAGTTTGTGTCTAAGTGCCTAACTTGTCAACAAGTGAAGGTGGAACATCAGAAACCATCTGGAGTTCTATTACCCTTAGAGATCCCTGAGTGGAAGTGGGAAAGCATAGCTATGGACTTTGTGGTGGGTTTACCTCGAGTCCAAGCAGGGTTTGATACCATTTGGGTCATAGTTGACCGTTTAACTAAGTCAGCCCTTTTCCTTCCAGTTAAGAACACTTTCTCCTTGAATAAGTTAGCTGAGTTGTATGTTAGAGAGATTGTCAGGTTACATGGTATTCCTTCTAGCATAATCTCTGATAGGGATCCCAGGTTCACTTCAAGGTTCTGGAATGCACTACACCAGTCATTCGGGACTAAACTTAGGTTTAGCACCGCTTACCATCCTCAGACTGATGGCCAGTCTGAGAGAACCATCCAACCTTAGAAGACATGTTGAGGGCTTGTGCACTAGAAGAGTCGGCAGTTGGGATAAGTACCTACCACTTGTAGAGTTTTCCTACAATAACAGTTCTCACAGTAGTATAGGCATGGCTCCATATGAAGCTTTGTATGGTAGGAAGTGTAGGTCCCCTGTTTGTTGGTATGAGGTAGGAGAGAAAGCTCTGTTGGGTCCAGATTTGGTCCAAGAAACTTCTGATAAGATTAGGATGATTAGGGAAAAACTGGTAACCGCCCAGAGCCGTCAGAAAAGTTATGCTGATAAAAGGAGAAAAGAACTAGAGTTTGAGGAAGGGGAACATGTGTTTTTAAAAATAACTCCTGTCATTGGCTTAGGGAAATCGGTGAAATCTAAAAAGTTGAGTCCCAGATACATTGGTCCCTTTCAAATCCTGCAAAGAATTGGTCCTCTTGCATACAAATTGGCTCTACCACCCCATCTCTCCAAAATACATAATGTGTTTCATGTGTCTAAACTGAGAAAATATGTATTTGATCCTTCGCATGTCTTATCTTCTGAACCAATACAATTGAAGAACAACCTCACCCTACCTGCTAAACCAATTCAGATTATTGACAGAAGTGCCAAGACTCTGAGGAATAGAAACATTCCTTTGGTTAAGGTAGTTTGGGAGGGTTTATCCATAGATGAAGCTACTTGGGAGAAAGAAGATGTGGTCAAGCATCACTTCCCTAATCTCTTTGAACTATGGTAAGATTTAATACTTGTATTAGTGAAATTTTGGGGGCAAAATTTCTTTAAGGGGGGTAGTAGAATGTAACATCCCAATCTTTTGATAGATTAATTGTGAGATTTATAGGTTAATTGTGTAGTAGAACCTTAGGGACTAAGATAAAGGAAGTAGGAATAGGTAAAAGTTGAGTATAGTAGATTACTAGGACTTAACCTTCGAATTTGGTCACTGGTAATCGATTACCAAGAGCTGGTAATCGATTACCAGAGAGTTTGGATCATGGTAATCGATTACAGGAGCTTAGTAATCGATTACCAGAAGGTCTGGCCCCTGGTAATCGATTACATAACCCTTGTAATCGATTACCAGCAACCTGGGTTCTTAGTAATTGATTACCAAAGGTGGTAATCGATTACCAGGTTCCCAGAAGGGGTTCTTAGGCTATTTTTGCCTTCAGTAATCGATTACCAGGGTTTGGTAATATTACCAGGGTTTGGTAATCGATTACTGAGCGAAAATATATATACCCAGGACGCGAAATTCATCAGAATTTTGGAGAGAAACTCAATTTTTAGAGAGGGAGAGAGGGTTTAGAGAGAGAAAGTGCCGGATCGACGTAGAAACACCGGAACGAAGCTAGGAATCACAACCCTTCCCTCTAAACTACTTGGATTGCTACTTTGTGGTGAGTAATTCTCACTTAATTGTTAGAATTAGGAATTGGTCTCCAACCCATGAACCCCCTCCTTTCTCTTCCAATTCTCTGATTTTACTTGATAATATTGTTTGTTTGTGATTGTGTATGATTGTTTGAACAATGGGAGTGAATTTAATCGGTTAGAAACGAATCGATTCTTGAGGATCGTTAGTTTCGAAACTTTCGAAACTCGAAAGTTTCGAAACTCTCGAAACGTCGAAACGCTCCGTTCTTTTCGATTAAACTCGTTCCGGAATGATAAACTAAGGATTGGAAATCACTTTGGATGTCGGAATTGATGAGTATACCTTGAGATTGTCGTTCGACATCGAATCTCCTTGGTTTCGAAAGGTTCGAAGTGTCGAAATTGTCGAAACCAACGAGATTACGATATTTATCAATTCCGAGTGTCTAAATTGGTTGTTCGATTTAAGTTTAAAGATTAATGGACTTCGGTCAATATGGGGCTTCGGCCTATGTGAGGGTGGGATTCGTCCCCGGGGGAGATATCCCTTGTAGTTCGAGCTCGAGTCTAACTCTGTAATGTGATGTGTACATGGCCTAGTGGCAAAGCATACAAGAGCATTCTTATGCATTTGTTAAGTTATGAATTATGAATGAAATGCCTTAATTGTCATAAATAACTGTTTTGCATACATGCATAGAGTTTTATTCACTGAGATTTTTATCTCACCACGCGTTATGTGGATTATAGATGTCCAGGTGCCTCCTCCTTCTCGGAATGCACAACCATGAGATGGTTATGGTGTCTGTGGAAGATGATGATGTTCTTTATTTTGGTTATATTGTAATTGAATGTATTTATGAATTGTTCATTATAACTCAAGTAAGGTAGCTTAGTAGTTAGTGGAACTTTATGTGTAAATTAAACCCTTTTGGTATGTAAGGACTTGTGAAAGTCACTTTAATTTAGTTGTAAAAATGGACTGTTATGAATGAATGGGTAGCATTATGTTTAGTATAAAAGACTTCAATTTCTTTTGTTCACTTTAAATTATCTCGATTAGTTGGAATTGTGGATGATTTATAGAACGAGTCGATATTGAAATGTAACATTATAAATTCGGAGTCAAGAATTTGGTTTCCAACGGATCAAATTCTTGCTTATAAAATTTAAGGTGTGACAGTTGACCTAAGTCTTGAGAATCAAGACCTAAGTAAATCCTTTAAAAGAACAAACTTTGTGAAGATGACTGGGTTTATGTCTATACTAGCTTTTATACTAGGTCTTTTAGGGTTTGGACCTCCTCCACATAATATATAGTCGACCAGCACAATATACCTACCTAAGAAGTATATTTATGATTATATGATTATGTAATTAAAAATTTGCATATTTTCATGTTGTAATTATAATCATAGTGGATAACTTTAATAAAAATAATTATAATGGATGATATATTGGTTAATAACTTGTTTGTTTGGAATTTTCAATAATTAAAGTGACAAATTGCCCTTTATAAAATAAAACGAACTAAGTTTGTTTGGTATTGTTTTTCTTCAAATTTGATATCTTGAGACAAATTGTAAACGAAACAAATTTATTTATTTTGCAATGCATGAGGACATTGGTTACCACACACACATATTTAGAAATACTTGTTTTTTTATAATAGTACTAGTGAATTATAACTTTTTTATAGGCAAACTTAAAAAATGAGAGGTATAAGGAGTACTTCAACCAAAATATAAATAAATAGTCTTGTATAACATTACAGCCAACCAACACAATAACTATTCCATACTAACTGCTAATGTTGAAGACATGAGGTGTCAATTGTTACAATAAGATTCTAAGCTTACGCACCCACTCATAGAATGACATGTAGCTTTGAGAACATTTTTCCTTTATCCAAGGCCAAGACCTAACTTGAGTAATTTCCAGCAAGTCTTTCAAAATGAAATCCAAATCATTGAAGATGATGTTGTTCCTAATAATCCAAATAGACCAAACCACTGCCATCCAAATAACAGACCAAAATTCTCACAAATTTCTTTTATTGAAGCCCATATGCAACAAGAAATGGTTCATCCCATTTGAAGGTAAAACTGAATTGAAGCCTAACCAAGCATAACACAGTTTCCAGATTTTATATGAAGCAGAACAAGAGAAAAAAAGATGTTGGTCTGATTCATCTTTTTTCATGGCACAGAACACATTTCAAATATTGATAGTTGAAGAGAATACTTCTTTTGTGCAGATTTGTTTTTTATGGAACTCTGTCGAGAAACACTTTCCAAGCTAGAGCTATAGTTTTTAAAGGAGATTTGGAGCTCCAAAGTTGTTTGAACACCTGGTTATCATTATCGCCTTCACTTTTTGTAGTAACTGGAAAGACGATTTCACCAAATATGAGCCTGCTGAATTGTAATTCCAATTCCAGCTATCTTCATGATCCTGTGAAAAGGAAACTCCTGCAATAATATTCTGAAGTATTTCAACCTGGTTTTCCTCCCAAACTTGCAGCTTCCTTCTCCACCTTAGATTCCAAATTTAGTTCCCCGCCCACCAAAATCCTAACTCCTCAATCCTAGCTTCCTTATTTTCAGCGAGATAGTATACTCTTCTAAATTTATTTTTCAAGATTCCATCATTCACCCAATTATCGCCCCAAAATTTAGTTTTTTTTTCCCATTCCCCACAACTCTAATGGTACCATTCCTAAACCAATTAACATAACCACAGTCCAATTGGATTGAACTACTCGGATACCATAATGAAACGTCCTCATTTCTAAATTCAGGAATAATGTCCGTTGGAGACACTTTTCCCAAATTCCTGAAATTATTTCGCGTCATTACCGATATCTTTACATAACACATTCATCAAATGCTTAAGTAACTCCAACGATTACATAAGGCCTAACAATAATCAAACACCAAAAATCCCATTATACAAATGTCACTCTGTGGCTAAGAAATACATCATCCTTGATTATAGAGATTTCTAACCTAACTTAACACAACATAACGTTTCTACAATAAGTTCCATCAAAGAATACAAGATAAGCAACTAGGGATGGAATAATCCACTTTAAGAGCTTCAACTCTACGCCCAAGCATCTAGCTAGTTAATCCTGCATATCTAAAATGGACCACACAACACGGTGTGAGACTAATGTTCTAGAGAGTATAACTATGCATGCAAGTAATGTGGGAAGGGCAAGCAAATGAGATGCATCATAAAGCTCAATCAATCATACATAAACTAGCTTAATCACAATTCACCATGGTATCACAAGCTCAATTCAATTAAACATGATATGCATGACCCGTATTGGCTGGCAGACAGTGTCTTATCACTATATAACTGTGTGGTTAGACCTGAGCTCATACTACAAGGAACGTCTTCCCTGGGTACTAATCACCATAATCACTTGGTATTAATCACCCTGGGTACTGTAGAAACCACAGGAAACACTAGAAGGGGGATTGAATAATGTTTTATATTTGCAAACAAATTTTATGAAAACCTTTTACAAGCGGAGCTTCTCACAAAGAGTTTTTAGCAAGTTACTGAAACTGGATGTAAAGGTACTTGTTGAACTGACTTTAGGAGGTCCAGAAAATAGTTTTGTAAACTTGTTTTAAAGAGCGTTTGAATTTTATTTCAGTTCAAGCTTATAAAACAGATTATTCAAAACCCTCAAGTTAGTCTAAATAACAAATATTGAGAGATAAGGATAGAAAGGACTTAGCCAAGAGATTTATCCTGGTTCACTCACATCCACCGTGAGCTACGTCCAGTCCCAATGCCAAACCAACAAAGGATTTCCACTAACTGATCAGAGTTACAAGTATTCTTTTACAGACAAGCCTCTTCAGGATCTTTACAACAAGTATTCTTTTTCAGACAAGCCTCTCCAGGCTCAAACCAAGTATTGTTTTACAGAAAAGCCTCTCCAGGCTCAAAGACAAGTATTCTTTCTTCCACCAAGCCTCTCTAGGATCTTAGACACTTGAAGTGTTTATAGTGAATATTGGTTTAAGTTCCTGAGAAACTTAAACAGAAATGATCTTGTACAAAGGATAACTGAGTATAACTCAGAATACAAATGAAATTTCTATGTACAAAATATCAGAGAGTAGCAGTGAGATTTTTGCAGCGTATTGGCTTGATAAAACGTTTTTCTCTCTCTTTTGTGTAATTCTTCATGAAGCTTTATATAGGAGTTCACCTTGATCCCGTTGAAGATTAATAAACCCACCGTTGTGAAATAGCATTAAATGTTGTTAAGACCGTTGTGAGACAATCTTCTGAAAGCTTCTGACTTGTGTGTTGCAGGTGTGCAGTCTTTGACATAGTTCTGACACTTGCAGGTACCAGGTTACAATAGTTTCCCTTTCTGGTAAAATGATTTGAAATTCTTCAAAAGGGTCTCTGTAACATTCCTTAATTGAATCAAACTTGCAGAAGATGTATATGATGCATTAAAGTCTTGAGCAGAAATCCTTCTGACTTTGGTCAAATGCCACGTAGAGAGTCTTTAGTAGATCTTCTTGATTCAGATAACACATCTCTTTCAGATGTTTGAATACTTTCAGCTGGTTCTCGTCCTTCAGAAGGTTTCACCACTTTAGAGGGTTGCTCCTTCAGAGAGTTGTTTGAAACACATGAAATACTCTTAAGAGAATTTGTACTTTTATCAGCATATTTTAACCAAATTTGTTACTCATTAAAACTTAGGATTTGTGAGACTTAAACATTATTAATCTCTTAATAATATATTGAGACTCAACAGGTACTAATCACCCTTAATAACTGTGGGCCGAAATCCGAATCCTAAACCAATGACCGAAGTCCAATCATGATTTATTAAGTTGAACTGGGGCCGAAGCCAAAATCTGGGAGCGAAAGTTAAAATTCATTTTCCAATTAACTGGGGCCTAAGGCCTTAATGCAATGCTCACACATAACAAATAGCACATGTCTCATGATAGATCTAAACTGGGGCCAAGGCCTTAATGTAATGCTCACACATAACAAATAGCACACGTCTATAGGGGTCCTCGCTCGAGCGAGCCCTTGGTCGCTTTGAGCGAGCCTCAACTCAGAAAATCCCCTCTCTGCCTTATCCCTCGCTCGAGCAAGCCCTTGTTCACTTGAGCGAGCCTACCTGAGCTCAAATCCTTCCTTTCTTCACTCTTACTCCCTCCTACCCTCTATTCTTAGTGTATTAACCTTCTTCTAACTTAGTTCCTTCCATCTGAATCTCTTCCCTCACTTTTGTCAGTCCTCTAACTAATATCTTCCTTCTATATCTAATTCCCTCATTCAACGCCCCTACTTTCGGTCTCATCTTTATACTTAAAATCATTTCCGTCTTAAGGCGTTATTTCTTCTAAGTTAGTTCTACAATTGTGTTTGGCTTTAACACCTGGTTTCCGTTCTAAATACCCTTAAAACTCTTAGCTCTTAATTCATTCCCTACTTCTTATCAAAATTCACACTCAAATACCCAACTTCTCATAATACTTCTAACTTCCCTTTCCTTGGTTGGACTCAGTCTAAGGCTTCCACGATATTTCTTGATTCTAATTTCCGGGATGTTAAAATTCTACCCCCCCTAAATAAATTTTGTCCTAAAAATTTGCTTCATTTACCCTCAATCTATCTACTTCACCCTCATAAACCCATTATAATTCTAAGGCAACCTAGTGCTCCTACCCTCCACCTGCTAAAGTCTCCCCAACAGTCCTAACCCTAGGTTCTTGTGTGGAGCACCACCTAATTGGTAACACATGTACCTTGTGGTTTCTAACCGGCTAAGTTGTGCCTCAAGGTTCCCAAACTATTCCGATCATCCTTTCCATAGCGTATGACTGCAATTCTGCTCTATCAACCTAGTGATAAGACTCGAGCGGACATGTAGCTCGGCTACCTCGTTCTACTTAAGTGAGAATTCCCTCATACCGCTTGGGACTTAGCGGCCTATTGCACTCCTCTAACCTCTACCCTTTGAAATATACATCGACCTATACCAAGGTCGTCAGATTAGCTCCGACACCCACAACAATACCCCTAACGGCAACACCCAAGGGTTCTATCTGACTGTTATCTAGAGTGGTCCCTCAAAAGAGTCACTATCCTTGTCAACCAGTAGGAGATTGAAAGGACATGCACCCCGAACTAAGGCTTCTGCTCTTCAATATGATGACTGTTGTGGAATCTGTGTGTTGTAAGGATTGTCGTCGGGTTGGAAAACCACCATCGGAATAAGGCTAGTGGCAGACAGAACCAGCTGTGTGCTCCTTGCACCGTACTGGTGTTGGCAGAAACTGTGCATGGCTGAAAATGGAGAAGCAAGGAGAACACTCCTCTCTAGCGAATAACGGACTTGGCAGACAGTGAGGTACTTTGCTAAGTCCTTGCACTAGAGTCTTAAAGACCCACTTTTTCCCTTCTCAATAACTCCAACCTTTCCGCGGTTACCCTGCCTCCACCGAGGTTTCTAAACCTATTGGAAACTGGTTGAGGTTTCTGTTGTGCACTCTGATCCTCCTAACTCTGTGGCAGTTCTCCCCTAAAGGTTTAGTACCCCTCTTTCTTCCTCTTAGCTCTCTGTCGAAGTTAGACACAACTAGGGTCTCCTCGCCTTCACTCTCCCTCGGTGATGCCTCAACTCCTGGTTGTACTCTATCTGGTTTTCTCCTCATCTATCTCTCCCCAAATTCAGATCTCTAGTTGTACCTATCCCTAAACTCTCTGCCTCCTAGTCTTATGGGGTCCTTCTTCTTAGTATCCTATGGAACCTTGAAGTCTTCCTAAATTGGCCCTACAAAATTCTTAATCTAATAGGAAGGGTTTTGCTAAACCAAATATGATAATTGATCATCCTTGTTACTTACCCCAATCCTTGGCATTCTGAGTTCTCTCTTGTCCACTCATGGTTCCTCTAATCCTATCGATGACGACTTCCTGGTACCTATCTACAAGTTGATCTTGAACTGTACTTTATTTCCCGATCACTGCCCGAAGCTATAATTATGCGATAAAGACATGAAAGGGTTTGGACAAGAAAGTTACCTTCCTCGACCGAAAGTGAGTAACGAAAAAGGTTAACTGATTGGGATCAGTATGCTTAATGGGGTCCGTGACTCCATCAAACTTTCCCGAAGAAAAACTTAGGTTACAAGAAAAAAGGGACAACTTAGGTCGACATCAGGGACCTTTCTTGGAAGAACTAGAAGGGCGCCAACAAGGAAAAAAAGAGTTGAGTGATAAAATGATAAGCATCCATGTAAAGCACATATGGTGTAAGAAATTGGTGTAAGTAACCTCTGGAGGAATTGACATGGGGAGAAACTTCCAAAAACCAAAAGAAGGCACTCATTCATAAACCAAATTATTGAATTTAAAATAAGGAATAACCCAAATAGTTATTCGGTAACTGTAAGGAAACTAAGAATAAGAAAGTATACCATCCTTATAATAAGCATATGGAAAACCAAATTAAATAGTATGATCTTTTAAGATTTCAAATTCATTTCTCAAATCTAAAGTTTCTTTTCTTATAGATAATCAAATATGGGTTGAAAAGCCAATCGTAAAAACCCCTTGAATACTCTAGGAAAATCGAACCTCAAATGTTAAAATCATTGGCTAGAAGAAGGAATAATATTGTCTAAAGGAAGGATCAAATAGTTATCTTAGCATGGATGTGGTAATAAACTGAGAAGCCAAATTGGTAGAGGGACATAGACAAATTTTGAAAGTAAAGCATCTGGTTAAATTAAGCCCTCTACAAAGACTACAAACTTAGTGCTAAAAAATGCCAACGTTCAAACTAACCAAGACCAAATCTCAAAATAAGTTGAAAAAGGCCATAGCTCAAAATGAATCTTTCCTTAGCTGTTCAAATCATTTCATTAGGATACGAAAGACGTCAACAACAAGTTTCCAACAATTTAAACAATATTTATAGCATTTTAAAGTATTAAGAAAATAGTAATAATCTGTAATAAATACGAGTCAGGGAGAGAGAGAAATGAAAACGAAGGAATAGGATTCAAGGCTGAAACTCAAGAATTTCCGAGTTGTAACAAGATCACACCCATTCAATCACAACCAACCAAACAAACAACAACAATAGGGAGATAGGGCCTCTCCCTACTCATTGGAAGCTAGATCTTTCCTAGCCTTCCGTGAAAGATAAACTCCCCTACACCCTAAGCAAAACAACAAACTTCCTCATCTCTCCCTAGACACTCCTAGGTGCCTGGCTAGGGGTCCGGTTCTAGGAGATAGGTTTGTGCTACTCTTCCTCCCTAACGAGTGGTTGGCATTAACCCTGTTAGGGGAAATATTCTAGACTCCCTTGACAAAAGTTTCCTATTCATGTCACTAACCATAATCCTGAGTACAACGCACACAATATAGGGGTGATCAGTCCCCATAAGGTCACTACAAGAAATTCAGTTTTTAGCGACGAATTTTCTGCGACGGCCCCGAGCGTCGCTACTAGCGACTTTCAGTCCGTCGCTAGGAATTAACAGTAACGACGGCTGAGTCATCGTTATTATTATAATTTTTTTTTCTGAAAAGAAATAAAAATTAAATGTAGCGACGACTTTAGAGACGGTAGGTCGTCGCTACATTAAAAATGAACTTTAATTTGCGCGCACATTTTTATAATAACGTAGTTAAAAACTCGCACGCGTTAAAACCCCTCCCCCTCCCCTCTTCCTCCATTTCCAAATCCTTTTTCTCCAAACTCTCTTTTTCCTCTCATGCAGCCACCCCCTTATTTCTGTCCCCTCACCCCCTTTATTTTGAAAAACTGACCGATTAAATCGTTCCTCTCCTTCAAGGATCGTTTTGAACTGATCAGTTTTCAAAATAGTTGCATGTAGGTGACATTAGAGCTCGTTCCAGAGATATTCCCCTTTCGGAGTTGCAACAAGTAAGTTTTTTTAAAAGCTTAATCAGTTTATTTGAAATTAATAGTTTATTTTTTTTATTAATTTATTAGGTTTATTTGTATAATAGTTTATTTAATTTATTTGTAATTATTAGTTTATTTGTTTATTAATTTATTAGTTTATTTGTTTTGTAATGTCTATAGTAATTATAATTAGTTTATTAATTTTATTTGTAATTAGTGTATCAGTAATTATTTTGTTAATTGGTATATTAGTAATATGCAATTAGTTTTTTTAATTTATATAATTATTTATTTTGTATATAATGTCTATAGTCATTAGTGCCTAAGATGCATGGTAGAGGTGGAGAGAGAAGATTCCACCTAGTAAAGGGGAGGTCCATCCCTGCGGGGTGAGCTGGCTGCACAGTTAGCTCGCTCCCGTCGGGAGAGGACCAACCCCTCTAACCCTGATCAGCTTCGGGATCTGCCATCCACTGCAGTGCCGGCGGGCGCCATGCTGACTTCTTCTTCTTCCTCCTCTCCCACCATCTGCTCCGGCGCAGTTCGATGGTATGAGGTTCATCCGACATCAGGATTAGTTCAGATGCCTCGAGTGCAGGAGGACGTTGTGCCCGAGATAGACCCTGACGATGCTCAGGATGACCTGGATAGGGATGCTGACCAGGAGTCTGAATAGAAGCCAGCTCGGTTCCAGGGTGTCGGGTCAAGCAGACCTCATGAGACAGACGCTCGAGGTCAGGTTATTATCCGACCATTTGACTGGGGGTGAGTTTGTTTAATTTTATTTTTTTAGAATTGATAATAATATTTAATCTTTAATTGTTTATAACTGTTAATATTGAATATTTTATTTTGCAGGAGGGTGCCTACCCACGCCCAACCTATTCGCAGCCATTGGTCATGCGATCCGGGCGCAGTTCTGGGGTCCTCACTACCTTTGGGAGGTAACCCCGAAGGATGTTAGGGATAGGTGGTGGGGAGGAGTTCACGGTAATATATTAAAAACCCTTATCCACTTTAAATTGTTTTCTTAAGATATGGACAATTGGCAGGACTTACCATATTTTTATTTTGTAGAGCCGAGTTACTTGGGACCCTTCTGATGAGGCCTAAATCAAAAAGGTGTATGAGCAGAGGGTTGCTCGTTGCCTTCGAGATATGATGAACAAGGCTCGGAAGGCTGGGAAGAGGCCTACGTGGTGTGGTGAGGAGGCTTGGGAGGGTCTTTTGACCTACTGGACTCTGTGGAATTCAAGGGGAAGTCCGCTCGTAACAAGAGCAACCAGGCTTCTCAACGCGGGTGGGGGCGGGGGACAGTCCATGTTACAACCACAAGAAACACTAGAAGGGGGGTTGAATAGTGTTTTAAAATTCTTTGCAGATTTTCCAGAAAACCTTTTAACAAGCAAACTGATTTTGAAATATGTAAGCAACCTTCCGAAACTGGGAGTTCAACAACTTGCTAATGCAACTTAGAAGGTTGAATAAAAGCTTTTGAAACGTTTTTCTCATAAGAAAAGATTGTTTTCTGCGTAGACGTATAAAACAACTTTTCTAAAACCATCCTTGGTTAGTTTAAAACAAAATGTAAAGAGTTAAGGGTAGAGAGAACTTGACCACAGAAATTTATCATGGTTCACCCACTAACACAGTGAGCTACGTCTAGTCCCAGGGCAACACTCCACTGGAATTTTTCACTATCTGATCACATATACAAGTAT
The DNA here is from genome assembly GCA_026901365.1 of Sesbania bispinosa. Classification (NCBI taxonomy): domain Eukaryota; kingdom Viridiplantae; phylum Streptophyta; class Magnoliopsida; order Fabales; family Fabaceae; genus Sesbania; species Sesbania bispinosa. The sequence continues at coordinate 291,258 of QLOH01000202.1, forward strand.
TATTTGAACCCAGCCTCTTCAGGCTAAACACCAAGTATTCTTTGGACCCAACCTCTCCAGGCTAAACACAAGTATTCTTTGGACACAGCCTCTTCAGGCTAAACTGAGTATTCTTTATTCCTCCAAGCCTCTCCAGGCTCTCAGACACTTAACAATGTTTACAACAATGGATAAGTTTAAGTTTCAGAGAAACTTAAACTCAGGTTCTTGTACAAAGGGATAACTGAGAATAACTCAGGATACAAAGAATAAATCTAAGTACAAGGAAATAAGCTATAACAAAGTGTTGTGGCTTGAAAAGGATCTTCTGATGAAACTTGGCCATTCTCTCTTTGGCTTTCTGATTCCTAGCTTGGGCTTCTCTGCTTGCCTATCTTGGGCTTCATTATCGCCTATCTTGGGCTTAATTGTCGCCAATCTTCATAGTCTTTATGAAGGTCTATATATATGATATGGAAATATAGTCGTTGAAGATTGCTTAGCATACCGTTGAGAAGGAATGATTAATGCTCTTAGAGCCGTTGTGAAACAACTTCTCTTTTTTGATGGCTTCTGACTTGAGCATAGTAGGTGTGCAGCTATGATTCTATTCTGTCACACAACAGTTTGGCTCTTGAGAATTGCTTGAGATATTTTCTAGCACATCGGCAAGTTGATGTTCTTTCTCTCTCTTTTTCTACTGCAAGAAGTCTGATATCTTGGATAAATATGATGAGATTTGTTAGACTTCTCTTTTGTCCCCATTGTGAGTTTAAATTTCTTTTTGTTGAGATGTTGGTTTCTGATAGCGTATCACAGAGACAATATAGGGGTAGGTTGTGCAGCAGCGCTGACTCTATCTCTGACCTCTGTTTGCTTTTTCTGCAGCAGGTTTCCTCTTTTGTGTCAGAAAATGAAACTGTGCCAGCAAGCCTTTATTTTTACCTTGTAACTGATTCAGCTAACCATAAGGCTTGCAGAGACTTGAGTCTTTAATACTTTAATCAGATTGACTCATTAAGTCTTCGGAAGATAGCATGCCATTCAGACTTCAGTGGTTTCTAATTCTTCAGAGTCCAAATTACTTCAAAAGGTTCTATTTGCTTTAGCAGATTCTGAATTTTCCAAAACCCTTCAATAGGTTGACATCCTTCGGCAAGTTCTTCCTTTTAGTAGGTTTCAATTCTTCAGTGGGTTGTTTGCAGTTTCAGCAAGTTGATCATCTTCAGAAAATTGTTTCTTCCGGGTTGCTGAAATACAAAGAAAAATACTTTTCTTAGTAGAATTTGTTTTCATACAGTCTAATTGTTAATCATTAAAACCAAGGATAATGAGTCTTAAATCTAATTTCAAATACTTAACTTGATTTTGAGACTCAACAGTCCACAACACGGGCCACATGGCCCAACATGAGATGGCGTTGGATATGGTATGTATAAACAAACACTCTTCTGTATTATGTTTCTATTTGTTGTTAAATTAATTAATTTGTGTAATTTTCCTGTGTAGCGATGATAGCTTGGGCGGGAGGTCGAGCTAGACAAGTTCTTCATTGTCACCCATGCCAAAAAAGGGTGATGGTTGGGTAGATGGTCGGGGCCTGGTCCACCTAGTAAGTGTTTGTTTATAAGTGTTTTTTATATAATTTCATATTTATGCAATTGAATATATAACTAATAACTAATTTTACTTTTACCTCAACAGATAAATTACAAGAGCGCCTGAGGGAGGTGGAGACACAGATGGGGAACACCTCCATGACTGATGCCTCCACCAAGCTGGAGATATGGAAGGATTGTTGCGGGTAGAAAGAAGACCCGAGGCTGTTGTTATGGCACAGGGGACATGGCCTCCAACATTCGTCCAGTGTGTGACTAGCTTGACTCAGGAGTCCCGGGTTCACCCGAGCAAGAGTACTGAAGGGTCTGGGTCACGACATTCCAGAGAGGAGGCGTCGTGCCAGGAGAAGTCGAAGTAGCGAAGGAGTAGTCTCGACAGGCCATAGAGAAGCTGCAGATTTTGGAGGATCAATTAACACGACTCTGAGGACCAAGTGCAGTAGAATCCTGGACGCCCAGGCTGCAAGGTCAGGCTATCCGCTCAGGCTCAAGCACAGCCGCACCCCATTATGATCACCGACATGGATGACAAATCGTGGATGAGGACAAGCCAGCCCACCCCACAGTCCCAGCGCCCCCGTCGCCATCAGTTTCTTTATGTTATGTTTTATTGTATGATTTTTTAACAGAGTTTGTGTATATATTTATATATATATGCTTTTTTAGCATTGTTTTTATATTTTAAATTTAATAAATAATAAAATAAATAAAAATAAATTTAATTTAAAAATAAATAATAAAATTAATAAATTATTAAAATAAAATAAATAATAATAAATTTAATTTGAAAAATATACCTGTAGCGATGACCATGGCCGTCACTACAGTCGTCTCTAGATAAAAAATTGATCTTAGCGACGACCTTGTTTTTAGAGACGACTTCAGCGATGACTGAGTCGTCTCTAGGTAGCGACGAAGAGCCACTTAGTGATCTCCACATGGTCGTCTCTAAGTCATCGCTACGTAGCCTGTAGAGATGGCTTTTCCTTATGTCATGGTCGTCGCTAAAAACGAAGTTTCTTGTAGTGGGTGTACGACGTACTAAAGGATTACAGGAAGTCACATGCAACTAACATAACCACATCCAATTGGATTGAACTGCTTTAATACCATAATGTAACGTATTAATTTCTAAATTTGGGAATAATGTCCGTTGGAGACACTTTTACCAAATTTCTGAAATTATTTCGCGTCATTATCGATATCTTTACATAACACATTCATCAAATGTTTAAGTAACTCCAACGATTACATAAGCCCCAACAATAATCAAACACCAAAAATCCCATAATACAAATGTCACTCCGTGGCTAAGAAATACATCATCCTTGATTATAGAGATTTCTAACCTAACTTAACACAACATAACTTTTATACAATAATTTCCATCAAAGAATACAAGATAAGCAACTAGGGATGGAATAATCCACTCTAAGAGCTTCAACTTTACGCCCAAGCATCCAGCCAGATAATCCTGCATATCTAAAATGGACCCCACAACACGGGGTGAGATTAATGTCCCAACGAGTATAACTATGCATGCAAGTAGTGTGGGAAGGGCAAGCAAATGAGATGCAACATAAAGCTAAATCAATCATACATAAACTAGCTTAATCAGAATCCACCATGGTATCACAAGCTCAATTCAATTAAACATGATATGCACGAATTGCATTGGCCGGCAGACGGGGTCTTATCACTGTATAACTGTGTGGCTAGACCTGAGCTTAAACTACAAGGAACGTCTTCTCTGGGTACTAATCACCACCACTGGGTACTAAGCACCCTTAATAACTGTGGGCCGAAACCCAAAAATTAAACCAATGATCGAATTCCAATTTTGATTAATTAAGGTGAATTGGGGTCAAAGCCAAAACTGGGGTCGAAGCTGTAACTGGGGCTGAAGCCAAAATATGGGGTCGAAGCCAATTTTTTTCCAGGGCCGAAGCCAAATTCATTTTTAACTGGGAGCCGAAGCTCAAATTCATTTTCCAACTAGGGCCTGAGGCCTTAATGCAATGGTCACACATAACAAATAGCACATGTCTCATAATGGATCGAAAATGGGGCCCAAGACCTTAATGCAATGCTCACACATAACAAATAGGACATGTCTGCAGGGGTCCTCGCTCGAGTGAGCCCTTGCTTGCTTGAGTGAGCCTCAACTCAGAAACTCCCCCCTCTGCCTTATCCCTCGCTCGAGCAAGCCCTTGCTCGCTTGAGCGAGCCTACCTAAGCTCAAATCCTTCATTTCTTCACTCTTACTCCTCCTCCCCTCTATTCCTAATGTATTGACCTTCTTCTAACTTAGTTCCTTTCATCTGAATCTCTTCCCTCACTTCCGTCAGTCCTCTAACTAATCTTTTCCTTCTATATCTAATTCCCTCATTCAACGCCCCTACTTTTGGTCTTATATTTATAATTATAATCCTTTTCCGTCTTAAGGTGTGATTTCTTCTAAGTTAGTTCTATAATTGTGTTTGGCTTTAACACCTGGTTTCCGTTCTAAATCCCCTTAAAACTCTTAGCTCTTAATTCATTCTCTACATCTTATCAAAATTCACACTCAAATCCCCAAGTTCTCATACTACTTCTAACTTCCCTTTCCTTGGCCGGACTCACAGCCTAAGGCTTACACAGTATTTCTAGATTCTAATATTCGGGATGTTAGGCCAGTTTGACTCCTAAATTAAAAATAATTTTTTGATGGATACATGTAAAAGCTGCTTCAACAATAGGAAAAAAAATCTCTAACAATATAGAATTTTGACAAAACCATCTTTGTTTTTGTTGGTGTTCGAATTTTGGTATTCGAATTTCAAGTACTTCTTAAATTTTCACAAAGTTATAAGTCTTCTACAAAGTCAGAATGATTAATCTTGATTTGATTAGAAGAAGTTTCTTTAGAAAGGTGAAAAGAAAAACTAAGTCTCAAAGATTTTAAGGTTTTCGAGTTCAAAGGAAAGAAGTTAGAAATTCAAATTTATTGATGAACTCGAAAGATTAAAAGTCCTTGGTTAAATTAACTTGATACAAGGAAAAGTCCATAAACTCGAAAGAGGAAGACAGAATAAATTCGAAGTTAAAGGATTTCAGGTATACAAAAGAGTAAGGATAGTTCTTTTATTTATCCATAAACAAAGTTCGAATTACATAAGGTTTGAATACATTGATAATACATATTAGAAAAGAAATTATCCTATGTGTTTTAAACATTAGAAAAAAATTATCCTAAACTGCAAGATGTACTTGAATCTTGTCTTCCATATCTTTTCCTCCTTCTCCTCCAAGCTTTGATTGCGCCACCAGGGTAAAGGCATTTTGTAGATTTGACTAAATAACCCTGGTGCTTGGGGTGTAATTAAAGGTCTGCGTGGGGAAGAAGTAAACAGATTCATTCATTGTTGAATGAATCAATATTTGGCTACTACGTTCAACCTAAAAGAAAACCTTCAAAAAGAAAGGTTGAAAAGGCCTAAAGCTTTGGCTTCTTCGTCGACCTTATCCAAATGAAATCACTTAAGATCGGGTTGAACGCAGTAGCTAAAGGTATAAACTCTTCCATATTTTGAAGGAATTAGAAAAGAAGAAAAAGAAGAATGAAAATGGATGCAAGAAACGTCCAAATGAAGCTCCTATTTATAGGAACAAAGGAATGAAGGTTAATAAATGAGCCTCTTAACTCGTCCAATTAGAAGAACCCTCATAATGAGGTTGAGTGGACGGTGGACGGTGGTCTACATGAACTTTGGTTCAGCCAAACAGGAATTGACACATGGCACACATTGGAGCACAATCAAGCTTCGAAACCAGGAATTATATATTAAGTAAGTCAAATACCAACAAGAAAAGCTAAGTGTTGAAGAAGTTAGAAGATGCATTTGATTACAACAAGTAAGAAGATTGAAAAATAGAGAGTTCGAGAAATCGAAAGGGATTTTCGATTCTACAGGTGAGAAAAATCGAAAACAAGGTGAATGAAGAATTAGAAGATATCTGAATAAAGAAGGAAACTATTCGAGTAAACAGAAAGACAAGAAAGGCAGTTTATAGCAGTTGCTAAAATTCATTGGCTAAGACGTACATATGTCAACATCTTAGTGGAGCATTGGTAAAAGTTCAAAGAAGAATAAGCAGTTTTTGGTTAGTAGAAGACATAGCATTCATGCTGCCAACACATGAAGATTGCTTATGTGTCACATGTATATTAGTTGGCCGTTAGGAAGAAAACTATAAATAGGTGAACTTTCTATGTAATAAAGGTTGGAAAATCATTTGTACTAATCTCTGAAACACCTGAATGTCCAATCTGTCAGCGACTAAAAAGGTTACAAGGAGTGCTAGTATGTGATTTCATTCGCTTTTTCATTAATGGAAATCCTTTTATATTGTTCTTCTGTTTTCTTTTCTTTTACTTTCCTTTTACTTTGTTCTTAAATCTACATATTTGATGCAATTTTTCTTTCTTTCTTTTAATTTTCGTTCTTACTTCTTTGTAATTCTGTTCTTTCTAGTTTTCAAAGCTTCAACTCATAGTTTCACTTGATGAAATTCTAAATCATTTTGTATTGAACTTTTGAGAAACAAGATCTTTTGAAATTCTTCAAAGTGAAAACATTATAAACCTACTTTTAAAAAGAGTCCCGTAAGAGGTCCAGATTCTAGTTCCCATATTATTCTTAGAATCAAAGTGTTTAAAAGTGACTCTTTCGAGATTAACTTTTATCACCACAAACAGTTTTACATATGCATGTTATAAGATGTATGAGCATTGTAATATATATATATGGTAACACATCCCCTTTCAATAATTTTTCGGAATAAATATCTTTCAAAACACTTAAAAATTGAGTGTAAAGAGTGTGAGGAAGTGAGAGATAAAATAAAATAAAATGAAGAAAAAATAAAAATGTAATAGTTAATGTGATGGTCCTTATGGATAAAGAAAAAATAGATAGAAAAAAATAAATATAAAATGGAATGAAATAAAATTAGTGTGAAAAAAATGAAGGTTATAATTTTTCAGCCGCATGAAATTTTCAATCACATATTGATCTTTTAAGTTGGAAGTTTCATTTTTAACTACTGGAGATAAGATATACTAAATTTATTAATCATGATTGTGACATTATACTTTTGATGACAAAATGATGATCAATAGAACTACTCAATATATTTTGTTTAGTTGACACATAATTTAATATTTGATATAGGGTAAAATATATTTTTAGTCGCCGTAAATGGATTGAGTTTTGCTTTTAGTTCCTGTAATTTTTTTCTTTATGTCCTTACAAATGCAAATGTTTTTAAATATATCCTCACTGTTAAAGCTTTGTTAATGACTAACGATTCGAGTTTTGTTTTTAGTTCTCATAAATGAATTTCTTTTTCTTTTTACATCCTTACAAATATTTTTTTAATTACATCCTTATCGCTACAGCTATTGCTTCTTCTCTTTTTCTCCTCATTAATTCTTTCCCTTTCTTCTTTTGTTGCTCCTTCTCCTTCTCCTCCTTTTGCTACCCATTCGCCTTCTCCTGTTTCAGGTGTAATTTAATTTGAGCTCATTTTTAAAGTTGTGCCTATATGAGAAGCTCTTGTTAGTTCCTCTTTTTTAGTTAATTCCTCTAACTCTATACTCATGCACAAATTGTTATTTTCATAAAAAAACATGATATAGAAAAAGAATATAGAAGAAGAGGGAGGGGAGGAGATGAGGAGAGAGGATGAATCATTAAAGTTAACACGAGATTTAACGATAATAAACTAATTTAAAAAAATTACATTTGTGAGGACATAAAAGAAAAAAAACATTTACATGAACTAAAAACAAAACTCGGTCCATTTGCACAAACTAAGAACATATTTTACCCTTTGATATAAGACAGAGTTAGCTAATTTGAAAAAAATTCAATTATATTGATCATTTTTATTTAATTTAATATATCTCTAAATTATTATGATATGGTTAACTATTAATGAATACATGCTTTCTCTATTTAAAATAGTTTGTCAAAATAATATGTTTTAAATCTTTTTTATATTAGAAAACTAATTAAAAAGACTTGGATATATTTTTTAATATTATTTTTGTTGCTTAGTATTCCATTAAAGTGGAGTAATGACTAATTAATCAATTTAGAAGATAATATAATAAAATGAAGATACATTTTTTAATTAAAAATATTTAATAACCTTTAATCATTTATGGAAAGATGTTAATAGCACTACCTCTCGTCCAAGCTAGTAAGAAAAAGAGTGTCCATTATTTACATATATATTGTGCTTTTTATTATCACATAAAATCTTTTTCAAATTTTTTGATTATAGAAGACAAAAGTCTAATTTAAGTTTTAACCAAAAAGAATAAGTCAAGTCTTATATAATACTCATTCCGTTTCACTTTACTTATCTTTTCATTTAGAAAAAATTGGCTCATTTTATTTGTTATTCTACAATTTCAAAGAGTATTTAACACATTTTTTATCAAATATATCCTTTGCAATTAAATAATAAATGATATAAATTTTAATAATAAATGATAAAAGATATATAGAAAAATAGTTAATTGGTATAAATTTAGAGAATTAATTTCATTTCCTAACTTATATAGAAAACCTTAAAAATAAATAAAATAAAAAAATTTTGGTGTACAAAAATTACAATGAGATTTGAACCTAAAAACTCATGTTAAATTAACTAAACCCCAAATCACTAAACCAACCCAGTGAATCAAAAGTAAATGAGATGAATACACTATATAAGATGGTGTTATATATAAAACTAATTAATTATTGTTGATATATGTTATTATAACATAAAATAATACTAATATTTAACTAGTTGTACATGTCAGGCAAAGACTTTTTTCTTCACACTGCCCGTCAAAGTATGCCAGAGAAAAAAAGCAAGGGATGGTATTAAGCATTAGAGAGGAAAAGTTTAAGTACCCAAAAAAATGGCATTAACTACACTCAATTTCAGCATTTAATGAACCCCGCAAACAATGCCTCTGAATTAGTGTTTTCCATCGGTAACATTGGAGTTGGTGGCACTAACTATAAATATAAACCTTCATTAATTAACTGCTTGATTAAAAAGTTGAGACTCCAAGAGCTAGCTTAGCGCATAGTTTGTCATCTACGGTGTCAGCAATTAAATTAAAGGGTTAGTTCCCAATATAAAGAGTTAAGGATCCCATATTGTTTATAATAGTAATAAATTAAGTTATCTTTGATTTAGCCTAGGGTTTTGGAAACCCTAACAGTACTTCAACAGTGGTCAATGCTATAGGTTTGGTTTTTCAATCATTTCAATAGAAAATGGGCATACTTTTGAATTGTCAAAACCCAGATTCAATTATTAATTTTAAGAGAGATAACAGTGGAATACATTTGTTAATTACAAGTGCATGAAGATGCAGAAGTTAAGTAAAAATTACTCAATAAAAAATAAAAGCAAGAAACTTAAAAACATTCAAATATTTTTAAGTAATAAATGTTAATTTTATCCACTCATATGTGTTGCCACTAGCTAGCGAAACCTTAATTCTAAATCCCCTTAATTATTGATCTTAATAATTTTCCTAACTATTAAAGGAGTGATTTATCAATCAACATGTACATATCAATCAAACTTAGTTGATTGCAAATGTTAAGTACATTGGGATATTTGTACATATCCAAATAGAAAAATCTAGACTCATTTCTAAAAACTGCTTAATTAAAATCCACTAAAAAACATTATTCTTTTATTAATATTTTTCTAGATTTTTATATAGAAAATTGAACAATCATTTTAGATTCTCTAGTTTCAAACTCATATATATAAATTGGTACAAATGGAGAAGAAACAAAAAACCCTCTGTATGTATCTTTCTCACTCCATTAAGTCAATCAGGTTTTATGTTGTGGTTTTTTCTAGTTCTATTTATTATAGTACATGGAACATTATAAAAATCCAATATGCCTGGAGAATTTTAAAATAGTTAACAAAAAATATTGTCCTGTAACTTAGCATTCCATTCATTCAAGCAAGAAATAAGACACCACTGATTTACTTACTTCAGGGAATCAATTTATATTATATTATATTATATTATATTATATTATATTATATTTAAAATAATAAAGAAAGAGATGGTGTGGTAGCGAAGAGAGTGGGGGAAAAGGAATCACACATGAATGTGTTTCTCTGTCTATTTTTTATCCGCAGAAGGGAAATCCAAAGTGAGTGACCCTATTTTTATGGTAGTACAATTTTGTGGGTTTTGACTATAGAAAGAGAGAAAGACCTTCTTGCTCTGTGTGTGTTGTTGTTGTAGGAGTATCTTCTTTCTTCTCCTCTTCTTCTTTCTTTCTAGTGTCATTTTCCAAGATATACTTGAAGAAAACAAAACTCAAATCCACCTGTTTTTTCCTTCCCAATAACTCTCTGAATTTTTCTTTCTTTTTTTTTTATTTCCCTTTTTTGTTCCTCTTTAAATTTCATTCCCTTTCTCTACCTCACTGCTTAATAGTACCCTCTCTCTCTCATCACACTCACTATCCCTTGAGCATGTTTGTTTTTTGTTTGGTATAAGGATATTGCTAAGAGTCGGTGTTCCTTTGCCTCTTACCTCTCTCTCTAACCCAACCTCTTTTTTTCTTCCCTTTAAGCTTCAATAGCTTGCCCTCTTCACTCATTATTTGTAAAAGAGAGATTGAGAAGGAGAAAAAAAAGGATTATCATCTTGTGAATATTGTACACTTGAATTGCTTTGTCTCTAGCTTCTCAGAATCAAAATCTGAATTTAATAAAGGAAAAAGAAGCTATATATATACATTTTTTTTTTGTTTTGTTTTTGTAACCATCAAGCCAAGTCTTTAAAGAGAAAAAGATGACCTTAGAGGGGATTTTCATTGAGCCAACTTCAACTACTCCTAATGCTCCTGATCTTTCTCTTCACATAAGCCCTCCAAGTATCTCTTCTTCTTTAGTTGGCACCAATTATGATCAATCTCATGGTTCAGCCCTTTCAAGGACTGTGTCTCAAGCCCACACAGAGCTTTCTCTTGGAAGGAATTTTAGTGGTGGAGGAGAGCAAACACCACACAACAACATCACAAACAACAAACCTTATCATCAAAGCCAAACCATCATAATGTCCCTCATCTTCTTCACTATCACACCAACAAACACTACTACAACTCCATTGAATCACACAAACTATGGAGTTTCATCAGACGGTTTGGGCCAATCAAGGGGATTCCAGTGTATCACAACGTTCATTAGTCCCTTACTTGCCTATGGACCATTTAAGAGACAAGGATCATCATCAAAACAACACAAGATGTACTTATATCATCACCATCACATGCCTTCTTCTTCTTCTCTCCTCTTCTTCTTTACCCTATAACTTGGTATAGATCCCATGTCCTTAAGGGTTAGCCACTGGCACAAGGTTGAATGGGTTTCATCTGAAGCTTTAATCAAATCTCATCCATGCACCACCAATCACAATATGGGGTTGGTCCTTCTGAGGCCTCTTCAATGAGATCAAGGTTTTTGCCTAAACTTCCAACAAAGAGAAGCATGAGAGCACCAAGAATGAGGTGGACAAGCACCCTCCATGCTAGATTTTTCATGCTGTTGAGCTTCTTGGTGGCCATGGAAAGTAAAGTTTCTTCTTTAATTTTCCCTTAATTATTTCTTTCAACCCCTTAATTTCCATTTTTTTATTTTAATTTTATATATCCATCTTCTTTAATTATTTCAAGGATTTCTGTAACAAGGTTCCTAAGGGTTAAATATTTTTTTATTGAAAATCATGGTATGATTGCATTTATAATCTTAAATGTTACACACTCTATTAAAATTCTTTCTATTTCTAAATTTTGATTAATGTTTTTAGAACACTGGTTAGCATTAAATTTTCTTATTTTAATTAATAACTGAGATTGTGTATCAAATATATATTATGTGGTAACTAATGTAATTAGATGGTGAATTTTAGGAGCAACACCAAAGTCAGTTCTTGAGCTCATGGATGTGAAGGATCTCCATTAGCTCATGTCAAAGCCATTTGCAGGTACTACAAACAACATCCCTTCTCTCTCTCTTTGTGTATCCTAGAGGGCACGGTAACCAATGAAGTAAAGCAGTGAATGTGGGAGTAGTGGTTGAATTTAAAGTCTGTATAGTCAGCTAAGCTGTAAGGAAGCTTTAACTTCTGAGAAGACCACACACACAACAAATTCAACTATAACCACTTTCTTTCTCAGTTTCAGAACAAAAGCAGACAAAACATCATCATTTTCCAATAATAACATCCTTATTACAACCTCATCAAACATCAACCTCGTGATTAATGAGGTAACCCACCCAGACAATATATCTCAGAAAAGTGGATCTAATAAATAGGAATCGGTTTTATATTCTTCATTTTTTTAATATAAAAATTAGTTTTTTTTTTTTTGCTTAGATATACACACATGAACACACTAGTTTTCTTCCAAGCATGGAAAAGCCTTTGTATATAAAATGCCTTGATTTGTGTATGACTTGTTTTCAGATGTATCGAACTGTTAAGACCACTGACAAACCTGCTGCTTCTTCAGGTAATTCATATTGTTTAATCTTCAACCATTTTTTTTCACTTTACACAAATTAATAATTATATTCATATAATTAACTTAACCAAGAAAAATTAATGTTAATTGTCACTAATCACCTTGCTCTTAAATCTTAATTTTCAGACCAGAAATATTGTTGGTACAACAAATATTTACAACAATGAGAGATAAAAAAATAAGATAGAAAATGATAGAAAAACGTGGAATGTGATTAGTGATGTGATATAAAAAAAGATGTGGAAAAATGTGTGTTGTATAAGTTGTTGTATATATAAATATATTAGGATTCTACATTTTTTTTAACTATTTACTATTCCTTTATTTCTCATTCTTACCTTTACACAAAATAAAAGGCTTTTCAGAGACATATCAGAACAAGACTCCACATTACTCCCAAGTAAATCATATAAACTACATATAATCAATATGTATGCATTTATGATATAAAGGGTTAATTTAATTTGTTTGCAGGCCAATCAGATGGATCTGGAGAAGATGAATTGTCACCTATGGGAAGCAATGTTGAGCGTGGCGGTTTAAATTTGCATCAATCCACAGAGCAACACAGAGGTAGATCAATAATGATGGAGCAATGCAACAAGAAATAGTGGAATACTCTCCAACCACCTCTACTCTATGGACTAACTCTTCAAGGTAACCATTTGTTTTTATATATGTTCCTGCAGCCTCAATAGACGTACATGTTTGTGCATGATTGTGCTTTATTTGCTTTTGCCCTTTGCATGGTATTTTTCTTTGAAGAATCAAAAGGGTTCTTGTGTCAGCTTTATCTTTACTTGTGTTGGTAGTTTCTTTCTTTTCTATATTATCTTTTGTACCAAATTTTTCACCTGAGATATATATATCTATTATTCAGCTTTTGATGGGCTATATAAATAAAGGGAAAGCTCTACAAGACATAATCAACGTTAATATGATAAAAGCAAAGCATCGCAGCTAGCTGCATACCACTTTTTTCTTTTCTCCTTTAGAATTTCATCTATATATTTATGTAGCTATGGTAAGTCATATATCGTACTAATTATATGCTTATTTTGATCATATCTAATTTTATATCCCCACCTAGTAGATCGAACAAAACCCAAATAATCCTAATTCCGTTCATTCAATAATATTCTTATCTCAACAATGAATATTGAAAATATATCAAATATAGTATTTAAGGAAATGGACATATTCTAATTCTACTGGTGTTTTAGCTTAAAATATGGTGTTTTTCTTGCCCCTCTTTTTACTAGACCATGCTAGTCTAGGAGAGGTTCGCTATATGTCTAAGAGACCCCTACTATGGGGTCCATGGAACCACAGGAGATTGGGAAACATGTATTAGAAATTATACTTATATAGTACAATTATTTGTACAATATTTTATATTTTTGAATGACAAAAAGGGAGAATTGAGAGATATGCTAGGTGATGTGATGAAAAAAGATAAAAAAATGTATTATATAACTATTGTATTAATTGTACGAATTTCAGTGGTTTTAAGTTTGAGTCTCTGAGTATGCAGTTGTGTTAAATACTTAGAAATAGAGTTTTGCCGACATATAAGTCTTAATCAGCTCGAACAAAATTACATCTCATAAAGGATGCCTAGAAACTTGCAAAAAAAATAAATCATTGTACGAATAACATAAACTCATATAACCTAGAATCCACCATTACATATAGGTAGTAATAATATAACCGTGTTGACATTATTGAGATGGAATACATCAATATTATTTGGTGCCTGTAGAATGCAAGATATTTCCAAGGGGTAAATAGAACAAGGAAGATAATCAATCATTCAATGCATGGAATAAGGAAAGAAAAAAATTACAAATAATGATACTAATTTTGCAAAATATATACTAACTATTTAGCTGCAATAGTTACAGCTAACACCCCTCCCTCAATTCTCAAGTGGGTACAAAGGAAATAAACTTGAGTTTGGAAACCTGAGTATGGAAGCATGTAAATTTGATTGATGGAGATAGAGAAGGATATAGATCTCAAAGACAGGGATCAGACTACACATTTTGGAGGACTAAGATACACCTGGAATTGAAAATTAGAGTTAATGATATAAGGTAAGATGATAAGAAACATACAACTAATCATAGCCCGGTTGGTTGGGCGTTACAAAATCAAAACCGTGGTTTAGGAAATTGATTTAAATCACTTTCGTCCAACGTGCTTTGTAGAATGTGTATCACTCATCTTAATCATTATTTTTTAGAATCAATTTTACTCAACTGTAAATTAAACAAACACTTAATCTTTGAAAAGATGTGTTGAAATAGGAGCCAATACGTAAAATTAATCGGAGCAAATCCACAATATTATGTAGAAAAAGGTGCTAAATTGCAAATTTCGAAGGGTAACTACACTTGGGGCATCTAAATCCAGAACAAAACCAATTTTTATAAAGGACTTGGTGCTTGTTTGGTTTACAGATGAGCGAAATTAATTCTATAAATCAATGGTTGTAATGACTGGTGCACATTTTACGCAACACATGCATTGGACGGAAGTGATTTAAAATCAATTTTGTGTAACCACAGTTTGTAGTATGTAACTACTAAAACAAAAAGGCATGATTGATTTTGATAAATTTAATAGAAAAAATGGAAGAAAATGAAGATACATAATTTACGAAGTACATTGGACAGATGTGATTTAAATTCCATTCTGCTTTCCTAACCTAACCGGCACTGGTGCTTGTTTGTGTTTGACTAAAACACAGTAGAAATATATTCTTAAGAATAATAATAAAGAGGGTAAATAACATTTTAATCCATATAAATACCCGAGTTTTGATTTTTGTCCCTGGAAAATTTTCTTTTTTATTTGATCCTTATAAAATATTTAAGCTATTTTTTAATCCTGTTGTTGATTTTACTATTAATTATGAATGTGTTGAACGTCCATCACAATTAGTAATCATATATATGGTACCCTGACATATTATACAACAGTGTTAGCCTCCTTAAACACATTCAAAAACTATTGTGATATATATGAATGATGAAATGTACAAAGAAATTCAGTACAAATTGACCATGAAATTTGACTCTCTAAATGAGTTTAAGGAATCTTATATAATGTGTTAGGATAGTTCTTAAGTATTGTTGACTATTATGAGCGTTCAACACTTCCACAATTAATAGTAGAATTAACATCGGGGACTAAAAAAATAGCATAAATATTTTATAAGGATGAAATAAAAAGAAATTTTTTTCAGGGACGAAAATCAAAACTCGGGTATTTTATAGAGACTAAAATGTTATTTTATCCTAATAAAAAAAGCCATCAAAATGATATTGGGGTGAGTGCTGAATCGATTTTCACTCTTCTCAACTAAAAGACAAATGAAGCTTTAGAATGATAAAGATACGCAACAAAATGAGAGCTTGAGATTAAATTCTCAATCCGACAAAAGTCGCTAAGAAAATATTGCAAGTTATGATTTGAAGGTGGTCGAAGTTTTAATGAAGTCAACATAACTAAAGGAAAAAACTACCCTCAAGAATTCCATGTTGAAATAATAGGAAAAGAATATATAGAAGAACATTATTTGTGGTACTTGTTGATCACAAGATACTTGTTACAAGAAACAAAGAAAGAAAATAAATCAATACTACATGAAATAAGAAAGACATGTACAAATGAATTTTCTAAAAGCATTGATTAAAGAATTAAAATAAAAATTATTCATTGAAAATTTGCAATTTTGTAAATTACCAATGCAATAAATATTAGTATATTGTTAATAAATCATTTCTATTCTTGATTTCTTATCAAGTGATACACTCATGGGCGAACCCGATTAAAAGAAGACAATTAGTGTCAAATAACAAAAATATTTCCTTAAATATATGTTAACTATATTTAGCTATAATAATTATAATTATCCTAAAACCTGAACTGAAAACTACAACAAATATTGTTTTAAGTTAGATACAATTAATTAACAAGAAACTCTTTGCTTTTTATTCTTGATGAACAGCTGACGAATCACAAGTATATGTAGTATTAGCTTTTTCAAGTATATGTTTAGTATGAATATAGCAAGTGCAACATTTGACATATGCCTTTATGCTGTGCCTGTGATCACATAACAGCACAAAATTAATATAGTGCAAGAGCTTTAGCTAGAGGTAAAATAATTAGTTGACAAGCTTTCTAAAGTGTGAATTTGCAGGCATATCTCCGAAATTTAAAATCTAAAGATTAATTTATTTACTTGTTATATTTATATATAATATTGGTGTAAGTCTTAAAGTTTGACCTATAAGTCATTTTTAAGGTCTAACCTAAAAATTTATTTAAAAGCTTATATAAACAAACATAATTAAATATTTAAATAAGTTAATAATTATATAATCTTAAGATATATTATAAGAAAAAGTTAAAATAAAAGTAATTATAGCAATATTAAAATATTTTTATATTATTTATGTTTATTGAATAATCTAGTACGTTATTTAAAAAGTTTTTATTTTATAAAAAAATTAGTAAATCAATTAGACCAAAGATCCCAATTAGACGTGTGGCCAATTTTTACCTGTAGCTTTAGCTTATAATTAAGTAACTTTGCATCTAAATTTATCTGAACTCTAGAGTGTCTTTGTAAAAATTAGATAAAAAATTAACTTGAAAATTGAAAAGCTAGATGGAGGTGAAAAGCTAGCTGAAAACTAAAAGATGAAAACTGAAAACATTACCTGGTTTGATTGAAATTATTTGATAATTAAAACTAATTGAACTAGCTAAAAATTGTAAAATGATAAATAAATACATCATCAATTATCGAATAATGATGAGTGAGAGTTGTTAAGAGATAAAATTATAAAAAAAATTCAACTCATAGCTGGAAAAAAAGGAGCTTTTTTAAAAAAGCTAATGGCTACCTAAAAAAATACATACCAAACATTATTGAAATGATTTCAACTACCAATTTTAGCTTTCATTTAGTGTGTGTTTGACAAAACTAGTTGAAAGTTTAAAAAACTAGTTAAAAGTTGAAAATTTAGCTGATTTCATTAAAGTGTTTAGTAAATTGCCTGAAAATTGTAAAGTAACATATAAGGATATTATTAAAATGTCAAATAATGGTGCGAGTGATGGTTATTAAGGGATGAAATTATAAAAAACTTTTAGTAGTAACTTAAAAATAATGATTCTTTTAAAAAAACTAAGTTAAGTAGCTTCTCAAGAAAAGTTTGTAGTTATTCTAAAATAACTAACTTACCAAACACTGATAAAATGATTTCAATTACTAATTTCAACTTTTATCTAGTTAAAATACCTCATCAAACACATTCCTACCGCATTGACTATTTTTACATAGATGTTTTTTTTTTTTTTGCATATTTGAGCCAACATAAAAGGCAAAAATATTTTTAAAGTAAATTAACTAATATTAAATTTCCATTAATTAATAGTAAATTAAAAAAACTAGAATATTATAAAAAAATACAACATATTAAATTAATTATATAAAAAAGCATGCTTAGAAGACTTGATGGCATGTATAGGATTATAGGCTTGTAAGTTGGTCTGTTAGGTCAGCCTTTTACGCAGACCAAGCCAGACCTTAAAAAAAGGCTTGTATAACAGGTAACAGACTTAGACTCATGCTTAAAATTAGGAGCTAGGTCAGGCTCAGGTCTGCCAAAGCCTGGTGTTTCTACCCCTAATTGCCATGGCTCGGTGCTGCCCAATGTCGTGCTCTAATGCTTTGTTTGGTAGTATTTAGGGAAATAGAGAAGAAAGAAATAAGGAAGAGATAGAGGAGATTTTTAGGTTGTTTGATGTGAGAATATGTGTGAAATGAAAGAGAAATATATTTTAAAGTTGTTTAGCGTGAGAGAAATGAGTGTGAAATAGAAGGGATGCATTTCTCTCCCATCTCTCTTCAAATTTGGAAAGAAATAAAAGTTGGTGGGACCCACAACTTTTTTGACATTTCTCCCCTATTTCTCTCCTCCACCCAAACAAGAGAAGTTGCCAACTTCTCTCCCACTTCTCTCCCCCTCCCTATTTCCCCCTGTCTCTTTGCTACCAAACAAGGGTAAGAGCTTGTACATTTTAAAATTGATTATATAAAGGAAAGACATTAAGATCATCTCTTCCAACTCAATAGATGGAAGATGTCTATTTTAGTTGACTATATATCCTAGTTAAAAGTAAATATTTAATAGGTTAAATTGCGTTCTTTTTTATTTTTATTTTTTTGGGTAGATGTAATATAAGATAAACTGTTATATATATACAAGAAATGAGAATATACATTAATCATATTAAAACATATTTTCCTTCATTTTTTATTTTTGTTCTTTTCTTATGAGTTTGATGGAATTGATGAACACAGTTGTGGAGAGCCATGGCGACGAAATACTTCTAACGACATAGATGGTCTCAGACCACCTATCCTCCATTCACAGATAATATCTAGAGGACAACAAATTCAGGTACTCATAGATAATATTTATTTTTCAGTTCATTATTTAATTTCTCAATTTGCAGGGTTTTTACAGTGGACATGGTGGACCATGGTGTTATCTAGAAAATTATATACGGATTTTCTATAAATTTTATTAATTTTCACATATAATTCCCCAAATAACACTATGGTTGATCACCATGAACATGAACTATATATGATCCACTGTTGAATACTCATTTATACAAATGATATTGTTTCCTTACATATGATGTTAATTAAACAGAGTAGTAATAACAAATAGCCCTGCAGGAGCGTGATTCAACCCAACTGAAAAACAGTTTTGTCATGTTCTAATTTGGAGTGCAAGAACCCAAGCTTGGAGTTCACATTAGGGAGACCAGATTGGAAAGAACAATCCTAATTTTGATTGGTTCTAATATTGTCTTTTATTTTGCATTTTATTGGTGACAACTTCATCTTTTGTGAAATGTAGAGGAGGGTATTTATTTAGTTATATATAATATAATTGGTGCTAGCTAGCTAGGGAGAAGAAGAAAAAGCCCTACCTACGTAGTTACTTTTGGGGGTGTTTTGAGTTCGTGAACAATTTTGTTTATATTATGTTATTTTTATTTATTGGTGAGGATGGGGCAAGGAGTGAGAAGGTGAGGTGTAGCTTCCAGGCTTTATTAAGGAAGCTGAGAATCAGCTGCAAATGAATAGAAAACTCTTCATTTGGGTGAATTAATTCTCATTCCCCTCCCCACACTTCCCTTTAATTCATTTGTTTTTTATTTTCCTTTATGTTAGTGTAAAAATCATTGCATCAATATAAAATTTGATAAAACAAAAACAAAAATATTCCAATATAATTAATGAGGACGTTATTAATTACTCCTCCAAAAAGTGCAAAATTAACGACTTAGAATATTCAGTTTTTCTATAGTGTGCCCTAGGGCACATTTTAACAATCATTAAAATCTGTTTCCCAATATCACTTTTACTGTATTATTATGAGAGAGAGTGACTAACATTTAAAGAGCATTAAATCTGATTTTTAATACTAATTTACTTCCATTTTTAACCCTACTTTTTTCACTTCTATATACTCCCTCCAGTCCTATTTATAAGAACTTTTTGAAGGTGAGCCTTGGTCCTTTTTATAAGAACTTTTTCAGATTGTCCCATGCATTAATTATTATTTGACAAAAATACCCCATTAGTGGAGGTAAGTGAGTAATTAATTAGTAGAGAGAGTATGACACAATTGAGTAGTTAAATAGAAAGAGAAAGATAATGGGTCTCAATAAATTCATGGGTAGTTTAGTAAATATGATACACATTCATGACAAATTTATTGTAATCAACTAAATTAACCAACTTCCTTAATCCGTGTGAAGTAGTTAAAATGTTTTTATAAATAGGACCGGAGGGAGTATCATCTTTTATATTTTCATTAAAAAATACCAAACTTACAATGCAGCTTATTCATTCCAACATCACGCTGGAAACAGTAAGATAAATTCTATTTTCTTACTTTTGCTTTTTTTCATATTAGAAAAAAAAATGAGAAAAAATATTGCAAAAATACAGTATATTGCATTATCATTTGTGCATTATTAGATTGTATGGCAGCATGCTCCCTTATGCTAGTTTCTTAAGCAAACGACGCAATATATTGTATTTTTGCAAAAATTTTTTACATTTTTTTCTATTTATTTCCTCTACTTGAAACAAATAATAGTATAAAAAAAATAAAAGTCAAAAATTAGATTTTTTTTTACAGTTTTCGGTGTGAGCTTGGAATGAATAAGTTACTGTGTAAGTTTGGTGTTTTGTTTTGAACAAAAATATAAAAGATGATAGTATATAGAAGTGAAAAAGATATGGTTAAAAATGGAAGTAAATTAGTATTAAAAATCAGATTTAATGCTCTTTAAATGTTAATCACTCTCTCTCATAATAAATACAGTAAAAGTGGTATTAGGAAACAGATTTTAATGATTGTTAAAGTGTGCCCTGGGGCACACTATAGAAAAACCGTAGAATATTTAGGTAAAGTTGGAGAATGTTTGTGTGCTGATAAGACATTAATTGTAAGGCACAATTTCTTCAATGTCGGGGATTAGTGCTACCTAGGTAAAGCATTTAAAAATGTTTGAGTGTTAGTATACTTCTTAGTTCTATGGTCCATTTGGATTATCCCTATCTGTATTGTATTTAATAATTACTCCCTCTGGTCCTATTTATAAGAACTTTTTAACTACTTCACACAGATTAAGGAAGTTGGTTAATTTAGTTAATTACAATAAATTTGTCATGAATGTGTGCCATATTTACTAACCACCCTTGAATTTATTGAGACCCATTATCTTTCTCTTTCTATTTAACTACTCAATTGTGTCATACTCTCTCTACTAATTAATTACTTACCTACCTCCACTAATGCGGTATTTTTATCAAATAATAATTAATGCATGGGACAATCTGAAAAAAGTTCTTATAAAAAGGACCAAGACCCACCTCCAAAAATGTTCTTATAAATAGGACCGGAGGGAGTATAAGACAAAGTTTGACACTTTTAATGGTCCTATTTATAAGACAAAGTACACAAATCTAGAAGCATTTATTGTTTTTTCTCATATTTGCCCTTGTTGACCATTAAAAGTTTCAAGGTGACACAATTATCATGGTAGTGACATTTAATTTTAAATAGGGGTAAACTTGTAATCTTATAGACTAATTTCTTGAAAATCAACGCATTAATTACTTCTCTTAATAAGTGTGTTTTTGTCTGAATTGTCTTATAAATAGGATCGGAGGGAGTAGAATTTAGATTTGACTCAGGTCATCAATCTTATTAAGGTCTGGATATTGGTTCTCATATAGAATCCTTGGGACTTGGTTATCTTACTCATATTGGTGTGTTTCTCCTATACAATGTCTTGGGAGTGGGAGAGGGAGAGGGAGAGGGGGAGGGGGAGGGTACAAATAGCATAAAAGGTGTTAAAAGCAACTCCCCGACTATACCTTGTATATGTAAAGGTAGAGCCCACAAATACTACGAACCCAAGGCTTCTAATCTTTATGAGTCTTTTATAGCCCATCCGTTTAGAAATGGATCCATTTGAATCTCTTTAGGTTGTTCACGTTCCAACCACTCAAACTTGGTCCAAATGTGTATCACTAAGTTAAAAATTAATATTCGTTAAGGCATAGCTTTTCTTAAACCTATCAATATGTGCAGGATGCTGATTCACCTAACAAAAAAAATCATATCAATTTACAAAATTAGGTTAACTATAATTTCTTTTTGTCTGGACCATAGTTTAATTATAGTTTACCAATTTTCCCTTTAGGTTGGTTCTGTAATTCCAATCACCCAAGTAGTTAAGGGTGCTCATGAGAGCCATGGTAGTCAAAACTACGCTATCCTATCACATTGGCAGAGTGTAAGTTGTGATCCCTGCACCATTTAGATCACTTTCAAACATACACCGATAAAAATTACATACCCGAAATGGCATACAGGAATCCATGAATCAATATTTTACTCATAATAAATAGCAATAGTAAGAGTAATATTAAATGTGAGTAATATCAGACAATGTTAATTGTGCAACTAATAGTTAGTTAAGTGAGGTTAAGTTTTATTTTGAGAGAAAAACTAAAATAACTAAACTTAACCTCACTTAACTAACTATTAGTTGCACAATTAACATTGTCCGGTATTAGTGAGATCCACATGTTATGTTATAATCGGATCCTACCCTCTGGTTTAAACTAAATATATGACGTTCTTAAATTCTGTTATGCGATGGGTAGCTGCAACTACAACTATTTCCAAAATTACATCATTAACACATGCAATTTCATATATGCTTTAAGTTGTACAACACCAGGTAATAATGTAGGCAAACAAAGAAAAGACACTTTTTACTTAAAAGTTGAAACACTACATACAACCAGGATTTTTTATCAACACTGCTATCACCTATCAGCTCATAAGTAAGATAGCTATCGAAACCAATTCAAGACATGCACGCATAACTTAGAATTGTGTATAGGCTTCTGTATGTGATCAGAACCTAATCTGAATCTTTATATACAAGGTTGCGGGAACCCCAAGCAGCAGAGTAAGTTGAAATTGCAGAGCCAGTCATGCCCAATGAGTGTTTTGCAAATCCGAGGCTCTTTCTAGTTACCAGCCACACGGTAAGAAGAATCCAATCCATCCTGGTTTCATATTATTTTCATGTCCAGACAATATTAAAGCGTTAGTCCACAGAGAAAGAAAAAGAGAAAATAAGAGAGCAACGTTATATAAAAACCCATCCTTGAAAACATTAGGCATTGTCTTATATGCAAAATCTATTCCCATCTTATAGCTAGTAGAGTTGCAAAAGATCCTCTGCAGTAGCTAGCATCTGTATACACGTGTGTCGGCATTCAAATAAGAGGCACATAACCCATTAACCACCCATGTCCATTAGGGAGTTATTTAGGGGGTCTCCATCAAGAAGATATATGTCTAGTACCAGTACAATTACATGCAAAAATGATAACATTTAAAATTCAATGTACCATGTAAATGCATGCAGTGACCAGAAATGTATATATTATATATTGTATATTCTTACTGCCGGTAGATTCAAGTATCTTTCTACACAGGGTAGGACAACAAACCAGTACAATCATTGATCTGAAATCATGCCAGTCTTCCTATTTTAACAAAAGAATGCAGTTCAATTGAAATTCCGAATCTTGTCTTATATTAAAGTCTTATTAGAGATACATCTTGTTAAGATTACATACGTGTCTATAGCTCTACTCAAACTAACAGTCTAACACAACCAAGCAAAATCCTAACAATTTAATAGCAAACAAGATTAACCTGAAATACAATATCTGGCAAGTAGATAGAAAACAATGAGGTTTCCAAACAGGTAGTTACCTGTAGTAATCATAATAGCCATAATTGCCCAAATGTAACTGTGGCAATAGCAAATATGGCTACTGATAATGCTCCGATATATATAGCTGTCACCAAAGCAAAGAAAAGAGCCAAGAATCCTCCAGCTATGGCCAAAGAAATGAGAAGAGAGATGATGATGGCGTTTATAGTCGCAACCAGAATGAAAAGCATAAAGGCAAGAAGTCCTGTCAAAGCAACAAGAGTAATTGTCCCAACCTGCAGCAATTTGGAACTCAAATTATAAACATTCAAATAAAAGGATGAACTTAAGCTACTACATTTTGTTGACAACATGACATGATAATTATACAAAAACATGGAAATCTATGCAGAGTAACAATCTCCTTTTGAAGTGGCAAATATACTATATGAAGAGGCACTTTTGTTTTTGTCTGGTATAGAAGATAGTTTATGACAAGTTGACAACTATCATTAATATATTTATGATTTCAAAACTGGCACTCAAGAATCCCTACCCTATCTGAAATTTCCTACAGAGTCTCTGTAATGGGTGCCTTACAGGGAAACTATTTATTAAAAAGTGTAACATTTAATACATTGTTAACTGAAAAAACTGCAGTTTCCAATAAATACTTCCGTTTTTCTTCCTTAAAAGACACTGGTTAACATTTATCATAATTAAATTAATCTTGAAGATAGAATGTCACTCATATTAGTCCTTAAATGATAAAAATATGCTAAGAGTCAAATTAATTCTTGATTATGTATTTTGTTAGTTAAATTAGTCAATGAATTTATATTCAAATGATCAAACTAGCCTTTAAAATAGTTGTGTCAGGACTGATCTGAATGAATGCATTATACATTGAGGATAGAAAATAAACTACTACTTTCATCCTCAATTAGAACATCAGATATAATTTCCATGATCTGATGCTATATGTTGTGAAACTAATTTTACTATGTACTCTGAAAAAACAATTATTAGGAGTCCTCTATAATCGCTCTTCTGAATAGCGAGCTTTTCTTCGTATTTATTACATCAAGTAAACAACAACATTGACCAAAGCTTTGCGTTATCAGAAGCATCAAGTATCAGAAAACAACAAACAACTGAAATGAACCCTAACACTATTAACGAAGAAGATGAAGGCAATGTACAAGTACAGCATCAAGAGTATTATAGTGATAAATGCTCTCCAAAATTGAATTGAGAGAGAGAGAGAGAGACTAACAGAGATTAAAAGGAGAGGACGGAGGGGAGAGCCTTGACGAGACCAGAGAAGAACGCGGCGAGCGTAGTTTCTAGAAGTTTCGGGGATGAGAGGGGAGAGGGAGGTTTTGATCCGAGCTGCAGTGTAATTGGGTTCGAAGATGAGACGATAAACGACGTCGTATAAGTTTTCCTTTGTACTCTTCTTCTCGAACCTCTCTTCTTCTCCGTTCGGCTTCTCCGCCATTTTCTTGTTTCAGTTTGAGATTGGAGAAAGAACAGAAAGAAAACTTCAAAGAGATGAGTGAGTGAGGGACAAGACTTGTGAACAGCACAGGGCTTCTTCGTCTTCCCTCGTTTTAGTCGTGACTCGTTATTTATTTATTTATTATTATTTGTTATTGTTGGTATGTTTATTTAATATACTCATTTATAATTAGTTATGGGACTGCGACACGTCAGAGAGGGAGGGGCACGTGATTTGACCCACGTAAGGGGTGATATTGTTTGCGTGGCGATCGCTCTTCTACACGTGTCCTTCTTCTTTTAGCCCTGGGTCAACTCAAACTTCATAAATTTACATTATTTTATCAGGGGAATAATATAACTAATGAGTTTGATTTAGATGGATGGTAACTAGGGATGTGTAATTTATTTTCTGTTTGGAGGTGGAATAACAATTAACCCATGTTTGTTTCCGACGAGTAAGAGAAGAGAGAGTTTCGTGAGAGAGAAACAGAGGTGAGTAATGTCAACCACCTTGTTTGGTGAGATATGAGAGAGAGAGTTTGAAGAGAGTTTTTATTGGGATCCACCGAGTTTTATTTCACCTCAGCACAACGGAGAAATGGGGAGAGATGTGAATGCAGTTGTAATTTTACTATGCTACCCCTGTGATGGGCCACCGAGTTTATTAATGTATTTATAATTGAAGGGTAGTTTAGTCTTTTAAATTTTACACATCTCTCTCTCATTTCTACACATCCAAACAACTATTAAAATTAATTTCTCTCCTATCTCTCCCCTATTTCTCTAATACCAAACAACCTTTATTTCTACTCTATTTCTTTACTATTTCTCTCTTCCCTATCTCTCTTCTATTTCCCTCTTCTCTATCTCTCTTTATAAACCAAACAGACCATAAAGGTATATTTGCTAAAAAATGTAAAAAAAATCAAGATAACAAATGACAAAGGCTTTGAGTCCCTCCCAAAGATTCTTCTATGGAGAACGTAGGGACTAATTTAATTGATGCTTATTTATTTTTATTTCTGATTTACTATTACATAATGAGTAGAACATGATTGAACTAAAAAGAGGAAAGCAAGACAAACCAATTTGATTCTATTGTGCAGATAATGATGGGCTGTGAGGAGTTATGGGCCTGTAGGCCCATTATTGTTTTTCTTCCTTTTCGGACTATAGCCCCTTTGTCAAAAAAAACACATACACCGACTATAGCCCATTATTATTTTCCCTCATTTTCTGTTTTTTTTTCTTTGCCCTATGCGACTCTGCACTCTGTCCCTTCTCTAATCTCTACACAGTAATTACTTGTTTCTTTTCTCTTCCAATTTATGGAATGCATTTTTCATTTAACATTTTTCTTTTAATATTTTTGTTAGTGAAGATGTTTATGAATCATTGACTGCATATTGCGAGAATGAAAGAGGGGGAAGTTTTGGATACTCAGACACGAGAATGAGAGAGATCACCTGAAATTGAAAAAACCTTTTTTTTATTCTTTTTTTACTAATCACAATAATTTTGGTAGAATACTAAATGTTCTCAATCTATACCTGCTAAGTACCCACTTTTTTTTTTAATAATTTTGGTAGCTCTTATTTTCTTATTTTC
Source organism: Sesbania bispinosa (assembly GCA_026901365.1). NCBI lineage: Eukaryota > Viridiplantae > Streptophyta > Magnoliopsida > Fabales > Fabaceae > Sesbania > Sesbania bispinosa. Next base: position 317,929 of record QLOH01000202.1, read on the forward strand.
TGGTTATTCTGACTATACTGGAGTTTTGCATAATCCAGCTCTTCTTCTCCTCCCACAATGGGAAAAGCTAAAAAAGGACCCAAATTTGCGGTTATGAAGAAGCTTGTCACTTCCAAAGCAATCAAAAAGTGAGTTTTTTTCCTCTTTCTTAATTGTTTGTTCATCCATTATGCTTTGTTTTGCTTTTTTTTTATTGCTTGATTTCATGTCAACTTCAGCTATAAAGAAGAGGTTTTGAACCCAGAAAAGAAGAACCTTCTAAAAGAAAAGTTACCCAGAAACGTGTAAGCCTTCTTTCTTACTCTCTATATCCACACTTCTGATTCCTCATGGATAGATCAGTTTTCCCCCACTTTTTTTATTTAATAATTATGGTTTGAATTTGCACTATTTAGTCCAAGTCATTCTTCGGCCCTTTTCTTTCAATACAATACTGCGTTGGGACCCCCCTTATCGTGTTTTGGTGGATACCAACTTCATCAATTTCTCTATCCAGAATAAAGTAAGTGTGGTTCAATTTCCTTTAATTTTACTTTTTCTTTCTTTTTGAATTGTTTGTTGCTGTGATATTTGTTTTCCTGTTCTAAATAAATATATGAACCATCATATGATTATATCTAGTTGTACTTGCGTAGCTTTCCATGGAGTTGTTTGTTCAAACTTATAGTATATGATGATTATGGTGTTTGTGACTGCATTTTGATGATATGCATATTATACTTATGAGCTTTTTCTCAATGGATTGGAATGATAAATCAATAGTCACTCTCTAGTTGGAAAATAAAACACGAAAGCATCTTAGTGAGTGATTGATCTAATTAAAGTTGTATGAGTGATATCATTTTCTTCTTGAAATTTCTTTGTTTGTGCCTAACACAATTCCCCGGCTTTGTGTAGTTGGATCTGGAGAAGGGAATGATGGACTGCTTATATGCAAAATGTGAGTTTAAATAAATGATTATTGTTCTCAATTTATGAATTTCATGTGGAAGTTTAGTTGAATATTGGGGTTCCTACCAAGTTTTAGAGCTTATGTTGTGATAGCCTTTGCCAGGATTAAAAAGGTGATCTTTGCAATGTTGTGTTGCATATTTAAATCAAACATCATGTACTCTATTCTTACCTTTGCTATGTTGATACTTTGGATTTTCAGGCACCCCTTGTATCACGGACTGTGTGATGGCAGAACTCGAGAAATTAGGCCAAAAATATCGTGTAGCTCTAAGGTAGATGTTATGTTATGTGCCTTGATTATTGTTGTTCTATATTTTCCTACACTTGGGATGAACATGTAAAAAATCAAAATTATGTATGCATGCTGGGGTTGTCCATGCTTTTTTCTAGTTTTATTCTTCATTATGTTCTTTATCAATCAAATATTTGGTTGCGAAATTGCGATATTTCTACCTACAATCACTAATTTTTCAAAAGATAAAAGAAATCAGGCATCCAACTTATAATTTCATTCATTTTCATATTCTGTTGAAAAATAGACATTGGGAGCTCTAGTACGAGTGGATTAAATCACATAGGGCAAAACATCTCTCTTTAAGAGACAGAATGATGAAGGACAATCCAAATCACAGGACTCCCTGACTTTATTTTCTTTGAAATATCATGGCTTTTTGCTGCCATCCTATTTTTTTCATGCTACTATTGATCATACTTCTCATATAAGCCATCTGTCAGTTTATTGAAGAAAAGAAACTATTATTTCATTTTCAGCTCATGTGTGTATTAATTTATCCTTGTTGTACGTGATAGGATTGCAAAGGATCCTCGATTTGAGAGAATACTCTGTACTCATAAAGGGACCTATGCTGATGACTGCCTTGTTGAGAGAGTTACACAGGTGTGATTTGTTTTTAAGGATCTGTTAAGTTTTCAGAAGCATCTGGGATCAATTTGATTATTAAGATTAGTTTATGGTTTTCAAGCTGGACGAGAAATAGTCCTTTTACTATTTTTTCCTGTCATGTGATCTTGGGAAAGGGAAAACTGATTTTCATTTTTTTTTGTTCAATAATGAAGGCAAGAACCATCTAAGACATTGGTAAATTTTGCTAGTTTCTAAATTCTTGTCAGCTGGTTCTGCGTTACTTATTTATTTGCTATTTTATGGGACTGGGGTATTTTAAATCTCTTTGTTGTATATGGCTATATAAATGACTAAACTAATTTCTATTGCTACTTTTGAGATGGAAATTGTGTTAATAGAATATTGGGATACTTAGGGCCTGTTTGGTTTGCATTTTCATTTCCTGTTTTCATTTTGTTTCCTGTTTTCTGAAATTTTACAAAGGAAAAACTGGAAATGCTGGAAACAGCAAATTTTTATTTCCAGCATTTCCAGTTTTTCCTTTGTAAAATTCTAGAAAACAACAAGCAGGAAATGAAAACAGGAAATGAAAATACAAACCAAACAGGCCCTAATATTTTGGAGTTATGTTTCCTTTCCCCTATCTTGTAATTTTGAACATTGAAAAATTGCAACAAAGTTTTTTTCAATTTTGAATTCATAGCTAATCTAATGGATATGTGCCCGTTTGGGTGGGCGTTTGAAAAAACAAAACCTAGGTTTTGCAGAATTGATTTTAAATCACTTCCGTCCAACGTGCTTCGTAAAGTGTGCATCACTCATCTCAACCATTCATTTCTAAAATCAATTCTGCTCAACTGTAAACCAAACGGACCATAGTATTATTTGCTTCATTCTTGATGTTTATGAACTTCATTTTTCAAATTCTTGGCTTTTGCAATGAATATTCATTTAAGTGAACACTTCTATTAGAAACAATTTGAACTAAAGTAATAGTAATAGCAACATGCATCTGCTGCTTATTTCATTGTTCTTTTCCCCAAATTGTTTACACGAACTGTTTTCTTGGATGTAGCATAAGTGCTACATTGTTGCAACATGTGATCGGGACTTGAAAAGGAGGATCCGAAAGGTAAAGTCATAATCATTTTTCTGTGTGTCATTGTTTCGACATTGCAACCAGATGCATGACCCATTATCTGGTTTTTTGTATTGTAAAACATTGCAACCAGATGCATGACCCATTATCTGGTTTTTTGTATTGTAGATTCCGGGTGTGCCTATAATGTACATCACCAAACACAGGTATTCAATTGAGCGATTGCCTGAAGCAACAATTGGTGGAGGTAGGTACTTTGAATTATGCAGTAATATTTATATTTATTTGCTATGAAGGTTCAAAGACTACCAAGAAAACATATTTATAGCTAGTCACTAACTATGAATTTGAGCTTAGTTAATTAGAAAAACCAATCTTATATAGCTCCTTTGATAAACAAGATAAGAAAGTTTTCTAAACATACTGCTTGAATTCATGTGAACTTGAATGATTTGAACCAGTTTTTGCTGTATTGTCAATAGTCCTGGTCAGTACGATCCTCCTTTAGTCAGAGAAGAAATCTACAGATCCTAAGATGTCACATTTATAATAAAGCAAAGTTTCAGCTGACTGTAACAAAAAAATAAGAATAGTTTCAGCTGCTTTGAATTCAAAGTCGATTTTGTAATAAAGCCAAACAATGTTTTGGTGTTTGCACCTTAACTTAGTTAAGTTCATTGACCCTCCCAAATAAAATGTAATTTCTTTACTTGTTCATAAATCATGTGTCTTGTCAGTTAGTCATGAATGCAAATCAACCATTAATCCTGGTATCAGTTAGTAAACTAGACTATTCTTTGCTTAATTCTTTCTAGTTTTTACCCGTGAGGCTTACTATATTATTTTCCTGGCACTCAACTGACACACCTATAATTCCTAATGCAGCACCAAGAATTTGATGTAGTAAAACTGGCAAAGCTGCGTATACCAACAATCTTTACACTAATTTCTTGCTTTAGAAGTATGAAATCCTGCTACAGTATCATGCATGTCTGGTCCTTTTGCTGGGTGGATTAAAATCTGATGGAAGCTTGACACTGACCAAGAAGCAACTCTTCAATGGTTGATACATGAAATTTCCCTGGTGTAACTTAGTAGATTTGGGCGCAGTCAGATTTTCTTTTCCTGATACCTGGCTAATGTATCAAGGTGAACCTTGGAGAGTGCCTAAACTATAGTTGCCCTTTCATAGTTCTAGCCATATAAATCTCATGAAATGATGCTTTTTTTTTGGTTTGGAAGAGAAAAAAGTTTGTTTTCCTTGAATCTGTAGTGTTGAGTTCATCCTTCACATTCTGAATTGGAAATTAGAATAATTCAAACTAACCATTTTTATTCTTTTAATCTAAGTCATTATTGTACTAAAAAAGCGTGGGTAAATTGAAGTCTTACGCACACACACAATTAGGAGAACAAGATCAATATTTTTACACATTGTATCAATGTTTTTATATATTTCGTACTATTAGATGTAAATTATTCTTATATCCTTATTCAATTCAACTTGTCCAAGTCAACTTGTGACTTTGTGCGTGTTTAGATTCATGCTGGCTCTTTCAGAATTATGTTAAAAACCCTAGTTAATGTGGTTTTAGGTAAATGTTAACTCATGTGGTTTCACTTTGAGTAAATGATTTTGGCTCAGCTGAAGTCACTTTCGATAGCTTTTGTGTTTAATTGAAAATTTTATACTATGATCAATTGTATGTTTGAAAGTTAGAAAATGAAGGGAAATGGAGGGAAGGGAAGGGTTTATAGGAAATCCCTCCCTTCCTTGTGTTTGTGAGTGTAGTTAAATTATAAAAGCTTTCTTCCCTTCTCCCTTCCCCTCCTAATCCTTTCATTTCCCTTCCTTTCCTCTTTTTTCAAACTCACAAACACACCCTAGTGTCTCCTTGATTTAAAGGAGGAAAGGTTTGGTTTAATGGAGGAAGGTGAGAGGAGGAATTTTAATGGAGGTGAGGGAAGGGAAGGGAAGTTGTCTTCCACTTGATTAGTTCACCAAGGAAGGGGATGAAAAATAAAGCTAATTTATTTTTATATATTTTTACTTTTATAACACTCAATTTTATCAATGAGTTGAGGGATATTCAAGTTAATTTGATTAATTAATTTTAAACTATCTGCCAAAGTTTTTAATATTGGAGGAGAGTAAAAATATCATGAGGGATATTGACCACATCTATTCCTCTTCTAAAAAATTGAACCAAAACTTAAAGTTGTCTTAAAATTTCTTTCCCCTAATTCCTCCAAACCAAACTAGGGATGACAATTGGACCTAGACCCAGTGGTTACCCGCAAAAATTATCTACAATGGGTAGGGTAGTTACCCACCAAATGGGTCTGGGTTATTATCCGCACTTTTAATAGATACGGGTACTATGGTACCCTACTCATACCCGCACTTACATAATATATATAGCTTAGGGGGCAGAAAACTGCACTTAACCGTTATACCCGAATGTCCCTTCCATGATCTACACCTAAAAAGGGCATTGTCAATAGTGCTTTTTGATGATGTTGGGGTTTGGTTTTACAACAATAGTCCTTGTCAGTTTGACTCTAGCAATCCCAGCAAAATTGTTTTGGCCTTTAGGCTAGCTGTTCAATGAATTTTTTTAAAAACCTAATTGATGATACGTATATCTTTTAAGGGCCTAATTGAGAGTTTACTCTAAAAGATATACTAATTGGTGATGCGTATTATGCAGGGGCTTCATAGATTGGATTTATATCTTTTATCCTTTTCTGATTTCAAGTCTCTCAAAAAAGGGCATGAGCATATGTTGCATGAGTATGATGCACCGATACTTGAAAATGAATCTAGTATCCGTATCTGATACCGATACTTCATTAATATGTATCGACACAGTATCGAGCACATTTATTTTTAAAAAATAAAGAAAAAACTTTGATACTCCACGATACTCTTCGGCACTCCAATTTTCACTCTTGCTTTACTTTCGATAAAAGCTAAAATCAAATAACTTTTTGCCTTTTGCAACTCTTATTACATGAGTTTGCAACAAATGTAATTTATTGAATTTAGTCAAGCTACTAACCAGTATCAACACCCATTTTCTGCACCTATTCTCTTCAAAACTTCAATATCAGTATCTCACTAAAAGACTCACCTTGTTTTATCCACTATCTCAGTTTGGTGAAATTAGGGAATAGAGAGAAGAGAAGTGGGAATGAGAGAAATAGGAAAGAGAAATATGTGTGAAATGAAAAGAAATAAGTTGTTTGGTGTGAAAGAAATAGGTGTGAAATGAAGAGAAATAGGTTGTTTGGTATGAGAGAAATGCGTGTGAAATAAAAGAAAAAAATGAAAAATTGATTATTAAAAAAAATTGATTTTTTTGCTCAACAATTGATTATGGGACATTAAAAATCAATTTTTATGACCGTGAGTGACATAAAAATTGGTTATGTGTACATGAAAATCGATTCTTTATGACATTGGAGAACATGATAATCGATTATGTATATATAAAAATCGATTATCACTTGTCACTTCTCATTTCTCTCCATTTCACTACAAAATTGCAGAGAAATGAATAGTGTAATCATCTCCCCTCATTTCCACCCATTTCCCTCCTCACCAAACACACATCCCTTCACCATTTCTCCACACTTCTCTCCTCTCTCCTCCACCAAACACACATTCCTTCTTCATTTCTCCACACTTCTCTCCTCCCTCCTCCACTTCACCGCTACCAAACAGGGGCTAAAAGACTGAAGTAAAAGACATTTTGTTTTACTCTCTACTTTGTCTTATACCATGTTCTGTCTTGTGACTTTTGTAAGCTATCAAGACCATTGTCTTATTATTGTATGCCGATAACTATTTGATAAATATATACACACACGTATCCTTAATGTATCGTATCCTATATTTAAAAAAAAATTGACGTATCACCGTATCATATCAGATACTCGTATCGTATTTGTGCAACATAGACCTACCCAAGACAAGCAAGAAAATGGGACAGAAAATCTAAGTTATGCATTGGAGGCTGATGTGACAAACAGGGAAGCCCATCTGGCATTGCATTCTGTAGGTTATGATCCCATTCCAACACTATCCAAATGAGATTGAAAAATTATTTGTGGTTCTTAAGCATTCTCTTTTCTACTTCCTATTTGGTACGTTTCACTTTTCTTGGTTTGATAATAAATCATGATAAGCCATTATGCCATGTCTTTATTAGTCACACATGAAACCATGTTCAAGAGTGGATTTTCAAGAGTCAATACAAGTGTAGCTCTCACCACCTCCAAGATGATAGCTGCATAATATCCATGGTTAATTACTAGAACTCATATCTGATTTAAGTAACTTTTATGAGTGTTTCACCTAACTAAAGGAGCTAAATACTATTCTAATAAGATATGTTTATTGGTCAGTATAGGCCTGGTATAACTTTTGGAGAAGAACTTCTAGAGGAAAAAAAGAGAATAAATCAGAGAGTTCAATTAAATGAATTCAACTTCTCTATAAGTAAAAACTAATCTTTATAGTCCACTTTCTCCATAAGCTCTCCCATTTAACTTCTCCATAAAAAACTAATTTCAACTTATGGAGAAGTTAAATTCATCTTATCTCATTGATTCATTCTGAGTCTGTTTGGGTGGAACTTCTGCAGAAGTACTTCTAGGTGGAAAAAATAACATGAATCAAAGAGGTTAATATGCATTTAACTTTTCCATAAGTTAAAATTAGTTACTTTTAGAGAAGTTAAATGGGAGAGCTTTTTGAGGAGGTGGTCTACAAAGACTAATTTTAACTTTTAAATTCATTTGACATCTTTGATTCATACTATTTTTTTCACCTAGAAGTACTTCTGTAGAAGTTCTACCCAAACAGGCTCTCTATTTTTTTCCTCTAGAAGTTCTTCTGCAGAAATTGTATCTAAACTGGGCCTTAATCCAATATAGAAACAAAAGACATAGAAAACATACAGAAATTAAGCTTAGTAATTACATTGAACCAAAAACATGATTTATATGACAAACACAGGAGCTCCAAAATTGTCCTCTTAGAGCTCTTATACAATGAGAAACATACAGAACAAAAACCAAAGCAAGGACTCCTAAGAGAAAAACTGAGGATGACATTCAATCCAACAAGTGTAGTAATCAATCTGGCAATCATGGCCCTTTGCATGCATGTCTTACCGTACAAGAACATAACAATAAAGCAGACAACTCAAGGCCAGTTCTATACCAAATAATTAACCTTCTTCAAACTTCAAAGTTTCAGTGTCAAATCTGGTGTTGAGTTCTCTATCTCTACAGGTGGATTCACCTCAGTAAAACTCAAATCTGAACTTCCACTCAGTATGAAATTCTGATGGCTATCATCTGCCTCTCCAACCTGACGAAAACTTCCAGGCCACAACAAATCTGACTCATCATCCTCCAAGAATATTGGAAGACCAAGATATCCTTGCTCAAATCTTGCATTGCTTTTCACCTCAGGAGGCCTCATTGTTGGTGAAAAACCATGGTGGAGTGAAGAGTGTGCCTTTATTCCTAAGGACCTGAAAGAACCATGTAAAGGGAGAGATGCTAGACTTGCATACCTTTCAGTAAAAAACCCCATTCTCATAGCCCTTTTTGCTAGTGTTCTTTCTTTCTTGTGTGCATTCTGGTGTCCACCAAGAGCTTGAGAGCTGAAAAACTTGCGCTGGCAGTAATTGCAAGAGAAAACTCTTGGAATGGTTGCTGCTGTAGTTTGAGAGGCAGGTTCATTGCTGCTCTCACAAGTGCTTGAGAATGAGAATCCTATTGAGTCTCTTGCACCTAACTCATTGTTGTTGAGGTTGAGAGTTAAGTCAAGTGAAATATCATCTGAATTAGGATTAATCCCTGATGGATTTGTGATGTTGGAAGAGTTAGTGAGGGTGTCACTACAAGGACCTGCAGAGGTTTCTTGAATAGATATATTGGAAGCAACTTGGCTGGTAACATCAGATTCATATTCTACACAGGCTTCTACTTCAAGATCAATGTTTGGTTTCATGATTTAGCTGTGCTTAAGTTTTATGCTAATTTACAACATAGGTGCAGCAATCAACCAGCAGAATAATCAGAATAAGATCTATTTCAGAGCTTGTAGTGAATGATTTATTTTATCCTGCAATTGGGTACACCATGATAACCCATCAGCTCATATTTAGTCATCATCAAAACAAGAAATTGAAGGCAAAATAGGTTCTATATACAAGAAAAGATTTTGGTAACATAAAATGGGTAATTATAATTCTTATATTTTTTGAATTTATGAAGATTTGACATGTGATAGATTCCATAATAAAATGTAATGGTCAAATATTTTAACTATTTTGGAAACAAAATCCAACTATCCTAGATTTGGATCCAGAAGGGGCTGTGGGTGCATCACAAATTAATAACACTTTTTATAAACAAGATTTTTTGTTCTTTTATTGCCAGGAATACCACCACCATCCCTAAACCTTTTCTAGTTTTTCAGGCTAGTCTAAGAAAAATTCAGCAAAACAACCTGATTGCTGAATATGAAACATTCAAATCAAAACCATCCAATTTACAAGTTTATGATTGAATTTAAGGTCAAACTAGACAAGGATGCCTATTCAGATTGAAGAATACAGTTGAAAACACCTTTATGCTTGTTATGTTTGCCTACTCTTTAGCAAGTAAGTTAAAAAGTGGAATAAAGTAGCAAGGAGGCATGTCATGAAGTTGATGAACTATTAATCAAGCAATATATAATGTTTTCCACATTTCATCATGGCCTAAGTATCATCAATGATCCAAGAAATCAAATTCCTGTCATTGTTTACTCTAATTAGTAACCTATTAACAACTGATCTGAAATCAATATGAAATCTCATGTGGAGATTCTATCTGAATATATATTTTCAAGAACCAAATGAAATGACTTGGAAGATTGAACACCATAATTAAATGCACCTCTGTCCCTTACTGTGTGTGTGTGTGAGAGAGAGAGAGAGTCAATGTTTGATGTTGAACTCAGCATCAAGGTTAAACTTGAACTCTTATCAATTTGCAAGTGCAAGCCAATGTTTAAATACAATAAGAGATAGAGTGACCACCATTTCAGCACATAAAGACACAAAAGCAAAAATACTAATATGGAGAACTAACAAATCAACATATCCAAAAACAAAGAATTGCATGCAGATACCTGTTTCATCTTTGTCCTTGTCAATTTTAGGACAAAATCTACCAGGATTTTCATTCTATATGAACAAACACAGAGTTTCAAGACAACTAAAGGCTTACTTGAGATATTTTAGAGATGAAAATTACTTTGGAGCTTTGATGAGAGAGGCAGAGTTTGGTGGTGGCAAAACAGGGTCATTGATGGGATGATGGGAAGTTTGAAGGTAAAATCCACAAACCATTTCCTTTATTCTATGATTCTAAAAAGAAGAAAGACTTAAAGACAAGGAAAAAAGTGGGAAACTAAAACAAGAAGACAACCAGTGGTGACAGAGTTAAGTACAGAGATGACAGTAAAAGAGTGTTGCATACCCTCTCAGATTTCAAGATCAAGTGAAAGTAGCTTGCTTCTGAAATCACCTAAGAACTGCTTTGGAACTGGAGACATCTGTTCCCACTGTTGCTTTTCTTGCTATGACTGATTATGAGAAGACAAAACTAGTCCTTGGGTTTTCTATGTTTCTGAGATACTAATACATGGTAAGGTGAGAACTTTAATATGTTTTTTTAATTAAGAAGTTTAACTAAAAAGGAATAAAAAGTAAAGGAGTAAATGGAAAGAGAGAGAGAGAGAGATGGTGGGTATTGATGTTTGATTATGGGAAAGAACAGGTATGTAAGGAGTGGAGGGTTGGGGAACAGAAGTCAGAGGAGTAAAAGGAGGATTTGGGATATATAAAAAGAAAGAGTGAGAGTGAGAGTGGTAGGATATGATCAAATATGCTACAGTGTCTTTTGAGTGTCTAAGGTAGTGTATGCGAGTGTATTGGGCTTGAAGTGTGGACAATGCACAGACTTACTTACCTTGCTGAAAGCAAATCTTTTTTATTGAAATAATGAAACAATAAAAATCGAACCTTTGACCATTTTGATTATAGAGGTTCTGATGACGTGAAGAACCAACTATCCCAAAAAGTTATTGGGTGGAGGACATATGAATGAATATCTTAGAAGTTATTAAATGGATGACACATGAATGAATATATTTCTAACCGTATACCTTTTTTTCCTTTTCTTTTTGCAATTTTGGGCTTTTTCAAGAAAGTAAACAAGTAACTGCTGCTTTCCCCACTTACTAAGTTCACAATCTACAACTAGGTTGATAATAGTACATAGTATTGAGGAAGAACAAAAAAACATGCCAACAACAGTGTAGTAATTATTCCCACCAAAGATTCTCTCTCTCTTTCTCTGTCCCTCTCCCCCACTTCAAAAGTGCTTCAGATAACTCCACAATGCATGGGGTCAGCTTTCAAAGTTTCATATTTGGTTCCATCTATCACGTCCAGCATAACTACTCTCTACATCTTATTCAGACCAATGCATATATAGTATTCATGGTATGTACTATGATACATCATTTGTTTCTTAACAACTCCACTCACCATAAATAATAGACCACATGTCCTTCACTTCCCAACAACCGTTTTATATTTATGAATTTTCTGACCCCTTTTTCTCTCTTCTTTTTTCATCCTTGCAATCCTTGCATTTTCCATGCTGGTCATTCCCCTTTTTCTTTCAAGTTTAAGACAAAACTATAAAGAAGATAGCAAATAAATTAAGCATTTAAGTATTAGCTTTTTCAAGTAAATTAAGCATGGTTTGGCCACTTTAGAACTAGTAAGACTATTAGAACTAAGCATGGTTTTAAATTATGGTCCACAATTGTAATATTAAGATTTTGGTGGTTTTTATATCCATAATTTCATTTGACTATTAGATTTTGCAATTTTGGCCAAATTTCACATCAATAATATTTATCCATGATTTCTCATCTACTTTGGACTGAAATTAAACTTTTTTGGACTGAAATTAAACTTTTTTAATTGGAATAATGAGATCACAAGGATCGAATTCTTCACCGTTTAATTATAAAAGGCTTTGATGCCATGTCAAGGAACCAACAATTCCAAAAGTGTGAGGACACATATGAATGATTTTGTATTTATATTTCTAACAACTATAACCACAATTTTAAACCTTGAAATTAAGAGTTGAACAATTTTACCCGGAATCAAATTAAATTATTCCCTAACCCAAGGGATTGGTCGAGTGGAGCAAGACAGGGTCTCACACCCGTCCCCTTGGGGTGAGGAAAAATGTAAGTACATTTATAAGTGTTCAAAGAGCTCGAAGACTTTCCCTGCCTTGAACTCAAGCACCATCCCATCGTCCTAAATTTTAATGTCACAAAAAAAATTAAATTATTCACTGTGGGAATATACTCAAAACAACTATCAAAATAGAATTTGAACATGTGTGGTTCTTTGTTCAAGGAAAAGGATAACAATTTGAGCCATTACATAGGATATAGCAAACCAAGTGGACATAATCAACCCCATCAAAAGAAAGAGATTGGAGGTTTTTCTTTCTTCCATGGCCTTCAATCACCATCATTAACCTGACAGTTTTTAGGAGATAATGGGATGGTCCATTATTCCACGCACGAAATTATGGAGGCATCATGGCCATAGATCCAACATTTGCTCTTTTCAACTAGGAAGCACCCCCTTTTTCTACCTTTGATCTTTAATTTCAGCCACGCGAGTTGTCTTGTGAGCACGAGCAGGAATAAATGGGGTCTCACAAATCCATCATGGTAAACTATCTAACAATATCATAATCATTCTTAATCCTATATACTTTTCATTAAAGGGAAAGCTAGCTTCTTTAGTTATTTAATTAATATCAACCCTGTCCTGAATATGTTTTGAAATATTGAACAATTTTAGTTAAAGTCATAGAATCAATAAAAAAAGTACTAAAAATCATGGAATTCAAAAAATATACTATACTTTTTAATAAGTATATATATATATATATATATATATATATGTATATATATATATATATATACTATACCTTAACCAGTGTCTCCTGTTAACATTTTCTTTTTACTTACACATGAAATGTCTGAGCATTAACCACAAAAGTGATTCAAATAATAAACAAGCTTAATTTCAGATATTGCTATATGTTGGAAGTGATAGCTTCAGTACACTCAATATATTAATGATTAGTTTTATATATATATCCAAAGAGTAAGACCACAAGAAAAAAAAAAATAGTAGCTTGATGAGTACTGCTATGCATTTAAACATTTTTTTTCCAATCATATACTAAAATGTGGTTGGTGGGAACATCATAATTATGCTAGGGCCAAGGTAGAATATTATATAACATATAAGTCCTGTTTTTGGTTAAAGTATGATAATATATATCAGCTAATTGTCAAAAGTATACATTTTCGGGTAGGCACTATATAGTGTATATCTATATCTATAAACACTAAATCCATTTCTCCAAAAACTACTTAAACCTACCATTCCTTCAGTGTCTCAATTCTTTTGGTTTATTTCATTAAAATATAGATTAAAAACTAATTTAATTGATAAAATTTATTTTAGTTATAAAAGATAAATTAAAATATTAAAAATATGGATTTTTTTTTTACTTTTTACAATTTTAAAATTAAAGTAATTTAGTTAATAAAAATATTTTAAGGATGGTTTCTCCCACCTATTATTTTTCTACATCCCTTTCTATTTCTTCTCTGAGAATTTTGAAATCAAACTAGTAGGTGACTCGTGCCTTCGCACGGGAAAATTGATGGTATGATTTATGTTGTCCGTGCTTCGCACGGGATAAAATATCAGCTATCATAAATATTTATATATTAAGAGAATATGTTTTAATATAATAATAAAAAGAAAAATTAACGTATGAAAAAAAGAAAAAAAAATGGTAAGAGTAAGACTATCTCCCGTAGTTCATTAAAAAAATTACTCTTATAATAAAACAAATTATAGGAACGAATAATTAGTGAAAATGATTTAATATAATAAAAAAAGAAATAAAATTGCGATAGAATTAAAAGAAAACAACAAAAGAAAGATTCTCCCGTGGAGGGTACCTGTTATTCATTGCATAAAAAACCATTACTAAATTGAGAATAAAAAACAAAAAAAATGAAAGATTGAAAACACAACACATGTACTGTGGAAACAATTTTAACATAGAGTAAATAGAATAAATAAAATGGTAAGAACGGGATTGTCTCTCGTGAAGAATACTCACAGTTCATAAAAAAATTATTTCATAAAAACGTATTAATAAAAATAAATAATGAAAGAAAAATTTTAATATCATAATAAAAAAGAAAACGAAAGTGTGATAAAAAATAAAAGAAAAAGGAAAACGACAGGATTAAGACTGTCTCCCGTGAATGATACATGTGACTCATAAAAAAATCACTTTACTAACATGAGAATGAAGAAGAATGATATTATAATAAGTGAATGATTAATTAAAAAAACAAAAAGGAGAAAAATACCTACAATAGAAGTTAAATAAATGAAGATATGATTTTGATAAAAAAAAATAAAAAGAAAGTAAAAAGGATAATAAAAAAAGAAAATTAATGTGTTAGAAAAAATAAAATTAATGGTAGGAACAGGACTGTCTCCCGTGGAGAATACCCACAAAACATAAAAAAATATTATGTTATAAGAAACATATTAATAAAAACGAATAATGAGAGAAAATATTTTAATATCATAATAAAAAGGAAAATGAATGTGTGAGAAAAAATAAAATGGTAGGAACAGGACTGTCTCCCGTGGAGAATACCCGCAAATCATAAAAAAAATCTTTTATAATGAAACATATTAAGAGAAAATATTTTAATATCATAATAAAAAATAAAAGGGGAAATTGCACTCACCTCCCCTGAGGTTTGTCTAAATGACAAAGACCTCCCCTCTAGTTTTTGAAATGCAGAAACCTCCCTTCTCATTGACACCGTGAGGATTATCTAGGGATATTAACGGAGCGAAATGAATTATACACTACATGTATCCATACCTACTAAAATTAACAACTACCCAAGCGAGTAACGGATATTCACGAGTATCCATTATTATCTAAGAATTAAGAATTTATAGAAAAAATAAATAAAAAATGACATATAATATATTATGGTATCATATTATATCAATTTTATATAATATAAATTAACATTATATAATATTATTACAAGCTAATGTATTGAAAATATTATTATAAAATAATAAAATATCTTAATATTTTAATATATTTTAATGAGTATGTGGGTACCCGCGAGACGAGTAATATAATATCCATCTCCACTCATTTAATAAATATGCGGGTACTCATCACTGGTATATCTACGAATATCCATAAGTACGAGTTTTTTTATCATTCTGTTTTAGGCAAGGGAGGTGAGTGCATTTTAAAAACTAGAGGGGAGGTCTTTGTTATTTAGGCAAACCTCAGGGGAGGTGAGTGCAATTTTCCCAAAATAAAATGGAAGTGAGATCAAATAATAAAAGAAAAAAGAAAACGACAGGATTAAGACTGCCTCACGTTGAGGATACCCGTGATTCATAAAAAAAAACACTACAATAGAAGTCAAATAAACGGAAATACAATTTTTGATAAATAAATAAAAAGAAAGGAAAAAGGATAATAAAAAAAATAATGTGTGAGAAAAAATAAAATTAATGATAGGAACATGACTGTATCCCGTGGAGAATACCCACAAAACATAAAATAAATTCTTTTATAAGAAACATATTAATAAAAATGAATAATGAGAGAAAATATTTTAATATCATAATAAAAAAAGAAAATGAATGTGTGAGAAAAAAAATCATAGTAGGAAGAGGACTGTCTCCCGTGGAGAATACCCGCAAAACATAAAAAAATTCTTTTATAAGAAACTTATTAATAAAAACAAATAATGATAAAAAATATTTTAATATCATAATAGAAAAGAAAATGAATGTGTGAGATAAAATAAAATGGTAGGAACAGGACCATCTCCCGTGGAGAATACCCACAGTTTATTAAAAAAAAATTATAATGAAACATATTAAGAGAAAATATTTTAATAAAAAGGAAAATGAATGTGTGAGATAAAATAAAATGGTAGGATCAGGACTGTCTCCCGTGGAGAATACTCGCAGTTCATAAAAAAAATTCTCTTATAATGAAACATATTAAGAGAAAATATTTTAATATCACAATAAAAAATAAAATGGAAGTGAGATAAAATAATAAAAGAAAAAAGAAAACGACATAATTAAGACTGCCTCACGTGGAGGATACCCGTGATTTATAAAAAAACACTACAATAGAAGTCAAATAAACGGAGCTACAATTTTTGTTAAATAAATAAAATGAAAGGAAAAACGATAATAAAAAAAGAAAATTAATGTGTGAGAAAAAATAAAATTAATGATAGGAACAGGACTGTCTCCCGTGGAGAATACCCGCAAAACATAAAATAAATTCTTTTATAAGAAACATATTAATAAAAACGAATAATGAGAGAAAATATTTTAATATCATAATAAAAAAAATGAATGTGTGAGAAAAAAATAAAATGGTAGGAATAGGACTATCTCCCGTGGAGAATACCCGCAGTTAAAAAAATGTTCTTTTATAATGAAACATATTAAGAGAAAATATTTTAATATCATAATAAAAAATAAAATGAATAATGAAAAAAAAAATTTAATATCACAATAAAAAAATGAATGTGTGAGAACAAATAAAATGGTAGGAACAGGACTGTCTCCCGTGGAGAATACCTGCAGTTTAAAAAAACGTTATTTTATAATGAAACATATTAAGAGAAAATATTTTAATATCATAATAAAAAAAATGAAAGTGAGATAAAAAATAAAAGAAATAAGAAAATGACAGGATTAAGACCGTCTCTCGTGGAGGATACTCGTGATTTATAAAAAAACACTACAATAGAAGCCAAATAAATGAATAATGAAACATATTAAGAGAAAATATTTTAATATCATAATAAAAAATAAAATGAATACTGAAAGAAAATATTTTAATATCACAAAAAAAAAGAAAATGAATGTTTGAGAACAAATAAAATGGTAGGAACAGGACTGTCTCCCGCAGAGAATACCTGCAGTTTAAAAAACGTTCTTTTATAATGATACATATTAAGAAAAAATATTTTAATATCATAATAAAAAATAAAATGGAAGTGAGATAAAAAAATAAAGAAATAAGAAAATGACAGGATTAAGACCGTCTTTCATGGAGGATACCCGTGATTCATAAAAAAAACACTTCAATAGAAGCCAAATAAATGGAGATACAATTTTTGTTAAAAAAATAAAAAATAAAAAGGATGATGTGATATTTTTGAGAGGGAAAGAAATTGATTGAGAATAGAAAAATTAAGAAGAGAGTTTGGGCGGGAAAAAATTTTGCCAGCAAGTGACACGTGGCCATATGTAATCAACTTTAACAGTATGAATGAATAGACTAGTAAGTATATATTCAAAGTTTTATAAAACATAAAAAAAATTAAAGAAATTTAAAAAAATGTTTTATTTGATAAAACAATTAATGAGAATAAAAATAAATTCACATAATTTTTTATTTCTATAATTTTTATAAAATAATTTACTTCATTAAAAATATTTTAGTTGATGATGATATATGCTACATATTTTATTTTACATACGTTCATATTTTTTTTATTTAATTTAAAAATGAAATTGACAAGTATGTATGCATTGCATGGTATTTCTTATAAAAAAAATATTTTTAAAAATATAAAAAATAGATATTAAAAAATTTTATTTTTGAAAATTTTTTAAAAAATAATATTTAGTTAGTTTTAGAAAATTATTTTAACATTTTTTAATATTTGTTTATATTTTTATCTTTGACTTTTTGAATTAAACTAAAAAGCTCTCATCAAATATTTTTATTAATTTTTTTTATTTTAAAAAATTAACGATAATTAAAATATAAAATGTACAAATATTAAAATTGGAGACTTAATCCTTGATTTTTTTTTTCTTTCTATTGAGGCATGGTAGCTTGATTTGATTGGTTGGGATGAAACTTTTATTGTTCTACACCTAGTGATCATATGTAGTTGTAAGATTCTCTTAATTTATTAGTCAAAGATATTTCTAGGTAAAAAAATTAAATAATTATATGATATAATGCAATTTTTAGTCATCATTCCTTTGTGTGTGGAATTTTTTTAGACTGTTAAACCTGACCCATGTTACATATTCTATTTGACATGTTCATCAAAATAGATCATGACATGCTTCTAATGTGAAGAATGAGGTAGTGGTGGCACTTTTGGTATTATAGGATCTTTTCTTTTAAGTTTTCTTAAAGTACTTATTAATTTTTTTAAGTTTAAGGAGGTAGTAATTAAAATGATAGCAAGAGGTCCATAAAAGTTATCCACAATAAATAAGGTAATTATCCATTAAATGAGTTTGGATTCAATTTTGGATAATTATCCATATTTTTTAATAAGTATGAATACTACGGTACCCAACCTTATCGATACTTAAGCTTATATTGATGTATTATTGTCTCTTTGTTGGTTTATTGAATTTATCACTAGGTTTGGAATCAATTATTGTGACATGAAGAGGAGACAAGAAAATTACTTTAATTTTTTTTATGTGCCGATTTTTATTTTCATTGATTTCTATTTTCTAACATTGAAAATAGCATGCGAAATGATTCTGCTAGGCTTGCAATTGGAGTAAGGCAATAAGCTCTTATAATACTTGTTCAATTAATTTGGCCAAAAGTCACAAATAGCCATTTGTTATATATGTATGTAGCACTTAGAGTGTGTTTGGATGGTCATTTCAACTAGCTGAAAGTTGAAAATAGTAGCTGAAACCATTTGAGCAGTGTTTAGAAAGGTAGCTTTTTTGGGTAGCTACAAACTTTTCTTAAAAAACTACTTGGGGTAGCTTTTTTAAAAAACTCAAATTTTCGGCTACTAGCTGAAAATTAATTACAAGTTTAGCCCTCAACCACCCCCACTTATCATCATTTAATAATTAATGTTGTACTTAAATGTCATTTTATCATTTTCAACTAGTTTTACCAAACACATTCAATAGCTTTTCAGCTTTCAACTAGCTTTAATCTTTCAACGAGCTTTTCAGCTTTCAGTTAGTTTTAAACTTTGAGCTAGTTTTTCAGCTAGTTTTACCAAACACACTCTTAGTTGATACTTTGGTAGTGTTTTTACGAAATTCTCTTTGGTTCCACAATCAATTTTTTAACCTATTTCCGTTATTTCGCATATGATAGGCAGTTTAAAAGTGTGTTTGGTAAGCCATTTCTACTAGCTGAAAGCTGAAATTAGTAGCTGAAACCATTTCAGTTGTGTTTGGTAAGGTAGCTTTTTCGATTAGCTACTAGCTTTTCTTAAAAAGGTACTTGAGGTAGCTTTTTTAAAAAAGCTCCAAATTTCAGATATTAGCTGAAAATTAATTACAAGTTTATCCCTCAACCACCCCACTTATCATTATTTAATAATTAATGATGTCCCTATATGTCATTTAATTTTACCATTTTCAGCTAGTTTTACCAAACACATTTAATCAAATCAGCTAGCTTTTCAGCTTTCAGCTAATTTTTCAGCTTTCGACTAACTTTTCAGCTTCTTTTATCAAACATACTTTAAGTTTCAATCATATTTTGGGTGAAGTATATCATAAATATAAGTTCTTTGTGAATGCTTTTTGGACCTGAATGTTTTCTTTACCTTGAATTGGAAAACCATTTTCTCACCATAAAATTCCTTAAATAAAAAAATAAAATTGATATATAAGCTTAATTAGTTCTATCCTATTCTAACATATTTACCAAACATTACATGTAAATTTAGCAAAATGGAATCTCGTTATTATATTTAAAATTTTGTTCCATTATGTTGAAGTTTTTTTTTAAAAACAGTTAATTAATATTTGTATTAGACTAATGGAAATATTAGGCATGTCATCAAGTTCAATGCATGCATATTTTTATTAATTAATATTTGTATTTATAAACATATTCTGCTCCAACATTACACGGGTTGAAACACTGTACAAGTACATAATAAGACTGTGCTACTGGAGCATCATATGGATAATGGATCCAACATGGGATCTATTGTACGGATACAATCACAACTGCATTCCTATGCAATACCAAAAAAATAAAATAAAATAAAATAAAAATCGAAAAGATAATAAAGAAAAAGTGCTTTGAGGAATATGCCTACAATAGTACATGATATGGTTTGAGAAATAATGCAATAGGACTTGAGTATATCTTGTAGCTGCAGGTGTTCTGTTATTATTTTTTTCTAACTTGGTAAAATAAATGCATATAAATACAACACTGTCTTCACACACTTCTATGTTTAGCAGATGTCAAGGAACCACCACCTCGATTATAGTTTCAGTATTTTGAGAGATTAATTTAAAAATAATAGGTAATCCCTTATATTATGAGAAAGAAATCAAGAATCATATACAATTGATATTAGTATAAAGTACATTGCTTTTCAGGGTTTATTAACCTGTACTGATCATGTGTTATGTACTTGACACATCATAGTAAACATGTATGAACCAGATTAAAAAGGAATAAATTTTAACAAAATTATATATTTTAATATAAAAAAAAGTTGAAGAGGAACTCAGATTTTAGTAAAATTAATTGGTTTTTAACAAATTAGAGAGATCAATTACTTGCCAAAAGAAAATTAAATAAAAAAAAGTTAGTGATGAGTTAATTTACTTTAAGGTTGTCACTGCAGGATTCCTCTACTTCAAGTTTGGGGGAAAACTCCAAAATGGTATCTTTATATATTATAACAGCATCCCTCCCTGCTTCTTGTAATGTTCATCAATCAAAGCAAGAATATCTTATCTTATATAAATATAAATAAAACCCCTCAATGTGTCAATGCATCATAGGATCCCATCTTAAGTTAGTGCAGAGAGAAAACTTGGCAGTAAGCCCTGGCCTTTTGCATCAATGTATTTGGTGTCAGGTTTTTATGCTTGATTAATTGTTATCTTCAAAGCACCAACCAACCATGCATTAGCCAAAGAATAATAATAGTAAAACTCAATAGGGAAACTCAGCATTACTATGAATGGAGAAAGAATATTAGAGAAGCACACTTGTCTAAAGGGCTGACAAGGCAAGGTTTATAAAGAACTATACCTATCTTACAAAAAGTGCTTTATGAAGAATATATATCTTCACAAAATTGGATCCTGCATCATGCTTTTGTGTTGAAACCAAGCCAAAGTTAAACACAATTATATATTTTAACAGGGCATTAGAAGCTCAAGCACATGTTCAAAGGGGATTAGTCTTTTAACACCCAAAAAGACAGAGAAAGTAGCAGAGTATAGTGGAGAAAGAAAGAAAGAAGGGCCTATATGCTTCTCAAATCAAAGCAAATTTTCTAATCTATAATTCACTTGAAAAAGAATTCCTAGGCTATAGACCTATACCTATAGCTACTAATTAGCCCATTAAGGCCTAAGCACATGTTCAAAGCAGATTAGTGATGTTCTCAACCAGATCACATAAATAAAAAAATCATATCATAAGGAATGCAACCTTGCCACGTTTGTTTGATCTTAGTCCAATCAAAACTATGTTCAAATTAAACAAATACAATAGAACAGTACTTCTAGCTACTTTTTTTTTTGGCTCTGGAAACTAACAGAAGTATAAGACACTGCCAAAGACAACACAATTTAATGAATCATGTTCATGTTCTGTTCTGTTCTGTCTATATTATTCTGTTTGCTTTTACTCTATCACATTAATGGCACGTGACCAAGTGACATTACACCTTTTGGTCATGACAGTTAGAGACAAGTCCATCTTTCCGTCGTTTAGTGCACCTGCCAAGACCTTAAACCTCCATGGCAAGCTCAAATTGGTCCCCTACTAGTTACTACTATTATAAACTCTAAATGTGCTTAGCTTAATCAGCATTGATATTAGTATTAAATGAAGTGCATAAAAATATACATATAATAACTCTTAGTGATAATTACACTCTCTACTGACACATATTATATATAAAGGCAAATTCTTCCACTTGGTTTGGTGACTTTTTAATATATTCTCATGCTTTTCCCTTACTTTATAATTGTTTACCATAAACATGTAGTTAGTGCTGATTAGTTAGAGTCCACCAGAGACAAGGATTAGTAGCATATGCTCAATTTTGATATGTATTCATGATCATGCCTTTTCTTATATTCAAATTACTGTCAAACACTTGTTCATGATTCCAATCAATTGGAGAGCTTGTCTAGTAAGCTTCTATAAATCTTTAACTAATATTTTTTGCCTTAATGAACCCACTTAATTTAACTAACAGATTTGAATTTTTAGATATGAGAACTAATATATATTGGTCAGACATAAATGATACTTGTGATTGGTAGGAAACATAGCATAATGGAGTTCATGAGCAAGCAAGAGCTAATGATACTAATAAAACCATTTAGAAAATGCTGAGATGTGGCCAAAACAGCACAAGAGGGGGAAGCATTATATCTCAAAAGATTAATTGAAGCGAAATTATAATGTTAATTTGTGTATTGAAAATGCATACTCAATTACTCATTTTTCTCCTGTGATGTTTTTGGTTCGAGCCAAATTGTCTTCCATAAATGATACATGTTATTTAAACAAAAAAAATCTTTTCAAGATTTTTATTTACAAAAATAATTTTATTGACTAGCATATTTTCTTAAAAAGCACTAATCAAGGAATAAAAATATTATGAGATATGTTGAATAGTTAAGTGCTTTATTGACGAGAAGTTGATTTAAGTGGTACAAACATGGACAAAAACTAGTTAAGTACTTTTGCAACCTTAGATCTCTTTATAATTTTTGTATCATGCAACTTTATAAAATTACGAGACTCAACACACACCTGCGTCGAGTTTTCTCATTAAGTGATAGAGTTTGCTATTATTAAATAAAACACTTACCTCTGTTTGTTTTAAAATATGGTAGAATTAAATTTTGTAAGAATTGATTTCAAAATAATTCATTTATATTAAGAAATGATATTATAAAATTATATTTAAAAAATTTATTTTTATTTTTGTCTACTTTAACAATAAATTTTACCACACACTTCTAATTCAATAAGTTAATTTAACACCTTCAATTTATAGTTGGCTTTTAAGTTTTCAATTATATATAAGCATTCAATTATCCTAAATGTTCTCCTAAGGATACTCGTTGACAACACTGTCTAAATGAAATAATGGAGAGTTCTTAGATTATTTAGGTCTAGGTGGATAAATTCTTTACTTTTACCAAAAAAATATTATTAATTATTAAAATTGATCCATACCTGACCAAGAAGCGTCTGAGCAATCTTAGACACAAGTTATCTATCCCGACCCGTACCACATCGGCAATCAAGACCCTTTCATTACCAAGCTGGATTGCAACTGATCCAGACTTGGCCAGGACCTAGATGCACTCACACCCTTATACCCCCCCTCGGTCGAAGAATGAGGACCGAGTACCTATAACATCTGACTTGCAATACCTACGCTATGTACCTACCAGGTCCCATCACATTTAATGCACCCTATATTAGTCTGATATAGGCAACATGGTTACTGGCACAAACAATCAGATTAGGTGGCTATTACATGGTATTATTAAACCCGGACCGGTGATCGACTCGGTCAAGGTATCAGGTTAATGGGTCACTGGTCGAACCGTTGAGTCAATGGTTGAACCGGTTGAACCGATGTATATATTAAAATATACAAATTTTGTATTAAAACTTTTAGAATTATAAAATATAAAAGACAAAATATTAACCTTATAAATTAATATTTTAAAAAAGTATACTAATACAAACATCCATTTATGATTTATTAATAAATAAATATACCTACATATTTTATATATTTATAATCTTATAAAAAAATATATTTATGTTTGATAATATATCATAAATTTAAAAACATATTATATATGATATAAATATTTTATACAATAAAATATTAATATCATATATAATAGTAGAGTATAATAGTATGTGTATATATATATATATATATGAGTCAGGATCCATTGACACCAGGTGTCAAATTTTAAGAGTTGCACCACTTAATAACTTTTTGTAAAATAAGAATTTGACCAATCCAACTGTTAAATCACATTATACTACCTTTATGATCATGTATATCAAATTTCAGATAATTTGGACATTTGTAGGTATGTTATCTAATAGCAAACTTTTACTTGTATTTTAAAAACATATTATACGTTAAAATAAATTAGTTTGATGAAGTATCAATTAGTTTTCGATTTTTATGAAATTTTCTAAGCTTGATCTATTTTATAAGAACTTTCAATTCAATTGTTGGTCGGATTGATCAAATTCTTATTTTACAAAAAGTTTTTAAGTGGTGTAACTCTTAAAGTTTGACACTTGGTGTTAACGAATCTTGACTCTATCTTTCTCTATATATATTATAAAACCATTGAAACAATATGTATTGTAATTGTATATATAGAATCTGACGCACATATAATAACAAAGAAGCTCGTGGCCTAGTGGTAGCTGCGCATGACATTGTTTGCAGGTTGCAGGATCCCAGTATGAGCCTTTGGAGTGGAGCATCCAGTCAACGCGCTATGGGAGTGAAGCATCCAGTCAACATGCGCTATATGGGGAGGCTGCACCGGTTTAAGACCGGTTGATGACGTCATCACCGGGCCAGATGCTTATCTGATCTAATAACTAGACTAGACCGGATTGTGGTCCAGTTTTCGGTTGAACCGGTTGGACCGGCTGATCCAGTCTGGTTTTCACAACGACACTGAATTTACATGGCATTACGATTTGATGTGACAAGCGTAATCATCGCCTACGCTCCTCAGCTACGAACCTACATAAGCTACGGTAACCACGACAACCCATATATATACGAAGGCCCCCCACTGGTCTGAGGTAAGGTAATCTTTTCTACTCACTTATATATTTGCAAGAACCCACCATCGTGCTTCGCTGCATGAGACCCCCCTTGGGAGACTGTCATCTATCGATTACCATCGTCCTCATCCCAAATCTTCACCCTAGATCCCTAGTGCTTACCTCGGCTACGATCGAATATTGTGTCTAAAAAAACGAAAGGAATTCATTAACAATCCAACAGTGTTATGAGTAAAAAATTCTTCTTAAAAAATAGGTTATTTTTCTTACTATTTTTTTTTTGCGCATTAAAAGCATTGATTATTGATTATAATGCCTCATACAAACTATCCAAAAACCCCACCAATAGACCAACCGCTAGGTTATTTGTCTTACTATGATTCTTTCTCTTAAAGTAATCATCTTATTTATATCTTATCATTAGTTTATTTTTTATCCTAATAATTTTAATTAAAATACAAATATTGTAAATGTTAAAATAGATCAAGACATCAAAGGGGTAGGAAAAAATCATATTAGATAGACCTTACCTTAAATCTAGTTTATTTCACAATTATGAAACATGAACTAACATGTTTACAAGGTGTAAGTTTAGCAATTTTTGTAATTTTGGCTCAACAGATTGCCAGTAAATAATCTTATCTGTTCATTCATTTAATCCTCAATCTAACGATTACGAACTTGTGTGTCATCAGTGACACACTTGTGAGGTGTTTCACCCTAGATTCATCTTTTTTTTTTAAATTTAAATTTACCCAAAACAAAATGATTTTTAATGAACAAACTCCCGGCTCCAACTATTTTGAGGACAAGTATAAAAGGGGGAAAAAAACTTTGGGTGTGTAGTAACTATCACAAAAGTTACATAAAAAATATTATTTTTTCATCAAAAAAATTATGATTAGAGTTATTAATTTATTATTAGGATTAGTATTTTTTTCTCCTGGAATACTAAATTGTTTTTTTTTGTCAAAATACTAAATTGTTTCAAAACAAATATAGTTCCCCAAGAAAATAAGTAGTCCTTATTAAGCCCAAAACCGAGATTTACTTGAGACTGCGAGAGACGTCCAAATTTAATGGTCCACATAGAATTACAAATCATTATCAACCAAATTAAATGGTCCACATAAAATTACATCTTTATCAGTATCAACTATCTAGTGCAACAACTCCGTTTACTTTGCAACAACCACGATAATTGGGTTTGGCTTCAAAGCGAACTACTATGTCAATTGGTGTTTTTCTTCATGGGGAAAAAGAAAAAATCACATGTTCCAATTTTTGTTGGGCTAGAAAATAAACTACAACAATCGTTGGGGCATTCGCACCACCCATTTTTGCTATCTACACAACCCCTTTTTAATTTTTTTTACCATTCCTGACATGAGAAACTAAGTTCCGAGAACTAAGTTTTCAGTAAATAAAAAGACAAAGGAGGAGAGCGAGACGATGAAAGAGGGGATGGAGATTGGAGAGACATAGTTGCGCAGTGATATTGCTCCAAGTTTGCTTCCATGAGGGAAGGAGAAGGAAGGAAGGGAAAATGGTGGGAGGAGTTGCTCTGGTGGGGAAGAGTAAGGGAGAGAAAAAATGGGGGGTATTTTAGGAATGGTATTAAATAAAAAAAGGGGTGTGGTGAGGATAGTAAAAAGGGGTTTTGTGAATAGCAAAGCCCTACAACAAATGATCATTTTCATGGGGAAAAGAATAATCATATATAAGTCATAATAGTTGGGCTACCTTCTACCTTCCAAGTGGGTATATATAGAGACTTTTTTTATGAAATATATAGACTTGTATTCCAAAACCCACTTTTCACCCAAAAATTAAAGGTATTTTAGATCATGACTCAAAAAAAGTCACTAACTAAAATCCTCGCCAAGAAGGAACGGACCTTGCTTTTCACACCCTTTTTTACATTTTGCACCTCCTCACGTTTTTGTAGAAAGTTTTTTTCTTTCTAAAAATATCCTTTAACTATTTTCGGAAACTAACTTTCGAAAGAAGCTAATTAAATGATAAAATGGCTTTCGAAAATTGATATTTGGAAGAGTAATTATTTTTATAAATTTTCAATTTGTGGAGACAGAAAAAAATAATTCTTTAAATTTGTTAAAAATAAAAAAGAATATCATCTCTAAAAAATGAAACATAATTCCTTTTAGGAAGAAAAAAACAAAAGAAAAAGGGTGATTGAAGTGGTCGTGGGACCACGGAAGGTGGAGGGAGGTTGGGGGCGGTAAATGGATGATGGGGTGGGGTAATTTGAGAAAGATGTTTTTCGGAAAAGAGAAAATGGTGTGAACAATAAAAAGAGGTGTTAAAAGCAACTCAAAAATAAGGAGGATCCAGTGTTGTCTGGTTCTATCTTTTTTAGATATGGCTCTTTAAAAAGTGAGATATGGTCAACCAAAAAAAAGTGAGATTTGATTCTTCTAAAATTATTAAGAGTTTTGAAAAAAAAAAACTAGTAAGAGTTAACACTTATAGGAAAAAATGCTACTGACTTAAAAAAAAAGGGTAATAATTATAGAGTTTAATGTAAGTAGTAATATTGAACAAAAAATTATAAAGTCATCAAATAATATATTAATACATTATGTTTTGAATTTAATAGATGTCATGTCATATTTATTAAATGCTACGAAAATACATCATTAAATAATATTATAAAACATTTTTACTCTAACAATGTTTAGTTTTATATATGTTAGTGCTCGTGCAATGCATGTAATGTCTTAATTTCTAAATCAAAGAATTAAGCCCGTTGAAATCAAATTCCTAAATTTTTGAAATTATTTCGCATCATTTGGAATATCGCATAAACAAACATCATGTAACGTTTACGCGTCCAACGATTACTCAAACAATATATGAACACATAATCTAAATACATAGATTGCCACTAAGGCTCAACTGAATATTTAATGTATACATCACTTGGGATACCCTCATACATGTGCACTAAACAAAATAGAGAGGCCCAAAGGTTGCACATGTACAGTCATATCCCTCAAAATAATACAATAACAGTACTAATAATCAAACATGAACATCTAAATACATCAAAACTATCTAATAACTCCCGAGCACCTCCACGCTCACTGCCCTGGCCGGGGAGGAACCTGTGCATCTAAAAGATAACCATAAAACGTGTGGTAGCATGCAACAAGCAATGTAGGCAAACATGCAAATGCAATGCAACAGGAGTAAATTACACACATAGGAGCAAAAATCTAATCATACTGAATCTCCATACGCATCTATAGTGATATGCATGAACTGCATTACCCGGCAGTGCGTGGTCTTATCTCTATCTCTGGGGCTAGACCTGAGCTCAGACTACAAGGAACGTCTCCCTTGGGGTTAATACCCGCCATTACTCTGGGAGCTGAAGCCCAAATTTTAGTCTGGGGAATGGAGTCCATTAACTCTAGGGACCGAAGTCCATTAACTCTTTCTTATTCTGTACGGGCTAAAGTAGAAGTGTCTTATTTATTTTCAACATGTGCATAGCATAAATCATGACATTCATAAGTATTACAAAGATAAATAATACTCAAATCAAAGCCCTAACTAGGATTTCTAAGCCTACAACCATAAATAATACTCATACATTGAAAATAATCGAAAACAAGTAGTTACACAACCAAATACAAGCCCAAGAAAGGGATAGGAAAGAATAGAGTTCATTGAGGAGTATTCATGCGACGTTTGCATTTTTCACGCCGCTCCCGAACTCTAGAGCAGAGAGAGTTAACAGGCGCCGCTCCCGCACAGCCCCTTGGGGGATTCTCCCCCTTGAGGTATCTCCTTCCTCCATGGGAGGTTTTCTATCCATTTCAGTTGGGTTTTCCTCTCTCTGTAGTGGGAGTTTTTTTAGTTTCTTTTTGCTGTTTTCTTTTTCTTCATATCCATTGTCATGTTCCTTCTCTTATGCTCACCATATTCATTTTTTTCTTTCTTTGGATGCCATCTTCACATTTTTCCCTTCTCTTTTTCAATGTCTTCCTGCCTTACTCATCACCCTCCATACATTGTTTTAAAAGCTCCCAAATGATGTGTATATTGATTTTTCTGGTTACACCATTGGCAGAGCCAGCTGGCCAGAGAAAAAAAAAGTAAAGGAAAGTTGCAAGGGAGAACGGAGGTTTGGACAACAAGGCTGTTCACGTTGAAGAAGAGTTTTTTTTGGTTTGTATGTTTTATTTTATGTATCTTAAGCGAGCATGCTATGTTTTGTACTGTTTATTTATTGATGCATTGTAGAATCGCTCTCATGGGTTTATGATCCCATTTACTTGATGCAAGTGTCGTTAGGCTGCCCTAGGGCTTTAATCTAATCATATTTGACAAAAAAAAAGGGAGTATTCATGCAAGCATGGGTGAGAGTGTGTGAGCTATACTCACCTCAAGAGAGCTGATAAGTGAAAATTAGTTGATAAATTAGAGCACTTTTTATTTCACTTATCAAGGATAAAATGATAATTTTGCCCCAATTTAATCCCTTTTTATTAAATATCAGATAAATTATATTTATTAATCTAAG
This sequence comes from Sesbania bispinosa, assembly GCA_026901365.1. Taxonomy (NCBI): domain Eukaryota; kingdom Viridiplantae; phylum Streptophyta; class Magnoliopsida; order Fabales; family Fabaceae; genus Sesbania; species Sesbania bispinosa. The sequence continues at coordinate 347,458 of QLOH01000202.1, forward strand.
ATTTGAATTTGATGCTATTTTGATAGAAATATTGCTGATTTTTGCAGGATATTGCAAAGATTTGATTTGAAGGATAGATAGCATTAAATGAGGGAGATATCTGCAAGATTTGAGATTGATTGAAGACATTTAATGAAGATTTGAAGAAGATATAATACAATTAATGAGGAGATCACTGCCAATCAATCAAGGATTCTGCAGACAAGCTTCTCAAATAAATCAAGGATTTCTTAATAAATGTGCAAGGATATCATCAAATAAAGGGAAACAAGGAAGGACAATTATGCGAAAACCAGTCTCGGGGAGAGATCAAGATTTAAAAGAGAAAGTTGGAACAACAGGACGCTAGCTGCGCTTCACCTGCTCTATAGCGCTGGGTGAAGCGCAGACTCTCTGGAAGTTGCGCTCACTCCTGCGCTATAGCGCAGCCCGGAGCGCAGGTTACGCTGATTTTGTCCTTGTTGCCGTTTTTAGATAGATCTCTTCCCAATTTGCGTTGTCTTTCCTTAGTCTATAAATAGGAACCTCTTGCACCCTTTCAAAAGGTCGTCAATCATTGTAATCATGGTCTATAGTTCAGTGATTATGTACCAAAGCTAAGTTTAGAGTAGGAGAGGAGGAGCGCTTCACGAGGATTGAAGATGGTGACAACATCTTCGGTGGTTTGTATGGCTACTTCATGTAGTTAACTCTCCAGTAGGATTGGATGTAATCGATTCTATCCCTGAGTGTATGTAAATTTTATATTATTATTTATGAGCTCCCTATCTATAATATTGGTATTTCTTATTCTGTACTTAATCCCTAATTCCCACACTTGCGTCTGGAGTTATAGGCTAGTCTCAACTAACTAGGTTAGTTTTGATTAGGACCGAGAGTTGAGAAGTAGCTTCCATAGAAACTCACTCTCTGATTGAATAAGAGTACTCGATATCAGAAAACCGACACATGAGCGTTTCTAATGAGCGATGGGTAGTGTGAGTACTCTAGCGAAGGGCGTTCACAGGATTAGGCCTGTGTATCGATAGCAAGGGGTAGTTGATTGTAATTCCAGGATTCGAACATAGGCGTATCCTGATGAGTAAGGGTAGTGACAGTACTTGAGCGAAGGTGCATCTACAACGTTGGCCTCGTTTATCAACTAAGTTCCTTTACAAACTGGCTAAAAGAAGAGCAAAATTAGCCGAGGGTAAGTCTATCGCTTGGGAGAGCCCGCATGGATTATCTTTGAGTGTGTGAGATCGTTGGTAACTCGGGGTCTTAGCAATAAAGTTTGTCTACAGTATTATAAACCTAAAATAATAGATAGTCTTTACATGCATAAGGGGAGAGATGAGATGAAGTCCAATCCTATCCAAGTAAAGTGTCTTTAACTCTTCCTTTCTAATTCTATTAATATTTTATCTGTTATTTACAATTCCGCAACATTATCTCTAAACCGTTGTTTTCCCTTGATAATTAGATCACAGTCTACGTGAATTGACCGTTCCCTGTGGATATGATATCTTTCTTACTATTATACTACTGGATTTTTGGTTCGCTTGCCAGAAACCCATCAAGAGCTCAAAGAGAAGGGGAAGAGAGTTAGAAAAGGTTGGGGAGTGAGATCCTTGGCTTTCTCTTCGTTCTCCAAGCTCCAATGGCACTTTCTCTAACTAGGAACTCTCTCTCTAAGGAAAAGAAACAGAGGAAAGGTTATGAAAAAAACCCTAACTTAATGTTTTTAAATCTGACACGCGCATTCTCGCTCAAGCGAGCCCTTCTCGCTTGAGCGAGAATGCTGAGGGGATTCTGGATTCTCATTCTCACTCAAGAGAGAAGCCTCTCGCTTGAGCGAGAATACTCCAGAGAGCATCCCCCTCTCTGGATGATTTTCGCTTGAGTGAGACCCTTCTCGCTCAAGTGAAAATCTTCCAGAGAGCACCCACTCTCTGGATTATTACATAAGCATTTATGTAACTGTTTAGGTAAACTTATGAAAAGAGCTTATGACTTGTTCATATAAGTTGCTTTTAGTTTATTTCAATAAGTTTCTCAGAGTAGCTTATGGAATAGCTTATACATAATTGAAGTACATCATCCCCGCCCTCTTCAATTTCCATCCACTTTCTTAAGAGTTTATTCATTAAGTGATAAGTGCCAAATATTAGGATGTTTTGTATGGAAAGAATGGCACTTTTTGGGTTAATTGCATTAATTCTTTAATTGATTTCCTCCAAATTCTAGAACATTTAAGTTAAGCAGTAATATCTGAGTACTGATATAATTGAAACCTTTTAATCCCAATTTTTGATGTTTAATTGCAGGAAAGATTAAAGGAGATCAATCAGGAACAAAAGAAGTGAAGAAGCAAGGAGAAAAAAGAAATTCCAATACAAGTAAAAATTATTTTCGCTCATGAGCTAAATATTTAGCTCATGAGCGAAAATGGACCAGAGAAGAGTGTTTTTGGGTGCTAAATTGGCTCATTTTTAGCTCATGAGCGAATTTACCTTACTTCACGTTGAAGAATTCTTTGGCTCATGAGCTAAATTTTTAGCTCATGAGCGAATTTTCATTTACCAGCACCCCAAAACCAATTTCGAAGGAAGTTTTCGAGAGTTCGACATTTCTAAAAATAGAACGAAGTCTCCGAAGAAGAACATAAAGCTGCAGAACCAGATTTCTTCGTTTTCTCCTTCATCTGTATTGATTGTACAAGCTACCATGAGTAGCTAATCTTCTCTTTTGGGATTGAATGTAAATCGACTCGAACTCGGATATATTCTGGTTATATTTCTATATAGTGATTTCGTTTCTATCAATATTGTTATTTTCGTTCCGATTTCATTTCTTTGATTCTATCTGATCAATAGTTTCAATGTTTAGATTTTTAGATTTGACTGGAAAGTATTTCTGAAAATCCGATCTGAACGAAAATAGTCGTTATATTGTTTTACTAGGAATAGATTTCAATATAGCCAATGCTTTTACACTTGATCTTAATGCTGGATGATTTGTTGAGTATATGAGGAATCAATATTCAATAAATCAATCTTATGAATTTTATATGTGAGGAATCAGTATAAATGACTATTATGTGTGCATCAATATTGATAATTATGATTGCTATATATTGATATACAACCAGAATATAAACGAGGGAGATAGATGAAATTCAATCCCAGTTTTTCTCACTGATATCCCAAATCAAGTTTCATACTCTGTTTTATTACTTGCTAAAATTTTACTTTAAATACCTAAATCACACATGAATCAAACCACTCTCTTTTGTATATATTTACTTTTTGAATTAGTGCAACTTTGAACTACCAACTCCTCGTGGGATCGACACTCTGAATTTATTTTCATATTACTACAGTTGACTAATAGGTACACTTGCCTAGGAGTTCAACAAGTTTTTGGCGCCGTTGCCGGGGAGGCGGTGTCGGTTCAAAGTTTATCTAGTTCATTAAGTACTGTGAATAATCTTACCTTTTTAGTTAGTTTTAGTTTATACTTTTATCCTTGTGCTAATCCTTGTTTGAGCTGTGTTGATTTATGTTCTTGAGAGGTTAGGTGCCTGAAGATCAATTGGAATTTGACCCAGAAATTGAGAAGACGGCTCGGAAGAACAGAGGTAAAAACAGGAAGAAAAAGCGAGGACAAGCCACAGGAGAGTCTTCCAACACTCCCAACACACCAATTCTAACAGATCAAAGAATAGAAAACATGGCTGGAGAAAGAAGAGATCCACCAAGGAGAACTCTGGGAGACTATGCTTTACAACAGGGTCCCAGACATTTTTCAAGCATTGTAGTACCAGCTGCAACAAAAGCAATTGAAATGAAGTCTGCATTCCTGAGCTTAATCAGTGCCCATCAGTTTCATGGAATGGATCATGAGGATCCATATACCCACCTTTCTACTTTTTATGGATTAATTGCAACAATGGGTTTTGAGGAAGAGGACTTAGAAAGTGTATACTTACGTTTGTTCCCTTTCTCATTGGCAGGAAAAGCAAAGGAATGGCTTAAATCTCATCCTAATCAGAGTTTGACTAGCTGGAGTGTAGTAGAGGCAAAATTTCTGAATAGATTCTTTCCGCCCTCTAGATACATCAAGGCTAAGGCAGACATTTCACAATTCAAGCAGGGACCAGATGAATCTTTATTTGAGGCATGGGAAAGATTCAAATCCTTGCTGAGGAGATGTCCCAACCATGGATTTGAAGACATAACTCAGCTGAATACATTTTGCAATGGTCTCTTGCTTGATACAAAAATGATTTTGGATGCAGCAGCTGGAGGAACTATGTTATCAGTAGATGCTGAACAAGCCACAAGAATCATTGAAGGTTTAGCATCTGCTGATCAGCAAGCTCAGCGTGAAAGGGGTACAGTGCAAAGGAGAGGAGTGCTTGATCTGAGTACTACTGATGCTATTCTGGCTCAGAACAAAATTCTTACACAACAGATTGAAGCACTTACAAAGCAAATGTCTAAGCTTCCTCAACAATTACATTCAGTGCAATCTGGTCCTGGTCCGGTACAACCTTTAATTTGTGATTTCTGTGGAGGTGACCATCCAAATGGTCACTGTTCTTATCAAGAAAACCAACAGGAGGAACAAATCAATTATATGGCCAACCAAGGAAGACCAGGTAATTTCTCTACCAATCCTAATAATTATGCTAACAATTTTTCGTAGGGGTGGAGAAACAATCAAAATCAGAATTTTGGATGGAGACAGGAAGTTGGACCTTCCAATAGACAACCTCCTTACCAACCACAACAGCAGCATTATCCTTCTATACATGAAAGAACATCAAAATTGGAGGATACATTGGAGAAATTCATGCAGACTTCTATATCAAATTAGAAAAATACTGAATCTGCAATCAGGAATCTTGAGACACAGGTTGGACAGTTGGCAAAGCAATTGTCAGATCAACAAGCTGGACACTTTTCAGCCAACACTCAAACCAATCCCAAAGAGCATTGTCATGCTATCACTATAAGGAGTGGAAGAGTTGTAGGGAGAGGGATTGGTGACAACCTAGTTGTGGAGGAGGAAGTCTTGGAGGAGAAAGAGAAAGAAAAAGAAAATGAGTGTGAGGGAGAGGAAGAACAAAATAAAGGTGAGGTTGTATATAAAAGAGAAGAAAAAGAAAAACGGAGAAGAGAAGGAGATGAGAAAAAAGAGAGTTATGAGGGTAGTGTGCACCCATTGAAGAAGTTGCCTTATCCTTTTGCTCCCTCAAAGAAGGATAAAGAAAAGGCATTTGCTCGCTTCATGAGTATTTTCAAGGGCCTTCAAATCAACATGCCATTTCTTGAAGCACTAGAGCAGATGCCTACTTATGCAAAATTTATGAAGGATCTGTTGACAAAGAAAAGGAAATTTACAGAAGAAGAAACAGTGGAATTGGAGGCCGGCTGTAGTGCAATTATTCAGAAACCCTTACCACTGAAATCAAAAGATCCTGGAAGCTTTACTATTCCTGTCACTATTGGTGCATTACCCGTGAGAAGGGCCATGCTTGATCTTGGAGCCAGTATTAACTTAATGCCCTTATCTGTGTTAAAGAAAATTGGTGACCTAAAGGTGAGGCCAACAAAAATAAACCTTCAACTGGCTGACCGGTCCATTACACACCCTTATGGCATAGCTGAAGATGTTCTGGTAAGGGTGGATAAATTTGTATTTCCTGTGGACTTTGTAATTATGGACATTGAAGAAGATTGTGAGGTACCTCTGATTTTGGGTAGACCATTCATGAAGACTGCTAAGGTAATGATTGATGTAGATAATGGTAAACTCAGAGTTAGAGCACAAGACGATGAGATCATCTTCAATGTATTTCAAGCCGCTCCACAACAGAAAAGTCATCAAGAGTGTTTCAAAATAGACTCTACTGAAGGAATCTTGCATGATGACAATAAACTGCAGTTGGAGGGAAAAATTAAATTGAAAAATGAAGAGACTTCTGCAAGCACTAATAACAGAAAATCAAAAAGAAGAGGCAGGTCAAGAAAATCAAATTCAAAGCCTAAGGTAAGAATGAGAGCAATATGGTCAGAAGTCAAGAATTTATGTGGGACATTAAAATCTGAAAACAAAGCTGAAGAGAAGGTTGGTGGTGAAAGCAAGGTTCAGAAGCTCACCACAAAATTTCAATTCCAACCACCTTAATTAAAACAGGCGTCAAGCTAAGTGACGTTAAACAAGCGCTTCCTGGGAGGCAACCCAGTGTTTAATTTGGTCTTGCATTTCAAATTTCAATTTGGTATGTTTGTGTGTTTTTGTACATAAATGTGTGTATTGGTGTTTTTATGCATATTTGTGTTGTTGTATGCTTTAAGTAAATTTTTAGCAATTCATTGTCTTAATTGGGCCAAACAAGTGTATTTGAGTGTTTTGAAGTTATTTAAACTTGTTTTGCATGAAAAAGAGTTTTGGTCAAAAATTGAGACATGTGGATGCTAAAAATTGCCTTAAAAGTAGTCACTTGTAAAAATTGAGTGTTTGATCTTAGATTTTGGTTAGGAAAATGTGAAACTTTGTCAAACCATAGAAAACAATGTGAGGAGTGAATTGGGGTGTGAATTAAAGTCTAAAAGAGAGCAATAATCAAGATTTGAGTGATTGAAATTAGTGAGAAATTTTAAAAGATGTAAAAGGACTTGAGAAGCAAAATTTCTGTAAAATTCGCTCATGAGCTAAAAAATTAGCTCAAGCGAATTATGCAGAAAATTTAAAAAGAGACAATTTCTGCTAAATTCGCTCATGAGCTAAAAATTTAGCTCAAGCGAATTTAGGGGTAAAAAGTGATGCTCTCTGGACAAAATTCGCCCATGAGCTAAAAATTTTAGCTCATGAGCGAATTTTTGATCAATTTAACCCACTTTCTGGACAAAATTCGCCCAAATTTAGCTCATGAGCGAATTTTTGCTAAATATTTTGCACTCCCTGGACAAAATTCGCCCATAAGCGAATTTATTTAGCTCATGAGCGAATTTTTTAAATATGCGCACCCAGCCTTATTTGACAGCAAATGTAGAGAGAGAAACATCATTTTTGCAAACCCCTTTCTTCTCTCTCTTGTGCGCGACAGTGAAGCTCTCCAAGGGCATTACTTCACTTCATTTTCAATCATCAATTTCACACTCCAATCTTCTTCCCCCTTCCTCCAATCATCCTTCAAGGTAAGTTTTCTTTGAATCCTCTTCAAATGAACCGAACATATCTCTCTTTTCTCGAGCAATTCAAACTCTAGGTTAGACACCATAAGGTTGAAATGTGATTGGGTTGCTTGGAAAGTGTTGATTATCACTTGAAATATTGTTGAAGGATGATTATGTGTATGATTATTGTGTAATGGGTGAAATATTTGGCAAAAAAAAATGATCAAGTATTTTACACATAATCATAATAATGCTTATCAAGTGTTTGATGAAATGCACCAATAAGCTTTTCACTTTTATAAACTATCATTCACTTGTTGTGCATTCTAAAAGTGAATTGCTTGCATTTGAAATTAATCATTTGAGTTTAAAAAGAGGGAAGAATCACCCTAAGTAAATGACAATGTGAACAAACTTGTGCATAATGTGCTTCAATTGATGAAATTACATTGTCCATTTAAACTGTTTATGATACATGATGATTTAGTGATTTATTTCTTCTCTTGCAATTGAGTGTTAGAATGTTCACATGATAGGACAAATGCAAGTGGAATGCATATTGAAAATAATTGGTTGTTGTGGTTGCTACATCATTGTGCACATGGTTTGGAATGAATCATAGTTTGTCATACTAGTTTGTATGCATAATTGAAGCATATGTGCCTAATTGAAATGTTGAATATTTGCTCCAATTATGCAGGACATGACTAGAACAAAGACCACAACAGAATATGACTCCTTCTTGAATGACATCATCAGAAGGAATTTGAGGATATTAACTGATCTTTTACCCAAGGAAGCCTACCCAGGCATGACACCAGAAGAATTTCAGACTTACCTTCAGTGGCCTGGGGACAGTCCAATTTTCTCAGGGGGGAGTGGAAGCTGCTGGAGCAAGTGGAGCTGCTGATTATGATGTGGGCTATTCTGGAGCTATGCCAGCAGGAGAAGGACCCTCAGGAGTAGCAGCCGGAGACATACCCTACCATTCCATCTTTCAAAACTCTGTGACATGGTTTCATTGTTCTTTTGTTGATATTTTAGTACTGTTGTGTGATTATGTTGGCAGATAATTCTAGTACTGCAATGTTTTGGTGTGTTTAAATAGTAGTTGCTTTTGTAATATTTGCATTAGTTGTTTTAGTTTAGATGCTTGTTACTTTACTTTGTTAAGTTAGGATTAGCTGTTTTACACTGTTTTTCACTTAGTATTTTAGATATAGTACTGATAGATATAGTAAAAATTTTTGGGAATTAATGAAAAATCTTTCTTGAGGAGATTGGTTAAAAAGAAATCAGGATTCAGTAAGTGTCCTAAGGTTAGAACAACTGAACAAAGAGGTGAAAAGGGGAAAATGTGGTAAATTGCATAATCAAATAGGATTAGGACATTGGTGCATGATAATTGACCAAAATAAGCAATCATAACAATAGGTGATATAATCAAGGAAATAAGCCACAGATAACCCAGTGAGTGTGTGAATCCATAAACAAACTGAGAGTTTCACTGTTAATTAGCTAGTTGATATTGCTTGAGTTTCCTTTTTGATAATATCACACAAAAGGCATGGAAATGATTAAGGCAAGTTTTGTTATATAGAAAAAGCTTAGAGCCAAATAGCCAACCAGAAAATGATCAATTTTGTAATAAGCCCATTAGAGCCTGCGTTTTCTTTGATTATGTACCTTGACCTTAAATTTCAAAAGTTTATCCTACCTTTGCACACTAAAGGAAGGAGAGCATAGGTGCATATTATCATTACAAAGATAATGGGTTGGTGAAATTGTGTTTATAAAAGAAAAATGGTTTGGCTATACAATTTACTCCTTAATATGTATATAAAAAAAGAGAAAAAGACAATGAAAATAAAAAGGAGTAGATTGTAAATGAAAAATTTGATGTATTGAGGTGTTAAGAATTGAGAGTTGATGTAAATTGAATTGAAATGTAGTTATGTTCTCTTTTCTTGAATTGTGCTTTTGATTATCCTGAAAAACCATAATTCTTGGAAGCTTAGCCTCATTACAACCTTTACAAGACCTTAAGATCCATGCCAAATGTGTGACTGTGGTTGAATTGGAAATGACTAGCAATTTTGATTTGTGCAATTTTCAGTGAAAGTTTGAGAGAAACACTCACCAGTGAGAATTGAGAGAAAAATTTCCTTGATTAGAATCATTTCATTGTTATAATTGCTCCTTTTGGTGATTAATTGCACTCTTGTCCTCCTTCTATTTGATATTGGATTTACCATATGCTTTTGATTTCAATTCTTTGGTTAGAATTTGAAGTTGTCTTTTGAAGGACCATGGAAATGATTTCCAAATAACCAATTTCAGAAATGAATTAATGAATAGTTGAAGTATGATTGTTTACTTTGCTTGAGGACAAGCAAGATTCTAGGTTGGGGGGAGTTGATAAGTGCCAAATATTAGGATGTTTTGTATGGAAAGAATGACACTTTTTGGGTTAATTGCATTAATTCTTTAATTGATTTCCTCCAAATTCTAGAACATTTAAGTTAAGCAGTAATATCTGAGTACTGATATAATTGAAACCTTTTAATCCCAATTTTTGATGTTTAATTGCAGGAAAGATTAAAGGAGATCAATCAGGAACAAAAGAAGTGAAGAAGCAAGGAGAAAAAAGAAATTCCAATACAAGTAAAAATTATTTTCGCTCATGAGCTAAATATTTAGCTCATGAGCGAAAATGGACCAGAGAAGAGTGTTTTTGGGTGCTAAATTGGCTCATGAGCTAAATTTTTAGCTCATGAGCGAATTTACCTTACTTCACGTTGAAGAATTCTTTGGCTCATGAGCTAAATTTTTAGCTCATGAGCGAATTTTCATTTACCAGCACCCCAAAACCAATTTCGAAGGAAGTTTTCGAGAGTTCGACATTTCTAAAAATAGAACGAAGTCTCCGAAGAAGAACATAAAGCTGCGGAACCAGATTTCTTCGTTTTCTCCTTCATCTGTATTGATTGTAAAGCTACCATGAGTAGCTAATCTTCTCTTTTGGGATTGAATGTAAATCGACTCGAACTCGGATATATTCTGGTTATATTTCTATATAGTGATTTCGTTTCTATCAATATTGTTATTTTCGTTCCGATTTCATTTCTTTGATTCTATTTGATCAATAGTTTCAATGTTTAGATTTTTAGATTTGACTGGAAAGTATTTCTGAAAATCCGATCTGAACGAAAATAGTCGTTATATTGTTTTACTAGGAATAGATTTCAATATAGCCAATGCTTTTACACTTGATCTTAATGCTGGATGATTTGTTGAGTATATGAGGAATCAATATTCAATAAATCAATCTTATGAATTTTATATGTGAGGAATCAGTATAAATGACTATTATGTGTGCATCAATATTGATAATTATGATTGCTATATATTGATATACAACCAGAATATAAACGAGGGAGATAGATGAAATTCAATCCCAGTTTTTCTCACTGATATCCCAAATCAAGTTTCATACTCTGTTTTATTACTTGCTAAAATTTTACTTTAAATACCTGAATCACACATGAATCAAACCACTCTCTTTTGTATATATTTACTTTTTGAGTTAGTGCAACTTTGAACTACCAACTCCTCGTGGGATCGACACTCTGAATTTATTTTCATATTACTACAGTTGACTAATAGGTACACTTGCCTAGGAGTTCAACATTAAGTACTTATCAAATAAGAGCTTATCTTATGGGCGCTTAATTAAGTTGTTTTCCAAATGCACCATAAATCTTTTTAATACATAAGCGTTTTTATTTTTTTTTCTTAGATAACTTTTTTCAGTTTTCATCATTCCCTCTTTTGTTACTCTCAACATTTTAATGCGGCTGGGTATTTGGCGAAAGGTGATTCAAGAAGAAGGTTTGGAACAAGGATCACAATATATTGGCAAAAAATGTAATGGATTCTCTTAAGAAATCAATAGCATGATAGCGTTTTGGTGGCCGAGAACACATGTTTGCGCTCACTGGTATTTTTCTACACTTGCAAGTAGCTATTGGTAGATAATATTAAAATAGAACAAAACAAATCATATGATTTCTATTTTAGGTTTGATGCATATTAAAACTATAATAAAACAAACATTATAAGAAAAAAAGTGTATATTTTTCACTGAAAGGATAATCGAAAAAACAAGAAAATAGGGTGCTCTTTCATCATGCGTGTGGGTCAATCTGTACCTTATTGTTAACGTTGTAAAATTGTGAATTTTAATATAAGGTGTCAATGAATTGTCTTTTAATTAGAATGTTCAAGGTGTTGAATTAATTGCACTTTATGTTTTGTTAGAATGATGGTTTTGTTACACTTCACCAAAATTTGTTTTCTTCTTATGAAATGATTTATATATTGGCCACAATGGTGTTAGGAACAATATGAAAGGGTAACATGGGGAAAATATAGAAAGCAAAAGGAGAAAGTCATGTGGCATGTAGTTATCAGAATGATAAACCAGTTGCGTGCGCAAATCATGAGGTGCAGGGTGCAAAAAGAACAAGGGATTTAGAAAATGCGATTGGGGAAATGCAGTTTTCTTTTTGGCATGTACAGGAGGAGTAGGAGGAGGGGATATGTGGGAAATTGGGAGGTGACTAGAAAGCTGCTAAAAAAGTTTGAAAATCGAAGGGTGGTCTTTGATTAACCATTAGCTTTTTTGAGGAAGAACAAAATGATGCTGCAATAAATGAGATGTTTTGAGGTCATTGTGGTGAATGATCGTCGGAAGGGTTTTCATCTTATATTGGGGGACTTTTTTATAACTTTCCATAACTTACAAGCTAACTGACACATAGGACATCAGTCCTTTAATGTACTAGTTACAAATATAGCTAACTATTAAACCCTAAACCCTAACTTCTGTTTAACATACCATGGTCCATTGGAACATGATCCACCATAATCAACGCCTTATGATATGAGGATGGATCATGTGAAAAATACATGGTAGAAATCATAAACAATGATAGTACATGGTTACTATGTCATTAAACCGTTAAAATGATTACATGAATATTTGTAACAAAAATCACAACATACTCATATAATATATAAATGCATGGAAGGAATAAAAAATTAATGCAAATATATAATTAATGATAACAATTCTATAATGTAATTAAAATATATAACTAATCACAATTTAATAGAGTTATTAAACTAAATAATTATTAATTATTGAAATTTTAAATTTAAACAATAATAAATGTGTTATAATTATTATATGCATTTAATATAAGTTTCAAGGAACTTTTACATAGATAATAATAATATAGATATATAAAATAAAATAACATATATTACATGAAAATACATATTTAGTAGCATGTAATACTAATACACACATATTAATTAGCAGTTAAGAATATAAAACAATTATTATTATTATTATTATTATTATTATTATTATTATTATTATTATTATTATTATTATTATTATTATTATTGTTGTTGTTGTTGTTGTTGTTGTTATTGTTATTATTATTATTATTATAGCCAATATAATTGTATTCAATGTCTCTAAATTAAAAATTATAAAAAACTTATATAGAAATGAGCCTAGTTAAAAATAGCTTTTATGAAATATATTTATCATTTTTAGGTGTTTTCTTTAAAAAAAAATCTATATTATTTATTATAATATAAAAATAAACTTAACATTAGTATAAGTTCCCATTAAGCATATGTATATGGACACTTAAAGTTATGCCCATGGATATAGGTTTGATCAGTATCTATATGTATTTTTTTTAACCAAATTTTGGTAAGCATAATTAATTTTCTACGGTCACTATCCTTACATTCCAATAAAGACATTTCATAGGGTAAAATGTGTTTTTAGTCCCTGTAAATGGACCGAGTTTTGTTTTTAATCCTCATAAATGTTTTTTTCTTTTACATCCTCACAAATATATTTTTTTAAATTGCTCATTGTCGTTAAATACTATGTTAACTTTAACGGTTCTTCTTCTCCTCCTCCTCCTCCTCATCCTCATCCTTCTTCTCCTCCTCATATACTCCTCTTCCCTCTCCTCCTCCTCCTCCTCCTCCTCCTCCTCCTCCTCCTCCTCCTCCTCCTCCTCCTCCTCCTCTGCCTCCATCTTCTTCTTCTCCTCCTCCTCCTTCTATATCATACTTTTTCAGAAATTAATTTTTTGCATAGGTATATAGTTAGAGGAACTAAAAAAGACATTCTCATATAATCACAACTCTAAAAATGAGTTCAAATTAAATTATACCTGAAATAGGAGAAGGAGAATGAGTAGCAAAAGGAGAAGGAGAAGGAGATGGAGCAGCAAAAGGAGAAGAATGAGCAACAGTTGTAACGACAGGGATGCATTTTTTAAAAAAATTCATTTGTAAGGATGTAATAAAAAAGGAAATTCATTTACGAGGACTAAAAACAAAAGTCAAATTGTTAGTTATTAATATAGTTTTAACGACAGGGATGTATTTAAAAAAAATTGCATTTGTAAGGACGTAAAAGAAAAAAAAAACATTTATGAGGACTAAAAACAAAACTTCGCAGGCAGGGGTTAAAAATACATTTTACCCTCTTTCATATAAGAAAAAAATCATCTATAGTTACAAAAAAAATCAGTCAAAGAGAGAGAAACACCTTTACAATATATGCGACACCAATAATGTGTGTCATTCTCTCTTATACTGAAAAGAAATTGGACTTTTATCCAACATCTTGTAAAAATTTTGAACTTTTTCATAAAAAAAATAATACAACTCGAATTCGGGCACATATCTATTCATCTTTCTTCATTTGAAAATATTGACCTATTTGAGAATCAAGATGTCACCAATTTTATTGAAAAATTATATGATTCCCCGCACCAATCTCAAAATTATATTAACTCACTCAAGGATTAAATTGAATATTTATTACTTTGTTAATTTAATTTTTCAAATTATAGTATGTATTAGATGTAAAACATATTATTATTAATTTTGATAAAAAAAGACATAGAGAGAAAGTTGGTTAGAGGAGATCCAAACTAAAAATAATATATATATATGTATATGTATAGATACCATTGAAGAATATCCATTAGAAAAAAAGTCAATTACTATCTCATATAATTCAATAATACTCATCTAATAAATCTTGGCTAATTTTAACACATAACTCAGTTTAATCTAAATTAGACGTGTATCGAAAAATAATACAAATTACAATAAATGCTTGTTGGTATTCAATTTCCGAGTCTTTCAAATTATATGAGTCTTAAGTCTTTTTACAATCGAAGAAAGTTCATTTTAAGCTCTTGAGTAGACAAAAGAATATTGTAAGATGAAAGATGAAATATGACTAAGTTATGAGAAAGCCAATATCTTCGAGTCTAAAGAACAAAAGATATTAGAATTGATTAAAATTCAAATGATCATTGGCTAAATTAACTTAGTAAAAGTTGAGTTCCTTAAGATTCGAAAAGGAATTGTAATACAAATTCGAAAATAGAATATTTCAAATATTTAGAAGAGACGGAGATAGTTTCTTTTATTCATGAACAAAGAAAAATTCGAATTACATAGAGTTCGAATACAATCTGAAAAGTACATGTTAAAAGAAGAATCTATCCTATGTATTCTAATATAAAAGGACAAAACTATCCTATACTCCAGGATATACTTGACTTCTGCCTGTCGGACTTGTTCTTCCTTCTTCTCTTCCACAACCTTTGATTGAACCACCGGGGGAGGAGCTTCGTGCAATAAAAGTAAAAATCCTTGTGGATCAACAAAAAAAAGTGAAAGATGGAGTGAAGATAAAATAAGAATAATTATTGGCTAATACGTTCGACCCAAAAGAAAGTATTTAAAAGAGGTAGAAAAAGCTTATAGCTTTAGCTATTACGTCGACCTTATCAAAAATGAAATTATTGAAGATCAGGTCGAACGCAATAGCCAAAGGAAGAAAAATTTTCATTTTCAAAGTAAGGAAGGAATGAGGAAGTATGGAGAGGAATGAGAAGATTCTGAAAAGTGACCCTATTTATAGGGGTGAGAGGGAGAATAATCAATAATGAGCCTCTGAAATTAACCAATTAGCATTAGTGTGTTAATGGAGGTAGATGGATAGTGGACGGTGGTCAAGGTTGACCTTTGGTTCAACCAATGGAGATCAGATACATGGCACATGTTGAAGAGAAGCAAATTTTCGAGGAAGCCTTGATGCTGAGGTTCAAATAACTCAGAAAGGCTAAGTGTTGAAGGATCTAAAGGTATCTTTCGATTTTGATAAATATGAAAATCGAAAGAAGAGCTTTGTCTAATGAAGAGAAATGTTCGATTTGATGGATCATAAAACTCGAAGAACAAGCTATATTGTGATCAGAAAAGAGCAGACTGAAGACTTAGAGAAAATTTATGAACTGCATTCGAGGGAAACCATAGTCAGAAGGAGCAGTTAATGGCAGTTATTAGAAACCTATTCTCCAAGACAGATGTCAGAATTCTAGTGGAGCATTTGCAAAAGTTCAAAAAGGAAGAAACAATTTCTGCTTGTTAGAATACGTGGCAGCCATGCATTCTTGCAACACAAGGAGACTGCTGATGTGTCTTATGTACATTAGTTATCCGTTAGGCCTTAGAAATCTATAAATAGGCAAATTCATGATGTAATTGGGGTTGGCAATCATTGATACTGAAACTCTGAAACACCTAACGTCCATTCTATTAGCGACTAATTGGTTACAAGGAGATCAAGTATGTGATTCCACCCACTTTTTCATTAATGCTAACACTTTTATACTGTTCTTCTTTGTTCTTTATTTTTACTTTGTTCCTGCATTTACATTTCCTGCATTTCTTTCTTTCTTTCTTCTTATTTTATGTTCTCGCTTTTCTGATAAGTGCTAAGATTTAGTACATTTCTGTATAAATAAAGCACTTGTTAGTAATAATTGCATGAATTTATACTCCAAAATTACCCTTATTTGCTTAGTTTGTGGCCGTTGTAAATAATGAATTCTAATTTGAACTTGATGCTATTTTAATGAAGAAATTATTGAATTTTACAGATGAGGAGTTAAAGTACAAATTGAAACATCAAGTGAGCAGTGAGCAGATACATGAGCGGTGCAGAGCAAGTTTCAAAGGATGCTGTTTCCTGAGCTAAGTGCAGGATGAAGCGCAGGATTGCTCAATTGTTTATGTTTCCTGTGCTTCACTTGCGCTGAGCGCAAGATTGCTCAATTGTTTCTGTTTCCTGCGCTTCACTTGTGCTGAGCGCAGGACTCGTAAACCTAGCGTTTAATGAGCCGTCAGACAGTTTTTCATAGGAAGTTTTTGGGAAGAGTTTGACAGTTTTTGGAGAAGAACAAAGACTATTCTGGAGCAAGGAAGAGAGAAAACTGGAAGGCTTCGCTGCAATCTTTCTTTTTAATCTTTGTGGTTTGTAATTGCTACCATGAGTAGCTAAACTTCTCTGTGGGATTGAATGTAGTCGATTCAAACCCCAATTGTATTTTGGATCTTTGATATTTAGGAATCCCTGTTTTACCAATACTGGTGTTTTTATTCTTTGCTTAATGCTTAATTCTATTTATCCAATGGAAATATGATTTTGATTTCTTGATTTGGATGAGAAGTTATTATTTAAATCTGATTTGGATAAAAATACTCAATAGATTGAATCACTAGGAATAGGGTTCAATATATTGATAGCTTTAAACAACATTTCATAATGTTGGGTAATTTGTTAAATATCTGAGGGATCAGTGTTTAAGAGATTGTTCTAAGAATTTCATATTTGAGGAATCAATGTGAATGAAAATTATTTGTGCTTCAGTATTGTTAATTGCAAATTCCTGTATGTTATTGAGTTCCCAAAATACAAGAGGGGTGCGATAGATGAAGTTCAATCCTAGTCTCTTAACTGCTTAATTTCATCCAAATTTCTCTTTGTCTTAGATTCTTTTACTAAATCTTTTAAATTTACTTTTCATAAATAAATTCAATCTTTTACAACCACGTTTACTTAGTAAGTTTGATTCCTAAGGATTTAATTTGAACCGTTCCTCGTGGGTACGACAACCCCTACTTTTAAACTATTATACTATTGAGATATTGGTACGCTTTCCAAGATCTCAACAAGTATTTTTGGCGCCGTTGTCGGGGAACGGTGTTTCAATTTAAATTCTTAGTTCATCTTATTAAGTTGTAATTATTTTTGTTTTTATTTTTATTTTTCTGTAATTAATTTTATTCTTATTCCTCTCTTCCGTGCTAATTCTTGCAATAGTTTATGTGATTTATGCTCTTGAGAGGTCAAATGCCTAAAGACCAACTGGAATTTGATCCCGAGATTGAAAAGACATCCAGATGGAACCGGGGCAAAAACAGGAAGAAAAAGCAAGGACAAGTCATAGGGGACAATTCCAACACTCTCTTATCACTGATGGAATTCTGACAAGCGAACCAAAAGTCCAACAGTATAATAGTAAGTAAAGTATCGTATCCACAGGGAACGGTCAATTCGCGTGTGCTTGTGATCTATTTATCAAGTGAGAATAACGGATTTATGAGAATAATTGGTGCGGAAAATATAAATTACAGAATAATAAATAAAAGCAATAGAAAAGAGGAGTTGAAAGCACTTTACTTGGATTAGGATTGAACTTCGTATCATCTCACCTTTCGTATATGTAATGACTTTATTGTTTATGATTATAATCTTTTAAAGACTTAGCCAAACTGAATTGATACAACCCCGAGTTACCAATAACCTACCACTCAAAGATAATCCATGCGGGCTCTCCCAAATGACAAATTACCCTTGGCTCATTAAGCTCTTAATTAATTAATTATTGTTCCGTTTGTTTGAATTGTACATTAATTGCACTTCCCTATAAACGCTCTCCAATCAGGAGCTGTCACTACCCCCTCGATCACGAGATCCCTTTTATCCCTCACATAC
Organism: Sesbania bispinosa; assembly: GCA_026901365.1. Lineage (NCBI taxonomy): Eukaryota > Viridiplantae > Streptophyta > Magnoliopsida > Fabales > Fabaceae > Sesbania > Sesbania bispinosa. Next base: position 365,581 of record QLOH01000202.1, read on the forward strand.
AATTAACTTTCAATTATGTTACTATCGACTAACCATACCTTCCTATAAACGCTCTTCAATTGGGGGCTGTCACTAACCCCTCAATCACTAGATCTCGCCTATATTTCAATATGGCTAGCGAATACCCTTAAACAATCAGAGTTTGAGTTCCCTATGTCTAGGCTCCCTCATCCTCATTCCTAGCCGGAAGTCTCTATCCACATTATGTCACAGACGCTAGCCTATAACTCCAGCGCACGCGCGGAAGTTAGGAATTAAGCACAGAATAAAGGTATCGAAATTACAAGATAGGGAATCATAAACAATAAAATAGAAATTACATATACTCACGAGCTCGAATCAACTACATTCAATCCTATTGGAGAGTTAGCTACTCATGGTAGCCATACAAACCATCGAAGAATCTGTCACCTTCTTCAATCCTTGTGCAGAGCTTCGCCTCTCCTATTCTAAAAGTAAATATGGTGTATTCTCACTGGAATTATACTAAATTACACTGATCCTACACACCTTGATCTGGTGCAAGAAGGTCTTATTTATAGGCTAAGGAAGGACAAAGGAAATTGGGAAGAAATCTATCTAAAATGGAAAACAGAGCAAACATTACGAGTTCTGCGCTTCACCTGCGCTACAGCGTGGGTGAAGCGCAGATGTCAGAAGCTAAATTTCAATTGCTGCGCTTCACCTGCGCTACAGCGCAGGTGAAACGAGCAACACGGGTTGCACAACTTCATTCTTTCTCTTTTTAAGTTGATTTCTTCCCGATACTGGTTTTGGTTGATTGTCTTTCATTGTTTCCCTTTTTCTTGATGAAACCTTGCATTTATTGAGCATCTTGAATTTAAATGGGAAGGTTGTCTGCAGAATCCTTATTTAATTGGCAGCTGATATCTTCATTAATTGGTCTCAATTAAACTTCAAATCTTCATTAATTGGTCTCAATTAAACTTTAAATCTTGCAAATATCTCCCCGATATAATGCTATCTTCTTTCCATATCAAATCTTTGCCATAATCTTCAAAAATCAGCCAAATTTATATTAAAATAGCATCAAATTCAAATTCAAGACTAATAAATACAATTTATCTAATTATTAATAAAAATGGATTAATTTGGGGCATAAAATACTATTTTACCCTTGATAAGTGAACTAAAAAGTACTCTAATTTATCATATATTTTTCACTTATCAAATACCCCCAACTTAACTTCTTGCTTGTCCTCAAGCAAGAGACCTCCTTGTAATAAAAAAATCAATTCACTCCCCTGTATAATTCCAAAAACAAAAACAAACTCAAGGAAAACTTTTCATCATCTCCTTGTTAAGCAACAATCACTTTCCAAATGTCAGAAAAAATCAGGATTAAGAGATTTTACCAATCCTCAATCAGAACAGAACTCAATCATCAGTTAAAATTCTCAATAATAGAAATTAAAGTAATAAGTGATAAATCAAGGAGATCTCTCGTTCTCACGGGTAAGTGTTTCCCTCAATCTTTTTCACCACCGTTGAGCAACTAGAGTTGATAGTCGTTTCCAACTTCTAAATCTGCAAATAGTCAATATGGATCAAAAGGTCTTTTCTTTGGTTGTAATGAGGCTGAGCTATTAAGAAATTATGGTTTTTCTGGATATGCAATGAACACTTTGAATAGAGAGCATCTTGTGATTGTGCTTGGGACTTCTCTCCATCTACCACGTCATTCTTGAATTGTCACCCTTTTTCAGCTGGCCTCTTTGTTTGAAGAAGTACTCCCACCAACTTATTCAATTTCTACACTTTTTGTGAAGATTTTTTTTTAGTAACAGAGAATTTATTCATGAGGGAGTAGATTTCTTTTGCCTGCTCTTTGAATTTCTTTGACCTTTCAATTCACCAACCTTTTGTCCCATTTTGTTGTGTTGCACCTTGCTCTCTATCCCAAGTGTGAAGGGACAGGATATAATCATTAAGTATGGCTAGGGTGCATCAAAAGAAACATTAAAGGCTCAAATGGGCAATCAAAAATTGGAAAAATTTAATCAAGGTTGGTTGTTTGGTACTGAGCAAAATATTATAATCACAAAAATTTGCCTTTGTCACTTCCATATTTTCCACTAGCAAGATAAAATTCAGAAACTCAAGCAATAACAGTTGACAAGCAGCGGTGAAAAACTCTCAATTTCAGTGTTTGGGCTCTCAGCTCACCGGTTATTGGCTAAAATTCCTTGATAAAGCACTTACTGGTTTTAATTAACTATCCCGATAGGTTCTCCTGAGAAGTATCCTAATCCTAACTGATTATGGAGTTAATCACAGAACCCTATCATCTTTCCTAATCTGGTTAGTTAAACTACCTAATTACAGAGAATTTGACAAAATTTTCCTTAAATCCTAATTTCCTAAGGTCCTAAAAAATCCTAGAAATTTTAAACTTAACAAAAAAATCAGAATATAATTGAATATGCACTGCATAATATAAATAATGTATCAGAGGGGCAAAAATATACAGTACATATCAGAAGAAAATTAATAAGAAAAATAAGAAGAAAAATAAAAATAAGAGAAAATAAAAATGAAAAAGAAAAAGAAAAAGAAGGAAAAGCACCAAATAGGATAAAAAATCAGTCATCCTGGTCCATGTGAGCAGCTCCATCCTCAGCTCCAGCTCCAACTGCTCCATCCCCCTTGGAAAAATAAGCCTGTCCCCATGCCACTGTAAGTACGCCTGAAACTGCTCAGGGGTCATGCCTGGGTAGGTGTCCACGCGAGCCTGATAATGTAGGTCCTGGAAATGAACTGCTGCTCGGTGAAGAGTGGATAACTGTGCCATCATGTGAGTGTTCTGGGCCGAACGCTGCTGGGCCCAGACAGGAGCATCCATGTCTGCGGGTGGTGGTGGTGGTGATGCCTGCTGCTGCTGCTGCTCATCCTCAACCTGTAACTCCTCAGCTGGGATACAGTTGGCTTCAATGTATGCTCTAGTCATGGGATGTAAGATGCGAACCCTGGGGTTTACATCCACACCCCTAGACCTGCAGAGTGCGGTAATGAATGAAGGGAAGCCAAGACTGATCCTGGAGTTGGCGCTCCTGCGCCCTACAGAAGATGTGAAGTCTGATATCTTCTGGGAGATAACCCGTGAGATATCGATGTCAGCGCCTGTGAGGATGGTGTAGATGAGGTGGGCCATGGGCATAACTAAATCAAAAACATGCCCGGTAGGATGGATGTTGGCCAATATTAGTACTGTCCATATTTGAGCGATGCCCCTCATATGCTGCCTGTAGATCCTAGCAGCTTCATTGTATGCATTCCTCTCGAAGGAACGCCCTGGCAGACAAAGTGCCTCTGCAGTCTGTATATCAAGGGGATCATTACCATGGATCCCCATAGCTTGCATCCTCTCGTGGTACTGGCACTCCATGAGATCCCTGTCCTCCTGGATGGGGTGGCCTAAAAATGCGTTGATTGCATCGCAATCAAACCTGATGACTCGCCCCCGCACGTAGGACTCCTTCCTAATGTTAACATCGTGGTATCCAATGGCGTTGGCATAAAACTCCCTGACTATGTCTGGGTCAAAATAGTTGTCAGGGCGACTGAGGCGTTCCCATCGCCTCCTTTCAATCAGGAGCTGTCATTACCCCCTCGATCACGAGATCCCGTTTATCCCTCACATACAATTAACTTTCAATTATGTTACTATCGACTAACCATACCTTCCTATAAACGCTCTTCAATTGGGGGTTGTCACTACCCCCTCAATCACTAGATCCCGCCTATATTTCAATATGACTAGCGAATACCCTTAAACAATCAGAGTTTGAGTTCCCTATGTCTAGGCTCCCTCATCCTCATTCCTAGCCGGAAGTCTCTATCCATATTATGTCACAGACGCTAGCCTATAACTCCGGCGCACGCGCGGAAGTTAGGAATTAAGCACAGAATAAAGGTACCAAAATTACAAGATAGGGAATCATAAACAATAAAATAGAAATTACATATACTCACGAGATCGAATCAACTACATTCAATCCTACTAGAGAGTTAGCTACTCATGGTAGCCATACAAACCATCGAAGAATCTGTCACCTTCTTCAATCCTCGTGCAGCGCTTCGCCTCTCCTATTCTAAAAGTAAATATGGTGTATTCTCACTGGAATTATACTAAATTACATTGATCCTACACATCTTGATCTGGTGTAAGAAGGTCTTATTTATAGGCTAAGGAAAGACAAAGGAAATTGGGAAGAAATCTATCTAAAATGGAAAACAGAGCAAACATTACGAGTTCTGCGCTTCACCTGCGCTACAGCGCAGGTGAAGCGAGCAACACGGGTTGCACAACTTCATTCTTTCTCTTTATAAGTTGATTTCTTCCCGAGACTGGTTTTGGTTGATTGTCTTTCCTTGTTTCCCTTTTTCTTGATGAAATCTTGCATTTATTGAGCATCTTGAATTTAAATGGGAAGGTTGTCTGCAGAATCCTTGTTTAATTGGCAGCTGATATCTTCATTAATTGGTCTCAATTAAACTTCAAATCTTCATTAATTGTACTCAATTAAACTTCAAATCTTGCAAATATCTCCCCGATATAATGCTATCTTCTCTCCATATCAAATCTTTGCCATAATCTGCAAAAATCAGCCAAATTTATATTAAAATAGCATCAAATTCAAGATTAATAAATACAATTTATCTAATTATTAATAAAAATGGATTAATTTGGGGCATAAAATACCATTTTACCCTTGATAAGTGAACTAAAAAGTACTCTAATTTATCATATATTTTTCACTTATCAGGTGTTAGAAACAATATGAAATTAAGGGTAACATGAGACATAAACAGAAATGCAAAAGGAGAAAATTATGTGGCATGTTGTTACCAGAATGAGAAACCGATTGCGTGCGCGAAATATGAGATACGGGGTGCAGAAAGAAAAATAGATTCAGAAAATACGATTGGGGAAATGAAGTTTTCGTTTTGGCATGTATAGAAGGAGGAGAAGATGTGTGGGAAGTTGGGAGGTGACAAGAAAGATGATAAAAAAGTTTCAAAATCGAAGGTTAGTCTTTGATTAACCATTGGTTTCTTTGAGGAAGAACAAAATGATGTTGGAATAAATGAGATGTTCTAAGGTCGTTGTGGCGAATGATCGTCGGAAGGGTTTTCATTTTATATTAAAGGGCTTATTTATAACTTTCCACAACTTACAAGCTAACTGACACATGGGACATCTACAATTCAATGTACTAATAACGAATCTACCAAACTGTTAAACTTTTGTTTAACATACCATAGTCCGTGTGGAACACGATCCACCATAGTTAACGCCTCATGGTATGTGTCGTTAGACCGCTAAAATAATTATATAAATATTTGTAACAAAAAGGACAACATACTCATACAATATATTAAGGCATGGAAGGAATATAAAAAATCAATGCAAATAATTAATATGATAACAATTCTAATTAAAAAATATAATTAATCAGAATTTAATAGAGTTATTAAACTAAATAATTATTAATTATTGGAATTACAAAATTGAACAATAATAAATGTGTGATAATTATTATATGCATTTAATATAATTTTCAAGAAATTTTTACGTAGATAATAATAATATAGATATATAAAATATATTACATGAAAATACATATTAAGTAGCATGTAATAGTAATACACACATATTAATTAGCCGTTATGAATATAAAATAGTTATTATTATTATTATAGCCAATATAATTGTATTCAATGTCTCAAAATTATTTTTTTTTAAAAAACTATATAGAAATAATGAGCCAAGTTAAAAATGGCTTTCATGAAATGTATTTATTAATTTTTAGGCATTTCTTGAAAAATTATTCTATATTATTTATTATAATATAAAAATAAATTTACATTAATATGAGTACCTACGTATATGGACACTTGAAGTTATACTCGTGGATGTAAGTTTGATAAGTACGTATATGTATTTTTTTAACCGAATGTACGTAAGCATAATTAATGTGCTACCGTTCACTATCCTTGATTTCCAATAAAGAAGACAAATCTTTTATATAATGAAAAAAAAAATCCTCTATAGTTACTAAAAAAATTCAGTTAACGAGAGAGAAACATCCATACAATATTTGTGATACCTTCATTGCGTGTCATTTTCTTATGCTGAAAAGAAATTGGACTTTCATCCAACATCTTATAAAATTTTGAACTTTTTCATAAAAAATTAATACAACTGTGAATTGCTTTTGCCTCGGGATGGAACAAATTTAATTTCCAACGTTTATTCAAACACACACTAAGTAAGTCATCTTGCAATTGGTGTGACTTTTCCTTACAACATCATATATATATATAATTTAATACCTAAACCACGTTAAATGGTAATATGTATGATTGTATAACAATTCTGATTTTTCTATACTTCAATATCCTCTCACATCTTCTTTCACATTTCATTTTTCTTCATTTCTTTCCTATACTTTACAATAAGATCACTTATCACACATTTCATTTTCTTTCTCTTTTTTTTATCTCTCTCCTCTCATCAAGTACTATTACTCATTGGATCATTAAGCTAACTTTTAATATAATCACGACTCTTTCTACCATCCTATGATGGTACTATTGAAGAGTCATGTCCAATAGAAAACGAACTTAATTACAAATTACCATTTTATAAACTTCAATGTGTATATTTATTAATTTTGGCTGATTTTTGCACAGATCTTCGATCGGCGTATTAATCCAATAACACACAAAATGGTATACGGATTGGATTGATTTTTTTCATATAGCATCATGCAAGAAATTTCAATGTGAATTATTTAACAATAAGGATAAAAAATTAACACTCGACATGAATAAATAAGATGCCCTTTATTTGAATACATATGAAAAACCACACCATTACATTCCCCAATTATGAAACAAAGAAATGACCATAATTAAAGGGAACACATATTATAACAAAAAAAAAGAAGTACGATGGAACTAAATCCAAACCCTAATCAGCCCCAACCATGTAACATTGATGAAATTGGCCGATTCTATAGAAATTAAACAAAAACACCAACAAAAAAGCTTGGAAATAAATGGGGCATCATCCACCTAGGAGAATCTCGATAGATCCTCAGAAGAATCTAGGAGTTCCATACCCTCCCAAGTTGTTAAATCCATGGTGGTGCATCAAGCTTCCATGATCAAACAAATGATTCTGCAACATAGGGTTCTGAAAGAACTGTGGTGGAAACACCTGAGGTGGAGGAGGTGGCTGAAGGAGAGGGTGGTTGGAAGAGGAGCCAGCAGGTGGTGCAACATTAAAAATAGGATAATGATGAGTTGGGTTGGTGGTAGCAGCAGAAGCAGCACCTTGAATGAGGAGCCTATCACAATAGTCAGTAACATGTTTCTTAAGCTCCTCTAAGGCCAACTTGAATTGTTCAAGTTGAACTTTATTCATCTCCTCAATGGGATAAGCCCACCAGAACTGAGCTTGCGTTGCTTTTCGCATACGGTTCAACTCATCACCATGCTTCCTCTCACTCTCAAGTTGGCTATTGATCCGAGCCAGTTGTGCGTTCAACTCACACACATTGGCACTGCGGTGAGCCTCAATGAACTGCATGGTGCCAGAGTTTTGCGGTGGGACCCGCGTCAGATAGCGATTGATAACCGCATCGACGTTGGGGTGACCAAAGGAGAAGACCTTCTCACCAGGTGAGAACACAATGAGAGCAACATTAGCACCACATAAGGTGCAAAGCTCGCTGGCTTTCTTGAAGAGCCCACTTCGGCGCTTCGAGAAAGTCACTTGCAAGTTGCTCTCATTGCTCATCTTCTTCATCTCGATCTTTTGACGACCCCTGCTCTTCTTGGTTGGGTTCGCCATGGCTAAATGAGAAAGAAAGGGAAAGAGAGAGAAATATAATGAGCATGGGTCTAGATCATTGCTTTAGGTTACAAATGGTACATAGAATTGGGGTCATTTTATAGGCAATTTGTATTGTATGCAAAGAGAAACAACACGCGGTGAAAAATTTCACCTTTTGGTTTCATTGAAGTGGTTTCTGGATTGAGAGATTCTCAAAATCTCCCTTTTGGATGTGTATATGGCAGGAAATTTAATATAAAGAAATGACGCTCTTAGGGATTATATCAGACGTATATTCAACATTTTGGATAAACTGCACCTGGATATTACTAGGAAACTGCCATATATAAACTTTAATCTTATCATTTTTTGTGAAAAATAAAAATTGCTTAATATATAATAAGGTGAATCCAGTAAAAAAAATATGTATATAATGTAGTATACACCACATGTAATGGGGTTACAAAAAAAGGTCACGGGAGAGGGAAAGTAAAAATTGTAATAATTGATGCGTTAAAATAAGATGAAAAAGAGATATATGAGTGGTGAATGTAAAATAATCAGAACTCTAATTTTTTTAGATAAATTCTATGCAATATACAAAAGCAATATTGTGATGATATGTTAATTATTACATCATTAAAGGAATTTAGCTTTCAATAAAAATGTATGGGTAATAAAAAGAAAATTATATTTATTACGCGCGAAATCTTTTTCTTAAAAGCGCGCGGGAACGATTTTTTTGAAAATATGTTTTATCTATAGTTTTGGAAACTGGACTGATTTACTAACCGGTCTATTCAGTCCTAAAGATCCATGAAGCACAGAATCGGTGGGAACTTGTAGAAAACGTATTGAACCTGTCTAAAACTAGTGTTGAGAACATGTCCTTTTAAAAAAAAATCTATTTTTTTTATCTAAAATATTTTAAAGATAAATAAATACATATATTTAAAAATTACACATAAAAAGCCTATCTATAATTTTACCAATTATTTATGTTAGTTTATAATTTTATATTTCTTTTTTTTTATGATTTTGTGTTATTTGCTTGAAATATTACATAATATTAAAAATAAATATTTAATTATATATTATCAGTTTGATCAGTTAAACCAATGAATAGTAAATCAGTGCTTTTACTGGTTCAACCTGTCCAATTTTCAAAATATTGGTTTTATCTTTTGGGTCATTTTCTTTATTTAATTTTCAAGTTTTTACTTAGAGGTAGGTGATTACTTTTTTATTGTGTGATAACGTTGTTGGCTTTAGTTTATGGAAATAAATCATCTCTAGAAGCCTCCAGTATAAGAGAAAGAAACATACACATGTGTGAGCCCCGTAACATTATGGGGCCCATACATATGTATGTTTTTTCTCTCTCTCATACTGGAGGCTTCGAGTAACTAGAGAGAAGCTTTTCGCTTAGTTTATATCTCATTGTCGACATCATTGTTATAAAAGAAATATTATTAGGTAATAAGTTTAAAATAGCTAGTGACAGACCTAAAAATAATAAAAGAAAATAATTATACTGGTTTAGTTTATTTTTATTATAATTATATCTATATATGATAAGTTAAAAAGAAATAATTTAAATTCTCAAATAAATTTGTTAAATTAATCATTGATCAATAATGTATTATAGAATGTATGGAAATTAATATATATGTTTAATGCAAATATATAAGGCTAATTAATCATTACTTATTCGTGCCAAATATTACCAGATGACTAACCATTGAGATTATTATTATATGGCTTAAATATGTTTTTAGTCCCTATAAATGTAGATCATTTTATTTTTAGTCCCTGTAAAATTATTTTTTGGTTTTTCATCCCTGTAAAATTTTCTATTAGCTTTTTTGGACGTCCCTGCCGACTGCCGTTAACTTTAGGTTGATGTGGCTAACAGAGTGCCACATTAGCTTGCCACATGTGTTGTTTTTTCCCAGCTTAAATTTTTTTGTCCCTATAAATATGGTCATTTTATTTTTAATCCCTATAATTTTTTTACTTTTCCATCTCTATAATTTTTTTTTATATTTTTCACTTCTATCTCATCCCCATCTAACATCAATGTCCTTTTGGTTATACTGCATTGTTACACTAGAAATTCTTGAACTCCTCCTTGGTTCAATAAAATAAATTATTTATGTATTCAATTATTTGAAATTTCAATACACTTGGATTCTCTATATAAAAGGGGAACCTGTAACGACTTTTTTTCTCTACTAATTCTTTTTTTTTTTCTGTCTATTGACTATCAAAATTTTTATTTGATTTATGTCTATTAATTTGTAACTTAATGAGATTTGTGTTAACTAACAAAAGGCCTGTAATTGTAAATCAAATGAAAACTTTGTCAGTCAATAAATACGAAAAAAAGAATTACAAATAAAAAAAGGTCGTTATAGGTTTTTCCCTATATATAGTAAACCAAGTGTTATGAAATTTCAAATAATTGAATACATAAAGAATATATTTTTTTAAACCCACGAAAAGTTTCAAAATTTCAAGTGTAACAATGCAATGGAAGCAAAAAGACACTGTGATGTTGAATGAGGATGAAATTGAGGTAAAAACCCAACAAAAAATTATAGGGACTAAAAACAAAAGGATCATATTTATAGGGACTAAAAATAAATTTAAGTTGGGTAGAAATAACACACGTGGCGTGCTGATGTGACACTCTGTTTGCCACATCAGCTAAAAGTTAACGACAAGGACCGAAAAGGCTAACAGAAAATTTTGTAGGGATGAAAAACCAATTTTTTTCACATGGACTAAAAACAAAATGACCTATATTTATAGGGACTAAAAACATATTTAAACCTTATTATTATTATTATTATTATTATTATTATTATTATTATTATTATTATTATTATTATTGCTATTATTATTATTATTGCTATTGTTTGTTGTTGATGTTGTAAGTTTTACCTCTTCCACGCACATACACACATATATTCAAGCCATTTTTTTTCCAGACAAACGTTTAATGAGTCAGTTTTTTTTCTTAATCAAATCATTCTTAATTTGTTGCTTAACCTAGCTATAATTCGTTTGTCAAATAAAATTTTTCTGATTCTGCCATAGTTCAAAAGTTGCACTTTCATCCTCTTTATGTTATGATATAATGAAACAAAAACTGAGGTAATAACTTTTTCCCAAAAGATGGAATCATTAACATTCTGGTAAGTAATTGTGGTAAGTGAAAGATTTACTAGAAAATCCTAAAACAAATAGAAAGTCAGCTGGAGCAATTAATTAAGACCTAGATAATTTGCAATTTCATCAAGCTTAACATTTGCTTTCTAATTTCTATGTTACTCACCCTTAAAATCAGGAAGTTTAGAGCTAGTCCTGATCATCAAAGGTATATGGAAAGTTAGCTTCAAATTTTGGAATAGGTGTGGAAAGAAAAGCACGTAAAATTTCTATTAATTCATACAAAAAAATAATAAAAAACTTTAAGATGAGATTGTAAATGTAAACAACCTATTCTTGAGAAACAGAATTTAGTAAGAGAATATAAAAGTTGATTATATATGTCATTGCCATGTTTTCAAATACTTACGTTATTGTAATCTAATGTTAATTAGACTCACAAAATAATTAAACTAAAGAAAATAAAAAATGGATATTCTAATAGAACATTAAGTTGTTAAACGTGTGCAAAATATTTTCACCAAAAAACAAAAACGTGTAGTCAGCAAATTATCTATATGATAACATAAATCTGATGCAGATCGCTACAGTACTCTACAGTTGCTTTCACTACAACTTTTTTGTCTTTTCACAACATTTCAAAAGTGTAGGCAAAAATAGGAAAATTGTTGCCTAAAACTATAGTCTATAATTTTCAACTGTAGACTATTTTAGTGTATCCTATTCGTTTAGGCAACAGTTTTTGACATGTTTTGGCCACACTCTTAAAAAATGTTGCGTATATGTTGGGAATAGACAACATTTATATATCGAGTTATAAGCAACAGTTTGCAAATGTTGTCATTTTTCATATACAGTTTACAACTGTTGTGTAAAATGTCAAACGCAAAAGTTGAAATTTATAAATTTCATCCCATAGACAACATTTTATAACTGTACATAGGCAACAATTTTAATTGTAATTAAATATACCATTTAGAGAACAGTTGACAATTGTAACTTAAAAAAATTGAATAATTAATTTTTTAATGATAATAATTTTAAATATAAATTTATTTTGATCCCACGACTTATATATATATATATATATAATGAAGAGACAATTCATATTATAAAAGAAAAGAATTAGATTGAACTTTAAAATAATCAATGTACATACATAAAAGTCAATAAAAAGAAAATTACTAATTAATTTGATAAAAAAATATCAATGGGTCCAACATGGCCCACAATAAATTACATTAAAAAACATAAACTATTTAGAAATCAAAGTGAATTTGGACTATGCTTAGTAAGATCAAATCTCATCTTCTCCCAATGATGGATGCTCGGTCTTTTTTTGTGCCATCTGATGCAAAATAATTGGAACACAGAGAAATACATTAAATTTATGCCATTAAACAGAGTTGTTCTAGTCAGTATGTATTCCATATAGTAAGGTCAAGCTTTAAAGAATTATATGGTAAAAAAATTTAAAAGAAATTAGAAGTTGAGCTCACAACATGGGATACCTGAAAGCTAAAAATATTTTGAATGTGTTGAATGTTGATTCTGAGAATGCAGTAGCTTCACAAATGCAATAGGAATATCATTGTTGAAACAAAATATATGTTAAAAAATATTTATGAACAGTAAATTAAACTTGTTGGGGAAGGTTTTGCCTAATATAAGAAAGACCTGAATTTAAAATTTAACACAATTTAAACTATTAAGAATTTAATTATACCAAGAATTTAACACAACAAACTTGTCAAATCAAACGATTTCTAGCTCTATAATGTAGCCAATAGAATAGAGGGGTACCTTTTGAGAAAAGAAATAAGATATATGGATTCCTTAACCATTGTCCTCAGAGCACTTGTTAGCTTCACCCTAAAAGGAAAAAGAAATAGCTCAATTAAATTGTCAAGAAAGTAAAATAATATATGTTGTTTTTATTAATTATATTGAACAATATTATATATATATATAACCAAAGGTATAAGTAAATAACACATTTGAAGTTAAAACATACACATTTTAAAATTATGTCAATTTAATTATATATAAAACATTAAACAAAATCTGAAGGTAGCTTATGCAAAAATAAAATAAATTAGACTTAAAGAACTTGTTGTATTTAAATGCAAAAATTATATACCAAAGGGTTATGGCTCAGTTGGCAACGCAGGCTGAGATTGTGGGAAGAGCTCCAGAGTTCGATGGGGATACCTGTAGTTAACGCCAAAAAAATGCAAAAACTATATCAATTTAAGCTAACAAGTATATACAATATTTATTGTTAAAATATACACGTTGAAATTTTAAAATTATATCATTTTTTATAAATAAAAATGGATTAATGAGAGTTCAAACCAAAATACAACCAAAATTTGAAAGATAAAAAAAAAGCCAGACTATCCAATAAAAAAGAGTGCCTAACCAAATGTAATACAAAGATTAAATTTAAACATCCCCGGCCCCTAAATAATAGACATCTTTAAGACTAAACCCAAAAAAACTACATGAACCAAAGTAAAAGAAGCTAAAAATGATGATGCCCTGTATACAAATGTGACAAGATAGAAAATCTAAAAAAATCAAAAGGTAGCATCACAAGCTCAAAAAGTAACAGTCAGATCACTTTTTCAAGCAAATTCAATAAAAATGAGCAATGAAAAAACCGACTTCTTATATCAATTTAAAGGTAATAATTAGATCAATTTTTCATTCAAATTCAATACAAATGAGCAAGCATACAAATGAGAAAACCGACTTCTATATCAATTTAATTATATAAAACCTTAAACTAACTACAACTAGCTTATCCATAAAAAACACAAAATGATAGTTAAGATAACTAACTGCTTTATGCTGCATGTAACATCCCTCAAATTAGGAACTTTAATAATTCATTAGGTTACAAACATATAATTATGTGTTAGTAATTAAGGAAAGGTAAGTTGAGGGATTAGGGGTTAAAACTTAGCTATAAAACCAAGTTTTAGGATTTTGTCTAAGTAAAATTAGTGAGTTTGGGTTGCTGGTAATCGATTACAAAGAGATTTGGGGCTAGAAATCATCAAGAGGATCATCTTTAATCATCTTTTCCTCCTTGAAATTGCAAGAATTGTGAGTACAACTCACTCTTTATGTTAGGTTTTCATGTGGCTCTTGTGCATGCTCCCACCTCTCCTCTTCCCTTTCTCAATTTTTATTATTTATGAATTGTATTGGTGTATTCATGTTGTTTGAAGTGATTATCAATAGATTGAATATATGAGTGTAGAATCGGGCGTCGAAATCCTTAGTTTCGAAGTTTTCGAAACTATCGAAACTATCAAAATTAACGAAACTATCGAAACTATCGAATTCCCTCGATTGTAACTCATACTGTTCTTCGTATCGGTTATAGTTCTTCGTTTAATGCTATTTCATAGATTGATATGATTGTTTTAGAGTTTGAATTGAAAATGTGGGATCGTTATTCGTAGGGTCGAAACTAGCGAGAATTACGAAACTGTCAATATGCTCAATGTATGAACCCAACCCCTTGATATCCCTTTCTATTTATTTATTTTGAATGATTTAGTAACGTTTGCTTAAGATTGGGTGATTGGTATTAAGTTTTGCATTGAAAACTTTAGAATAACATTTATTAATTCATTGAGATTATGTGCATTTGAGTAATATAAGCCGGTTTCGACCGTGAGTTAATTCAAGCCGGCCTTTGCGTTGTGAGTTAAAAAATTATGTAATTAAGTAAAACACGACTTCGGTCCAGTTTGGGTGGGATTCGTCCCCGGGAAAGCCGGTTCCCGTAGTCTGAGCTCAGGTCTAACTCTAGAAAGTGATAAGATGATGCCTGCTGGGCACAACAGTGAGTGCATCATGAGCATCATAACTTGCATTGCTCAGCAAATCATGTTAATTGAATTACTTATTGCTTCTAGTTTGTTTTTGACTATTGGTAATCATGTTTTATGTATTTGGATTCATGAATGTGTAAGATATGAAGTTGGTTGAATTGTTAAGTTGTCATTGATATCTGCTCCCTGTATTCATGCATGTGGTTGTATTCACTGGGATTATTATCTCACCCCACGTTTCGGGGATATATTTTAGTGGTGCAGGTACCTCCGGTGAGGTTGAGGCAATTAAGGTGAGGGTGGAGCTGAGTCTTATTTCAGCTGGAAGATTAGTTTAATAGGAATAGTTCCTGGAGTATATGTATTTGTTTAATTGGCTATCCGCTGAAGTTTATTAATGTGAATTGTATAAGTGTAATTATCTCTGAGTTGGCTATTGAGGCCTAGTTTTAATGTTCTAACATGCATGATACTGAATTGTACTGGTTTTTGCTGAGTTTCAGGTTGACCTTTAAAATTGGTAACATCCAGTTTTAGGGGAGACTCTGCCGGACTTCCGGTATGAGCTCATTGAATCACACTCCTTCAAGTATGGATTCTTCCCTAAGTTTAAACAAGATTTGTTTTGATTTAGGGATCTTATTGTTTGTATTTTAATGGCTTAAGCTAATTGTTGGGGAGTTTAAGCGTATGTATGTCGATATCGAAAATTTAACGAAATAATTTCAAGTAATTCAGAGATAGTGTCTCCAACGGGCATTATTTCTGAGGATAGAAATTAGGGCGTTACATTTTGGTATCAGAGCAGTTCAATCCATTTGGACTGTGGCTAGGATAGTTGCCCATAACTTATTATGATCTTGCAGTACAAGTACTCATTATAGGGATTATCACTCCTATAGTGTGTGCATTGTACACAGAGATTATGGTTAGTTATGTGAGTAGGTTACCTTGGTCAAGGAGTTAGAAGACTTCCTTAACAAGGGTAGAGCCACCTATCTTGTATTAGAAAGAGAGTAACCTAAGTTTATTCTTAAGAACAGTATACTCACCATAGAAGCTTTATAGAATGTGATCCTAGAGCCCTAGTGAACATTAGGCACCTCTAAGGTAGTTAGTTAAGATAGATTCATTACTTGTGGAGGTTGGTTTGTTGTTTGACTTATAATGTGGTTTGATTGTGTAATTTGTATAATTTGAATGTTTTGTGTGTCTTGCTATTTGATTGTAATGATGGTTTGTTTGAATGGTTTTGTGGCATATTATATTAGAGTGTGTATGCTTGTTAAGTAATAGTCCACATAGTTAAAATTTCTTTTATGCAAACACTTGTTAAAGGTCACACTAGAGGGAATATGGGAATGTTAGTCCATATTGGGATAGCTACCCTACTTAGAGTGAACCAGAGCTTGCTTAGGCACACAAGAGGAATGTGAACCATTAGGAAGGTATGTAGAGATTGAAAAATTATATAGGTCCAGGATATACCTTAAATTAACAACATGGTGCGAATATTATGGACATTTAAAAACCTAAACTAGCTAGGAAGGGCTAAGGAATGAGATTTCTTTTGAAATAATATAAGAATAGGTATTTTCCCTAGGCCACCTTGAGGGTAGTCGGGAGAGTGTCAGGCGAGTGGGGATTCTTTCAGCCACCTTACTTTTTGCCTTGTCTATGGATCACATGGACAGACCTTTAGACTTTACAAGACGGGTAGGTAGTCATGGCGGCTACCATCTCCTCACCTTTTCATCTCACGTTTAGAGAACACCTAATAGCCTTAGAGGCATCGTGACCCTGACATTCTAGAAACCCTTAGGTGAGGACTACACCATCAATTGGTAACCCGCAAGGAGTTGGGGGCATGTTTAGGAGATGAATAAGGTAGAGATCCCTATAAAGGTAGTAAGATTTCAATTATCTAATATTAGTATCCTCCTAGGACTTACCATTAGTAACATCTTAAACCCTATCGAGTGGGTAAGTTGTCATGAGAAAACAATACCTTCGCTCTTTCTTTTCACCTTTAGAAAATACTTAAGGACATTAGGAAGTGATGCCTTAAAAACCTGAAAATCTAGAAATCATCAAATAAGAACACTTCACCCATGCCTTCAGTCTAACCATATCGGTTTTAACCTCGAGGACTCGGAGAAGTACTCGGGAGAAGAATTAGGTAAAGGCCTTTAGTTAGGATAGTTAGTATGAACCAAATTTTTCTCGGAAATCCAACTCAGTAGTTTCACCATCCAAAATCACCCAAAACAACTTATTATCACCTGTAGAGAGAAACCTTATCTATAACTCTCTTAAGGGAGAGGAAACTTAATCAAGAAAGTTAAGAATTCTAGTATAGATTGCATAAGGTAGTGTAGATTTACCCACAACCCAGGTAAGGACAGGAAGTTCCCAATCAAGTCATATTAGGGGTAGCCTTGTAGAAAGGAACTAGGAATCACCTGAGAGAATTGTTAGAAAGAAAGTAACTGAATCTAATACCTTAGTTAAAGATAACAAAGTAACGGGAATAACATAGACTTTTTAGAATTTATTAGGAAAGGGAAGGAAATTATAGTTGAGGTCCTATGGGAAATGAATAGAATAAGTAGATTAGTAGACAACTCTAGAGCTAACCAAGGATTTATCAAGTAGCTATAGATGTTCTCCCAGCCACCCAAATACTTAGCATCATCCATGAATTCCATGAGGGAAATATTAGAACATTAAACCATATACATATATATTGTAGTGTGATCATGTTTACATGTGTTCACATCCCAAACAGAAAAAGGGAATTCCATTTCACACCATAATAGAAATAACTCTGGATATTATGAGAAGGGAAAAACAAATTAGTTTAGGCATCTGGATGTAGGTTTGGTATCTCCAAGAGAGAAATCAAGATCTCAAACACTGAGAAATATTAGGAAGAGCCTGAATCCTTAAGAGGGGTAGTTTTATAGACAGACCATGAGCATCCATAGAAGGCACTTGGTACTTGAGCATAATTAAGTTGCACCCAACCTGAAAGTTAGATTTGATTGTGTATAGTTAGGCCTGGCCAGAGTGTTAGGAAAGGATCGAGATATTGTTAGGCACACTCAATAGGTTAGAACTCTAAAGTATTTAGAAATCCTTACTTATAGTAGAACTTAGAATATAAACATGTAAATCACTTGGAATTTCTTAAACCTAGCTAGATCATTAAGAACATAAGACTTAAAACCAACCGGTAGTTGATGGGTTTGGGTATGGAATTAGGATCCTTACTTAGTTGTTGCGTGAAATCTTTTCCTATGATTAGATTTTATCAAGAGTGTTGTCTAACCAAGCCAGTCAAGTGTACCCAAATAGAATAGAAAATCTCTTCACGTGACTTTCGTGATGATACATGAAATGAGTTTGTTAGAGGAGTTCAGGAACCTAAGTTTAGGTGTAACCATTGGAGAGCATAGTGTCAGACTTCATAGAATCGAGATCACTAGTGAGTCAAGGACTCTAATCAGGGAGGCTCAGAGTTTGGACTCAAGCCTCCAAGAGAGAAGGCAACAGTAGAGTTTTCTGAATCAGAAGATGGGATGAGTCTCTTCCAAGGGAGAGTCTGTGTCCCTAAGGGGGGTAGTCTCAGGTAACAGGTGTTATAAGAAGCTCATAGAGATAAGTTTTCTGTACATCCTGGTTCTACCAAGATGTATCAGGATTTAAAGAGAGATATAGCATATTAGGTTTCTAAGTATTTAGTGTGTCAACAGGTCTATATAGGACATCCAAACCATCAAGAACCCTTTTACCGTTAGAAACCTCTGAGTGGAAGTGAGAGAGTATAGTTATGGACGTTGTGATAGGATTGCCTCGAGTCCAAGTTAGTTTTGATGCCATCTGGGTGATTGAGGACCGACTGACCAAGTCAGCTCACTTCCGGCCAGTTAGGAGTATCTATTCCCTTAGCGAGTAAGCAGAATTGTATGTTAGGGAGATTGTCAGACTCCATGGCATTCCCTCTAACATCGTATCAGATAGAGACCCTAAGATCACTTCTAGGTTCTGGGATGCACTTCACCAGGATTACGGGAACGACTTCCAGAACTTTTAGTTGAGGTAGTCTTTATTTCGGTTTTCTTAAACAATTTTGAGGACAAAAGTGCTTTAAGAGGGGTAGAATGTAACATCCTGCAAATTAGGAACTTTAATAATTCATTAGGTTACAAACATATAATAATGTGTTAGTAATTAAGGAAAGGTAAGTTGAGGGATTAGGGGTTAAAACTTAGCTATAAAACCAAGTTTTAGGATTTTGTCTAAGTAAAATTAGTGAGTTTGGGTTGCTGGTAATCGATTACCTGAGAGCAGTATTTGTGGTAATCGATTACTCACAGTCTGTAATCGATTACCCGAGAGCTGAATTTTTGGTAATCGATTACCAGAAGTTGTAATCGATTACCAGATTGCCAGAAAGAATTTTTAGTGTTAATTTCGCTGCTGGTAATCGATTACAATGGGTCTGTAATCGATTACGATCAGTTAAATAACTTAAAATCTACAACTTAAAACATAACTCATTCATTTGCCTTCTTCTCACTTTTCAACCTAGAGAGAGAACCCTAGAGAGAGGAACTTTAAATTGACGCTTTAGAAGAGATTTGGGGCTAGAAATCATCAAGAGGATCATCTTTAATCATCCTTTCCTCCTTGAAATTGCAAGAATTGTGAGTACAACTCACTCTTTATGTTAGGTTTTCATGTGGCTTTTGTGCATGCTCCCACCTCTCCTCTTCCTTTTCTTAATTTTTGTTATTTATGAATTGTATTGGTGTATTCATGTTGTTTGAAGTGATTATCAATAGATTGAATATATGAGTGTAGAATCGGGCGTCGAAATCCTTAGTTTCGAAGTTTTCGAAACTATCGAAACTATCGAAATTATCGAAACTATCGAATTCCCTCGATTGTAACTCATACTGTTCTTCGAATCGGTTATAGTTCTTCGTTTAATGCTATTTCATAGATTGATATGATTGTTTTAGAGTTTGAATTGAAAATGTGGGATCGTTATTCGTAGGGTCGAAACTAGCGAGAATTACAAAACTGTCGATATGCTCAATGTATGAACTCAACCCCTTGATCTCCCTTTCTATTTAGTTATTTTGAATGATTTAGTAACGTTTGCTTAAGATTGGGTGATTGGTATTAAGTTTTGCATTGAAAACTT
Source organism: Sesbania bispinosa (assembly GCA_026901365.1). Taxonomy (NCBI): domain Eukaryota; kingdom Viridiplantae; phylum Streptophyta; class Magnoliopsida; order Fabales; family Fabaceae; genus Sesbania; species Sesbania bispinosa. The sequence goes on from QLOH01000202.1 coordinate 385,679, forward strand.
TAGAATAGCATTTATTAATTCATTGAGATTATGTGCATTTGAGTAATATAAGCCGGTTTCGACCGTGAGTTAATTCAAGTCGGCCTTTGCGTTGTGAGTTAAAAAATTATGTAATTAAGTAAAACACGACTTCAGTCCAGTTTGGGTGGGATTCGTCCCCGGGAAAGCCGGTTCCCGTAGTCTGAGCTCATGTCTAACTCTAGAAAGTGATAAGATCATGCCTGCTGGGCACAACAGTGAGTGCATCATGAGCATCATAACTTGCATTGCTCAGCAAATCATGTTAATTGAATTACTTATTGCTTCTAGTTTGTTTTTGACTATTGGTAATCATGTTTTATGTATTTGGATTCATGAATGTGTAAGATATGAAGTTGGTTGAATTGTTAAGTTGTCATTGATATCTGCTCTCTGCATTCATGCATGTGGTTGTATTCACTGGGATTATTATCTCACCCCACGTTTCGGGGATATATTTTAGTGGTACAGGTACCTCCGGTGAGGTTGAGGCAATTAAGGTGAGGGTGGAGCTGAGTCTTATTTCAGCTGGAAGATTAGTTTAATAGGAATAGTTCCTGGAGTATATGTATTTGTTTAATTGGCTATCCGCTGAAGTTTATTAATGTGAATTGTATAAGTGTAATTATCTCTGAGTTGGCCACTGAGGCCTAGTTTTAATGTTCTGACATGCATGATACTGAATTGTACTGGTTTTTGCTGAGTTTCAGGTTGACCTTGAAAATTGGTAACATCCAGTTTTAGGGGAGACTCTGCCGGACTTCCGGTATGAGCTCATTGAATCACACTCCTTCAAGTGTGGATTCTTCCCTAAGTTTAAACAAGATTTGTTTTGATTTAGGGATCTTATTGTTTGTATTTTAATGGCTTAAGCTAATCGTTGGGGAGTTTAAGCGTATGTATGTCGATATCGAAAATTTAACGAAATAATTTCAAGTAATTCAGAGATAGTATCTCCAACGGGCATTATTTTTTAGGACAGAAATTAGGGCGTTACACTGCAAGTGCTTAGTGTGTATATATATATATGAATTCTAATGTTATTTCATTATATGGACAACGATGTCAAGGTGATTAAATGAAGCAATGCCTACAATGAAAATTGGAAATTGAAGTAAAAGATTCAACCCTTTTACTTGGTCATTTAAAGCTCGAATTTTTCAGGGGAATTGTGAGTGTGCTAAAAAATAGAGCAATATCTTAAATATACATTGAATATGTTCTGATATAAACATGTGCTTTTTTTGGATAGGAACCGGATGAAGATTGTGGAAGCAGTTGCAGTAACAACTCATTGAGCTAGCTTGCACATGAGAAATTGGAAAAGAACCCAACAAAGATTATATTTAATTATCCTTCTGGAATATCAAGACTAAATAACACAAGTCTTAATGCAACTATTTAAAACTCTAATGTCAAATATATGGAGTTCACAAGCAAAACTAAAATATTATAAGCAAAGCTTCATTGCCAAAATAATCCTGAATCTTGAAAGAAAACTAAAATCATATAAGCAAAGCTTAATTATCCTTCTTAATGCCTTGTAACTTGCAGAAAACTAAAAGAAACATAAAACAAGTTAAGGGTCAAAACAAAATTACTTGATTCTGTTATACATAACCAATACTCACTAGCATTCTAGCTTAATAGTAGTACTAAAGAAACAAAAAGAAAAATAATTGGGCATGTCTGCAACAGTGTATCACACTAAAGAGGCGAGTTGTGACTTCAAAGTTTAGTTCACACACCTTTGGAGAGACTGTACATCGTTTTCACGACAATTAGAAATGCATTGATTAACATATAGGGACACATAAAAATGAACCTGACAAATGCAATAGCATAGAACTCAAGTCCTATGGGACACTGTAGAAAGTATCTTAACAAACTGGGTTATAAATTCTTAATAGCTCTTGGGTTAAACACTTGTCAAATTTCTTTCATAAACATTTATGATTGATCTAGGAATTTAAGGGACACACATTATATGAAATTTGACATAAACTCAGTTCACTACGGGACACTATCAAGTTCTTAATAGCTCGCATAATGCCATCAGTAAATATTAAACTTGCAATCATTCTCATCAGGAAAAGTTCAAGCAAAATTGAATTTGCAATTGTTCCCACCTAGAAACTTCACACCCAAAAATCGTTCCCATCATCACCCCCTTCAAGCGCCCAAGCTTGGTCGTCTTATGTTCCCAATCCACAAACCAATTATTCAAAAACCTAAAATTATTCAGAGAGAAAAAATGAGAGAACCCGGTAATGCCTGAACCCTAGCGAGTGGCAACCAGAGCAAAACACGAAGTGGATGCCGGTGCAGATGACGATGCAAAGTGAAGAGCGGAGAGGACGAGAAACTCACAATGCAAAAGCAGAGAGTGGAGCAAAAACAACAGAGCCTAGAAGCACAATACACGCGGAGACGAGGGCAAGCGATGGAGCAATGTTGTAGTGTTTAAGTAAGAATTTCTTTTTACCAAGAAAGTTATGGCACATCTCGATGAGTAGCCCTCAAGCTTTGATAACAGGGGAGCCATTTGAGCCCTGTCTAAAGCTTTGTAAATTATCAAATGCATACCCAGAGCTAGCTTAATTGTGCCAAAATATGCAGTATGAGTATTGGGATATGCCACTTATTCATCATATCATAGGGCAAGCTTAATCACTGGATTCAAAATCCTCTGACCACTCTCCCTGTCCCCAATCCTCCCCCACCCCCGAATGGAAAAAAATAAAATAGTACCAAGTGGGGAAAAGAAATAACTCTCAGTTATCAGCTCTTTTTTCTTTTCCTTTTTTAGTTTTCAGCTTATTTTTTATTGTTCTTATCTTAGTTGGCACTTGGCAGGGGCAGGACTCTGGACACAGGATTTGAGTCCTTAATTGATATGTCATTTGGGTAAATCGCATGCTGAAAGACATAGAATAATTTGCTATGATTTAAGTCAAATGATCCTAATACATATTATAAAAGATTAAAGACATCTCATTAATAAGACTAACTGATTACAACACAGAAAATTACTGTCTTATAAATTATCATATTTTACTTCATACACAACTTCTTAGTCCCTTGGGCAATTGACTAATGGGTGGGTGCATGCTTCACATGCACACATATATAGTGTTAGTATTGTGTATTAATTAGAATTTTGATTTTATAGGAACCTTTTTCTCACCACACTCAAATTACTAATGATTTTACTTAGTAGAAGTTGAAAATTTTATAATGTGAGGGAGCCATTCCCCCACAAATTCTACCTTTTATTCCTCTCCAAATTGGAGGTAACCTGTAGGGAAAATAGCTTTGTTGTTATTTTGAAAAATGGTCATCTACTAATTTCCCATTAATTGAGTTACTATGAAAAGTTAAGAAGGGATACATTAAAATTTTAGAGTTATAATCCTTTACTCCCCTTTTCTTCCCTCATTGATGATCCAAACACATGGAAAATAATTTCATTCCATCCCATCCCATCCCCCTTCTATTTTGTCCATTCTCTCTAAAACATCCAAACAGTAAGAAAATCTTCTTAAACAAGTAATCTTTTTGTAAATTTTAGTGTCATCAGAATTAAGAAGTATTGGTTTTGGTTTATCCTCTTAATTTTATCTATTTTCTTCTTCAATTTCATGAATCTTTGTTTGCATATGTGTAAGCATTTCTAAAGGGAAAATCAATTGACATTTCTTAATATGATATGTTGATATTTGTTATAGTTGATTGTATTGTATTGTACATGAAGAACAGATGTAATTTTGTATGTAAAAAATGTTCTAAATAAAATAAAATGTCCTATGTCTGTCATGCTTGGGTCCTATATGGTTCTGCTTATCCTTATGAACAAATTTTTTACTTTTCTGGCTCATATGTTTGCGTATCTTTTTTTAGTAAGCTAAGCATCTAATATAGATTCTAACTTCATTACTTGGTACAAGTGACTATTGGGTACTTAACTTAGAGTTCTTAATATGATTTCCTTATAAATTTTAATGGAACTTATACTAAATTGGTTATATTTGTTTTTTTATAGTATAATAACATTTTTAGTACATTATGATATCATTTGGAGTGTATAACCAGGAAGGCCTTTTCCCTGTAAAAGCATATTAATGACAAGATACTTTGTAAATATTTTTTCTGACCTTATTATTTTTTCGTGAAAGAAATACTATATAAAAACATTGAAAATATTTATATATGAAATTGTATTATTAGTTTAATAATTAAAATCACATTTTAATCATATGGATATATGATTTGATTATTTACTTACATTTAAAAAAAATATAGTTAAGACAATATTTAAGAGATAAAAATTAGGTTGTTTAAGAAAAAAGATAAAAATAAGTTATATTTAGATGAAATCAAGTTTGATCAAAGTTTATTGGATTGATGTGTAACAAATTCAATAATTGACATTTGTAATTTAAATTTCTCATATCATTCTTGACTAATCAAAGCATTTGATATACATGTTTAGTTCATATTGTAACGTCCTAATTTCTAAATTCAGAAATAATGCCTGTTGGAAGCACTATTTCCAAATTCATGAAATTATTTCATTCATTTCGCGTATCGACATACAATACCATCGCTTGAGTAACCCAATAATTACTAAAGCTCCAACAATACATATATAACTCAATGAAATAATAACATAATGTTGCCATCAAGGCTCCAATACAAAAATATTAAACTAACATAATGATTCCTAAGGTAGCTTTAACAAATAACAGTAGTGGTTCTAAACAACATGGAAAACATCAAGTAAAATAAACGATAAGCCTAATGGTCTTCACATGCCATCTACTACTCGTCATAGCTTTGATCAGTATCCTGCACCACTGAAAATATTGTTCCCATGGAATGGGGTGAGACCAATGTCCCAGTGAGTGTAACAGTGTGTGCAGTGTGGGGGAAAACAACCAAGAACCATCATGGCATACATATAAATTTAAGAGACATAATAGAGATAATGATACAAAATTCAACACAAAGAAAATCAATCATCAAGATGCAATGCATGGCTGTGAGGTGTTGTTCCCGACACCCGGGGTCTTTTCTCTGTAACGTGACTGTGATGAGCGCTCGGCCATGTAACCAAGGGCCGTCGTCCAAGGTTACCTATGATTAAATTTTAAATGACATTTAAATATAATTCTGTGATTGGGGACCCCATCTCCCTCTTGGCCATGAGTTCGATGTGGTTACCCCGTTGTTCTTAATTAATTTGCCCGAAGGCCTGTGATGGTCAAAGACCCTGTGATAGCCTGAAGGCTCTATGATTCCTCTTAAATTCAGAATTTCATGACTGTGATGGCCAAAGGCCCATGAATTATAGAATAATATAACCAAGAATCATGAAACATAATCAAGAACCATCATACAGAATCATCCAATCATCTACCCTAAGGTTTTGGCAATCCAATACATACAATAATCAGTACATTCACAATTCATATGTTCCTACTATACATATATCACTAATTCATAGAAGGAAAGGGGAAAAAGAATAGGGAACATGCAATGGCCATCATCCAGAACAAACAAGTGAAAGTCCACCCACCTGTGAGTTGAGAAAACGGAGAAAGAACGAAGAACGGAGGGCCTTGAAGGGAGAAAGATTGAAGCAAGACTCGTTCTTGATGAGTAGAATTCGTTCTTGGCCTTTGCTGGGACTTTCTCTCACTAGAACCTCTCTCTCTCTCTCTGAAAATACGAAAAAATGGAAGAAGGAACTGACTGAAACCGTCCACGAACGTGTTTTAAAATGCAGAAATCGGACCTGCGCTCAAGCCTCGCTTGAGCGCAGCTCGAGCGCGAGTTCTCGCTCAGGCTGCGCTTGAGCTCAGGTCAAGCTGAATTTCCTCGAATTGCTCTCTGTTTTTCTTCGCTCAGGCTGCGCTCGAGCTCAGCTTAAGCGAGAAAACCAGATTGCAATTTTCCCTTTTTACTGGTATCCTCGCTCAGGCTGCGCTTGAGCTCAGCTCGAGCGAGGAAACCAGAGTGAGATTTTCCCTTCTTGTTAAGGTGCAGTTTTCATCCAAACCCTATCGTGTGACCTATCAAACTGAAGCCCCGGAAATAAGCTTTCTAATTAGAGCGGAATCACCTCAATCGGACATCTACAATTCTAGATATTTGCAATGTAGTGCATCAAGGTCATAAGGCTTAGAACCAACATCAAGCAACAACCTATTTTTCTTCATTCTACTTTAAGTTATGATATTCCTATGAATTAAGGTATTAATTAGCGGGATGTTACAATTCTACCCCCCTTAAAACAATTTTGTCCTCAAAATTGGCTAAAGAATGTTGAGCAAGGAAGAAGATGGAGAAAATAATTTTCTTACCTTAAACGAATAACTCTGGAAACTGAGAGCAGAGATCTTCCTCTTTTTCCCAAGTTGCTTCCTCGGGTGACTGACCCTCCCAAATCACCTTCACTAACGGAATCGTCTTATTTCTCAAGGTTTTGACACTGCGGTCAATGATCTGTGCAGGCCTCGAGGGAATAGTCAAATCCTCCCTCAATTGTACCGATTCTGAACTTATGACATGAGAAGGATCATGAAGGTATTTTCTGAGCTGAGAGACATGGAATACATCATGGATGTTGGCTAAATGAGGTGGAAGAGCTATCCTGTATGCAAGGGAACCAACCCTTTGCAATATTTGAAAAGGGCCGACAAAACGGGGATTTAACTTTTTGGCTTTAATGGATCTTCCAATGCCAGTGATGGGAGTAACTTTCAAAAACACATGGTCACCTTCCTCAAACTCTAGGTCCTTCCGCCTTCTATCAGCATAACACTTCTGGCGGTTCTGGGCAGTTACCAACTTTTCCCTAATCCTCTTAATCTTTTCTGTAGTTATCTGTACCAATTCTGGTCCTAAAAAGCTTTTCTCTCCCACCTCACGCCAACATAAAGGTGAGTTCTACTTCCTACCATGCAGCGCCTCATAGGGTGCCATACCTATACTACTATGGAAACTGTTGTTATAGGCAAACTCTATAAGAGGTAGGTACTTATCCCAACTACCCTTCTCTTCCAACACACAGGATCTAAGCATGTCCTCTAAGGTCTGGATTGTTCTCTCAGACTGCCCATCAGTCTGAGGGTGATAAGCGGTGCTAAACTTCAGTTTAGTACCGAAGGCTTGGTGTAGGGCATTCCAAAACCTAGAGGTAAATCTGGGATCTCTATCTGACACTATGCTGGAAGGTACACCATGAAGCTTCACAATCTCCTTGATATACAATTCTGCTAATTTGGTCAAAGGGTAGGTTGCCTTGATTGGTAAGAAATGAGCTGACTTGGTCAGCCGATCCACAATCACCCAAATGGCATCAAAGCCTACTGGAACTCTAGGGAGTCCCATCACAAAATCCATGGATATAGCTTCCCATTTCCACTCGGGAATTTCTAATGGTTTTAGCATACCCGAGGGCTTTTGGTGTTCTATCTTAACCTGTTGGCATACAAGACACCTAGAAACGAACTCAACTATCTCGCTCTTCATTCCATCCCACCAAAACATGGTCCTCAAGTCTTGGTACATCTTGGTAATACCCGGATGTACCGTGAACTTGCTCTTATGGGCCTCCTCTAAAATCTCCTCTCTAAGACTACCCCCCTTAGGGATACAGACTCTCCCTTGGAAGAGAATCATCCCATCCCCTGATACAGAAAATCCTGTTTGTCCCTTTCGGGACTGGAGTTCTAAGTCTAAGATCTGAGCCTCTCTAATCCTTGTCCTTAACTCATTAACTACTTCTAGCCTATGGAGTCTCATACTATCTCCCTCATAGTTCCCATCAAGTTTTAAATCCCTAAACTTCTCTAACAATACTAGCTCATGCACCATCATGGATGACGCATGCAGGGATTTCCTAATTAGGGCGTCGGCCACTACATTGGCCTTACCTTGGTGGTACTTAAGCTCAAAGTCGTAGTCCTTTAGAAATTCCATCCACCTTCTCTGCCTCATGTTAAGTTCCTTCTGGTCAAACAGGTACTTTAAGCTCTTGTGATCACTAAAAACCTCAAACTGCACACCATATAGGTAATGCCTCCACACCTTGAGAGCAAACACTACTGCAGCCAACTCTAAGTCATGGGTTGGGTAATTTTCCTCATGGGGTCTAAGCTGATCTAACAGGTCATCTATCCTAGGCAGGGGATATTTATTCTTAACTGTTACCTTGTTCAACTGCCTAAAGTCAACACACAACCTCAAGCTATCATTCTTCTTCTTAACAAGGAGCACTGGAGCTCCCCAAGGGGATACACTAGGCCTAATGAACTGCTTCTCTATTAATTCCTCTAGTTGCTTCTTAAGTTCACCCATCTCCAAGGGTGACATCCTATAGGGAGCCTTAGAAATAGGCCCTGTGCCCGGCACAAGGTCTATGGAAAACTCAGTCTCTCGGTCCGGAGGTAGTGGTCACCTCACTAGGGAAAACATCCTGGAACTCCCTAACAATGGCTATGCTGTCTAGGTCGGGTTTCGACTCTACAGTTGAGGAAAGCAGTAATATAAAACAATAACTACCATCAGTCAGGCATTTAGGAATTTGAGTGGAGCAAGATAACAAATATGATGGTCTCTCCTTCGGGGAAGGAAGAAGAGTAGGGAAAACAATTTCTTTATTGCAACAGTCAAGCATGACCTGGTTACGGGATAACCAGTTCATACCCAAAATAACATCGAGTTTTTTCAATGGCAGACAAATCAAATCAACTTCAAAGATCCTACCTTGAATTTCTAAGGGACATGCAAGACACACTAAGGAAGTGGGAATGGCTTCCTTAGCAGGGTATGGACATTCAATTGAAAAGGTAAAGGAGTGGCATGCAATTTCATCCTTTCCACACAGTCACAAGAAATAAAGGAATGAGTTGCTCCAGAATCATACAGTACAATCAAAGGAGTGTCATTTAGATTACAAGTACCTTGCATCAGATCATCGGCCTGAGTTGCCATCTCACCATTGAGGGTAAACACCCTTCCGGTAGCTTGGGGTTTGGGCTGGTCCTTATTCCTCTTTGGGCAGTCCCCAATCATGTGATTTGGATCCCGACAGTAGAAACAGACTCGTTGTCCTGCCAGGCACTCGCCCCGATGGTGTTTGCCACACTTGGGACAAGTAGGAGAAGCTGTAGTGGAGGGAAGGGCGACCTGCTTGCCCTTTCCTCCTTGGAACTGAGGTCGAAAATTCTTACTGACAGGTGCATCATCTCTCTTCCTCTTACTCTCAACCCAAGTCCTAGCTGCCGGCTTGGGCGCCTCATCCACCAAACTTTGTTCCACGACCAGACACTTGGTCACCAAGGCTGGGAAATCCTTGAGCTGGAAGGCTGACACAATTTTCCTGATCTCGGGCTTGAGGCCCGCTTCCAAGTGAGAACATTTCCAACCCTCATTAGGATTGGCTTTCAGCAGGGAGTGATACTTGGAGAGTTCTTCAAACTTGGCCACAAACTGGCCCACGGTCATGGTGCCTTGCTTCAGATTGAGAAATTCTAGCTCTTTCTGTTTCCTGACTGGTTCAGGGAAATACTTCTCCAGGAATACATTCTGGAATGCATCCCAAGAGAGTAAGGTCTCCGGAGTGTTCAAACTGATTTTCGCATTCTTCCACCAATTCTCTGCTTCTCCTTGTAACATGTAGGTAGCAAATCTCACCTTCAGGTCGTCCGCACAAGCCATCACCTCAAAGATCTTGTTCATGGCATTAAGCCAGGAGTCTGCTGCTGCTGGGTCATAAGCCCCATTAAAGGCTGGAGGGTGGTGTTTCCTGAATTCTGTTAATCCCTGAAGAAAAGGATCTACTACTGTCCCCGGTAGAGGAGTACCGGTGGACTGCCTGTGCAAGGCCTGAAGTACTGCGGTATTAGAGGCGGCTTGCTCCCCCATGATTTGGGTGAGCATCTGAAGGGCCACCGCCACGGGATCCTGAGGTTGATCCGGTGAGGGTGAAGGTGAATTGGCACGAAGACGTCCCCTCCTACCGTTAGCCATGACCCTATACACATCATTAAGAAATATCCAGGTGATCAGTCTATCAATTCCCTAATAATGCATATAAAATTATGACTAACTTCAGGAGTAACACATAATCACAGTCCAACTGGAGTGAACTGCTCTGATACCAAAATGTAACGTCCTAATTTCTAAATTCAGAAATAATGCCTGTTGGAAGCACTATTTCCAAATTCGTGAAATTATTTCATTCATTTCGCGTATCGACATACAATACCATCGCTTGAGTAACCCAACAATTACTAAAGTTCCAACAATTACTAAATGGCATCAGCTTGAGCGAGAAAACTAGATTGCAATTTTCCCTTTTTACCGGTATCCTCGCTCAGGCTCGCTTGAGCTCAGCTCGAGCGAGGAAACCAGAGTGAGATTTTCCCTTCTTGTTAAGGTGCAGTTTTCATCCAAACCCTATCGTGTGACCTATCAAACTGAAGCCCCGGAAATAAGCTTTCTAATGAGAGCGGAATCACCTCAATCGGACATCTACAATTCTAGATATCTGCAATCTAGTGTATCAAGGTCATAAGGCTTAGAACCAACATCAAGCAACAACCTATTTTTCTTTAAGTTATGATATTCCTATGAATTAAGGTATTAATTAGCGGGATATTACACATATCACTCATATGTTTGCATATCGTTTTTTAGTAAGCAAAGTATCAGATATACATTCTGACTTCATCACTTGGTACAGGTGACTATCGGGGTACTTAGCTTAGAGTTCTTAATATGATTTCCTTATAAATATAAATGGAACTTATTCTAAATTGGTGATATTTGTTTTTTTTATAGTAGAATAACATTTTTAGTACACTATGACATCAATTGGAGTGTATAACCCAAGAAGGCCTTTTCCCCAAAAAGCATATTAATTCCATGTGCACTTGGTACAGGTTTTTTCTTCAACTCATCAGTGGGAGTGCTAATATTTATTTTGTAGTGTTAATATTTTCATCCATTAAAGTTTCAACGAAGACAATTTCCATTGTGTCTTTGTTTTGCTATAACCATAAATAAAAGTCAAAGCAGACGTTGTCACATATGTTGATGTTTATTTACCAAGGCCTGTATTTTCGCATGGTCAATTATATGTTATTGTATCTAGAGTTAAACCTTAACAAGGGCTTAGAATTCTTATATGTGATGAGAACTTTAAGTGTTGTAATGTTACAAAAAATATAGTATACAAGGAAGTATTTCAAAAGATATAAATGAAACAATACTACCGATAGTGTTCATTTTGTAATTATTAGTTTTGACTATTTCATGTTTCAAATTCCATTTTATTTCTTTACTTCGGTTATACTATTAAATTACAAACAAGTATCACTATAAATATTACAAATTTAATTTTCTTATTAGTTAATATTTTCATATATTAGACAGGTTAAATATCTTATTATAATTCAAAGTATATAATCTATTTAGATAATATATCCGTGCACCGCACGGGTTGGACACTAGTTATCTATATGATAACATAAATCTGATGCAGATCGCTACATTACTCTACAGTTGCTTTAAGTAAGCATTTCTTTTTACCAAGAAAGTTATGACACATCTCGATAGGTAGCCCTCAATCTTTGATAATAGGGGAGCCATTTGAGCCCTATCTAAAAATCCGTAAAACGTGTATGGACATGAGTACGGGTAATAGCTAACATTTTTTCATGGGAATGAGCGCGAGTATATATGGAAACTATGATGTCTAGCCCACCCCATACCCACACACTTACACACATATATTAATTAAATTATTTAATAAATAATACCATATATAATTTTATATATTAATTTTATTAAAATATCTAATATATTTATACATATTTAATTTTTAAATTGGTATATATAGTATATTACATATTAAAAATATATTTTTAAAACTACCTATTTGTGTTTTTTTACGTTATAATATATGGCTAATTAATGTTAATAATACTTTTTTGCAGATCTTGGAGAATGCTAACACATAATATCCAAGTTTATAAAATAGTGTGATTCGAAAGTATATTGAAATATTTAATGAAAATTTTGAACATTATCATGTGTTATGTTTTAGAATATTAACTTATTTTGTTTTAATTTAATTAAATTTTATGTCATTGATATTTAATAATTATGTTTGGATGATTTTGGAGTAATATTTTAATTGAGTTATGATTTTCTTTAACTAATAATTTTCAATTGAGTTATATTTTTTTAATTAATATTTTTAATGAGTTATTAATTTTTCACTTAATTAAATTGCGGGTAACGAGCGCAGATATAAGCATATATATGTGTCCAACGAGTACGAGGACGAGCATTAAAGTTGGTGCCCACGCGGGTACGAGCGCGTGTATGAGCTTTTCTGAAAAAGCGGGTGTGGGGATGAACACTATGGTACCGTGCTTAGAGGGTATCAATTGTCATCCATATTTGGTAGCTTTGATCAACATGCCAATTGAGTGACCCATTTTTGTGTTTTATCTAATATCAAATTGACTTATTAATTTAATATATAACACAAATATTTAATATTTAAAATATTAAATCATGTAACATAATTTATAAATAATTCTTAATATTATTTCATTATGATTTATTAAGAATAATTAAAATTATTCATTTTAAATTTAACATGTACTTCATAAAAATTAATTTAATTTATAAAATGTTCAATAAATCTGGAACAATCCCATATAAAAAATATAAAATACTCATTCCATTTGATAAAAATATATTTAATATTGGACTTATAATGATTAGTTTAAATTTTATATGTAAATATATATCATCCAATATCCACATAAACTGAAACTCTCCTTATTCTTTGAATTTTTTCAATTAACTTAAAAAATATATTAATGAAAGTAAATCAACAATATTTTTTCTATGATAGTCTCCTTATCTTTTGATTTTTTTATTAAGTTTTACAACAAATAATATTTGGTGCTTAATTTTTTATTTATGTTACAAATACAAATAAAATAAAAATATTATCTTGTGCAATATAAGAGTGATTAAAATATCAATTAATTACTTATATATCTAATAAATGTACGTAAAATGACATAAAACATACACACACATATTTTTTGTAATGTCCTAATTCGGTAAACCTAGAAATAATGCACGTTGGAAGCATATTCCTAAATTTACCGAATTATTTTTCGCGACATTACCAATATTGTCAAACAATACACTCAATGCTTCATGTAATTCCAACAATTATATAAGCGTAAATTTTACATACAGAATCCTAGAACTGTAGTTTAAAGGCCACCCAGTGGCTTAAAATACAATACTACTAATCCATATTAAAATTCAACCTACAACTATACATATATACTCAAAAAGTCTCCCTAAGGAGCAGCCCAAGCAACCCGTGTAACGTCCTAATTCCAAAAATTTAGGATTTAAGCCCATTGGAGACATAAGTCCCAAATTTAGGGAATTATTTTTCGCGACATTAACGATATCAATAAACATGATAAAGATTGGTTTAACTAATCCAACGTTTAATTAAACATAATCGGAGTAGCTACACACACAACAATGACATTGATATTACAATACAGGTGTCCTAACAAAAGAAACCCCCAACATGGGCAATACATGTACTAAATATCCATCAAAAGAATATACATGATAATGTTTTACAAAATATAAGCTAAACAATCAATGCTCTGTAACGTCCTAATTCCCAAAATTTAGTAATTTTGCCCGTTGGAGGCATAAGTTCCAAATTAAGGGAATCATTTTCGCGACATTAATGATATCAATAACTATGTTACAGGCATGCTTAACTAAATCCAACGTTTATTTAAACATGACCTGTGGATTATTACATACAATCACATAAAGGATTTTACAATACATGAGTCTCAACAAGCGGAAGCATAAGAACTACATTTGTGTTAGAACCACAGGAAACACTCGAAAGGGGGGTTTGATAGTGTTTTGGTTATTTTAAATAATTTTGGAAATCTTGAATTAAATTGAGAAGGAATTAAGACGTATTAAAGAGAAGAACATGCAAACAAAGTTTGTATAAAAGCACGGAAGATAAGAAGGACAAATTTTGATGAGAGATGAGACTATAGGAGTTTTAGTTGAAACATTAACTTGCTTAGACTCTTAATTATTCTTAGTTATTCAGACTCATCTCAAGATACCCTCTGAAGGATACTACAGAGAATCTTTTCAGAACTGTTTCTGAACTACTTCAGATGAATGGTAATCGTCTGAAGTATATTTTTAACTTCTGAACTGAGACCTTTTCAATTCCACTTCAGATAGTTATTTCAGAGGTTCTTCAAAGTACATTTTTTGTAATACTTCAAATGATATAAGATCAATAGAAATATTGTTTTATCTTGTTTTATTGAAATTGTTGAGTTAAGTTTATTATGAAAAATACTTTTCAATCCCCTTCAGAAATATAAAGCTGTAAATAAAAGAGTTTAAGGGAAATAAGACTTAGCCAAGAATTTATCCTGGTTCACCCACCAACCAGTGAGCTACATCCAGTCCCAGGGCAAACCACCACTGGATTTTCCACTATCTGAAACCACAGATACAAGTATTCTTTAATTTCCAACTGCCTCTTCAGGCAACTCATGCAGTATTCTTTTACAGACAAGCCTTTCCAAGCTCAACAAGTATTCTTTCTTCCACCAAGCCTCTCCAGGCTCTCACACAAGTATTCTTTCTTACACCAAGCCTCTTCAGGCTCTCACACAAGTATTCTTTCTTACACCAAGTCTCTCCAGGCTCTCACACAAGTATTCTTTCTTACACCAAGCCTCTCCAGGCTCTCACACAAGTATTCTTTCTTACAACAAGCCTCTCCAGGCTCTCACACAAGTATTATTTCTTACAGAGCCTCTCCAGGCTCAACACAGAGTATTCTTTCTTACAGAGCCTCTCCAGGCTCAACACAGAGTATTCTTTATTCCTCCAAGCCTCTCCAGGCTCTCAGACACATAAAGTTTTTACAACTCAATCTAAGTTTAAGTTCGTGAGAAACATAAACTCAGATTCTTCTTGTACAAAGTGATTACTGAGTCTAACTCAGGATACATGAATGACAATCTAAGTACAAGGATAAGACTGAGATACAAGTATATGAATTAGGTACAATCTCGTCTTCTAAGTGAGGTAAATCTCCCTCAACTTAATTGGCTAAGTAAGATATGAAATTATGCTTCAGCCATTTCTTTCTTGTGGACTTCAATGTCCAACTTAGTTGGTCGACACCATGTAGATGTGATACTTAGAGCTTGGCCGACTTGGTTGGTCTATGGGCTTCCAACTCTTCTTCAAAGACTTTCTTGATGCTATTTATATGTTCTGATGAAATATAGCTGTTTGAAGATTTCTTGGTTACCGTTTGAGAAGTAATGATTTTGGCTCAAGTAGCCGTTGTGAAATAGCTTCTCTAACTAGTTGCTTCTTATTAAGCAGAAAAGGTGTGCACATAGCTCAGCTCTGACACACTACTGATGAGTTCTTTAATCTTTGAGAGAATTTCCTTAAACAGATAGATGACTTCTTTTCTTTCTCTCTTCTTCTTCTTTTCTGATCCTCTTGCCTTTCTGTGAGTGTGAGGATATATCCGTTGAGTTTGTCCTTTAGCTTGACTTGTGCTAGCTTCCTTTTAGCTCAGCTTCTGACAGTTTGTTGCTTTCATCTTTTCTTTTCTTGATCAGAGTTCCTTGCTAATATTTGAATAATATCTTAGCCGTTGAACAACTGATCTTTACTTTTGTTGAGACTTTTCATATTGGACTTTGTTTAAGTAATCAGTAATGAGAGTCTTCAAACCCAAAATATGTTCAGAGAGTATGAGTGTTCAGATGATTAAACTCTTCACATATTTTCAGATGATTTGTGAGCTTTTACTTTGAGATATTGTATCATTAGTTTTCATCTTCTTTATCATCTCCATTTCTTGCTTCTTCATTCTTAGAATTCATTCAGCAAGATTCTTTCTTCTATCAAGAGTTGCTTCTCCTCTTCTTCAGACGATTGAAGCTCTGTTCTTCTTTGTCTTTTCTGTTTCTTCTGATACTTAGATGGGTAGAGATGTTGAATTAAATATCCTTAGTTCAAACATCTTTCTCGTCATTTTCTTGTTAAGACTTCTGATTTGCTTTGGGCAGCAACATGTGCAATATGTCTGCGTACACAGTGCCTTTTTGTTGCAGGTGCAGCAGCCTTTGCAGAATTTCCTTATTTGCGCAAGTCTTTTGATCGAGACAGAAAAGTATGCCTAACTCTTGCACTGAAATGATATATAGTCCATTTGATAGAGTGTTGTTTATGCTTGACAAGTCTTCACCAGATCGTTTCTTGATTCTGTCATTTTCAGCTTTCAGATTGCTTTTGTTTAGCTTCAATTCTTCAGACGATAGATGTTCTTCAGACGAGATCCTCTTGTCTTCAAGTCTTCAGATGATAGATGTTCTTCAGATGATTAAGTTTATTTCTTCTCTTCAGATTCTTGTGCTCTTCTTTTTCTGCTTCAGATTTTGCATTGCTTCAACTTCTGATTCTCACTTCGTTCTTCTTCTTCTGATCTGTTCTTCTTTCTTCTGATCTTCTTCTTTCTTCTGATGTGTTCTTCTTCTTCTGATGTGTTCTTCTTCTTCTGATGTGTTCTTCTTTCATCTGATCTTCTTCTTTCTTCTGATGCGTTCTTCTTCTTCTGATCTTCTTTTGATGAATACTTCAACCTGAAACACAATCAACAAAACAATACCTTTCTCAGTAGAACCTGCTTATATGATCTTATTTGTTAATCATTAAAACCTAAGGATACTAAGTCTTAACTCAAGTTTGAATGTTCAAACTTATTCTTAGACTTCACAACATGTACTGAAAATCCTTCCAAAAAAAATAATATACATTTACATTCATTCAAGATAATACAATAAAATAGTAGGCTCCAAAGCCAACAGAACTCTGAAGCTCAACTGTACCATGATCCTCACGACCTGCCTGGGAATCTAAAATGTAAACCCACAACGGGGTGAGACTAATGCCTCAGTGAGCAAAGTAGTGCATACATACATCACATCCATCCAGTGAGCATAACAATATAAAGGTGACATGTGATAACAACTCAAATCAAATAATCAGTGCTAATAAACATGAAAGTTGGCATGATGCACATATGACAAAATGCAATGTTGGACTCTAATGACCATGATCTTTTAGAAAATAAGTTTAACATGATAGCTTGAAAATCATTTTAACATGAACTGCTAACCCAGCAGCAGGGGTCTTATCACTTGCCATGTAGTTAGACTGAGCTCAGACTACAAGGGATATCTCCCTTGGGGACATAACGTCGCCACCGTTACCATGATGGCCGAAGCCAAGTTTTAACATGATTGGTCCAAGACCCGTGATGGCCGAAGCCTTAGCATGAATCTTTCACTTGAATATTAAGTAGCTTGATTACTTGAACATGATGGTCCAAGACCCGTGATGGCCGAAGCCTAACATGATTTTCTTGTCACTTGAAATACTTGAGTTCTTGAAAACATGAATGATATTTCTTTTATCTTGAACATGTTTCGTGAAAACATATTTACTTGCAAATGAACATGGGCATGAAAATGAGCAATTTAATCCATGCATCATAATCTAGGCTTCTAATCATGCAATGAAATCTACACATAGGCCATAGAAATAAAATCTCTTAATAATAACATGATCATCAACCATTATATCAAATCCCCTAGCCTAGGGTTTTCCAACAGTGAGTCTCAATCAAGAGCAATCACAAAGCAATCTAAGCATTTTCAAGTGATAATCATGAAAAACATCACATACACACACGAATAAAAATGGTGAGAAAGATTAGGGCACTTACAAGAATTTCACACAAAGGGAAAGTGACGTGGGTGAGCTCTACTCACCAAGAGTGAACACGAAAGTGGGATTGAAGAGTTGATGAGGGTGGGGTTGATCCAAGTCTCCTCTTCTTGCTATTCTTTCACAAATAGAGAACAAGGAAGTTGCAAAACCCCAAATGCACAGCTACTGTTCGAGTTGAATATCTTCATACCCAGACCTCGTATCGATGATCCGACCGTTCAGAATGAATAAACCGGTGTTACGAACCTCTTGTCATATTTGCTGCTCGATCCAACGGTGAACGAATCTGTAGTGGTGAGTTTTCCGCAGCAACTTTGTGAAAACACGAGAATAGCTTTCTCTCCTTTCTTCTCTCAAAATGTTGGGTTCCCTATTTCTTTTTCCCTCACCCTATCACTTCCCTTACTAACTTAAGAGCCCTCCCTAAGTAGTTAGGTGATACATCAAGTGGGCTTCTCAATTTGGGCCTTTCCTCTCTCCATCTCAGGGTGTGATTTCTTCTAGGCTTGGTCTACAGTTGTGTTTGAATCAACACTTGGTTTCTCTTCTAACGTCTCTTAAAACTCATGGTTTTTAATATGTTCCCTAATTCTTGTCTTAATTTACTTTCAACCCCAAATTATCATCCTAATTCTAACCTTCCTCTCATGGCTGGATTCACAGCCTAAGGCTTCCACTATATTTTCTATGCCCTAAGTTTCGGGATGTTACAATTCTACCCCCCTTAAGTAAATTTTGTCCCCAAAATTTGCTCCAATTACTCCCAATTCAAGGTCACACTCCTATTTTTAACTATGTTGGTGTACTCTGAAATCTTCCAAATTTTTGCTCGATTATCAATACCTCTATCCCTCAAGGTAGCTAAAAGGGAATTAAGGGTCAATTGCACTTCCTAGCCCATCTTCTTGATTCTATACTCACAGGTCAAGTCTTGAATATCCTTACTCCTTGAATTGTTCTAAGCCTAGCTTATGCTAAGACCAATCAATCCCCCATTCTCCCTTTTGGTAGGCACCTCGTCACCAAGCATCCTTCAACCACACAGGTAACATCATGTTAGCTTTCTTCACTCCTGTAGGGCTTAAGCTACTTTGGACAATCATGCTACTTAACAAGTCAAGAACGTCCTACCATGATTTCTAATCAAATGAAAAATTGGACGCTCTAAGGGGACGTACAAGGTAGTTGTCTCTTAACCATCCTATGTCATATACCATTTTCCCGTGCTACCCACGGGGTTGCAACGTAAAAAGGGCTTCATAAAACTTCAGACTGTAGTTTCTAACTCGATTCTAAACTAGCACACCACAACTGCGAATTACCTAGAAATCACTCAAATTGTTGGGAACCCTAACTCTGGAGAATTGCAACCCCACCTAAAATTTAGTGTCATTTTGCAACCTGGCCTTACTCTGAATCTCTAATTGATTCCTAATTAATTCTATGGTATCCTTGAAACTATTGCTAACAATACATTCACATACAATTACTTCATCCATGAATAATGAAACTTGCACCAGAGATGTAATCCGACACTTGAGATGCATCCAAGGGACATACAACAACATAAGTAACTCATGCAACAATCAATGACTTGAAAGACAATGAAACACAACAGGCAAAATCAAGGAAACACTAACGACCGGAACATGCAACACCTCTATCACTTAATACAAGTACAATCCTTATGGGTTATGGAATGACTCTGGTAAACCCTGCATTGTTCCGTAACCTATTCTCATGAGTTTCCTTCTCAGGTCCATACCATAGGCTACCCCCTTAAAGAACGAGGCTCCTAGCTTAGCTCTGTGCCTCGACCAAATTCTGAAGGCTCAAGGCTCTAATTTTCTCCTCAGGGTGTCCCACTCAAGATCATGAAACTCGAATCTACGCCCTCGAGCATACCCAACTAGTTCTAGCCCGGAGCAAGTCAGGGTTTTACAACCCAGCCACTACTAACCCCACTTAAGTATTAGAGTCATAGGTGAGAGTGGGGTTTTCGTGGTTCTAGGGGTTTCTCACTGAAGGTTATTGACTAACATATTCCCGTCTCTTCCCTCACTTACAATACACTTCACTTATATGAAACTGAACCTGTCGTTACAAGGTCTCTGGGGTCTCTAAGCAACCCAAAAAAAAAACTACTGAGCTTTAACCGGGAAACGATGGACAGTCTAAGATAGACCTCGACTTGGTTTCAGACTAAGGAACCATCAAAGCAATCAATCAGGTGAGACGTATACCTTAAATAACTGATATCACCACTAAAAGATTAACTTGTACCTAGGGAGACCAATACCAATGGCTAAAATGTTCCAATTAATTAATTGAGATGCCAAAGCAAACCATTGTAATGTTCCTTGCAAAACCTCGAAGGATTACCTGTAACTATCATGGGTAGGGACCAAATATATAAGTATAGGGACTTATGATCTAAACATAGATTCTAAGAAGGCTTTCCTAATACTCGAACAGTAGAGACAAGGAACCTTGTTCCTTAAGTGCTAATAGGTAAGTAAACATAGGACCGAAAAGAACCGACCATGATCATAGCCTTCCAGGTACATTTAACCATTCAAGTCTCCAGGTTCACTCACTATCCTCATATTACTGAATTTACTCCCTAACTCATACAGAACTGACTATGGGGTTATAGTCAAGCAACACTACATGATTAAAACCAAAAAAGAATAACATTCTTACATATAAGGAGTTGAACCACAAAGGAAAGCTTTGGGATAAACGAGATGGGTATTGAGTTAAGGTTATCAATCTTAGATCTTTTCCATTTGCTCACTGTAGTCTGAATCCTATCATGTTCCTTAATAACTCAAAAATCATGATCTTGATTAACCTAATGTAGTCTCCATCCTCCACTCTCTATACAAGTCCCTTATGGCTCATGAATCACCTTAACCACTAGTCCTAAAACTTCAGGCCTAGGTACTCTTCATATCCAAAGTTAAAGACTCTAAACCAATAACAATCTTTCCACGAGTTCCACACATTTTCTTTATCATCTACCCAAACATGAAATTCCCATTCCTCCAAACCCTAAGTTACAAGATCATTCAATTCATACCTAATAGATTCACAACCAATCACACACATACATTATATTTATGTTACTAAATCATCCATAGGAAATCAATTGTAAAGCTCAAGGTCAAACGACACTAGGATTATTTATCAGGTGTTTCACTTATGTAGGTTCTTCCAAATGAGACTTATGTTTGCTAGACTATAGCTATGACATTTTATAAGGTGCCCTAGGTAAGTGTCTGGTCCTAGGGAATAAGCATATGAACTCTTTTCTCCCTATCCGGGGTAGGCACTAACCTTGTTAGGGATACATCCTAAATTCCTGACAAGGAAACTCTATTCAAGTCACTAACTACAATCCTGCATACAAAGCACACAATATAGGGGTGATCAATCCCTATGAGGTGTACAAGGTACTATAGGATTATAGGAAGTCACTGGAAACTAGCCTAACCACAGTCCAATTGGATTGAACTGCTCTGATACCATAATGTAACGTCCTAATTCCCAAAATTTAGTAATTTTTCCCGTTGGAAGCATAAGTTCCAAATTAAGGGAATCATTTTCGCGACATTAACGATATCAATAACTATGTTACAGGCACGCTTAACTAAATCCAACGTTTATTTAAACATGACATGTGGATTATTACATACAAACACATAAAGGATTTTACAATACATGAGCCTCAACAAGCGGAAGCATAAGAACTACACATGTACTAAAATTCCTTCCGAAAAAATAATATACATTTACATTCATTTAAGATAATACAATAAAATAGGAGGCTCCAAAGCCAACCGAACTCTGAAGCTGCAACTGTACCATGATCCTCACGACCTGCCTGGGAATCTAAAATGTAAACCCACAACGGGGTGAGACTAATGCCTCAGTGAGCAAAGTAGTGCATACATACATCACATCCATCCAGTGAGCATAACAAGATAAAGGTGACATGTGATAACAACTTAAATCAAATAATTAGTGCTAATAAACATGAAAGTTGGCATGATGCACATATGACAGAATGCAATGCTGGACTCTAATGACCATGATATTTTAGAAAATAAGTTTAACATGATAGCTTGAAAATCATTTTAACATGAACTGCTAACCCAGCAGCAGGGGTCTTATCACTTACCATGTAGTTAGACTAAGCTCAGACTACAAGGGATATCTCCCTTGGGGGACATAACGTCGCCACTGTTACCATGATGGTCGAAACCAAGTTTTAACATGATTGGTCCAAGACCCGTGATGGCCGAAGCCTTAACATGAATCTTTCACTTGAATATTAAGTAGCTTGATTACTTGAACATGATGGTCCAAGACCCGTGATGGTCGAAGCCTAACATGATTTTCTTGTCACTTGAAATACTTGAGTTCTTGAAAACATGAATGATATTTCTTTTGTCTCGAACATGTTTCATGAAAACATATTTACTTGACAATGAAGATGGGCATGAAAATGAGCAATTTAATCCATGCATCATAATCTAGGCTTCTAATCATACAATGAAATCTACACATAGGCCATAGAAATAAAATCTCTTAATAATAACATGATCATCAACCATTATATCAAATCCCCTAGCCTAGGGCTTTCCAACAATGAGTCTCAATCAAGAGCAATCACAAAGCAATCTAAGCATTTTCAAGTGATAATCATGAAAAACATCACAAACACACACGGATAGAAAGGGTGAGAAAGATTAGGGCACATACAAGAATTTCACACAAAGGGAAAGTGACGTGGGTGAGCTCTATTCACCAAGAGTGAACACGAAAGTGGGATTGAAGAGTTGATGAGGGTGGGGTTGAGCCAAGTCTCCTCTTCTTCCCATTCTTTCACGAATAGAGAACAAGGAAGTTGCAAAACCCCAAATGCACAGCTACTGTTCGAGTTGAATATCTCCATACCCAGACCTCGTATCGATGATCCGACCGTACAGAATAAATAAACTGGTGTTACGAACTTCTTGTCAAATTTGCAGCTCGATCCTATAGTGAACGAATTTGTACTAGTGATTTTTCTGCAGCAGCTTTGTGAAAACACGAGAATAGCTTTCTCTCCTTTCTTCTCTCAAAATGTTGGGTTCCCTCTTTCTTTTCCCCCCACCCTATCACTTCCCTTACTAACTTAAGAGCCCTCCCTAAGTAGTTAGGTGATACATCAAGTGGGCTTCTCAATTTGGGCCTTTCCTCCCTCCTCTTTTCCTAGTTACTTTTATAAAATATTCTCTGATTCTACTTTGAATTATGTGATTGATTTGTAAAAGAATTTAGGATGTTACACTAGACCACTTCCCCTCATCTTTATACCTTATAATTCTCTCCATCTCAGGGTGTGATTTCTTCTAGGCTTGGTCTACAGTTGTGTTTGAATCAACACTTGGTTTCGCTTCTAACGTCTCTTAAAACTCATGGTTTTTAATATGTTCCCTAATTCTTGTCTTAATTCACTTTCAACCCCAAATTATTATCCTAATTCTAACCTTCCTCTCATGGTCGGATTCACAGCCTAAGGCTTCCACTATATTTTCTATGCCCTAAGTTTCGGGATGTTACATGCTCCACAAGCCAAATATGACAATAAGCTCCAACAGCTCCTTGGCCCTCACCGGCCAGCCTGAGAAGGATCCTTGGAATCTAAAATGAAAACCCACAAACATGTGGTGAGACTAACGCCTCAGTGACACAACTAAACATTCATGTGTAGGAAGGAGGTGAATGTTATGCAACAACATATACATAATAATAATACATGACCATAATCACATGTCTAACAATTTGTCTTATTTATTAACATTAACTGCTAAACCCAACAGTATGGGTCTTATCACTTAACCTAAATGAGCTCATACCACAAGGGGTATCTCCCTTGGGGACATATAGTCATTGCCATTACCCGAATCGATTAATATCAAACTTGAAACATGGATTCTTTTCTCTTTAACTTGAACATAACAGTCCGAAGTCAAACATGATTCTTAATTATTATATACTTGGTAACATGAAACTTAAGGATGTTTTTTCTTGAAACTCATACAATTCTTGATGATACAATGGTAAGGGGTACCAACATAATATAAAATCTCCATATCACCATAAGCCCTCGTACAACCAAACCCTAACTCTAACCATGAATATTCCACATGAAAACCTAAGTAAAAGGGATAAACTAGGGCACACCACAAATTAACAATGAGTAATAATCATACCATAAGCAAGATTATAAAGGGAACATAGAGAAGAGGGGTTATAAAAGAGAATTTTAAACAATAAATGAGGTGGTGTGTGAGCTATACTCACCAATAAAGAGATCCAAAGAGAAGATAGGAAGAGATAGGTGAGTGGGTGGGTGGAAGAGCAATTTCTTCTCCTTTTTCAATCCAAGCCTAGGGCAGAGTCTCTCTCTTTAAACTCTCTCTAGAAAAGGAGTTAAATGTTAGAATGGGGGTAGGAAGCCCTAGCTTAATGCTTTTAAAAATTGATTTCACACATTCTCACTCAAGCGAGAATCTCTCGCTTGAGCGAGCAAAAAAAGCAACTCTATGGATGATTCTCGCTTAAGCAAGACATTCCTCACTTAAGCAAAAAAACGTCCAGAGAGAAAAACTTTAATTTTTGCCTCAATTTTGCTTGAGTGAGGGACTCTTGCTCAAGCGAAAATATCAGTACAGAATTTACCCATTTTGTCTAATATTTTTACCCAAGCGAGAGGGGCCTTGCTTGAGAGAAAAATCTCACAACATGGGACTCCCAAGTCTCCATTCCTCCCTGCTTAAGCGAGCTATTTCTCGCTTGGACGAGCTAGGGGCAGTGTTATGCCCTCTAATACAATTTTAACCCTTTTTTCACCTAGTTTCTGTTATAAAACTCTTTTCTACTCCTACTCTCATTTATAATTTGATTTATAAAATTCGGGATGTTACAACCCGGAGGACTAATCTACCATTGAGCCTCCAAGCCATTCGGCTTTACTTCCGGTTAGAACGTCTTGCACATCTAAAATGAAATCCACATTTGTGGTGAGACTTACGTCCCAGTGAATGTGATATGCATTTTATTATCCTCTTTGAGAGTCCCATTTTTCTCTTGGCCTAGAGGCTCATGAGATTCCTCGTTCCTCTTTGGTCTGAAGACCCATGAAATTCCTTTTTCCTTTGTGGTCCGAAGACCCATAAATTGCTCTTGGCTCAAGGCCCATGAAAACATTGTGTACATGATTAGGGTTTAAAAAATGTGAGGGCATGGTTCATTGCATGTGTACATGTTTACATATGTGAAATGATGATTCCATGACATTCAAAACCTCATAATCCATCATCTCAAGAAAACCCTAATCCTTATAACCTAGGGATAAACCAAAATTTGAACATTCATAGCAAATACACATGTAAACCCTATATCAACATCATGAATCGCAAGCAAGTAAAGAAAGAAGGGGAAAGGGGGAAAAGGGGTCATTAGGGAACTTCACACATGATGAAAGTGAGTGGGTGAACCACACTCAACATCTATCCTATTTGCTAATGTTCTCGCTCAATCGAGGACCTTCTCGTTTGAGCGAAAATACTCCAGAGTTAACCCCTCAAATTCAGTTTTAACCCTCTAAAATCCAATTCCCTCAACCAAAACCTCTTCCCCTATTTCATTCTCACTTTTATACCTTCTTAACCTCTTAAATCTTGGGGTTTGGTTCCTCCTAAGTTCTACTACAATTGTGTTGGGCTTAATATATACTTGATTTCTCTCCTAAATTCCCCTTAAAAATCATAGGTTCTTATTCAATTTCCAACCTCCTCTCTTGGTAGGGTTCTCAACCTACGACTTCTGCTATACTTTCTAAGTTCTCATTTTTGGGATGTTACAATTCTTTAATTAATATTTTTAATGAGTTATTAATTTTTCACTTAACTAAATTACGGGTAACAGACGCGGATATGGGCATATAAGTGCCCAAAGGGTACAAGGACAGACATTAAAGTTGGTGTCCACGTGGCTAAGGGCGCGGTTACGGGGTTTTTTTTTCTGAAAAAGCGGGTGTATGGTACCCTGACCAGAGGGTATCAATTGTCATCCATATTTGGTAGCTTTGATCAACTTGGCAAATGGATGGCTCATTTTTGTGTTTTATCTAATATCAAATTGACTTATTAATTTAATATTATTTATTATTTAATATTTAAAATAAAAAATCATGTCTCATAATTTATAAAAAAAAATCTTAATATCATTTTGTTATGATTTATTAAGAATGATTAAAATTATTCATTTTAAATTTAACATTTAACATGTGCTTCATAAAAATTAATTAAATTTATAAAATATTCAATAAATCTAGAACAATCATGTAAAAAATATAAAATACTCATAATAAAAAATATATTTAATATTGGATTTATAATGATTAGTTTAAACTTTATATGTAAATATCATCCAATACTATCCACATAGATTTAAACTCTCCTTATTCTTTAAATTTTTTTCATTTAAATTCTAAAACATATTTATGAAAAACTCAACAATTGTTTTTCTATGATAGTCTCCTTATTTTTTTATTATGTTTTAGAACATATAATCTTTGATATTTAATTTTTTAGTTATGTTACAAATATAAATAAAATAAAAATATTATCCCGTGCAATATAAGAGTGATTAAAATATTAACTAATTACTTATATATCTAATAAATGTACGTAAAATGACATAAAACACACACATACACACATATATTTCATATAAATTATACTATTATTTGTAGATAAAAATTATAATTTATATTGTAATCACTAAACAAATATTATAATTAATAAAATATCTTCATACTATTTCTTTAGATCACTTTTTATATTACAGTATTTAATTTAATTAAAATAATATTAATTTTATTTTTTAATAAATATTTTCCCTCACTAATTAAAGAGTTAGAAAGGAGTTTCATATCCATATCTAATTAGAGAGGGGATCTCAAATCCTTCCATATCTAGAGAGGGGAAAATTTCCTTCTCTAATTAAAGAGTTAGACAGGTTCCAAATCCATATATAATTCGAGAGGGAATCTTAAACCCCCCTCTAATTAGAGAGGGAACTATTATTGTTAAGTTAGTGAGGGAAATTGTGACGAATTAATTAGAGATGGAATGAGGCAGTCACGAATTCCCTTCTAACTATTTAATGGGAACTTTGTGAGGGAATTAGTGAAAGAAATTTAAAGGAGGATTATTTCCTTCTCTAATTCCGTCACAAAAGTATAAAATACAAGTTTATTGAACTATAAAGGTTTCCCTTACAAAATCCATCGTGTTTAGAGAGGTATTTTTATCCCTCTCTAAAATTAGTCTTTAAAATCATTTTTTAGTAGTGGTGTAATCATACATTCATGTGTAGGTTAAGCATGCAAATGACATACATCAATAATCATATATGTACAAGGAATTTCAAATAATCATAGCAATAATAACATCACACGACAACTATAAAAAAATGGGTCTTATCTGTTGAGTCTAAAAAATATTATTAAGTAATTAATAATGTTTTAAGTCCCATTATCCTAAGTTTTAATGAGTAACAAAATTGATTTTTGAAATAATTATAAATACTCTTAAAGGTATTTCTCATGTTCTGCAAATTGGACCTTCTGAAGTCGACCTGCTGAAGTGAAGAACACTTGCTGAAGTCAAGCAACGTGCTGAAGGTTGAAGACTCTCTGAAGTTTTCTGACGTGGCATTTTGGTTCTGCATTTTAATCTGCCTTGAATAAAAGGCTCTTTGAAGATTTTCTCAAGCATCAAGACTTTTTCAGAGACCTTTGCTTGTTGTCTGCGTTGATCACTTCTCCTGGCATTGTGCTCAAAACAGCTTTCTGGAACTGGTTCAAATTCCATACCATAAAAGGAATGTTCCTGCTGCAAAAGTACGTGTTCTCAGACAAAGCAAAGTCTCAGCTGCAAGTCTACTCCGCTCTGTTCAGAAGTCATCAGAAGCTAAGTTTTAATGGAAGCTTTAGCATTTAATGCTATTTCACAACGGGAATTTATTAGAGCTCAACGGATTGTAAATCCAACTCTATAAATACCCCATATCAGACTTCTTGCAAGTTAGAGAGAATATCAACCTGCTGAAACGCTGCAAAATTTACGTGATAAATTTACACTCTGATATACTTATACAAAACTTTAATATCCTGCGATTTACTCAGCTTGTTTGTACATTTTACCCAGTTTGAGCTGTAAACTTGTGTAGTTTGTAAGCTTAGGCTAATTTCTTTTAAACATGTTCTTTATAGAGCCTAGAGAGGCTTGGTAAGGAAAGAATACTTGTGTAGAGAGCCTAAAGAGGCTTGGTATTAAAAGAATACTTGTAATCTGTTCAGATTAGTGGATAAATCCTTAGCTGGTTGGCTTTGGGACTGGACGTAGCTCACAGTGGTAGTGAGTGAACCAGGATAAATTCTTGGCTATGTTTTCTTACCCTTAACTCTCTTAAATTCAGTTTAAGCTAACGAGAAGGGAATTGAAATCGTTGTTTTATAACACTTAGCTTTCAAAACAGATTTTATAAACTGTTTTATTGAACCCTCTGAAGTAACTTCAAAGAGTATTAAAACTTCAAATAACAACAAGTTATTTGAACCTTCTGAAAATTATTCTGCTTGTAAAAAGATTTCTAAAAACTCACTGAGTTTTATAAAACACTATTCAACCCCCCTTCTAGTGTTTCATGTGTTTTCCTACATTATCACTTAACATGAGACAGGACTTGAGCTCAGAGTCATAGCAAGGAGAGTCCCCTTGTGGTTATATTGACCTCACCATTCAACTATATATGATGCCTTATTAAACACAAGGCATGAATGCAATAAAAAAACTTTAAACTTTTTGGTCCAAGAAACTCGCCGAAGCCGAACATGATTATGGTTATCAATGATGGGTAACATGAGCATGACATATATATTCAATTCATATAACAATCTAAGTCATGAATCATTTTATATACTCATATGAATCAACATATGCAATTTACATCACTTTAATCAAACCCTAAGGCTATGGCATTCAAATCACAACACAATTTAAAAATCTACACCAAAACATATTCAATCACAAACATAATCAAGAATAGAGAAAAATGGTGGGGATTATGAATAGGGATTTTCAAATGAGATGATAATGAGTGTGTGGATTACACTCAACTCAAGAATGGTTCTGAAATGCCTTGGGGTGTGTTAAGCCTCATTATGCGTTCCTTGAATTCATATAGTTAATCAGAGGAGAGTGTTGAAGTGTAATAGATGAAAATCATGAGGAAAATATACCCCGTCCACAAGTAATAAAGAAGAGTATACTTAAGACTTCAAAGTGTTCAATCCCACATGGAGTGTGTGAGCGGTTCAATATCAATATCAACCTGCTTCTACAATTACATACATGAACTCAATGAGTTCTCTTCTGGTAAATTATTATTTGTGCTTCTCACATTGAAAGAAGTGAAGTCTGAGACCATTTCATGGCTTGAGAATTATTCTAGGAGGTACAGGGATAGGCCCACCAATTAGGAGGTACATGACCTTGCATTTTGTTGATGGAACTAGAAACTTGCTTAGAGATTTTTCCATCCATCCTAAACAAATTAGTTCTTTCTCTAGTATATAAGAGAAACATAGATAGAAAGTTTGAAAAGGGAGGCCAAGGTCCATGCCCACAACACCTTGATCCATCAATATTAGATGGTTGAAATGTCAGTAACTTTCCATAATTCTTGCATACAAATATGTTTCATGCAATTTATCATTTCTGTTTTAATTTCACATTTTTTATTTTGAAATAATTAGGCAGGGAAATTCTTGAGTTTTTTTCCTTTAAAATTTAAAGTATGATATTTAATGATTGAGATTGTAACTAAATAGAAATTAATAGCTATACATTGTTAGTGTAAAAATGTTTTACATTGACATCCAATAATGTGTTGCCACATCATGAATATTTCATGAATATACACTAGTGCAAAACAACAAATTTGTGACGTAAAACGACGACAAATTAATGGCAACCGTCGTTGTAAATGATGTGGTGGCAATTTTGCAAAATTTTTCATCTTTACGACGATGGTTGCAGGGGACCCATCGTTGAAAACCACAAACAATGATGGTTTCTTGCATAATTGTCCTTAAAAGCTAAAACGACGATGATTGTTTTCAAAACCGTCGTCGTATCATCTTTTAAACCCCTCCACTTTCTCAGAAACAGTTTCCTCGTTCAGACCGCCACTCCCTCCCTCTTCCTCTGTCACTGCCCACCCTTCTTCCTCTTTCCGTTCGCCCCTACTTCTTCCTCTGTCGCCTGCCCCTAGTTCTCCCTCAGCCATCCACTCTCCCTTCCGCGCCGCTGCTGTAGAGGTAAGGTTCTCTCCCTGTTGCTTTTTCTACTTATTTTTCCATGAAAGCATGTTTTATACTTGTTGTTTGTTTTTTATATATATTGAGAAATAATATATGATTTTGATTAGGATTTTTTTTATTTAGATTGAAAAGGTTATAAATATAAGGAATTTATTTATTAAATTAAAACGTGATTTAGGATTATAATTAGTGCAACGTCGTAATTCCGTGAACCTAATAATTACAATTACTATATCTACAAATCATGTAATCATATTTAAAATTAAAAAAATGTGTGTTTATTTCAAATTAAGTAACGTTAATTATAATATTCATAAATTATAAATAAACCTGTGCAACACACGGTCTAAATTTCTATAATATTATAAAAATCACTTGAACTTTATACTGAATGTATATAATAATTTTGATACTATTTATTCAATTATTTTATAAAATACATAGGAAAATTAATATAAAAATACAATTTAATAATTAAATCAAATATATGATTTAATTATTCATTATACATTTTATTTAAAAGTTAAATGATTGCTTCGCTTAATTGTCTTTTTCTCTTCTTCTTCCTTAAGTTTAATGTGTCATATTTATGTGTAAGAGTTCTTTGATGTCATTTTTAAAAAGTACTCTTTAGATGTTTTATATTATACCTAAAATATTAAAATTTTAATTAATAAAATTAATCACACTTTTATTGTAATCACATTTGATATATACATTAAAAATGTATATATATTGAGGTATTTAATGGTCGTACTCAATGAAATTACATTTGAACAAAATCTATTAATTTATAATTGCTTAATTTAATAAGTTTGTTATTTATTATTAATTATTATTTCTAATTCAATTTCCATTAATAGGTATCATTGATTATCTCCATTGTGTCTTTTCACCCTTTCTCACTTTGCTTCATAAGAGTTTAAATTTAAAAAACAAAAATATGTTAAAAATAATAAATCAATAATATTTTAACATAAATAAGAAAAATCACAAATACTATTATTATATATATATATCAACAATTATCTATTTACATAAAAACACTTAATTACTTTTGATTGATTATCATAAATAATAATTATTTTTCAATATTTCAATTTGTAATAATTTATTTCAAAAAAATTCAAAAAATATTTATTTAATATATTTACACATTATATAATCATATTTAAAATCTAAATATATATATTTATATATATATATATATTTAAAATTTAGTAACATAAAGTATTTATATTCATCAATTATAAAACAAACTCGTGCAACGCATGGCTAAATTTCTAGTCATTACTTCTTTATCACTTCATGCCAAATATTATGAGATGACTAGTTTTTATTATTATTATTATTATTATTATTATTATTATTATTATTATTATTATTATTATTATTATTATTATTATTATTGTTGTTGTTGTTGTTGTTGTTGTTATTTTTATTTTTATTATTATTATTATTATTATTATTTATCTCTTCCACGCATACACATATTATTCAAGCCATTTTTTCCAAATAAATATTTAATGAGTCAGTTTTTTCTTAATCAAATCATTCTTAATTTATTGCTGAACCTAGCTAATTCGTTTGTCAAATAAAATTTTTCTGGTTCTACCATAGTTCAAAAGTTGCACTTTCATCCTCTTTTTGTTATGATATATAATGAAACAAAAAATAAAATAAAAACTTTTTCCCAAAAGGTGGATTCATTAATTAACATTCTGGTAATCTAAAGTAAGGTGTTGTCTAAGGTGCCCAAGTTATGATTGTCATCAGATATAATACTATTTTATTCGACGGTGTAGATTTATTTTGATAAGTCGTTTGGCAGTCATCCCATATGTGTTCATATAAATTAAATATGAGAGTATCAGGATTGTCAAAAATTATTGCGCTAATGGTCTTAATAAAAAATTGATAAGCTTGCACTATTGGTTTTAATCAAAAACTGATTATCGCACTAATTGATTTAATCCACTTGATTTCTTTGTAATTAAGTGTACTAATTAAATCAAATGATTCAGGATTAAAGTTAGTTAATCTCTATTCCCTCCGCATAATCTCTATTCCCATCTCTTAACATTCAACCAAGGTTAGGAACCAGAACCATTCTTCTAACCAGACCAACATCTCCTTATTCTCACCCACCTCCTTTAACTTCATTCCTACCTTGCCCCTCAACATTTCATCAATCCCAGCCACTAAAGCACCACCCCTCACGCCTTTGCAAAACTCACAACTCCCGCGAAGCCAACAACCATAGCCACCTCAAACCACCATCGCTGAACCACCGTCACTGGAATCATGACTGTACAGCCATGCCCCTGACTCTGTGTGTGCTTGGTTTAGCGTTGAAACTGACCAAACTCAAGTTTGGATTTCTCAACGCAACTATTTTTGCGTATAAAACGTGAGTTTACCACGTTTCAACGCTAAACCAAATATGCTCTATATCGCGCATGGCACAACCTTCATCTCCTCCAGCTGCGTCAGATCTGGTATAGCAGGGACAACCACCGTGATCAGAGCTGTTCGAATCGGCCTCCATACGTGCATCACGCACCGTCGCGAGGTCACCAACCACCATAGTGCTTGATTCTCAAGCCACCGTAGTTGACACTGGATCAAGCCTTGTCGTCCCTGCAGCTGCACGTCGCGAATTCGTTCACACCACCGCGCTGTCGCGGCTCAAACCAGTCGCTGCAAGCTGCAAGTTGCAACTCCGCCGCGCTGCGCGTCGCAAGCTCCTTCCACTGGTACGACTGTGCAGCGCCCAGATCGTGGTGCCTCCTCCATTCCCTAAGCCACCGGAGAAGTACAGGACCATCGGTGCAGTCGTCCTCCGTCAAGCTGTGTCGCTGTGTCTTCCCTTCACCATTCCTGCCATTGTGTTTCGATGTGCAAACCACTTCGTCTCCGTTGTGCAAACGAAGTCACGCAGCTTCGTGTGACCAAACTGTGATTATGACCCTATCCTCCCACTTCACAAGTCGGCCCCAAATTTTCAAAAAAGAGCACAACCCTAATTGAAAGGCAAAATTTATACTTTGGCAAGAACGTAATTTTCTCAACTACATGGACCAAATAACAAAATGAAAATTGTAAGAATTAAAAAAAAAAGAAAAACCTACGTAACCTGCTATTGCGGGTGATTTAACTTGTGTACCGGTGCACAAATTTATAACTTGTGCACCTTAGACAGCACCTCTAAAGTAAGGGTTTACCTAATATGCACAAGCAAGAATTTTGTGTATTGATACACAAATGAGTTTAGCCGTTAGATATAATAATAAACTATTCAACGGCTCAGATTATTGTTCATGTACAGGTAGCCTGTAAACACTTATTTAAACTTTACATTTTGCAGTTTGGTCCTCAAGGATGTGTAATTTGCAAGAGTACAATGGTGGTTGGACCCGCCCATGTGGGTTGCAAGATCCACCACGGAACGACGGTGGCCGGCGGTGGTTGACGAAAACGACGGCGGTCGGAACCTCAACGCATTGGGAAATGTAAAGTTATCTACGTTTAAAAGTAGTTGAATTTAAATAGTGTAAATTCATTTAAAAATAGTTGAAGCGTTAATAAAATCTAGAAAAATCACGTTAAAGCCTTTAAGGTAGTCCCTATTACGGTGTTGGTCTTCACGGGGGTATTTAGAAACTGTTGAAGGTGACACATGGTCCGAGGGCACGATTAGGAGTTAGGATTTCTAACACCTAAGGGCACACTGACCCGTTGTGAATTTAACAAGCTTTAACACCAATAAATTCATGGAATATTCATTACAAATCAGAAAAACACCAAACTTGACACAAGGGGTCCTCTCAACACCCCCAACATGCATGCAAAATTCCAGCTTAAAATTCCAACATCAACCATGCTTCCATTCCTCCACACACCAAACGAGGACAAAAACCCTTAGTGCTCCTTCCTTAAGCTAACTAACAACTCGGGGGTCCAAAATTAGACTTTGAATTTTAACACCAAAACTCACCACGTGGATTGTGGGGGCTTATAGCCATCAAATTCCAATTTTCAGAATTTTCGGGGTTAATTTGACATTTTTAATGAATTTAACAAGCTTTAACACCAATAAATTCATGGAATATTCATTACTAATCAGAAAAACACCAAACTTGACACAACGGGTCCTCTCAACACCCCCAATATTCATGCAAAATTCCAACTTAAAATTCCAACAACAACCATGCTTCCATTCCTCCACACACCAAACGAGGACAAAAACCCTTAGTGCTCCTTCCTTAAGCTAACTAACAACCCGGGGGTCCAAAATCAAACTTTTGAATTTCAACACCAAAACTCACCACATGGATTGTGGGGGCTTGGAGTCATTAAATTCCAATTTTCAGAATTTTCGGGATTAATTTGACATTTTTAATGAATTTAACAAGATTTAACACCAATAAATTCATGGAATATTCATTACTAATCAGAAAAACACCAAACTTGACACAAAGGGTCCTCTCAATACCCCAAACATTCATGCAAAATTCCAGCTTAAAATTCCAACAGCAACCATGCTTCCATTCCTCCACACACCAAACGAGGACAAAAACCCTTAATGCTCCTACCTTAAGCTAACTAATAACCCGGGGGTCCAAAATCAGACTTCTGAATTTCAACACCAAAACTCACCACATGGATTGTTGGGGCTTGGAGTCATCAAATTCCAATTTTCAGAGTTTTCGAGGTTAATTTGACATTTTTAATGAATTTAACAAGCTTTAACACCAATAAATTAATGGAATATTCATTACTAATCAGAAAACACCAAACTTGACCCCAGGGGTCCTCTCAACACCCCCAACATGCATGCAAAATTCCAGCTTAAAATTCCAAAAACAACCATGCTTCCATTCCTCTACACACCAAACGGGGACAAAAACTCTAAGTGCTCCTACCTTAAGCTAACTACCAACTCGGGGGTCCAAAATCGGACTTTTGAATTTCAACACCAAAACTCACCACGTGGATTGTGGGGGCTTGGATCCGTTAAATTCCAATTTTCAGAATTTTCGGGGTTAATTTGACATTTTTAATGAATTTAACAAGCTTTAAAACCAATAAATTAATGGAATATTCATTACTAATCAGAAAAACACCAAACTTGACCCAATGGGTCCTCTCAACACCCCCAACGTGCATGCAAAAACACGAAACTTACCATTAAAGTGACTTTTTTCTGGACTAAAAATATAATCATCCTCCTAGTTTAAATATTTTTCAGCATTTTTTAACATTAATGTGCACATAAAAACACATTCGTCTTTTTGTGGACCAAAGAAAAACGCCTTCGTCATTTTGTAGTTGAACAAAAAACGCCTACGGCTTTTCATGGACAAAAAAAAAACGCCTTCGTCTTTTTGCGAGTCTGCAGCCGCTTCAACACCAGCGCGACAACAAGATTTCCTTCACTCGGATCAAGAATCACCTTGGAGGAGCTCAAGCATGTCATGGAAGACACCGACACCGACACCTACAAGAAAGAATATTGACAACCTCAAACAAATGGAAAGGGAGAGAGAACACTGATGAAATAAAATCCAGAACCATTGCAAGATTTCTTTTCTCCCACAACAGGCCCCCTCATTACAAAGAATTTTACTTTCAAAATTCAACATGCAAATTCAATCATTCAATTTCAAAGAGGTCTAGAACTTTACATAAGTGCATATGTGACTATAGTGTCATTAATTAGCAAATGAAAAGACGCCAACGTATTTGAACCGAACCAAGCCTTTCGGATAAACACTCCTTTATTCTCATCCTCTCCTCAACTGCAACTCTTTCTACCCCTGTTACTCCATTAAAATTTCCCGTCATCCATCATTTTCCACCCACTAAGTTCTTGCCTCAGACCCACCAAAAATCACCGATCTCCGAATTTGTCACCTCCAATCTGTATATTAATGGCCGCTAATACGAACTGATGTTCGCTCCGACTCACCCACACACTCGATCTGTTTGCTAATGCCAGCAATATGATCTGATTTTGGACCTAGGGTTAGTGTTGAGTAAAGTAATCTATGAGGTCCTAGGGGTCCAACTAGGGGTCTATTTTACAAATAACAACTTTCAAAGGACTACCAAATAAACATGAATAAATTAATTTTTTTAAAAGAATAACCGGTAAAACTGCTTAAAACCGGTCAACAGGACTTGTGGAAAGTTACATAAATTTTGTCATTGTGCACATTAGGTGGACCCCTAAAGTAATTGTGGTAAGTGAAAGATTTACTAGAAAACCCTAAAATAAATTAAATAAAAAGCCCGCTGGAGCAATTAATTAAGACCTAGATAATTTGCAAATCCATCACGCTTAACATTTGCTTTCTAATTTCTATTTTACTCTCCCTTAAAATCAGGAAGTTTAGAGCTAGGCCTGATCATCAAAGGTATATGGAAAGTTAGCTTCAAATTTTGGAATAGGTGTGGAAAGAAAAGCACGTAAAAATTCTATTAATTCATACAAAAAATAATAAAAAACTTTAAGATGAGCTTGTAAATGTAAACAACCTATTCTTGAGAAACAAAATATAGTAAGAAAATATACAAGTTGATTATATATATCATGCCATGTTTTCAAATACTTACGTGATTGTAATTCAATGTTAATTAGACTCACAAAATAATTAAATTAAAGAAAATAAAAAAGGATATTCTAATAGAACATCACGTTGTTAAACGTGTGTAAATTAAATATTTTCACCAAAATAAATAGTTCATAATTTTATATATCTTATTTTTTTATGATTTTGTGTTATTTGCTTGAAATATTATATAATATTACAAATATATATTTAATTATTATCAGTTTGATCGGTTAAACCAATGAATGGTGAATGAGCGCCTTCACTGGTTCAATTATTTGTCCAATTTTCAAAATATTGGTTTTATCTTTCGAGTCATTTTCTTTATTTAATTTTCAAGTTTCTTACTAATTAGAGGTAGGTGATTACTTTTATACCGTGTGATAATGTTGTTGGCTTTAGTTTATGGAAATAAATGATCTCCAGTACTGGAAGCATTCAATATGAGAGAGAAAAAAACATACACATGTGTGGGCCCCACGTACAATGTCGTGTGACACACACATGTATGTTTTTTTCTCTCTCATACCGGAGGCTTCAAGTAACTAGAGAGAAACTTTTTCCCTTAGTTTATATATATCTTATTACCGTCGTCACTGTCATAAAAGAAACATTACTAGGTAATAAGTTTAAATCTAGCGACTGACCTAAAAATAATAAAAAGAAAATAATTATAGTGGTTTTTAGTTTATTTTTATTATAATTATATTTATATATATAAATATATAATAAGTTTAAAAGGAATAATTTAAATTCTCAAATAAATTTGTTAAATTAATCATTTTTTGATGGAATTTGTTAAATTAATCATTGATCAATAATGTATTACAGAATATATGGAAATTAATATTCATGTTAAATGCAAATACATAAGGTTAATTAATCATTACTTATTTATCTCTTCATGCCAAATATTACCAGATGACTAACCTTTTTATTATTATTATTATTATTATTATTATTATTATTATTATTATTATTGTAAGTTTTATCTCTTCCACGCACACACATGTTATTCAAGCCATTTTTTCAGACAAACATTTAATGAGTCAGTTTTTTTCTTAATCAAATCATTCCTAATTTGTTGCTGAACCTAGCTATAATTCGTTTGTCAAATAAAATTTTCCTGGTTCTGTCATAGTTCAAAAGTTGCACTTTCATCTCTTTCTGTTATGATATAATGAAACAAAAAATGAGGTAGCAACTTTTTCCCAAAAGGAGGATATTCATTAACATTATGATAATCTAAAGTAATTGTGGTAAATGAAAGATTTACTAGAAAATCCTAAAACAAATAGTAAACCTGCTGGAGCAATTAATTAAGACAGAGATAATTTGCAAATCCATCAAGCTTAACATTTGCTTTCTATGTTACTCTCCCTTAAAATCAGGAAGTTTGAAACTAGCCCTGATCATCAAAGGTATATGGAAAGTTAGCTTCAAATTTTGGAATACGTGGAAAAAAAGCACGTAAAAATTCTATTAATTCATTCAAAAATAATAATAATAAAATCTTTGAGATGAGATTGTAAATGTAAACTATCTATTCTTGAGAAACAGAACTTAGCAAGAGAATAATCATTTTTTCTGCAGATGATTAGACTCACAAAATATTCAAGTACTTACGTAATTGTAATCCAATGTTAATTAGACTCACAAAGTAATTAAATTAAAGAAAATTGCTAGTGCCAAGTGAACCTAAAAAATGATATTCTAATAGAACTGGATTCCCAAACTGATCATATTATACGTTGTTAAATGTGTGCAAAATATTTTCACCAAAATTTGTGCAAAATATTGATTTAGTCCGCACATATCTATAATATATGATAACATAAATCTGATGCTGATCGCTACAGTATTCTACAGTTGCTGTAAGTAAGCATTTCTTTTTACCAAGAAAGTTATGGCACATCTCAATGGGTAGACATCTCAAGCTTTATATTAGGATGAAAATTGAGTCCAAGTTCTATGGGTATCCGTAAAAATTATATGTAATGTGCAGTTTATCAAGTGCAGGTATGAATAATAACTTGCATTTTTTTCATGGGGATGTATACGGGCCCGAGTACGTGCACTATGATGCACAGCCCGCCCCACCCGCACTCACACCAACACATATTAATTAAATTATTTAATAAATTACACCATATATAATTTTATATATTAATTTTATTAAAATATCTAATATATTTATACATATTTTTTAAATTGATATATATATATGTATAGTATATTACATATTAAAAATATTTTTAAAACTGCCTATTTGTGTTTTTTACTTTATAATATATCACTAATTAATGTTAATAATCATTTTTTGCAGATTTTGGAGAATGCTAATACATAATATCCAAGTTTATAAAATAGTGTAATGTGAAAGTATATTGTAATATTTAATAAAAATTTTGAATATTAGATCATGTGTCATGTTTTAGAATATTAACGTATTTTGTTTCAATTTAATTAAAGTTTATGTCATTGATATTTAATAATTATGTTTGGATGATTTTGGAGTAATTTTTCAATTGAATTATTATTTTCTTTAATTAATATTTTTAATTGAGTTATAATTTTCTTTAATTAATATTTATTAATTTAATGAGTTATTAATTTTTCATTTAACTAAATTACAAAAAACGGGCGCAGATATGGACATATAGGTGTCCAACGGGTACGGCGCGCAGGTACGGTCTTTTTCTGAAAAAGTGGGCGTGGGGATGAGCACTATGGTATACCCTGCCCAGAGAATATCAATTGTGATCCCTGTTTGATAGCTTTTATCAACCTGCCAAATGAATGACCCATTTTTGTGTTTTATCTAATATCAAATTGACTTATTAATTTAATATTTTTTATAGACAAAAATTCATCGAATTAGGAGCAATAGGGGTGCTCTAACCCAAATACAAATACAAAGGTTAAAAGAAACTGTAACGTCCTAATTCCCACAACTCATAAATTATGCCCGTTGGAAGCATAAGTACCGATTTTAGGGAATTATACTTCGCGACATTAACAATATTAATAACAGAAATACAGAGTTGCTTAACTAATTAAATCCAACGCTTTATTAAACATAATATGAGTGTTTACATATACAACCATAACATAGATATTACAATACATGTGTCCTAACCAAGCAGAAACATCATGAGAAACACATGTTTTAAATATTCATCCAAAAAGAATATACATCCATGGTATCTCAAAATATAATCAAAACAAAGGGGCTCCTAAATTCGAATGAAACACTAAGCTCCAACTGCACCACAACCTTCAACGGTCTTCCTGGGGATCTAAAATGTAACCCATAAATATGGGGTGACACTAATGCCTCAGTGAGTAAAGCTAAGCATGCATGTGTAGGGTAATGATGAACAATTAATATATGACCATACAAGCATGATATTGAAATAAGAACTTGGGTAACTTAAACAACGATAACATGAACTTGATATAACATGGCTTCTAACCCAGCAGTAGGGATATTATCACTTTCCTGCAGTTAGGCCTGAGCTCAGACTATAAGGGATATCTCCCTTAGGGACATAAAGTTGCCGCCATTACCTGATGGCCGAAGCCTAGTTTAATTTAACGTTAACTTGATGGTCCTAGACCCGTGATGGCCGAAGCCTAACATGATTTGTCTTAACCTTTGAGTTACTTGATAACATGATACATGAATAGTTTTTGCTTGTTTTGGACATGAATCATAAGAATACATTTGCTTAACGTTAAACATAAACATGAGCTATCATACAACCATTCACAATTAATAATCATGCAAATTAGTCTATTCACAAGCAAAGAGAAGGGAGTAAGAAGGGGTAGGGTTCATGAGAGGGATTAGCAGATAAGGTGAAGTGTGTGAGAGCTCTACTCACTTGGAAGTGATCAAGAGAAGAGGAGGAATGAGGTGGTGTGCGAATCCCTGGCTTTCTCTTCCTTCCCCAAGTTCCCAAAGCTCCTTTCTCTCTCTAGGATTCTCTCTTTCTCTCTCTAGAAGTGTGAAAATGGAAGAAAAGTGAGG
Organism: Sesbania bispinosa; assembly: GCA_026901365.1. Lineage (NCBI taxonomy): Eukaryota > Viridiplantae > Streptophyta > Magnoliopsida > Fabales > Fabaceae > Sesbania > Sesbania bispinosa. Next base: position 426,717 of record QLOH01000202.1, read on the forward strand.
AAAATAGCCCTAACTGTGTTTTTAACGAATCCTGCCAATGCGCGCTCTCACTCAGGCGCGCGCTGAGCGAGACCGAGGGGAATTTCATCCAAAAACCCCTATTCTGACTCTGTTTTCTCACTCAGTCTTCGCTCGAGCGAGCCTGGGCGAGAAAAGTAGAGTAAAATTCCTTCATTCCTGCTGATATCCTCGCTCAGGCGCACTCAAGCGAGCCCTGAGCGAGATTACCAAAACAAAAATGCCTTTTTTCTGAGTGTCAAAACTCAAACTCCTAATTTTCACTCTTCTTTGCTTCTAACTTAGTTTTTACTTCCCTTTTTCCTAATTCCTTTTAGAAAACACCTTTCTAATCTTATTTAGTTTATGAAAAGGGTTTATGAAACTTGGGATGTTAAAGAAACAATACCCCAAGTCTAGAATTGTAAAAAGTACTAACTGACACATTACAAATAAAATTACCCCGTGTACAATTGATACAAAACCCATTGCAGCAACCAATGTGATAATTGTCAAACTAAGCCAAGAAGCCGCGCGCCGTACAACAATAGTCCATTAGCCAAAAATCAACTCGGGAAATACAAATTAAGAAAAGGAACATGAAAACCCATTACGGTGCACTAGGTATCAAACCAACAAACGTGAAAATTTCCAAAGAAGCAAAAGTCAGGCATTTTTGTATATTCAGAAGCGGTAATAGCCAAGATCCTAATCATGATAGCAAGTAAAGATAAAAAAAATAGCAGAAGCTTCACAAGTAAAGTCCAAGATATTGATCAAACTCGGTGAAAATTTAAACATACCACAACAGGAAATGATACTTCTTAATTTAATATATGACACAAATATTTAATACGTACTCACAAAAATTAATTTAATTTATAAAATATTCAATAAATTTGGAACAATCCCATGTAAAAAATATAAATACTCATTCCATTTAATAAAAATATATTTAATATTGGATTTATAAGGATTAGTTTAAACTTTATATGTAAATATCATCCAATACTATCCACATAGATTGAAACTCTCCTTATTATTTGAATTTTTTCATTTAAATTCTCAAAACGTATTAATGAAAAACTCAACAATAATTTTTCTATGATAGTCTCCTTATCTTTTTATTTTTTTATTAAGTTTTACAACATATAATCTTTGATACTTAATTATTTTAGTTATGTTACAAATATAAATAAAATAAAAATATTATCTCGTGCAATATAAAAGTGATTAAAATATTAACTAATTACTTATATATCTAATAAATGTACGTAAAATGACATAAAACACACACACACATATTTTGTAACGCCCCAATTTCACAAACCTAGAAATAATGTCTGTTTGCATATTCCTAAATTTATCGAATTATTTTTCGTGACATTACTGATATTGTCAAACAATACACTCAATGCTTCATGTGATTCCAACGGTTTCATAAGCGTAAATTTTATATACATAATCCAAGAATTATAGTTTAAATGCCACCTAGCTAATGGCTTAAAATAAAATACTACTAATCTATAGTAAAATTTAATATATGACACAAATATTTAATATTTAAAATAACAAATCATGTATCATAATTTATAAATAAATCTTAATATCATTTCGTTATGATTTATTAAGAATAATTAAAATTATATATTTTAAATTTAACATGTACTTCATAAAAATAATTTAATTTATAAAATATTCAATAAATCTAGAACAATCTCATGTAAAAAATATAAAGGCTTAAATATGTTTTCCGTCACCGAAGTTTCGGTCAACCTGGGTCCGCGTCCCTGAAGTTTAATTCCTTTGTTTTATATCCCTGAAGTTTCTAAAACCATTAACAGATGTCCCTGCCGTTAAGAAGGTCTGTTAACTTGCTGACTTGGCTTTCTAATCTGCCACATCACCCCTTAAAGACCTGGCCCACTCACATGACATGGAGTCTGACTCATAATATTTCATTTTATTAATAATTATTTTTAATTAAAATTATTATAAGACCCAATTGCAAGTTTATTAGGGTTTTCTGGTAGGCAGCTTTTTCTTCTCCATACCCAAATCGCGATTGATCCCCCATCTGTGAGACGAAGACGAAGAGCTATCTTCTCTGCCAGTGGTCGCGTTTTAAGTGTGTGATGAAAGGAGGCGGTTCATACTCTCAGAAGAACAGTGGAAGATGCACATCGTCTTCTTCGTCGATATCGCGTGCGAGGAGATGTCGTTGTGGAGAGAACTTGATTTTGTTCACCTCAAACAGCGAAAAGAATCCTGGAAGAGACTTCTGGAGGTGTCGATTGTGGGATGTAAGTTTCATTCCCTTCTTCCATTTGTGCTCATATACGGGTTTGATTTCTTAATGTGTGTTGTGTTTTTGGTAGATCCAAATGAGCTGTAATTATTTCCAGTGGGCTGATGAAGAACTCCCTGAAGGAACTGCTATGCGTACTGATAATTCAGTGGAAGAGATGAAGATGAAGATTTCGAAGCTGAGGTTGAAACTTGCTGCAGAAAGGAAAAGTAGGAGGATGAAGTTGTTTTTGTTGTATTGGCTTGGGCTGTCACTTTTCTAGTGTGTATGTTTTGTGCACTGAATTGTAATTGCAGGGTTTGATGAGTGAGTTTTTGAGGAGTTAGGGAGAGAAAGAGGGGAATAGTGTATTATGTTGGGTAGAGCAATTTGCTTAATGTTGTTCCCTGTCCCCACAACAACAATGTATTTGTTGTCTTTTGTTATCAATGAAATCTATTTTGGTGAAAAATGATTAAAGTATGATGTTAATTTTGTGCTCTAATTTGAAAATTCAACAAGTTTGGAATAGGACATTTGTTTAATTAAAGGTTAGCACATGAAGCCAATTCCATTTGTTATTATGTGTCATATTGGCACTGTTAAACATTGACAGGTAAGCACTCCATGTCATTTCCATTGATAATAATGTGCCATATAGGCACTAATACACATATGTAGCATGTGTCTGAACTCAACTACAGTCAGCATTACATGTGCTCAAAAGTGAGAGTTAAAAATCAGCAAATGCTATGCTTAAAAGCAAAGTACCATAGCATGTTCCTAAAAAGACAAAAAACCACATATCATATAGAAAAGAAATAATGTCACTACACAATCTCCCAAAAAAGGTCACATGGTTGGACTACTTTTTCCTACATATTAAAAATTGAGACCATGTGCTCAAAAGGTACTGTCTCCAGGGTGCACTGCCTTCTTTGTCCTTGTTTGCTTCATTGCTTGAACCACTTCCTCTAGCTTCATTCAATGCAGTTGTTCTACCATCTCTTCCATCAGTTTTTAGATCTTCAAGTGATTCACCTTGAGTTGGTAGAGGTGGCTGCACAGTTGGTACTTGGGTTGAGGTTGCTGGAATCTGTGCTGTTGTTGGTGGGAGTTGAGTTGAGGGAGATGGTCCTTGGGCTGACTCAGCTGCTCGCAGATTATTTTTATGTTGTTCCTGAAATAACAGTTAATTAGCTTGGTCTTAAGTAAGGAAAAATGTTTACATCTGTTGAATATCTCTTACCCAAACTCTACTCATTTCTCTAACTAATTGCCCAACTGTCATGTTCCTTGCAAATTCTGGGATTGCTGGCCCTGTTTGGTTAGATTTCTTTCTTCCCTGTAAGGTTTAACAATAAACCATTTAAGTAATAGTTTCAGAAGTAGACCATGTTTAGGAATAAATGCATTATGGTTGTTGGTTGTTGGTTTAGGAATTACTCTTTTTGTTGTACTTCCTCCTGTGCTCACTGGTTTTTTAGATTGTGCATGAGGCTTTGGTTGTTGGTTATCAGATTTCCTCTGCATATAATGTAAGTGAACTGGTTAGATAAGAGCTACATTTAACATTGATGTTTCAGCATATTTTGAACTCATTGATTTTATACCTTATTAGTATTGGCTTTGCTTGTAGATGTTGTAGCAGTCTTGCCACTGGTTTCATTTGATTTTTGAGAGGCCAATGCAGATCTTGTCACCCTTGTAGTTGCCTGGGAATTCTGTGACTGCTGGGAACACATTGGTTGCTTACCTTTGTCTTTTACCTGGGATTTCTTGGTCTTTTGGGTGTGCTTAGTTGCAGCTGGTTGTTTGGATTTAGCCTTACTCTATAAAAGCAGAAAATGCAATGGTTAAATGGTTAGATATACCCTGAAATATGTGCATGTATGTAATGCAGAATCAATTTACCTTGTTTGTTCTCTGTTGGGATTGTTGGCTGACATTTGGTTCCCTTCTACTAGATGTACCCTGATTTTTTGTATAGGATTTAGTTTGCTGCACAGTATGCATATAACATATTCAATATAGGATTACATTAAGGAATGCATGTCTAACCTGTTGTGATCCAGTTGCAGGTCTCTGTGTGCTGTTTTGAGTTTGCTAAACTTGTGTCTCAACTCCCTATGTTGATCCATCTTCATTCCCTGGGTCATTATCTTGCTCAGTTGGCTACACTGGTGGCTGTGTACAGCTTCTGCTATTGTGTCCCAGCTGTTGACACCTACTGCATATGGTGGTTGTATTAGATCTCTTCAACTTAGTTGGATTGTTGTCTTCATCTGGCTCCCTCCTTCTGAGTTTCTTGGGCCTACCAGGACCAGGTTTGTATGCAGGTGGTAGAATCAATTCACCACCAGTTTTGGGCCATAATTGTTCTCCATTTATTGGAGCAATGACTTGACCATAGGTGAGTTCATATGCAGACCTTTTGTAATATGCATGCACATAAGTTTTTGGATCCTCTCCCTTGTAGGTGATAACTGCAACAACATGCTTACAAGGGATCCCTACTAGTTCCCAAAAATTACATGTACAAGATTTTGTGGTCAAATTAACTATGAATCTATCCCTCCCAACAGTGTGTCTTACCTCAAATCTCAACTCACCTGCCCATGTAGCCAACCAATTCCCACTATACTCAATTTCCTTATCAAGTCTTTTCCTAGGTTTAGGCATGATATCTCCCTCATATTTATCTAGCTTTTCCTTCAATGCAGCAAATCTACCCATTACATAGGTTCTCATCCACTCAAACATTGTGATTATGGGTTTATCCTTAGCAAGTAAAATTGTGCTATTAAATGATTCAGACAAGTTATTCATGAGTACATTACACCTAGGGTAAAAACTAAATGCATGCTTACACCATGATTTAGTTGGTATTGCCTTCAGCTAATCATATGCTTTTTGGTCTAATTGTCTAATTTGATCCATCTTCTCCTCCCATGCTTGAATGTATGTTGATTTTGCAGCACCCATCATCAAATCTCGTAGCATTGTCCCTCCTCCAAATTTTTTCTTAAAGTTGGCATATAGGTGTCTAAGACAGAACCTATGCTCAACCCCCTCAAGCAATTCCTCAAAAACTGGTATCAAGCCCTGCCACAGTGATATAAAGCACATAAGTACAATGGAAAATACAATATTAAATTACAAATAATTGAAGGTTTAAGATAATATACCTTCTGCTGGTCAGATATAAAAACCCATCTGTTGGTCCTCACATCACCAATATCCTCAAGCAATAGTTGTAAAAACCATCTCCATGACTCCTTTGTTTCTGTCTCAACTACTGCAAAAGCAAGTGGGAAGTATTGATCATTAGGATCTCTTCCCACTGCTATCAAAAGTTGTCCACCATACTGTGTTTTTAGATGGCATCCATCTACACCAATGAAAGGCCTACAACCTTGCACAAATCCTTTCTTGCAGCCCTCCAAGCACATGTAAAAACTACCAAATCTTGAAGGCAATTCTGTTGACAATCTCTCCAACTGGATCTTGCATGTATTTCCCATACTAACCCTCCTCAACTTTGCACTATAGTCCCCATAATAAGGTGTATTGCTGGCTGGCATCACCTTCAACAATGTTAATAGCATACCTTCTTGCCCTCCATGCCTTCCACTCACTAACCCCTGCACTGTAATTCCTCTTGACATCATCAATTATCTCATTAAGTGACATCCTGGTTGAACTCCTAAATTTGTCCACTATTACTTTGTCAATCCACTTAGAACTTGCATTTTTGTTATTAAACACCCTGCCACACCTATGCCTCCCCACCAATGTCTTTATTCTAAAGGTTTCACTACCACCCACTTTACTGCACAGTACAGTAAAAAACACTTCCTTGTACACACTGCCCTTGCCCGGACTAAGTCATTTTTTACAAATTTCACTTGTTTACCATTGAGAATACTGTGCTCAACCATTGCATCTTTGAACTCATTGATTGAACCAAACTCCATACCCAATCTCCACTTAAAAGTCTTGCACATCTCTGCCTTCTGATACCTTTAATACTTGTTTCTTGTCTCCTCATTGCCATCAAGGCTTTCAACATCATTGCCCTCCATGTTGTGCATATTAGCAACATCAGGTGGAGCAAAACCACCAACATTAGCATTGCCATTCCCAGAAGCAACCCCACTTCTTTCTCCTGCATATCCAGCATCATTTTGTGCATTCCTCACCCTTTCATTCAAATCTGCCTCAACCTGACCCACTTCAGGCATACTAAAACCATCATCAGCACCTATTGCCCTCTCCTCCTCACTGTCATCAAAGTGTACATCCCTTACAGAATCCTCACTACAGTCACTATCAACCCCTTCAGGATCAACATTTGGTTCAACCCCTTCAAGATCAACATTTGCTTCAACCACTTCAGGATCATCAATTGGTTCAACCCCTTCAGGATCAACATTTGGTTCAACCACTTCAGGATGAACATTTGGTACAACCCCTTCAGGATGAACATTTGGTTCTTCATTCAAATTATCAACAGGTTGGCTAGGCATTGGTGCACTCCCTATTTCAGAATTTTGGACAGTAACAAGCACCTCATTTACATTCACATTGCACTCATTCACTTCCACATCATTCACCTGCACCTCATTCACTTCCATATCATTCACCTGCACCTCATTCACTTCAACCTCATTCACCTGCACATTTTCTTCCACTGTTCTGTTAGCAATAAGGGGAACATTTACAGGGAGGAAATTGGCCATATTACTCAAACTGTGCTCTAAGTAAATTTCCATTTCACATTTTTTATTTTCAGCAATAGTGGTCAACTCAAGTGCATCTTCATCATTCATCAATTGTTTTAACCCTTTCTTATAAGTAGCCCATTTCTCCTTCCACCACATAATCACCTTGTCTACATAACCCAAATCCTTAGCTGAGCCTAATGCTTCAAAGTAGGACCATGTGTCCATGTCCAGCCCATGGAACACGTGAATCTCTCCCCCCTTATAATGAAGTCTAGGTTTCAAAACAAATTTACCCATATGGTAAAAAGCAACCGAGAACCCCATTCCTACAAAAGTGCATACATAGAAAGCATTAAAAAAACAAACCACTCCATGTGCTACACTGTATACGAAAAAGAAAGGAAAACCCGTGGACCCCACCTTCATTCACAACAACCAACAACAAAACCACTATAATAACCAATGGAAACACACTTACCTGCAGCCCTCACTGTTCGACAATAAACTTCAACGGGACCACGCGACCAGCAACCACGTTCCAATGACAACTTCAACTGGACCACACTATCGTTGCAATGCGAGCAAGAAGGGACAATTTCACCACCTTGAAGGGAGAATACGAACGAGACAATCTCATAAACTTTGTAATTAGGGTTCCAATGTAATCTGTTTTCTACCCCTAGTAATTAGGGACAAATAGGTCTTATAATAATTTTAATTAGAAAATAATTATTAATAAAATGAAATATTATGAGTCAGACTCCATGTCATGTGAGTGGGCCAGGTCTTTAAGGGGCGATGTGGCAGATTAGAAAGCCAAGTCAGCAAGTTAACAGACCTTCTTAACGGCAGGGACATCTGTCAGGGGTTTTAGAAACTTCAGGGATATAAAACAAAGGAATTAAACTTCGGGGACACGAACCCAGGTTGACCGAAACTTCGGGGACGAAAAACATATTTAAGTCAAATATAAAATACTCCTTCCATTTAATAAAAATATATTTAATATTGGATTTATAATGATTAGTTTAAACTTTATATATAAATATCATCCAATACTATCCACATAGATTGAACTCTCCTTATTATTTGAATTTTTTCATTTAAATTTTAGAACATAATAAAAAATTTAATAATTTTACTATGATAGTCTTCTTTTCTTTTAATTTTTTTATGAATTGAACTGTTTCCTCACAGGTTCAAACAAAAACCACGGTTTCTTCGATTTGTAAATTATCCTACTTGAACATATCATTTCGACAATTACCTTGGGGCTTCCGACCGCTGCGGTGGGGCGGTCCTCTAGCCGGAAAAATGCCACGCGCGAACGGAAAATGCCCAGCTTTTTTCGATATGAAATTGCACAAGAATGGAAAGCTCAAACATGAAATTACCTTGGGGCTTCTCGCCGCCATGAAGCCACGCTCCTATGGCTAAAAATTCGTCGGCTACCGTCGCCTATGTTGGTCGTTCCAGGCGGGTCTCCTTTGCGGGTCTGCATGACCTATTTGTTGAGTCTCAAAAATATCATAAGTAAATTATGATGTTTTAAGACAATATAATTCCCAAGTTTTAATGACTAACAAATTTGGGTTAAAATAATTTATCATATATACACATATGTTTTTAATGATTTATCTATGATTTCAGCAAGCCACCATGATCCTACAAAAAGACTTTGAAGTATTTCAACTTGTCTGAGGGATCAAGCCTTCTGAAGGTTCAACCCATCTGAAGTGTTGAAGCCGTCTGAAGTGCCCAACCCGTCTGAAGTGTTGAAGCTGTCTGAAGTCTCAATAATGACGTGGCACCTTTGCTGAAGTTTTGTGAAGACGTTTTCTGAGTCTCTGCTGCACGTACCTTTTCAAGCATATTTATGGCAAGGAACACAGAGGTCTTTCCTGGTGTTTTTGAAATTCATACACCACTGGGGAAATTCCTGCAACGGAGCCTCTGCAGCAGCATTTGAAGCAGCTTTTTGGCAGGTGCAACCTTGTACTGTGTCAGAAATGTCAGGACTCTCAGAAGCATGTCTCACAACAGATTAAATAGCATTTAATGCTATCTCTAAACGGTGGTTTTTCAATGGACTGAAGTCTGGGTATAAATACCCCTCATGAAGACCATCACAAGTGCAAAAGGATTTCATATTCAAGAAAATCAAAGAGAAACAAATCGCTGCCAGTTTTTACCCTGTAAAAACTCTGATAATATTCTTTGTACACACATTTGTATATCCTGAGTATACCTCAGTTATCTTTGTACATTGTATTTGTTTGAGCTTAAAAACTGGTTTAGTTTAAAAGCTTAAACTTATCTTTCTCTGTAAAATTGTTCTTGAGCCTGGAGAGGCTTGTTGTCTAGAGAATACTTGTCTGTAAGATCCTGGAGAGGCATGGCTGTAAAGAATACTTGGTTGTAGAGCCTAGAGAGGCTTGTTGTCTAAAGAGTACTTGTCTGTAAGAGCCTGGAGAGGCTTGGCTGTAGAGCCTGAAGAGGCTTGGCTGTAGAGCCTGAAGAGGCTTGACTGTAAAAGAATACTTGTAATCTTTGTGAAAGATTAAGAGAAAATCCAAGTGCTAGTTGGCATTGGGACTGGACGTAGCTCATAGTGGTAGTGAGTGAACCAGGATAAATTCCTTGGCTAAGTTTTCTATCCCTTAACTCTTGTCAATTCGTTTATACTAATTTAAGGGTGTTGAAAAGCAATTCTAAATATTTTAAAAGCTAAGAAACCTTTTAAAATACATTTTCAGAAGTTGTCTTAAAAACTTCAGACAGCCCTCAAAAACCTGCCTGAAACAGTTTTATACTTGTTGCTTTGAAAAAGCTTTCAAAAATATTAAGAAACACTATTCAACCCCCCTTCTAGTGTTTCCCTGTGTTTCTACACTATTTTCCTGTTATCCGGGTGAAGAATTATTAAGTTTTTCCAACATATAATCTTTGATACTTAATTTTTTAGTTATGCTATAAATATAAATAAAATAAAAATATTATCTTGTGCAATATACGAGTGGTTAAAATATTAACTAATTATTTATATATCTAATAAATGTACGTAAAATGACATAAAACACACGCACACATATATATTTCATATAAAATATGAATTTAATTAAAGGGTATTTTTGTACGAGGTCATTAAATAGGGTAAAATTAGTTAAGATTTGCTTATATTTTGGACCACCATAAGTGGATTTTTTGTTGCTTATATTCGGGTCCGGAGGGAGTACTTTCCAACAAATCCCAAAACTTCCTTGGAGAAGTTTCTTTCAACATTGTAACTTTAATTTGTAGAGCTAGTGCCAATCGAATTATGCTCACGACCCTTTTCTGGATTATACCTTATTCTGATTCTTTCATCTCACTAGGTTTTTCCTCTCCAAATGTGACACCCTTCTACCCCAACTCTTATAAAATAACGTAGCGGAAGACTTTCGGAAATAACAAGATCCCATTGGGTAAAAAGGTCCACATAACTCTTTATTAAAAACCTCATTATTTCAAAACCATAAAAATAATAGAAATAGAATTCAAATGTGCTCAAATACTTAAGCAGCGGAATCTCTAAAAATAAAATAGTTAAACAACCTACTCGCCGTGCAAGGCATCCAAAACGGTTTATAAAAATCTCCTAAACAAAACATAAAGAAAACACCCCATGACTATGCCCTGATGTCACATGTACCAGAGCAACACTCCCGTTAATCAAAACTCGACACCAAATGTGTCATCATCAGCACCTGAAACAACAACAGTAACGGTGAGGAAAGAGCTCTAACTCATACATACACATAGGAGGTTACCCTATCCTCAACACACATAGCAAACATCATATTCATCTATACACATAATCATTCATCAATCAACTCACAACATTCCAACATCAATTCACAATCTCTTCATAAGCGCCATATATTCATTCAACGTTAACAAATCTCCGAACTACACTCGCCTCTCTCTAGGCTCATGCAATCAAGTACAACAACATAATTCACACAATTATATGCAACAAGTATTTATTCATCATTAGCAACTCCCTGAATTACACTCGCCTCTCTCTAGGCTCATGCACTCGAGTACAACAACTTAATTCACACAATTATATGCAACAAGTATTTATTCATCATTAGCAACTCCCCGAAATACACTCGCCTCTCTCTAGGCTCATGCAATCGAGTACAACAACTCCCCGAATTACACTTGCCTCTCTCTAGGCTCATGCAACCGAGTACAGCAACTCCCCGAATTACACTCGCCTCTCTCTAGGCTCATGCAACCGAGTACAACAACTCCCCGAATTACACTCGCCTCTCTCTAGGCTCATGTAATCGAGTACAACAACTCACATGCTCAATGCATAAACAACATCATAAGATTAAATATATAACATCATCATCACAACATTGATCATCAACCCTATTATCATATTAATCATCTATCATCAAGGATACACTCATATCATCGTTATCATACCAAAATTCAGGTATAGCAACTACCATCAATTATTAAGATCACCAAAATCACTCTGGTAATCGATTACATGCCACCTGTAATCGATTACCTACAAACAACGTCTCTGGTAATCGATTACAACACCCTCGTAATCGATTACCTGCAAGCAAACACACTGGTAATCGATTACCACACAGCTGTAATCGATTACCTGCAAACAATCTCTCTGGTAATCGATTACCATAACTCTGTAATTGATTACCAACACACAAACAACACTTTTGGGTTGCCCAGAACACACTGGTAATCGATTACCACTCCTGATAATCGATTACTTGCGACGCTGATCGCAAATCTTGCGATCTCCACCAATCTTAGACCACTCAATTCAATCTCTAATCAATCCCTTTCATCAAAACATCATTTATAAACACTAATATTCATCAAAACTCAATAAAACCCCAATTATTTCACAGAATTCGTCATTAATCACCAAAGCCCCAATTCATCAAACCCTATATTCATCCCCTTTCATCATTATCAATATCCTCTTTGATTTCACCCAAGAATTCAGCAAGAATCATCAAATTAATCATCAATTAACAGTTATCAACATCCATTCTCAACAGATACAAATATTCCATCGAATTTAGAACCTTAGATGGGTCTTATGGTTGCCCACCGCTACCCAACAACTCTCTACATGCACATACAAGGAACACCATTTTTCCCCCTGTTACCTGGAAGTGAAGATCAACTGCAACAATCCTTGATGCTTGGTTACTCGGTAGCAACTTCTTCTTGAGATGTGGTTTCTCCCCTCCTCGGCTCTTCGCTCTTTGACGATTTGAAAAATAAGGATTAGGGTGATCTATTAACCCCTCCTTACTAAAATTCCTAATTGGGCTTGGGCCCACTCTCAACCCCCTTATCCTCTTTTAGAATTAAACTATCTTATGAATAAAACTCATAATAATATTAATCCTATTATTTATTCACCTATTTAATTAATTATTTCCTCTACCCATTTATTTAATTTAATTATTATTTATCTTAATAAAATTTAGGATGTTACAACTCTCCCCTCCTAAAAGAAAATTCGTTCTCGAATTTTACCTGAAGCGAACAACTCTGGATAGGACTCCTTCATCTTCTCTTCAAGTTCCCAAGTAGCACTCTCGGGTGTAGGTCCTCCCCAGATTACCTTAACTAAAGGAATTTATTTACCTCGAAGTTGTTTCACCCTTCGATCCTCAACTCTCACCGGCATGGTTTCCACCGTCAGGTTTTCCTTAATCTCAAGATGATCCGACTCGATCACATGCGAAGGATCATGCATGTATTTCCGGAGTTGAGAAACATGGAAAACATTATGAAGGTTTGACAAGTGTGGAAGTAAAGCAATCTGATAGGCAACATTGCCGACTCTTTTGAGAATTTGGTAAGGACCAATGAATCGAGGTGTAAGCTTTCTAGACTTTAATGCCCTACCAACCCCAGTCCACGGAGTGACTTTCAGGAATACATGGTCCCCTTCTTTGAATTCTAACTCTTTCCTTCTCTTATCAGCATAGCTCTTCTGTCTACTCTGGGCTGTCCTCATCCTCTCCTGGATTATCCTAACCTTATCAGTGGTCTGCTGTACTATCTCAGGTCCTAATGCAAGACTCTCACCCGGCTCACACCAACACAAAGGGGTTCTACACCTCCTACCATACAATGCCTCATAAGGCGCCATACCTATCCTAGAGTGAAAGCTATTGTTATAGGTAAACTCTATCAAAGGTAAAAAGCTATCCCAACTTCCCCCTTGGTCCAACACACAAGCTCTAAGCAAATCCTCTAAGGATTGAATGGTTCTCTCGGTCTGACCATCAGTCTGAGGGTGATAAGCTGAACTAAGCCTAAGCTGGGTCCCCAAGGCCTGCTGCAAACTCTCCCAAAATCTAGAGGTAAACCTGGGATCTCTATCTGAAACTATACTAGATGGTATGCCATGCAACCTCACAATCTCACTGATGTACAACTGATCTAGTTTCTCTAAGGAATACTTAATGTTAATGGGAAGAAAATGTGCACTCTTGGTTAACCTATCCACAATAACCCAAATAGAGTCATGCCCTCTAACAGTCTTAGGCAAGGCAACTACAAAGTCCATGGAAATACTATCCCATTTCCACCCAGGTATACTTAAGGGTTGGAGCAATCCTGAAGGTTTTTGATGTTCTACCTTAGACTTTTGGCACACTAAACAAGCACTCACAAACTCTTTTATGTCTCTCTTCATCCTAGGCCACCAAAACACTTTCTTCAAATCCTGATACATCTTAGTCGATCCTGGGTGGAAACTAAGCGTACTTCTATGACCTTCTTCTAACACTAACCGCTTAATGCTAGGCTCGCTAGGCACACACACCCGGTCTCCAAATCTCACTACCCCATCGGTACCTATCACAAACTTTCCACCATTACCTCCTTCTATAGCTTCTCGCCTACTTACTAAAAAGGGATCCTCTAACTGAGCCTTACTAATATCCTTCAACAGATCATTACTTACTCTGGTCATTCCTAGCCTCACACCATTAGAAGTCACTTCATAGGCTAAACTCAAATCCCTAAATTGGGTTAAAAGATCCATTTCCTTAATCATTAGGGAACTAACATGGATAGACTTCCTACTTAAAGCATCAGCTACTACATTAGCCTTACCGGGATGGTAACTCAACTCAAAATCATAATCCTTAAGAAACTCTAACCACCTCCTCTGCCTCATGTTCAGCTCTTTCTGGTCAAACAAATACCTAAGGCTCTTATGGTCACTAAAAACCTCAAATCTTGAACCATACAGATAATGCCTCCATATCTTCAACATAAACACTACGGCTGCTAACTCTAAGTCATGGGTAGGATAGTTCCTCTCATGGATTTTCAATTGCCTAGAAGCATAAGCTACTACTTTACCTTATTGCATCAACACCCCACCTAAACCCATCTTAGATGCATCACAGTACACTACAAAGGATTTGCTAAGGTCAGGTAATACTAACACTGGTGCACTAGTCAACTTCTCCTTAAGGGTTTGGAAACTAGTCTCGCACTTACTGTTTCATACATAGGCAACTCCCTTCCTAGTCAACTCGGTCAAAGGCAAAGCTAACTTAGAAAACCCTTTTATGAATCTCCTATAGTACCCAGCCAACCCAAGGAAACTTCTAATCTCACTCACAGACTTAGGAGCCTCCCACTTAAGCACGGCTTCTACCATAGAAGGATCTACACCTATACCTCCCTTAGAAATTACATGGCCTAAGAAACTTACTTCTTCTAACCAAAACTTACCTTTAGATGTTCCTCATGCTCCTCCTTAGTTTTGGAATAAATTAGTATATCATCTATGAAGACAACTATGAATTTATCCAAATAAGGGTGAAAAATCCTGTTCATGTAATCCATAAAAATTGCAGGAGCATTAGTTACACCGAAAGGCATTACCAGATACTCATAATGTCCATACCTAGTTCTAAAAGTTGTCTTAGGTATATCCTCTTCCTTAACTCTAATCTGATGATAGCCCGACCTAAGATCTATCTTGCTAAACACACATGCCCCCACTAATTGATCCATCAGGTCATCAATCCTAGGCAAAGGATACCTATTCTTAATGGTTACCTTATTCAACTGGCGGTAATATGTACATAACCTCATGCTACCATCCTTCTTCTTCACTAACAACACAGGTGCTCCCCAGGGTGATACACTAGGCCTCACAAACTTCTTTTCTAACAAGTCTTCTAATTGCTTCTTAAGTTCTGCTAACTCTATGGGTGACATCCTATATGGTGCAGGTGAAATCGGTCCCGTACCTGGTACTAAGTCTATAGAAAACTCTATCTCTCTCTCCGGTGGTAGACTAGACACATTATCTGTAAACACCTCAGGATACTCACACACTACAGGTATCTCACTAACAATAGTACTACTCTCAGATTTCAAAGAAGCTAAAAGCATGTAAACCTGGGCATCTTCCCTTAGAGACGCCTTTACTTGGTTGGCAGTCAAAAGGTCCTTATTCTTACTCTCAACAGGGTGACCAAACACAAAAGATTTATCAGCACAGTTTAAAAGGACGTAATTGGAAGATAACCGGTCCATACCAAGAATGATATCTAGTTGACTTAGAGGCAAAAAAATCAAATCAACTAGGAATTCTTTATCATTAATACGAATAGAACAGTTTAGGCACACATCAGACGTAGAAACTGACCCACTAGCTGGCGTTTCCACACTCAATACAAAAGGCAAAGAAGAAATAGGCAATTTTTAACTTAGACACACAAGCATGTGATATGAAAGAGTGAGTCGCACCAGAATCCGGCATCCCCTGATAACATGAACGCAGCCAACGTAACCTTGTGCACCAACGGGCAGTCCATCACTCTAAAAATCTTCTCGATCTCGAAGATCCATTCAGCAGCACCATCGGGGTCATAACTCCCACGAAAAGTAGGTGGATGGTTCCTCTGGAACCGCGCAAGCCAATCCACCTCATGATGTTGGTTTAGGTTGCCAACAGCCTGTGCCATAGCCATTAAGGCTTCAGCAATCACACGATCATTCCTACCCCCAACCATTACTCTTCTTATTTACAGAAAAGTAAATAAGTCACACAAATAATCCAATCAAAACAAACAGCACAATGAGTTCAATCACATAACACATCAACATCACAGAAGCACAATAGACTCATACTCAAGGCCGGTGAACCGACCTGCTCTGATACCAACTAATGTGACACCCTTCTACCCCAACTCTTATAAAATAACGTAGCGGAAGACTTTCGGAAATAACAAGATCCCATTGGGTAAAAAGGTCCACATAACTCTTTATTAAAAACCCCATTACTTCAAAACCATAAAAATCATAGAAATAGAATTCAAATGTACTCAAATACTTAAGCAGCGGAATCTCTAAAAATAAAATAGTTAAACAACCTACTCGTCGTGCAAGGCATCCAAAACGGTTTATAAAAATCTCCTAAACAAAACATAAAGAAAACACCCCATGACTATGCCCTGATGTCACATGTACCAGAGCAACACTCGCGTTAATCAAAACTCGACACCAAATGTGTCATCATCAACACCTGAAACAACAACAGTAACGGTGAGGAAAGAGCTCTAACTCATACATACACATAGGAGGTTACCCTATCCTCAACACACATAGCAAACATCATATTCATCTATACACATAATCATTCATCAATCAACTCACAACATTCCAACATCAATTCACAATCTCTTCATAAGCGCCATATATTCATTCAACGTTAACAAATCCCCGAACTACACTCGCCTCTCTCTAGGCTCATGCAATCAAGTACAACAACATAATTCACACAATTATATGCAACAAGTATTTATTCATCATTAGCAACTCCCCGAATTACACTCGCCTCTCTCTAGGCTCATGCACTCGAGTACAACAACTTAATTCACACAATTATATGCAACAAGTATTTATTCATCATTAGCAACTCCCCGAAATACACTCGCCTCTCTCTAGGCTCATGCAATCGAGTACAACAACTCCCCGAATTACACTCGCCTCTCTCTAGGAACATGCAACCGAGTATAACAACTCCCCGAATTACACTCGCCTCTCTCTAGGCTCATGCAACCGAGTACAAAAACTCCCCGAATTACACTCGCCTCTCTCTAGGCTCATGCAACCGAGTACAACAACTCCCCGAATTACAATCGCCTCTCTCTAGGCTCATGTAATCGAGTACGACAACTCACATGCTCAATGCATAAACAACATCATAAGATTAAATATATAACATCATCATCACAACATTGATCATCAACCCTATTATCATATTAATCATCTATCATCAAGGATACACTCATATCATCATTATCATACCAAAATTCAGGTATAGAAACTACCATCAATTATTAAGATCACCAAAATCACTCTGGTAATCGATTACACGCCACCTGTAATCGATTACCTACAAACAATGTCTCTGGTAATCGATTACAACACCCTCGTAATCGATTACCTGCAAGCAAACACACTGGTAATCGATTACCACACAGCTGTAATCGATTACCTGCAAACAATCTCTCTGGTAATCGATTACCACAAGTTTGTAATCGATTACCAACACACAAACAGCACTTCTGGGTTGCCCAAAACACACTGGTAATCGATTACCACTCCTGGTAATCGATTACTCGCGACGCTGATCGCAAATCTTGCGATCTCCACCAATCTTAGACCACTCAATTCAATCTCTAATCAATCCCTTTCATCAAAACATCATTTATAAACACTAATATTCATCAAAACTCAGTAAAACCCCAATTATTTCAAAGAATTCGTCATTAATCACCAAAGCCCCAATTCATCAAACCCTATATTCATCCCCTTTCATCATTATCGATATCCTCTTTGATTTCACCCAAGAATTCAGCAAGAATCATCAAATTAATCATCAATTAACAGTTATCAACATCCATTCTCAACAGATACAAATATTCCATCAAATTTAGAACCTTAGATGGGTCTTATGGTTGCCCACCGCTACCCAACAACTCCCTACATGCACATACAAGGAACACCTTTTCCCCCTGTTACCTGGAAGTGAAGATCAACTGCAACAATCCTTGATGCTTGGTTACTCGGTAGCAACTTCTTCTTGAGATGTGGTTTCTCCCCTCCGTGGCTCTTCGCCTCTGACGATTTGAAAAATAAGGATTAGGGTGATCTATTAACCCCTCCTTACTAAAATGCCTAGTTGGGCTTGGGCCCACTCTCAACCCCCTTATCCTCTTTTAGAATTAAACTATCTTATGAATAAAACTAATAATAATATTAATCCTAATATTTATTCACCTTTTTAATTAATTATTTCCTCTACCCATTTATTTAATTTAATTATTATTTATCCTAATAAAATTTAGGACGTTACACCTAAGGCACAATCAAGACCATGTTGGACTAAATAGTCTTGGATTGTGCATTGCCATAAGGAGAAGTTCATCCTCCCATCAAACAAAATAACATCTAACTTCAACGTAGTCATAGCACTGCACTGGCCCACATTAGATCAGACAATGTTGCAACCACAAAGCATACTAAGAATTTAGAATCCCACCATACCAATGGCTTTGATACCTTGGGTACCAGAGAGGAAGAGAGATCTCTGAAGGGAATCAAGCATGTGGTCAGGGTGCAGCGGAAATAAATAGATTCCCTCCCTTGTTATAATCGTTTTGCGAAAACACGAATCAAGGCAAAAAGGTATTGAAACGAAAGGTCGTACCTTATTAGGATTATAAACGAGGCAAGTGTAGCCACGTCTCTATTAGTATCCATGCCAACAGCCAGACTAGGATTCTCTCCTCAGCTCTGCTAGTAGCCTCAGAAAGTAAGAAGCTATTGCTCATATATTTGGGGTAGAGCATCTTATGCTCTATTTATAGAGTGGTGGCTAGGGTTTTACCCCCTCACTCACTTAACCCTCACACTTATGGGCCTGGCCCATTATGTTATAATAATTCTAATTAAATTAAATTAGAATTATTATCATTTTCCTAGTGGCTTGTTGTATGCGTGTTACCCAATAGGATTTTAATATTTGGTTATGATATTAAAATAAAACTCTTTTTATATTTAATATCATAAATAGTGAGCGGTATCTAGCAACACATCACTATCCAAATTTATTATAATAATTTATATGCTCTGTACCTTTGTCCAAATATCTAATTGAACACAAGGGCATGAATTGTGTCAACCTTGTATAGTTCAATTTATATTTTCTTAATCCCCAAGTAGACTGTACAGAAAATAAATATCTCGTATTTATCCTCTTGAGCATGGTCATGCATTTTGCAGTCTCACTTTATCAAGAGGCCTACAGATATAACTCCTGTTACATAGGAGGGACAAATCCCATCTAGGGCACTCACATTCCTCCACATAATTTATTATATGTCCAAAAATCAACTTTATGATTACCCTGTTACAGATAACGTTTGATGATAATTAAAACATATAATTCCTTATGTAGGAATCGTAGTGATTTCAGGTCGAACGACTTCATATAACATTTATTAAATTAAAAAACGTTCATGACACTTATGTAACAACCCATGCAACGTTCTTAAGGTGGGTCTGTCCAGTACACCATTACTCTTAATGCGTACCTATGTGAGCACATGATATCTCATATCCATGATCTGTGAGATGTGATCATCAATGAATTCACATACTAGTCTAAATGCATCTTTGTCCTAAGATGATATTTGACTAGGGACTATTTTAAGAATAGTTCTTCATAAGATCTCACGATCAAGTCATCTACTTGATTTGTTATGAAGTTTAAGCTTACTATTCTAAGAACAATAATTATATTCTAAAAGAATTAATAAAATGAAATGCCTTTATAAAATAATAATATGATACAAGTGATGGATGTATATATAGGTCTCTAGTGCATACACTAACAATCTCCACTTGCGGAAGCATACCCACAAGAGAAACAGAAAAATAAAGGAATAAACTCATAAATTAACGTGGTTCAGCACCTCTTGCCTACATCCACAAACACGGACAAACATTTTATTACTTCACTTGCAAATTTTAAAAGGAGAAAATTGCAAACCTTGTATTATTTTTGCACGGTAAGATTACAAACCCTCTCTCGACACACAACTACCCAAGTCCCCAATACACCCAAAGACTAGAGTTGTTGTGGTGAGTATACCCAAACTAAGACACCTTATTTATAGTAGTTTCCTACTCACTCCCTTTTTCAAACTAACCGATGTGGGATTTTGGAGTACACCCACCCACTTTGGGCACAACAACTTCCACTCTATTTCATTTCTATTACTTTCATAATGAACAACTCTATTTCTTTTTTATTTTCTTTTTTATTTTTCACTTATTTCTCCTCAACCTACTCTTTCTTTATTTCTCTTCAGTCTATTTTACTCCACCATACCAATCATGGTGTTATTGCTATATCCTGCAAAATTGGTTATTATTATTATTATTAGAAGAGTTGGTTTTGAAAACTTAGAAATTAACACGAGTAATATCTACTTCCTTCAATGCTATCTCTCGTACGGGTACTAAATATATAGTAAAATATGTTTCCTTCCATTAATACTTTCAAAAGGTTGAGAGTCATCCCTCAAGTCTCTGTCTTGTATGCAATACAATTCACCCTCCAGGCCCAGCTAATAATATATTGAGAGCTTAGCTAGCGCAAGAGTGACGAATAGTTCCATGATATGGTAGCTACCTGCGTTGGTCATTCAACCTCACTAGTTAATTAATTTCTTCCTTCCCTGACACCCCATCTATTTGTGGGGTTATTAACAGACTATATACCCAACACTTTCTTCTTATCTGTTATATCATGCCCCCTAAAGCAACTATAATAAATAATAACTTAGACAAAATGTTTGCACACACACACACACTTATCTTATACGATAAGGCTGATTGCAAGTAATATACACAAACACCAGCTATATTTAAAAACTAGTAGGTGACCCGTGCGTTCGCACGGATAAATTGATGGTATAGTTTGTGTTGTCCGTGCTTTACACGAGATAAAATATTAGCTATCATAAATACTTATATATTAAGAGAATATATATTAATATAATAATATAAAAGAAAATTAATGTATGAGAAAAAAAATATAAAAGCAAGACTGTCTCTCATGGTTCAAATAAAAAATAACTCATATAATGAAACAAATTATAGGAATGAATAATTAGTGAAATGATTTAATATAATAAAAAATAAAAAGTGCGATAGAAATAAAAGAACGACAAAAGTAAGTCTCTCCCGTGGAGGATACCTGTTATTCATTGTATAAAACACCATTCCTAAATTGAGAATAAAAAAGCAAAAAAAAAATGGAAGTTTGAAAGCATGACACATTTACTGTGGGAACAATTTTAATATAGAGTAAATAGAATAGATAAAATGATAGGAACGAGGCTATCTCCCGTGGAGAATACCCACAGTTCATAAAAAGATTCTTTCATAATGAAACATATTAATAAAACAAATAATGAGAAAAACTATTTTAATATCATAATAAAAAAAGAAAACGAAAGTGTGATAAAAATAAAAGAAAAAGGAAAACGACGGGATTAAGACGGACTCTCGTGGATGATATCTGTGATTCATAAAAAAATCACTTTACTAACGTGAGAATGAAGAAGAATGATATTATGAGTGAATGATTAATTAAAACACAAACAAAAAGGAGATAAAACACTACAATAGAAGCTAAATAAATGAAAATATGATTTTGATAAAAAAAATGAAAAGAAAGTAAAAAGGATGATACAATTTTTGTCATCGTCCATTCCTGATTCTTTATTACATAAAAACACACATTAGAAAATATAATAAATGTGTTGATGTACATTAAATGTGATATAATAATAATAATAATAATAATAATAATAATAATAAAAGAAAATTAATGTGTGAGAAAAAATAAATTGGTAGGAATAGGACTGTCTCCCGTAGAGAATATTCGCAGTTCATAAAAAAATTCTTTTTATAATGAAACATATTAATAAAAGCGAATAATGAGAGAAAATATTTTAAAATCATAATAAAAATGAAAATGAAAGTGAGATAAAAAAAATAAAAGAAAAAAGAAAATGACATGATTAAGACAGCTTCTCGTGGAGGATCACTTTACTAACGTGACAATGAAGAAGAATAACATTATAAGTGAATGATTAATTAAAAACAATAAAAAGGAGAAAAAATAATACAATAGAAGCTAAATAAATGAATATATGATTTTGATAGAAAAAATGAAAAGAAAGTAAAAAGGATGATACAATTTTTGTCATCGCCCATTTCTGATTTTTTATTACACAAAAAACACACATTAGAAAATTTAATAAACGTGTTGATCCACATTAAATGTATTATAATAATAAAAAAAGGAAAATTAATGTGTGAGAAAAAAATAAAATAATAGGAATAGGACTGTCTCCTGTGGAGAATACCCGCAGTTCATATAAAATTTCTTTTATTATGAAATATATTAATAAAAAAGAATAATGAGAGAAAAATGTTTTAAAATCATAAGAAAAAAAGAAAATGAAAGTGAGATAAAAAATAAAAGAAAAAAGAAAACAATATGATTAAGATTGTCTCTCGTGGAGGATATCTGTGATTAAAAAAACACTACAATAGAAACTAAATAAATGGAGATATAATTTTGATAAAAAATAAAAAGAAAGTAAAAAAGAATGATGTGATATTTTTTAGAGGGAAAGAAAATGACATGATTAAGACTACATCCCTTGGAGGATCACTTTACTAATGTTAGAATGAAGAAGAATGATATTATAAGTGAATGATTAATTAAAAACAAACAAAAAAGAGAAAAACACTACAGTAGAAGCTAGATAAATGAAGATAAGATTTTGATAAAAATGAAAAGAAAGTAAAAAGGATGATACAATTTTTGTCATCGTCCATTTCTGATTTTTTATTACATAAAAACACACATTAGGAAATATAATAAATGTGTTGATGTACATTAAATGTAATATAATAATAAAAAAAAAGAAAAAAATGTGTGAGAAAAAATAAAATGGTAGGAACACGATTGTCTCATGTGGAGAATACCCTCAGTTCGTGAAAAAAATTTCTTTTATAATAAAACATATTAATAAAAATAAATAATGAGAGAAAATATTTTAATATCATAATAAAAAAACCAAATGAAAGTGAGATAAAAGAAAAAAGAAAACCACATGATTAAGACTGCCTCCCGTGGAGGATACCTGTGATTCATAAAAAAACACTACAATAGAAGCTAAATACATGAAGATAAAATTTTGATAAAAAAAGAAATTAAAAAAGATAATAAAAAAAGAAAATTAATGTGTGAGAAAAAACAAAATGGTAGGAACAAGACTGTCTCCAGTAGAGAATACCCGCAATTCATTAAGAAATTTCTTTTACAATGAAACATATTAATAAGAACGAATAATAGGAGAAAATATTTTAATATCATAATAAAAAAAGAAAATAAAAGTGAGATAAAAAATAAAAGAAAAAAGAAAACGATACTTGTGATTCATAAAAAAATACTATAATAGAAACTAAATAAATGGAGAAATATTTTTGATAAAAAAATAAAAAAAAATGTAAAAAGGATAAAAAAAAGAAAATTAATGTGTGAGAAAAAATAAAATGGTAGGAACAGAACTGTCTCCCGTAGTGAATACCCGCAGTTCATAAAAAATTTATTTTATAGTGAAACATATTAATAAAAACGATTAATGAGAGAAAATATTTTAATATCCCAATAAAAAAGAAAATGAAATTTGGATAAAAAAATATAAGGAAAAAGGAAATGACAGGATTAAGACCGACTCCCGTAAAGGATACACGTGATTCATAAAAAAAACACTATAATAGAAGCTAAATAAATGAAAATATATTTTTGATAATAAAAAAAATAAAAAGAAAGTAAAAAGGATGATGTGATATTTTTGAGAGACAAATAAATACTTTTTAGAGTGAAAGTGAGAAAAAAAATTGAGGGAGAAGTAGAAAGATAGAAAAAAGTAATAAATTTAATGAAGAGAGTTTTGGCGGGAAAACTTTTTCTGAGAGAGTGACACATGTCACCAATGTATTTAGTATTAATAGTAGTAAATAGATAGATAGAATAGAATAGAATAAATAAAAAAATATAAGGAAAAAGAAAATGACAGAATTAAGACGGACTCCCGTAAAGGATACCCATGATTCATAAAAAAAACACTATAATAGAAACTAAATAAATGGAAATATAATTTTGATAATAAAAAAATAAAAAGAAAGTAAAAAGGATGATGTGATATTTTTGAGAGGGAAATAAATATTTTTTAAAGTGAAAGAAATTGTTTGAGAAAAAAAATTGAGGGAGAAGTAGAAAGATTGAAAAAAGTAATAAATTTAATGAAGAGAGTTTTGGCGGGAAAACTTTTTCTGAGAGAGTGACACGTGTCACTAATGTATTTAGTATTAATAGTAGTAATAAATAGATAAATAGATAAATAGAATAGAATATATAAAAAAATATAAGGAAAAAAATGACAAGATTAAGACTGACTCCCGTAAAGGATACCCGTGATTCATAAAAAAACACTATAATAGAAGCTAAATAAATGGAAATATAATTTTGATAATAAAAAAATAAAAAGAAAGTAAAAAAGATGATGTGATATTTTGAGAGGGAAATAAATATTTTTTAGAGTGAAAGAATTTTTTTGAGAAAAAAAAATTGAGGGAGAAGTAGAAAGATTGAAAAAAGTAATAAATTTAATGAAGAGAGTTTTGGCGGGAAAACTTTTTCCGAGAGAGTGACACGTGTCACCAATGTATTTAGTATTAATAGTAGTAATAAATAGATAGATTTAGGACAACAACTAGAGAAGGGTTATTTCTTATTACCTTGAAATATCTCATTTTTACATGAATTTTCCCCCACACCTATTAGTATTATTCTATAAATCACTTTGGGTAGTTGTTAATATCACTCTATAAATCACTTTTGTGTTAAACTAAAAAATATATATTGAATTTTATTATGAGTTTAATATATATACACAGTCAGTGTAAATAAATTTTACACAGACATCCAATGATGTTCTGCCACATCATTTAATGAATTTAATAACACATGAGGTATCACATTTATTAAATGATGTGGCAGCACATCATTGGATGTCTGTGTAAAATTTCTTTACACTGACAATGTATATTAATTAAATCCTTTTAGAGTTTAATATATATACATTGTCAGTGTAAAGAAATTTTACACCGACATCCAATGATGTTCTGCCACATCATTTAATGAATTTAATAACATATGAGGTATCACATTTATTAATATCAAATTTAACCAAAATTAATTTTATAAACACTCACTCAAACACACACTTATTGATATCTTGGTTTACATTAATTGGACCAAGGATACTGATACTATTAATTTTAATAGTGTTAGCTTGAATCTAAATGTGATTTTGATGGAAATCAAATATACACTTGATTATTAACGGGGTTGGTAAGTGGTATATATTTGTTTATCCTTGAGTAATGTCTCGGGTTAGCTTCACTATGATGGAAAAATTCCCATTGAAAAAGCTAGCTTCATTATTGAGTAAACTGTCAATTTGGTCCCTGAAAATGTTGCTCGCTATCAAGTTAATCCATAAAATGACATAAACTAAAATTATTGCTTCCGTCAAAGTAGTTCCTCTATTGACAAAAGCAAATATTTCATGGACTACTTTGATAGTGATTTTGTTAATTTTAGGGCTTTATTTGAATTTACCCACTAAGATTGGAAGGATTAAATTGACGGTGACTATCAACTCACTGAGACTGAATTATATTTCTGTTAACAGGGGACTATTTGACGGATGAAATACAGTTTGATCAGGGACTAATTTTTAGTTTTTTATCAATTCAGGAATTAACTTCACAACAAACAAGATTGTCAGGAATTAAATTGATGGATTACTCATTAATTTTTATATGGATGTTCCCTCCCCAAATTGCCTCCCATGAAAAATACATATGTAAAATAGAAAAAAATACACACTTGATCAAAGAAAAATAATAATAATATTATTATTATTGTAGAAAAGAAAGATGAAAAGGTGGCCCATATACCAGAATCACACATACCCACTCATGACAGTACAGCCTCTCAATCTCTCATCATCAGCAATGGTCATGACAGCCCGGGCTTTCAGATACGTGGGCCCCATCTGCATGTGCGTTTCTCCTCTCTTCTATGCACACTGCATTACCTTCCCTTACCTTACCACCCATTCTCCTCGTTTCTCTTATTCTTCCCCCCTCCCTCTTTCTCTGTTGCAGACAACTGAACAAGAAGATGAAGCTGAAGAACCCGACCCATCTCCTAAAGCCCCAAACTTTGGCCATTTTCCTATTTGGGTTCTTCTACGTCGTCGTTTTCGTAACCTCTCAAGACGATGCTTCAGTAATGTTAGCTCTGAAAAACAACCTGAACCCACCCGAGTCATTCGGGTGGTCCGACCCGGACCCCTGTAAGTGGAACCATGTGTCCTGCTCCGATGATAAACGGGTTACCCGGATCCAAATCGGGCGCCAAAACCTCCATGGCACTCTCCCTGATAGTCTTCAGAAGCTTTCGGAGTTGCAGCACTTGGAGCTCCAATTCAACAACTTCTCGGGTCCCCTTCCAACCCTTAACGGGTTAAGCTCCCTGCAAGTTTTGATGGCCAGTAACAACCGCTTCACCGCCATCCCCGCCGACTTCTTCGCCGGAATGTCGCAGCTCATCTCCGTGGAGATCGACAACAACCCCTTTGAGCCTTGGGAGATTCCTCAGTCTCTCCGAAACGCTTCAGCGCTTCAGAACTTCTCTGCAAACTCTGCTAATATCAAAGGTAAGGTACCTGATTTCTTTGGTGCTGACGTGTTCCCTGGCTTGACCCTTTTGCATTTAGCCTTAAACAACCTTGAGGGTGGGTTGCCTTCAAGCTTTTCTGGGTCACAGATTGAGTCTTTGTGGTTGAATGGCCAGAAGAGTGATGGTAAGCTTGGTGGGACTGTTGAGGTTTTGCAGAACATGACTTCTTTGACACAGGTTTGGTTGCACTCCAACGCTTTTACTGGTCCTTTGCCAGACTTTTCAGGGTTGAAAAGTTTGGAGGATTTGAGCTTGAGGGATAACTCCTTCACTGGTCCTGTTCCAAGTTCATTGGTGAGCCTTAAGTCGCTCAAAGTTGTGAACTTGACTAATAACATGTTTCAGGGTCCAATGCCAGTGTTTGGGGATGGGGTTCAGGTGGATAATACTAAGGATTCCAATAGCTTTTGCTTGCCCAGTCCTGGTGATTGTGATCCTAGGGTTCAGGTTCTTCTTTCAGTTGTTGAGGTTTTGGGTTATCCTAAGAGGTTTGCTGAGAGTTGGAAAGGGAATGATCCTTGTGTTAATTGGATTGGGATTACTTGTAGTGATGGGAACATTACTGTTGTCAATTTTCAGAAGATGGGTCTTAGTGGTATGATATCTCCTGAATTTGCCAAGCTTAAATCACTGCAAAGACTCCTGCTTGCTGATAATAATCTCACTGGTCCAATTCCTGAGGAGCTTACTGCTTTGCCTGTGCTTACTCAATTGAATGTTGCAAACAATCAGCTGTATGGAAAAATACCAAGTTTTAGGAGCAATGTAATTGTCAGCACAAGTGGTAACAATGATATAGGGAAGGATAAAAGCAGCCAGTCCCCTCAGGGTCCACTGGCTCCAGCAGTTCCCAATGGAAAGGGAGAAGATGGTGGTAGTTCTGGAAATGGTGGTAAAAAGTCATCTTCCCATGTAGGAGTGATTGTGATTGCTGTGATTGGAGGTGTATTTGTGGTTTCATTGATTGGTTTCGTGGTTTTCTGCTTGCTAAGGATGAGGCAAAAGAAGTTAAGCAGGGTCCAGAGCCCAAATGCTCTAGTTATTCACCCTCGGCATTCTGGATCAGATAATGATAGTGTGAAGATAACAGTTGCAGGTTCAAGTGTCAGTGTTGGAGGTGCTAGTGAAACCCAGACTGTACCGAGCAGTGAGGCAGGAGATATTCAAATGGTTGAAGCAGGAAACATGGTCATTTCTATTCAAGTCCTGAAGAATGTCACTAACAATTTCAGTGAGAAAAACATATTGGGACAAGGAGGCTTTGGAACAGTTTATAAAGGCGAACTCCATGATGGTACAAGAATTGCAGTGAAAAGAATGGAATCTGGGGCAATAACTGGGAAGGGTGCAGGAGAATTTAAGTCTGAAATTGCTGTTTTGACAAAGGTTCGTCACAGGCATCTTGTTGCTCTTCTTGGTTACTGCTTGGATGGGAATGAGAAGCTTCTTGTGTATGAGTACATGCCTCAGGGGACCCTAAGTAGGCATCTTTTCAACTGGCCAGAGGAAGGACTGGAACCACTGGAGTGGAATAGAAGATTGACAATTGCCTTAGATGTCGCAAGGGGTGTTGAGTACCTCCATAGCCTGGCCCATCAAAGCTTCATACACAGAGACTTAAAACCTTCAAACATTCTCCTTGGAGATGATATGAGGGCAAAGGTTGCAGATTTTGGTCTAGTGCGACTTGCTCCAGAAGGAAAAGCTTCTATTGAAACAAGAATTGCAGGAACTTTTGGATATTTAGCACCAGAGTATGCAGGTATCTTTTAGTTTTTAATTCTCCTTAACCTTACTAGTTCTTGTGAGCTACACCATTTTTTAATTAGTGTGCCCAAATAAACAAATAGAAATAGTCAAACCATGATCAAGATATTGGTTTGGTTTGGTTTGGTTTGGTTTGGTTTGAATGTTAGCAACATATCTCAAGTCAATGACTTAGTGTTAGTACCTTAGTATCAAAGTGAAAAGTGTATCATAAAATTTAGTTTGATCAGCATATTTATGGCCATCTAGGATCCATAATGCTTTAAAAGCAACTGGAGACATTCATTTCTTTTTAGAAAGGTAATAATACATTTTTTATGTCAAGATTTGGGCAATATATTGATGAAGAGATAGAGGGAAGGGCTATTTTCAACTACCATAATTTGGCCTTACTGTATTAACTAAGAAACCTAAGTAAAACCTTTCATCACAAGTTCACAACTCCATCCTGTTAATTACTACAAAGTAAAAAATGTAACTTAAGCACCCCCAAGTTATTCACGTTCAGTTCATGAAAAAGGCCACTAGTATGTATTTTATTTTCTGAGGCATTCTATGTTCAGCGAGCTTTCATAGTGTAAAGTGTAAACTTCCCCTTGTCTTCAGATGGTGTGGTGTTTTTGGACAGACTGGATGTGTGTTATCTGGTTTTTTTAGCTATGTAGTATAAAAATACTGAATGCATGCATTTAATCTTTCTTGGATGTTCAATGATTTGTGAGCAAACAACTCTAACACTGCCATGCAAATGGCTATTGGATTGCAGTTACCGGCCGTGTGACAACTAAAGTTGATGTATTCAGCTTTGGAGTAATACTGATGGAGCTGATAACTGGAAGAAAAGCACTTGATGAGACCCAACCTGAGGATAGCATGCATCTTGTAACATGGTTCCGAAGAATGTACTTAAATAAGGACTCATTCCGCAAGGCCATTGACCCCACAATTGAGATCAATGAGGAAACACTTGCTAGCATTCACACTGTAGCAGAGTTAGCTGGGCACTGCTGTGCAAGGGAGCCATATCAAAGGCCTGACATGGGTCATGCTGTTAATGTGCTTTCTTCTCTTGTGGAACTATGGAAACCAACTGATCAGAACTCTGAAGATATATATGGTATTGACCTTGACATGTCTTTACCACAAGCACTTAAGAAGTGGCAGGCTTATGAAGGTGCAAGTCATATGGAATCATCATCTTCTTCACTTCCTCCAAGCTTGGATAACACACAGACAAGTATACCTACGCGCCCGTATGGATTCGCTGATTCTTTCACATCTGCAGATGGTAGGTGATGATCATGCTTGGTTGTACATAATTCTAAGGTGGTTCTTAGTGTGTTTGTTCATTCCCCTTGCTTCTTGCTGGCTTTTCTATGTGAACTTGTTTATCATTTTTCACGGTGCAGTTGCCTTCCATGACTAATTTTATACTCTCTTAGCACTTGTTAAGGAGTTTTGCTGACAAACTGAGAACAGATTCTCAGTTCTTCATCTCAGATTCATGTTTTTCCCTTTTCAGTTAATATTGAGGTGTGTAAATCAAATATGGTTATTGAACTTCTGCTTAGCAGCATTAGCTTCTAGTTTGAATTTGATTAGTTCATTTTAATTATATTACATTCTTTTTTAACCAATTGGTTGCAAATTGTATTAGTGTTACATGTAAATGACAAATGAGTAAAATGACACATAGGGAGCAATATACAACAACTGGCATCATTTGAAACTCTTCAACTTAAATTTGTTTCAATGTTTGTGAGGGAAATTTAAAAAAAAAAGTGTGAATGGAACTTGTTACTACAAGCTGCAAGGTTGCTATCATTTCAATGTTGTAGGGGAATCTGCTGTGTGTAAACCAGTTTTGGATGAGCATGAATTTGTGAAATGGACAAAATAGACAGGTGAGGAAGTAGTTAAAAGAAGGAATCAAATATGATTTGTTGGTGCCTGCCTTCTTGTGAAAAAGGCGACAGGATGTCAAATTGCAAGTGCAAGTTAAGCCAAAACATGTGCTACCTTTTACAACTGGCTTCCACAAGTCACTTTATTCTTATCTTTTTAACATTATAAAAAGTGGAAAGCATCAACAGATTGAAGATCCTTATAACCTTTGAAGTTAATTAAAAGCTAATACCTGGCAATTATTACAAAAATAAAAAATGGAAAAGGATGCCCTGCAGTTCAAAATTAACTTCACAAGTTACAGTTTTTGCATTAATGGTCCTGTTGAAATTACGGTAATATTTTAAAAATTGGATTGGACTGGCCGGTTCAACCGGTCCAACTAGGAATTGGCCTAGTGACCGGTTCGTTTAACCCAAAAAACTAGTGGATCTTGAAACCGGTGAGAACCAGTAAAAAACTTGTGAAAAGCGGTAAAAAATTGTTGTCAGAAAACTTGTTGAACCGGTATTTTTTAAAAATATATTTTTTTTATTTTTTATTTAATCTAAAATATTTTTAAAATAAATAAAGACATATATTTGATTATTACACATAGATATTTATTATTTTACAAATTATTATCATAATTTTTGTCTTATAAACCCTATAATAAGGTTATTTTTACGAATTTATAACTTTATATATCTTAATTTCTTATATTTTTGTGTTGTTTCAATTACCGATCCGATTTTTAAAACATTGGTAATATACTAATATCTATGGTTGGGATTATATTTGTAGTGCAGAGAACCCAAATCCATTAAAAATAGAGATGGGGTTGATTGTTATTAAAGACTAGAGAATAAATTAATTAATGGTATATTTTAACCAGCCATAACAAGTAACAAGTATGACTAATAGGCAATCATTTTTCTTTTCTTTTAAGTTGTGAACGAATAGATTTGGTTAGAGGTACGTAAGCTAATCCTCAATTTAGTATTTTGTCACAAAAAAAAATTACAAAGTTATAACTTTTTCTATACTACAGCGATTATATTTCATATTGAGATGATTGCAAGAGTAGGGTTAATCTTTTTCATGTATCCTATGTAATCTATTTTGCTTTACCCTTTCAATTACTGCAGCTGATAAAGAGATGCACCAAAAGGTCCAAATGTAATCACCAATAAAAAAAATACACCAGCAGAAAAACTAGACGATAATAGGTAGTTGTTTTAAAACCGCAGAGAATGCAATTCTATGAAAAGAACGCAATTTATCTTCCTGCTTTATTTTTCTCTCTCACACACATGTATATATGTCAAGAAATTATGTTACACCAATTCTTACCAGATTAAATAGTTTTTATCAAATAATTATATTCTAAAATATACTATTTGATTGAAATTTATTATCATATAATTTTTATATATAAAATTTTATATTAATCTAAAATTATTTAATACATTATATATATTAAATATATAAAAATAGAAAACGTTTTATTATAAACTTACTAGTGTAGAACCCGTGCGTTGCACGAAATCATTGAAAAGAGCAATTATAATAACTGAAAATACTAAAAAAATGATAATATGTTTCTAAATAAACAATTTAATAAAGCTAATCTTCAAAATTCAATAATAGGAGACTTATGACAGAAATCCTGCAAAAAAAATAAAGGGAGTTGGTTAATTTAAAAATAGATAAAATGTTGTATAAATGTAAATAAAAAAATTAATAATGGAATGAAATATAGAAAAAAGTGTTGAATAAATACCTGCTCAGAATACTTTGAAATGATCAGATGTATTGAAATAAATACATGTTCATGAAAGTTTCTGGAATACTTCTCTATAGACAACGTTAATTGTGCAATTCTCAGAAACATTATCATGATTTTTCAATAAAATCTTTAATCCATGGATAGATTTCACTCTTGACAAAGCAACATACAACTGACCATGTGTAAATACTGGTCTTGGAAGAAATAATCCAACACATGACAATGTTTGTCCCTGAGATTTATTGATTGTCATTGCAAATGAGACAACAATAGGAAACTGTCTTCTTTGAAATTTCACTGGAAGAGTTTGATTATTTGGAATCATGTTCATCCGGGGAATAAGTGCAATTCCACCAGCTCGATTTCCAGTAAGAATTTCACATTCTATAACATGATTACCCAACCTTCTTATCTGCATTCTGGTGCCATTGCACAACCCATTAGATTGGTCTATATTTCTCAACAACATGATGGGAACACCAACTTTCAAAACCAATTTATGTGGTGGCAGACCTGAACAATTCAAACCATTTAAAACTTCAGGTGAAAAAGTTTCTAATTCACACTGGGAATTACCTTCTTCTCTACAAACAGAATCTGAACTCAAATAAGTTCTTTCCTCTCCTGTGATTATGTCCATGATATGATTGTTTACTTGGGAAACCACATCCAAAGTTGGAGCCAATATGCTTCTTTCCTTAAAGAATCCTGGACTGTTCATGTTTGATAACATATCAGGATATACAAAATCAATTAAATCATCCAATCCATTTTCAGAATTCTTAATTAACATCTGTTCAGGTATTTGAATTTCAGCTTCACCATCAGTAGTGTCCCCTACAAGGCCATCTCCGACTTTTAACAACCATTCACTAAAGCTTTTCAACTCAGCAGTTGTGCACTTACTGCTTTGATCATTAAGTCTCATGTTTTTTGTAAGTGTTAGTACTTCACAGAAAGACCACAGGTATGAAGAATTGATTACTGAATTAGCTATGTCTTGCCTTGATCCTCTTGGAATAACTGGTAATATCTGTCTAAAATCTCCACCCAAAACAACTACTTTTCCCCCAAATGGCAAATCAGGTTTATAGTTATCACAAAACCTCAAGATATCTCTAAAACATCTATCCAATGCCTCAAAGCACAACTTACTGACCATGGGAGCTTCATCCCATATAATCAACTTTGCTTTTTGAATCAATTTAGCATGGGGAGATCCTTGCTTAATGTTGCAGCATGAGTCCTCATTAATATTCAATGGAATTTTAAATCTTGAATGTGCAGTTCTTCCATTTGGAAGTAAAAGTGAAGCAATTCCACTTGAAGCAACATTCAAACAGATTTGACCCTTACATCGAACTGCAGCAGATAGTGTATTCCACACAAAGGTTTTTCCTGTGCCTCCATAACCATATAGGAAAAAAAATCCACCATTGTCACCTTCAACAACTTGCATTATTTTGTTAAATGCTGTTTTTTGTTCATCAGTAAGTTTCTGTAAAGAATTACCTAAAAAATCAGTTAGAACTCCACGATCAAAATTCAACTCTTCTGCAACCAATCTTGATGACAGATTCTGAACTGTATCTGCTGATGGCAAAGGAATTGGAGGATAATCTCTTAAGCTTCTTCCATTCCCCTGCATCATTTCTTCTATCTCCCCAAGACAAATGTTTTTAATCTCTTCTTCACTTAATTGCAAATATACAATATTAAAAGTAATAAAGTAAGAATGATTTACAAAATCGTAAATAAAATTATTTAGTAATAAAAGTAAACATTCACCTTCCATCTGTAGCAGTTGCCTTTGGTTATAAAGAATACTATCAGATAGTTCTTGCCAACAACTTTCCCATACATACTCTGGTCTTGAAATGTTATTTGAAATTAACATGATAGTAAATAATTTTCTGATATAATGACCAGAAGCCCATGTGAATGATTTCTTAATTGCATCAATGAATTCTTTGTCATCTTGAAGCAGACCAAGTGCATAACATGCATCTTTAAAAGTTGGGTAAATAAAACCATTTACAGTTCTTATGTCTTTAAAACTCATGCATCCCTTTTGGATATTTAGCAACAATCGAAGATAATAATCCTCTCCATTTCCGGTAGGAACATGAGAAACTCTTCCAATAGCAAAACCTTGTTGTCGAGGCACCCATTTTAAATACTTTTTATTCCACACAAATTTTGTTGGAAGTTCAGTATAGGTCAACCCCCTAGCATCTGTATACTCTTTATTAGCCTGCATCCAGCCTTGAAACATTGTGGTCTTGATTTCAGCTCTTTCCAAAACATTCTCAACATCTTCATTATCTCTAAAAACAACAGACTGCTGATCATTCAAATGAAAAGGTAACCTGATGACAAGAGGATATTTGACCTGAATATCAAAGGTAAATAGCCTCCATGTAGCTTCACATGCTGATATATACCTACAGTCATAATAACTTTGGATCTCATCCACAGAATCATGATTTAACAATGAAGCTGTCACTCTGTCATTGCCCTTGTGCACATACTTGAATAAGTACTTAATAGAACTTGTTTGACATGTGTATTCAACATTAATATGACATCCAAACTTCAAAAGTAATTTTGAGTTATAAGGAACAATGAATGTGTTGTCAATGAGACACTTCTTTTTTTGAATAACTCTCCCGTTATCAATCCTTCTATACCTTGGAAAACCTTCATCATCTATTATTGTCCGATGTCTGAAACACTTTGGATAATGCTTAGTACATTTTCCATTTCTCATGCAAGGAGAATTTCTGTTATAAACACCACATGGTCCATGAACCATGAATTTACTAACTAATCCAAAAAGTTTAGGATTCGAAACACTGTCAGGAATTTCTGCACATATAAACCTATCAATATCCTCAGGAGATCTTGGATTATGTTCAGGATGCATGAATAACAAAATGTGTGCATGTGGCAACCCACGCTTTTGAAATTCAATAGTACAAACATCTGAAATTTAAACAAAAATTCAGTAATTTAATTAAATATTTCATGTTGAGTTGAAAAGAAAAAACAAATTAGTAACTTACATGCAGATACTTTGCCAAAGATATACCCACTCTTTAAATCTTTAATGAGCTCATCTAACTTAATCTTGAAGACTCTGCCCAAAATATCTGGCCTATCTTCAGCACTTACTCCATGTCTCTGAATATACCTCTTAACTTCAGGCCATTCTGGATTGCAGGTCATTGTAATAAAAAAACTTGGATATCCAAAATATTTGCAAATGGCAAAAGCATCTTTACAATTATTAAACATGTATCTAGGACCACCAGTAAAAGAACTTGGAAGAATTGTTCTTTGTCTTGTAGCTGCTGCATTAGTCTCTCCACGAACTAAACATTCATGTAATCCTTTATACTGATCCACTCTTAGAAGATCCTTTATATTAATAAAAAAGTGACTAAAAAATGTTTAATGAGAAATACTTGTTATAAAAAACGTTGGAGTTAAAGTTAAGATGTCACTATGTGCAGGAGAAGGAGATGATTGGATTGGCTTATCCTGAAATCTTATCCTCAAATTTTCAGACATCTCTTTAGAAGATCCTGTCAGCAGAAATAATAAGTTATTCCTAAATCTTGTTTTCAATACCTTCAAGTGGTTAAATTAATTATAATAGTCACTGATGCAACTTGAGAAGTATTCTGAGTTGTTGTACTCACAACCATTTATGTGGAAGAATCTTGAAATAGGACAACTTTCAATTGTGAATATTTTGAGAAACATAATATTAAAATATGAAAGATGAAAATGCACAAACCATTTGTTATTACAGATTGAGTCATTGATGGATTGACTACTTCGGTGGCAGATAAGATGGGGTTGACTTTGATACTTCCATTAAGAATCAAAAAATTTTCCTCACTCCGTGCAATAACGTTTTCTAAAACAATTAAATCAAGTATGAATACAAAAAGAATGAATCTATAGTCAATGAGATATATTCATGACAGAAAAAGTTGAAAGATAATATTAAAACAATACCTTTGCATATCATGTTTTCTTTTCCAGAAGTGGTTGCTCTTCTTTTTGTTAAAGGAGTTATTGAAACATTATCTATTGTAACAAAAAGTAAAATAATACATTAATTAATTTCACAAAAGATGAATTCTAACATGAACAACAATTACATCAACTACAAACCTTGACTTATTGGATCCAAAGGTTTCCTGCTCTGAAAATT
The DNA here is from genome assembly GCA_026901365.1 of Sesbania bispinosa. NCBI lineage: Eukaryota > Viridiplantae > Streptophyta > Magnoliopsida > Fabales > Fabaceae > Sesbania > Sesbania bispinosa. The sequence continues at coordinate 463,377 of QLOH01000202.1, forward strand.
GTTGTTTAAACTGGTATTATTGCTTAGTGATTCAATATTTCCATCCTGAGGCTGAATTCGTCTTTTCCTTTTATTCATCATAATCATCATCCTTGTACACCGAGCCATCTTCTTCTGATATTCATCATCTTGTTCCATGGCTAATGAAGGGAGAAAGAATTCAATGAAAAGTAAAGAAACTTGTATCTTGTGTAATGTTTAATTACTCCAATTTAAATGAAATACGATTTCAATTTAACCATCTATTAGTCTTATATTTAAATATTTAAACTAAATAAACCATTTCAATTTACTGTACAAATTTTTATTTTTATTAATAATCAACGTGAATCTTTATTTAATAAAGTGATTTATTATGAAAATATTTTAGGCAATATCATGATTATTTAAAACATTAATACAAAATATTTAAAAAATAAAATTTTTATAATAATAAAATGGGATTGTACACGTTCCAAAATTATAAAATCTGATTCTTAAATCTTTACAGATCATTCTTCATGCATTAATAAAACGTGATTTATGGGATTCTTAATATTATTACAGGCTACAGTTTCCAATCCCACTAAATATTTCAAAATTCAAATTTAAAATTTAAACTCATAAAGTATAACATTGATTGCATTAGAAATCTTAATGGCATCAGAAAACTAAATAAACCATTAAAATAAATCAATATTTAAATGAAATACGATTTCAATTTAACCATCTATTAGTCTTATATTTAAATATTTAAACTAAATAAACCATTTCAATTTACTGATCAGATTTTTATTTTTATTAATAATCAACGTGAATCTTTATTTAATAAAGTGATTTATTATTAAAATATTTTAGGCAATATCCTGATTATTTAAAACATTAATACAAAATATTTAAAAAATAAAATTTTTATAATAATAAAATGGGATTGTACACGTTCCAAAATTATAAAATCTGATTCTTAAATCTTTACAGATCATTCTTCATGCATTAATAAAACGTGAATTATGGGATTCTTAATATTATTATAGGCTACAGTTTCCAATCCCACTAAATATTTCAAAATTCAAATTTAAAATTTAACAACATAAAGTATAACATTGATTGCATTAGAAATCTTAATGGCATCAGAAAACTAAATAAACCATTAAAATAAATTAATATTTAAATATTTAAACTAAATAAACCATTTCAATTTACTGATTAGATTTTTATTTTTATTAATAATCAACGTGAATCTTTATTTAATAAAGTGATTTATTATTAAAATATTTTAGGCAATATCATAATTATTTAAAATATGAATACAAAATATTTAAAAAATAAAATTTTTATAATAATAAAATGGGATTGTACATGTTCCAAAATTATAAAATCTGATTCTTAAATCTTTACCGATCATCCTTCAATCATTAATAAAACGTGAATTATGGGATTCTTAATATTATCATAGGCTACAGTTTCCAATCCCACTAAATATCTCAAAATTCAAATTTAAAATTTAACCTCATAAAGTATAACATTGATTGCATTAGAAATCTTCATGGTATCAGAAAACTAAATAAACCATTAAAATAAATCAATATTTAAATATTTAAACTAAATAAACCATTTCAATTTACTGATCAGATTTTTATTTTTATTAATAATCAACGTGAATCTTTATTTAATAAAGTGATTTATTATTAAAATATTTTAGGCAATATCATGATTATTTAAAACATGAATACAAAATATTTAAAGTATAAAATTTTTATAATAATAAAATGGGATTGTACATGTTCCAAAATTATAAAATCTGATTCTTAAATCTTTACAGATCATCCTTCAATCATTAATAAAACGTGAATTATGGGATTCTTAATATTATCATAGGCTACAGTTTCCAATCCCACTAAATATTTCAAAATTCAAATTTAAAATTTAACCTCATAAAGTATAACATTGATTGCATTAGAAATCTTCATGGCATCAGAAATCTAAATAAACCATTAAAATAAATCAATATTTAAATATTTAAACTAAATAAACCATTTCAATTTACTATACAGATTTTATTTTTATTAATAATCAACGTGAATCTTTATTTAATAAAGTGATTTATTATTAAAATATTTTAGGCAATATCCTGATTATTTAAAACATTAATAAAAATATTTAAAAAATAAAATTTTTATAATAATAAAATGGGATTGTACACGTTCCAAAATTATAAAATCTGATTCTTAAATCTTTACAGATCATTATTCATTCATTAATAAAACGTGAATTATGGATTCTTAATATTATTTTAGGCTACAGTTTCCAATCCCACTAAATATTTCAAAATTCAAATTTAAAATTTAAACTCATAAAGTATAACATTGATTGCATTAGAAATCTTAATGGCATCAGAAAACTAAATAAACCATTAAAATAAATCAATATTTAAATGAAATACGATTTCAATTTAACCATCTATTAGTCTTATATTTAAATATTTAAACTAAATAAACCATTTCAATTTACTGATCAGATTTTTATTTTTATTAATAATCAACGTGAATCTTTATTTAATAAAGTGATTTATTATTAAAATATTTTAGGCAATATCCTGATTATTTAAAACATTAATACAAAATATTTAAAAAATAAAATTTTTATAATAATAAAATGGGATTGTACACGTTACAAAATTATAAAATCTGATTCTTAAATCTTTACAGATCATTCTTCATGCATTAATAAAACGTGAATTATGGGATTCTTAATATTATTATAGGCTACAGTTTCCAATCCCACTAAATATTTCAAAATTCAAATTAAAAATTTAACAAAATAAAGTATAACATTGATTGCATTAGAAATCTTAATGGCATCAGAAAACTAAATAAACCATTAAAATAAATTAATATTTAAATATTTAAACTAAATAAACCATTTCAATTTACTAATCAGATTTTTATTTTTATTAATAATCAACGTGAATCTTTATTTAATAAAGTGATTTATTATTAAAATATTTTAGGCAATATCATGATTATTTAAAACATGAATACAAAATATTTAAAAAATAAAATTTTTATAATAATAAAATGGGATTGTACACGTTCCAAAATTATAAAATCTGATTCTTAAATCTTTACAGATCATCCTTCAATCATTAATAAAACGTGAATTATGAGATTCTTAATATTATCATAAGCTACAGTTTCCAATCCCACTAAATATTTCAAAATTCAAATTTAAAATTTAACCTCATAAAGTATAACATTGATTGCATTAGAAATCTTAATGGCATCAGAAAACTAAATAAACCATTAAAATAAATCAATATTTAAATAAAAAAATAGAACATGGGTTAATTACTTACTAAAGTAACTAAACCCAGACTTACTCTCTAAATTATTTATGCACCTACAAAAAAGGTTTTTGGAACAGGTAAGAAATGTATTAAAATTTTATTTTAGCTTTAAATTTTTGTTAAAAATCAAATAAAAAATTGGAATTAATGGCACTTCTATTCAATGCCTTTCCAAATCATTTTCACAGGATGATTATAACACCGGATAATAGAAACAAAAAAGCGATGAATAATCAGAAATAATAAAGTGCAAATTGTTGAAAACCAACAAATAATGTTTAACAACTGTTCTTTCCAAAAAAAAGCCAGGACTAACTCGTAAAAAAGACATGTAACAATAGTCTTAACAAAACTGTGATGAACATAATTAACAATAAAAAAGAAATGAGACTAATTCTTCTCTTCCTTGATAACTTTCCTCAGCTTCTTAGCAGATTGTTCATCACCATGAACAGCAACGCGAACTATGGTCTGTTCAGAATGCATCTCACCCTTGCATTTTGAGGGAGTATCAAAACTTGCATTTCCACAATACTCAGCAAAATCCACATCAAGAACCTTTATAACACTTGAATCCATATTCGATGCCGTTTTTCCAGTCGGTAAAAGGGGACTTGGAGTATCTACTCCATTATCACATGACACAGATAAATTGTCCTGAAACCAAAATTGAAATTTAAATAAGAAAGCAATCTGAAATACTTAAATAATAAACTACCTAATTTCCATAACAAATGAGATTAGAAAAATACCTTCAACAGATCTGAGGACTCAGTAAACTGACTCAAAAGTTCAGAGTTGTCTTGAATTAATGCTACCTATGTCAAATAAACAAAACAACATCATATTATAGATAATATGTAAGACAATGAAAACATGTTGTACTGAGAATGCTAATTACATACCTCTTCAATTTGGTATTTCTTTTCAAAGGAAGCTATAATGTTATCTTCAAAACAAAGCCTTGAAATACTAATGACATCAGGAACAATTGACTCCATATCTTGAATCTTAACTTGCACTTTAAAAAGGAATTTCTTATCTTTAAAGGAATCAATCTCTTCGGGATGCCTATTCTTATCTCCACCCTATAATAGAAAAATTGCATACGATTGGATTGAAGAGCAAACGTGTGATTGTTTAAAATGTTTATTAGTCAAGAGTTTAAGTGAATACCTTGGCAATATATGAAGTGCGAAGTTCATATGGAGGAATTTTCAGGAAATTTGAGGCTTCTTTATCAAATAAGATAAAAGATGCAGAATCTGTCTCATCCACGACACGAAGCTGAATAGAATATCTACATAATGAAAGTCTTATTTTAGTAATGTACACTCCTATCATTTCACTTTAATATTAACAAATGAAACTATTAAGAACATACCTTGTCACAAAAGTTGAATAATGAGTGACACATTTTTTACAATAGAACATAGACCCATCCAACTTCAAACCAAGAGAACATTTCTTACAGGCACGATAGCACCGGTTATATTCAGACTCAATGTCCTTAACAGTCCCAATTGTTACAAAAACAAAATTCTGATGCAAAACAAAATTCACAAAATAATCAATCAATCATAAAAATGCAAATTTGAAATTGAAAAAATTCAAGTATACTTAATATACCTGTGTTACTTCTTTCAAATCAGCAATTGATTTGTACACTCCTCTTTCAAGAAATTCTTCCTCAAGGGTCAAAGAAGCATGATCACTTAACTGACTAAACTGAATACCTTGTTGAGAATCAGAAGATTTCAACCTTGCATGATTTAAGATGTAATTTCAATTTGTCACAATTCATACTAAGTAAAAATTAAACATTAAAACCCTACAAAAAACAAAGTTTAAACCCAAAAACCTCATTTGAAAGTCTTCAATTTCAGGAATATTGGCATTGATAAACAACTTAGAGTTGTAAGTTGTGTTTGAAACACCTACTGACCCTGTTGCAAATAATGAAATGCTCAGTCTTCCAAAATGATAAATATATTGTTTAAAATAACCTTTTGGTAATAAGTTTGTATTAATACCTTTAAAATTTTTCATTTTTGCAAATTGAAGAACAACAACATAGGACTCAGATGGATGGTCTTCCAAATGTTTCAAAAACATAAAAGCATAGTCCTCCCATAAAGTACACCTAAGTTTAAGACCTCCCCTGAAATAAAAATAATAAAAAAAGGTTTCAAGTTTATCATTTAATAATGTGTGATTTGAAGAGATAATGCATTGTATTAATAGATAAAGATTACTCAATATTTTCCAACTCTATGACAACATAGTTGCATGGCTTTCCCTCTTTCTTGAACTCAATCAGATTACCTTTCCCTGTAACAACACCTAGTACATCTGCAAAGTATGATATTTAAAATAAAAATTGTGTTAGAATTTTAATAACTATGAAATCATTATGAAATAAAAAAAATCATTAAACATAGTGTAAATAAAACTTACCAACCAAACGTCTGTCGTCCTTAGTTTCATTCAATATTTCAACGAATGGGACAAATGAAAAACCATAGAGGGGAATGGAAGAATCTTCTACCAGAGTAACTCGTGTCTCTCTCTTGAAGAACATTCTAAATTCATGCATTGTAGGTTTGTACTTTCCACTGTTAAGTGCAACGCTGAGGTTTTCTAGCATGTACACATTACCTTCGTTGATACTATTCTCAAACAGATACACATGAATGCTCTTCACCGTGCATTGGATACGACCTCCCTAAAACATGTAAAGCAATAAACTATCAAAAAAATTTATAACAAAAAAATAAAGAAAAATTGTTATCAAAGATGAGGAATTGTTGAACCTGTTCGTCCAAAACAACCAATTCAATCATTAGTTTATTATTGTTATCCTTAAAATATGAAGACCTCCATAGCTAATGACTCTGACTTTAATTCTCCATATCTTATGCTCATAGCCTCCATTCACATTACAGATTAAATCATAACGGGAAGCCATACTAAACAGGATACTTATAACTCAAAAAGCATAAGCACAACGTGAATATTTAATCATCTATTAGTCTTATATTTCAATATTTAAACTAAATAAACCATTTCAATTTACTATACATATTTTTATTTTTATTAATAATCAACGTGAATCTTTATTTAATAAAGTGATTTATTATTAAAATATTTTAGGCAATATCCTGATTATTTAAAACATTAATACAAAATATTTAAAAAATAAAATTTTTATAATAATAAAATGGGATTGTACACGTTCCAAAATTATAAAATCTGATTCTTAAATCTTTACAGATCATTCTTCATGCATTAATAAAACGTGAATTATGGGATTTTTAATATTATTATAGGCTACAGTTTCCAATCCCACTAAATATTTCAAAATTCAAATTTAAAATTTAACAACATAAAGTATAACATTGATTGCATTAGAAATCTTAATGGCATCAGAAAACTAAATAAACCATTAAAATAAATTAATATTTAAATATTTAAACTAAATAAACCATTTCAATTTACTGATCAGATTTTTATTTTTATTAATAATCAATGTGAATCTTTATTTAATAAAGTGATTTATTATTAAAATATTTTAGGCAATATCATGATTATTTAAAACATGAATACAAAATATTTAAAAAATAAAATTTTTATAATAATAAAATGGGATTGTACACGTTCCAAAATTATAAAATATGATTCTTAAATCTTTACAGATCATCCTTCAATCATTAATAAAACGTGAATTATGGGATTCTTAATATTATCATAGGCTACAGTTTCCAATCCCACTAAATATTTCAAAATTCAAATTTAAAATTTAACCTCATAAAGTATAACATTGATTGCATTAGAAATCTTAATGGCATCAGAAAACTAAATAAACCATTAAAATAAATCAATATTTAAATATTTAAACTAAATAAACAATTTCAATTTACTATACAGATTTTTATTTTTATTAATAATCAACGTGAATCTTTATTTAATAAAGTGATTCATTATTAAAATATTTTAGGCAATATCCTGATTATTTAAAACATTAATACAAAATATTTAAAAAATAAAATTTTTATAATAATAAAATGGGATTGTACACGTTCCAAAATTATAAAATCTGATTCTTAAATCTTTACAGATCATTATTCATTCATTAATAAAACGTGAATTATGGATTCTTAATATTATTATAGGCTACAGTTTCCAATCCCACTAAATATTTCAAAATTTAAATTTAAAATTTAAACTCATAAAGTATAACATTGATTGCATTAGAAATCTTAATGGCATCAGAAAACTAAATAAACCATTAAAATAAATTAATATTTAAATATTTAAAAAAAACAAATCATTTCAATTTACTGATTAGATTTTTATTTTTATTAATAATCAACGTGAATCTTTATTTAATAAAGTGATTTATTATGAAAATATTTTAGGCAATATCCTGATTATTTAAAACATTAATACAAAATATTTAAAAAATAAAATTTTTATAATAATAAAATGAGATTGTACACGTTCCAAATGGGATTTTATTCATTGTTTACTTTCATATAATACTGTTTTGGAGGGAAACTGGCATCACGAGAGGGTGACACGTCACATAATAGGACCTGTCAGCAACTGTGTTTTATATAATATATTGATTGATATTGATTGGTTTTAAAATTTTATAAAATTTTACATAAATAATGAAGATAATAAATATGCTTAAATATGTTTTTGGTCCCTCTAAAATACACGCGTTTTCATTTTGGTCCCCCTAAAATTTTTTTTATCTTTTAGTCCCCCTAAAATTTTTTCTTTTTAAAATAGTCCTCGCCGTTAGATCAGTTAACAGAGTGCTGACGTGTCCGTTACCTCCTATGTTGATCTGTCCTTCTCCCTCATATGTGGCAGCCACTGTGTAAATTGATTTGTTTAATAATTGATTTTATTAATTAAAATATTTCAAAAATGAAATCAATCTTCTCCAACCAAAACACGTTCATCTTCTCCAATTCTTTGTGGTGCTCAAAGTTAAAACTCAACCTTCCACGGCTACAATCCCAAGAAGAAGAAACTAAAATCGTTTTACCCAATCCAAGGCTCTCTGATGTCAAAACCAACTCTGAATCGCAGTAGAACAAAGAAGAACTAGAAATCTCAGTTTCAGGTGGCTTAGGAGGTTGTTGCAATTACAATCCTGGCAATGCCCATTTCATCACCTCGTTCTTCTTATCATTCTCTTCATTTTGATGAAATTGCTCCTCCCCGCTCTCCTTCTAATACTTCTCTTTGGGTATAAAGAGAAGCCCCTCAAAGGCCTTCACCAAATGCATCACTCCCCCTGACCCATTTTTAGGAACATTATTCCTTGCCTCTTCCAACAACCTCTCCCTCCTACATTTCACCATGGCACTGCCCTCCACTGCACAACCACCTTCTTCTTCTTTCCTCATTTCCAAGGTCATGGATTATCAAACTCGCTTCAATTAACTCTTCAAGAGCATTCTCAGTTTTTTTCTCTTCTTCTTTTTCTTCATTCTTCTCTTTGAAGAAAAACTCTTCCTGGGAAGCCCTAAGATTCTGATAGCTACACAAACACACTTGTTGCGAAAACCACCGTCTTTGCACGAGCACGAAACCGCTTTTGTTTTACTGTTGGGGTTGTTCTTCTTTGCCACCACAAACTTCCTCTGTCAGATCCTATTCTGAGGGGAACGATCAACAACAACTGGGTTGTTTGGAGATTTGTTCACAACAGGGGAATATGAAGATTTTGGATAAGTTTGATTTTATTTTTGAAACGTTTTTAATTAATGAAATCAATTATTAAACAAATCAATTTACACTGTGGCTGCCACATATGAGTGAGAAGAACATGTCAGCATAGGAGTTAACGGACACGTCAACACTCTGTTAACTAATCTAACGGCGAGGACTATTTTGAAAAGAAAAAATTTTAGGGGCACTAAAATATAAAAATATATTTTAGGGGGACCAAAATGAAAACGTGTGTATTTTAGAGGGACCAAAAACATATTTAAGCCTAATAAATAATTATAATTTAATGGTTGAATGAATACATATTATATCCTATATAAAATTATTAATTGTTTAGGAATTTGTGTGATTTATATTATTAATTGTTAAGTTCTCATCAATGCTATCCATGTGGCACTTATAGGTTCTTCGGATTTTATTTTTTCAGTCTTGATTGTCTTTCTTTTAAGCAAGAATTTCTTTCCCTTACATTCTGTCATGTAATAAGAGCTGATAATAATACAGCTCATCTTTTAACTAAATTTGCTCTCCAAAACCCCAAACTCTATTTGGTTAGAGAAGACGGCCCCATAATGTATTATTTCTCAAGTGGCTGTGGATGCTTCCGGTTCTCACTAATTCAATGAAATTTTTGTCTTAAACGTTAAAAAATGTTAAAAATCTATAATTTCTGAGAAAGAAATATATATGTCTGATATTTAGATGGGAGGTGAGTGCTAACATAGAATAAAAATAGAGTAAATTACCCTAACTTCAATTCTAATGTTTTTTTATACAAAACCCTTTTTCATTTCTAAAATCTATATAAAATGTCTTCTATTTTTTTAAGAGAAAAAGGATTTTGCACTGACAGTGTACAAAGTTTTACACTGACAATTAATCACAACCATTGATTTATGGTAAGTTTGTTAGCTTTACTAATTAATATTTTAAAAGTTATATAAATGAAGAATCATGATTAAACGTCAATGTAAAACTCTTTTACATTGTCAGTGCATACTCATTAAACTCTTTTTTAAATACGTTACACTTAAACCTCCTTATGTTATTTATGTGTGAAATTGAAAAAAATATATATATCATTATTGTAGATTTTGAATAATTACATAAAACCCTTTTAATTTTCTAAACCTTACATAAACCACCTCATATTTTATAAATACATTATAATTAAATCATTTTTATTACAATAAAAATTTGAAATCATTAAATACTCAAGCAACAAAAAAATATTAAAATAATAATATAGTAATATTAGAGAATAAATAAAAAAATATATTACAGTTTCATATTTTTAAAATAACGAGGATGATTTTAAAATTAGAGTTCAATAGATATACATCGTCAATGTAAAAAAAACTATACAAATATCCAATGATGGGTTGTCAATACATCATTGGATGTCTCAACAATTTTTTTTACACTAGCAATGTATATCCATTCAATCCTTAAAACTATTACAATAAAAATATAATAAAACCTTAATCAAATGAATTACAAATAAAATAGATCAAAATTAATTTATTAGAATCAATATTTTAATAATATGTTAAGATCCTACATTGATTAGAGGTATGTCTAAAGTACTCCTCATAAGACTTGGGTAATCCTCAGTGATGTGAATTCACGGGGTAGATTCGTTTACGGATCTATCTAGGTTGGACACTAATAGGTAAGAAATTGGGAAAATTGTTTAAAATGAGAAAATGGAAAAGTTGAAGGTGAATTGGTGAAGGGATAAATGACGCCACTTCCAAGGATGGAAGATAGGTCATGCGACACCACAAGGGAGGTGAATAGCCCTTTATAAGTCCAGGAGATGAACTCCACAAGGAAGAATTTCCTTGATAAGTTCTAAAAAAAAACAATTCTCTCAAAAGAGAAAAACTCAATTATGGTTCATTTCAAGCTTGTTTTAATTTGAGTTACAATTGCCCCTATTTATAAGCTAAGTGGGCTTCCGAGAAATGTAACTCTTAGGAAATTAAAAGGACTCCACTATCATGTAATTTACCAAAGTGGTGATGCATGTTACACTAATTCTTATAAAAGCAATTAAAAACTTAGAAAGTGCTCCCACAAGTAATTATAGTGGCTTGGGGAGTAACAAAGAACCATAAACATGACTTAGGGAAACAAAAAGTCACCAGAAAATCCACCCATAAAAATATATACGAAAAATAAACTAAAATAAGAAAATTCGCAATTCTGCAGCGTTTCCACAGGCATAGGGCGATCCACAACCTGCATGTGGTTCTCTCTGACATCAATTTCCTTACTCTGTAGTGTTTCCACAGGCATGGAGCGATTCACAACCTGCCTGTGGTTCGCTCTGACTTCAATTTCTATGTCTGCATCATTCCCTCCTTCTTCGAAAAGATTAGTCCTCGAATCTAAGGCTTTATTTTACTACCAATTTCATTCACTTACGATTGAAACGAACAAACCCAACCTCCAGGATCAAACATTACTTGTAAAAATTCAGATTGTTCCTTTCTTCCTTATGCATCAAGGAAGTCTTCCTTTTGGGTGACCAAATCCAAACACCAAGATCAAGAGCGAATCTTCTTTTAAAATAGACCTGCAGGTTTTCTTTTCCAAACAAATAATTAAGCTTATGATAACGTGCAACATAGTTATTATATAACAAATCAAAAGACTCCATGTGTTTGTCTTCAATGTCATCATGAGTTTGGCTTCCAACAGTTGGTTGGATGTACAATGGCGCACTAGGAGGGATATCAACGTAGTTCTTCCTCAAACATGGCAATTTACAGTGTGTTTCATTCAAAGTTACTTCCTTTTGCCCCTGTAAGATAACATCACAAACAGAAGGAGAAATAGCATTAGAAAATAAAATTTCTTCGCGCATTTTCTCTCTTTCTTTTTCTTCTTCTTCTCTCTTTTTTTCTTCTCTTTCGTTTTCTTCTTTTTCTCTTATTTCTTTTTCTATTTTCAACTTCAACATTTTTTGATCCTCACATGCTTGACTTGGCAACATAGGCTTCAATACATACTTGCGGCCCTCATGCATAAAAGAAATCTTATTTGAAATTTCTTCATGGTTGATATTCTTGTCATATTGCTAAGGCCTCCTGAAGAAGACATGACATGTTTCTATAGGAGTAACATCACAAACAATTTCATCCACATACCTTCCAATAAAGAATATGATCCTTGCTTACCTATTCACTTCTAACGTTCCCTTTTCACTTAACCATCGAAGTTGGTAGGGTGTAGGATGCTTAGTGGTAGGAAAATTTAACTTCTCCACCACCCTTGCACTCACGACATTATTATGAATCCCTCAATAAACAACAACTAAACACACATTATCTTCTACTGAACACCTTGTATGGAAAATATTATTTTTAGAATCAGCCATGATGACCAAAATATGACAACAAGTGGTATCAAACCCAACAGTAAGAACAGTGTGTAATAGGAGCTACAGACCTCGGAATTCAACGTTTCACAAACGAGGTGAAAGAACACGAAGTAAAACACAAATTTGGCTCAATAATCATCGAAAAAGGACGAGTAAATTAAGAGATATGAACTAGGGAAAACTGAGCGAAAATCAAGATTGATTTGATGATTAGGATTCCACAAGATGCGTGTAGAACAACCACTGTGTAGAAAAAATCTCAATTCCAAACCTAGAACTGAGCTTTGATACCAGATGATGTGAATCTTGGGGGTGGATTCGTTTATGGATCTATCTAGGTTGGATACTAATAGGTAAGAAATTGGGGAAATTGTTTAAAATGAGAAAATGGAAAGGTTGATGGTGAACTGGTGAAGGGATAGATGACGCCACTTCCAAGGATGGAAGATAAGTCATGCATCGCCACAAGGGAGGTGAATAGCCCTTGATAAGTCAAGGAGATGAACTCCACAAGGAAGAATTTCCTTGATAAGTTCTAAGAGAAACAATTCTCTCAAAAGAAGGGAAACCCAATTCTGATTAATTTCAAGTTTGTTCCATCTTAGTTACAAATGCCCCTATTTATAAGCTAAGTGGACTTCCAAGAAAAACAACTCTTAGGAAATTAAAAGGACTCCATTATCATGCAATTACCATAGTGGTGATGCACATTACACTAATTCCTATAATAGCAATTAAAAACTTAGAAAGTGCTCCTTCAAGTAATTATAGTGGCTTAAGGAGTTACAAAGAACCATAAACATGACTTAGGGAAACAAAAAGTCACCAGAAAATCAACCCATAAAAATAGATACAAAAAATAAACTAAAAAAAAAGAAAATTCGCATTTCGGTAGCGTTTCCACAGGCATGGGTGAACCACAAGCCGCCTGTGGTTCTCTCTTACTTCAATTTCCTCACTGTGCAGTGGTTCCACAGGCATAAAGTGATCCACAGTTAACCTGTAGTTCTCTCTGACTTCAATTTCAAGTTGTAGTGAATTAACCTATTTTGGTGGAACCACTATTCCATGTTGATCCTCTTTCAGTTTGTTGGATCTCTATCACCCCACTAGAAAACTTGCACACCTATTGTTCGCTATCTAGTGGTAATCATTATTTCTTGTAGGAAGGTGCGCGAGTGTTTCCAAGAAAGGTGCTCCACGGATTACTACCATTGAAGGGGATGAAATCTAAATTTTTGCAAGTTGTGTTTGATCCTTGAGGTTGGGATTGTTTATTTTAAGTTATTGGTAAATAAAAACAGTAGGAAAATAATGCTTTAGATTCGAGGACGAATTTTTTCGAAGAAGAAGGGAATGATATGAATCCAGCTGGGTAGAAATTATGTTCAAAGCATCCAGCAGCCGGCCAACCGGATGGGTTTAATTCCAATCGGCCAGATGTGCGCCAATCGGCCAGACGTGCGCTAGTCGACCATATATACAATTAGTCGGCCCATTCTGTAATTACAACCACCTAGAATTTTTCTTTCAACCGGCCAAAACAAGATTCATATTCGACCAATTCTACATCAGATGTTCAATCGTCTAGCATTATCTGGCCTGCATCTACTTATTTGACCCAGTTCTAATTCATTCGACCAGTGAAGCGCCAACCGGCCAAAGCCGCACCTATCCGACCCGCTCTTTAATTACAACGAGAATGTTCCATACTTCTTTAGAATCATGGCTTTCATTTGTGTAACGTTTTTATTAATAGGAATTAATATTAGAGGGTCTTTATTTCAATTTTAGGAGTTACGATTTTTAATAGCCATTTTAGTCTATAAATAGGGGTTGAATTGTATTTGGTAAAAAAAACCATTGAATTAGTAAAAATCAGAATTGGGTTTGTCCCTTTTTGAGAATTATTTCTCGTAGAACTTATCAAGGGTAGGGCTGTACAAAAAATCCATTTGAACCGAATCGCACCCTAAACCCAACTGAACCAAACCATAATTATCTAAACAGTTAAACCCAAATTGAACCGTTTGAACCGGTTTTTTTAAAAACAGTGCTAAACTGAACCGTTTGATGATCCAGTTCAGAAAACTAAATCCAAACTCACTAATCCATATCAATCCAGTTCAAGAAAACATTTCGCACTCACTAATAAATTATACTAACAACAATTAAGTCCTGAGATAATAACAACTTAAGTCCATTATCATTATAAATTGTTGAATGGTGGCATTTGAAGGAGCGCGGTATTTGCGTGAAGCCGTTGTGGGTTTAGATTGCTTAAATGCGTGCCAATCTTGTTCCAATTTCTTGTAAAGTTGATGGAGTTGTTCTGTTTTTTTTTTTTACCTTTTACTTGGAAGTTTTCCATGGTGGGGACGGTTCCTCTGTTCTAGTTTTCTGTTTCTCTTTTTTTTTAATTTGTTTTCCAACTCCTTTCTGGTTCATCCTCTCATCTCATAATGGTGTGGGGTTTATTGAATGATGAACTCAAATTAGTGGGCTTATTTTGTTTTGAATGTGGTGAGATTATAGCTGGATAAAAACTAATCACATTCTATTTTTTTAATTATCTTTTAAAATAAAATAGATGGATTTTTGAAATAATTAGTATGGATCATGGGAATATGTCTAGATTTTCTTGACCACTTGACCAAACAACATTATCAATATGTTTCTTTTATAAATAATTTAGCCCGTTAAATTCTAAGAGCAATGCATGTATTTAATTTAATAACTTTTTATATTAGTTAAGTTTCAAATCACCAAATGTGTGGATTAATTCGCATTGGATTGTTAATAGATGTGTTTTGAGATTGAGTTTTGATATCAAATAACAACATAACTCACTAATCCAGTTCGGCTTGCACTAATATATTTTGCACTCACTAATATATTATACTAATATACATTCCACAAAATTTTGTTTTGGTAATGGTTCATTACCATTATCTTAACAGCTTAAGTCTTGAGATTCTTGATGGTTTACTTGGATCAGGCAACAAAAAATCATGTTTCAGATAAGCTTTTAGTATGTAGCCAACAGGTTCTAAAAAAGGTTTCAAACCCGATTCTTACACCAAAAACTAGTTCGGATCCATAAATCTGTGTCAAAATCGGTTCAAATCCATGAATCCATTTCAAAACCGGTTCAGATCCATGATCTAGTTTAAATCTGGTTCGGAATCCATGATCTGGTTCAAAATCGGTTTGGTTCAAAACAAACTGGTTCGGCCATTAGAAAAGTGGATCGGTTTTTAATCTTATCCATAAATTAGGTACGAGTTTGGTTTTGGTTCAAATTTTTGCAATATCTGATCCATTCACAACCCTAATCAAGGGTAAATCACCATCCTTGTGGCGTTGCATGATTTATCTTCCATCCTTAGAAGTGGTGTCATCTATCCCTTTCATCAAACCATTCTTCAACCTTTCCATTTTCTATTTTAACAAATTCCCCATTTTTGTTAACTTACTTTCGTCCAAACCTAGATAGATCTGCAACATTGAATCCTTCCCCCTTGGGTTTTTAAAACGAATCCACCCTTCTGGATTCACATAATTTGGTATCAAAGCTAGCTGCTACGGCTAGTTTTTTATGCTATTTGGAAGGCTTGGATGGTTTGTTTAGTCGCAACAATTCCTGGTTGTCTGAGAAGAAATTACTTTTGTTCATATCTCGCATTTTATGAACTCAATTTCAGTGATTCTTGAGCCTAAATTGCGTCCTAAAACGTGTGCTTTCGTCACGCTTTGGAATCATTCAATTTGGACATCTGTAGTGTGAGATACAAATTTTTTTGAAGCTGTCAGGCGTGGAGAAATTTGGTAACATCCTTCTTGTCACTCATATTGTCAATACCATCATCTTTAGTGACCATAACCATGGCTGGATCATTGCAAAAGTTAAGCCTGTTAATAAAAAAAGGAAGATTGTGGCTGGATGGTTCATGTGTTAGATGATATATTGGCTGTTATTGCGAAGGATTGTTGTTGCACCTGTTTAGGCCATTAAAAATGCATCAAAGTGTTCTTGTTTGGACTATCATTGTGCTTGTTGTTTCATAAATTAGTGGTGGCTGCTGAATTGTCATACATTAGAGTAAAATTGAACCTTTTGTTGGATGGAACTTGTTGGTATTTTCTGTTGTTCAGAACCGTGACTTGGAAGTGCTTATTTCATGTTATTGTGAACTCGTACTGATCCTATTTAGGGCTATTCACCTCCCTTGTGGCATCGCATGACTTATCTTTCATCCTTGGAAGTGACGTCATCTATCCCTTCACCAATTCACCTTCAACATTTTCATTTTCTCATTTTAAACAATTTCCCCAATTTCTTACTTATTAGTGTCCAACCTAGATAGATCCGTAAACGAATCCACCCACTTGTGGCGTCACATGACTTATCTTCCATCCTTGAAAGTGGCGTCATCTATCCCTTCACCAAT
This sequence comes from Sesbania bispinosa, assembly GCA_026901365.1. NCBI lineage: Eukaryota > Viridiplantae > Streptophyta > Magnoliopsida > Fabales > Fabaceae > Sesbania > Sesbania bispinosa. Next base: position 480,289 of record QLOH01000202.1, read on the forward strand.
TCACCTTCAACCTTTCCATTTCTAATTTTAAACAATTTCCCCAATTTCTTATCTATTAGTGTCCAACCTAGATAGATCTGTAAACAAGTCCACCCCATGGATTCACCAGAGGTCGCAGTTCCAAACCTAGAGCCGAAAGTGTTTTGACATGATATTTTTATAACTATAAATCATAATCTTAAATTCTTTTTTTATTTTAGTAAGTTGTGATAAAAGTGTTTTGACATTGAGTTAAAAATTATTTAACTCCATTTTAATCAAACATGTTTTATTTTAAAATTTATAATTTTAAAAAAAAACTCACAACTAACTTTAGGTTTAGTTTAAATTCAAATCTATTCCGTCCGCTATTTACAAGTCGGGCAAACCAATTTTGAATAAGTTAATTAAGTTGTATTTTTTCTATCGAAATCAAAGTGGGATAAATTATAGCTAAGGGTACAGCTTAAATTACCATGTCTAATTGTGATTATTTTTCCTTCTCTTTTCGTTGGGCCACCTATAAATCTGTGAGGCTAAAATATGTTTATGGCACTTCAAAATATCGCGATTTTTCTATTTGGTTTTCCAATTTTTTTTAAGTGGTCCCCCAAAAATTATAATGCATTCTCATTTGGTTCCTTCGTTAGTACACAATTTATTATATCTGTTAAATGCTTGTGTGACAGCTTATGTGGACAAAATAAGCCTACATGACATGCATACCTGTCATCTTATCTGTCCTACGTGACAAAATAAGCATACACGTGGTTAATAAGAACCTTTTTATGAGTCACATTGATGAACTCCATAATTATTTTTTCTATGAAGGGTGGTGATCATATAAGTCATGTAGGACACATAAGATAACACGTATGCATGTCGGACTTATTTTATCTTCCTAAGTTGTCACACAAACATTTAACATAGATAATAAATGGTGTATTAATGGAGGAACCAAATGAGAATGCATTATATTTTTTGGAAGACCACTTGGAAAAAAATAATTTTGGGGGACCAAATAAAAAATTACAATATTTTACAAGACTAAAAACATATTTTAGCCGATATGTAAAATGTACCAAACTTGAAGTTTTCAACGAACGCCTGTTTTGAATGATAGATTAAAATTAAACACAATAGATCTGCAGGTGTATATAAGGACAATCGGGCAGATATACAAGAGATTATAAATGAACGTGTTAGATGATGACTTTGTATATGGCTGTTTACAGTTCACCTAAATGCTTACGTAATGGGACTATGGTAATCTGGTAGAAGTCAAAATTCAACCCAAGTAGGAGCAACAAACAACTAAGCGCGCAAAGGTATATATTATATAATATATCAGCATATCATTCGTGCATGGCAATATAATAACCACATGTCAAGTTGAATTAAATTTTTATCCAGTGTGAACATCCAATTATATTTTATTTTGTACCCTCTTAAAACACTCATTACATTATGTTAATTATTTTTCTTGTATATAAATAATGTTCTAAAGAATTACTTTTACATGTATGTGCACCAAGAAAAAAAGAAGAAATACATTTACAAAGATAATAATAGAGGAAGAGAATTAGTTAAAGATGAGTCTGCATGAATAATTAATAAGAGCAGTTACATCATGTTTATATCTACATTTCTTATTCTATTTTATACCTTATTTTATAGAAGAAGGAATTTTATATTTTTATTAAAAGTACATTATTAATAATTCCATTTTATGCGAACATAATAAAAATAAGTTTAGAATTCGCTCAAAATTAAAACCGACTGAACTAAAATGTACCAATTGAATTTTGAAAATAATGCAAGAAAAAGTAGACATACATCGTTAAAATCGTTTAATTAATAATATATTTATATATCATCAGAACGAAGAGTTAGATTTGTTAGATCATGATATATGATAGATGAGTCTTTAAATATTTAACAATATGAAAAAAATCAATATCAACAAATGGGTAGTTCAAATCATACATGCTTGTTTCTCTTAAAAATAAGGTTTCGGTTCAAGTCTTGTTTTTGGAAAAAAAACCTCCGCTGATAGAGCTAGTCCTTGCACCATGATGTAGATGTTCCTATGGTATGGACAAAAAAAAAAGAAAGAAAAATTTCAATAATATTAAATTAAATCATAAACCAATGGAATTGAATTAGATAGGGACGCTATTTACACATATATTATTTATGGAAAATAAAACTTTGACACCCCATTTTTTGTGGTCAGTGTAGGAAATATGGATAGAAAAAAAAAGTAATTAAGAGTTAAATGTGATAATTGATATGATGAAAAAAAAGAAAGAGATAGAAAGAAAAATGGAGTGTAAAGGAGGAGTAAAATGTATGGGTGTAAAAAAATCATCACTATTTATTGTTAAATTCAATTACAATGTATGTGATGTGACATATTGGCATGGCTCGAGGTGTAATAAGTTGAATTATTCATGAATTATTTGGGTTGAACTTGCTTAACTTGTTAAACAAACTTGATTTATAAGTTTAAGTTTTACTTTAGATTTGATTATACAAATGAGCTAAGATCAAGTTGTATAAATTTGATATTAAAAACTCATCATTAACTTGTGAGTGTGTACATGCATGTGCACATTAGCATACACAAACGTGTATCAATATATATACTTACTAAATTATAATTCTATCTACAAATCAATATTACCTAATTTTCATTTTTTGCCTCATTATTTTTATTTTTGTTTTGGTATGGATTTCAAATGATATACGTTAATATTGTGAGTGAGTTGATAATCATGAAGTGAGAAATAATGAAAGATAAATACAAAGAAAAAGAGAGTAGCTAGGATTCCTATGCTAGGGAGGTGTAAGATGATGGAAGTGGATGAGAGACTTTGGTTCTTGAGGCTTGGTTAAGAATGGATGGGTCACCATGGTTCTTCATAGAGGATAGGGGTATTTATAGAGTACGCCCTTTGTACTGAAGCATATTTTGTTCTTCCAGGGGGTATTTTACTTGGTTTCTATTTTCTTCTGTCTCTAAGTTTTTTTCCTCCGTAAATGGCACAAAAATAGTCTCATTTATAGGCTTTGAAATAAGGCACATGAATTACTGGGCGATAGCGACGTTTGGGCACATAAGCGACAACAGCAGCAAGTGACAAATTGTCACCCTAACAGTCAAACAGGGCTGGCTTGGACAACATGTGTCTGTGTGGCATCAAATAGGCCAGAATGGAGTGTCATAAAGATAAAGTATCATGATGTTGGGAGTGTATGAATAAGGCGTCATAACTGGGCGTATTTTGACAAAGCGTACTTTAATGTAGAGCGCACTCTTGTCTAGGTGTCCTTTGCCCTTCAATCAAGAGATTCATCCCATTTTATTTGGTAACCATGATGTTTCCTACTCTAAGGCCTAACACACTTTAGGGAGCATTTCTCATCCCAAGCCTACCAAGATACTTAATTACCAATCAAAGTTCCCGCATCCATGACATCTTCTCATTGGTCCTAGGCATCATCTCGTCGCCTTGGTCTAGTGGCAAAGACAACTTAATATTTATCTTCATATATTTTAGACGTCTAATTGAAACCTAATCCAAAACAACTTCACCTTCTAAGATGAAATTATTTATTAAATAATAAACTAATAAAATTTAAAATATTTGTGTTCATGCAATAACCTTAAAGACCGAGCTTAGGTAATGAGAACTTAAATTGAAGTAGGCCTCCGGAGTAGGTGTAAAGATGTTTAAACCTTTCCCCCTACATCTCTTTTTATCTTTATTGTCCATTTATTGTACAGAGAAAATCAATGACTTGAAAATAATATCCCTTTGATTTAGCTGAAATATTAAAGATTTGATTCTAGGGTTTCAACCCACAATGGGGTTGACCCATAGGATGCGGGGATGGATCTAAGGGAGGCAAGCATGAAGCATGGACCTTGGCTCCCCTCTCACTCTCTTTCATACCATATGCTATATATATATATATTAAAAATTACTATTAAATATATACATGTAGAAAAGAAAAAAAAAAGGTAAAAAGAGTAGGATAAATTATGTTTTATTTCATATTTATAATTAAAATTTTCTTTTTGCCCCTTTAAGTGACATCTATCAAAAAGTTATTTGATACAAATATTATTATTAATGAATTTTATAACATAAATGTATGACATGTATAATTTAAATAAAAGATATGATGCATTTAACTTTTATTTTATATTTATTATTAAATTTTTTCCAACCCTTGTTAAGTGAATCCTAAATTTGGCCCTGATTAGAGGAAGTCTAGATCGACCCACGAAAAAGTACACAATCCCCTAATAGTATGTTTGTTTTACATTGAAACCACGTAGATCTGGTAAATGCTACTCTTAACATGTGTTTGGAAAAGCATTCAAAATCACTATACGCATCCAAGCATTTACCTTTCACAAGTTATACTTTGTAGCGTTGATGTAGAACGTATTTCCAAATCAGACTCAATAACATTAACCTTGATCCACGTTTAAAACATGATTTTAATGGAAATTAAACATACATTAACTCGATAATTTATCTAATTACCAAATGCAAAGTTAAAAGTTAGACCTAAATTAGGCTAACCTACGTATGGGAGAAAGGTTCAGTTAGAAAAGCGATTCTATAGGAAAAAAAATAAGATAATATAAAACTATAAAAACAAGTTAAACAAGTCAAATTTATCTCCTAACTTAACTTAATTATTTAAATAAATAAAAAACAAAATTCAAACACTATTTCCGTAACTTAACCTTTAAGAGCATCTCCACCGCGGTGGCTTATACCCACTTTTCTGACATTTTGAACAGTAAAATTGTTTGTTTTAGCGATGGAGTGTTCAGAGCAAGGGGTGCTTGTAGAAAGCAAATGCTTCTACAAGCCCTGACAAAAAGCTGCGCGCACAGGCTGCCTTTTTTTTTTTTATTTTTTTCCACTACCTGTAGTGACGGTTTTGAACCGTCACTACAGGGTCCAATAATAAAAAAAAACAAATGAAGACTTGTGAATAGTCAAGGTAGCCGTTTTAAAACGGTAAAAAAACAACGGTCCGGATTTAAACGTTAAAAAAAAAATTATTTTTACTATAAATAACCCAATTGGTAATTTTTTATCTCTTAATTCTTTCACATAATTCACATATTCTCCCAAACTTTCCTTCTTTTCCTCTCCTATAGTCTCATAAATTTTCCACTTGTCCAATTGTTTACTCACATAATACATTTCTCATCCAAATGGATCCAAACCAATTCAATACCAACCCATTTTTACATCATATTCAAAATCCACAAAATTATCCATTTCCTCCAAATTATCAAAACCCACAAAATTCTCAAATTCCTCCAAATTTTCAAAACCAACAAATTTCTCAAATTCTTCCAAATTATCAAAACCCACTAAACCCTCAAATTCCTCCATTCAATCCACAAAATCTAAATTTTCCTCCATACCCATATCCTTATCAAAATCCCATATTTCAATCACCACCAAGTAACCCCACCATGGTAGGTGGGACTTCAATAGGTGCAAGTGGTGGCCAATCTACTAACAAGGAACATGATGCATCATCCGAGTTCACGCCAGAAACTCAAACTCCATTGTTTTCCAGTGAAGTTGGCTTGGATAATATCAATCTCCATGAAGAAGAACAACCAACTCAAAGGAGACAAAGAGCAAGGTTCACCATGGAGGAAGATATACTCCTAATCCAATCATGGCTTAATGTTTCAAAAGATGCGGTTGTAGGGGTTAACCAAAAAGCAGATTCTTTTTGGTCAAGAATTAAAGAAAATTACAATGAGTATCGTGGTACTTTGCAAGCAAGGGATTTATCACAACTGAAATGTCGTTGGCAGAAGTTGAATTCCACCATTCAAAAATTTGCAGGATGTTATAAACAAGCCGTTCAACGAAAGAAAAGCGGTAGCTCCGAGACTAACATACTAGGAGATGCATGCATGATTTACAAGCAAGATGTTGGAGAACAATTCAGGTTAGAGTATGCATGGAGATTGTTGAAAAATGAACCTAAATGGTCAAATGCGTCAGTTGAAGGAGGTAGCAAAAGAACAAAGATTTCTACATGTGGGAATTACTCATCCTCTTCTAATCCCGAGTCGCCAATGACCAACGAGTACAACCCAACTTCACCCACTTTGGTTCGTCCAATGGGAACAAAGGCAGCAAAAAGAAAGGGAAAATCTGTAGCACAAGAACAATCTGCTATCAACGAGGAACTATCTACAGTGACAGCGTTAGAGAAGAAGAAAGTAGACAGTATTCTTGAAATGTCACGTGTCAAGGACGAACAAAACAAGTTGAAGAAACGGGAGTTAGACATGAAGGAGAGACAACTTGACAGAGAGTTCCTATTCCAGGATACATCTGCAATGACAGAGAGACAACTACAAGATCATGCGATGATATGTAGAATGATAAGGGAAAAACATGGATGGTTGTAGCTTAATTAGATGTACCTTTATTAAAGGAAGACATTGTAGTCTGATGACATTCAGGTTTATTAGAGAAACACATTGAAACTAGCTTATTCAAACTAGCCGTTATTCAAACTAGCATTTATTCAAACTAGCCGTTATTCAAACTAGCATTTATTCAAACTAGCCGTTACAAGTAGCCGTTATTCAAACTAGCCGTTATTCAAACTAGCCGTTACAAGTAGCCGTTATTCAAACTAGCCGTTATTCAAACTAGCTGTTACAAGTAGCCGTTATTCAAACTAGCCGTTACAAGTAGCCGTTATTCAAACTAGCCGTTACAAGTAGCCGTTATTTAAACTAGTCGTCATTCACTCTCTATATATATATTTCAACAAATGGGAGGATTGTTACACCTCTCAATTGTGCAAATTTCTCATAGTCTTATTATACTCTCTCTATACTTTAACAAGATTGTTATTCTTGAAATGGATCCCAATGATTCAGACTTTGAAGAAATGGTTGAGTGGGAAATCATTGAATATTTTATACATGATGACTTTGGAGAACGATGTAGGAGGTTGATAATGGAGAAGCATGGGCATCGAGAAGGCAACAACTCCGCTTCACATAGGCGTCAAAGATCTGTCATAGAACGAAATCGTGAAGAAGGACATGATCGATTGTATAATGACTACTTCTCTAACAATCCGGTGTATACAGCCGAGCAATTTCGACGAAGATTTCGAATGCAGAGACATGTCTTCCTTCGCATTGTAGAAGCCCTGACAATTCATGATGAGTATTTTCAAATGAGAGTTGATGCAATTGGCAGAATGGGTCTTTCTCCCCTGCAAAAATGCACTGCTGCTATTCGGATATTGGCATATGGATCATTTGCTGATAGTGTGGATGATTATGTGCGAATAGGTGAAAGCACTGCAGTGAAATGCTTAAACAAGTTTGTAAGGGGCATAAATGAGGTATTTGGGAGTGAATACTTACGAAGGCCAAACAATAATGACATTGAACGCCTACTGCAAATTGGGGAGGCACGCGGTTTTCCAGGTATGTTAGGTAGCATTGATTGTATGCATTGGGAATGGAAAAATTGCCCAATAGCTTGGAAAGGTCAATTTTGTCGTGGTGACCATGGGAAACCCACAATAATGCTCGAAGCTGTGGCATCTCAAGACTTATGGATTTGGCATGCATTTTTTGGGGTAGCAGGTTCAAATAATGACATAAATGTGCTAAATCAATTTGATGTGTTTAATGACGTTTTGGAGGGAGAGGCCCCTGCGGTGAAATACATGGTAAATAGAACCCAATATGACAAGGGGTATTATTTAGCAGATGGTATTTATCCCGAATGGGCTACAATTGTCAAAAGTATCCCAATGCCTCAAGGAGATAAAAGAAAATTGTTTGCCCAACATCAAGAAGCTGCAAGAAAGGATGTGGAGCGTGCGTTTGGAGTCCTGCAATCTCGGTTCGCAATTGTACGTGGCCCAGCACGTGCTTGGCACATGGATACAATCAAGCATATACTATACGCATACATTATATTACATAATATGATAGTTGAAGACGAACGACACACATATGATGATCATGTTGATTATTCTTATGATCATCCTAACGATGATGTCTCGACTACTGATGTACGTAATGGTCCTCATCTGAATCTTACAACATACCTTCAAAGAAGAGCCGCGGTTCGGGATAGGCAAATTCATCATCAACTTCAAGCGGACCTTGTGGAACATATTTGGGAACGTTTTGGGCGTGATAATAACCAAAATTGATTTTCTTATTATGTAATTGTTGGTTTTTATTTCATATTCAGATAAATTAATGTTACCCATGGTTCATTATTTATTTAATTTTCAAATATTTTATTGCTTAAAAAATAGCATTTATTATTTTATTTACATACTTTTTTATTGTAATAGATCGTTTGTAATTTTTATTATTTAATTAATTTTTCATTATTTTTTAAATTAATTTAGGATTGAAATATATTATTCATGGTTTTCATAATTTAAAATTATTTTATTATTCACTAATAAAAATATTTTTAAATTAGATTATTTAAATAATATAAATATTGAGTAATGTGTAAGGGTGGGACCCATTTAAGATATGTGAATAGTAAAAAATAGAGTTGCTGGGGTGGAGATGAGAGGTGCTTAATAATAATTTAATGATATATAATGGTGGGACCCATTTAAGATATGTGAATAGTAAAAAAGGGAGATGCTGGAGTGTAGATGCTCTAAGTACTCGATTTTACTTGATTCATTTTCACAACTAGCAAGGATGCCAACACTTCTATTTTAGTCGAGAGTTGAATATAAGGATTATATATTACCATGTAGCTTGAAAAGTAATCACACCGACCCATGTTCCCTACGCGGCTGGTAAAATTACGCACGCGCCGTACTAGTCTCAATGTCAAATTGTCAATAGACAACGTTAGTGCAATGCAAACTATACTACAAATTACTAAATCCAAAATAAAAGGGCCATTGGCCATGCACTTGCAATATGGAATGCAAGTCAGCACACCGACCAGCTGACTCAGTCCCAGTCATCATCTCCCTCCCACGCCGTTCAAACCTTCAACCGTCATATTAGTACAACAACACATCAACCAACCACTACTATTAACATTAACAATTCCTCAATCATACTCCTTTCATTTCAAAAACCTCGAGCCCCGAGTGAGTTTTTCTCTCTCTTGGACCCTTTCAAACTTTCAACGTTCAACGTTCAAACAATTTAATCCTACACACATATAAAAACTAACACTAACCATAACAAAAAAAGGAGCAAACTTCATTTATTATTTTATTTCTCATTTTCTTTGCTTTTGTTTGACACATTCTCTATAAACTATTCCCCTTTGACACGTGTGCCAGTCAAGCTCCTCTCCACCTTCCTTTCTATATATAAACAAACCACACAACCCTTCCTCACAAATCCTTCACTCAAAACTATACAAAACACACATCCATCTAGATTCTTCTATTCTTCTATCTATACCCAAAACAATAAAACACACACATACAAATTAGAACAATTATTGAGCATAGCAAAATGGTGTTGTCATGGACAAGAGGGAGAGTTTTTCGCCGTGCCCGCAAAGGGAAAGAGCTGAATAATTGTGGTGATTTGGAGGTGGAAATTGCTATTCCCACCCATTTTCGTTGCCCTGTGAGTTTAGACTTGATGAAGGACCCTGTCACACTTTCCACAGGGATCACCTACGACAGGGACAGCATCGAGAAATGGGTTGAAGCAGGGAACCACACATGCCCTGTTACCAAAAGGGAGTTAACAACTTTTGACATGATCCCAAATCACGCAATTCGAAGGATGATTCAAGATTGGTGCGTTGAGAATCGTTCTTTTGGGATTGAAAGGATCCCAACTCCTCGTATTCCTGTTACCCCTTACGAGGTTTCAGACACATGTTCCAGGATCCTCTCTGCTTCACAAAATGGGGATGACCAAAAAGTTCTTGAATTGGTGAGAAAAATCAAATCTTGGGGGAAAGAGAGTGAGAGGAACAAGAGGTGCATAGTTTCCAATGGTTCTGCTCCTCTTGTTCTAGCTAGTGCTTTTGATTCTTTCTCACGTGGGTCTGTTGAGAAAAACGTGGTTGTTTTGGAGGAGATCTTAGGGGTTTTGACTTGGATGCGTCCTATTGTTGAAGAGGGTAGATCTGTTTTAGGGTCTTTGCCTTCTTTGAATTGCATGGTTTGGTTCTTAAATGATAAACAACTTTCCACAAGACAGAATGCAGCTTTGTTGCTCAAGGAAATGTCTGTTGAGGCATTGGCTAAAACTGAAGGGATTGTTGAGTCTTTGGTTAAGATGATTAGGGAGCCTATTGGGCCTGCTGCTACCAAAGCATGTTTGTCAACAATTTTTCACTTGGTTTCCTCATCAGAGAACAAAAGGGTAATTTCAGTGAGATTTGTGGAATTGGGTTTGGTTTCACTCTTGTTGGAGACCCTTGTTGATGCTGAAAGAGGGATCTGTGAGAAGGCTTTAGGGGTGTTGAATTCAATTTGTGATTGCAAAGAAGGAAAAGATGCAGCAAAGTCAAATGCTTTGACTTTGCCTCTTGTGATTAAGAAGCTTTTGAGGGTGTCTGAATTGAGTTCTAGTTTTGCAGTTTCTATTCTTTGGAAGCTTTGTGATAAGGCTGAGGAAGGGGTGTTAATTGAGGCACTTCAAGTTGGGGTGTTTCAGAAACTCCTTGTTCTTCTTCAAGTGGGGTGTGGGGAGAGTACAAAGGAAAAGGCTACTGAGTTGTTGAGATTATTGAATGGTTATAGGAGCAAAGCAGAGTGTGTTGATTCATCATTGGATTTCAAGCACCTTAAGAAGCCCTTCTAATTTGATTCATGAGGATGAGATTTAATTTCCCTTTTCTTTTGTTGTATAGGTTATATCATAGAAACATATCATTATACTCTTGTACAAAGATACACAGTCACATACAAATGGATACAAATTGTATCTCTAACATTCAATTGAAGTTTTGAAATTCAATTTTTTGGGAAATTTTTATTTGAGACCTATGGAGATGCCAATTGCTTGTCTTCACTAATAATTCAAAATTAAAGTAAAAAAAAAAGTTCTGGTGGATTTGGCAAACCGTGTGTGTGTTGAATATTGAGGAATTCTAAAAGCATCTAACTTATTTTTTATCCAAAAGAAGGCATAGGCTAGCTAGAGGTTAAAGTGAAAAAAAATAAAAATAATAGGAAGCAAACTTGCAAATGTACACTATTTGTTGGAAAATCAGTAATAACTCGGTAACGTTTAAGTGTAGATAATGATAATGGATAAAAAAAATGAATCGGATACCATGTCAGCCAAAAAAAGTTGTTGAATTTTCTCCCAAAGACCGGGTCAAATTATTCACCAAAATGATCTTAGAAACATATAGGTTGATCTGATCTTGTGCAAGTATGTCCATTTTTCTCTCAAAATGGTTTTATAAACCCAAAACTCAAATTGGTTTAGAATGTGTTTATTGTTTTAGTTGGACCACCATAAAAAAAATGCTTTTGAGAGAAACAATTTTTTTATAGTGTGCATGGAAATCAAATTGGGGAAGAGCCCAAGGTAATTTCATTTGGAAGAGACTAGTAATTGGAAATTCATGGTAATAGGGAAATGAAAACACACTTTCACATTTGGGGGCTTTGAAACGTGTGTGAACTTTGTAAACAAACATAATATTCCCTCCTATCTTTCTTATAAATTTATGTGATTCTTTTTATAAGGCACTTTGTAATTTCTAGGTAATATTTATTACGATTTTCCTTATTTACCCTTAGTAATTTTAATATCTTTTCAATTATCAAATAGTAATTAATGGAGTTAGTTAATAGTATTAAATAAGGGTAAAATAAAAAAGTTAAACTATTTTTAAAACTATAATAAAATTAACCAACTTTAATCACTTTTATTAGTATGTGTAAGTCAGTTAAACATGTCTTATAAAAAGGATCTGATAGAGTACTATATAGGTTTGTTTTGTAAAACTAGTTGAAAAAATCAATGGGTTTTATTGAAAGTGTGGTAAAATTAGCTATAAATATTATAAAATGACGTATAAGATCATCATTAAAATAATAGATAGTGATGAGTGGGTGTTATTAAAACATGAAATTAAAAAAAATCAGCTAGCTATAACTGAAAGAAGGTAATAACTACTTAAAAAATCAGCTAGCTATAACTGAAAGAAGGTAATAACTACTCAAATTTAGCTTTAATCTTGTTGCACTCATAGCATTATAAACCTTTGCACATGGTATTTGTTACTACGACTCCACACAAGAAAAAATATGAACAGTAGGTTATAAATGAGATTGTTGTTTGATGGAAAACAAGGATAGGTAATTGGTGAAAAAGATAGATAGAAATCATATTGTGCCATGTTTGTTTCATGTATTTCATGATCCTAACTTTTATGATTAGATTTCTATAAACGTTTTATTTGCTCTTCACCTAGACAATATAAGACTCGTTCACACTTTCAAAACACATACAAAAGTACACTGAACACTATCAAGAGACAAATTAGGAAACAGATTATGTGGACTTTTTTGTTTTGGTATGGGAAAACACAAGCAAGGCAACAGCCTGGAGATCAGTTACATCAGGAGAGCAATAGAATATTCAGAGTGAACGCAGTACAGACAGAGTTGCACAATATGGAAAAAGACAAGTAGACAACCAATCATGACTTAGTGTCCGTTTGGTTTACAGTTGAGCATAATTGATTCTGAAAATCAATGGTTGAGATGAGTGATGCACATTTTACGAAGCACGTTGGACGGAAGTGATTTAAAATCAATTCCATGGTTTTGATTTTGACAATGCCAAACCAAACGGACCATTAGTCTGCGCGCGGGTGAATTCTCAGTCCAACTTGGATGCAAATTGCCAGAATGGATATTAATCACGGTCAAAATTGGATCACGCTAGCTACATGTGATGTGCTTATGGTTGGTTGACCTGGTTTACAGGCCTTATCTTATGTCAATGAAAAATGTAACAGAGAGAAATTTTAGGCCTAGCCCATTAGCTTCCTTCAATCTTATAACTACAAACTATTGCAACAGCCCAAATTTATGAGAAAATATCATTGCACGAAATGTATGTACTAATGTACCTAATTTGTCACATTATTTATTAAATTTAATAACACATGATGTGTTATATTCATTAAATAATGTAGCTGCACACTATTGGATATTTATATAAAATTTCTTTATATGACAATGTATATCAATTAAATTCATAATTTATATGTAAGGATGTAAAGAGTAGTAAAATTATAAATATCTATGAATTTAATAACTATGCATTGTCAGTATAAAAAAATGTACAAAAATCTACCTAAATGGCATGTAAGTATTCATACAATCATACTGGCGCGGTCTAATACTAACGGGTGACTCTAGGGCCTATACTATTATGGAATGTGAACTCCATATTCATTGAATGAGCTTTAGTGTAGATTAGGGTGTCAAGGGTCTCCCAGACAAATTTGAAAATCTCGACATTAGTAGTTAAATTACATAGTATTATTACATGGATAGCAAGTAACGTAGGGGTGGGAATAGGCCAGCCGGCCTGTCAGGGGCCTACGGCCTGGCCTGTCAGGGGCCTACGGCCTGACCTGTTTATGGCCTGGTCTGGCCTCGCTCGTTTATTAAAAAAGTCAGGCCAAGACTTGTTAAAAGGTCTGTTTAGTTAAAAAGGCCAGACTCCATGCCTATGAAAAAGCCTATTAGGCTTAACATGCCGGTTTGTTTAATATAATAATATATAATATATTAAATTAATTATATAAATAACTATAAATATAATTAAAAAATTTATAATATAGTAAAAAACTAGAATATATTATATTAATTATATAAAAAACTACTTAAAAGGTCTGCTGGCCTGCATAGGCCTGTTGGCCTCTTTGTAGGCCTTGTTATAAAACAGACTTCTAAACAGGCTTTTTCGCAGGCCAGACCAAGGCCTTACAAAAAGGCATGTAACAGATAATAGGTCAGGCTCAGGTTTAAGAATTGGGAGTCAGGCCAGGCTCCAAAGCCTGACCTAGCCTGACCTGACCTGTTTCCACCCCTTTAGTAACGCAAGATTCTCACAACTTGAACTTTTTAATAGTTTTTGTAGTAATTACCGGAGCTCTCAACGAGGGTTAAAGTCCACGATCCATCCCACCTAACACTTACCCACCAACTTTTTTTTATTTTTTGCAGTGAGCAAATAAAATATTGTATCACTTTTATATTTGTCATGCTATATACTAGTAAGTATTTGTCCAAAAAAAATGCTATATAAGTACTTTTTTTCTTAGAAAATTACATATATATTATTTTTTCAAACATCAAAATACTATATATTATTAATGTTTCATGGGTGTGACATGGGTGCGGGTAGGGGTGGAAACAGGTCAGGTCAGGCCAGGCCTTTGGCAGGCCTGACTCCTAATTCTCAAGCCTGAGCCTAGCCTGTTACCTGTTACAGGCCTTTTTGTAAGGTCTTGGCTTGGCCTGCGAAAAATCCTGGTCTGGCCTGTAAGCCTATTTAGAAGCCTGTTTTATAACAAGACCTACAAACAGGCCAACAGGCCTATAAGCCTATGCAGACCAGCAGGCTTTTTAAGCAGTTTTTTTATATAATTAATTTAATATATTCTAATTTTTTACTATATTATTGTAACATCCGGAATTTAAGAATTTAGAAGGTTAATTATGTGTTAAGTAAGTGAGGAAAATAGTTTGGAAAGTTTGGAAATGTAATTAAGGCAAAGAAAATTAAAAAAAAAATCAGTATTTTAACTTAGGCTAGAATGGGCTAGCTTAAGCTAAATATGCAGAAAAGATTACACTTTCAGTTTCTGCAAGTTTAGCTTAAGCGAGATCCAGGTAGCTTAAGCTAGAATCAGGGGATTTTGTACATGCTCTCTGGACATTTTTAGCTTAGGCTAGAAATGTTTAGCCTAAGCTAGCCTCTGATTCTGTGTTTGTGCATGTTCTCTGGACTTTTTTAGCTTAGGCGAGAAATGGTTAGCTTAAGCTAGAATGGCCTAACAGCATGCAACCAACTTTCTAGCCCAGGCTAGAATATTTAGCTTAAGCTAGAACACACTTAAGTGGGTTTTTAGCGATTTTTCCAACAGAATTATCAGATTCTTTAGTTTCCTCCTTTGACATTCTAGAGAGAGGTCAAAGAGTTTAGAGAGAGGAAGGGGCTTTCTTGATGGAATTGGGTGTTTTGGGGCTTGAAGGCTTGGATAGGAGGATGGATCTTCACTTCAAGCTTCTCCTCTACTTCAATTTCTCCTCTTTGAGTACCCTTTAGGTAAGTGCAACTCACCCACCTTCACATTATATGGTTGAATGCCCTAGCATGATCCTTATTCTTAAATCCTCTTCTTATTTTGTAAATTTGAATACTTGATAGTTACCAAAGGTTCTTGTATGATTTAGGTTAGGAAAAACCTCTTAGGATTTAGGGTTTTGTATCCACATTGTTGCAATTGTATAATTTAGGAGCATGAATATAGGAATTTTGTTGGAATTATGTTGGTATATTTGTGTAAATAGGCTATTTGAGTTGTTAAGGAAATGGTATCTCTAAACATAGTTTTATGAGTATGAAGTATGAGTATTTGATAATTGAGTTTTCATGGAGCATATTTAGCATTATAACATTTTAAGCCGGTTTCGACCGTGAGTAATTCAAGCCGGCCTTTGCGGTGTGAGTAAAAAGATTAAGTAATTATGTTTAAAACACGACTTTCGGTCCAGTTTGGGTGGGATTCGTCCCCGGGAAAGCCGGTTCCCGTAGTCTGAGCTCAAGTCTAACTCCAAAAAGTGATAAGATCATGCCTGCTGGGCACAACAGTGAGTGCATCATGAGCATCATAATTCGCATCATTCACCAGTTCATATTAATTAAGTTATATATTGCTTTAGTCTGTTATTAACTATTGGTAAATATATCTTATGTATTTAGTTTGTAAATATGTCACATGTGATGTTTGATAAATGTTTGATTTTCCACACTTTATATGCTTGGTTGTACTTGCTGAGACTGTAGTCTCACCCCACGTTTCGGGGATCTTCTCTAGTTGTGCAGGGAACCCTAGATATTGATAGAGCAGGAAGAAGAATTGTGGAGTCGAGTTCTTTTTCAGATGGAGTTTGATTCATTAGAAGTAAATCCTGATGTAATTAAGTTTTAGTGGATTATTGATGTGTATGTAAGATTTATACTTATTTAGGGATTTCGATGTATGTTTGTAACTGCTTAAGCTAATCGTTGGAAAGCCTAAGCTTTTTGTTTGACGATATCGGAAATTTGACGAAATGATTTCAAGAAATTCAGGAATAGTGTCTCCAACGGGCATTATTTCTGAGTTGAGAAATTAGGGCGTTACAATTATAAATTTTTTAATTATTTTTATAGTTATTTATATAATTAATTTAATATATTATATATTATTATATTAAACA
This sequence comes from Sesbania bispinosa, assembly GCA_026901365.1. Taxonomy (NCBI): domain Eukaryota; kingdom Viridiplantae; phylum Streptophyta; class Magnoliopsida; order Fabales; family Fabaceae; genus Sesbania; species Sesbania bispinosa. Next base: position 496,780 of record QLOH01000202.1, read on the forward strand.
GGCTGGCTTGTTAAGCCTAATAGGCTTTTTCATAGGCCTGAAGCCTGTCCTATTTAACTAAACAGGCCTTTTAATAAGCCTTGGCCTGACCTTTTTAATAAACTAGCCAGCCCAGGCCAGGCTATAAACAGGCCAGGTCGTAGGTCCCTGACAGGCCGGCTGCCCTATTCCCAGCCCTAGGTGCGGGAAGTAAGAGATATATAGGGGAAAAAAGAGAAAATGAGAAGTGCCAACAAGATGATGTGATGAAAATTTGAAGAAAGAAATAAAAGGTAAGGAGGTGAAAGGAGATATAAGAAAAAAATGGATAAAGATAAAAGTTGAATCTTATATGTCTCCTTAAAATTATAATTTAAAACATGTCAATAAATTTTGTAAAATTCTTTTGATAACATATAGATAATAACTAGGGGCGTAGCCAGTATCTTTTTATTGGGGGACCGAAATAAAATACTATATTGAGTTATTTTTATTAGATTATTTTAATGAATTTATTTAGTCCTTTTCTAAACTTTTTAGATGCATTTATTATTTTTTTCACCTTTACCCTTCATAATTATTAAACATTTATAATTTTTAGGTTAGGTAATGTGGGGAATACTTTGACTTACAAAAGGATATAGAAAAAAAAAACTAGCATAATCTTCTTTAATTTTAAATAGGACTTTATGATTTCTAAATAAGAAAAAATAATTAATATAAAGAATATATAAAAAAGGAAAATGAGGACTTAATACAAGTAGTGAAAGAATTATAAAAATATAATACTAAAAAATTTACAAATATTTTGGGAGCCGGACTAATATTTAATAAAATATTTTATGTGAGATCTATATAATTGATAAAAAGATTGAAAAATTTTGGGGGAGGCGTGGCCCCTGCCAACCCCTTGGCTACGAGTCCAGATTTGTTGGAGAAATGGACATTTCCATTTTCTTTCTCCTGGTGTTAACACCTGTAATGATAATATCTAATGGCTCATATTTAATTGACATTATTCAATTAAAAAATAAATAAATGAAGAATCAGTACAAAATAAAAACGTTGAATCACCTTCCCCTGATTCACTTAGATCAATCCCACGAATAAAAATTTAACAAAAAGAAAATTATTAAAAATGCTTATGTGATTTTTGTGGCTGATAGTAGGGATGTCAACGGGGAGGAGCAGGGGCGGATAGTACACTACCCGTATCCATACCTGTTAAAATTAACGGGTAACCATGCGAGTAGCGGGTATCCACGGATATTCGCGGGTGTAAATATATGGCGTAACTTACACTAGTGTAAGTTGAACCCTCCTCTATTATGAATTCTATTTATTAAAAAATTAGTTTATTTTTTTTGTCAAATTATTATTATATGTCTAATACGACTAAAATGCCCCATGCATGGCACAAGTATACAACTAGTAATCTATAAGAGTCAATGAGTAACAATTTTATTTACATAAAAACTTCTTGACATGAATTAATTTGAAAAAAAATAGATTGATTTTTAAATTTTAAAAATACCTTACAAATGAAAAAATCTTACAATAAGAAAATTAAAAAATAGCCCCACCAAATTAATCCTATATAGACCAATCAAGACATAATTAAAAGATTTGGTTTTTAGTATCACACCCTTATTTTTTTTCCCACTTTGAGTTTAATTCACTATATTTATGAAATAATTGTCTCAATGGATAATATTGATTATGATCAAATTTTGGACTAGTGTTGTAAACAACCAGAATCACATTTGAAGATGTAAACATTGTTTGAAATCAATTAATGTCAACATGGTAAATTGTAGCTTTTGTGTTGACTTGAATAATTATTTGTACTGATTTTTTTCCGCAAATTTAAGAGTAAAGTTTCTATAAACATAAAATCACATTATTTCAAACTTACATTTAAGCAAAATCAATTCTACAAAATCAAGTTCATTTAAACTCTTTCCCAAACCACTATATTACAAACTATATAACCATTATATAATCCTTTAACTAAAAAATTATCCCAGTAAATTTCTTGTATTATTCTAGTTAGCATCAAAAGATTCCACACACTTAAAAATGAAGAAAAAAAATATGTCACAAACAACACAACATAAATAGACTATAAAAAATGGCATGTGTTTTATTCTCACTTATAATTTCTAACTACTAGCTTATTATAACTTAAATGCAAATTTTCTTTAAAATACAAATAAAATTTTATTCAATTTATCTTTATAATAATAACTATATTATTATAACCGATATAATTTCTAATTTCCAAACAATACCACAAATTTATTTATCCACCAACACATTGTGCGGGTCTTGAACCTGGTTTAATTTAACTAGTGCCAACCCCGTGCTATGCACTGGAACAAATTAAATGATTCAAAATATATGAAAAAGGAGAATTTTTATTTACAATTAAAATTTTAAAATTTGCTAATCATATTAAAAAAATACTTATTTTTTAAGTTTAATTAATTTATACTGACATTTTAAAATAAGTTTTATATTTTCATCCAACATAACAATTCACTTTTTTATCATAATGGTTTATCTAATAAACTATACATAAATTCATAGTTAATTGATAACTATAAATACACTTTCTTATTGGTAAATGTACGTCAACAGCAAACAAATATGAATATTATTGTATAATTGAAATTAATTATATAGATCAATTCTATAAACAACTCATTTATAATTTTTATATTTTATTTTTATTTAAAAATATTCGTGCAACCCATGGTTGTTGACTTGTTGGCTAGTTTTGCTTAATATTAAATAACTGGTTGAAATGAATTCACATGCTTTTTGACATTTTCTTTTCTAATGTAATCATTTTTCTAACATGAAATTTCTTTTAAGAGTATTATTTTTTTTATGAATATTTGGAAAAAGGTTATCTTGACTTCTTTACTCCTCTCTTAAGTTTAAATTCTTCTCTGCAATAAAAAGATTATTTTTTACACACACATTGTAAATTGTAACTGATTAATTTTATTTTTTTTAACATCGTCGTAATTATCTTAAATATTTTTTATTATATCCAATGATAAAATTATTAATAAATTAAAACTATGTTTCATTATTTTTATAACTTGTTGAGTTAAAATTAGAGTATAATATAGTATTGTGAAAGAATATTATCTAAAAAAATATTTTTTTCAGAATCATTTTGTTGTTTTTACTTAAGAAATATAAAATTATATAGTGCATGTTAACTGTTTAGTCATCTAAGTACATACTAAAAAACAATTATTACATTATTAAATAAGCAAAACAATATATTTAACAATATAAATTATTTTACATGGTTCGAACTTACACACTCATTTGGCCAAAAAAAAAATTTACACACTCTTATTATGTGTAACTGTGTACCCATTAATTTTAATAGTTATGTAAGGGCCTGTTTGGTTTGCATTTTCATTTCCTGTTTCCATTTTCTGTTTCCTATTTTCTGAAATTTTACAAAGGAAAAAATGGAAATGCTGGAAACAAAAATTTGTTGTTTTCAGCATTTCCAGTTTTTCCTTTATAAAATTTCAGAAAACAGGAAACAGAATGAAAACAGAAAATGAAAACAGAAAACGTTTCCTCAAACCAAACAGGGCCTAAGTTGTCTTATTCACATAATATACTTTTCTTATATATGTTGTATAAGAGCCAAAGTAATAGTATTAGTCCTATACTCATAATAAAAGAAAGAATTAATGGGGATAACATCGTAATAACAATAAAGAACATCAATCACACAGTAAACGGATACAAATAAATCCTCCCAATTTAAAAAAATCAACGAGTAACAATAACAATTAAATAACAATAACAAATCACCACAAACAAATAAGAGACAACGAGATTTTTAACATGATCAAAAAGCCCTTAATGTGAGGTAATTAAAAAACCATGGGTCGTCCATGTTGAAGTAGTTCTTTATCCAATAATGCATTTTACTATAGTTCATTTTAATTTCTGTCTACATATTCATTACTTTTTAAAAATTCTTTATCCATTTTTTTTTTTAAAATAGACGAATAATTATGCAATAACATTTTTACTATGCTATTTTCCACTAAACATCTTTAATGAGAAAAGATGTTTTGGATCTAATGAATATATACTAATAGTGTGATAAAGTTTTACACCGTCGTCTAATGATATATCACTAGCTACAAGAAAAATGACTTTATGGTTGACTGGCTACAAGCTAGTGACAGGCTAGCGTCGTCGCTACAAGCCTCGTCGTTAATGCAGTAGCGACACCCATGGTCGTCACTACATAGCGTCACTACATAACGACACCCATGGTCGTCGCTACATATTTTTTCAAAAATAATCCTTCCCACCCATGGTCGTCACTACATAGCGTCACTACATAACGACACCCATTGTCGTCGCTACATATTTTTTCAAAAATAATCCTTCCCTTCTAGATTTATCAATTGTGAGAATCTAACCCACAACCTGCACGATACAAAGAAGGAGCATTACCGTTACGTTAAGTTTGTTTCTTAGAATATATAGCTTAAAATATTATATATATAGTGAAAAAATAACAAAAAATTAGCGACAGACAGACCGACACAAACTTTACGAAGACCGACACTAGACAAAAATTTATTATACCTTTAGCGTCGGCCAGAGCCGTCGCTAACGTTACCTAGCCGCCGCTACATAAAAAAATTAAAATATATATATATATATATTTTCAACGGTGATGTCTTTAGCGTCGACCGTTGCGTCGGACTGGCCGACGCTAATAGCGACGGTGTCGTGGCCGTCACTACAAGGTCGTCGCTAAATAGCGAATTTCTTGTAGTGTATTGTCATATTATTTATTGAATTTAATAAACATGAAATGTCACGCTAATTAAATGATGTGTTAACACATTATTGAATGATCATATAATTTTTTTTACATTATTAATGTATATTAATTAATTAATTAATTAATTAAGCTCACATATATAACCAAAAAAAATGTTTATGGCGGAAATCAAGATGGGTCATACTCATATGAATAGGGTTCAATCACATGTTCACACTGTGCCACTACATATTGGTGAATTTCATGTTTTAGCATTTAATATATGTGATAAATTAAGACTAACATATAGATTTGATAAACAATATGTGCATATTTTTTAACATAAAATTTAAGGGCCGGGGGAAGTTCATCTATAATTGCAATAATCAGATCCAAGAATCGTCCCAAATACTTTGCTAATTTGACTTTATAAAATGACCCGTATAATGCTTCCCACGAAGAACAGTTTGCCCCCTTCAAACATCAATTATATGAAGGCTAGACTTCCATGGTCCAAGTAAGAAAGAAGTGCACAATTATAAATTTAATTAATAAAAAAGGTCCTTACCCAAAAAAAAATAAAAAAAAAAAGGTGGTAATCCAAAAATCGTATTAAATATTTAAATATTTCCTTTGCCGATCAATTATACTCAAATATGGCCCCAGCACACTTATTATATATTTTTTAAAAAATTATTGGAAATATCATTAATCAAAAGATCGATGCTCCAGGAGCATTCAAATCTACATGATAAAGGTGTTCAAAGGATGAAGGGATATCTTCAATCCAACACATAGCTCTCAAAGAATAAGCAGTTTTGATAACTTGTCACGCTACAGCGTTGGCACTCCTGTTTATATGTAGTAACGAAACAACTAAACCCAACACTTATTATAACTCTAAGCATCTATTTGCTATTTAATTGATAGCAAAACATTAATATATTTACAAAATATTTATATAATTCACAAAAAAAGTAATGCAATTGACTAATAGAATTAGTTGGAAATTGTATGCAGCAAAAGTGTCATATGAAAATCTTATTTGTTAGTGTTTGCTTCAAATTGGTGGTATAAATTAAATTTGTGAAACAAATTAAAGAGGCTAAGGTGAGACCACACGTTTCTGGATTACTAGTCGGCTATTAAGCCACTTACTTCATTAAATCTACATTTTCAATTTACCCTTTCAGTTGTCATGTATGAAACATACATCAAATTGATATATGAAAGATTAGGTTCCTTTACGGTTTTATAAAATGAAACTAAGAAGGAAAAGAGAGAATGATGTTCGGTTCTAAAAAAGGAAAAAATAATAAAGAAAGAACACAAGAATATAGAACACTATACAGTTTGAATTTGATCTTTTTTTTCCCGGGTAGGAAGATCATAGAGTTGAATGAAGAGATAGATTCTTGCAACTTGTTCATAGAAGTCAATGATATGTATCTTGCATGTGGATTCTTCAATCTTCCCGGGTCTCAAGGGGAAATTTTCCTTCCTTGGTATGGCCATATGGATCTGGAAATAATGCATGTCCTGTATTCAATTTACAATCCTACTAATATAAAATGCATCTCCTGGCCTGGGACTCATATTGCATATTTGCAAAAGTTGAAAGGAAGAAAAAAAAAACCCACCATCATCTCAAAGTCTCACTCCAATGTTGACTTTCTACAAACCCAATTGCTCAGACAGAAAGTCACAACACCATTAAACAATCACATATATGATCTTCAAAGTCAAAACTCCCCGTGATCTATCTCTGCTTAGTGCATACCATACACTATTACTAATACTTATACCAAAGGAATCCTTGACCAAGATACATTACTCATATGCTCAAATCTAAACAGTGAGAGATTAATAGCTTCATTACTAAATGACCTCAATTAAACTCAACTCAACCAAACAAGAACAAGCCAATAAACATTCCCATTTCTAAATGGATTTCCATAGTAACTCTAATCCAAAATCTCTAACAAACAATCTCTTCTTCATTTCCCTCCTTCTATTCACAAATCTCCTAACATTGTTCCTTTCCTCCACCTATTATTCCTCTACCTGCACCCCCAATTTCACCACCACCACCACCGTTACCGCCGATGAAGACGACAAAACCCTACCACCGGAATTCCTCGCCGCCACGTCAGCACAGCGGCTCCCTCTCGGCTTCAACCGCAACTTCGGCTCCGACACTGTCCGCCCTCCCGCCGGCAGCGCCTGCACCCTCTTCCCGGAGGAGCTCCGTCGCTTCATGTCATACTCCGTCAACGGATCTTGCCCGGACGACGAGCTTCTCTCCCAGAAGCTTCTCCTCAAGGGCTGCGAGCCTCTCCCTCGCCGCCGCTGCCGTCCAGCGGCTCCACCGGAGTCTCCTCCGCCGGTCCCCTTACCTTCCAGCCTCTGGTCCACTCCCTCCGACGACACCGTCGTTTGGACCGCATACACCTGCAAATCCTACCAATGCCTCATCGATCGCTCGCGAACGCAAAAAGCATTCGACGATTGCAAAGACTGTTTCGACCTCAATGGCCGCGAGAAGCACCGTTGGACGAACCCTAAATCGAACGGTCTAGATTTCAGCATCGAGGACGTTCTCGGAACCCGAGAACCCGGTTCGATTCGGATCGGGTTGGACATAGGCGGTGGAGTGGCCACTTTCGCGGTTCGGATGAGAGAGAGGAACATAACTATCGTTACGACGTCGTTGAACTTAAACGGGCCTTTTAATAATTTCATAGCTTCAAGAGGGGTTGTGCCTTTGTACCTTAGCATCTCTCAGAGGCTTCCGTTTTTTGATAACACGTTGGATATTGTGCATTCGATGCATGTTTTGAGTAATTGGATCCCTGAAACGTTGCTTCATTTTCTATTGTTTGATGTGTATAGGGTGCTGAGGCCTGGTGGGTTGTTTTGGTTGGACCATTTCTTTTGTGTTGGAGAACAGTTGGAGAAGGTTTATGGGCCCATGATTGAGAGTGTTGGGTTCAAGAAAGTGAAGTGGGTCACTGGGAGGAAGCTTGATAGGGGACCCCAGCTTCAGGAAATGTACCTATCTGCTTTGTTGGAGAAGCCATTCAAGGATTCTTGGTGATTTTACCAAAAAAAAAAAAAAAAAATTCTTGGTGATTTTCATTTCATTTCATTTCAATTTTTACCTGCAAATTGTCCCCTATTTTACACCATATCTTTTTCTCTCTAGAAAAGGGATAATTCTTATATGAGTACCATGTTTATTCGCCACAACCAATCTAAAATTAATATAATATTTTAGTATGAGTTTTGATATCTCTTTTACTATTACTTTAATGTATTTGAGTTTTTGAATAGTTGTGTCCAATAGATATTGTGCTTATAGAAGAATTGTTCCTAGAAAAAGTTACTCCTTTTCTAGTCATTTCATGTTTTGTGTATTTTTTTCCAAGGCATAAACAAGGCAATGAATTTGTGTTTTCTCTATATATGCTTCAGTGATTTCACTAACTTGGGTTGGTATTTTTTTTATATTGGATCAAATATATTTTATCTCTCTAATGCATAAGTTTAATTTCTTCCCACTCTAATTACTAAATTTAGCATATCACTGTCTAATTTAATACTGATTATTACAACATTTTTCTTTAAATATGTGATAAAACAAATTAAATATGTTAGAACCACAGAAAACACTAGAAGATGGTTGAATAGTGTTTTATAATTCGTTACAGATTTTTCTGAAAACCTTTAACAAGCAATCTGATTTGAAAATATTTAAGCAACCTTCCGAAACTGGGAAGTTCAGCAACTTGCTGATGCAACTCAGAAGGTTGAATAAAAGCTTCTGAAAATGTTTTTCTCGTAAAGAAAAGATTGTTTTCTGCGTTGATTTATAAAACAACTTTTCTAAAACCTTCCTTGGTTAGTTTAAACAGAAAGTAAAGAGTTAAGGGTAGAGAGAACTTGACTACATAAATTATCCTGGTTCACCCACTAACACAGTGAGCTACGTCCAGTCCCAGGGCAACACTCCACTGGATTTTCCACTAATCTCGCAAGATTACAAGTATTATTTGCACACCTAGCCTCTCCAGGATCAACACCAAGTATTCTTTGTACACCCAGCCTCTCCAAGATGAAAACCAAGTATTCTTTGTACACATAGCCTCTCCAGGCTGAAAACCAAGTATTCTTTGTACGCACAATCTTTCCAGGCTGAAAACAAGTATTCTTTGTTCCTCCAAGCCTCTCCAGGCTCTCAGACACTTGACAGTGTTTACAATAAAATGTAAGTTTAAGTTTCTGAGAAACTTAAACTCAGGTTCTCTTGTATAAAGGGATAACTAAGTAAAACTCAGAATACAAAGGATAAATCTAAGTACAAGGAAATGAGCTACAATAGAGTGTTTTGGCTTGAAGGGATTTTCTCTTGGTATGGCCGATTCACTCTTTTTGCTCAGACTTTTTTTTCTTCTTTCTAGAGAGCTTTTCTTAACTTTTCATGCTTTCTTGATCCTCTTTTCTTGAGCGTTTCACCTTTCAGTGAGATCTTTCTATATGGTTCGCTCTCTCTTTTTCTTCAAGGCCTTTCATTGAGCTATATATAGCATCCAGAAAAGTAGCCGTTGAGAAAATAGACGTTGAGAGATAACCTTGTGAAAAACTTTTGTCTTGAGTAGAGTAGGTGTTCAGAGATAGCACTGCTCTGACACACAGCAGGTTCAGAGGTTCCTTTTTCATGTACGATGTTCCATGAGATGCAGAAAGAACTCTGAAAAAGCTTCCTTTTGTAGATGATGGCAGAAGACGTTTAGAGACCTTTATGTCTTTGCACAAAGAGCCTTCTGACTTTGACAGATATTATGTTGCACGATTTTAGTAATACTTCTAAGCAAGTGGATTGGTACACGTCATCGAGTTCAGAGAGTATGTGCTCAGCAGGCACAAATTCAGTACGCACATACTTTCAGCAGGTTCCTATCTTTCAGAAGGTTCTTCTTTCAGAAGGTTGCATAACTTCAGTATGTTGCTCTAGATCAGCAGGTTCAAAGTATGCTTCCTTCAGAAGGTTGCTTCAAGCTTGTTTCAATATGTTCAAGATAGTATTTTCTTGCAACGCATAGAACAAATACCTTTGAGCAGAATCTGTTTCTCATTCAGATAATGTGATCAACAAATTTGATAATCATTAAAACCAAGGGTAGAGAGTCTTGAATTAAATTGAATACTTAATTTATATTGAGACTCAACATTCTCCCCCTTTTTAATGATGACAAATTTGTATATCACTGACAAATATCTTAAGGAAAATTTCAGAATTTTAAGTTAAGTAAATACTCTCCCCCTATTTCATATATTTGAACAGAATGAAGTGCTCCCCCTGAATTTGTTCTTTCTGATATTGATGAAACTTTTTCTGAATCATTAAGTTCCTTTTTCTGAACCACTTATCTTCTTCAAAGATTTGTAAGATTTGTTAGTGATATTACTCCCCCTTTTTGTCATTATTCAAAAGGGTTCAGTTGTGACACCCTTCTACCCCAATAATAATAATATCATCATTTTGAATTATCAAGAAAATTAAAGTCAACACCGAGGTAAAAAGGTTCACAATCCTCATTTAAACACTTACTTAATCCAAATCAAACTAAATTTCCATAATAAGAGTAAAATCAATGTTTTCAAAAGCTAATTTATCAACAGAATAAAAACGTAACTTGGCCATGTAAGACCCTTAGAAATAATCTTTCAGATTCTCTACATATCAAAATAATAAGAAATAAAGTTCCTAAACACTAAGCCCCGATGTCACATATATCAGAGCGAGACCCTATCCCTTCAAAATTCAGCATATTGAGTGCTCTCTTCATCACCTATAAAAACCACGAAAAGAGTACAGTGAGGAATGGAATACAAACATATACATGCAATACAGAAGGCTACCCTTATTCCCACCCATCACCATACATGTCATCATTCATCTCAATTCATATACTATTCATTTCACACATCAGGTTCATACACATATATACTCACACTTTCGTAATATGAATTCACACTTCTCAAACAATCTCAGTTAAGGCATATGCTCACACTATGCACATGTACAACACCTCTCCTAAGAGTCATGATTTGGAACTCCGCACAATGAGCGCACCTCATCAATCCCCTTAGTTGTTACCAATGATGGCCCTACCGTTAACACCACACGATAGGTTGCACCCCCTCTATGGGCCCGTTCAAAGACATCCGCCCCCAGGTTGAACCCCCTCTATGGGCCCGTGCAAAGATATTCACCCCCTGGGTCGCACCCCCTCTATGGGCCCGTGCATCGAGTGTCTCCCATCATGGTCACCACCCTTTCCAGGGCATACATATGCTCATGCTCAATGCATCAACATCATTTATACATCTCTCAAGCACATCATCTACTCAATTCATTCCACATCACATCATGGATAAAATTACACATAGAACATCAATATAAGATAGTCTTACAACCATACTTCGTGCCACAGTCAATACATATTGTACATTCACTTAATCTCATCAATTCCATAACGTAATTCATATATTAGATAGGCATCCATCATGTTAGTAAATGATCACCACAATACATCAAGACAACACTCAAATATCAAGTTTGGACCTGGTAATCGATTACCAGAAGCATGTAATCGATTACCAGAAGCAAATACCCAATTATTGGGCCTGGTAATCGATTACAGGGTGTCTATAATCGATTACCAGAGGACTGGTAGCTTGGTAATCGATTACAACATGCCTGTAATCGATTACCAGGGGCTCAGCTTCAGGTTTTTGCCCAGAAACACCTGGTAATCGATTACAGACCACAATAATCGATTACCAGAAACCCGGTATGCGACTGCACATGCGATTTTGCCCCTTTTAACCCTCTTCTTCAATCCCTACTCCAATCTTTAAGTTCGTAACTTGATTAGACTCGTTTTTACCGATTAAACTCAGTGAATTCCTCAATTATTTCAACAGATTACTGTAAACTTAACATCTAATCGTTCAATTATGAATTCTCACCCCCAAATCCTATTTTGATTCCTTTTCGACAGTCTCACTTACGACCCTCTGATAAGTGTAAATTATATGATATTTTACTATGTTTTTATTACACTTATCAAGATTAAAATAATAATTTATGCCCCAAAATAATCCTTTTTTGTGAATAATTGTAAAAATTGTAATTATTTGGTTTGAATTTGAATTTCATGCTATTTTGATTAGAAATATGTTAATTTGTGCAGATTTGTGGGAGATTTGAATTAGAAAAGAAAATAGCATTAAATGAGGAGATTATTTGCAGATTTGAAGTTTAAATGAGGACAAAATAAAGATAAGATCAGTAACCATTTAAACAAGGATTCTGTGGATAACTTCCCCAATTTGAATTCAAACAAATAAATCACAAGATCAAGTTAGAAAAGGGAAATAAGTAAAGCCAATCAAGCAGAGGCAAGATTAGAAAGAGATCAAGTTGATAAATGAAGAATTAAAGAAAGTCTGCAACGTGTTTCTCGCTCCACCTGCGCTTAACGCAGGTGGAGCGCTAAGCGCAGGTGAAGCCCAAGTTACGCACCAGCTTTTAAAATTCAAATACAGATTGATCTCTTCCAGATTTAGATTAGGTTTTCCATAGTCTATAAATAGGACCTTTTGTACAGAGTAGAGAAGAGCTTTGGAGAGTGGGTAAGTTTAGAATAGAAGAAGATAGACGCACAAGGATTGAAGAAGGTGACAGATTCTTCATTGGTTTGTAATGGCTACCATGAGTAGCTAAGCTCTCCAGTTGGATTGGATGTAGTGGATTCAATCCCCAAGTGTATGTGAATTCTCTTATTTTAATTATGAATCTCTGTTTTTATATATCTGTACTTTTATGTTGTTCTTAATGCATTACTTCTGCGCGTGCGCTGGAGTCGTAGGCTAGTGATCAGGATACGAAGAGAATGAGAATTCCGGCTAGTATTAGAGTTTAGGGGAGCCTAGACATAGGAAACCTAACCTCTGATTGCTAAAAGTACTCATTTAGTCATATGGGAATATAGGTGACTTCTGAGAATTGAAGTGTTTAGGTGAGTGACAGCCCCTTCATAGGAGCCCTATAGAAAAATATGATTAATTGATAGTGTTAACAACAGACTAATAGAACAATCAAGCCGTGTAGTTTGTCATGGGCTACTGTCGAGTGGATTACTAACTAGGGGATCCGGGGTAAGACAATAGAGTTGGCTAAGGTATTATAAAAATAATTTCATAATTAAAGAAGGGATTCACATACACAAGGGGTGCGATGATACGAAGTCCAATCCTACTCCAAGTAAATCTATCTTCCCTTATTTTATTGCTTATTTCTCTTCTTGCCATTTAATTTCTGCACATCAATCATTCATACAAAAAGTTCTCACTTGACAATTCGATCACTGAAAATTTACGAAGTGAACCGCTCCCTGTGGATACGATACTTTATACTTACTATTATACTGCTGAATTTTTGGTACGCTTGCCAGAACTTCATCAGCCTCAAATTCCTCAAGAACATGCCATTATACATGACACAGAACAATTTCGAACAGAAAACATATAAATCATCCTTCAATTTCAAAGATTAGAGATCCTAGAGGGACTTATGGTTGTCCTCACTACCCAAGCACTCCTGTATACACATATAGTCGCACCCCTCCCCCCGTACCTTAGAGATGACGATCGAAATGAAAGGCAGAACTCTCTTGATGATTTACTCTGCGGCACCTTCTCCTTTTGGAGTCACTTCTCTCCTCCCCGGGGTTTGGTTATCTGACATTGAAAACAAATGATAAGGTGAAATAGATAACCCCTCCTTACTAAATATCTAACTGGGTTGGGCCTACTCCAACCCATCCATCCATCCCTCTTTTTAATTAAATAACATTATTCATAATAAAAGATAATAATAATACTATTATTTCTTCATTTTATTTTATTTTATTTTGTTTTAGAAATATTAGGATGTTACATCAGTCAACTTATGTATGTGAAACTGAGTAATAAATTCAAGTGATTCAATAGGAAAGTTAAGCGTAAGATCAATAAATGCAAGCAACCAATGATTAATATCAGCGTGTAAAATTCAATCAAACATATAGAATTAGAGATAGAAGCTTGGGAAAGAAGAAAAGTTCATTTATATTTATCAAAAGTATTATAAAAATTCATCAAATATTTTTCAACCAAAATAACAAAAAGATCAAAGGACTGTGACATGGCTCTTTGAAAGGATGATGATTATCCTTCAGCAGGTTGTGCTTAGAGCCTTCAGCATGTACACCTTCTTTCCTTTTAGTTCTCCACTCAACCATTCTTCTTTGGTTATTGATGGGTTTCTGGCAAGCGAACCAAAAATCCAGTAGTATAATAGTAAGAAGAGTTATCATATCCACAGGGAACGGTCAATTTACGTAGACTGTGATCTAATTATCAAGGGAAAACAACGGTTTAGAGATATTGTTGCGGAATTGTAAATAAAAGATAAAATATTAATGGAATTAGAAAGGAAGAATTAGAGACACTTTACTTGGATTAGGATTGGACTTCATCTCATCACACCCTTCGTGCATGTAAAAACTATATATTATTTTAGGTTTACTCTATAATACCGTGGACAAATTTTATTGCTAAGACCCCGAGTTACCAACGACCTCACACACTCAAAGGTAATCCATGCGGGCTCTCCCAAGCAACAGACTTACCCTCGGCTTATTTTGCTCTCTTTTATTCCGTTTGTAAAGGACTAATTGAAATACGAGGCCTACCAAATGAAATATACCTTCGCTAGAGTACTGTCACTACCCATCACTCATTAGATATACCCATCTCTCACTTCCTGGATTGACAATCAAATAATCCTTTGCTATCGGTAATTCAAAAACCATGCCTAACCTTGAGACGCCCTTCATTAGAGTACTCACACTACCCATCAATCACGAGCAACGCTCACGTATCTGAACTTTGGCTACCGAGTCCTCTTATTCACTCAGAGAATGAGTTTCTTCAGAATCCGCTCCCCCACTCTCAATCCTAGTCGAAACTAGCCTATAACTCCGACGCAAACGCGAAAGTTAGGAATTAAGTACAGAATAAGATTACCATTATTATAGATAGAGAGCTCAGGAAATAATACTATAGAGTTTACATACACTTGGGGATAGAATCAATTACATCCAATCCTAATGGATAGTTAACTACACAAGGTAGCCATACAAACCACCGAAGATGTTGTCACCATCTTCAATCCTTGTGAAGTGCTCCTCCTCTCCTACTCTAAACTTAGTTCTGGTGCATTATCACTGAAATATGACTGTATCACAATAATCGTGCACACCTGATCTGGTGTAAGAGGTTCCTATTTATAGGATAAGGAAAGACAAAGCAATTTGGGGAGAAATCTATCTAAAAATGGCAACAGGGAGTAAATCAGCGTAACCTGTGCTCCAGGCTGCGCTACAGCGCAGGATGGGGCGCAACTTCTAGAGAGTCTGCGCTTCACCCTGCGCTATAGCGCAGGTGAAGCGCAGGTAACGTTCTGCAACTCCAACTTTCTCTTTTTAATCTTGATCTCTCCCCGAGACTGGTTTTGGCAGATTTGTCTTTCCTTGTTTCCCTTTTCTTGATAAAATCCTTGCATTTATTGAGCAATCTTTGATTTATTTGGGAAGCTTGTCTGCAGAATCCTTGATTGATTGGAAGTGATCTCCTCATTAATTGTATTATATATTCTTCAAATCTTCATTAAATGTCTTCAATCAATCTCAAATCTTGCAGATATCTCCCTCCTTTAATGCTATCTATACTTCAAATCAAATCTTTGCAATATCCTGCAAAAATCAGCAATATTTCTATCAAAATAGCATCAAATTCAAATCTAAGATTAATAAATACAATTTCTCTAATATTTAATAAAAAGGGATTAAACTGGGGCAAAATTACCATTTTATCCTTGATAAGTGAACTAAAAAGTACTCTAATTTATCAACTAAGTTTCACTTATCAAAATCCCCCAACTTAACTTCTTGCTTGTCCTCAAGCAAGAGACCTCTTTGCAATAAAAAATTACTTCTATTCCCAGTGTATTTCAAACAATTAAAACAAATTCAAGGAACTATTCCTCAACTCCTTCCTAAGTAGCAGTCACTTTCCAAACATAAGAAAAACTCAGGATCAAGGGATGTTACCAATCATCAATAAGAATAGAAATACAAACATCAATCAAACTTCTCAATAATAGCAATTAAAGCAGTAAGTGATAACCAAGGAAATCTCTCATTCTCACGGGTAAGTGTTTCCCTCAATCTTATTCACCACTGTTGAACAACTAGAAATGATAGTCGTTTCCAAGATCTGAACCTGCAAGTAGTTAATATGAATCAAAAGGTCTTTCATAGGTTGTAATGAGGCTGGGCTATCAAGAAATCATGGTTTTTCTGGATACTCAAGGAACACTTTGAATAGAGAGCATCTTGTGATTGTGATTGGGACTTCTCTCAATTCACCTGGTCATTCTTGAATGGTCATCTTTTTTCAGCTTGGCCTCATTGTTTGAAGTAATACTCCCCCCAATTTATTCGATTCCACACTTTTGTGCAGATTTTTTTTGACAGAAAGAATAACATAGAAATTTTATTTATGGGGGAGGATCCTTCTTTTGTGATTTCTTGTGCCTTATCTTGAATCTCTGTGACTTTTCACTTCACCAACCTCTTGTCCCATGTTGTTGTGGTGCACCTTGCTCTCTATCCCAAGTGTTAAGGGACATGTTACATTCAATGAATATGGTTAGGGTGCATCAAGGAAATATTCAAGCTCAAATGGGCAGTTAATAAATGGAAACATTTAATCAAGGTTGGCTATTTGGCACTGAGCAAAATATTATAATCATAAAATATGCCTTTGTCACTTCCATATCTTCTTCAAGCAAGCAAAAATTCAGAAACTCAAGCAATAACAGTTGACAAGCAGCGGTGAAAAGCTCTCAATTTCAGTGTTTAGGCTCTCATCTCACCGGTTATTGGCTAAAATTTCCTTGATAAAGCACTTAATTGATTTAATTAACTATCTTGATAGGTTCTCTTGAGAAGTACCCTAATCCTAACTAATTATGGAATTAATCCCAAGACCCTATCATCTTTCCTAATCTGGTTAGTTAAACTACTTATTTACAGAGAATTGGAAAAAATTACCTTGATTCCTAATTTCCTAAGGTCCTAAAAATTTTAAAAATTCTAAAAATTTTTAAAAAATATGAAATACAAAACAAAAAATCCTAATTAACAGAAAAATTATTTGAAAATAAAAGAAAAACTAAAAGAAAGAAAACACCAGTATCAATCTTCATAATCTGTATCCTCTGAGTTCTTGTCCTACTGCTGCTTCCATCCCCCCTGGGAAAATAGGCCTGTCCCCAGGCCACTGCAAGAATATCCGGAACTCTTCAAGCAGCATGCTCGAGTATGGGTCTAGTACTCCTGATTGGTTTGAGGGCAACTGGTCTTTATACTTTGCAGCAGTCTGTGCAATTCATGAAGAACATGGAAGCCATCATTAACCAATTTACATGCATAATTCAAAGAATTAATATTTTCACAACAAAAGTTCAGTGCACTTGGTAATGACTTCCTAAAAACAATGATACTCATTTATTTTGCAAGTATTCAATCAATCCATGGAAAGTCAAAGTTCAAGAGTTTTGAAAGAAACAGAGCATAACGCTTTCAACTTTAATAACTCACAAAACAAAGAACATTTCAATTCAAGCAAATTGTTCTTCATGTTCCACACAGCCAAAATCACATTCAAGATAACAATAGTCAATAATATTCACAATCCTAAAGTTGCTACCCTAAAGTGCAAATAGAGTAAATGAAGATTTCAATTGGTAACAATTAAAGAAAACATAACTGAAAGTTTCAAAATTGATGGAGGTTCGTGAGTGGAAAGATTGAAAAGAAGAGCTTAGGAAATAGAGAAACAACACATGAGAAATAGAAGATTTTTTTAAAATTTCGTATCCTGCGCTTCACCCTGCGCTACAGCGCAAGTGAAGCGCAGAATACAGTGACTAAAATTGCATATCTGCGCTTTACCTGCTGTTAGGATTTGATTTTCAATTGTTTCGAATTCCAAATGTGACAAAGATATGTTGCCATTTCGAATTTACAGAAAAGGTTAAAATTACCTTATTTCGAAATTTGATAATAAGTCTGTTAAATTAGAGAATTCTTGAGTGAAGTTAACACAAAAAGACTTTAGAATTTCGAAAAGAAGATAAGTGTAAATTCGAGAAATAATACATTACAGGTATTCCAAAAGGGTAAATGATAGTTCTTTTATTCATGATCCAAATTCGAATTACATTAGTTCGAATACATTGGAAATACATTAGAAAGGAAACTATCCTAAACTAGAATGAGTACTTGACTCATGCCTAACATGCCTCTTTATCCTCATCTTCCCCCACAAGCTTTAATAGAGCCAACACAAAGAAGAATTCTTTCTTCAATCTGTTGAAATATCTTCGACTTGGGGAAGAAATCAAGGTCAGCATGGTAACTAATAAATAGATTCATTCATTAAGTAAATGAACCTATATTTGGCTATCACGTACAATCCAAAAGAAAACCTTCAAAGACAAAGGTTAGAAAAGCCAATAGCTTTGGCTATTCCGTCAATCCTATCAAAAATGAAATCATTCCAGATTGGATTGAACGCAATAGCCAAAGAAATTAACTTCTTCATATTCTTTGAAAAGTTTTTTCGAAGAATTTAGAAGAAAAGAGAAGAAGAGGGAATGAAGGATTGAGAAAAGAATATATAAAAGACTCCTATTTATAGGAGTAAGAAGAGGCAAGTGCCATTAATAACATCGTTTTAACGTCCAATGAAAAGAATTCTCATAATGAAGTTGAATGGACGGTGGCCGGTGATATTCATGACCTTTAAATTGGCCAAATAAAAATTAACACATGGCACAAAGAAGAATGTAATCAAATCTCGAAATGAGAAGAGATTCATTGAGTTCAAGTATCAAGAAAAGACTAAGTCTTAAGGTTAAAGATGTTCTCGAATCCATGAAACTAAAATTCGAGAAAGAAGATTTCGAGAAACCAGAGAGAAGTTTTCGAGAAAGCAGATATAAGATTTCGAGAAATCAGAAAACAGAATTTCGAGAATTATAAGTCAGAATTCCAGAAAGAAGATTTCGAGAACTTGAACAACAAAATCTCGAAGTGACATAAAGCAGAAATTCGAGAAGCAGAATGTGTGAAGACTTAGTAGATTTCTGAATTCATGCAATTCATGCAATTTGTTATTTCAATTCCTTTACTTTCTGCACTTTACATCTTTCATTTTATCTTTTCAAGCAATTTTCTTTCTTTATTCTGAACTTTACGTTCATGTTTCTTTGAATTCAAAAGAAGTCAAATAAAAATTTAGAACTTTGACAAAATTATGAATCAAATGGTTCTAATTCTTTTAAAAGATAAAGTCTTTGATGAAATTCTGAATCAAAACTTCTGAAACTTATCATTTCTGGATTTTTAAAACATAACAAGTAATTTGGTGAAATTCTGTACCAATCAACCATTTTTCTTCCAGAACACGTGAACTTTTGAAAGTCTTTGATAAATCAGAAACACCATAAATCTACTTTTTAAAAGAGTCCCGTAAGAGGATCTGATTCTAATCCCCAGATTGTTCTTAGAATCAAAATGATAAAGTTTAATTTTCGAAATTAGATTTTTCACCACAAACAAATTGGCACGCCCAGTGGGTCCAATTGCCAAAGAGTAGTGTGTGTTATGATTTTCTAAAAATTTGTTCTTGCATGCGTTTAAGGAGTGGGAGAACAATTTCTGTTCAAATGGCTAATAATTCGAGACAAAATGCAAATGGAAACAACAATATGGATAATACTAATGCTACGAATTTTGAGACTTTGTCACCCCAAAGAATTGAGTCTGTAAACAACAATGAGAATGGGGCAATTGGGAATAATAGTGTTAACAGAGAACAATCAACAACTGCTACTACAACAACTACTACTATGCCAGAGCATGTAGTAAGTCAGATTGGTTCTACTATCCCGATACCCAATTTTGTTTCTATGCCTCAAAATGGACAACCAATTTACGGGTTGCCATATGGATTTGTCCCAAATTCTGGGACAACCCCACCAACTATGTCAACAGTAGGTCTTACAGTTACTCGTGGACCCATTTTTAATCCTTTTTCGGGAAGTTCTTCTTCATCTATTACAAATTCTACGTTGCAAACTTTAAGGCAACAAATTGATGAAAGTAACCATGAAATGGTGAATATGTTGACAAGACAAATGGCCACAATGTTTGACCCACTAGTACAAACAACAAATACCAATTATAATTTGTTGGCTAGCCAAATGGAGAGGATTGCTGATGTGTTTGGAGCACCCACAGATCCTATAATAAGACACGTGGCTAATACGAATCCCCCTGTGAATCAAGGGGATCAAAATAATCAAATACCAAATCTTGTCAATCCTGTCGAAAATAGGGAAGAAAATGCTCCTAGAGTTATCCTGAATAGAAATCAAAATGATGACGAAATCCTCGAAAGGATAAGAGCAAATAACTTAGGGGGCAACAAAATGTTGTTGGAATTGTTGAACAAGTCCTGAATAGACATGGATTCAATGTAGGATTTGTGAATCATCCTTATGTAATGTCTCCTTTTACCCAGATAGTTTTACAAACTGAATTGCCAAGGGGATGGAAAGTTCCCAAATTTTCTAAATTTTCTGGAGAAGTAGGAGAATCTACTGTCGAACACATTGCTCGATATCAAATCGAAGCAGGTGACTTGGCAAATAATGAAGAATTGAAAATGAAATATTTTCCTAGTTCTTTGACCAAAATGCTTTCACTTGGTCTACAACTCTTTCCCCAAATTCGATTCATTCATGGAATCAATTAGAAAGAAGTTTTCACGAACAATTCTTTCGAGGGGAAACAAAAGTTACTCTTATGGATTTAGTAAACATTAAGAGATCTTTGAATGAATCAATTGATGACTATTTAAATAGATTTAGACAAATGAAAGCTAGATGCTTTACTCAGATTCCTGAATATGAGTTAGTCCAAATGGCTGCAAGAGGATTAGATTATTCAATTCGAAAGAAATTGATCAATCAACAACTTAGTGATATAGCCCAGTTGGCTGATAAGGTTAGGAAAATTGAACATCTGAAAAAAGAAAAAGAAAGGTTCAGAAAACCTGACAAAATCTTTCGAAAAGATAAAATAGCATATTTGGAAGTATCTGATGATAGTGATTTCGAATATGATATAGAAGATAATGGTGTTCACATAGCAAAACTTAAGCCAAGACCTCCTTATGTTTGTCAATCTTTGAAACCTAGTGGAAATTCTAGTAATGATACTAAAGATAGGTTTCCTAAGAAAAATTATGGTTTCGATATTTCGAAAGCAGATCAAATTTTCGATATATTGGTAAAAGACAAACAAATAACTCTAAGTGATGACCACAAAATTCCTTCTCAAGAACAGAGAAGAGGTCGAAAGTATTATAAATAGCATCATACTTATGGACATTGGACTGATAGTTGTGTTTGTTTCAGGGATATTATTCAAGAAGCTATCAAACAGGTAGATTGAAATTCGAAGAAAAGCTTCCAATGGCCATAAAGATTGACTCCGACCCCACTCCAGGTGAACGCGAATTACGCTGAACCTGTAAGTGTGAACATGGTCGAAGTGGAGGATTCCAATTCTGTGGGACAGGCCACGGAGATGACTCTTGATGGAGATCAGGAATTGCATGATGTTTACCCAAAAGGGGGGTGAATCCTTGTTGGAATTTCTGAATCGTAAAAAGGCAGAAGATGCCTCAATTGACCTTTGTCCAAGGTGTCATGCTTTGTTTGATAGGTCTGCAGCCAAGGCGTTTCGCGGATCAGAAATGAAAACACACTATCAGCAAGTGATTGCCCATCATCAACAGAACGAAATAAGCAGAAGAAGCCTCGTCCTTCTTATTGAGGGTGGATTTCGAAGTCTGAATCCATTTATGGAGGGAAACAGCCCATGAACCAGGGGGTTTCAAGGAAATGCGAAATCTCGTACTTTTATGCCTTCATCTTCAGTTCCCCCGAATCAATGGGTTCGTCCTGGCTACCCGAAACATCAGAATAATTTCCAAGGTTTTTACCAGAAACCTTATTATGGAAATAGGCCTCAAATGACGAAGACCCAGTGGAGAAGGGCACAAAGAATGAGAAAAGCTGCCTTCGAGAAACAAGGAAAGAGGAACATGGTTGCTGAAGAAAATAACCAACAACCCTAAGCCTGTGCAAGCAAAAAATGCTCAAGTAATCCAAGTTCACGCAAATTCAAATCATCCATCTTATGCTCAAAGTGCTGAAAAAGAAACCTTCATTCCAAGTTATTGGGGGTTTTTGATGAGAATGAGGTTGATTTATTAATAGAAAATTTCGAACTGGATTTGCAGATGGTCTTGAGGACATCTGTGCAGTTTGTTTATGTTCTGCCTGCTGAATACGCTGAGGAACTTGAGAAAGATTTAGAAGATGAGGATTTCGAGGAAGATGATGTAGGTGAGGATCCAATATGTTATACTTACATTGGCAAACAGATTTGCCAGAATACTTCTGCGGTATTCGAAAAACCAACTGAGGAGATGCAGCTTCACATGAAGCCCTTGTTTATCAGAGCTTTAGTTGGGGATGTAAGTATTGGAAAGGTACTTGTAGATTCTGGAGCGACAGTAAATTTGATGCCGAAATTTATGATGAAGAAATTGATGAAGACTAAGTTTGATCTTATGCCTCATCAAATGATTATCACAGACTTTAGTGGCAAGACTTCGAAATCAGAAGGTGTATTATGTTTGGAGTTAACAGTGGGAACCATCATGAGGCCCACTATGTTTGTTGTAGTTGATTCGAAGGCTAACTATAATCTGTTACTTGGAAGGGAATGGGTCCATGGTATATGTGCTGTTCCATCTTCAATGCATCAGAGGCTTTGCATGTGGACTAAAGAAGGGGTACCCATTTATGTTGATGGGGACAAGAATTATTTTAAAGTTGAAGAAGATGCAGTAGATGTGAGGAGCACAGAAAAGAAGGTATGAAAACAAGACCATATGAAGTAATTGATAAGTACATGTTGGTTCCCACAAAAGTACCTTATTCATTGAGATTAAATCCTGATTATGGGTTTATGTACAATGTGATGTCGGCCCTTCGAGGCCGTAGAATATCTGAATGGTCAGACCCAGAATAGATTCGAGCTTTTGGGCTCGAATTTCGGCCTATATGGCCGAAAAAAGGGTAGAAGCGGCTCTCGAAGCCGAATTTAATCAAAATAAACAAGAAACGGCCCCCAAGGCCGAATGGCAAGAAGGAAGAATAGTCATTGAGGAGATATTAGAAGAAGAAATCTCATCAGAAACAGAAGGTAAAAAGTTTGAAGATGATTCTGGGGAAAATAAAGTTCTGAAAATTTTTTTGAGAAAAATGAAGATTCTGAAAAGAAGTATCTTGAGGAAATGGTCAAAAAGGTTGAGACATATGTTCAAGAAACACAAGGGCTTGAGTTCGAGAAACTAGATTGCATTTATGATGACTCCTCTTTAGGTTCGAAGGTATTTTGTCTCAAGGCATTAAGAAGATGGAGGCTCAAGATCCTTTAGAAGAAATAAACTTGGGAACTGGTAATGAAAAAAGACCCACGTTTATAAGTAAGAATCTCGAAGGGGAATTCAAACAGAAGATCATTGACTTGTTGAAGGAATATAAAGATTGTTTTTCTTGGGATTATCATGAAATTCCTGGTTTGAGCCGAGAACTGGTTGAGCATAGGACTTCCAACTTTTCCAGAAAAAGAGACCAGTGAAGCAAGCTCCAAGAAGATTTGCTCCAGAAATAGTTTCGAGAATCAAAGAAGAAATAGAGCGTCTTCTAAAGGCTAAGTTCATTCGAACTGCCAGGTATGTTAATTGGATTTCTAATATTGTGCCTGTCATTAAGAAAAATGGATCTTTTGAGGGTATGTATTGATTTTCGAGATCTTAATACTGCAACCCCTAAAGATGAATACCCAATGCCAATTGCTGATATGTTAATAGATTCAGCAGCAGGAAATGAACTTCTGAGTATGTTAGATGGGTATTCAAGTCATAATCAAATTTTCATTGCTGAAGAGGATATTTCGAAAACAGCTTTCGATGTCCCGGTGCAATAGGCACTTATGAATGGGTAATGATTGCCCTTTGGCTTAAAAAATGCTGGTGCAACTTATCAAAGAGCCATGAATTCGATTTTTCATGATTTAATAGGAAACTTTATGCAAGTGTATATAGATGATGTTGTGATTAAGTCTGAATCAAAAGACTTGCATTTTAAATCATTTGAGACAAGCTTTCGAGAAAATGAGAAAGCATGGGTTAAAAATGAATCCTATTAAATGTGCTTTTGGTGTATCTGCAGGGAATTTCTTAGGATTTCTTGTACATAAGAAATGTGTTGATATTGATAAAAATAAAGCTAAAGCAATTCTCGAAGCATCTCCACCTACGACCAAGAAACAATTACAGTCTTTTCTGGGAAAAGTGAATTTCCTTCGAAGGTTTATTTTGAACCTATCAGAAAGACAAGGGTGTTTTCCCCATTGCTGAAACTAAAGAAAGAAGAAACTTCAAATGGGAAGATGAACATCAACAAGTCTTTGAGGAAATCAAGAAATATTTGACAACCCCTCCAATCATGACTCCTCCTTTTGCCAGGAAAACCATTAAAGTTATATATTTCTGCTTCAAGAAGCCACAATAGGAAGTATGTTGGCTCAAGAGGACGAAAACGACATTGAAAGAGCTGTTTATTATTTAAGTAGAGTCCTTAATGATGCAGAAAACTAGATACTGTGCTATAGAAAAATTGTGTTTATGTTTGTACTTTTCTGTACTAAACTTAAGTATTATGTCAAACCTCATGATGTATTTGTAATTTCTCACTTTGACGTAATAAAACACATGTTATTAAGCCTATATTGCACAGTAGAGTTGGAAAATGGGCATTAGCATTAACTGAGTTTTCGTTAAAATTTGTCCCTTTGAAATCTATGAAAGGACAAGTGGTTTGCAGATTTCTCGGTTGATCATCCACCAATTCCAATTGAAGAATCAATATATGTAGGATTAGAGCCTTGGGAAATTATATTTGACTGGATCCAAACATAAGAATGGATCAGGAATTGGAATTCTATTAATTTACACCCAACGGGTTTCCAACTCGAATGATGTTCGAAATAAAACAACATTGTTCGAATAATGCAGTAGAGTATGAAGCTCTTATTGCTGGTCTCGAAATTCTGGTTTCTCTAAATTCGAGAAACGTTCATATTCGAGGAGATTCTTGTTGAGTCTCAAAATATGCATAAAGAGGTTTATGATGTTTTAAAGACTGAAATTTCTCAAGTTTTAATGATCAACAAATTCAACTTAAGTTGTTTCTCATAAGATACAATTGGTGTAATTAGTTATCTATGATTTTCAGCAAGAAGCCTACTATATAAGACTAAGTGTTGTATCCGTCTGTCTGAAGAGATGATGTTGTCTGAAGATGATAAACCCGTCTGAAGCATCAAAGCGTCTGAAGTTTTGAGACGTGGCATCTCTTGTCTGATGTGTGACATCCATGTACCTCTGCACGTTTTTCATGCATGTTCTCTGCTACAAACAGCTGCCACATGTGCAATGTAATTCAAGCACGCTCTTTGTCACAACGTGTCCTCTGCTACGCAGCAATTGCAGTAGCAACAAAGAGCACCTTTTTGGTAGGAGCAAACCTTGTAAAAGTGTCAGGAATTGTCAGGGAATATCAATATGTCAGAGAAATTCTGTACTGCAGCAGCTGTCTCACAACGGCTAGCATGGAATTCACAAGCCTGAGAGTCTTCAATGGTCCATCATTTGGTTATAAATACCCTCATTTGAAGACCTAAAGAGATAGAGAAGCATAGAAAAAGAACAGAAACTCTGCAAGTTTTTCGCTGCAAACTCTGATAGAATTTATCATCTTTGTACACACAAATTATTTATTCTGAGCATACCTCATTAATTTTTGTACAATCTGTAGCTGTTTAAGTCTCAAAACTGATATAGTTTGTGAGCTTAAGCATTTCTCTCATTTGTATTTGCTTTTGAGCCTGAAGAGGCTTGTCTGAAAAAGAATACTTGTGTTGTTGAGCCTAGAGAGGCTTGTCTGAAAAGAATACTTGGTTGTAGAGCCTGAAGAGGCTTGTTAGAAAAAAAATACTTGTAATCTTGCAAGATTAAGAGAAAATCCAAGTGCTAGTTGGCATTGGGACTGGACGTAGCTCACAGTGGTAGTGAGTGAACCAGGATAAATTCTGTGGCTAAGTTTCTCCTTCCCTTATCTTTGTCATTTCAGTTTTAAACTAATTAAGGGGACTGAATATTTAATCTAATATTTTAAAAAGAAACTTCTTTTAGAACCATTTTAAAGCAGTCTGAAACCAACGTCAGACAGCTATCTAAAAACTTCAGACAGCCCACTAGCAACCTGTCTGAAAGTCTGTTTTGTAAATCTGTTTTCGAAAAGCTTCTTAAAATATTTAGAAACACTATTCAACCCCCTTCTAGTGTTTCCCTGTGTTCCTACAGTTGGTATCATAGCTCTACTCAGGGTTGAAACACCTAACAAGTGTCTGAGGACTGAAAGATCCACATGGAAGCTTCAAACAGTAACAGGCAATACATCACAGAAGGCCTCTATCACAAGACCTCCAGCTTTCAATGGAGAAGATTATCACTACTGGAGAGATAGAATGAAGCTGTTCATTGAAAGCACAAACATTGATGTTTGGGATGTGGTCACTGATGGAGACTATGTGCCTATGCTAAATGATGTGCCTATACCTAAGACTGAATGGACTTTGGAGCAAAAGGCTAGAGTCCAGATGAATGCTAAGGCCAAACTCTATCTGATATGTTCCTTGAACAAATCAGAATATGAGAAGGTTCATGATGCACCTCTGCCAAGGAGATTTGGGATACTCTTGCAGCAGCCCATGAAGGAACCGAGACTGTCAAGCAATCCAAGATAAGTATGCTCATACATCAGTATGAGATGTTCAAGATGGAAGAATCTGAAACCATTGACCAAATGTTAGGAAGGTTTCAGACCATAACAAATGGACTCAGGTCCTTAGGCAGAACATACAACTCTGGAGATAATAACAGAAAAATCCTAAGGAGCTTGCCTAAGTCCTGGAGACCCAAAGTTACTGCCATTCAAGAGGCAAGAGATTTGAACTCTCTTAGAGTGGAAGAACTGTTGGGATCTCTTAAGGTCCATGAGCTTGAGCTTGGAGAAGATGACAACAAGAGAAAATCTCTAGCCCTAAACTCCAAGACCAAACAGTCTAGGCATGGCAACATCAAGGCTATGAAAGCTGAGGCAGCTTCAGTGGGAGATGAAGACTCTGAAGATAGCTCAGAATGATGATGATCTTGCTCTTCTAAGTAGGAAGATCAAGAGAATGCTGCAGAACAGAGGAAGATTCAGAAAGAATCAACCCTCAAACTCAAAAGGAGGTAAGTCAGGTAAAGATATACAAACTGACAAAATTATTTGTTTTGAGTGTAAGCAACCAGGCACATGAAGGCTGAGTGTCCAAAGCTGAAGAAAACAACTTCAAGAAGAAGAAGTTTTTCAAGAAAAAGAAAGGTCTCATGGCAACACGGGAGGACCTGGATGAATCAACTTCAGAAGAGGAGGAAGACACCTCAGAAGAGGCAAATCTGTGCCTCATGGCAAGCCTACCATCTTCAGACAGCTCTGAAGCTGAGGTATTCCCTCTTACTTTGCAAGAAATGTATGATGATCTGGTGGAAAGTTCCAAGGAACTGTTCCTAGAGTATAAGAATCTATCCAAGGCTCACACAGAAATGTGTAACAAATATGTGAAGCTTTGGCTTTTATCACAAGAAGGGGGGGGTTGAATTGTGATAAGTAGATTTGGTCTGCAATTTCTTTAAATACTTTTTCTGCTCAAGGAATCTCCTTGGCTAAGTATTAAGAGTTTAGACTTTCAGAAGATAGTTGTTAGTTGATCTAATTATAAAGAAGATATAAATGATATGCAATAATAATAAGGAGAGAGTAGAGAAGATGGCAGACAGAATTTTACTGGTTCACATCTTCCAACCTGAGGTTACATCCAGTCCCTACACCTGTAGGATTTTTCTCACTCTTTTAATCAACTTACAATCTTCTTGGGTGACCTCACCACTAGTATTCTTTACCTGCCTCTTCAGGCTAAAATCAAACTGTCACACACACTATAAATCAACTACAGAACCTTCTGTAGAAGATCTATAACCCAGAATGCTGCAAGTACCTTCTGCAGATTCTGTAAACCTGCTGAGATAACCAAATCTCAGCAAACCTCACTGGGAAACCTTTCCCTTACTGCTCAGAAGAAGGCTATGCACCTGCACACCTCTTTGAGACTTTTACAAATAATTATAAGAAGGATCATAAACAAACAAGGCTCAAACTATTTCAATAATTGCACAGCAGAAGCAAATTGTTGAGCCAAGACTCTCTCCAAAGCTTTTCTGATCAGAGAATACTTTTAAAGAGGAGAGAGGAAATTTCCAGAAGATTAGAGAGTGAAGAAGCAACTGCTTATGTATCTTCTGGAGTGAGGTGTGTTCCAATTGAAGAGAAAGCATCCTTTTATAGAGTTCTGGGAAGAATATAGCCGTTGGACAGCCAGCTGGGTCCAAGGAGATGTCACTTTCACTGCTGCAGCAAGTACAACTTTACAGCTGTCTGGTTTGACCAATCCTTCCTTCTGCAGGGTTCCTTCTGCAGGGCTCCTTCTGCAGGGCTTACCTGTATCTTCTGTATACATACACTTGAACAAAAACATTAGTCTCTAAAGTTCAGATTATACCAAGTAATTCTTGATTGGTTGTCATCATTAAAACATTCTTTAAGGGATTTTTGGACCTACAATCTCCCCCTTTTTGATGATGACAACCTATTAAGTTTTACATTGTTATAATTCTGAAAATACTCCCCCTGAGCATATGCAGATGCTTTTTATTTTTGAGGTTACTCCCCCTGAATGTATGCAAATGCTTCTAAGTGATGTGATTGATTTACTATTATATAGTAGAAGGAATCAAGATGGAAGATGATAGCAGAAGTGATCATTCATTAATCAAAAGATGAGAGAGATATCATCCATACAAACATAAGCCAGAATACAATAGTTAAAACATAAAACAGAATTAAAGTCCTAAAACAACATCAGAATCCCAAAACATAACAATGTCAATTACCCTGCTACATAACATCAGAATCCCAAGACATAACAATGTCAATTACCCTACTACATATACCACTTCTCCCCCTTTGTCATCTATAAAAAAACTATTAGAGCTAGGGAGAAGCAGAATCATCATCAATCATCTTCATTTGTTGGGAGAGGAGTGGTCAGAGGATGATGAAGTAGAGGGTTGAAGGATATTCTGAGGGGGTGATATTGATTGAAAGGCATTGGGGGTACTTGAGGGGCAATTACTGGTAGAAGAAATGTATTGATCCAGAATTGATGCTGAGTAAACCGTTCTAATCATCTCATTTACTGAATTCTGGAGAGTGTTGATATTGGAGAATAGCTTCTTGATGTCAGCCTTCATTTTTCTTACATGCTTCTCAAGAAAGGAGATTCAGGTTGTGCAGAAGGTTCACCAGGTGTAGTACATCAACCTTTTCCTTCTGTTGTTGTTCAGAGGGAATCTTTTCTGTTTCCTCACTGAGTTGTTGAGGGAAGGTCTCCATTGATGAGAGGTGAGAGGGTAATTTCTCCCCATGAGGTGTATCAGAAGGAAGAGAGGTATCAAGAATAGGGGAAGCGAGGAACTGATTGACCATGTCAGTTCCAATGGTTCCTATAGAAGGAATAGATTGGGCTTCTCCTTTGGCTTCTCTTCTTCATCATGTGTGAAGCTCTTCAGTTTTAACAGGAGACTGGTTTTCAGTAGGATCATCATCCATGTTCAGTTTCTGGAGAAGAAGGATTTTGGACAAGGGCAATTAGGAGAAGGAATTTTATTTGACCAGAAGCAAGAAGAGCTAAAGTGTATGCTGCCATACCTTCTGCAGAGTTAACTCCAGCATCTTCTGCAGAGGTATTTTCAGCTCCTTTCATTGATGCAAGCTCTCTTGCAGCAACCATCTTCTCTTCTTCTGAAGATTTTTCTTCTTCTTTGGAAGCAACTTCTCTTCTTTTTGTGGTGATGGGGGATAGTAATCAAAAGAGGAGGGTGGGGTCAGACATTCCTTTTCTGCTTCAGAAGAAGTTTTTTGTATTTTGCTAGTTCTCCTTCTCCGAAGGTATCTTCATGCCTTTCCTCTTCTGGAGAAGGTTTTCATACTTCTTGCCGCTTCTTCTTCTTGTCCCTTGGAGTCTTTCTTCCTTCTAACTCCTCTTCAGCATCACTGCTGCTGGAAAACATCTCAGAATGTGTAAGATGAGTGATTTTCATCTTCTTGATATTGCTTCTATCAAAGAAGGTGCAGCTATCTTCACAATCTTCTTCATCAAGAGGCACATTATATAATCTGAAGATTCTGTTAGGAGCATTCCATATGGTAAGCTGGCATTGGCTCTCTGGGATTGGCTGAAGAGATCATGCTTCTTAAAAGAAGGTAGGATAATGAGAGAGGTTTCCTGGTCAGAAGATGATACAAGACCAGTAGGTCTTGATCAGTAACCTTCTCAAAGGTTCCTGCTCTAGGGAGAATGGATAAACTGCAAAGTTTATGGAATAACCTACAATAGGAATCAATTTGCTTGACACAAGGGGCTGGTTGGGATTGCTAAAGACCTTTTCAATGACTTCCTCTTTGGTTATGCCTGCTGAAGCATACCAGTTGTCTTCATAGAGGTGGCTAGAACAGCTTGATAGACTCAGTACTTCTTCTATGATGCTGAGAGTGGAATGATGGTTGATCCTTTGACATCAGCTACCAAGGAATTTCCATCAGTTTGGTAGATACTAGCAGAAGCATAAAATGCTTTAATAATTCTTGGATACACAGGTTTCTCTAAAGACAAGAAAGTCTCCCCAACCTTATTTTTGGAGAAAGTGGTTGATGTCCCATCCACTTCTTCTAATTTCTGATTAGAATACCCCTTCCAGGGATTATACTTTTCCATTTCCATTTATCAGAGAATAGATTGAGCATCTTTGAATCCTCAAAGAGACATCATCACTTTCTGCAGAGTCTTCAGAAGAATCATCTTCTTCTATGCTTTCCTTCTGAAGAGGATTTGGTGTCTTCTGCAGCTTCTTGAACAGAGGTTTTAGAGGAGAAGAGTGTTAGTTGGAGAATCAATCCCAATGGGGGATCATTCCTATGTGTGTGAAACAAGGCTTTGTTTTGTCTGATCTTCAACTCTGGACAATGGGAATGTCAGAGGGAGTCTCTTGAGGAAACAGGAGCTGAGATTGGTTTAGAAGGAGATGGTGAGGGTTTTAGTAGGTTCAGGAACAGCTTCCTCAGTGGTCATGGTGGAAACAGATTGGTTCTTGGTTTTTTTTTTTACTGGAAAGTCCATTGGGAAAGAAGAGGTTCCTCTGTTTCAGGTCTCCATTGTGGGAAAGGATGAATGTGGTACGGTCAGACGAGTTGGGAAGCACGAATTGGAGCAGAAGAAGGAATCACTTCTGCTTCAGTGATTGGAGTGTGTCCAATATCTTCTTCTTCTGAGAGGGGAGGAGGGAGGCACATTTTTGCAAGCGATTGACTTCTTTCTCATTTTGCACAGAAAAACAGAGTATGAGAGGGAAAGGGTTTGGCTATGGTTTGCTGGTTTCAGAATGGGATGTGAAGTGAAGAGAATGGGTTTCTCAGCTGAGATATAGCATCCTAAACTAGCCGTTTGAGAGAAGAGTGAAGAGGAGAGAGAATGGTGCAGCTTTTTAGCTTTGGTTGTTGCAAACGGTCATGTTGCTTTCAATATTCCTCTTTTGTGCAACAACAATATTAAAAAAGTGAGACAAAAGGGCATGTCAGTTTTATCAAGGATCATCTGAAGTGAGTACAAGCTGTCCTAGCCTTGTCTCATTCATAGTTTGACCTAGAGAAAAGGTTTTGACAGGTCTTGATTAAGACCTTTCCTCGTATCAGTTTTATGAAACTGCAGAGATGAGGAGTAGTTTGGATATAGGAGAAGGAAGTTTCTTCTTCTTGAGCAGAAGAGAGAATCTTTCCAGATTTTTACAGAAGAAGAGTTTTCTATGGTTCCTTCTGCAAATACAAATCTCATGAAATTAAAATTTATCAAACAAAGGTATTCATTTAGCTGAATGATCTTCTCATATTTAATTTATCTCTAATGAACACAAACCTATCTTCTACAAGAGGTTTGGTAAATATATCAGCTACTTGAAGATTAGTTTCAACAAACTTAAGTTCAATCTCATTCTTCTGTACATGATCCCTAATGAAATGATGCTTTATGTCAATATGTTTGGATCTAGAATGCTGTATAGGATTTTTGGATAGATTTATAGCACTTGTATTGTCACAGAAGATAGGAATTTTTGTGTACCTTAAGCAATAATCTTCCATTTGATGTTTTATCCATAGCATTTGAGAGCAGCAGCTTGCAGCAGATACATATTCTGCTTCTGCAGTAGATAGAGCAATGGTAGGTTGCTTCTTACAAGACCAAGAGAACCAATGCTTCTCCAAGAAATTGACATCCTCCACTTGTGCTTTTTCTATCTAATCTGTCCCCAGCATAGTCAGCATCACAATATCCTGTCAAATCAAATTTTGTACCTTTCTTGTACCAAAGACCAAGATTAGTAGTTCCCACTAGATATCTAAGTATTCTTTTCACAGCAGCAACATGTGATTCTCTTGGAGAAGATTGAAATCTTGCACATAGTCCTACTGAGAAGAGAATATCAGGTCTACTAGCAGTTAAGTATAATAGAGATCCTATCATCCCTCTATACTCCTTCTCAGTACAGATTTTCCATTTTCATCCATATCCGAGAGTTGCAGAAGGATGCATGGGAGTTCCCATGGATTTTGATCCATCCATTCTGTATCTTCTTAGAAGATCCTTAATATACTTTTCTTGGTAATGAAAATTCCTGACTTGTCTTGCTTTATTTGTAATCCAAGAAAGTATTTAAGTTCTCCCCATAAGACTCATTTCAAATTCTCCTTTCATTAGATTGGAGAGAAGTCTTCACACATTTTTGAATTAGTTGATCAAAAATGATATCATCCACATATATTGCACAATTAGTAGATCCTTCTTAATAATTTTTCTGAATAAAGTTGTATCAATTTTTCCTCTTGAAAACTCATTGTTAAGAAGGAAGCTACTTAACCTTTCATACCAAGCTCTAGGAGCTTGCTTTAATCCATATAGTGCTTTTGTAAGTTTGAAAACATGAGATGGATGTTTTGGATTTTCAAAACCAGGAGGTTGGTGGACAAATACCTCCTCACTTATGTAACCATTTAAAAATGCACTTTTAACATCCATTTGATAAAGTTTAAAATTTTTGTGAGCAGCAAAAGCAAGTAGGATTCTAATAGCTTCTAGTCTAGCAACAGGAGCAAAAGTTTCATCAAAATATATACCTTCCTGTTGATTGTATCCTTGAGCTACTAACCTTGCTTTATTTCTGATTACTTTAACCTTCTTCATCCATTTTGTTCCTGAACACCCATTTAGTGCCAATAATGGGATGATCTTCTGGAGAAGGTACAAGTGTCCATACTTTGTTCTTTTTCAAATTGATCCAATTCTTCTTTCATTGCATCTACCCATGAATCATCTTCTAATGCTTCATTTATGCTTCTTGGTTCAATTTGGGATAGAAGAGCAGAACTGCCTTCATTATTTCTCAATTGTGATCTGGTTCTGACTCCTTCTGTGGTTTTCCCAATGATCAATTCATGTGGATGATTGGTCACTAGCTTCCAGCTTTAGGAAGGTTTTCTTGTTCTTTCTCAGCATCTTCTGCAGAATCTTCTGCAGGAGATTCTTGTTTTCCTGTATCTTCTGGAGAGCTTTCTCTGTCAGAAGGTTTCTTCTGCAGTAGCTCACCTTCATCATCTGATTCTTTTGAATGTTTTTTCTTGCCAAGAAGGATTAGTATCATTGAAAACAACATGCATACTTTCTTCTATAGTTTGATTCTTGATATTGTATACTCTATAAGCCTTAGAAGTTGTGGAATATCCAAGAAAGATCCCTTTCTCAGATTTTTCATCAAACTTTTCAAGGTTTTCTTTATTGTTTAGAATGAAGCAACTACATCCAAATACATGAAAGTATGCAATACTAGGTTTATTCCTTTCCATATTTCATATGGAGTT
Organism: Sesbania bispinosa; assembly: GCA_026901365.1. Taxonomy (NCBI): domain Eukaryota; kingdom Viridiplantae; phylum Streptophyta; class Magnoliopsida; order Fabales; family Fabaceae; genus Sesbania; species Sesbania bispinosa. The sequence continues at coordinate 531,096 of QLOH01000202.1, forward strand.
TGTTTAAGATTCTTCTGATAGATACTCTGTGAAGAATATAGCAAGCAGTTGATATTGCTTCAGCCCAAAAGTATTTTGAATGCCACTATCACTTAACATAGTTCTAGCCATTTCTTGGAGGGTTCTATTTTTTCTTTCTACAACCCCATTTTGTTGTGGAGTTCTAGGACATGAGAAGTTATGTGAAATTCCATTTTCATCAAAGAAGCTTTTGAAAGAATGATTTTCAAATTCTCCTCCATGATCACTTCTAACAGAAGCAATCAACTGGCTACTTTCATTTTGTATCTTCTTTGAGAAGATTTTGAAAGCATCAAAGGATTCATCTTTTGTAGTAAGAAATAAAACCCATGTAAATCTAGAGTAGTCATCTACAATGACAAGTCCATATTTCTTTCCCCCTAGACTTGGTGTTTTAGAAGGGCCAAATAAGTCTATATGCATAATTCCAATATTCTTTTGGTAGTGATGACATTTTTAGGATGAAAACTTGATTTAGTGTGTTTTCCTTTTATACATGCATCACATATTTGATCTTTTTCAAATCTGATTTTTGGTAATCCTCTAACCAAGTCTAGTTTGGATAGTTTGGAAATGCTCTTCATATTCAAATGTCCTACATTTCTATGCCATGTCCATTTATCATTTTCAAAAGAAGCAAAGCATGTATGGTCAGATAGTTCTTCTAGACATATGCTGTAAAGGTTTTTGCTTCTAAGACCAGAAAATAGGACTTTCTTTGTAGATGCTTCTCTGATTTCACAAAATGTAGGTTGAAACATAACTTCATAGCCACTGTCACATAGCTGACTTATGCTAAGAAGATTATGCTTTAACCCTTTGACATAGTATACATTATTGATTTGGGTAGTATTCATACCTATCTTTCCAATACCTTTGATGAGGGCTTTGTTGTTGTCTCCAAAGGTAACTGTTCCTCCTTCCATTTTGTGAAGAAAGATAAATTTGTTTTTGTCTCCAGTCATATGTCTTGAGCATCCACTGTCCAAGAACCATAGCTCTTTCTTCTTGAGAAATCCTTCTTTTTCCTACATTAGAATAGAGTAGAGATTTAGGTACCCAAATGGTTTTGGGTCCTGAAGGGTTAGATACCTTTCTTTTCAAACTCCTATTTCTTTGTAACATTATTGATCCATATGTCCAATTCTGTTACAGAAGGAACATATAGGAGGTTGCCTTTTAGCAGGAATAAAAATAGTTTTCTTATTCTTTGATGTTCCTGCTTCATTATAACCTAAACCAGTTTTATCAGTGGTTTCTCTGCCACTTCCTATTAGTTTGTTAAGATTATGTGTACTACTGACAAATTTGCTCAAATCTTCTTGTAGTTCACTTATCCTTTTCTGCAGAAGATTGTTTTCCTTCTGCAGTACTGCAGAATTCGTATCTTCTGCAGAGTTTTCTTTAATTATTCTAACCCGTTCTGATAGCTTAAGGTGTGATTGTTGAAGATATTGGTTGGTTTTACTTAGCCTATCATTATCTTCTTTTAGTTTCTCATTTTCTTCTTTAGTTTTAGCTAGTTGTTCTTTTAAAAGTGCACATTTTTGTGCAAGTGTGTGTGAGTCAGATAGTAAGTTTTCAAATGCATCTTCTAATTCTTTGTATGCAGTAGGAGTATAAGTGATTACCTCATTTTCTTCATCACCATTTCCAGCCATCAAGCATATGTTTGCTTCTTCTATTCCATCTTCTTCTTCTTCTGATGAGCTGTCTGAATCATCCCAAGTTGCCATCATAGCTTTCCTTCTTTGGAAGGTTTTTGAGTCTTCTTCAGCTGGGGGCATTCTGATTTGAAATGCCCTGGTTTGTTACATTCATAGCAGATGACTTGTGTCTTTGAATTTTCAGTTTTTGTCCTTCCTTTTTGAAGCTGAAGTTTTTCTTTCCTTTGCCTTTTCTTCTTATGAGCTTTTGAATTCTTCTTGAGATGAAAGCAAGTTCATCATCTTTTTCAGATGATGTTTCTTCTTCTTCAGAGTCAATGATTTCAGAAGAAGTTAGGCTATTTCTTCTGGAGGTACTTGCTTTTAAGCCAATGGACTTTCCTTTTCTTGGCAGCTCATCCATGAGTTCTTGCTCATGAACTTTTAGAGAGCCAAGCAACTCATCTAACTTTAGAATAGCAAGATCCTTAGCTTCTTGAATTGCAGTAACCTTAGGTCTCCATATTCTTGGAAGACTTCTAAGGATTTTTCTTACTAGCTCTTGGTTTGAGTAGCCTTTTCCAAGAGATTTTAAGTCATTAATAATGACAGTAAATCTACTGAACATCTCATCAATAGATTCATGTTCAATCATGCTGAACATTTCATATTGATGAATCAATATATTGATTTTTGATTCTTTAACCTGATCAGTACCTTCATGGGCTATTTTGAGTGTGTCCCATATTTCTTTAGCTGTAGAACAACCAGCCACTTTATCATATTCTCCTCTGCTCAGTGCACAGAGAAGATAGAATTTTGCTTTGGAGTTTAGAAGATACTTTTGCTTATCTTCTAAGGTCCAGAATTCTCTTTCTTTGGGCTGAGGGATTTCTTCTTGAACTTCTGATTCTCCTTCTTTGGGAGGAGTTAGGAACCTTGTCCTTATGATCACAGGGACAAAGTTTCCTTTTTCTATAATATCCCAAAGATCAATGTCTTGTGATTCTAGGAATAGCTTCATCCTGTCCTTCCAGTAGTAGTAATCTTTTCCATCAAATGCTGGAGGCCTATTTGTGGATGAACCTTCTGGTATGAACATTGCAGCTCCATGATTTGCCATATCCCTTGATCTTTTCTTCTCTTACTGTTAATTAAGTTCAACCCTAGAAGCAAGCTCTGGTACCAATTGAAGCTTTGGCTTTTATCACAAGAAGGGGGGTTGAATTGTGATAAGTAGATTTGGTCTGCAATTTCTTTAAATACTTTTTCTGCTTAAGGAATCTCCTTGGCTAAGTATTAAGAGTTTAGACTTTCAGAAGATAGTTGTTAGTTGATCTTAATTATAAAGAAGATATAAATGATATGCAATAATAATGAGAGAGTAGAGAAGATGGCACACAGAATTTTATACTGGTTCACCTCTTCCAACCTGAGGTTACATCCAGTCCCTACACCTGTAGGATTTTTCTCACTCTTTTAATCAACTTACAATCTTCTTGGGTGACCTCACCACTAGTATTCTTTACCTGCCTCTTCAGGCTAAAATCAAACTGTCACACACACTATAAATCAACTACAGAACCTTCTGCAGAAGATCTATAACCCAAAATGCTGCAAGTACCTTCTGCAGATTCTGTAAACCTGCTGAGATAACCAAATCTCAGCAAACCTTACTGGGAAACCTTTCCCTTACTGCTCAGAAGAAGGCTATGAACCTGCACACCTCTTTGAGACTTTTACAAATAATTATAAGAAGGATCATAAACAAACAAGGCTCAAACTGTTTCAATAATTGCATAGCAGAAGCAAATTGTTGAGTCAAGACTCTCTCCAAAGCTTTTCTGATCAGAGAATACTCTTAAGAAGGAGAGAGGAAATTTCCAGAAGATTAGAGAGTGAAGAAGCAACTGCTTATGTATCTTCTGGAGTGAGGTGTGTTCCAATTGAAGAGAAAGCATCCTTTTATAGAGTTCTGGGAAGAATATAGCCGTTGGACAGCCAGCTGGGTCCAAGGAGATGTCACTTTCACTGCTGCAGCAAGTACAACTTTACAGCTGTCTGGTTTGACCAATCCTTCCTTCTGCAGGGTTCCTTCTGCAGGGCTTACCTGTAATTTCTGTACACATACACTTGAACAAAAACATTAGTCTCTAAAGTTCAGAATTATACCAAGTAATCCTTGATTGGTTGTCATCATTAAAACATTCTTTAAGGGATTTTTGGACCTTACAATATGAGTCTCTGGAAATAGAACATATTATGCTCAAGGAAAAGGTCTTTGAGACTGAAAACCATAGTTCACAAGCTGTATCTGAAGAAAATAAAAAACTTCAGAAACAGATTGTAGAACTGACAAATGATCTAGCCAAGTTTGTCAAAGGAACTAAAAATTTAAACATAATGCTTGGAAATCAAAGACATTCCTCTGACAAAAGTGGACTAGGCTTTTTTGATCACAGCATGTCTGAACCTCCTACTGTCTTAAATTTTTCTAAAAACAAGAAGAAGGTTACTGGGTGTTCTCACTGTGGTAAGCCTGGACACAATGTGATTCAGTGTAAGCACAAGAGAAAAACAAGACCCAAAGCTAACAAAACAGGACCCAAAAGAACTTGGGTACCTAAAAACTTGATCATTCCTGTTGCAGATGTGTTTAACAGGACAAAGGAGACCCCACAAATGGTACCTGGACAGTGGGTGCTCGCGACACATGACAGGAGAAAGGTCTTTGTTCCAAAACCTTAGACCTAAGGAAGGAGGAGTGGTCACCTTTGGTGGAAATCAGCAAGGGAAGATCACTAGCATAGGGACTATAGGTATAATTCCTTCATCCCTCATTAAAAATGTTCTTCTTGTGGAAGGACTACAACATAATTTACTGAGCATAAGTCAATTATGTGATAGTGGTTATGTAGTATCCTTTACCAAGGAAGGATGCATAGTCAAAGATTCCTCTGATCAAACACTTTTTACTGCTAAGAGACACAACAATGTGTATAAAATTGATCTAGAGGATCTAGCAAGTCAAAATGTAAAATGCTTCATTTCTGTTGAAGATGAAAAACAGATTTGGCATCAAAGACTTGGGCATGCCAGCTTGAGATTAATCTCAAGATTAGCAAAATACAACCTTGTTAAAGGATTGCCCAAGCTTTCATACAAATCTGACATTTTATGTGATAACTGTCTGAAAGGGAAACAAACAAGACACTCTTTCAAGAGTAAAGATGTTGTTTCAACTAGCAGACCACTAGAACTTTTACACATTGACTTGTTTAGTCCTATTAGAACATAAAGTCTTAGTGGAAAGAAATATGGTTTGGTCATTGTTGATGACTATTCTAGATTCACATGGGTGATATTCCTTAGAAACAAGGATGAAACTTTTAAGAATTTCGCAATATTTTGTAAGAAGGTACAGAATGAAAAGGGATTCTGTATTTCTGTCATAAGAAGTGATCATGGTGGGGAGTTTGAAAATGCAAATTTCAAATTGTTCTGTGATGAGAATGGGATCTCACACAATTTCTCTGTGGCAAGAACACCTCAACAGAATGGGGTTGTTGAGAGAAAGAACAGAAGTTTGCAAGAGATGGCAAGGACCATGCTCAACTCAAGCAACTTATCAAGAACCTTCTGGGCAGAATCTGTTAACACAACTTGTTACCTTCAAAACAGAATATTGGTAAGACCAATTCTGAAAAAGACTCCATATGAATTGTGGAAAGGAAGAAAACCCAACATATCATATTTCCATACCTTTGGATGTGAGTGTTTTATACTTAACACCAAAGATGATCTTGGAAAATTTGATGCAAAGTCTGATAATGGATTTTTCATTGGATATTCTGAAACATCTAAAGCATATAGAGTGTATAACTCTAGAACCTTAACTGTTGAAGAAACCATTCATGTAAAATTCAATGATAACAAAGAGACTGATAGGGAACTATCAGATCTAGAGGATGATTTTGCAGGTATGGAGCTGAATGATCACAACAACTTGAAGGATGAGCAACTGTCTGAAGTTCCTGCTGTTTCTGAACCTCTTCAGACAAATGTTGAGTCTCAGACAGATGTGATACCTCCTCACAAATCTGATTGGAGATACAAGTCACATCATCCTAAAGAGCAAATCATTGGCAGCACTTCAAAAGGAGTTAAGACAAGATCAAAATTCAGACATTTGAATTCTCTTGCTCTCCTGTCTGAAATTAAGCCAAAGAGCATTGATGAAGCTCTGCATGATGAAGGGTGGATCCTAGCCATGCAAGAGGAGCTAAATCAATTTGCTAGGAGTGATGTCTGGACCCTTGTTCCTAAACCCCATGGGAAAACAATTATTGGAACCAAATGGGTGTTCAGAAACAAGCTGTCTGAAGAAGGCAAAGTTATCAGAAATAAGGCAAGGCTAGTTGCTCAAGGTTATAACCAGCAAGAAGGTATTGACTTCACTGAAACCTTTTCCCCAGTGGCCAGGTTAGAAGCAATTAGAATTCTTTTATCTTATGCTGTAAATAATGGCATCAAACTATATCAAATGGATGTCAAAAGTGCCTTCCTCAATGGTTTCATTGAAGAAGAGGTTTTTGTTAGACAACCCCCTGGTTTTGAAGATGTAACTTTTCCTGAACATGTTTTTAAACTTAAGAAAGCTCTCTATGGTCTGAAACAAGCCCCAAGAGCTTGGTATGACAGACTGAGCAGTTTTCTTGCATCCAATGGTTTTGAAAGAGGAAAAGTTGACACAACTTTTTTTAGAAAACAGTCTAACAAGGATCTTATACTTGTCCAAATATATGTTGATGACATTATTTTTGGTTCAACTAATTCTTCATTGTGCAAAGAGTTTTCTGAGTTAATGCAATCTGAATTTGAAATGAGCCTAATGGGTGAACTAAAGTTTTTCCTTGGACTTCAGATTAAGCAAGATTCTAATTGTATATGGATCCATCAAGAGAAATATAAAAAGGAAATGCTTAAAAAGTTCAACCTAAGTGATTGCAAACCCATGACAACTCCAATGCACCCTTATGCATTTTTAAATAAAGATGAGAATGAAGAACCAGTGAATCAAACTTTGTATAGAGGAATGATTGGTTCATTATTGTATCTAACAGCAAGCAGGCCTGACATCATGTTCAGTGTGTGGCTGTGTGCTAGATTTCAATCTGATCCAAGAATCACTCACTACAAAGCTGTAAAAAGAATTTTCAGATATCTTAAAGGTACTACTAATCTTGGTCTGTGCTATAAGAAAAGTAAGGATTGCAGGTCAGTAGGATACTGTGATGCTGATTTTGCTGGAGACAGAGTTGAAAGTAAAAGCACCAGTGGTGGATGTCACTTCTTTGGAGAAAACATGATCAGCTGGTCAAGCAAAAGGCAAAGCACAATTGCATTATCAATAGCTGAAGCAGAATACATCTCAGCAGCCAGTTGTTGCTCACAACTGTTATGGGTGAAGTATCAACTTGAAGATTTTAACATTGCAATATCTGTTATACTTGTGTTATGTGATAATACCAGTGCCATTAATTTATCTAAAAATCCCATTCAACATTCTAGGGCTAAACATATAGAAATCAAACATCATTTCATTAGAGACTATGTTCAGAAAGGTGTTTTTGATATTCAGTTTATTGATACAGAGCATCAATGGGCTGATATATTCACAAAACCCCTAACTGAAGATAGATTTAAGTTCATCAGAGATAAATTGAACATTCATGCATTGTGAGTGTGTATGAAAAATGATGTGTCTGAAACTTCAGCCTGTCTGAAACATGTGACCTGTCTGAAGTTTTGGTCGTCTGAAATTAACTGGATGTCTGAAATCTATCACTTGTCTGAAATGAACAAATGACGTGGCAATAAAGGGACGGTTTAAATCCACTTTGCACGTTACCCTATGTCTGCGCAGCCAGTTTCTGCCATCATTGCCTTAGAGGTCTATAAGTACTGTAAGGCAGTGAGTCCTTGGTACGTTACAGCTCTCTACCCTCTCAGAACCTTTGCTATTCTTCATCTTCAAGAAAGCATTTTCTCTCTCAAGTTCTTTCCAACCTTCAACAATGGCACCTAAGAAGTCTGGAGCTGATAATATTGTGAAGACCAAGGGTGTCTTTCTGGAAGATCTTGAAGCACTAGGAATGGATCTTCATGCAGAATTTCAAGCAGCTGGGTGGCTTGAATACTTCAACAAAAATCGTTCACATTGGCATGAGCAGCCTGCACCTCAAGAAAACCAAGTTCTTGAACCCACATCTTCACCATCAAAACCCCCCTCACCTCTGTACATACAGCTATCTGATAGCTCATTACCTTCACCTTCATCACCTTCCTCACCATCATCATCTCCACCTCTTACACCTTTACCTCCCTCACCACCTTCATCTGTTCATCAATTCAACCTTTCAGCTGAGATAGCAGCCTTATGCAAGAGACTGACAAGAACCTCCTTTGGCTCTTGCCCTTTGCCAAAATTCCAGCATCTGTCTGAAGAGCTGCATCACTTTAGAACAACCCCTGCTGTCTCACTTCATCATGGTCTCACTAAGAAGACTGTGTCTGATGAAAGGGCTTTGTACTCCAACAATGCTGATGGTTTGGAGAAGATAAGGAAGGGTGTTGTCCCTCCTAATCATACATGGGATCTTATCAATCCATTCTCTGAAGACTCATGGAAGCTGAACAATGAAGAATGGCTCATGGTAAGGATGCTGAACACTGAAGCTGAGTTGTTCCAAAGAGACTTGGCTAGAGGAGTTGGAATGATGGGCTACAGGCCTCCTAGAACCAGTTCAATCAGGCCTTCAACCAAAATCTTGGTGAAACCTGATAGGATTGTTCCTAGGTATCCCCTCAAAGAAGGAAAAGATGAAAAATTGAAGGGTCCTAAGGTCTATTCTGTATCAGCACCCCTGTCTGAAGCCATGACTGCTTCAGAATGGGAAGGTCTTCCTGAGTTCATCATCTCAGAAGGAGGAGGCTTGAATCACCTGTTTGAAAACTGGATGTGGGAGTCTTATTGGCAGATCAGAGAAGCTGCTGGGTCTTCTTCTGGGTGTAGTGGTCCTGATGCTGAGTCTGTAATGGGTGTTGGACACTTCACAAATGTTCAGTACCATTTCTTAAGAGATCACTTTCCCCCACAAGAAGATTCATTCAACCAAGCTTGGGTGCTTCTGAAGTATGTTGGGACCTTTTTCTGTCCAGTCTACAATCCTTCAGAATATGGCTTGCAGCCTGGTTTTGGAGTTTTGAGATTTGTATGTCCCTACCTTCAGCTCATCCTAGTTGAGTCTGAACCTGACCTGTTTGATGAAAACCAGAAGCTGAAATCCAAGGTCAAGGGACTTGAGAAAAGATGTGAAGAATCTGAGAGGAGATGTGCAGTCTCAGAAAAGAAAGCTCAAAAGGTTATTCAGAATCAGCAAGAAATTCTTCATGAACAGCAGCTGATAAGAAGTGGTCAACAAGAGTTGAAGTCTTCTATTGAAGCTGCCATAGACAAGGCCAAGGAAGAACTGATCTCCTTTCTGTCTGAAGCTCTGCTGAAGAAGAAGGACTAATTTATTGCCATTGTCTTATGTTCATATTTCTTTTTCAAGTGCTGATTGTCTGTTTAATCCTTACATCATTTTAATACAATCAGTGTTTTTATTCCATCTCATGTGCTCATGATCTTTGCTCTGATACTTGTTTTTACTTTATCTGTACTTCACAATCCTGTTTGTTTTATTGCTCCGTTACTGTTATTGCTCTATGATTCCCTTTTGATTGATGACAAAAGGGGGAGTATTAAATCTAACAAAATCTGGAGTGATTACAGGATTCAGGGGGAGTACATGAAAAAGTTCAAAGTTGTCTGAACTTCTGAGAAAATCATATATAAAAGCATCTAAAAGGATATATTTGTCCCAGGGGGAGCTAAATCTTAATCTCTCAATTTTGCATAATTTAAGTTAAATTTGTCATCATTACAAAGGGGGAGAATGTTGAGTCTCAAAAATATCATAAAGAGGTTTATGATGTTTTAAAGACTGAAATTTCTCTAAGTTTTAATGATCAACAAATTCAACTTAAGTTGTTTCTCATAAGATACAATTGTCTAATTGTTTATCTATGATTTTCAGCAAGAAGCCTACTATATAAGACTAAGTGTTGTATCCGTCTGAAGAAGCTGATGCTGTCTGGAGATGATCAACCCGTCTGAAGCATCAAAGCCGTCTGAAAGCTTTTGATGACGTGGCATCTCTTGTCTGAAGCTGTAACAATCCATGTACCTCTGCACGTTTTTCACGCATGTTCTCTGCTACAAACAGCTGACACCTATGCAATGCAATTCAAGCACGCTCTCTGTCACAACGTGTCCTCTGCTACGCAGCAATTGCAGCAGCAAGAAAGAGCACCTTTTTGGCAGGAGCAAACCTTGTAAAAGTGTCAGGAATTGTCAGGGAATATCAGAATATGTCAGAGAATATTCTGTACTGCAGCAGCTGTCTCACAACGGCTAGCATGGAATTCACAAGCCTGAGAGTCTTCAATGGTCCAATCATTTGGTTATAAATACCCCCTCATTTGAAGACCTGAAGAGATAGAGAAGCATAGAAAAAGAACAGAAACTCTGCAAGTTTTTCGCTGCAACACTCTGATAGAATTTATCATCTTTGTACACACAAATTATTTTATTCTGAGCATACCTCAGTAATTTCTGTACAATCTGTAGCTGTTTAAGTCTCAAAACTGATATAGTTTGTGAGCTTAAGCATTTCTCTCATTTGTATTTGCTTTTGAGCCTGAAGAGGCTTGTCTGAAAAAGAATACTTGTGTTGTTGAGCCTGGAGAGGCTTGTCTGAAAAAGAATACTTGGTTGTAGAGCCTGAAGAGGCTTGTTAGAAAAGAATACTTGTAATCTTGTAAGATTAAGAGAAAATCCAAGTGCTAGTTGGCATTGGGACTGGACGTAGCTCACAAGTGGTAGTGAGTGAACCAGGATAAATTCTGTGGCTAAGTTTCTCCTTCCCTTATCTTTGTCATTTAAGTTTTAAACTAATTAAGGGGACTGAATATTTAATCTAATATTTTAAAAAGAAGAAACTTCTTTTAGAACCATTTTAAAGCAGTCTGAAACCAACTTCAGACAGCTATCTAAAAACTTCAGTCAGCCCACTAGCAACCTGTCTGAATCTTATTTGGCTTTAGTTGAAGTTCACGAAGGAGCTTGTGGTGCTCACCAAGCAGGAAGGAAAATGGAATGGATTTTGAAAAGAAAATTATTCTTTTGGCCTTCAATGGCCAAAGATTGTCACAATTTCGCAAAATCTTGTGAAGAATGTCAAAAGCATGGAAATGTACAACAAGTTCCAGCAAGTGAATTACATTCAATAATAAAGTCGTGGCCTTTTAGAGGATGAGCTTTAGATTTAATTGGAATGATACATCCAGCTTCTTCGAGAAACCACAAATTTATTTTAGTTGGAGTTGATTATTTTACCAAGTGGGTAGAAACAATTCCTCTAAGAGAAGTTACTCAAGAAGATATCATTCATTTTATTGAAGAAAATATTATATTTCGATTTGGCTTACCAGAAACCATTACCACAGATCAAGGAACAATGTTTACTGGGAGAAAAATGGTTAGGTTTGCTGAATCAAAAGGGATAAAATTACTTTCTTCTACACCTTACTATGCACAAGCCAATGGTTAAGTTGAAGCAGTTAATAAAATCATTATTGCTTTGATTAAAACACATATTGGGCAACGTCCCAGAAATTGGCATGAGACTTTAAGTCAAATTCTTTGGGATTATAGAAATTCACCAAGAGAAGCTACTCGAACTACCCCTTATAAGTTGGTGTATGGTCATGATGCTATATTGCCAGTTGAAGTAAACTTACAATCATTAAGAGTTCAAAGGCAGTTTGAGTTACCTTCTCAAGATTATTGGAATTTGTTGTTTGATGAATTAAATCAACTTGATGAAGAAAGGTTGGTTGCTCTTGAAAATATAATTAGACAAAAAAAGCAAATTACTCGTTATTATAATAGAAGAGTTAAGAAAAAAGAATTCCAAATTGGTGATTATGTTTGGAAGTTGATTCTGCCAATTGATAAAAAGTCTAAGAAGTTTGGTAAATGGTCACCTAATTGGGAAGGACCTTTCGAAATTGAAAAAGTGTTTTCCAGTAATGCGTATTCAATTCGAGAATTAGTTGGTGATTTGCGCATAATGTCAATAAACGGAAAATACTTAAAGGAATATATGCCAAACTTGCAAGAAATTAAAATTGTGCATAAAGGGTAATGAATTGTTCAAGTAGTGATAGAAATTCGAGCCCATGCTCGAAATAAAAGTCAAAATAAAGAAAATAAGAAACTAAAAATAGGATAGAAAGGAGCTTCACTCTTCAGTTTTCCGAACTCATGCCTGCGGTCTTGATAATAGGTCTTAAGACTTATGTCGTTCCTTTCTAGATTTTCAATATCCTTGGAAATTCGAACGACATCTCTCGAAATACCTTTGACAGAATTTATAATATCCATTCGAGTAGACCTTTGCTTCGAGAGTGTGGTCTCGACCTTGCTCTTAGCCTTCTTAGTTTCTTCAAGTCTTTCTTGATATTCCTTTATAAGGCCTTCGAGCTTAGACTTTCTTGCTCTAATTCTTCGACTCTCAAAGAATTTTGATGAATAGACTGTTTGTGCTTATTCACTGTAATCTTACTATGATGCATCTTATCAACCAATTCAGTTTGTTCACTTTTCTGAGTAGCCAATTTCGACTTGGTCTGCTCGATTTGGTTGACAGTCTTAACACTATTTTGATAAAGTTCAGCAAAACTTTTCATCCAAACTTGTTGAGGTTCGGAGTTGGGATTCCTTTTTATCAAAATAAATAAGATAGCTTTCAATTTCCTACCTATAAAGACGATCCCTTGGAATTTCCTTCATCATTTGCTTCTCGAAGATCAATTTCTTGAAATTCTGAAAAATTTGATCAACAGAATCTTCTTCACTCAAAGGATTCTGATATGTAGCTTCAGAGTGAGCAGATGATAAAGAAATCTCCCCTGAAAGCACATCTAGAATTAGGAAAGGATTCTCATCCAGGTCTTTGAGGCAATCATCTAAGCTTTTATCGTTGTATACTGGTGTGGATCTAGATGAATCCCTCGAAAACCCAGGAGCCTTTTCAGGAGTTTCTGATTCAGTTCGATTAGTTTGTAGCTCCTTCGAGGCAGAATCCTTTGTCCTTTGAGAATCTGGATCTGGAGAAGTTGAAGGATCGTCTTTTTCTTCTTCCATAGGGGTCTCTTTATTAGTTGGATTTGAAGGAGATTGTACTTCTTCTTCTTCCCCTTTCTTTTCTTCTTGTTCCTCGTTACTCTCTTCGATATTTTCTAGAGTCTTTTTCTCAGATAAAGACTTCTTCGAAGGAGTGGTCTGGAGTGGACTCTCTATTGTTTTTTCTCCAGTACTACCACTTTCAACTTGGGAACTTGAAGAAATGTTTATCTGTAAAAGATCAGAAAATGACTTAAGTTAGATAAACAAACAGTAAGGAAGAAATTGATTGTTCATATTTTTTCTTTCAAAAAGAGAGTGAAAAAGGTTTACTTGTTCAACAACCCCACTTGGGATTTGTTCCTTATAGGCCTTAAGCTTAAACCTTTGGCCAACTCTCTGATGTTTTACATAAAGAGAACAGTCTTTAAAAAACGGAAAGAAAGAGAAGAGTTTCAAAATTGATTCGAAATATAAGAAAGAAATTGAAAACTTACTGCTCCAATGGTCTTCCCTGGAGGAATGACTGAAAGAATTTTTGGCTTTGGAATTTTATTTTCTTTCTTTTTGTTTTTTGTTCTTCTTTGAAACCTTCTCTCTCAGAGGGATAATTTATTTTTCGGGAGTGCTTTCCTGTAAACAAGAAAAAACAAGTTAGTTCATTCGAATTAGGGTGAGATTTCAAATTTAAATAAAAAAGGAATTCGAAAAATACCTCTGAGGGAGATGGTTTATCAGATTGTGGAGATTTTTCAGATTGAATCTTCTCTTGACCCTTTGCTATTTGCTTCTTTGAAGAGTCAGAATCATCTGCTTTTCTTTTCTTGCTCACAGAAGCAGATTGGCTCTTATCTGAAGGTTCGTCATTCTTTTCGACCTTATCAGATTTAGCCTTCTTTTGAAACTTAGAAGCAGTAACCTGAAAAGAAAAAAAAAAGGTTAGATTTCGAGATTGAAAATCTAAAGTAAAGTCAGATTTCGAAATAAAACTTACAGAGGGTTTTTTAGAAGAGGTTGAAGCCTTCCTTTTCTTGGATTTCTTTTCCTCCTCTTCCTTATCACTTTTCCAATTTTCTTCAGCATCTTTCGAGAGTTTGCACTCTTGGGCTGGAAAAGAAAAGAAACTTTTAGAATAAAGTTGGGTAAGTTAGGAAAGAAAAGAAAATGTTTATGTTAATTACCTTGAACTATGAAGTTCTTAGAAACTATTCTCACATGTTCTATATCCACATGGGAAATAAAAGGGTAATTGTCCAAAGTATATTTTGTTAAAGTAACTCTTTTCGAAAGAGGTTTGAGATGATTAAAAAGAAAGTCAAGAGTTACAGGTCTAGTCCATTCAGGCCCATATAAACTTTTTGCCAAACCGAATTTTGCTGTTGGTAAAGGGGGAAACTTTGGACGTTATTTTTCGAAAATAGTTTTACCTTTTGAATTAACAAGTTTAAAATTTTGTTGATTCGAAGAAACTTTTTCATTTAAACAAAGAGCTGCTTCAGAAATAGTTCTATGAATCTTAATTGGAATATAGAACACATGAAAATATTTCTTGAAAGCCTCAATTTTTCGGATATGCGTATCTTTAGTCTTCTTCGAAGATTTCTGCGAAGGAGCAATGTCTTTTGTTAGTCTCGAGAAACAAGTTGCTTCATCTACTTGAATACTAGAATAGTATCTAGACCACCACTCTTCGAAAGACAAGGTACAATGATGAGAAAGTTCGAAAGAGACTGCCTCAAGAGACAAAGGTTTCTTGACCTTTGCAAGCTGAAGTTTTTCAAATCCTTTTTCCCCATCAACTAAGTCCTCTATTAGAATTTGGTCCTCTGAAGTGTAGAATGGTGTAGGACGAAATTTACTCAGACCAAATTGACGGGCTACAAGTTGTGGTTGGTAATGAAAGACTCGAAAGTCTTTAAGTTGGAAACCACAGTAAAGAAGATATGGGGACAAGAACTGTTTCCAAATCTCTAAACTCTCAGATTGTGCACCTGGAGTATCGCATGGGAACTTTCGAGTAAACCATTCAGGTCCTTGAGTTCGAGAAGCAAAGGGTGCAAGATTTGGGGAATGTTGTTCGATGTTCAAGAAAGAAGAAATGTAAGATTTGAAGCGTTCGAGACGGTTCTTTTTAGAAGAAGGAGTAAGGTAAGACAACTTATAACCTTCAACAGAAGTAGGAAGGTTAGAATCTGAAGGCTCAGAGCTTTCGAACTTATTTTGAAAAATGGCGTTTAACCAAAGTTGAAGGAACCAGAAAGGACCACATAGATTTCGAAGAGGGTCTTTTAGCTTAATAGTTCCCACATCTTCAGAAAGCATGTCATATACATGAGCTAAAAGACACCTATTTAGATCAATTCTAATTCCTTTGGCTAACATTTGAGCCATAGGAAGGAAGGATTTTGGAATCTGATTGGATCTGGAACAAAAAACCAAGGCAGATAACCAATACAAAAGAAAGGCAACATGTTCATTTTTAGAAACTTTGCCAGATTTGGCATTATTCTGAATGAAATGAGAATAGGTAAGTTTGTCAAAATTAGGTTCAATAAGTGGTTCGGGAACTTTTAAAAAAGGGAGAATTAGTTGGCCTTCAGGTCGAAGACCAGTTATGGTAGAAACATAAAAAAGAGTAGGTGTTATCATACCATACGGTAGATGAAAAGAATTTGTTGATCTTTCCCAAAAGAGGAGGGAAGAAAAGATCAGAGCAGGATCGAAACTGAGATCGAATTTACTCAGTTGAATAAGATCGAAAATACCAAGTTGTTTCCATAAGGCCCCCATGGTATTTTCGACCCTGTTCAACCACATGACATAGGAGTCCTTTCGAGCAGGGGGAGTCGATCGAAAAGCATCACTAACATTTTTGAGATGGTCCGTCCGAATCAGAGAACGGAAAACTCGAATCTTTTCCTTTTTCAGACTTGGAAAAAATTTGTTATATTGATCAAGAGAAGAAGGGGAAGTGAACGGACCTAAGAAAGCAAAGTGCTTTTTTCTAATGGAAAAGGGAATGAGTACCTGGGAATTCCAGATAGCAATTTTTTCTTCAATGTTTTCAGGCTCAGGGTGCTTTATCATCCCTAGTAAGGAAGTCACCTTTCACGATTGCAAGAGGTACAAGGTTAGAACCTTCAGAAGCCATTAATGGAGGTTTGACAGTTCTTGAGAGAGAAAAAAGAAAGCAAGACAACGGTGCAAATGAGCTGAAAATGCATCAAAGAAGATAGAATCAGAAACTTTGATGTATTTAATTGGTGAAAATCAAGGTTGAAACATTAAAAGACTGATCAAAAGAAAGTAAAGATCATACCTTGAATGAGAAGAAAAGACGTCGTAGAAAGAGAGAAAAGCTGAGTTCTTGAGGTTGAAGATGAAAAGTGAAAACTAAAAGGTCTTCACTTAATATTTATAGAAGAAAGAGAAACAACATGATTATAAAGAAATTTAAAAGTAATCATGATTACACGTTTCTTGGAATGTGAGCTAGTATCCCAAAAATGTGGGAAAATCAGTTAGCTTTCAAAAGTAACTGAAATATTAATTTAATTGGAAAAT
This sequence comes from Sesbania bispinosa, assembly GCA_026901365.1. Taxonomy (NCBI): domain Eukaryota; kingdom Viridiplantae; phylum Streptophyta; class Magnoliopsida; order Fabales; family Fabaceae; genus Sesbania; species Sesbania bispinosa. The sequence goes on from QLOH01000202.1 coordinate 547,620, forward strand.
GAAAGGTTTATTAGGAACAGATGTTTAAATTTTCTTTTTAAATTTTGAATAATTGTTATAAGGAATACCAAAAGTTTGTTCCAAAAATATCTCTTTTTGCAAAAATTATATTATTTACTTAAAAGAGACTATTTTGGGGGGGGGGGGCATCTGTTGGGATTTGATTTTCAATTGTTTCGAATTCCACAAGTGATAAAGATATGTTGCCATTTCGAATTTACAGAAAAAGGTTAAAATTACCTTATTTCGAAATTTGATAATAAGTCTGTTAAATTAGAGAATTCTTGAGTGAAGTTAACACAAAAAGACTTTAGAATTTCGGAAAGAAGATAAGTGTAAATTCGAGAAATAATACATTACATGTATTCCAAAAGGGTAAATGATAGTTCTTTTATTCATGATCCAAATTCGAATTACATTAGTTCGAATACATTGGAAATACATTAGAAAGGAAACTATCCTAAACTAGAATGAGTACTTGACTCATGCCTAACATGCCTCTTTATCCTCATCTTCCTCCACAAGCTTTAATAGAGCCAACACAAAGAAGAATTCTTTCTTCAATCTGTTGAAATATCTTCGACTTGGGGAAGAAATCAAGGTCAGCATGGTAACTAATAAATAGATTAATTCATTAAGTAAATGAACCTATATTTGGCTTTCACGTACAATCCAAAAGAAAACCTTCAAAGACAAAGGTTAGAAAAGCCAATAGCTTTGGCTATTCCGTCAATCCTATCAAAAATGAAATCATTCCAGATTGGATTGAACGCAATAGCCAAAGAAATGAACTTCTTCATATTCTTTGAAAAGTTTTTTCGAAGAATTTAGAAGAAAAGAGAAGAAGAGGGAATGAAGGATTGAGAAAAGAATATATAAAAGACTCCTATTTATAGGAGTAAGAAGAGGCAAGTGCCATTAATAACATCGTTTTAACGTCCAATGAAAAGAATTCTCATAATGAAGTTGAATGGACGGTGGCCGGTGATATTCATGACCTTTAAATTGGCCAAATAAAAATTAACACATGGCACAAAGAAGAATGTAATCAAATCTCGAAATGAGAAGAGATTCATTGAGTTCAAGTATCAAGAAAAGACTAAGTCTTAAGGTTAAAGATGTTCTCGAATCCATGAAACTAAAATTCCAGAAAGAAGATTTTGAGAAACCAGAGAGAAGATTTCGAGAAAACAGAAATAAGATTTCGAGAAATCAGAAAATAGAATTTCGAGAATTATAAGTCAAAATTCCAGAAAGAAGATTTCGAGAACTTGAACAGCAAAATCTCGAAGTGACATAAAGCAGAAATTCGAGAAGCAAATGTGTGAAGACTTAGTAGATTTCTGAATCTCAAAAGTGACTTTTCGAGGAAACAGAAGATACCATAAAAGCAGTTATTGGAAGTTTGCTGATCAAGGACAGGTGGCAACATCTTAATGGATGCATTTTGAAAAGTGCAAAGATCAGAAGCAGTTTTCTAGTTAGCAGAAAACGTGGCAAGCATGCATGTTGCCAACACATAGGGCTAGATGACGTGTCACACGTACATTAGTTAGCCGTTAGGATTAGGAAACTATAAATAGGTGAACTTTTGATGTAAAAAAGGTTGGCAATTCATTACACTCATACCCTTAAACACCTTCACGTCCGATCACATAGCGACTAACAGGTTTTACGAGGATTGACTGTATGTGATGAACCCATCCACCTTTCAATTCATGCAATTTGTTATTTCAATTCCTTTACTTTCTGCACTTTGCATCTTTCATTTTATCTTTTCAAGCAATTTTCTTTCTTTATTCTGAACTTTACGTTCATGTTTCTTTGAATTCAAAAGAAGTCAAATAAAAATTTAGAACTTTGACAAAATTCTGAATCAAATGGTTCTAATTCTTTTAAAAGATAAAGTCTTTGATGAAATTCTGAATCAAAACTTCTGAAACTTATCATTTCTGGATTTTTAAAACATAACAAGTAATTTGGTGAAATTCTGTACCAATCAACCATTTTTCTTCCAGAACACGTGAACTTTTGAAAGTCTTTGATAAATCAGAAACACCATAAATCTACTTTTTAAAAAGAGTCCCGTAAGAGGATCTGATTCTAATCCCCAGATTGTTCTTAGAATCAAAATGATAAAGTTTAATTTTCGAAATTAGATTTTTCACCACAAACAAATTGGCACGCCCAGTGGGACCAATTGCCAAAGAGTAGTGTGTGTTATGATTTTCTAAAAATTTGTTCTTGCATGCGTTTAAGGAGTGAGAGAACAATTTCTGTTCAAATGGCTAATAATTCGAGACAAAATGCAAATGGAAACAACAATAGAGATAATACTAATGCTACGAATTCTGAGAATTCGTCACCCCAAAGAATTGAGTCTGTAAACAACAATGAGAATGAGGCAAATGGGAATAATAGTGTTAACAGAGAACAATCAACAACTGCTACTACAACTATTACTACTATGCCAGAGCATGTAGTAAGTCAGATTGGTTCTACTATCCCGATACCCAATTTTGTTTCTATGCCTCAAAATGGACAACCAATTTATGGGTTGCCATATGGATTTGTCCCAAATTCTGGGACAGCCCCACCAACTATGTCAACAGTAGGTCCTACATTTACTCGTGGACCCATTATTAATCCTTTTTCGGGAAGTTCTTCTTCATCTATTACAAATTCTACGTTGCAAACTTTATGGCAACAAATGGATGAAAGTAACCATGAAATGGTGAATATGTTGACAAGACAAATGGCCACAGTGTTTGACCCACTAGTACAAACAACAAATACCAATTATAATTTGTTGGCTAGGCAAATGGAGAGGATTGCGGATGTGTTTGGAGCACCCACAGATCCTATAATAAGACAAGTGGCTAATATGAATCCCCCTGTGAATCAAGGGGATCAAAATAATCAAATACCAAATCCTGTCAATCCTGTCGAAAATAGGGAAGAAAATGCTCCTAGAGTTATCCTGAATAGAAATCAAAATGCTGACGAAATCCTCGAAAGGATAAGAGCAAATAACTTAGGGGGCAACAAAATTTTGTTGGAATTGTTGAACAAGTCTTGAATAGACATGGATTCAATGTAGGATTTGTGAATCATCGTTATGTAATGTCTCCTTTTACCCAGATAGTTTTACAAACTGAATTGCCAAGGGGATGGAAAGTTCCCAAATTTTCTAAATTTTCTGGAGAAGTAGGAGAATCTACTGTCGAACACATTGCTCGATATCAAATCGAAGCAGGTGACTTGGAAAATAATGAAGAATTGAAAATGAAATATTTTCCTAGTTCTTTGACCACAAATGCTTTCACTTGGTTTACAGCTCTTTCCCCAAATTCGATTCATTCATGGAATCAAAATGTTTATTTTTGATTCCTTTACTTGATCAGTTCCTTCATGGGCAATTTTTAATGTGTCCCATATTTCTTTAGCAGTGGAGCAGCCAACTACTTTATCATATTCTACTCTACTTAATGCACAAAGAAGAAAAAATTTAGCTTTAGAGTTCAGAAGATACCTTTGCTTATCTTCTGGTGACCATTCTTCTCTAGGTTTAGGTTTTGGAGTTTCTTCTTGAACTTCAGATTCTCCTTCTCTGGAAGGAGTTAAGATTCTGGTTCTTCTGATCATAGGAATATAATTTCCATTTTCTATGATATCCCAAAGATCAATGTCTTGGGATTCTAGAAATAGCTTCATCCTATCTTTCCAATAGTAATAGTCCTTTCCAATGAAGGCTGGTGGTCTATTTGTAGAGGATCCTTCTGGGATGAACAATGCAGCTCCATGGTGTGAAGTCCATTAATCAGTTTGAGGATCCAAACTTGATTCAAAGACTTAACATCCTTTAGTTTTAATGATTAACAAATAAGATTATATAAAGAACAAATAAGAACTTAACGAGGTTATATAAACAGGTTCTATTGAGAAAGGTATATGTTTGTTGATTTTTTTTTCAGGTCAAAATATTTATTGGAAGTATCAGAAAATAAGAATCAGAATCAGAATGAAGAAATATCAGAATGTCAGAATCAGAATCAGAAGAACAAGAATGCAGAATCTGAAGAAGAATAATCCTCAACAGAGTTGAAGCAACTAAAGAACAGAAGAAATTGAATGAAGACAAGATGAAGCAGACTGAAGATTGAACATTAAGAGATGATCTAATGAAGACATGAAAAGAGTAAAGCACATTTCAAAATATGGAAGCTTACTTCTACAGTAGAAAAAGCCAAGACATGTTTTTCTACCTCGATCAAAGTCTTTCACATAACAAGGAAATTATGAAAAGACTTTCTACAAGGCATACTGCACCTGCAAGCAAAAGGAATGAGTATGCAGATCCACTGCATCAACACCTGCAGAAAATGAGAAGACTAAAACAAAAGAGAGCAAGAAAGATGTTTGAATAAAAACACAAAATTCAACATCTCTACAGAAGAAGAAAGATAGAAGAAGAAGAAATGAAAAAGAAGATCAAAGAAGAAAAAGAAGAAGAAGCCACAAAGAAAAGCCAAAGTTGTCTGAAGTAAAGAAGTTGTCTGAAGCTGTCTAAAGCAAAGAAGCTGTCTTAAGCAAAGAAGCTTTCTGAAGCGAAGAAGCTGTCTGAAGCAAAGAAGCTGTCTGAAGCTGTCTAAAGCAAAGAAGCTGTCTTAAGCAAAGAAGCTGTCTGAAGCAAAGAAGCTGTCTTAAGCACAAAAGCTATCTGAAGTATTAAAGTCATCTGAAGAATGACGTGGCATCATCTACTGAATACTTTAGCCATCTAAAGTTTGCTAAGAAAAGTTGTTCTCTGCAAACACGCAAAGCTTAAATTGGCAAAGTCACAGAGACTTTTCCTGGTGTGTTTAAAGTTCATACACCACTGAGAAAATCTCTGCACGCGCAGCACTCGCAACAACAACGGTGGCGGCTTTACTGCAGCACCAACGTTGTACTTTGTCAGAACTTTCAAGAAGCGTGTCTCACAACGGATTAAAAGAAGACTATTTGCTATCTCTAAACGATAGTATTTCAAAGAGACATTTCTTCATTTGTGCAATCTGGAACAGAGCAGAGGAAAGCAAGCAGATGCAAGATAATGCAAGCTGGAGCAAACAGAAGAAAGCTGGAGAAAGCAGAAGAAATTAAAAAGAGAGAATACGCAGAATAATATCATGAAATATCTCTCAAATAGAGCTCATCTATAGAAGTGTCAGAACGGGATCGTTTTGAACACTCAATTTGTTTAAGGAGAAGCAACCGTCTGAGAAGCTATTACACAACGGCTATTTGAGCCACATCATCTATAGCTCAACGGTATTATGAAACATCGTCAAACGACTATATTTCATCAGAACATATAAATAGCCTCAAGATTGAATTTGATAAAGAGTTGGCATCACTGCCCAACCAAGAGTGGTTGTTGTTGTTGTTGTTGCAATTGAAAAGAACAACCATAGAAAAAGAGACATTGGCTATGCTTGTCATTACTGTTCGGGTAAATAAATAGGCAGCTGTTATGCTGGTCAAAATGACAGTCAACCTAGAACAGGTTGAAGCCATGAACACACCTTGGTATTTCAATGATACGGGTGAGAATGTAGCCCATGGAAACCAATGGTTGGAGAATGAGGCTGGAGCTTAATTTCATATCTCACTTAGGCCAATTTAGTTGAGGGAGAAGTACCTCACTTATTAGAGACAAGATTGTACTTAAGTTAAACACTTGTGTCTCTGTCTTACGCTTGTATTTAGATTCATATATTGTATCCTGAGTAGTACTCAGTCAACCTCTGGTACAGGATGAGATTAAGTTTATGTTTCATGGAAACTTAAACTTAGTTTAGTTTGTAAACACTTAGTTAAGTGTCAGAGAGCCTGGAGAGGCTTGGTGGAAGAAAGAATACTCTACACTTAGTTAAGTGTCTGAGAGCCTGGAGAGGCTTGGTGGAAGAAAGAATACTCTACACTTAGTTAAGTGTCTGAGAGCCTGGAGAGGCTTGGTGGAAGAAATAATACTCTACACTTAGTTAAGTGTCTGAGAGCCTGGAGAGGCTTGGTGGAAGAAAGAATACTCTATACTTGGTTAATTGTCTGAGAGCCTGGAGAGGCTTGGTGAAAGAAAGAATACTTGTGGTAGTGCTTGGAGAGGCTTGATAGAAAAGAATACTTGTTGTTTAGCCTGAAGAGGCTTTAGTAAAAGAATACTTGTATCTGAGTTCAGATAGTGGAAAATCCAATGGTGGTTTGCCTCTGGGACTGGATGTAGCTCATGGGTTTGTGAGTAAACCAGGATAAATTCTGTGTCTAAGTTTTCTTTCTCTTGATCTCTTTTACTTACAGTTTTCATATTTACGTTGGGGATTGAAAAGTATTTTTTTATAACAAGCTTAACTCAATGATTTCAATAAAACAAGTTTTCATACAAACATAACATTAAAACGTCTCTAGTGTAGGATGAAGTATTATAGAAGAATATATTCAGAGGGATGTCTGAAATATCTGTCTGAAGTAAGGCCAAAAGGAATTCAGTTCAGACAAAAGATTTAGATGGTCTCTGATCATCTAAAGTATTTCAGAAATAGTTCTGAAGGTACTCTTAGTAATATTCTTCAAAGACATTTAGAGAAGCTCTTTAAAATCAAAACAATCTTAAGTGTAAGAGAAAGATTTTTTGATCTTTATCTTTCATATGTTCCGCACGCTTCTAAAATAACTCTGATCTTAAGATTGGTTTTGCACAATGATCACTTACGTGATTGTTTTAATTAAAGATTTCTAAAATAGTTTTAAAAATGTATAAAACACTATTCAACCCCCCTTCTAGTGTTACCTGTGGTCCTAACAATTGGTATCAGAGCTCACCTTCGGGTTGAGCATCTAACAAATGCAGAAGGAGTAGATCCTCAGAAAACGGAAATCTCACCAAGCTGAAGCAACTCTGAAGAATGATAATGAGAATAGGAAAATCATTTTCCAATACTCATTATTCATAAGGCTAAAGCACAGGACGTAACTGGAAAAGGAAAGTGTATCTATTTCTAGATCACAAACGAGTAACACCTTTCCTGTCTGAAGTTAAATCTAAATTTAAGTATAGTTACCTATCTGTTGATTGATTTGTTTTATTGAAATTGTTTATAGTATAAAAATGTGCTTGATGATCAGGTTATTTGAACTCATTAATTCTTGAATGTGTATTCATCTTAATTATGTGAAAATAAATTATCACATGCTATGTGTTTTAATATGTTTTATGTATATACTTGTTGCATGTTTTCTCTGTTAAATTAAATCATTTGAATGGTCGTGCATGATTAGTAGAACAGTATGTTGCATTTGAGATAATGAAGAGTCATATGTGTTGTTTTGATAAATGCGAAACGGCGCAATATGAATCATTTAATCATCAACCGGTTTCTCTCAATTGGCACGATGCACTACTCCCCACACCGTTTCAGTACACATAACCGTCTCTCATCAATGCCTGAAGCATGCTTGGCTATCTATTTAAAAGGATTGGATGATCAACATGAAAATCACACTTTACTCAATCCTTTCCCTAAAAAGGTCAAATCTCCTCAAGTATCTTCATCTCAGAAAGATCATCTGATTCATAGAAATCAATGGCAAACGCGTCTGCATCATCAAGCAACTCAAACCCTTCCGTGTTTGATGAAAGGATCATACCCTGTAAGGCGGTTAACCTTTCAGACTTTGATGAAGCAGACTACAAGATATCTGAGTACTTCAACGCCATTGGATTGACTCCATACTTCAACAACATTTCCTCCTCCTGGCATAAGAAGAGTGTAATGGATTTTTGGGACAACATCAAGATCATATCTGAACCCAACAGAACCGGGATTGAGACGAAGGTGATGGGAAGATCACTGTCTGTGGACACCAAACTTATTGCTGAAGTTATATGTGTTCCTAACAGCAGGGAACAATACTTCCAAAGATGGGAATCTCTTCATGGTGGAACATTCGTTCTTGACCAACATCTATTTGGAAGAAGAAGGATTGCCCCTTTCAGACCTTCTCAACTTCTGAGCACACCCAGAGCCCTCCTTGCTGTATTAAACTGCTGCATTCTTCCCAGAGGAAGAAATAATTTGACTTTAAGTATTATGGAGAGGTTCGTATTGGGACTCTTGATGACAAATAAGAAAATCAATCTCCCATGGGTACTGTTGTATCAGATGATGTTCAGAGATGAGATGGGCAATGAGAATCTCTATCTTCACAATACCTTAATCATAAAGATTTTGTTGTACAAGGGATTTCCTATGGAAAGTCTCGTTGATCAACCGTCTCCTGACTTCTTCACCCCGGCTACATATGTTGAGTTGGACCGGACTCTCACTGAAAGAGAAGAAGCCCCTGAGAATCAAGTGGTCATTCCCTCTCTCCTTGCTCCACGCATTGAAGAAGGAACTGAAGATATCTACTTGGAATCTCGTAAAAGGAAAAGGATGGCATCTGGTACATACAATGTGAAGACGAGAAATAAAGAATGGTGAAGCCAGGGCAAATGAGAATGAACTTGTTAATGATCAATGATACACTTGTGTTCTGATTGTTTTTTTTTATGTCTCTGTATCTATGACTTTTTGTTTTTGAGTCCTCTTTGCTTTCTATCTCTGCTTAGGTGTCTTTCTTTTTAATATTAATATTCTGTATGGTCAATTCATTTGTATGTGTTTCATTTTTGTGCTTATTTAAGACTATTAGTAACACAACTCTATCTTTAATCAATTAACAATTGTGATTGTTTATGCTGTACATTTCTGTAACTATGTATGAATCTTTTAACTTAACACAATTCCTTAAATATTTCAATTAAAAAATTAAATTCAATTAACTTAATTAAAATCTAAGATAATTTCTTAAAATTGATAAAAATATAATCAGTAATCTAAGACATTTAGTTTAATAATTAACTTAATATCAGATGCTACTGAAAGGTATTTTTAGTTTGTGTATGTTTTAAAAAAAAAGGTTTTCCTTTTGAATGTTTTCTCACATTTTCTCTTCTATTTTTTTCTGAAAACGTATTTTCAAAAATATTTTCAAATATGTCTTTATGTTTCTTCTTAAATGTCTTTTAAAAACGTTTTCCAAAACTTACTCTATCCATGCTAATGACTCAGTTTTCTATGGTGCTTCATCTATGACCAAACACTGATGTACGTTTCGATACTCTCAAGGTCTGAAACTGTCATCATTAAAAGCTACCTGAGCCCATATACATCACGTGAACAACAATCCAATGGATTCATTCTCCTTACTTCTCTGTTTTACCCCTGCTTTAAAGTCCTATAAATTCACAAGAGCTCTTCACACAAACTCACATCTTCAAAGCTCTTCCATAGCTTTGTCTAAGGTTCTGAGTTAGTGGCTCTCAATAGGATGATAAGAAGCAAAGGAAAAATAGCAGAAAGAATCTTGGAACATGTTGAGGCAAAGATCAAGTCATCTTGGATGATGTATGGAATGAAGAGTAAGGGAAAGGGTTCATCTGAAAACCCGTTTCTCTATACTTGGACCATGGTGATCTTGTTGCATCACAGGTGGACTGGAAGACCACTGGGAGATCCCGAAATAGCCAATCTTATGACGAGAACTACTGACAAAGTGGTTCTTGGAATTAAGGTGGTGACTGTTGGTCGAAACACAGTCCTAAATGATGCACCTCCACTGTTTCAGTTGTCACAAGGAGAATGCGTGTAGCAAAGCACGGCTGGGATGAAGTCTGGGGCTCTGAGGCAACTCCTGAAGCTCTTGCAGCGAATGGAGTGGTGATAACTTTGAAAGAGATGAAGACTATAAGGCTATGCCTCAGGCCTTCGAAGGAATCTCCGGAGGAAGCAATGGATGGATGCATTCTATTTTTGGAATGTAACCTCTTTTCCTTTTTGTGAAAACCTGCTTTTGTAAATATCAAATGTTTTGAGAAAATTTAAACTTGTGTATCTCTGTTTTTCTTGTTTAAAGAATTATTTAATAACAATTAGTATAAGAACTTGTTTTATATTTATTAACAGTTGATTTTTATTGTGTGGTATCTGAATAAAAATGATAACAATGATGTAATTATAATATGAACCTTTTTAATTAATGACAAAAGGGGGAGAAATATAAAACTCACAAAATGATGTAACTAGAAAGTCAGAAAATAATATCTGTCACAACTGAAAGAATATCAATAAGAATAACCTATGATAATAATTGATATCTGTATCAATGATGTAATTATATAACAATATGTGACATTATTAGCTTTCATTAATCAACAAACAATAATAATTGGTATCTAAAAGTATTAACATCCGGTTATTAAGAAGTTAACAATTGGCAACATTTAACAAACTAAGAAATTAATGTTCTTCTTAGGGGGAGCCCTCTATATACTTAATCATCTTTCTTTAAAAAATTTTGTAAGTTATACATACCTTATTTGTCATCATTAAAAAGGGGGAGATTGTGAAGTCCATTAATCAGTTTGAGGATCCAAACTTGATTCAAAGACTTAACATCCTTTAGTTTTAATGATTAACAAATAAGATTATATAAAGAACAAATAAGAACTTAACGAGGTTATATAAACATGTTCTATTGAGAAAGGTATATGTTTGTTGATTATGTTTCAGGTCAAAATATTTATTGGAAGTATCAGAAAATAAGAATCAGAATCAGAATGAAGAAATATCAGAATGTCAGAATCAGAATCAGAATCAGAAGAACGAGAATGCAGAATCTGAAGAAGAATAATCCTCAACAGAGTTGAAGCAACTAAAGAACAGAAGAAATTGAATGAAGACAAGATGAAGCAGACTGAAGATTGACCATTCAGAGATGATCTAATGAAGACATGAAAAGAGTAAAGCACATTTCAAAATATGGAAGCTTACTTCTACAGTAGAAAAAGCCAAGACATGTATTTCTACCTCGATCAAAGTCTTTCACATGACAAGGAAATTATGAAAAGACTTTCTACAAGGCATACTGCACCTGCAAGCAAAAGGAATGAGTATGCAGATCCACTCCATCAACACCTGCAGAAAATGAGAAGACTAAAACAAAAGAGAGCAAGAAAGATGTTTGAATAAAAAACACAAAATTCAACATCTCTACAGAAGAAGAAGAAGAAATGAAAAAGAAGATCAAAGAGGAAAAAGAAGAAGAAGCCGCAAAGAAAAGCCAAAGTTGTCTGAAGCAAAGAAGCTGTCTGAAGCTGTCTAAATCAAAGAAGTTGTCTTAAGCAAAGAAGCTGTCTGAAGCGAAGAAGTTGTCTGAAGCAAAGAAGCTGTCTGAAGCTGTCTAAAGCAAAGAAGCTGTCTTAAGCAAAGAAGCTGTCTGAAGCAAAGAAGTTGTCTTAAGCACAGAAGCTATCTAAAGTATTAAAGTCATCTGAAGAATGACGTGGCATCATCTACTGAAGACTTTAGCCATCTAAAGTTTGCTAAGAAAAGTTGTTCTCTGCAAACACGCAAAGCTTAAATTGGCAAAGTCACAGAGACTTTTCCTGGTGTGTTTAAAGTTCATACACCACTGAGGAAATCTCTGCACGAGCAGCACTCGAAGCAACAACGGTGGCAGCTTTACTGCAGCACCAACGTTGTACTATGTCAGAACTTTCAAGAAGCGTGTCTCACAACGGATTAAAAGAAGACTATTTGCTATCTCTAAACGATAGTATTTCAAAGAGACATTTCTTCATTTGTGCAATCTGGAACAGAGCAGAGGAAAGCAAGCAGATGCAAGATAATGCAAGCTGGAGCAAACAGAAGAAAGCTGGAGAAAGCAGAAGAAATTCGAAAGAGAGAATACGCAGAATAATATCATGAAATATCTCTCAAACAGAGCTCATCTATAAAAGTGTCAGAACGAGATCGTTTTGAACACTCAATTTGTTTAAGGAGAAGCAACCGTCTGAGAAGCTATTACACAACGGCTATTTGAGCCACATCATCTATAGCTCAACGATATTATGAAACATCGTCAAACGACTATATTTCATCAGAACATATAAATAACCTCAAGATTGAATTTGATAAAGAGTTGGCATCACTGCCCAACCAAGAGTGGTTGTTGTTGTTGTTGTTGCAATTGAAAAGAACAACCATAGAAAAAGAGACATTGGCTATGCTTGTCATTACTGTTCTGGTAAATAAATAGGCAGTTGTTATGCTTGTCAAAATGACAGTCAACCTAGAACAGGTTGAAGCCATGAACACACCTTGGTATTCCAATGATACGGGTGAGAATGTAGCCCATGGAAACCAATGGTGTGAGAATGAGGCTGGAGCTTAATTTCATATCTCACTTAGGCCAATTTAGTTGAGGGAGAAGTACCTCACTTATTAGAGACGAGATTGTACTTAAGTTAAACACTTGTGTCTCTGTCTTACCCTTGTATTTAGATTCATATATTGTATCCTGAGTAGTACTCAGTCAACCTCTGGTACAGGAAGAGATTAAGTTTATGTTTCGTGGAAACTTAAACTTAGTTTAGTTTGTAAACACTTAGTTAAGTGTCAGAGAGCCTGGAGAGGCTTGGTGGAAGAAAGAATACTCTACACTTAGTTAAGTGTCTGAGAGCCTGGAGAGGCTTGGTGGAAGAAAGAATACTCTACACTTAGTTAAGTGTCTGAGAGCCTGGAGAGGCTTGGTGGAAGAAATAATACTCTACACTTAGTTAAGTGTCTGAGAGCCTGGAGAGGCTTGGTGGAAGAAAGAATACTCTATACTTGGTTAATTGTCTGAGAGCCTGGAGAGGCTTGGTGAAAGAAAGAATACTTGTGGTAGTGCTTGGAGAGGCTTGATAGAAAAGAATACTTGTTGTTTAGCCTGAAGAGGCTTTAGTAAAAGAATACTTGTATCTGAGTTCAGATAGTGGAAAATCCAGTGGTGGTTTGCCTCTGGGACTGGATGTAGCTCATGGGTTTGTGAGTAAACCAGGATAAGTGTCTGAGAGCCTGGAGAGGCTTGGTGGAAGAAAGAATACTCTACACTTAGTTAAGTGTCTGAGAGCCTGGAGAGGCTTGGTGGAAGAAAGAATACTCTACACTTAGTTAAGTGTCTGAGAGCCTGGAGAGGCTTGGTGGAAGAAAGAATACCCTAAACCCTAAACCCTAAACCCTAAACCTTAAACCCTAACAAGCTTAACTCAATGATTTCAATAAAACAAGTTTTCATACAAACATAACATTAAAACGTCTCTAGTGTAGGATGAAGTATTATATAAGAATATATTCAGAGGGATGTCTGAAATATCTGTCTGAAGTAAGGCCAACAGGAATTCAGTTCAGACACAAGATTTAGATGGTCTCTGATCATCTAAAGTATTTCAGAAATAGTTCTGAAGGTACTCTTAGTAATATTCTTCAGAAGACATTTAGAGAAGCTCTTTAAAATCAAAACAATCTTAAGTGTAAGAGAAAGATTTTTTGATCTTTATCTTTCATATGTTCCGCACGCTTCTAAAATAACTCTGATCTTAAGATTGGTTTTGCACAATGATCACTTACGTGATTGTTTTAATTAAAGATTTCTAAAATAATTTTAAAAATGTATAAAATACTATTCAACCCCCCTTCTAGTGTTGCCTGTGGTTCTAACACATGGTTGGCCATTTCCATTGATCTTTTCCTCTCTAACTGTTAAGTGAGTTCAACCCTAGAGGCAAGCTCTGGTACCAATTGAAGTTGAAGGTTTAATCACAAGAAGGGGGGTTGAATTGTGATCACTTTAAAATTCTGCAATTAACTTCTAATACTTCTTCTGCTCAAGGGTTACTTGGCTTAGTATTAGAAGGTAAACTACCAGAAAATGTATTGTTAGTGTTATATGCAGTATGCAGAAGATAAGATTCCTTCTTTGGAATCTTGATTGTTAACACTTACTTAGGTATTAGATAGTTTTTTTAAAATACTTTTATGCACATGAAATTAAGGAGGGTAGGGAAGAGAAGAATGCACACAGTCTTTTATACTGGTTTACCTCTTCCAACCTGAGGCTACGTCTAGTCCCTACACCAAGTAGGATTTCTTACTCAAACAACTAAGTTACAATCTTCTTGGGTACATCATAAGTGAAAATTATATGATAAATTAGAGCACTTTTTAGTTCACTTATCAACGATAAAATGGTAATTTTGCCCCAGTTTAATCCCTTTTTATTAAATATTAGATAAATTGTATTTATTAATCTTAGATTTGAATTTGATGCTATTTTGATAGAAATATTGCTGATTTTTGCAGGATATTGCGAGGATTTGATTTGAAGGAAAGATAACATTAAATAAGGGAGATATCTGCAAGATTTGAAGTTTGATTGAAGACATTTAATAAAGATTTGAAGACGATTTGAAGCAATTAATGAAGATATCACTGCCAATCAAACAAGGATTCTGCAGACAACCTTCCCCAAATAAATCAAAGATGCTCAATAAATACAAAGATTTCATCAAGAAAAGGGAAACAAGGAAAGACAAATTAGCCAAAACCAGTCTCGGGGGAGAGATCAAATTAAAAAGAGAAAGTTTGGAGCTGCAGGACGCATCCTGCGCTTCAACCTGCGCTACAGCGCAGGGTGAAGCGCAACGCAGGGTGAAGCGCAGATCTATGGAACCTGCGCTGCAGCGCAGCTTGAAGCGCAGATCACACAGATTTGTTCCCTGTTGCTGTTTTTGGATAGATTTCTCCCCAATTTTCTTTTTTCTTTCCTTAGCCTATAAATAGGAACCTTTTGCACCAGATCAGGTGTGGACGGTTATTGAGACTGCCCAGCGACTTTGTCTACCAGGGCGTTCCTTTGAGAGGAACGCACATCAGGAGGCTGCGAGGATCTACAGAAAGGACATGAGGAGCATAGCACAGATGTGGACAGTATTGATACTGGCCAACATTCATCCTACCGGGCATGTGTCAGACATAGTTATGCCCATGGCCCACCTCATCTACACCATCCTCACCGACGCCGTTATCGATGTCTCACGGGTCATCACCCAGAAGATATCAAACTTTGCTTCTTCTGTAGCACGTCAGACTCCTAACTCCAAGATTAGACTTGGCTTCCCTTCTCTCATCACATCACTGTGTAGATCTAGGGGTGTGGAGGTGAATCCCATGGTTCGCATTGCACTACCTATGACTAGAGCTTACATTGAAGCCAACTATATCCCAGCTGAGGAGTTACAGGTTGAGGAGGAGCAGCAGCAGCAGCTACCACCACCACCAGCAGACATGGATGCTCCAGTTTGGGCTCGGCGACTTGAGGCCCAGAACACTCACATGATGGCTCAGATGTCCACTCTCCACCGAGCAGCTGTTCATTTTCAGAGTAGCAACTATCAGGCTCGGGTGGACCCCATGCCCGCTGCACAAATTCATGATTATTTACAGTGGCCTGGGGACAGGCCTATTTTCCCAGGGGGAATGAAGCAGCTGATGCCGGAGCTGAGGATTGAGTTGCTTACATGGATCAGGACCAGGAGGACTGGTTATTTTCTTTCCTATTTGGTGCTTTTCCTTCTTTTTCTTTTCCTTTTATTTTATTTTCTTATTTTTATTTTCTTATTTTTATTATTTTTCTTTTCTTTTTCTTTTGATATGTACTATATATGATTATCCACTGATACATTATCTCTATTATGCAGTACTTATTCAGTTATTTTTCTGTTTTTCTGTTAAAATTTTAAATTTTTTAGGATTTTTAATTATTTTAGGACCTTAGGAAATTAGGAATCAAGGTAACATTTTCAAATTCTTTGTAATTAAGTAGTTTAACTAACCAAACTAGGAAAGATGATAGGGTCTTGTGATTAATTCCATAATTAGTTAGGATTAGGATACTTCTCAAGAGAACCCATCAGGATAGTTAATTAAATCCATTAAGTGCTTTATCAAGGAAATTTTAGCCAATAACCGGTGAGCTGAGAGCCCAAACACTGAAAATGGAATTGACACAATAATATAGCATTTATATACACTCAAGGATAGAATCGATTACATCCAATCCCACTGGAGAGTTAACTATAGGGGTGTTCAGATCCAATCCAATCCAATTGGAACCGCAATAATCGATCCAAAAAACCGCAAACCGAAATAACCGCAAACCGTAAAAATCGCAAACCGCAAAAAACCGAAATTTTTAATTGGATTGGATTGGATTTCGGATCTGTCTATGAGAACCAATCCAATCCAAACCGATCCAAAGTTTTATGAACATATTGATATATTATCCTTATTGATATTATTTTTCTGTGATGATGTAAAAAATTTATTATTGTGTAACTATATTTAACAAATAACATTCAATAATGGGATTGGAAGCTATTAAGTAATTTGTATGTTAGAGAATAAGATAAGATAATTACATGTTTTTATCATAATTTTGCTTTCATAACTTCATTTTTTAGTTTATTTGAGAAACCGAAATCCAATCCAATCCAAACCGATTAAAATTGGATTGGATTGGATTGGATTTGGAAAAAAATCAAAACCGATTGGATGATTAAATAAGAAAATCGAAATTATTGGATTGGATGATTTTTCCCTCAAAACCAATCCAATCCAATCCGTGAACACCCTTAGTTAACTACATGAAGTAGCCATACAAACCATCGAAGACGCTGTCACCATCTTCAATCCTCGTGAAGCGCTCCTCCTATCCTACTCTAAACTTAGCTAGAATACATTACAAATTCACTAAATCTGTAACTTCCTAACCTCGTCACCCTTAGGACTGACGCAAGAGGTTTCTATTTATAGATAAGGAAAGACAAAGCAAATTTGGGAAGAGATCTTCTTAAAAACAGCAACTGGGACGTGATCTGCGTGTTCTGCGCTTCAAGCTGCGCTACAGCACAAGCTGTAGCGCAGGTTCCAGAGAGTTGCGCTTCACCTGCGCTATAGCACGGGGTGAAGCGCAGCTAGCGTCTGCAGCTTCAACTTTCCTCTTTTAATTTGTTGATCTCTCCCCGAGACTGGTTTTCACTTGTTTGTCCTTCCTTGTTTCCCTTTATTCTTTGATATCTTTGTATTTATTGTGCAATCCTTGTTTATTTGGGAAGCTTGTCTGCAACATCTTTGATTGATTGGCTCTATTTCCTCATTAATGATTCAAATCTTCTTCAAATCCTTAATTAATTGTCCTCAATCAATCTCCAATCTTGCATAAATCCTCCTCATTTAATGCCATTTAATTTCTGAATTGAATCTTTGCAAGAATCCTGCAAAAATCAGCAATAAATCTATTAAAATAGCATCAAATTCAAAACTAGGATTAATAAATACAAATTATTAAACATTAAATAAAAAGGGATATAAATGGGGTAAAATTACCATTTTAACCTTGATAAGTGAAATAAAATATATACTAAATTATCAACTATTTTTCACTTATCAAATTCCCCCCAACTTGAATTCTTGCTTGTCCTCAAGCAAGAGACCTCTTTGCATTCAAAATCAATTCTAATCATAAGTATATTTTTATAAAAACAAAAACTAATTCAAGGTAATCATCCCTCAACTCCTTCCTAAGCAGAAGTCACTCTCCAATCATAAGAAAAAATCAGAATCAAGAGATATTACCAATCAACAGTTAGGATAGAAATACAAGCACCAATTAAACTTTCTCAAAAAATAGCAATTAAAGCAGTAAGTGATAAACCAAGGAAATCTCTCATTCTCACGGGTAAGTATTTCCCTCAATTATTATCACCCACTGTTGAGCAACTAGAATTGATAGTCGTTTCCAAGGTCTGAACCTGCAAGCAGTTAGTATGGATCAAAAGGTATTTCTTTAGGTTGTAATGAGGCTGGGCTATCAAGAAAACATGGTTTTTCTGGATATTCAAAGAACACTTTGAATAGAGAGCATCTTGTGGTTGTGCTTTGGAACTTCTCTCAATTCACTAATGATTCTTGAATGGTCACCCTTTTTCAGCTTTGGCCTCTTCTTTTGAAGAATTTTCTCCCCCCAACTTATTTATTTTCCACACTTTGTGCAGTTTTCTTTTTAACATACATAACATAAAGAACAATATAGAACTTATTTTTGGTGGGGGAAAATCTTTTCTTTGTGATTCCTTGTGCCTTCTCTTGAATTTCTTGTGACCAACCTCTTTATCAATTGGTTGTCCCATTTTGTTGTGGTGCACCTTGCTCTCTATCCCAAGTGTTAAGGGACATGGTATGATCATTGATCATTGATAATGATAATGGCTGGGGTGCATCAAAAGAAACATTAAAGGCTCAAATGGGCAATCAATAAATAGAAATATTAATGTAGGGTTGGCTATTTAGCACTGAGCAGAATATTAGAATCACAAAATTATGCCTTGATCACTTCCATACCTTCTACCAGCAAGACAATTTTCAGAAACTCAAGCAATAACAGTTGACAAGCAGCGGTGAAAAGCTCTCAATATAAGTGTTTAAGTGTTTAGGGCTCTCATCTCACCGGTTGGGCTAAAATTTCCTTGCTAAAGCACTTACTGGATTTAATAAACTACCCTGATAGGTTCTCTTGAGAAGTGTAACATCCCGCTAATTAAGACCTTAATTCATAGGAATATCATAACTTAAAGTAGAATGAAGAAAAGAATAGGTTGTTGCTTGATGTTGGTTCTAAGCCTAATGACCTTGATGCACTAAATTGCAATATCTAGAGTTGTAGATGTCCGATTGAGGTGATTCCACTCTCATTGGAAAGCTTATTTCCGGGGCTTCAGTTTGATAGGGTTTGGATGAAAACTGCACCTTAGCAAGAAGGGAAAATTTCAATCTGGTTTCCTCACTCGAGCTGAGCTCAAGCGCAGCCTGAGCGAGGATATCAGTAAAAAGGGAAAACTGCAATCTGGTTTTCTCGCTCGAGCTGAGCTCGAGCGCAGCCTGAGCGTAGAAAAACAGAGAGCAATTCGAGGAAATTCAGCTTGAGCTGAGCTCAAGCGCAGTCTGAGCGAGAACTCGCGCTTGAGTTGCGCTCAAGCGAGGCTTAAGCGCAGGTCCGATTTCTGCACTTTAAAACATGTTCTTGGACGGTTTCAGTCAGTTCTTCCTTCCGTTTTTTTCATATTTTCAGAGAGAGAGAGGTTCTAGTGAGTGAAAGTCCCAACAAAGGCCAAGAACGATTTCTACTCATCAAGAACGAGTCTTGCATCAATCTTTCCCCTATCAAGGCCCTCCATTCTTCGTTCTTTCTCCGTTTTCTCGACTCACAGGTGGGTGTAACTCTCACTTGATTGTTCTGGATGTTGCCACTGCATGTTCCCCATTCTTTCTCCCATTACCTTCTATGAATTAATGATATATGTGTAGTATGAACATATGAATTGTGAATGTATTGATAATTGTATGTATTGAATTGCCAAAACCTTAGGATAGGTGATTTGGATGATTCTGTATGATGGATTTGATTATGTTATTCTGGAATTCATGGGCCTTTGGCCATCACAGTCATGGAATTATGAATTTAAGAAATCATAGAGCTTTCGGGCTATCACAGGGTCTTTGACCATCACAGGCCTTCGGGAAAATTATTTAAGAACAACGGGGTAACCACATCGAACTCATGGCCAAGAGGGAGATGGGGTCCCCAATCACAGAATTATATTTAAATGCTATTTAAAATTTAATCATAGGTAACCTTGAAAGACGGTCCTTGGTTACATGGCCGAGCGCTCATCACAGTCACGTTACAGAGAAAAGACCCCGGGTGTCGGGAACAACACCTCACAGCCATGCATTGCATCTTGATGATTGATTTTCTTTATGTTGAATTTTGTATCATTATCTTTATTATGTCTCTTAAATTTATATGTATGCCATGATGGTTCTTGGTTGCTTTCCCCCACACTGCACACACTGTTACACTCACTGGGACGTTGGTCTCACCCCATTCCATGGGAACAATATTTTAGTGGTGCAAGATACTGATCAGAGCTATGACGAGTAGTAGATGGCATGTGAAGACCAGTAGTCTTATTGTTTATTTTACTTTGATGTTTTCCATGTTGTTTAGAACCACTAGTGTTATTTGTTAAAGCTACTTTAGGAATCATTATGTTAGTTTAATATTTTTGTATTGGAGCCTTGATGGCAACAATATGTTATTATTTCCTTGAGTTATATATGTATTGTTGGAGATTTAGTAATTGTTGGGTTACTCAAGCGATGGTATTGTGTGTCGATACGCGAAATAAATGAAATAATTTCACGAATTTGGAAATAGTGCTTCCAACAGGCATTATTTCTGAATTTAGAAATTAGGACGTTACATTTTGGTATCAGAGCAGTTCAATCCAGTTGGACTGTGGTTATGTGTTACTCCTTAAGTTAGTCATAATTTTATATGCATTATTAGGGAATTGATAGACTGATCACCTGGATATTTCTTAATGATGTGTATAGGGTCATGGCTAACGGTAGGAGGGGACGTCTTCGTGCCAATTCACCTCCACCCTCACCGGATCAACCTCGGGATCCCGTGGCAGTGGCCCTTCAAATGCTCACCCAAATCATGGGGGAGCAAGCCGCCTCTAATGCCGCTGTACTTCAGGCCTTGCATAGGCAGTCCACCGGTACTCCTCCACCGGGGACAGTAGTAGATCCTTTTCTTCAGGGATTAACAGAATTCAGGAAACACCACCCTCCAGCCTTTAATGGGGCTTATGACCCAGCAGCAGCAGACTCCTGGCTTAATGCCATGAACAAGATCTTTGAGGTGATGGGCCTGTGCGGACGACCTGAAGGTGAGATTTGCTACCTACATGTTACAAGGAGAAGCAGAGAATTGGTGGAAGAATGTGAAGATCAGTTTGAACACTCCTGAAACCTTACTCTCTTGGGATGCATTCCAGAATGTATTCCTGGAGAAGTATTTCCCTGAATCAGTCAGGAAACAGAAAGAGCTAGAATTTCTCAATCTGAAGCAAGGCAACATGACCGTGGGCCAGTTTGTGGCCAAGTTTGAAGAACTCTCCAAGTATCACTCCCTGCTGCAAGCCAATCCTAATGAGGGTTGGAAATGTTCTCACTTGGAAGCGGGCCTCAAGGCCGAGATCAGGAAAATTGTGTCAGCCTTCCAGCTCAAGGATTTCCCAGCCTTGGTGACCAAGTGTCTGGTCGTCGAGCAAAGTTTGGTGGATGAGGCGCCCAAGCCGGCAGCTAGGACTTGGGTTGAGAGTAAGAGGAAGAGAGAGGATGCACCTGTCAGTAAGAATTTTCGACCTCAGTTCCAAGGAGGAAAGGGCAGCAGGTCGCCCTTCCCTCCACTACAGCTTTTTCTACTTGTCCCAAGTGTGGCAAGCACCATCGGGCGAGTGCCTGGCAGGACAACGAGTCTGTTTCTACTGTCGGGAACCAAATCACATGATTGGGGACTGCCCAAAGAAGAAGAAGGACCAGCCCAAACCCCAAGCTACCGGAAGGGTCTTTACCCTCAACGGTGAGATGGCAACTCAGGCCGATGATCTGATGCAAGGTACTTGTAATCTAAATGACACTCTTTTGATTGTACTGTATGATTCTGGAGCAACTCATTCCTTCATTTCTTGTGACTGTGTGGAAAGGATGAAATTGCATGCCACTCCCTTACCTTTTCATTTGAATGTCCATACCCCTGCTAAGGAAGCCATTCCCACTTCCTTAGTGTGTCTTGCATGTCCCTTAGAAATTCAAGGTAGGATCTTTGAAGTTGATTTGATTTGTCTGCCATTGAAAAAACTTGATGTTATTTTGGGTATGAACGGGTTATCCCGTAACCAGGTCATGCTTGATTGTTGCAATAAAGAAATCACGTTCCCTACTCTTCTTCCTTCCCCGAAGGAGAGGCCATCATATTTGTTATCTTGCTCCACTCATATTTCTGAATGCCTGACTGATGGTAGTTATTGTTTTATATTACTGCTTTCCTCAACTGTAGAGTCGAAACCCGATCTAGACAGCATAGCCATTGTTAGGGAGTTCCAGGATGTTTTCCCTAGTGAGGTGACCACCTTACCTCCGGACCGAGAGACTGAGTTTTCCATAGACCTTGTGCCGGGCACAGGGCCTATTTCTAAGGCTCCCTATAGAATGTCACCCTTGGAGATGAGTGAACTTAAGAAGCAACTAGAGGAATTAATAGAGAAGCAGTTCATTAGGCCTAGTGTATCCCCTTGGGGAGCTCCATTGCTCCTTGTCAAGAAGAAGAATGGTAACATGAGGTTGTGTATTGACTATAGGCAGTTGAACAAGGTAACGATTAAGAACAAATACCCCTTGCCTAAGATAGATGACCTGTTAGACCAGCTTAGAGGAGCAACAATATTTTCTAAGATAGACTTACGGTCAGGTTACCACCAGATAAGGATTAGGAGTGAGGATGTTTCGAAAACTGCTTTTAGAACTAGATATGGGCATTATGAGTACTTGGTGATGCCTTTTGGTTTGACCAATGCTCCAGCAGTATTCATGGACTACATGAATCGGATCTTTAGGCCCTACTTGGATACGTTTGTGGTTGTGTTCATCGATGACATTCTCATCTATTCTAAAACCTTAAGAGAACATGAGCAACATCTTAGAGTGGTTTTGGAAGTGTTGAGAGAGAAGAAACTGTTTGCTAACCCTGAGAAATGTGAGTTTTGTTTGGATAAAGTTCACTTCCTAGGACGTGTGATATCTAGTGAAGGTGTGTTAGTGGACCCCAGTAAGATAGAGGCAGTGACTGGTTGGGAGAGGCCCAAATCAGTCACTGAGGTTAGGAGTTTCTTGGGATTAGCTGGGTATTATCGCAGATTTATTAGAGGTTTCTCCCAGTTGGCTTTACCTCTCACCCGACTGACTCGTAAGGGTCATGCTTTTGTTTGGGATGAGAAATGTGAGAAGAGTTTCAAGGAATTCAAGGAGAGGTTGACCACCACCCCGGTGTTGGTATTGCCGGACTTGTCCAAATCCTTTGAAGTGTATAGTGACGCTTCAGGAAAGGGATTAGGTTGTGTTTTTGATGCAGGATAAGAAGGTAGTGGCTTATGGTTCTAGATAGCTTAGACCCCATGAGGAAAATTACCCAACCCATGACTTAGAGTTGGCTTGCAGTAGTGTTTTCTCTTAAGGTGTGGAGGCATTATCTATATGGGGTGCAGTTTGAGGTTTTTAGTGATCACAAGAGCTTAAAGTACCTGTTTGACCAGAAAGAACTTAACATGAGACAGAGAAGGTGGATGGAATTTTTAAAGGACTATGATTTTGAACTTAAGTACCACCCAGGCAAGGCCAATGTAGTGGCTGACGCCCTAAGTAGGAAATCCCTGCATGCGTCATCCATGATGTGGCATGAGCTAGAATTGTTAGAGAAGTTTAGGGATTTGAAACTTGAGGGGAACTATGAGGGAGAGAGTATGGGACTCCATAGGCTAGAAGTGGTTAATGAGTTAAGGACAAGGATTAGAGAGGCTCAGATCTTAGACTTAGAACTCCAGTCCCGAAAGGGACAAACAGGATTTTCTGTATCAGAAGATGGGATGATTCTCTTCCAAGGGAGAGTCTGTATCCCTAAGGGGGGTAGTCTTAGAGAGGAGATTTTAGAGGAGGCTCATAAGAGCAAGTTCACGGTACATCCGGGTATTACAAAGATGTACCAAGACTTGAGGACCATGTTTTGGTGGGATGGAATGAAGAGAGAGATAGTTGAGTTTGTTTCTAGGTGTCTTGTATGCCAACAGGTTAAGATAGAACACCAAAAGCCCTCGGGTATGCTCAAACCATTAGAAATTCTCGAGTGGAAATGGGAAGCCATATCCATGGACTTTGTGATGGGATTTCCTAGAGTCCCAGCAGGCTTTGATGCCATTTGGGTGATTGTGGACCGGCTGACCAAGTCAGCTCATTTCTTACCAATCAAGGCAACCTACCCTTTGACCAAATTAGCAGAATTGTATATCAAGGAGATTGTGAAGCTTCATGGTGTACTTCCAGCATAGTGTCAGATAGAGATCCCAGATTTACCTCTAGGTTTTGGAATGCCTACACCAAGCCTTCGGTACTAAACTGAAGTTTAGCACCGCTTACCACCCTCAGACTGATGGGCAGTCTGAGAGAACAATCCAGACCTTAGAGGACATGCTTAGATCCTGTGTTTTGGAAGAAAAGGGTAGTTGGGATAAGTACCTACCTCTTATAGAGTTTGCCTATAACAATAGTTTCCATAGTAGTATAGGTATGGCACCCTATGAGGCGTTGTATGGTAGGAAGTGTAACTCACCTTTATGTTGGTGTGAGGTGGGAGAGAAAAGCGTTTTAGGACCAGAGTTGGTACAGATAACTACAGAAAAGATTAAGAGGATTGGGGAAAAGTTGGTAACTGCCCAGAACCGCCAGAAGTGTTATGCTGATAGGAGGTGGAAGGACCTAGAGTTTGAGGAAGGTGACCATGTGTTTTTGAAAGTTACTCCCATCACTGGCATTGGAAGATCCATTAAAGCCAAAAAGTTAAATCCCCGTTTTGTCGGTCCTTTTCAAATATTGCAAAGGGTTGGTTCCCTTGCATACAAGATAGCCCTTCCGCCCCATTTAGCCAACATCCATGATGTATTCCATGTCTCTCAGCTCAGAAAATACCTTCATGATCCTTCTCACGTCATAAGTTCAGAATCGGTACAATTGAGGGAGGATTTGACTATTCCCTCGAGGCCTGCACAGATTATTGACCGAAGTGTCAAAACCTTGAGGAATAAAATCATTCCGTTAGTGAAGGTGTTTTGGGAGGGTCAGACACCAGAAGATGCAACTTGGGAGAAAAGGAAGACCTCCGCTCCCAATTTCCAGAGTTATTCGTTTAAGGTAAGAAAGTTATTTTCTCCATTTTCTTCCTGCTCAACATTCTTTAGCCAATTTGAGGACAAAATTGTTTTTAAGGGGGGTAGAATTGTAACATCCCGCTAATTAAGACCTTAATTCATAGGAATATCATAACTTAAAGTAGAATGAAGAAAAGAATAGGTTGTTGCTTGATGTTGGTTCTAAGCCTAATTGACCTTGATGCACTAAATTGCAAATATCTAGAGTTGTAGATGTCCGATTGAGGTGATTCCACTCTCATTAGAAAGCTTATTTCCGGGGCTTCAGTTTGATAGGGTTTGGACGAAAACTGCACCTTAGCAAGAAGGGAAAATTTCAATCTGGTTTCCTCCGCTCGAGCTGAGCTCAAGCGCAGCCTAAGCGAGGATATCAGTAAAAAGGGAAAACTGCAATCTGGTTTTCTCGCTCGAGCTGAGCTCGAGCGCAGCCTGAGCGCAGAAAAATAGAGAGCAATTCGAGGAAATTCAGCTTGAGCTGAGCTCAAGCGCAGTCTGAGCGAGAACTCGCGCTTGAGCTGCGCTCAAGCGAGGCTTGAGCGCAGGTCCGATTTCTGCACTTTAAAACACGTTCTTGGACGGTTTCAGTCAGTTCTTCCTTCCGTTTTTTCATATTTTCAGAGAGAGAGAGAGAGGTTCTAGTGAGAGAAAGTCCCAGCAAAGGCCAAGAACGATTTCTACTCATCAAGAACGAGTCTTGCATCAATCTTTCCCCTATCAAGGCCCTCCATTCTTCGTTCTTTCTCCGTTTTCGCGACTCACAGGTGGGTGTACTCTCACTTGATGTTCTGGATGTTGCCACTGCATGTTCCCCATTCTTTCTCCCCTTCCTTCTATGAATTAATGATATATGTGTAGTATGAACATATGAATTGTGAATGTATTGATAATTGTATGTATTGAATTGCCAAAACCTTAGGATAGGTGATTTGGATGATTCTGTATGATGGATTGATTATGTTTATTCTGGAATTCATGGGCCTTTGGCCATCACAGTCATGGAATTATGATTTAAGAAATCATAGAGCTTTCGGGCTATCACAGGGTCTTTGACCATCACAGGCCTTTGGGCAAATTATTTAAGAACAACGGGGTAACCACATCGAACTCATGGCCAAGAGGGAGATGGGGTCCCCAATCACAGAATTATATTTAAATGCTATTTAAAATTTAATCATAGGTAACCTTGAAAGACGGTCCTTGGTTACATGGCCGAGCGCTCATCACAGTTCACGTTACAGAGAAAAGACCCCGGGTGTCGGGAACAACACCTCACAGCCATGCTTGCAGTCTTGATGATTGATTTTCTTTATATTGAATTCTGTATCATTATCTCTATTATGTCTCTTAAATTTATATGTATGCCATGATTGGTTCTTGGTTGCTTTCCCCCACACTGCACACATTGTTACACTCACTGGGACGTTGGTCTCACCCCATTCCATGGGAACATATTTTAGTGGTGCAGGATACTGATCAGAGCTATGACGAGTAGTAGATGGCATGTGAAGACCAGTAGTCTTATTGTTTATTTTACTTTGATGTTTTCCATGTTGTTTAGAATCACTAGTGTTATTTGTTAAAGCTACTTTAGGAATCATTATGTTAGTTTAATATTTTTGTATTGGAGCCTTGATGGCAACAGTATGTTATTATTTCCTTGAGTTATATATGTATTGTTGGAGCTTTAGTAATTGTTGGGTTACTCAAGCGATGGTATTGTATGTCGATACGCGAAATGAATGAAATAATTTCACGAATTTGGAAATAGTGCTTCCAACAGGACATTATTTCTGAATTTAGAAATTAGGACGTTACAAGAAGTACCCTACTCCTAACTGATTATGGAATTAATCACAGGACCCTATCATCTTTCCTAGATTGGTTAGTTAAACTACTTATTTACAAAGAATTAGAATAAATTACCTTGATTCCTAAGCTCCTAAAATCCTAAAAATTTTAAAAATTTTAAAAATTCTAAAAATTTAAGAAAAATATGAAAAACAAAACAAAAATCTATATAAAATAATAGAAACTAAAACTAAAAGAAAGAGAACACCAGTATCAATCTTCATCCACTGTATCCTGTAAGTCCTTGTCCAACTGCTGCTCCATCCTCCCCTGGGAAAATAGGCCTGTCCTCAGGCCTCTGCAAGAATATCCAGAATCTTCAAGTAGCAAGCCCGGGTATGGGTCTAGTACTCCTGATTGGTTTGGGGTCAACTAGTCTTTATACTTTGCAGCAGTCTGTGCAATTCATGAAGAACATGGAAGCCTGCCAATAACATGCATAATAATTACTCTCTTCACAACAAAACTTCACTGCAATTGGTAATGCTTTCCTAAAAACAGAACATACTCAATTGTTTTGCAAGCATTCAATCCACCCATGGAAAGTGAAAGTTTAAATTTTTTTTGAAAGAAACAGAGCATAACACTTTCAACTTTAATAACTCACAAAACAAAGAGCATTTCAATTCAGCAAATTGTTCTTCATGTTCCACACAACCAAGACCACATTCAAGATAGCAATAATCAATAATATTCATAATCATAGGGTTGCTACCCTAAAGTTCAAACCATAGAGTAAATGAATATTTCAATTGGTAAGAACTAAAGAAAACATAATTAAAAGTTTCAAAATTGATGGAAGTTTGTGAGTGGAAGGAGTGAAAAGAAAAGCTGAGGAAGTAGTACATGAGAAAATAAAAGATTTTTAAAATTTCGTATCCTGCGCTTCACCCTGCGCTACAGCGCCAGTGAAGCGCAGAATACAGTGACTAAAATTGCATTTCTGCGCTTTACCTGTGCTATAGCGCAGGTTGAAGCGCAGAAAGCAGAATGTAATTTTGCAATTTTCAGCCACGTTTTCTGCTACTTCCTCTTTGTTAAAAATTTATTTTCCACAAACTTATTTCAATCAATTTTGAAAATTTCCTAAATCCTAAAAAAAATCCTAAGTAAGAGAATAAAACAAAACTAAAAACTTTAAAAATCTCTGGTTTGCCTCCCAGGAAGCGCTTGTTTAACGTCTGATAGCTCGACACCTGTCTTGTCAAGGTGGCTGAAACTGAAATACTTTCTTTGGCCCTTAATCCTCCCCATAATGTTGCCTTGGAGCAACCTGTAGTGTGAGCTGACCTTGACCATTGTAGCTTCTTTCTGGAATTAGACCATGCCTCTGACTCCCTTGGCTTGATCCTTCTTTTCTTTATTACCTTGCTCTCATGTGCATGAGTCTTCTTCTACTCAAGTTTGAATGAGTCACAACTGATCTCTCTCAATTTCCTTGCTTCGGGGGGTTCTTTGATATGGAACACACTGACCACTTGATCTTCAATCTCGCTCTAGACTCTGAATTTAATTCTAGCTTGATTTTTCTTCTCTTTGCCTTGTTCTGGTCAGTGTGGTTGCAGGCCTTTCTTTTGTGAGATCTGGAAGGTTTATCACTTGCACCATGTCTTTCTTCTCTTCCTTTAGAGGACTGATTAGATAAGGCAAGGTCTCTGTTCTTGAAATCACTTCCCTTCCTTCCTCGGGCTTTGATTCACCATCTCCCTGTTCACCATCACATGTTGTATGCTCTTGCTCCCTTTCACAGTCAATCTCTTCTTTAAGCACCATCTTTGTTGTTTCATCCTCTCCTTGTTCTTCTTCTTCTTCTACTACCATTCTTCTTCTTCCTTTTCTTCTTCAGCTCCTTTTTCTGTGTTTCTTCAAATGCATCTGCTTTTTCTTCTTCTTCATCAGCCATACTGTCATTTGTTAGGACCACAGGCAACATTAGAAGGGGGGTGAATAGTGTTTTAAATCTTTTTAAACTATTTTAGAAATCTTTGATTAAATCAATCACGCAACGTGATCAGTGTGCAAAACGAATATTAAGATCAGAGTTACTTTTAAAAATGCGGAACATAAGAAAGATACAGATAGAAATTCTTTCTCTTAAACTTAAGATTGTTTTCATTAAAAGCTTCTCTAAGTATCTTCTGAAGATTATTACCAAGAGTACCTTCAGAACTGTTTCTGAAATACTTCAGATGATCAGAGATCATCAGTTTCTAACTAACTCTGAACTGAGCTCTTTTTGAACTTACCTCAGACAGTTATTTCAGAGGTTCTTCAACATACATTCTTTGTAATGCTTCAAACGATATAAGAGATGTTTTTGTGTTATGTTTGCTTGAAAGCTTGTTTTATTGAAATCGTTGTGTTAAGATTATTATGAAAAATACTTTTCAATCCCCAACGTAAATGCAAAGACTGTAAATAAAAGAGATTAAGGGATAAGAAGACTTAGGCACAGAATTTATATCCTGGTTCACCCGCAAACCCGTGAGCTACATCCAGTCCCAGAGTCAAACCACCACTGGATTTTCACTGAGTACAATCTCTCCAGACAAACACGAGTACAGTCTCTCCAGACATCACAAGTACAGTCTCTCCAGACATACACATCCAGAATCACACAGACCCTGAACACACTAGGTCACACCGTCTCAGCAAATAAGGTCACCCAGACCTCCAACACCTACATGTGTCATCCAGGCCCATCAGACCCAACACATGCCTGTGTCACACCGAGTCACCCAGACCCAGCCAAGTAGTCTTTTCTATTAAGCCTCTCCAAGCTCTAAGAGTATTCTTTCTTCCGCCAAGCCTCTCCAGGCTCTCAAAGTATTCTTTCTTCCACCAAGCCTCTCCAAGCTCTCAGACACTTATCCAAGTGTAGAGTATTTTGCTACTCAACCTAAGCTAGATGTTCGCTAGAACCTCTCAACTCAGATTTTTCTCGTACATAGTGATTACTGAGTACACACTCAGGATACAAACATTACAGACTAAGTACAAGGATAGACAGTGATACAAGTGTTTGAATTAAGTACAATTCCTGTCTTTTCTATGAGGAATACATCCTCTGAGAGTAGGCTAACTAAGATATGAAATTAAGCTCCAGCCTTATCCTCCAACCATTGGTTTCCATGGGTTACATTCTCACCCGTATCATTGGAATACCAAGGTATCTTCAAAGCTTCAAACCGTACCTAGTTTGATAGTCATTTGCTCAGCATGGTTGTCTTCAGACCAACAACCAACTTAATTGATCAAATAGATCAACTGAACAACATGACTAACTGACCATCTAGTCAGTAGCCTGATTGATTCGAGAACCAACTCTCTGATCAAACTTTGTTGACATATTGATGATCCACTTTAGCTCAAGTCAACTCTTGTTAACCATTTGGCACTCAGCCTAGTTAACTCCATTTGGTTGGCCAGTTAATCTAACTCCCACAACTGGTTGGGCAATCATGCCAACTTGGTTGTGTCAACAACAACAACTGGTTGGACCGACCAACATCTTCAGATTCAATCTTGAGGCTATTTATATGTTCTGCTTGAATATAGCCGTTGAAGATGATTCATAATACCGTTGAGCTGAGATGATGTGGCTCATATAGCCGTTGTGTAATAGCTTCTCAAACGGTTGCTTCTCCTTAAGTGAATAGGTGTACAGACGATCCCGTTCTGACACTTGTTTTTGTGCTTCTTTATGAGAGATATTTTGATATTGTTTTGCGTACTCTCTCTCTTGAATTTCTTCTGCTTTTTCTTTCTCCTTCAGCTTTCTTCTGCTTTCTTTTGGATTGTATAAATGAGGAATATCCGTTGAAATACTATCGTTTGAGATAGCATTGAATCCTCTTTAATCCGTTGTGAGACACGCTTCTGAGGGCTCTGACATGTCTGACATAGTACAACGTAGGTGCTGCTATAAAGCTGCCACCGTTGTTGCTGCGAATGCTGCGTTGCAGAGATTTCCTCAGTGGTGTATGAAATTCAAAAGCACCAGGAAAGGTCTCTGTGTTCATTTCCATAAATATTCTTGAGAAGGAACCGTGTAGCAGAGAATGACTTTTCTCAGCAATCTTCAGAGAGCAAAAGGTCTTCATAGTCTTCAGCGAGTTAGTGCCACGTCGGATTTCAGAAGGCCTCAATATTTCAGATGGATTGAGACTTCAGACAGATTGAAACTTCAGACAGCTTCAACACTTCAGACGGGTTGATGCTTCAGACAGCTTCAATACTTCAGATGGGTTGCGTTCTTCAGATGACTTCAACACTTCGGACTGGTTGAAACTTCAAAGGCTTCTTCCTTATGATAAGAGGATTGTAGCTTCATCCTTCTTTGTATTTCTTCTTCTTCTTTCTTCTTCTTCTTTTCTTCTCTTCTTTCTTCTTGTCTTCTTCTTCTTCTTCTTGTATCTCTTCTTCTTCTTCTTCTTGTATCTTCTTCTTCTTTCTTCTTCTTTATCTTCTTCTTCTTCTCTTCTTCTTCTTCTTTTGAGATAAAGATGTTGAATTGTATGTATTTTATTCAACCATCTTTCTTGCTTGCTTTTGTTTAGTCTTCTAACCCATTCTGGACAGCAGCAGGTGTAGATGCAGTAGGTCTGCCCACGCAAGTCCTTTTGTTGCAGGTGGCAGCATGCGTTGCAGAAAGTCTTGCAGTATTTCCTTATTTGTGCAAGACTTTGATCGAGGTAGAAAAGCATGTCTAGCTTTATCTACTGAGATGAGTGTACTCCATTTAATGAAGTGTGCTTTACGCTTTGCAACGTCTCTAAGAGATCATTTCTTGATTCTGACATCTTCATCTTTCAGTCTCAAGACTGCTTTAGATCATCTTCATTTCTTCAGATAATAGTTGTACTTCAGATAGGTGCATCTTTGAATCTTCACTTCTTCGAGTCTTCAACTGGTTATAGATTCCTCTTCTTAGGATTCTGCATTTTGTTCTTCTGATCCTGATCTTCTGAATGTGATTTCTGATTATCTTTCTTCAGATAATTATTGTGACCTGAAACACAATTAACAAACCAATACCCTTTCTCAGTAGAATCTGTTTATGTAATATTATTAAGTTTCTTATATAAACTTATTTGACTTTAATATAATATTATTTGTTAATTATTAACATTATCTTATTTGTTAATCGTTAATATAATCTTATTTGTTAATCATTAAAACTTAAAGATGCTTAAGTCTTATAATCATGTTTAAATACTTAAACTGATTTATAGACTTCACAATCTCCTCCTTTTTAATGATGACAAATAAATTATATATTACTTACAAAATGTGTTAAAAGAAGCGAAAGATAATAAACAAAATATTTAAATTGTATTACTCTCCCTATCTATATTACTCCCCCTGAGACAAGCATTGATTCTTTTAGTTATCTTCTAAAAACAATTAAATCTTTTCTATGCCAATTGTTGGTTAAGTCTTTTAGATATCTTTTCTATACCAATTGTTAAATATTATTATTAATATTTTAGATACCAATTGTTAAATAGTCAATTGTTAAATCTTTACTGTTAATATTTTAGATACCGATTGTTGTTTGATTGTTATTCTTACTTATTATTATGACTTTTAGTTTGTTATCTTCTAAGTTTCTTATATTCTTTCCTATTATTGTTTCTTCCTATATGTATTCCCTTTTTGTTACATTCTTTTTAGCATTTTTGTTAGTTTATATTTCTCCCCCTTTTTGTCATTGATTAAAAAGGGTTGGTGATTAGGTTTCTTCTTCTTTCATTTTTATAACTTGTTATTTATCTTCTTCCCTTTTTATCTTGCATTAAATAGAATAAAGTTTTAGAGAAATATTTTTGAAAAAACAGAAAAAAAACAGATATACAAAAATATTTTTGATAAACATATTGAAGAGCTTTTCGAAAAGAGAGAAGATAAAATAAGGTTTTAATAAAAAAAAATTTAAAAGGAATTTTTGGAAAAAACAAAATATTTTAAACAAGGACAGGAAAAAGAAAGAGAAAAATGTTTTATAAAAGCAAGTATCTGAGAAACTGTTAAGGTTTGATTGTCTTAGGTTTTTACTTATTAAAGAATTAAGGTTTATAATCAGATTTTAAAGGTTCTACTAAAAGACAACTTTCACAGATATTAAAGTTTTAGATGAAGTGATGTTACCAAAGATCTGGTTGTTGTTCACTGAATGAAGAGGTGCTTTCTGACATTACTCCTTTCTTTGAAGACTTTTTCTTTTTCTGTGGTTGCTTGATGTCTGCACGTCCTACTTTTGTCTTTTGCTCCAGAGAATCTTTGAACAATCATCTTAACCTTTCTTCAAGAATTGAGATAGACTTTAATGGCTTAAGTATCAGTCACCTTAGAATTCTTGACCCACAATTTCAGCAAGTCCATAGAGAATTTTCTGAACAGGTTCAGAGAATAGGGATGTTACTGAGTCAATATAATCTTCTCAAGAGTTGAGTTAGGTTTGGTGCATAGAGTGTTAACCAGCTTAACATTGTTGACCCACAATTTCATTGAGTTCATCTCGAACTTTTTGAACAGGTTCAGACAATGGAGATGTTATCACACTAGCCATCCTTTTAGATTATGTTACTTTGATTTATCTTTTCAGACGGTATTTCCTTCTGATGGTCTTCTTGAGATTATCTTCAAGAACCTGTTTTTCTGAAACATACACAAACTAAAAATACCTTTCAGTAGCATCTGATATTAAGTTAATTATTTAATTAAGTATTTTAAATTTCAAATAACATTTATGAAAATTAGAAAGATGGTTAATTTAATTCTCTTATTAGGTTGATTAAGTTTATCTTTTACTAAATCAAGTTGTTAATTTGTTAGGAAAGAATTATGTTCATGATTTAACTAATTATGCACAGATATTAACACAAAGGAATCAAGACAGAGAGACTTCAAACAAAATAGAATTTCGATATCATTAAAAATATAAACATAAAGACAAAGAAACAAAGATTCTGAAACAGGACACAAGTATATCATTGATCATTAGATTGGTTCTCATCAGCCTTTTCCTTTTCAGCCCTAAGCTTTTGAAGCTCTTTTTTGCAGCTCTCAATTTCTTTGCCAGCCGAGTTACTCTATCATTCAACTTCTTCAGATTATATGCACCCCAATGTCATCCTTTTCCTTTACGAGATTTCAAGTTGGCATCTTCAATTCCTTCTTCAATGCATGGAGTAAAAAGAGGAGGAATGACCACTTGATTCTCAGGAGCTTCTTCTCTTTCAGTAAGAGTCCGGTCTAACTCAGCATGTTCAGCTTGAGTGAAGAAGTCAGGATACGGTTGGTTAAAGAGACTTTCCATAGGAAATCCTTTGTGCAATAGAATTTTCATAATCAAGGTGTTGTGAAGATAGAGGTCCTCATTTCCCATCTCATCTCTGAAACACATTTGATACAACAGTACCCATGGGAGATTGATTTTCTTCTTTGTCATCAAGAGTCCCAATACGAACCTCTCCATCTTACTTAAAGTCAAATTATTTCTTCCTCTGGGAAGAATGCAGCAGTTTAGTACAACAAGGAGGGCTCTGGGTGTGCTCAGAAGTTGAGAAGGTCTGAAAGGGGCAATCCTTCTTCTACCAAATAAATGTTGGTCAAGAACGAATGTTCCACCACGAAGAGATTCCCATCTTTGGAAGTATTGTTCCCCGCTATCAGGAACACCTATAACTTCAGCAATAAGTTTGGTGTCCCCAGACAGTGATCTTCCCAGCACCTTTGTCTCAAACCCGGTTCTGTTGGTTTCAGATATGATCTTGATGTTGTCCCAAAACTCCATTACACTTTCCTTATTCCAGGAGGAGGAAATGTTATTGAAGTGTGAAGTCCATCCAACAACATTAAAATATTCAGAAATCTTGTAATCTGCCTCGTCAAATTCTGAGAGTTTTACCATCTTACATGGGATGATTCTCTCATCAAAAACTGAGGGAGTAGAGTTACTTGATGATACTGAAGTATTTTCCATGAATACTATAGGACAGTTTATCTTTCTGAGATGAGAGTACTTGAAGATCCTTGGCCTTTTAGAGAAGGAATTTGAATGAAGTGTAAATTCCATGTTGATCATCTAATCCTTTTATATAAGCAAGAGAGCGTGCTTCAGGCATTAATGAGGGATGGTTAAGTGCACTGAACCGGTGTGAGGAGTAGTGCATCATCCCGATTGAGAGAAACATTTAATGATTCAATGATTCCTATTGCGTCGTTTCACATTATCAACAACAAGATTAACATACATGACTCTTCATCTACGAATGTACACATATATTCATACAGATGTTGTAGATAATATGCAAAAAATATATACACAAAACAAATAACTAATATCAATTAATTTTTATATACATATGCATATAGGGCACTTAGCATACAATGATTTATTTTCACATAACTATATATATATAACAAGAATTAATGATTTCAATCAATACAGATCATGCAACACATTTTTATATTATGCTTACTAAACAAACAAACGACAATTAAGTAACTATATTTAAATTTTAAATTTTAAATTTAGATAGGAAAGGTGTTACCCATTTGTGATGTAGAGATAGATACACTTTCCTTTTCCAGTTACGTCCTGTGCGCTTCAGTTTCATGAATAATGAGTTTTTGGAAAAATACATTTCCTATTCTCATTATCATTCTTCAGAGTTGCTTCAGCTTGTGAGATTTCCATCTTCTAAGGATCTACAACATCTGCATTTGTTAGATGCTCAACCCTAAGGTGAGCTCTGATACCAATTGTTAGGACCACAGACAACACTAGAAGGGGGGGTTGAATAGTGTTTTAAATCTTTTTAAAACTATCTTGGAAATCTTTGATAAATCAATCACGTAACTTGATCAGTGTGCAAAACGAATCTTAAGATCAAAGTTACTTTTAAAAATGCGGAACATAAGAAAGATACAGATAGAAAATCTTTCTCTTAAACTTAAGATTGTTTTGATTTAAAAAAG
This sequence comes from Sesbania bispinosa, assembly GCA_026901365.1. Taxonomy (NCBI): domain Eukaryota; kingdom Viridiplantae; phylum Streptophyta; class Magnoliopsida; order Fabales; family Fabaceae; genus Sesbania; species Sesbania bispinosa. The sequence continues at coordinate 583,300 of QLOH01000202.1, forward strand.
CTTCTCTAAGTAATCTTATGAAGATTAATACCAAGAGTACCTTCAGAACTGTTTCTGAAATACTTCAGATGATCAGAGATCATCTGTTTCTAACTTCTGAACTGTGCTCTTTTTGAACTTACCTCAGACAGTTATTTCAGAGGTTCTTCAACATACATTCTTTGTAAGGCTTCAAACGATATAAGAGATGTTTTTGTGTTATGTTTGTTTGAAAGCTTGTTTTATTGAAATCATTGTGTTAAGGATTATTATGAAAAATACTTTTCAATCCCCAACGTAAATGTAAAGACTGTAAATAAAAGAGATTAAGGGATAAGAACACTAGGCACAGAATTATCCTGGTTCACCCAAAAAACCTGTGAGCTACATCCAGTCCCAGAGGCAAACCACCACTGGATTTTCATGAGTACAATCTCTCCAGACAAACACGAGTACAGTCTCTCCAGACATCACAAGTACAGTCTCTCCAGATATCACAAGTATAGTCTCTCCAGACATACACATCCAGAATCACACAGACCCTGAACATACTAGGTCACACCGACCCAGCAAATAAGGTCACCCAGACCTCCAACACCTACATGTGTCATCCAGGCCCCATCAGACCCAACACATGCCTGTGTCACACCGAGTCACCCAGACCCAGCCAAGTAGTCTTTTCTATTAAGTCTCTCCAGCTCTAAGAGTATTCTTCATCCGCCAAGCCTCTCCAGGCTCTCAAAGTATTCTTTCTTCCACCAAGCCTCTCCAGGCTCTCAGACACTCATCCAAGTGTAGAGTATTTTACTACTCAACCTAAGCTAGATGTTGGCTAGAACCTCTCAACTCAAATTTTTCTCGTACATAGTGATTACTGGAGTACCACACTCAGGATACAGACATTACAGACTAAGTACAAGGATAGACAGTGATACAAGTGTTTGAATTAAGTACAATTCCTGTCTTTTCTATGAGGAATACATCCTCTGAGAGTAGGCTAACTAAGATATGAAATTAAGCTCCAGCCTTATCCTCCAACCATTGGTTTCCATGGGTTACGTTCTCACCCGTATCATTGGAATACCAAGGTATCTTCAAAGCTTCAAACCGTACCTAGTTTGATAGTCATTTGCTCAGCATGGTTGTCTTTAGACCAACGACCAATTTAATTGATCAAACAGATCAACTGAACAACATGACTAACTGACCAGCTAGTCAGTAGCCTGATTGATTCGAGAACCAACTCTCTGATCAAACTTGTTGACATATTGATGATCCACTTTAGCTCAAGTCAACTCTTGTTAACCATTTGGCACTCAGACTAGTTAAGTCCATTTGGTTGGGCAGTTAATCTAACTCCCACAACTGGTTGGGCAATCATGCCAACTTGGTTGTGTTAACAACAACAACTGGTTGGACCGACCAACATCTTCAGATTCAATCTTGAGGCTATTTATATTTTCTGCTTGAATATAGCCGTTGAAGATGATTCATAATACCGTTGAGCTGATGATGATGTGGCTCATATAACCGTTATGTAATAGCTTCTCGAACGGTTTGCTTCTCCTTAAGCGAATAGGTGTACAGACGATCCCGTTCTGACACTTGTTTTTGTGCTTCTTCATGAGAGATATTTTGATATTGTTTTGCGTACTCTCTCTCTTGAATTTCTTCTGCTTTTGCTTTCTCCTTCAGCTTTCTTCTGCTTTCTTTGGATTGTACAAATAAGGAAATATCCGTTGAAATACTATCGTTTAGAGATAGCATTGAATCCTCTTTAATCCGTTGTGAGACACGCTTCTGAGGGCTCTGACATGTCTGACATAGTACAACGTAGGTGCTGCTATAAAGCTGCCACCGTTGTTGCTGCGAATGCTGCGTTGCAGAGATTTCCTCAGTGGTGTATGAAATTCAAAGCACCAGGAAAGGTCTCTGTGTTCATTTCCATAAATATTCTTGAGAAGGAACCGTGTAGCAGAGAATGACTTTTCTCAGCAATCTTCAGAGAGCAAAAGGTCTTCATAGTCTTCAGCGAGTTAGTGCCACGTCGGATTTCAGAAGGCCTCAATATTTCAGATGGATTGAGACTTCAGACAGATTGAAACTTCAGACAGCTTCAACACTTCAGACGGGTTGATGCTTCAGACAGCTTCAATACTTCAGATGGGTTGCGTTCTTCAGATGACTTCAACACTTCGGACTGGTTGAAACTTCAAAAGGCTTCTTCCTTATGATAAGAGGATTGTAGCTTCATCCTTCTTTGTATCTTCTTCTTCTTCTTGTATCTTCTTCTTTTTCTTCTTCTTCTTCTTCTTTTTGTATCTTCTTCTTCTTCTTCTTCTTCTTCTTGTATCTTCTTCTTCTTCTTCTTCTTCTGAGATAAAGATGTTGAATTGTATGTATTTTATTCAACCATCTTTCTTGCTTGCTTTTGTTTAGTCTTCTAACCCATTATGGACAGCAGCAGGTGTAGATGCAGTAGGTCTGCGCACGCAAGTCCTTTTGTTGCAGGTGCAGCAGGCGTTGCAGAAAGTCTTTGCAGTATTTCCTTATTTGTGCAAGACTTTGATCGAGGTAGAAAGCATGTTTAGCTTTATCTACTGAGATGAGTGTACTCCATTTGATGAAGAGTGCTTTATGCTTTGCAACGTCTCTAAGAGATCATTTCTTGATTCTGACATCTTCATCTTTCAGTCTCAAGACTGCTTTAGATCATCTTCATTTCTTCAGATAATAGCTGTACTTCAGATAGGTGAATCTTTGAATCTTCACTTCTTCGAGTCTTCAACTTGGTTATAGATTCCTCTTCTTAGGATTCTGCATTTTGTTCTTCTGATCTTGATCTTTCGAATGTGATTTTGATTATCTTTTTCTTCAGATAATTATTGTGACCTGAAACACAATTAACAAACCAATACCTTTCTCAGTAGAATCTGTTTATGTAATATTATTAAGTTCTTATGTAAACTTATTTGACTTTAATATAAACTTATTGTTAATTATTAATTTAATCTTATTTGTTAATCATTAAATTAAAGATGCTAAGTCTTATAATCATGTTTAAATACTTAAAAGTATTTATAGACTTCACATCATTGATTTCCTCCCCTTATCAGCTGAACAATGTCATCGTACTGCTCTTCGGGGTCGGGTATGTGACACCTTTCTACCCCAACTCTTATAAAATAACGTAGCGGAAGACTTTCGAAAATAATAAGATGATAGTGGGTAAAAGGTTCACAAAACTCCTTATTAAAACCTCATTTGTTTTTAAAACAACTTAATTAAAAGGAAATAAAATTCAAACGTAATCAATACTCATGCAGCGGAAACTTCAAGAAATAAAAATACTAATACTAAACATCCTACTTGTCGTTGCAGGGCATCCAAAACGGTTTATAAAAATCTCCTAAACAAAACATAAAGAAAACACCCCATGAATATGCCCTGATGTCAATGTACCAGAGCAATATTCCTGTTAATCAAAACTCGACACCAAATGTGCCATCATCATCACCTGAAACAACAACAGTAACGGTGAGGAAAGAGCTCTAACTCATACATACACATAGGAGGTTACCCTATCCTCAACACACATAGCAAAACATCATATTCGTCTATACACAAAATCATTCATCAGTCAACTCAAAACATTCCAACATCAATTCACAATCTCTTCATAAGCGTGTCATATATTCATTCAACGTTAACAACTTCTCGAACTACACTCGCCTCTCTCTAGGCTCATGCAATCGAGTACAACAACATAATTCACACAATTATATGCAACAAGTATTTATTCATCATTAGCAACTCCACGAATTACACTTGCATCTCTCTAGGCTCATGCAATCGAGTACAACAACATAATTCACACAATTATATGCAACATGTATTTATTCATCATTAGCAACTCCCCGAATTATACTCGCCTCTGTCTAGGCTCATGTAACCGAGTACATCAACTCCCCGAGTACACTCGCCTCTCTCTAGGCTCATATAACCGAGTACAACAACTCCCCGAGTACACTCACCTCTCTCTAGGCTCATGTGACCGAGTACAACAACTCCCCGAATTACACTCGCCTCTCTCTAGGCTCATGTAACCGAGTACAACAACTCCCCGAATTACACTCGCCTCTCTCTAGGCTCATGTAACCGAGTACATCAACTCCTTTTGTACACTCGCCTCTCTCTAGGCTCATGTATCCCGAGTACAACAACTCCCCGAATTACACTCGCCTCTCTCTAGGCATATGTAATCGAGTACATCAACTCCCCGAGTACACTCGCCTCTCTCTAAGCTCATGTATCCCGAGTACAACAACTCCCCAAATACAATCGCCTCTATCTAGGCTCATGCATTTGAGTACCACAATTTTAATCAACAACATCATATATCGTAATCAACAACATTATTCAACAACATCATCTATCATCATCAACAACATTAATCAACAACATCATATATCATCATCAACAACATTAATCAACAACATCATATGTTAACATCACAACATTAATCAACAACATCATCAATCATCATATAAACAACATTCTCATACACAATATAACCTGGTAATCGATTACCACACAGCTGTAATCAATTACCAGAGACCGTTACTCAATTTTGGAGTCTTCAAGCCTTAAGCTTAATGACCTTGGTTCACTAATTCGAACATATCTAGAGTTCTAGTTGTCCAATTAAAGTTATTCCACTTCTATTAGAAAGTTAAGATCTGGGGCTTCAGTTTGATATATTATATGATAGTATTCCGAGTTCATTTGCACCCTTAACAGATGCATTCTTTCTCAGGTGAGAAAGCTGTCAAATTCTGGTAATCGATTACCACACCTCTGTAATCGATTACCAGCAACTCAACTCTCTGGTAATCGATTACAGACCCCTTGTAATCGATTACCAGCAACCCAAACTCACTCAACGCTGCCCAGAACACTCTGGTAATCGATTACCACCCCTGGTAATCGATTACACGCGACCCAGATCGCAATTCTTGCGATCTCAACCACTTCTAATCATCTCAATTCAACCTTTAATCATTCTTTTTCATCAAAACAACATTTATACACGTTTTTACTCATCAATTTCAACCAGAATATCATTCTTTAACACGTTTTCAAGGTTTTCCACATTAAAACCCCAATTCATCAAATCCCTATCAACTCTCTCTTCTCTATTCATATTATCACATTCATTCAATTCAAGATTCATCCAAGATTGCACAACAATCATCAATTCACAGTACTCATCATCAATAATGAACATCAACAGAAAATCAATCAACTTTAATTCCTTAGATGGGTCTTATGGTTGCCCACCACTACCAACACACCCTACATGCACATATGAGGAACACCTTACTCCCCTCGTTACCTGGGAGTGAAGATCAACTGCAACAGTTCTTGGTGCTTGGTTACTCAGAAGCGACTTCCTCTTGAGATGTGGTTTCTCCCCTCCTTGGCTCTTCGCTCTCTGACGATAATACGAATAAGGATTAGGGTGATCTATTAACCCCTCCTTACCAAAAAGCCTAATTGGGCTTGGGCCCATCCTCAACCCCTTATCTTCTTTTAAATTTTAAACTATCATTATGGGTTAAAACTAATAATACTATTAATCCTATTATTTATTCACCTATTTAATTAATTATTTCCTCTTCTCATTTATTTAATTAATTAATATTTATCCTAATAAAATTTAGAATGTTACAGGTAACGCATTTGCTGAAGATTGCTTGTTCCAACAGTTGATAATATTTCTATCTCATCTAGTACGAGGCCAGCGTTGAGTCCTTCTCTTTCACAATACAGCTGAAACGATATGAGTTCATCCCCCTTTTCTTCAATATCATCATCACTATCTGAATGCTCTTCTTTTTCTTCTTCTTTATTTTCTTTAGCAGCTTCCTCTGATTTCTTTTCTTCAATTTCTCTTTCTTGTATTGCCTCAGTTTCCTCTTCTTGAATTTCCGGATAAGAGCAGTGACTGTTGAAATGCTTACCTCCACAAAAGTCACAAATTAATTGTGGAGACTGGTCAGGATAAGAGTGAACTTGTTGCAGTGGCTGAGAAAGTCTGTCTAGCTGCTGTTGGAGTGCTTCTAATGATTGCTTCAAACTCTTATTTTCTTCCCTGAGTTTATCTTTAAAAGTTTGCTTATGGGATGAAATAGTATCTTGTTGCCATCCAAAATTTTGATTTTGGTAACTTCCCCAATTCTGTGAAAGATTGTTAGAATAATTACTGGAATTAGAGAAGTTACCTTGAATCGGTGAATGGGAGAAATATTTTTGACACTGCTTGAACAAAGGAATGTCTGCCTTGGCTTGAATGCAACATGGCCTGCGAAAGAATCTCTTTAAAAATTTTTCTTCTATCATGTTCCAACTGGTCAGACTTTGGCTGGGGTGTGTTTGCAGCCATTCCTTAGCTTTACCTATCAAAGAGAAAGGAAACAAGCGTAAGTAAACCACCTCTTTGTCCTCTTCAGCATAACCCATAGTTTCAATCTTTTTAAAGAATGTAAAAAGATGATCATTTGGATTTTCATGTTCTAGGCCTGAGAACTAGTGATCTTCAACAAGTTGAAGGTGTGATACTTGGATCTCCACAGCTCTTGCAGTACTTGGGATGGCAATACTTGAGCGATAACGTAAAGAACTCCACAGCCCTTGAGGCATAACATAATAATCCCAAGAGTCTTTTTGGTGAATTTTGCCATTTAGAAGCCATGGGACATTTACTTCACTTGAGGTGGTTGAACTGAGAGAGTTGAAATTGTCTCCTTGAGCTCAGCCCCTTTGTAGTCTAGTTGGTTAGGATATTTGGCTTTCACTCGAAAGATCCTTTTCCTGTTACCTGTCTTCTCAAGAGAAATAATCAAGGAACTCAAACAAAGAGAAGAACAAAATAACAATTTTTTTTACTAAATATTTATTTAAAATGATAATAAAAAATAATATTTTTTTATAATAATTATGTATATATTAAATAATAATAATAATAATAATTTTTTTAAAATAATAATAATAAATAATAAATAAATTAATTAAAGATAACTTATCCTTTGTCTCCTTTCCTTGTTTCTACTTTTGTTCTTCCTTGATGTCCTTCATATTTCTGCTTCAAGTTGTAATTGATTTGGGGACACCTGGCTTCTCAAAAGCAAAAACAAGAAACTTGAAAAAGGTAAGTGTGGAAGAAAAATTAATAATGATAGAAAAATTTTTAAATTTCCTAAAATAATGAAATTTCCTAAAATAATAAGAATAATAAATAAAATAAATTTTAAGATAGATATTCTTGATAAATAGACCTCAGGGTTCTACACAAATTAGAACAGTTCCCCGGCAACAACGCCAAAAATACTTGATGGTGTTCTGGCAGCGAACCACAAATCAGCAGTATAATAGTAAGTAAAAGTATCGTATCCACAGGGAACGGTTATTTATGTAGACCGAAATCGTATTTATCAAGAGAAAGCACAGTTTAGAGAGTATGTTTGCAGAATGGTAAAAGAGTAGATAATTAATTGGAATTAGAAAGGTAGAGTTAGAGACACTTTACTTGGATCAGGATTGGATTTCATCTCATCACACCCATTGTGCATATAAAGACTACTTATTTATGTTGGTATACTCTATAAAATATGTAGACAAACTTTATTGCTAAGACCCCCGAGTTACCAGCAGCCTCACACACTCAAAGGTAATCCATGCGGGCTCTCCCAGGCGACAGACTTACCCTCGGTTTATTTTGCTCTCTTTTGTTCTGTTTGTAAAGAATTAATTGAAATACGTGGCCCTATGAACTGAATATACCTTCACTCCAGTACTTTCACTACCTTCACTCATTAGATATACTCACCTCTCGACTCCAGGATTGACAAACAATTAACCCTTTGCAATCGATACTAAGGCCTATCCTCTAAACGCCTTCGCTAGAGTACTCACACCACCCACCGCTCATTAGTAACGCTCATGTTTCAGTCACAGAGTATCGAGTAATCTTATTCAATCAGAGAGTGAGTTTCTTCAGAATCCACTCCCCCACTCTCGCTCCTAATCTAAACTATAAGAATAGAAAAGATTAGCCTATAACTCCAGACGCAAGCGTGGGAATTAGGAATAAACACAGAATAAAACTACCACCATTATAGATAGGGACCTTATTGACACAATAATATAGCATTTATATACACTCAAGGATAGAATCGATTACATCCAATCCCACTGGAGAGTTAACTACATGAAGTAGCCATACAAACCATCGAAGACGCTGTCACCATCTTCAATCCTCGTGAAGCGCTCCTCCTTTCCTACTCCAAACTTAGCTAGAATACATTACAAATTCACTAAATCTGTAACTTCCTAACCTCGTCACCCTTAGGACTGACGCAAGAGGTTTCTATTTATAGATAAGGAAAGACAAAGCAAATTTGGGAAGAGATCTTCTTAAAAACAACAACTGGGATGTGATTTGCGTGTTCTGCGCTTCAAGCTGCGCTACAGCGCAGGCTATAGCGCAGGTTCCAGAGAGTTGCGCTTCACCTGCGCTATAGCGCGGGGTGAAGCGCAGCTAGCGTCTGCAGCTTCAACTTTCCTCTTTTAATTTGTTGATCTCTCCCCTAGACTGGTTTTCGCTTGTTTGTCCTTCCTTGTTTCCCTTTATTCTTTGATATCTTTGTATTTATTGTGCAATCCTTGTTTATTTGGGAAGCTTGTCTGCAACATCTTTGATTGATTGGCTCTATCTCCTCATTAATGATTCAAATCTTCTTCAAATCCTTAATTAATTGTCCTCAATCAATCTCCAATCTTGCATAAATCCTCCTCATTTAATTCCATTTAATTTCTGAATTGAATCTTTACAAGAATCCTGCAAACATTAGCAATAAATCTATTAAAATAGCATCAAATTCAAAACTAGGATTAATAAATACAAATTATTAAATATTAAATAAAAAGGGATATAAATGGGGTAAAATTACCATTTTAACCTTGATAAGTGAAATAAAATATATACTAAATTATCAACTATTTTTCACTTATCATACATACACATAGGAGACCACCCTATCCTCACCCTCATGTAAACAACATCATCATATATAACTCAATCTATCATCAAATATAAAACATCGTCACCATCATCGTATACACCACAACATCATCAATATCAATACAATCATAATAATCATCATTATCATCATACTCATCATTATCATCAATATCATCATATTCATTGTTATCATCATACTCATCATTATCATCAATATCGTCATATTCATCTTTTATCATCATACTCATCATTATTATCAATATCATCATTCACCTCCCTGAGTTATACTCAGGTACAATCATCAACATATTCACAATCATTACTCACCTACCCTAGTTATACTCAGGTACCATAATCAATAACATAATCAATACTCACCTCCCTGAGTCAAACTCAGGAACCATAATCACCTCCCCGAGTTAGACTCAGGTACAACATTCACCACCCTGAGCTACACCCCGCCTCTCACTGGGCTGGTGTATGTCAAGTACAATCACCTCCCCGACTACACTCGCCTCTCACTAGGCTTGTGCATCTCGAGTACAATCACCTCCCCGAGTACACTCTACCCCTCACTGGAAATTGTGCACCTCGAGTACAATCACTACCCTGAGTACACTCGCCTCTCACTAGGCTTATGCATCTCGAGTCCAATCACCTCCCCGAGCACACTCTAGCCCTCACTGGGCATTGTGCACCTCGAGTACAATCACCTCCCCGAGTACACTTGCCTCTCACTAGGCTTATGCATCTCGAGTACAATCACCTCCCCGAGTACACTCTACCCTCACTGGGCACTGTGCACCTCGAGTACAATCACCTCCCCGAGTACACTCGCCTCTCACTAGGCTTATGCATCTCAAGTACAATCACCTCCCCGAGTACACTCTACCCCTCACTGGGCATTGTGCACCTCGAGTACAATCACCTCCCCGAGTACACTCGCCTATCACTAGGCTTATGCATCTCAAGTACAATCACCTCCCCGAGTACACTCTACCCCTCACTGGGCATTGTGCACCTCGAGTACAATCACCTCCCCGAGTACACTCGCCTATCACTAGGCTTATGCATCTCGAGTACAATCACCTCCCCGAGTACACTCGCCTCTCACTAGGCATATGCATCTCGAGTACAATCACCTCCCTGAGTTATACTCGCCTCTCACTAGGCTTGTGTACCTCAAGTACAACATCATATATATTCAAACACCATTTACATCATTAGGTTAATTAAATCATCATCACATTATCACCTCCCAAAGTTATACTCAGGTACCATATTCACCTCCCCAAGTTAGACTCAGGTACAAGACCACCACCATCATCATTAATCATTATAATTAGCACCATTCATCATCATTATGTATCATCATACATATTCACCAAACATCATCATCAAAATCATCATAGATATCACCAAATCTCATTATCATTATAAATAACACCAATCGCCATCATCATGTATTATCATACATATTTACCAATCACCATCGTCACAAATCATCATAATTATCATCATCATAAATATATATATATACATCATCATCATCAACATTGTACTCATCATCAAACCTCATCATCATACATCGCCAAGTATCATTTTATACATCATCATTTTCATCATTAAATATCATCATATAACATCATATTCATCATCATCATTATCATCATCATGTAAGCATCATTAATCATCATCATCATTATTATCAAAACATCATCATAAACATCTTCATCATAATTCGTCATAAACATTATTATTCTTCATCATCATAAAATATCATAAGCATCATCGAGCATCATCATCATACATCGCAATAGTATAAACACCTATCATCAAGGATATGTCATATACTCATACCACAATCAATACCCTTTAAACTTTCCACTTAATATCATCAATTCCACAAAATAACGTTTGTATTAAGTACATATCAATCTCAATTCCATATATTAAGGAAAAACCATTCTCACTCCGAAAAGAACTCATCAAAGTCACATCAAAAACATAAATCTGCGAGTTGCGCTTCAACCTGCGCTGCAGCGCAGATTCCAGAGGGCTGCGCTTCAACCTGCGCTGCAGCGCAAATTTGCACTTCAACCTGCGCTGCAACGTGATAAGTGAAAATTAGTTGATAAATTAGAGTACTTTGTAGTTTACTTATCAAGGATAAAATGATAATTTTGCCCTAATTTTATTCCTTTTTATTTAATATTAGATAAATTGTATTTAGTAATCCTAGATTTGAATTTGATGCTATTTTGATAGAAATATTACTGATTTTTGCAGGATATTGCAAAGATTTAATTTGAAGGATAGATAGCATCAAATGAGGAAGATATCTGCAAGATTTGAGATTGATTGAAGATATTTAACGAAGATTTGAAGAAGATTTGAAGTCATTAATGAGGAGATCGTTCCCAATCAATCAAGGATTCTCCAGACAAGCTTCCTAAATAAATCAAGGATCGCTCAATAAATGCAAGGATATCATCAAATAAAGGGAAACAAGGGAAGACAAATATGCGAAAACCAGTCTAGGGGAGAGATCAAGATTAAAAAGAGAAAGTTGGAGCAGCAGGATGCTAGCTGCGCTATAGCGCAGGGTGAAGCGCAGACTCTCTGGAAGTTGCGCTCACTCCTGCGCTATAGCGCAGCCTGGAGGGCAGGTTACGTTGATTTCGTCCTTGTTGCCGTTTTTAGATAGATCTTTTCCCAATTTGCGTTGTCTTTCCCTAGTCTATAAATAGGAACCTCTTGCACCCTTTCAAAAGGTGCACAATTATTGTAATCTAGTCTATAGTTTAGTGATTATGTACCAAAGCTAAGTTTAGAGTAGGAGAGGAGGAGCGCTTCACGAGGATTGAAGATGGTGATAGCATCTTCGGTGGTTTGTATGGCTACTTCATGTAGTTAACTCTCCAGTAGGATTGGATGTAATCGATTCTATCCCTGAGTGTATGTAAATTTTATATTATTATTTCTGAGCTCCCTATCTATAATATTGGTATTTCTTATTCTGTACTTAATCCCTAATTCCCACGCTTGCGTCTAGAGTTATAGGCTAGTCTCAACTAACTAGGTTAGTTTTGATTAGGACCAAGAGTTGAGAAGTAGCTTCCATACAAACTCACTCTCTGATTGAATAAGAGTACTCGATATCAGAAAACCGACACATGAGCGTTTCTAATGAGCGATGGGTAGTGTGAGTACTCTAGCGAAGGGCGTTCACAGGATTAGGCCTGTGTATCGATAGCAAGGGGTAGTTGATTGTAATTCCAGGATTCGAACATAGGCGTATCCTGATGAGTAAGGGTAGGTGACAGTACTTGAGCGAAGGTGCGTCTACAGCGTTGGCCTCGTTTATCAACTAAGTTCCTTTACAAACTGAAAAAGAGCAAAATTAGCCGAGGGTAAGTCTGTCGCTTGTGAGAGCCCACATGGAATATCTTTGAGTGTGTGAGATCGCTGGTAACTCGGGGTCTTAGCAATAAAGTTTGTCTACAGTATTATAGAGTAAACCTAAAATAATAGATAGTCTTTACATGCACAAGGGGAGAGATGAGATGAAGTCCAATCCTAATCCAAGTAAAGTGTCTCTAACTGTTCCTTTCTATTCCATTAATATTTTATTTGTTATTTACAATTCTGCAACAATATTATCAAACTGTTGTTTCCCTTGATAATTAGATCACAAGTTTACATAAATTAACCGTTCCTTGTGGATACGATACTCTTCTTACTATTATACTGCTGGATTTGTGGTTCGCTTGCCAGAAACCCATCAAGTATTTTTGGCGTCGTTGCCGAGGAACGGTTTTCCATTTTGTGTAGATGTTGGCGGTCTAATTATCAAGGATATCTATCTTAGGATTTATTTTATTTATTCTTCTTATTATTTTAGGAATTTTTATTATTTTAGGAAATTTATAGTTTTTCCATTATTATAAATTTTTTCTTCCACACTTACCTTTTTCAAGTTTCTTGTTTATGTTTTTGAGAGGCCAGGTGTCCCCCAATCAATTACAATTTGCAGCAGAAATAGGAAGGACATCAAGGAAGAACAAAAGTAGAAACAAGGAAAGGAGACAAGGGCGAAGTCGAGAAGAAAACATAAATATTTTATTTTTAATTATTTTATCTTAATTATTTTCTTAAAAAAATATATTAGTATTTATTATTATTTTTTAAAAAAATATTTTTTAATATTATTATTATTTTTTTAATAAAAAAATAATAAATGTTTATTATTATAAATATATATATATATACTATTCTTTTTTATTCTGTTTTTCTCTTTGTTTGAGCATCTTGATTATTTTTCTTGAGAAAATAGGTAATAGAAAAAGGGGGTAGAGCTCAAGGAGACAATTTCAACACTCTCTGATCACCCAAGAAGAAGAAAGGACAAGCTCAAGGAGACAATCTCAACACTCTCTGTTCTACCACCCCAAGTGAAGTAAATGTTAAATGGCTTATGAATGGCAAAATCAACCAAGAAGGACCCTTGGAGATTATGTTAGGTGGCAAGAACCAAGTTACTCCTCTCATGCACCGATTCAAGGCAACTTCTCTAATTACAACAATTATTCTAACAATTTTTCACAGGATTGGGGAAGTTACCAGAACCAGAATTTTGGGAGGCACCAAGATGATGTTTCACTACATATGCAACCTTCTTTTCAACAGCAACAAAGTTACTCTTCCTATCAAAAAAGAGATTCCCAATTTATGAGTTTTTGGAAGAATTCACTCAAAGCAATATACAATTCCAGAAAGAGAGCGAAGAGAGAAGATGAAGAAATTCATCAAGGCAATATACAATTTCAGAAGGAGAGAGAAGAAGCAAGAAGAAAGAATGATGCTTTGATAGCACGACTAGCAGAACAAAAGGAGTCAAGACTTCAGAAGGAAAGAGAAGAAGCAAGAAGAAACACTGACACCTTGTTGGAGCAATTAAAAGAAATAGGAGCTAACCAACAGTCAGAACAAATCTCAGAAGGGCATTCAGATAGTGATGATGATATTGAAGAAAAAAGGGGATGAATTTATGCCATTTCAGCTGTATTGTGAAAGAGAAGGACTAACCGCTGGTCTCGTACTAGATGAGATAGAGATTATGATCAACCGTTGGAACAAGCAATCTTCAGCAAATGCATTACCCAACCCCGAAGAGCAGTGCGATGACATTGTTCAGCTGATAAGGGAGGAAATCAATGATAGTCTAGCTGAAGAAGAAAAGGAAGAAGAAGAAGGTGCAGCAGCAGAAGAAGAAGAAGAAGAAGAAGAAGAAGAAGAAGAAGAAGAAGAAGAAGAAGAAGAAGAAAAAGGAGAGGAGGAAACAGAAAATATGGTGCTTGAAGAAGAGGCTGACTGTGAAAGGGAGAAAGAGAACAACACATATGAGGGTGTATATGATCAAGAAAAACAGAAAACGAGTGAACAGAGAGATGGTGAATCAATGCCCGAGGAAGGAAGGGAAGTGGTATCAAGATCAAAGACCTTGCCTTATCCAACCAGTCCTCCAAAAGAAGATCAAGAAAGGCATGGTACAGGTGATAAACCTTCCAGACCTCACAAAAGAAAGGCCTGCGATCGCACTAACCAGGACAAGGCAAAGAGAAGAAAAATCAAGCTAGACTTAAATTCAGAGCCTAGAGCCAGATTGAAGATCAAGTGGTCAGGTGTGTTTCATGTCAAAGAACCCCCCGAAGCAAAGAAATTGAGAGAATTCATTTGTGAACCATTCAAGCTTTAGGAGAAGAAGATTCATGCACATCAAAGCAAGAAAGTAAAGAGAAGGACAGATTGCTCCAAGGCAAGATTATGGGGAGGTTTACAGGCCAGAAAAAGGAAGGGTGCAGCTCACAGGCGCATGAAAATATTTCAGTTTCAGCCACGTTGAGGGAACAAGCGTCGAGCTATCAGACGTTAAACAAGCGCTTTCTGGGAGGCAACCCAGAGATTTTTAAAGTTTTTAATTAATTTTCATTTTGTTTTATTTTCTTGCTGTTAATTAGGATTTTTCATTTTTTAGGATTTAGGAAATTTTCAAAATTGATTGGAATAAGTTTATGGAAAATAATATTTTTTAAAAAAATAGGAAGTAGGAGAAAACGTAACTAAAAATTGAAAAATTGCATTATGTTTTCTGCGCTTCAACTTGTGCTGTAGCGCAGGTGAAGCACATAAATGCAATTTTAGTCACTGTATTCTGTGCTTCACTTGCGCTGTAGCGCAGGATACGAAATTTTAAAAAAATCTTTTCTTATGTACTGTTTCTCTACTTCCTAAAGCTCTTCTTTTCACTCTTTCCACTCACAAACTTTCATCAATTTTGAAACTTTCAGTTATGTTTTCTTTAATTCTTACCAATTGAAATCTTCATTTACTCTATTTGCATTTTAGGGTAGCAACCTTAGGATTGCGAATATTATTGACTATTTCTATCTTGAATGTGATTTTGGTTGTGTGGAACATGAAGAACAATTTGCTTGAATTGAAATGCTCTTTGTTTTGTGAGTTATTAAAGTTGAAAGTGTTATGCTCTGTTTCTTTCAAAAATCTTGAACTTTCACTTTCCATGGATTGATTGAATACTTGCAAAACAAATGAGTATAATTTTAGGAAGTCATTACCAAGTGCACTGAACTTTTGTTGTGAAAATATTAATTCTTTGAATTATGCATGTAAATTGGTTAATGATGGCTTCCATGTTCTTCATGAATTACACAAACTGCTGCAGAGTATAAAGACCAGTTGCCCTCAAACCAATCAGGAGTACTAGACCCATACCCGAGCATGCTGCTTGAAGAGTTCCGGATATTCTTGCAGTGGCTTGGGGACAGGCCTATTTTCCCAGGGGGATGGAAGCAACAGTAGGACAAGAACTAACAAGATACAGAGGATGGAGATTGATACTGGTGTTTTCTTTCTTTTAGTTTTTCTTTTATTTTCTAATAATTTTTCTATTAATTAGGATTTTTTGTTTTGTATTTCATATTTTTTAAAATTTTTAGGATTTTTAAATTAGGACCTTAGGAAATTAGGAATCAAGGTAATTTTTTCCAATTCTCTGTAAATAAGTAGTTTAACTAACCATTCTAGGTAAGATGATAGGGTTTTGTGATTAATTCCATAATCAGTTAGGATTAGGGTACTTCTCAAGAGAACCTATCAGGATAGTTAATTAAATCCATTAAGTGCTTTATCAAGGAATTTTAGCCATAACCGGTGAGCTGAGAGCCCAAACACTAATCTTGAGAGCTTTTCACCGTTGCTTGCCAACTGTTATTGCTTGCGTTTTAAAATTTTTGCTTGCTTGAAGAGATATGGAAGTGATAAAGGCATATTTTGTGATTATAATATTGTGCTCAGTGCCAAATAGCCAACCCTGTTTTAATATTTCCAATGATTGATTGCCCATTTGAGCTTGAATATTTCCTTTGATGCACCCTAACCATATTCATTGAATATCACCTGTCCCTTAACACTTGGGATAGAGAGCAAGGTGCACCACAACAAAATGGGATAAGAGGTTGGTCACAAGAGACTCAAGAGAAGGCACAAGAAATCACAAAAGAAGGATCCTCCCCCACAAAATAAATTTCTATGTTATGTTTCCAGAAAAAAAATAAAATTCTGCACAAAAGTGTGGAATTGAATAAGTTAGGGGGAGAATTTCTTCAAAACAATGAGGCCAAGATGAAAATGGGTGACCATTCAAGAATGACCAGGTGAATTGAGAGATGTCCCAAGCACAATCACAAGATGCTCTCTATTCAAAGTGTTCCTTGAATATCCAGAAAAACCATGATTTCTTGATAGCCCTGCCTCATTACAACCTAACAAGACCTTTTGATCCATATTAACTGCTTGCAGGTTCAGATCTTGGAAACGACTATCAATTCTAGTTGTTCAACAGTGGTGAAAATGATTGAGGGAAACACTTACTCGTGAGAATGAGAGATTTCCTTGGTTTATCACTTACTGCTTTAATTGCTATTATTGAGAAAGTTTAATTGATGTTTGTATTCCTATTCTGATTGATGTATGGTAATATCTCTTGATCCTTAGTTTTTCTTATGATTGGAAAGTGACTTCTACTTAGGAAAGAGTTTGAGGAATAGTTCCTTGAATTTGTTTTTAGTTATTAGGAATACACTGGGAATAGATTTGATTCATGCTTGCAAGGAGGTCTCTTGCTTGAGGACAAGCAAGAAGTTAAGTTGGGGGGATTTTGATAAGTGAAAATTAGTTGATAAAGTAGAGTACTTTTTAGTTCACTTATCAAGGATAAAATGATAATTTTGCCCCAATTTAATCCCTTTTTATTTAATATTAGATAAATTGTATTTATTAATCCTAGATTTGAATTTGATGCTATTTTGATAGAAATATTGCTGATTTTTGCAGGATATTGCAAAGATTTAATTTGAAGGATAGATAGCATCAAATGAGGAAGGTATCTGCAAGATTTGAGATTGATTGAAGATATTTAACGAAGATTTGAAGAAGATTTGAAGTCATTAATGAGGAGATCATTCCCAATCAATTAAGGATTCTACAGACAAGCTTCCCAAATAAATCAAGGATTGCTCAATAAATGCAAGGATATCATCAAATAAAGGGAAACAAGGGAAGACAAATATGCGAAAACCAGTCTAGGGGAGAGATCAAGATTAAAAAGAGAAAGTTGGAGCAGCAGGACGCTAGTTGCGCTTCACCTGCGCTATAGTGCAGGGTGAAGCGCTGACTCTCTGGAAGTTGCGCTCACTCCTGCGCTATAGCGCTGCCTGGAGCGCAGGTTACGCTGATTTCGTCCTTGTTGCCGTTTTTAGATAGATCTCTTCCCAATTTGCGTTGTCTTTCCTTAGTCTATAAATAGGAACCTCTTGCTCCCTTTCAAAAGGTGCACAATCAATGTAATCTAGTCTATAGTTCAGTGATTATGTACCAAAGCTAAATTTAGAGTAGGAGAGGAGAAGCGCTTCACGAGGATTGAAGATGGTGACAGCATCTTCGGTGGTTTGTATGGCTACTTCATGTAGTTAACTCTCCAGTAGGATTGGATGAAATCGATTCTATCCCTGAGTGTATGTAAATTTTATATTATTATTTCTGAGCTCCCTATCTATAATATTGGTATTTCTTATTCTGTACTTAATCCCTAATTCCCACGCTTGCGTCTGGAGTTATAGGCTAGTCTCAACTAACTAGGTTAGTTTTGATTAGGACCGAGAGTTGAGAAGTAGCTTCCATAGAAACTCACTCTCTGATTGAATAAGAGTACTCGATATCAGAAAACCGACACATGAGCATTTCTAATGAGCGATGGGTAGTGTGAGTACTCTAGCGAAGGGCGTTCACAGGATTAGGCCTGTGTATCGATAGTAAGGGTTAGTTGATTGTAATTCCAGGATTCGAACATAGGCGTATCCTGATGAGTAAGTGTAGTGACAATACTTGGGCGAAGGTGCGTCTACAGCGTTGGCCTCGTTTATCAACTAAGTTCCTTTACAAACTGACTAAAAAAGAGCAAAATTAGCCGAGGGTAAAAGTTTGTCGCTTGGGAGAGCCCGCATGGATTATCTTTGAGTGTGTGAGATCGCTGGTAACTCGGGGTCTTAGCAATAAAGTTTTTCTACAGTATTATAGAGTAAACCTAAAATAATAGATAGTCTTTACATGCACAAGGGGAGAGATGAGATGAAGTCCAATCCTAATCCAAGTAAAGTGTCTCTAACTCTTCCTTTCTATTCCATTAATATTTTATTTGTTATTTACAATTCCGCAACAATATTATCAAACCGTTGTTTCCCTTGATAATTAGATTACAAGTTTACATAAATTAACAGTTCCCTGTGGATACAATACTCTTCTTACTATTATACTGCTGGATTTATGGTTCGCTTGCCAGAAACCCACCACAGAGCAACCTGCAGCCCAGGTGTCGCAGAACGCGACAACACTACGTTTTTGCCCCTTTTGCTCCCTTCTTCGATCCTCATTGTTTATACTTCGATCCAACACGTTTTTATCAAACAAATTCAATGAAATAATCAATCTTTAACACGATTATACATTTATTCAATCAAAAACCCAAATCATCAAACCCTTATTTACCCCTTTCACTGTTTTCGCTATCCTCTTCAATTCATTCAAGAACTCATCAAAATTCATCAAATCATTCATCAATCAACAATTTTCATCATCCATACTCAATATGAACATACATCAATATGAATTTAAAGTCTTAAATCACTACCCAAGCACCCCCACATGCACATACAAGCAACACCCTCTCCCCCACCGTACCTTGAAGGGAAGATCGAACTGCAACAATTCTTGATTCTCAATGATTATTCTGCAGCAACCCCTTCTTGAGACGTCGTTTCTCCCCTCCTTAGCGTTTCGCTCTCTGACGATTTGAAAATAACGATTAGGGTGAATTTAGAACCCCTCCTTAATAAATACTTAATTGGGCTAAGCCCACTCTCAAATCCACTTATTCTATTTATTATTCTTATTATTTATTAAATAACCTTATTCATAAAATATACTAATCTTACTAATATTATTATTTATTTATTTCTCTTATTTTATTAATTTTATTTTATTTAATAAAATTTGGGATGTTAAAACTCTCCCCTCCTAAAAGAAAAATTTGTCCTCGAATTTTCCGAGATGAACAACTCTAGAAAAGACTCCTCTCAACAGGTCGATCAAAGACAACTGCTTCACCAGAACAATCCAATAAGACATGGTTGGAAGATAACTAGTTCATACCAAGAATAATATCTAGTTGACTCAAAGGCAAACGGATCAAATCAAGACAACACAATTCAATCAATCAATCATCACAATAACACCACGGAAGCACAACAAACACATAACTCAAGGTCGATGAACCAACCAATCAAACAAACAATTAACTCAAAGCAATATAATTCACTCAATCAACACAACACATTAGCACCACAGAAGCATAGTAAACTCATAACTCAAGGCCGGTGAACCAACCAGGCTCTGATACCACTTAATGTGACACCCTTCTACCCCATACTCTCATACATTAAATAATTTGAAATATATAAAGATGACATCCCACATTGGGTGAAAAGGTTCACAATTCTCATTGTATAAAATGTCCTTTATTTCACGATAAACTAATTTAAAGTAGAAACAGTTTTCAAAATACTTAAGCAGCGGAATCTCCCAAAATAGAAATAACAAAACATTCTACTTGCCGTGCAAGGCAATTAAAGAAAAGTTTATAAAATTATTCCTAACTAACAACATAGTTAAAGAAACCCCAATAATGTGCCCTGATGTCACATGTACCAAAGCAACACTCCCTTTACTCAACACTCGACACCAGTTGTGTCATCATCATCACCTGTAAAATAGCCACAGTGTAACGGTGAGGAAAAGAATACTACTCATACATACACATAGGAGACTACCCTATCCTCACCCTCATGTAAACAACATCATCATATATAACTCAATCTATCATCAAATATAAAACATCGTCACCATCATCATATACACCACAACATCATCAATATCAATACAATCATCATAATCATCATTAATCATCATTATCATCATTATCATCATTATCATCAATATCATCATATTCATTGTTATCATCATACTCATCATTATCGTCAATATCGTCATATTCATCGTTATCATCATACTCATCATTATCATCAATATCATCATTCACCTCCCTGAGTTATACTCAGGTACAATCATCAACATATTCACAATCATTACTCACCTCCCCGAGTTATACTCAGGAACCATAATCAATAACATAATCAATACTCACCTCCCTGAGTCACACTCAGGTACCATAATCACCTCCCCGAGTTAGACTCAGGTACAACATTCACCACCCTGAGCTACACCCCGCCCCTCACTGGGCTGGTGTATCTCAAGTACAATCACCTCCCCGAGTACACTCGCCTCTCACTAGGCTTGTGCATCTCGAGTACAATCACCTCCCCGAGTACACTCTACCCCTCACTGGGCATTGTGCACCTCGAGTACAATCACCTCCCCGAGTACACTCGCCTCTCACTAGGCTTCTGCATCTCGAGTACAATCACCTCCCCGAGTACACTCTACCCCTCACTGGGCATTGTGCACCTCGAGTACAATCACCTCCCCGAGTACACTCGCCTCTCACTAGGCTTATGCATCTCGAGTACAATCACCTCCCCGAGTACACTCTTCCCCTCACTGGGCATTGTGCTCCTCGAGTACAATCACCTCCCCGAGTACACTCGCCTCTCACTAGGCTTATGCATCTCGAGTACAATCACCTCCCCGAGTACACTCGCCTCTCACTAGGCTTATGCATCTCGAGTACAATCACCTCCCTGAGTTACACTCGCCTCTCACTAGGCTTGTGTACCTCAAGTACAACATCATATATATTCAAACACCATTTACATCATTAGGTTAATTAAATCATCATCACATTATCACCTCCCCGTGTTATACTCAGGTACCATTTTCTCCTCCCCGAGTTAGACTCAGGTACAACACCACCACCATCATCATTAATCATTATAATTAGCACCATTCATCATCATTATGTATCATCATACATATTCACCAATCATCATCATCAAAATCATCATAGATATCACCAAATCTCATTATCATTATAAATAACACCAATCACCATCATCATGTATTATCATACATATTCACCAATCATCATCGTCACAAATCATCATAATTATCATCATCATCAACATCGTACTCATCATCAAACCTCATCATCATACATCGCCAAGTATCATTTTATACATCATCATTTTCATCATTAAATATCATCATATAACATCATATTCATCATCATCATTATCATTATCATCATCATGTAAGCATCATTAATCATCATCATCATAGTCATAATCATATATGCATCATTAATCATCATCATCATCATTATTATCAAAACATCATCATAAACATCCTCATCATAATTCATCATAAACATCATTATTCATCATCATCATAAAATATCATAAGCATCATCAAGCATCATCATCATATATCGCAATAGTATAAACATCTATCATCAAGGAGATGTCATATACTCATACCACAATCAATACCCTTTAAACTTTCCACTTAATATCATCAATTCCACAAAATAACGTTTGTATTAAGGACATATCAATCTCAATTCCATATATTAAGGAAAAACCATTCTCACTCCGAAAAGAACTCATCAAAATCACATCAAAAACAAAAATCTGCGAGTTGCGCTTCAACCTGCGCTGCAGCGCAACCTGCTGCGCAGATTCCAGAGGGTTGCGCTAAAGCGCAACCTGCAGCCCAGGTGTCGCAGAACACTACAGCACTACGTTTTTGCCCCTTTTGCTCCCTTTTTCGATCCCTACTCAATCCTCATTGTTTATACTTTGATCCAACACGTTTTTATCAAACAAATTCAATGAAATAATCAATCTTTAACACAATTATATAGTTATTCAATCAAAACCCCAAATCATCAAATCCTTATTTACCCCTTTCGCTATTTTCACTATCCACTTCAATTCATTCAAGAACTCATCAAGATTCATCAAATCATTCATCAATCAACAATTTTCATCATCCATACTCAATATAAACATACATCAATATGAATTTAAAGTCTTAAACCACTACCCAAGCACCCCCACATGCACATACAAGCAGCTCCCTCTCCCCCACCGTACCTTGAAGTGAAGATCGAACCGCAACAATTCTTGATTCTCAATGATTATTCTGCAGCAACCCTTTCTTGAGACGTCGTTTCTCCCCTCCTTAGCGTTTCGCTCTATGACGATTTGAAAATAAGGATTAGGGTGAAATGGGAACCCCTCCTTAAATAAATACTTAATTGGGCTAAGCCCACTCTCAACGCAATTATTCTATTTATTATTCTTATTATTTATTAAATAACCTTATTCATAAAATATACTAATCTTACTATTATTATTATTTATTTATTTTTTCTTATTTTATTAATTTTATTTTATTTAATAAAATTTGGGATGTTACACTTGTCAACTATTATTGCTTGAGTTTCTAAATTCTGTCTTGCTAGTAGAAGATATGGAAGTGACAAAGGCATATTTTGTGATTCTAATATTGTGCTCAGTGCCAAATAGCCAACCCTGATAAATGTTTTCGTTTATTGCTTGCCCATTTGAGCCTTGAATATTTCCTTTGATGCACCCTAACCATATTCAATGAATGTATCATGTCCCTTAACACTTGGGATAGAGAGCAAGGTGCGCCACAACAACATGGGACAAGAGGTTGGTAAAGTAAAAGGTCAAAGAGATTCAAAGAGCAGGCACAAGAAATCACAAAGAAGGATCCTCCCCCACAAATAAATTTTCTATCTATTTCTTTATAAAAAAAATCTGCACAAAAGTGTGGAATTGAATAAGTTGGGGGGAGTATTTCTTCAAATAAAGAGGCCAAGCTGAAAATGGGTGATCATTCAAGAATGACCAGGTGAATGGAGAGAAGTCCCAAGCACAATCACAAGATGCTCTCTATTCAAAGTGTTCTTTGTTTATCCAGAAAAACCATGAATTCTTGATAGCCCAACCTCATTACAACCTTAGAAAGACCTTTTGATCCATATTAACTGCTTGCAGATTCGGATATTGGAAACGACTATCAATTCTAGTTGTTCAACAGTGGTGAAAAAGATTGAGGGAAACACTTACCCGTGAGAATGAGAGATTTCCTTGGTTTATCACTTACTGCTTTAATTGCTATTTTTGAAAAGTTTGATTGATGTTTGTATTCCTATTCTGATTGATGATTGGTAACATCCCTTGATCCTGAGTTTTTCTTATGTTTGGAAAGTGACTGCTACTTAGCAAGGAGTTGATGAATAGTTCCTTGAATTTGTTTTTAATTATTTGAAATACACTGGGAATAGAATTGATCTTTGATTGCAAAGAGGTCTCTTGCTTGAGGACAAGCAAGAAGTTAACTTGGGGGGTATTTTGATAAGTGAAAATTATATGATAAATTAGAGCACTTTTTAGTTCACTTATCAAGGATAAAATGGTAATTTTGCCCCAATTTAATCCCTTTTTATTAAATATTAGATAAATTGTATTTATTAATCTTAGATTTGAATTTGATGCTATTTTGATAGAAATATTGCTGATTTTTGCAGGATATTGCAAGGATTTGATTTGAAGGAAAGATAACATTAAATGAGGGAGATATCTACAAGATTTGAAGTTTGATTCAAGAAAATTAATAAAGATTTGAAGAAGATTTGAAGCAATTAATGAAGATATCACTGCCAATCAAACAAGGATTCTGCAGACAACCTTCCCCAAATAAATCAAAGATGCTCCACAAATACAAAGATTTCATCAAGAAAAGGGAAACAAGGAAAGACAAATCAGCCAAAACCAGTCTCGGGGAGAGATCAAATTAAAAAGAGAAAGTTTATTCCCTATTGCCGTTTTTGGATAGATTTCTCCCCAATTTTCTTTGTCTTTCCTTAGCCTATAAATAGGAACCTCTTGCACCAGATCAGGTGTGCACGATTATTGTAATTCAGTGATATTTCAGTGATAATGCACCAGAGCTAACTTTAGAGTAGGAGAGGAGGAGCGCTTCACAAGGATTGAAGATGGTGACAACATCTTCGGTGGTTTGTATGGCTACCATGTGTAGTTAACTCTCCATTAGGATTGAATGTAATCGATTCCATTCTCAAGTGTATGTTGAAATCTATCTATTTATTTATGTAGTTCCCCAGCTATAATGTTGGTAATCTTATTCTGTGCTTGATTCCTAACTTCCGCGCTTGCGCCGGAGTTATAGGCTAGTTTGTAATTAACGTTACGACTAGGATTGAGTTTGGGGGAGCCTAGACATAGGAAACTCAACCTCTGAGTGAATAAGAATACTCGGTTAACCAGTGACTGAAACATGGGTGTTGCTAATGATTGATGGATAGTGTGAGTATCCTAATGAAGGGCATCTAAAGGATAGGCATGGTCTAATGGACCGATAGCAAAGGATTAGTTGATTGTCAATCCAGGAATTGAAACGTAGATGTATCTTGATGAGTGATGGGTAGTGACAGTACTCTAATGAAGGTGCGTATAGAGGATTAGGCCTCGTTTATCAATTAGTTCTTTTACAAACGGAATAAAGAAAGCAAAATAAGCCGAGGGTAAGTTTGTCGCTTGGGAGAACCTGCATGGAATACCTTTGAGTGTGTGAGGCTGTTGGTAACTCGAGGTCTTAGCAATATAGTTTGTCTACAATGTTATAGTTTAAAGCCATAAATAATAGATAGTCTCGACATACATGAGGGGTGCGATGAGATGAAGTTCAATCCTAATCCAAGTAAAGTGTCTCCAACCCTTCCTTTCTAATTCAATTGATTATTAATTTGCTATTTACGTTTTTCACACAACCATATTCTCATAAGCCCGTTTTGTTCTCTTGATAAATAGATCACAACTATACACAGATTGGCCGTTCCATGTGGATACGATAACTCTCTTACTATTGTACTACTGGATTTTTGGTTCGCTTTCCAGAAACCCATTAGTACACACTGCCACTACTATTCTTTCCACAGCCTCTTCAGGCTTAACAATACTCAAATAACTCACACCTCAAGTTTTTCTTACTACAACACCTTCTGCAGAAGCTGTAATCACTTCAGCTCACACCTGAGCTATCAGACCTCTCAAATCACCTTCTCACAAATCTGTCTCAAGAGGTTTTTAACACAGCACCTCCTTGAGAAGTTACGACAAGTGGAGAAGAATGTAAATTAATATAAGGCTCAAAATGAAAGAATTTGGGCACAGTAGAAGCAAAGGAATGAGCCTTCTCTCTCTTGAATACTCTTAGAACTAGAAACTGAATTATCTGAAGAGAGAGAAAAAGTTCCAGAAGATATGAACTGTATAGCAGATTGGTATAGCTTCTTCTGGAGAGAGGTGGTTCCTCAAATATGGGAGAACACCTCCTTTTATAGGAGAGGGAAGCAATTAGCCGTTGGAGAGATTCCTGGGTCTCCAGCTATGTTGATTGAACTGTCCTTATCAATTTACAGTTGTCCCTGGCTGTGTACAGTTGTCTGCAGTTGACTGGTCATATCTTCTTGAGTCTATCTTCTGCAGAATATAATCTTAATTGATTTTGCAGCAGCTTGTCTTGCAGTTATTCTGGAATCTCTTGCTCCATTGTTTCTCATTGCTTTAATTGATTATACATCAGTTATGTTTCTGGAAATGTATGGAACTTAATCTTGATGACTATGCTTCTTCTGCAGACTTCCTGACAATGTTCTTCTGTTTAGCTATTCTGCTTCTTCTGCAGATTGATCATTTTGTTTTCTTTCTTCCTTTTAAAGTGAATCTTCCTTCTAATATGACTCTTTTTCTTCTTTGAGATTTCTGCACATTATTAGCTTCTTCTTGACAACTTTCTTGCTTCTTTTTTGATGTTTGAAGTTGATTCTCAATTTTCATGAGTGATGTCCTTCTTCTGGAGCTTCCCTATTTCTTCTCTATCAAGCACTTAAGTGAAATGATTAGTTCTTCTTTAAATCAGAATTATAGCAAGTGAATTTTGGTGAGTTGTCATTATTAAAACCACTTGGGAGGATTCTTAGACCTTACAACATGGTGTATCCTCAGAAATTGGAAGGAAGTGGAAATGGGAGTGAAAAGATCAGAGTAAAGTCTGAGTTTTAAGAGAAAATGGAAGTTTAAGAGGCGAGGAAAGGTTGAAATGACCTTTCCTCTTTCAAATTTTGAATTTATTGGTGCAGCGCACGTTTGCGCTACACTCTCGCTTAGCGAGGGTGCAACGCGTACTTCATATGAATATGAAGCATGCCGCTGCGCTTCACCAGAGAGTAATTTGATATTTCTGCGCTTTACTTCCGGTTAGCGAGTGTAAAGCGCAGAAAACAGAGAGTAATTTTCAATTCTGCGCTTTACCTGCGCTAAGCAAGGTTGAAGCGTAGAAAACAGAATTGAAATTCTATTTTCTTTTTTCTACTGCTTCCTAACTCCAATTGTTTTTCATCCTTTACTTATTAAATTCAATTCAATTACTAACAGTTTCCTATTATACACAGGCATTGACTCTAAACAAACAAAAATAAAAAAAAATAAAAGAAAATTCAAAAACAAAAAATGTTGGGTTGCCTCCCAGGAAACGCTTGTTTAACGTCTGATAGCTCGACGCCTGGTTACTTAGAAACTTATGGTGGCCTCAATTGGAGGATGATGGTTGACCCTTATCCAGTTCTTCCTTTTAGTTTCCATCCTCCATGCCAATTTCTTATTTTCTCATCATCACTGTCTTCACTGACTTCTTCTTCTGATCTGCCCTTTTTCTCTTTTTAAATCTGAACTCCAACATGCTTTCTGGTTGCTTACCTCTCATTCTTGGTTTCCTCAGAAATCCAGAAACCTTTTTCTTCTTTTGATTAACAATGTCTGGAGCTTCTTTCTTTCTTACCTTTGGCAATTGTGATTTGGATTTATAGATCCCATCAGTAGAATCCATTTTTAATTCTTCCGGAGTCTTTTGTACTTTGGGGATCCCTCTGTCAATGTGAAATACAATGCTCTCATCTTTAGAGCTCAATTGATATTTTCCCCGATCAACATCCACAATTGCCTTGGCAGCTTTCATAAAGGGTCTTCCCAAAATTAAAGGGACATCTGTATCCTCCTATTTTGTTTTTACAATGTAAAAGTCAACAAAATATACAAACTTGTCCACTTTAATCGGTAAATATTCAACCTTCCCATATGGGCTTTGAGTGGACTTATTTGCAAGTTGTAACTTTACGTTGGCAGGCTTGACCTTCAAAATTCTCAGCTTGTTAAAATACGATAGCGGCATCAAGTTGATGCTCGCTCCAAGATCTAATAAAGCATAAGTAGTTGGATGATTACCTATAGAAAGAGGTATAGTGAACTTACATGGGTCAAGTCACTTGCCTGTGGTGTAGACCTATTCTGGTTCGCCTTCTTCTCGTTACACAATCTCTTCTAGCTTCTCTTCTTGTTGAACACTCTCCTTGACAATTTCTTCTTTGGGCACTTGCTCTTCAAATGTGATGCTTTCTTCTACATCACTTTCTTCTGTAATGTTGCCATCAGTAGCAATCAAATTGCAGTGCTCCTTTGGATTTTTCTGAGTGTTTGCTGTAAAGTGGCCTTTCTTGTGTTCTGCCATCTCTGTTGCTAATTGGCCCACTTGATTTTCCAATGCTTTGATTGATGCTTCTGTGTTCTTCTTGAATCCATCAAATCCTTGTATGAGAACATCAATCTTCTCTTCCAATCTGGTCAATCTGTCATATGTTGATGGTTGCTGCTGTTGGTATGGTGTCTGTCTGTTCCCTCCATTCTGCCCCTATCCAGAGTTGTTTTGGTTATTCCTCCATCCTTGTGAGTACTGATTATTATTTTTGGAGAAATTTCCTTGCCTCCCCTGGTTACCCATGAAGTTGACTTGTTCGGCTTGGTTTTCTTGGTAAGAGCATTGACCATTCAGATGGTCACCTCCGCAAAAGTCACAGATCAAAGGTTAGGCTTGAATAGGTTGGGATTGGACAACTTTTAATTGTTTAGGAAGTGCCTTCAACTGTTCTGTGAGTGCCTCTATCTGTCTTTTGATAAGCTTGTTTTCTACTAGAATAGCATCACTAGTGTTGAGTTCCAACACTCCTTTCTTCTGTACTTGAGCCGGTTGTCGTCCACACTGAGCTTGCTGATCATTCTGAGCAAAGTTATCAATGATTGAGATCGCTCGCTCTGCGTCCACGGATAAGATAGTTCCTCCTGCTGCAGCATCTATGAAAGATTTAGAATCAGATCTGAGTCCCTTGCAGAAAATGTTGAGTTGGGCAATGTCATCATAGCCATGATAGGGACATTTGCGCAGCATAGATTTGTATCTTTCCCAAGCTTCACATAATGGTTCATCTGATCCTTGTCTAGATGTGGAGATGTCTGTTTTGGCTTGTATGTGTTTTCCTGGAGGGAAAAATCTTGTCAAAAATTTTTCTTCAATCACATCCCAGCTGTTTAGACTTTGGTTTGGATGCGACTTCAACCACTCCTTAGCTTTTCCTATCAATGAAAAAGGAAACAAGCGTAAGTATACAGATTCTAAATCACCTTCCTCAAAACCCATAGTGCCTATTAATTCATAAAAGTTTGAGAGATGTGTATTTGGATCCTCATGATCCAATCCTGCGAATTGATTGGCACTGATAAGGTTGAGGTGAGCAGCCTTCAACTCCAAGGTCTTTGTAGTTGTGGGTAATAGAATGCTTGAAAAATGGCGAGGTCCTTGATGTGTTACATATTCCCCTAAGGTCCTTCTTCTTGGTATCTGTTCTTCAGCCATATTTTTGGGCTCTGTTGAGACAAGCTCACCTCCAAGAAGTTTTTAATATGACAAACTGACTAAGTTTAAATATATATACATGAGATGCATCTTGTGTTACTAATTGTGTGCTCAAGTGTGGCAGAGACTTTCTGTATCTAGTTACTGCAGGAATACATGCAGTCAGAAAGGATCTTTAGACCACTAAGATAAGCAAAGTCATGAGTAACAGAAACACAAGATCAGAAGCCATAAAAGCTCTACAACAGTTGTGTGTCTCAACGATCAGATGCAAGCTCAAGAAATCAACTTTATATAAATCACAAGTCTTGATCCAGAACCAAGTAGAAAGTGAACTGAACTCATCACTAAGAGACATTCCAAAAGTTTGAGATACAAGCACAACTAAAGATGCAAGCCCATGTTCAGATGTCATCTCATTAGCATGAAGAGATCTCAACAAAAACAAATAGAAGCAATAAATAAGAATAGACTCAAGTTCAGCTTGAGATGCAAGCCATGAACAGATGCTAGTTCAGCTTGAGATGCATCAACGGCTTGAGACGTCGTCTCAAGGTCAGACGCAACAAGATGAGATCTTGTCACAGATGCAAGAAAATTATAACAGACTCTGGACAGAAGCAAAACTGCATGATCAATGACAAAAGACAACAAGTGAGGTCAGCATAAAGTCAAACAAGGACACAAGGACACTGACACAATGACTTAGCCTGAAAAAGTTGTTGTACACCTACTTGGAAAGCTTGTCTTTCTGCTATGTATCTCAACAGTTAGAAACGGCCATATAACGGCTAGTTTTCTAACTGAAGATATAAAAGAGACAAGATCAAACAGTTAGTAGAGAGAGACTGCCTGCATTACTATACAATCATCAAGCATCTTATCACATCTCAACTGACATCTCAAGAGCACATCTCAGCTGTCTTTTGAACAGACTCAACTCATCTTGAGATAAACATCTGTCTCTTCTCATCTCTCTTCTATGCATCACTCTTACATTGTATTTTAAATAGAGAGATTACCTAGCTTACCCATCTCTATATCCATATTGTGTATGTTTGTAAGCTAGACTTATCATAACCTTTCACTGTAATCTGTCTCATCTAAGATAGGAGGGTTCCTAGTCTTAGAGTGAGGTGTTGCGTCCTGAAGAGGCTGTAAGAATACTTGTGGCTCAGCTAAGATAGGAGTGCCTAGGCTTAGTGTGAGTGAGACGTCCTGAAGAGGCTGTAAGAATACTTGTATTGACGGGTTTGTCAATAGTGGAAAATCTCACGTGTTGTGAGGACTGGACGTAGCCCAAGGAGTAGGTGAACCAGGATAAGATCTCTGCCCCCTGTCTCTTACTTTGTCTTCACCGAACTTGTCTTGAATTAACTAAAACAACAAAGCAACAATAGTAATAAATTGAATCAACATTCAAGATAAGATTCTGAACTGTTACAGACATAAGTATCATCACTAAAATTTTATCTTGTCTTAACTGAGACTCCAAGTCAACAGACTTGAGAGCACATCTCAACAATCAATTTTAGTGTGGAATTTGCAGGAACAGATTTGAGAAGTCTCTATTCAACCCCCCTTCTAGAGACCTCCAGTCAACTTCAGGTTCTTCCTCAAATATCCTCCTTCTCCTTCTCATGTTTCTACTTCTATTCTTCCTTGATGTACTTTCTATTTCTGGATCAATGTGTAACTGATTTGGGGACACCTGGCCTCTGAAAAGCATAAACAAAAAAGCTTGAAAATGGTAAGTGTGGAAGGGAATTTAAAAAAAATAAAATAAAAGAAACAGAAAAATTCCTAAAAATTCCTAAAATAAAATTAAAATAAAAATAAAAATCTAATCCTAAGATAAAGTATATACAACTTGATAATTAGACCTTCCAAGTCTATACAAATTGATACACCGTTCCCCGACAACGGCGCCAAAAATACTTGATGAAGTTCTGACAAGCGTACCAAAATTTCAGCAGTATGATAGTAAGTATGAGTTTATCGTATCCACAAGGAACGATTCACTTTGTATTTACTCGCGAACAAATTATCAAGTAGAAAACGGTATTTGAGGGTTTGGTGTGAAGAAAGTGAATTTGCATAAAAGAAAGAGACGATTGAGAGAGGATAAAATACTTTACTTGGATTAGGATTGTACTTCGTATCATCGCACCCCTTCATGTATGTGAATCCCAATATTATTTATGAATATATTTTTATAATATCTTAGTCAAACTATGTTATCCCCTGCCGGTGTCCCATATCACGAGATACTCAAAAGTAATTCATGCGGGTTCTCCCAAGCGACCAATTACCCTGGCTTGATTGCTCTACTTTTCCGTTTGTTTAATACTATCAATTCGCCCTATAGAACTATAGTGTCAGCTATGAAGAGATTGCCTACTTCTTCTTCAATGGTCACTTTCTCCTATAACCCTATAGTAACTACTATGAGTATTTTTACCAATCAGAATTTTAGGTGTCCTATGTCTAGGCTTTCCCAATCTCAGCTATTAATTTTATAGAAACATCTGTCACCTGAATCCTAAAATTAACCTATAACTCCGGCACACGGGCGGAAGTTAAGCATTAAGTAAAGATAAAAATACCGATATTATAAAACAAGGATTTATAAATAAATATGAGAATTCACATACACTTTGGGGATTGAATCAACTACATTCAATCCTATCGAGACGCTTAGCTACGCATGGTAGCCATTACAACCCAATGGAGAAGCTGTCACCTTGCTCCAATCCTAGCTCTGCCTTTGTCGTCTCTCTAATCTCTTTCCTAAATGCTCCTTCGCTAACCTCCTTGACTTCTTTACAAAGGGTCCTATTTATAGACTGAGGAAAACTATCTTAAATCTGGAAGAAATCTGATCTGAAAATAGATCTAAAACTAATCCACGCAGCTGCGCTTCATCTGCGCTCAGTGCATCTGAAGCGTGAATTCTATAATGCTGCGCTCCACCCTACGCTTAGCGCAGGTGAAGCGTGGAGCGCGTAACTGCTTCTTCTGTTTCCTCTTTTAACAACTTGATTTCTTCCTGATCTTATCTTTGTGTGCTTGCCTTTCCTTGTTTCCCTCTTTTTGAATTGATTCTGTATTTATCTTGCTTTTGAATTCAAATTGGGAAGTTATCTGCCGAATCCTTGTTTAAATGGCAGCTGATCTTATCTTTATTTGCTCTGATTTAAACTTCAAATCTGCAGATCCTATCCTCAAATGATGCTATTTTCTCTCCTTATTTAAATCTCTTCATAAATCTACAAAATAAACAGATTTTATATTAAAATAGCATCAAATTCAAATTCAAATCAAATAAACACAATTATTACAATTATTACTAAAAAGGGATTATTTTGGGGCATAAATTACTATTTTAACCTTGATAAGTGTAGTAAAAATACAAGAATTTATCATATAATTCGCACTTATCAATTATCTGATCAGATAGTGGAAAATCCTTAGCTGATTTGCTTTGGGACTGGACGTAGCTCACAGTGGTGGTGGGTGAACCAGTATAAATCTTTGGCTAAGTTCTCTCATCCCTAAACTCCATTTAAATTCAGTGTATACTAACATGGAGGGCTCTGAAATTACTTTTTATAACATTGAGCTGTAAAACAAGTTTTCTGAACTGTTTTATTGAACTTGTTGAAGTTGTTTCAACAAGTACGAAGATTCCAGTTTCAGCAAGTTATCAAAGTATTTCTTTTAAACGTTGTTACTTGTGAAAGAGTTTCCAAAAACTGCTAACGTTTTATAAAACACTATTCAACCCCCCTTATATTGTTTCCTGTGTGTTCTATAAGATAAATCAGATATAAAGGCATACTAAAATCTGAGTCATGCAGAGACTAACCTGAGTTATGTTGAGACAAATCTGAGTTATGTAGAGACAGATCTGAGTTATGCAGAGACTGGTCTGAGTTATGCAGAGACCGATTTTAGTTATGCAGAGACCAATCTGAGTTATGTTGAGACTGATATAGTTATGCAGAGACTGATCTTAGTTATGCAGAGACTGATAATGAGAGATAGAGAGAGAATATACTCAGATTTATACTGGTTCACCCACAACCTTGGCCTACGTCTAGTCCTACAACCTTGTGAGATTTTCCACTATGACAACCTTGTCAAATACAAGTATTCTTTCTTGCCTCTTCAGGCGCACACTTACTCACACTAAGCTCAGGAACCTCCTGACTTAGCTGAGATTCAAGTATTCTTTTCCCTGCCTCTTTAGGCTCACAGTCACTCACACTTAGCTCAGGCACCTCCTGACTTAGCTGAGACTCGGTGAGATGAGATTGATTTGGTATAGCTTAGACTACGTACAAAGTACGGATACACAGTGAGCTTAGCTAGATGATGGGTAGCTCTCTAAATCACTCAAAGAGTGTATATAAACCATTACAAAACAAGAGCTAAACCTACTACATGATATTAGCTAAGATAGCATAGGTAGGTAAGTTGTGATTCACTTACGACTTGGATTTTTCAGCTTGTGCAACAATGTCTCACCATCTTTAGCATTAATGAGACATCCTTTTATAGTCTTCAAAAAACTAGTCTTTGCACTAGCCATTACAGGTCAGAGAGAGTTGTACTTTCCTGTGCTGTAGTGGTTCAGCGTGTTAGCGCAGAGCTTCAGCGTGTCAGTGTGTCAGCGTACTTGCATTGACTTGCTCCTGGTTCTGAGTCTCAGTCTGAGTCTTAGTCTTAGTTAGTGAGTCTGAGTCTGAGTCTCACCTATGAGTCTGAGCTTGGTCAATCTTAGCTTGACTCTTGCTTTGTCTTGTGCTCAGCTTCATACTTCAAAGTGCTTATTTTCCATGCTTAGACTGAGTCTGATCTTGCAATCTGAGTCTGGGTATGTCTTAGTCTGACCTTGCAATCTGAGTCTGAGTCTGTCTCAATCTGACCTTGCAATCTGAGTCTGAGTCTTTCTCAATCTAACCTTGCAATCTGAGTTGGTTGAGTCTTGTTTCTTTCTTTCCTTTTGATTGTACTCTTATGTAAATCTTGAATCCACAAGCAAGGTAGCAGTTTCAAACCATAGAGACAATCTTTATGTTGAATCAACGCATATTTATTCATTGTAGGATGCTTAGACTCAGTTTGATGATTGGCGTTTCTAACAAAGACCCTTTCTAACTATAGCTAAGACTACATTATGATGTGCACCACACTGAGCTCAAGCTATCTTCAGATTCAACCATTTTGAGCTTCTAAAAGCTTTCTGATAAAGAATCTGTCTAAGGATTTTTTGTGAAATTATCTTCAGCATATAGAACATTCTAAGCTTTTCCCATTCTCCATAATAATTCTGAAGTCTGATGCTTCTTAATATTAGGATTCTGATCTTTCTGAGTCTCAGGAAAGGCTTGTATTATTTGCTCAATCTCAATCTGACCTTTATCATCATTTTCAGTCTGAGGATTCCTACCATTCTAGTCTGAGGTTGCCTCATAAGATTCCTGTCTTTCTCTGATCTCACATATAAAACATCAGTAACTTTAAGAACAGAAAAAGTGAAGTTTGATCAAAAGGTTTGTTGTCATTAAAACCAAATCTCAGAGGGTTTTGCGCTAACACTTCTCAAGAACTTTCTTGCTCTCTATGATCTTTTGTACAACTTTCTTTTTCAAAAATGTATTTCTCCGTTTTGGTAATGACTTTGAAGTTTAAGCTAGTGCAGATAATTCCTTTAAGGCTTTAAGTATAAACTGTTTCTTCTGAGCATATATATTGGTTGCAAGAGTCTTTCCTCTGATGCCTTATCTGATTGCTTCTTCTCAATAGATTTCCTTTGATGAATTATAAGTCTGTTTCTATTCTTTCTCAAGATAAACTCACTTGAAACATTAATATGCACTTATTCAAAATTATTTTAAGCATATTTTGAGAGTTTATCATTTTGAAAACATCTTAATAGGATTCTTGAACCTTACAAGTAATACAAATTTGCTTAACTAAATTCAACGCTTAATTAAACATAATCTGAGTGTTTACATACATAACCATAACATTGATATTACAATAGATGTGTCTTATCAGGCGGAAACAACATGAAAAACACATGTACTAAATATCCATACAAAAGAATATACATCCAAGGTCCACAACAGGGGTGAGACTAATGCCTCAGTGAGTAAAGCTTAAACATACATGTGTTGGGTCCAAGCAGATGAGATGAAACAGTTTAACCATGCTCTGCACTATATATATGTACATGTAAACATTAAGTAATGATATTTAAAACATAACTTGACATGAACTGCTAACCCAACAAGGGTCTTATCACTTTCCTGAAGCTAAACCCAAGCTCAAACTACAAGGGATATCTCCTTTGGGGACATATAGTCGCTGCTATTACCTGAAGGCCGAAGCCACGTTTTAAAACAATTAACCTAATTGTTCTAGACCCGTGATGGCCGAATCCTACATGATTTTCTTCTTACTTGAGTTACTTGATAACACAAATACATGAGTGATGGGATTTAGGCAAGCGTACCAAAATTCCAGCAGTATAATAGTAAGTAAAGAGTATCGTATCCACAGGGAACGATTCAACTCGTAATGATTAGTGATCAGACTATCAAGTAAGAAACGATATTTGATATTTGTATTGCGGAAATTAAATGCATAAAAGGAAATATGAAGATTAGAGTAGAGTAAGATAGCGTTACTTGGATCAAGATTGAATTTCATATCATCGCAACCCTTTTATATGTGAACCTCAAGATTATTTATGAATATATTTCCATGATACCCTAGCCAAACTATATTATTTTACCCCGAGTTACCAGTAGTAAAATACTCGAAGATAATCCATGCGGGTTCTCCCAGGAGACAAATTACCTCGGCTTGATTGCTCTATTTTTCAATTCGTTAACACTATCAGTTCATCCTATATTCCTATAGCGACTACTATGAGTACTTTTACCAATCAGAGTTCAAGTTTCCTACCTATCGGTTCCCCCAAACTCGTTGTTGAATTCACAAAATCATT
Source organism: Sesbania bispinosa (assembly GCA_026901365.1). Lineage (NCBI taxonomy): Eukaryota > Viridiplantae > Streptophyta > Magnoliopsida > Fabales > Fabaceae > Sesbania > Sesbania bispinosa. Next base: position 619,830 of record QLOH01000202.1, read on the forward strand.
TTCCAATGTATTTTATAAAAGCAACCTATAACTCCGGCATGTAACATCCCAAATTTTATTAAATAAAATAATAATTAAATTAAATAAATAAGTATAGGAAATAATTAATTAAATAGATGAATAAATAATAGGATTAATATTGTTATTAGTTTTATCCATAAAGCTAGTTTAAATTTAAAACGAAGATAAGGGGGTTGAGAGTGGGCCCAAGCCCAATTAGGCATTCTAGTAAGGAGGGGTTATTAGTTCACCCTAATCCTTATTCGTATAATCATCAGAGAGCAAACGCTAAGGAGGGGAGAAACCGAGTCTCAAGAGGGGATTGCTGCAGAGTGAGCATCAAGAACCAAGAAAGGGATTTCCTTGTTGTTAATCGATCTTCGCTTAAGGTACGGTGGGGGAGAGGGTGCTGCTTGTATATGCATGTAGGGGTGCTTGGGTAGTAATCTAAGGGTATGAATTCGTAATGATATATATTATAACTAAGAATGAATGATATAAACTGTTGATTTATGATTGATTGGATGAATCTTGATGATTTATTGGGTGAAATTAAAGAGGATATTGAGAATAATGAAAAGGGAAAATTAGGGATTTGAGGATTTGGGGTTTTGATGGATTGGTTGTATAATCTGTGAAAAGATTGTTGTTTTACTGAGTTTTGATGATATAAACGCATAAGAATGATTATTTAACAAAGATGATTGATTAGGGATTGAAAAGAGAGGTTTAGAGATGATAAAAATCGTGAGAACGGCGATCTGCGTCGCGGGTAATCGATTACCAGGTGTGGTAATCGATTACCAGGGTGTTCTGGATAGTCCAGAAGTGTTGTTTGTTCACTGGTAATCGATTACAGGATGGTGGTAATCGATTACCAGAGAGATTGCTTGCAGGTAATCGATTACAGGGATGCTGTAATCGATTACCAATGTGTTTGGTTGCAGGTAATCGATTACCAGGTGGTTGTAATCGATTACCAGAGACCTTGTTTGCAGGTAATCGATTACTAGAGGTTGGTTATCGATTACTAGGGTGGATTTTGAGATCCTGAATGCTTAATGATAATTGATGTTGTGTGATGATGCTTTATATTGATTATGGTGTTAATGATTGATGGTGTTTGATGATGTTTTGGTGTGCATAATATACAATGTGATTTATGATGATTGTGTTAATGATGATAGTGTATATCACTTTATGATGATGGTGATTGATGTTATTTATAATGATAATGAGATTTGGTGATATTTATGATGATTTTGATGATGATGATTGGTGAATATGTATGATAATACATGATGATGGTGATTGATGTTATTTATAATGATAATGAGATTTGGTGATATTTATGATGATTTTGATGATGATGATTGGTGAATATGTATGATAATACATGATGATGATGTTGGTGTTGTACTTGAGTCTAACTCGGGGAGGTGAATATGGTACCTGAGTATAACTCGGGGAGGTGATAATGTGATGATGATTTAATTAACCTAATGATGTAAATGGTGTTTGAATATATATGATGTGGTACTTGAGGTACAAAAGCCTAGTGAGAGGCGAGTGTAACTCAGGGAGGTGATTGTACCCGAGGTGCGCAACGCCCAGTGAGGGGTAGAGTGTACTCGGGGAGGTGATTGTACTCGAGATGCACAATGCCCAGTGAGGGGTAGAGTGTACTCGGGGAGGTGATTGTACTCGAGATGCATAAGCCTAGTGAGAGGCGAGTGTACTCGGGGAGGTGATTGTACTTGAGGTACACAAGCCTAGTGAGAGGCGAGTGTAACTCAGGGAGGTGATTGTACTTGAGGTACACAAGCCTAGTGAGAGGCGAGTATAACTCAGGGAGGTGATTGTACTCGAGGTGCACAATGCCCAGTGAGGGGTAGAGTGTACTCGGGGAGGTGATTGTACTCGAGATGCACAGGCCTAGTGAGAGGCGAGTGTACTCGGGGAGGTGATTGTACTTGAGATGCATAAGCCTAGTGAGAGGCAAGTGTAGCTCAGGGAGGTGAATATTGTACCTGAGTCCAACTCGGGGAGGTGTTTATGGTACCTGAGTGTGACTCAGGGAGGTGAGTATTGATTATGTTATTGATTATAGTACCTGAGTATAACTCGGGGAGGTGAGTAATGATTGTGAATATGTTGATGATTGTACCTGAGTATCACTCAGGGAGGTGAATGATGATATTGATGATAATGATGAGTATGATGATAATGATGAATATGATGATATTGATGATAATGATGAGTGTAATGGTAATGATGAATATGATGATATTGATGATAATGATGAGTATGATGATAATGATGATTGTAGTGATATTGATGATGTTGTTGGTGTGTATGATGATGGTGACGATGTTTTATATTTTATGATAGAATGAGTTATATATGATGATGTTGTTTACATGAGTGTGAGGATAGGGTAGTCTCCTATGTGTATGTATGAGTAGTATTCTTTTCCTCACCGTTACACTGTGGCTATTTTACAGGTGATGATGATGACACATTTAGTGTCAAGTGTTGAGTAAAGGGAGTATTGCTCTGGTACATGTGACATCAGGGCACATCATTGGGGGTTCTTCAATTATGTTTTTAGTTAGGAAGAATTATATGAACTTTTCTTAATTGCCTTGCATGACAAGTAGAATGTTTTGTTATTTCTATTTTGGGAGATTCCGCTGCTTAAGTGTTTTGAAAACAGTCGATTGCTATTTCCACTTTAAATTATTTTACTTTGAGGTAAATGACATTTTATACAATGAGAATTGTGAACCTTTTTACCCAGTGTGGGATGTCATCTTTATATATTTCAAATTATTTAATGTATAAGAGTATGGGGTAGAAGGGTGTCACACGACACACAGGCGGAAGCTACGCATTAAGCAAAGTATAAAAGTACTGATATCATAGAATAGGGATTCATAAACAATAAAGAGAACTCACATACAGTTGGGGATTGAATCAACTACATTCAATCCTATTGGAGAGTTTAGCTATGCATGGTAGCCATTACAGACCAATGAAGAAACTGTCACACTTTTCTTCAATCCTAGCGTTGCTATCTCGACAGCCCTTCAGGGTTTCCTCTGGAACTTTGAGCCCTAAACTCTCACTCTTCAAAAGCTCCTATGATCTTTGCAAAAGGTCCTATTTATAGATGAAGGAAGGATATATGAAATCTGAAAGGAATCTGTTTTGAAATTACAATTGAAAACAAATTCGTGTAGTAGTGCTTCACTTTCGCTCAGCGCAAGTGAAGCGTGGATTACAGAATGTTGCGCTCCAACCTTTAGCGCAGGTGGAGCGTGGAACATGTTCCAGATTTCTCTGTTTCCTCTTTTAACAGCTTGATTTCTTCCTAATCTTATCCTTGTGTGCTTGGCTTTCCTTGATTCCCTATTTTTGGATTGATTCTGTGTTTATCTTGACTTTGAATTTAAATTGGAGAAGTTATCCGCAGAATCCTTGTTTAAATGGTTGTTGATCTTATCTTTATTTGCTCTCATTTAAACTTCAAATCTGCAGATCCTATCCTCAAATAATGCTACCTTCTTTTCCCATTTAAATCTCTCTCATAAATCTGCAAAATCAACATATTTTCTATTAAAATAGAATCAAATTTAAATTCAAATTAAATAAACACAATTATTACAATTATTAATAAAAAGGGATTATTTTTGGGGAGTAAATTACTATTTTACCCTTGACAAGTGCAGTAAAAATATAAGAATAAATCATATAATTGGCACTTATCAAATACCCCCCAACTTAACTTCTTGTTTGTCCTCAAGCAAGAGACATTTCTGCAATCAAGAATGGATTCAATCCCCCTTGTTTACAATTCTCAGAAATAAGGACAAATTTTCATCATCTCTTTATTAGGCAGAAGTCACTTTCCAAATATCAGAAAAAAATCAGAATTAAGAGATGTTACCAATACTCAATCAGAACAGGATACAATAATTCAGTTAAACATTCTCAGAAATAACAATTAAAGCAATAAATGATAAACCAAGGAATTCTCTCATGCTTACGGGTAAGTGTTTCCCTCTATTTTTCCACCACAGTTGAACAACTAGAATTGATAGTCGTTTCTAGTTTCTAAACATGCACATGGTTAATATGGATCAAAAGGTCTTTTCTTGGTTGTAATGAGGCTGAGTTATCAAGAAATCATGGTTTTTCTAGATAAGCAAAGAACACTTAGAATAGAGAGCATCTTTTGATTTTTCTTGAACTTGGAACTTCTCTCCATTCTCCATCTCATTTTTTATTTGTCTTATTTTAGCTGGCCTCTTTCTTTGTTTGAAGATGCACTTCCCCCAACTTATTTAATTGATACACTTTTTCTTTTGATTTTTGAGGGAGTGATCTTATTTTGCTTTCTTGTGCCTGCTCTTTGTGTTTCTTGATTTTCAAATCATCAACCTGTTCTTCCCATTATATCAAGTTGCACCTCGCTCTCTATCCCTATAGGAACACAGGGAAACACTAGAAGGGGGGTTGAATAGTGTTTCTGAATATTTTAGAAAGATTTTCGCAAACAGGTTCTCAAAGCAAAGTTTCAGATAGGCTCTTGGAGGGTTGTCTGAAGCTTTTCAGACGGCTTGTAAAAATGATTTTAAAAGATGTTTTGCCTTTTAAAATATTAGATAACTTACTCAGACCCTTTGATTAGTTTAAAACTGAATTTACAAGAGATAAGGATAAGAAGATTTAGCCACAGAATTTATCCTGGTTCACTCATTACCACTTGTGAGCTACGTCCAGTCCCAATGCCAACTAGCAATTGGATTTTCTCTTAATCTCTCAAGATTACAAGTATTCTTTTACAGTCAAGCCTCTTCAGGCTCTACAACCAAGTATTCTTTTTCAGACAAGCCTCTCCAGGCTCAACAACCAAGTATTCTTTTTCAGACAAGCCTCTCCAGGCTCAACAACAAATACAGAGAAAGGAAAATGCTTAAGCTCACAAACTATATCAGTTTTGAGACTTAAACAATTACAGATGTACAAAGATTACTGAGGTATGCTCAGGATAATACAATATGTGTGTACAAAGATGATAAATTCTATCAGAGTGTTGCAGCTAAAAACTTGCAGAGTTTTTGTTCTTTTTCAAATTCTTCTATCTGTGAGTTCTTCAAGGTTGGGGGTATTTATACCCAAATGATTGGACCCTTGAAGAAAATCATTGCTTGTGAAAACCATGATAACCGTTGTGAGACAGCCTGCTGCAGTACAAAATATTCTCTGACATATTCTGATATTCCCTGACAATCCTGACATTCTCTGACACGTTACAAGGTTTGCTCCTGCCAAAAAGGTGTTTTTTGTTGCTGTTGCAATTGCTGCGTAGCAGAGGACGTGTTGTGGCAGAGAACGTGCTTAAAATGCAAAACAGGGTGCCAGCTGTTGTAGCAGAGAACGTGCGTGAAACAAAAAGTTACAGATGGGTTTTCACAACTTCAGACAAGAGATGCCATGTCATCAAGAGACTTCAGACAACCTTGATGTATCAGACGGGTTGAACTTCTTCAGACAGCTTCTGCTTCTTCAGACAGTTTCAACACTTAGTCTTTTTAATTATGCTTTTGATGGCTCTTGCTGAAATCATAGATAAGAGATTGAGTTAAGTATGTATCTATGATAAATATTTTAAGTTAAATTTGTTAACCATTAAAACTTGGGAATATTTCTGTCTTTAAAACATCATAAACCTCTTTATGATATTTTTGAGACTCAACATTCTCCCCCTTTTTAATGATGACAAATTTTCTTAAAATATACAAATCTGTAATAAGATTAAGAGATAGAAACAGCTCCCCCTGAGATACACATATCCCTTAACAGATTCTGTTCAAGGTATATGTTACTTAAAAAGCTTAGAGCTTGTGGACTATACTCCCCCTGAGTCCTGTAATCACTCCAGATTTTGTTAGTTTTAATACTCCCCCTTTTGTCATCAACCAAAAGGGAAAATCAGAGCAAAAACAGTAACAGTGGAATACATATATCAGACATAATCAAAAAGCAAAGAGCATGCACTCAAAATATGATATAAAACACTGATTGTATTTCATGGATATATATATATATATAAAACTGACAATCAGTCACTTGCCAAAAGAAATGAAAATAAACATCAGACAATGACAAGGCAGCTTAATCCTTTTTCTTCAGCAAGGCTTCAGACAGAAAAGAAATCAATTCTTTCTTGGCCTTGTTTATGGCTGCTTCCACTGATAACTTTAGCTCTTGTTGCCTAGATCTGATAAGCTGCTGTTCATGAAGAATCTGCTCTTGACTGGAAATCAGATGCTTGGACTTTTCCTCTTGTGCTGCATACTTCTTCTCAAGATCCTTGACCTTGGTCTTCAGCTTGAAGTTCTCCTCAGTCAAGTCTTGCTCAGATTCAAATAGAATGATTTGAATGTAAGGGCAAACGAATCTTAGAACTCCAAAGCCTGGTCTCAAACCATACACAGAGGGTTGAAAAACTAGCCAAAAGAAAGTGCCAACAAATTTCACCAAAACCCAATCTTTATTGAAGGAGTCAGCAGGTGGGGGAAAGTAATCATTCAGATAATGGTACTGGACATTTGTAGATTTGCCAAGTCCCACTTCTGATTCAGCATTTGGACCAGATGATCGAGAAGAAGATCCAGCATCTTCTCTGATCTTCCAGTAAGAAGCCCACATCCAATCTTGCAACAAGTGGTTCAAGCCTCCTCCCTGAGAGTTGATAAAATCTGGTAAAGCATCCCACTCTGATGTAGTCATAGCTTCAGACAGGGGTGCTAATACTGAGTAGACTTTAGCTCCTTTGTACTTTTCATCCTTGCCTTCCTTCAAGGGATACCTAGGAACAATTCTATCAGGCTTCACCAAGATTTTGGTTGAGGGCCTGATGGAACATGTTCTAGGGGGCCTATAGCCCATCATCCCAACTCCCTTTTCCAGATCTCTCTGAAACAGTTCAGACTCTGTGTTGAGCTGTCTCACAAGATACCATTCTTCATTGCTCAGCCTCCATGACTCTTCAGAAAATGGGTTGATAGGTTCCCATATATGTGAAGGAGGGACAACACCCTTCCTGATCTTCTCTAAGCCACCTGATTCAGCATTAAACTTTGATCTCTCTTCAGCCACAGTTGTTCTAATGAGACCATGGTGTAGAGAAATAGCAGGTGCTGATCTGAAGTGCTGTAACTCTTCAGACAAGTTGCCAAACTTGGGCAATGGACAAGGATCAATGGAAAGAAAAGACAACTGAAGAACATTTGTAAGGTTTTGCTCTTCTTCATGGGAAAGCTCTTATTGCAAAGAAGGTGGAGGAGATGAAGGTGGTAAAGGTGTATGAGGTGGGGATGTTAAAGGTAAGGGTATAAGGGATGGAATTGATGGTTGAGGTTGAGGGAGTGAGAGTACAGATGATTGGATAGTTTTAGGTGATGAGGGAACTGATGGTGATGGTGATGGTTCAAGAGGTTGGTTTTCTTGAGGTGAGGGGGGATCAGACAACTGATTGTCTGATGGTATGACTGGTGATGGTGCAGAGGGTTCAGAAGAGATGGATGGTTCAGATGCTATGGTTTCTGTTTGTAAAGGTGGTGATGGTTCTGAGGGAGGTGGAGATGGTTGTTTTTCTGGTGAGATAGGTTTAGGTGAAGATTGAGGTGAAGGTTGAGGTGATTGCTTTTCTGGTGATGATGGAGGTGAGGGTGTAACATTGTCAAACCTCACTCTGATCCTTTTGTAGGGGGACTTTGGTGTCTCAGCTACTTCTGTTTCCTTTTCCTTAGCCTCTTTTTCAGCCTTCTCTCTTTCAGCTTGTTTTTCTGCCCTTCTTCTTTTGAAATACTCTTGGGCCTTGATGTAGTTTTGGTACTTTCCTGCTTCATCTTCTTCCTCAAGTTGAGATGCAGTACTCCTTGTCATCCTAGGCTCAATGACAGATTCAAACAGCTTGCTCTTGGTTCTTCTCCTCTGTTTACCACTGAATCTCTTCCTTTTCCTTGAAACTTCAGACCTAGTTTCCTCCTTATCATCTTCAGCATAGGCCAACTGAGATGCAATAGGAAGAGCTCTATCGGTTCTCTCTTGCTCTTCTTTCTTCTCCAACTCCTCTTGCTCTAAAGCAGTAGCCAAGGCTGCCACCTGAATAAGTTCAGGATCAGATGGGCATGCAGCTAAGGGTTCTGCTGCAACTGCATCAGTTGCCACTGCTTCTCCAGCCTGTCCTTCCATTTCAGAAGTAGGCTGTGGAGTTTGTACAGGTTCAGACAGCTGACCCACAATTTCAGACAACCTTTGAGAAGGTTTCTGAACAGGTTCAGACTCCTGAGTCTGCACAGATACAGAGGCTACCTTAGCAGAGCTCCTTACAGGAAGCTTTTTCAACTTGGATTGAGGAGAGGGCTTGGAGGGCTTGAACTCATGTCTTCTAATATCACTCATGAGCTCCTTCTCCAAAATCTGCATGGTTGTATCTCTTCTCTGAGCTTTTTCCATCAACAAGCTTTCCTTCATGGTAGGTGAAGGAGGTTTTGGAGTTAGCTTCACTTTCATGCTCTTGAGGTTTGATTCACCAAACACAGGTAGTGAATGATGATCAATAAGTCTCTCAATGGGGACTTTGAAGTGCAGCAACACCTTAGTGATGATGGTGTTGTGAGGGAAGCTCCCAGCAGAGTCTCTAAGACGCTTCTGCAAATGGTACATGATGATGTTGGGAAGGTTGACCTTTTTCTTCTGCAAAAGATGGATGAGGCAGAACCTTTCTAATTCAGACACATGATTTCTGCTACTTGTTAGAACCACATGCAACACTAGAAGGGGGGGTTGAATAGTGTTTTAGACATTTTAAGACAATTTTGGAAATCTTTAAAATAAACAATCACGTTAAGTGATCATTGTACAAAACCAATCTTAAGATCAGAGTTATTTTAAATACATGCGGAATATATGAAAGATTTAGATTAAAAACTTTCTCTTACACTTAAGATTGTTTTGATTTTAAACAAACTTCTCTTAGTGTCTTCTGAAGAATATTACTAAGAGTACTTTCAGAACTGTTTCTGAAATACTTTAGATGATCAGAGACCATCTATATCATGTGTCTGAACTGAGTTCCTGTTGGGCTCACATCAGACAGATATTTCAGACATCCCTTTGAATATATTCTTCTATAATACTTCAACCTACACTAGAGACGTTTTAATGTTATGTTTATATGAAAACTTGTTTTATTGAAATCGTTGTGTTAAGATTATTATGAAAGACACTTTTCAATCCCCATCGTAAATGTAAAGACTGTAAATAAAAGAGATTAAGGGAAAGAAAACTTAGACACAGAATTTATCCTAGTTCACCCACAAACCCCGTGAGCTACATCCAGTCCTAGTGGCAAACCACCACTAGCCTTTAATCACAACAACAATAACAACAACACATATGTGCCACTCCGAATCCCCCAGACCCTTGCAGCCACATATGTGTTCCACTATCTGAAACCACAGATACACATGTTAACCTCTCCAGGCCAACACAACAAGTATTCTTTTCTATCAAGCCTCTCCAGGCTCTACCACGAGTATTCTTTCTTCTACCAAGCCTCTCCAGGCTCTCAGACACTTAACTAAGTGTTGAGTATTACTACTCAATCTAAGCTAGATGTTCGCTAGAACCTCTCAACTCAGATTCTTCTTGTACATAGAGATTACTGAGTACATACTCAGGATACAATCATTACAAACTAAATACAAGGATAGACAGTGAACAAGTGTTTGAATTTAAGTACAATCCCTGTCTTTTCTATGAGGAATACATCCTCTGAGAGTAGGCTAACTAAGATATGAAATTAAGCTCCAGCCTTATTCTCCAACCATTGGTTTCCATGGGCTACATTCTCACCCGTATCATTGGAATACCAAGGTATCTTCAAAGCTTCAAACCGTACCCGGTTTGATAGTCATTTGTACAGCATGATTGCCTTCCTGACAACCAACTCACTTGATCAACAGACCAACTGTACAATCTAACTAACTGACCAGCTGATCAGTAGCCTGATTGAGAATTAACTCTCTGATCAATTGTTGTTGACTTTTTCATGATGTATTTAAGCTCGAGTAAACTCTTGTTAACTGTAAGACACTCAGCCTAGTTAACAATTTTCATCCTGATTGATTTCAAGAACCTTCTTGAAAAACAATCCTAATTGATCAAATTTGGTTGCAACAGCAAATGCATGGTTGTTTCCAACAACCTGATTGATCTTCCACCCAACCAGCTTGGTTGTGCACTGCAACAACATCTTCAACTTCTTTCTTGAGGCTATTTATATGTTCTTCTTGAATATAGCCGTTGAAGATAATTCATAATACCGTTGAGCTTCTGATGATGTGGCTCATATAGCCGTTGTGTAATAGCTTCTCAAACGGTTGCTTCTCCTTAAGCATATTGAGTGTTCAGAATACTCCCGTTCTGACACTTCTGTTGATGAGCTCTGTTTTGAGAGATGTGATGATTATGTGTATTCTCTCTCTTGAATTCTTCTGCTTTCTTGCATCTGTTTTATCCATCTTGCATCTGCTTGCTCCAGCTTGCATTATCTTGCATCTGCTTGCATTTGCCTTTATCTGTTTTGTCCATCTTGCATCTGCTTTCTTCAGATTTCCTCTGATTTTCTTGAGAGTATGTATCCGTTGAATTTGTCCTTTTTGCTTATTCTGCATATACTCCTTTTTCATTTGCTCCTGACACCATTACTTCTTTGAATGAGATGTCTTGACCAATAGTCGTTGTTTGCAGATTCCTCTTTTGAGATTTAGATAAAGATGTTGAATACATTTTATTCAAACATCTTCCTTGTTGCTTTTGCTTAGTCTCCTGAGCTTTTCTTCTGCTTTGTTCCAGATTGCACCAATGAAGAAATGTCTCGTTGAAATACTATCGTTTAGAGACAGCAAATAGTCTTCTTTTAATTTGTTGTGAGACACGCTTCTTGAAAGTTCTGACATAGTACAACGTTGGTCCTGCTGTAAAGCTGCTACTGTTGTTGCTGCGAATGCTGCGTTGCAGAGATTTCCTCAGTGGTGTATGAAGTTCAAATGCACCGGGAAAGGTCTCTGTGATTGTTGCCATAAATGTGTTCCAAAACGTACTAGCAGCAGAGACTCAGAAAAGTCTTCACGCAAGGTTTCAGCAAAGATGCCACGTCATTACTAAAGCTTCAGACAGCTTCCAAACTTCAGACGGGTTCCAGTCTTCAGACAGGTTCGAGTCTTCAGACGGGTTCGAGTCTTCAGACGGGCTTGGCTCCTCAGACGGCTTCAACACTTAAGACAGGTTGATGTCTTCCGACAGCTCAAGTCTTTCAGACAGCTTCAATACTTCAAACGGGTTGCGTCCTTCAGACAACTTCAATTCTTCATACTGGTTGATACTTCAGAAGCCTTCTTCCTTATGATAATAGAATTGTAGCTTCATTCTTCTTTGTATCTTCTTCTTCTTGTATCTTCTTCTTCTTTTTCTTCTTGTACTCATTTCTTCAATTCATTGTTGTTCTTCAGACAGATGTATATTTGAATCTGTACTTCTTCATATCTTTTGCCTTCAGTTCTCCAGATAGTCTTCTAAGTCTTCAATTCTTCAGATAGTCTTCTAAGTCTTCAATTCTTCAGATAGTCTTCTAGTCTTCAATTCTTCAGATAGTCTTCAGGTCTTCACTTCTTCAGACAGTCTTCAAGTCTTCACTTCTATTCTTCAGTTGCTTCAACTCTGTTAAGGATTAATCTTCTTCAGATTCTGCACTCTTGTTCTTCTGATTCTGATCTTCTGATTCTGATTCTGCTCACAAAATCTTCTTCTTCTTCTAAAGAGTATTCCATCCTGAAACATAATTAACAAACAAATACCTTTCTTAGTAGAACCTGTTTATATAATCTAATTGGTTCTTTATATAATATTATTTGTTCTTTATATAATCTTATTTGTTAATCATTAAAACTAACGGATGTTAAGTCTTATAATCATGTTTAATTACTTAAACAGATTTATAGACTTCACACTACTTTTTTTAGGGATTACAGAGTTCCCTAGAATAGCATGCAAAACCCTAGCTTTGTCTGACATAAATATGGCATCCAAGCTCTTTGGTTTGGAAGTGCCATAGAGAAACTCAGTGAACTTCTGCTGTCCACCATTTCTTGATTCCCAACCAGAAGAAAAGGTATCTCCTTCAGCTTTAACATCAAGAATGTGAGCAAGTATAGCTTCATCAACAAAGACAGGGACACCACGTACCGTAGCCCTGATGCTGGAGTAGGAACCTTCCATATTAGGGATACCTCTAGCTGTAGCCCAGAAATCCAGCACACTCTGTTGATGCCATTTTGTTCTGTTGTTGTTAAAATACTGAGTCCATCCAGCTGCATTGAACTCTGGATATAAATCCATTCCCAGAGCTTCAAGATCCTCAAGATGAACACCCTTGGTCTTCACAATGTTGTCCCCAACAGATTTCTTTGGTGCCATTGTTGAAGGTTTGAAGAAACTTGAGAGAAAGGTTGCTTGAAGACGAAGAGAATCAAGGGTTCTGTGAGCAGAGAAGGTGGTAAAACTATTCTGACCCATTACCTTCTGTATATATAGACCTCTGAAGCAATTATGGCACGTACTGGCTACGCAGTCATAGGGAAACAGGCGAAGTGGAAGAGACAAAATAAATGAAACTAAACTGTCCCTTATTGCAACGTCATTTGTTCATTTTAGACAAGTGATAGATTTCAGACATCCATATAAATTTCAGACGACCCAAAATTTCAGACAAGTCACTTGTTTCAGACAAGCTGAAATTTCAGACACATCAATTTTCATACACAATCAAAATGCATGAATGTTCAATTTATCTCTGATGAACTTAAATCTATCTTCAGTTAGAGGTTTTGTGAATATATCAGCCCATTGATGCTCTGTATCAATAAACTGAATATTAAAAACACCTTTCTGAACATAGTCTCTAATAAAATGATGTTTGATTTCTATATGCTTAGCCCTAGAATGTTGAATGGGATTCTTAGATAGATTAATAGCACTAGTATTATCACACAACACAGGTATAATAGATATTGAAATATTAAAATCTTCAAGCTGATACTTCACCCATAGCAGTTGTGAACAACAACTGGCTGCTGAGATGTATTCTGGTTCTGCTGTAGATAATGCAATTGTGCTTTGCCTTTTGCTAGACCAGCTAATCATATTTTCTCCAAAGAAATGACATCCACCACTGGTGCTTTTTTCTTTCAACTTTGTCTCCAGCAAAATCAGCATCACAGTATCCTACTAGCCTGCAATCCTTACTTTTCTTATAGCATAGACCAAGATTAGTAGTACCTTTAAGATATCTGAAAATTCTTTTTAAAGCTTTGTAGTGAGTAATTCTTGGATCAGATTGGAATCTAGCACAGAGGCATACACTGAACATAATGTCAGGCCTGCTTGCTGTTAGATACAATAATGAACCAATCATTCCTCTATACAAAGTTTGATTCACTGGTTCTTCATTCTCATCTTTATTTAAAGATGCAGAAGGGTGCATTGGAGTTGTCATGGGTTTACAATCACTTAAGTTGAACTTCTTAAGCATTTCTTTTGTATATTTTTATTGATGGATCCATATACAATCAGAATCTTGCTTAATCTGAAGTCCTAAGAAAAATTTTAGTTCACCCATTAAACTCATTTCAAACTCAGATCGCATTAACTTAGAAAACTCTTTGCACAAGGAAGAATCAAGTGAACCAAAGATAATGTCATCAACATATATCTGGACAAGTATAAGATCTTTGTTAGACTATTTTCTAAAAAGGGTTGTGTCTACTTTTCCTCTTTCAAAACCATTGGTTACAAGAAAACTACTCAATCTGTCATACCAAGCTCTTGGGGCTTGTTTTAGACCATAAAGAGCTTTCTTAAGTTTAAAAACATGTTCAGGAAAAGCTACATCTTCAAAACCAGGGGGTTGTCTAACAAAAACTTCTTCTTCAATGAGACCATTGAGAAAGGCACTTTTAACATCCATTTGATATAGCTTGATGCCATTATTTACAGCATAAGATAAAAGAATTATGATTGCTTCTAACCTGGCCACTGGAGCAAAGGTTTCAGTGAAGTCAATACCTTCTTGCTGGTTATATCCTTGAGCCACTAATCTTGCCTTGTTTCTGACTACTTTGCTTTCTTCAGACAGCTTGTTTCTAAACACCCATTTGGTTCCAATAATTGTTTTCCCATGGGGGTTTAGGAACAAGGGTCCAGACATCACTCCTAGCAAATTGATTCAGCTCTTCTTGCATGGCTAGGATCCACCCTTCATCATGCAGAGCTTCATCAATGTTCTTTGGCTCAATTTTAGACAAGAGAGCAAGTGAATTCAGATTCTTGAATTTTGATCTTGTCTTAACTCCTTTTGAAGTGTTGCCAATGATTTGCTCTTTAGGATGATGTGATTTGTATCTCCAATCTTGTCTTTGAGGAGGTATCAAATCTGTCTGAGACTCAACATTTGTCTGAAGAGGTTCAGTAACAGTAGGTACTTCAGACAACTGTTCATCCTTCAAACTGCTGTGATCATTTAGCTCCATTCCTGCAAAATCATCCTCTAGATCTGATAGTTCTCTATCAGTCTCTTTGTTATCATTGAATTTTACATGAATAGTTTCTTCAACAGTTAAAGTTCTAGAGTTATACACTCTATAGGCTTTAGATGTTTCAGAGTATCCAATGAAAAATCCATTGACTGATTTTGCATCAAACTTTCCAAGATCATCCTTGGTGTTAAGTATAAAACACTCACATCCAAAGGTGTGGAAATATGATATGTTGGGTTTCCTTCCTTTCCATAATTCATAGGGAGTCTTTTTCAGAATTGGTCTTACCAATATTCTGTTTTGAAGGTAACAAGCTGTGCTAACAGCTTCTGCCCAGAAGGTTCTTGGTAAACTGCTTGAGTTGAGCATGGTTCTTGCCATCTCTTGCAAACTTCTGTTCTTTCTCTCAACAACCCCATTTTGTTGAGGTGTTCTAGCCACAGAGAAATTGTGTGAGATCCCATTCTCATCACAGAACATTTGAAAGTTTGCATTCTCAAACTCTCCACCATGATCACTTCTTATGACAGAAATACAGAATCCTTTTTCATTTTGTACCTTCTTATAGAATACTGTGAAATTCTTAAAAGTCTCATCCTTGTTTCTAAGGAATGTTACCCATGTAAATCTAGAATAGTCATCAACAATGACCAACCCATATTTTTCCCACTAAGACTTTCTGTTCTAATAGGACCAAACAACTCAATGTGTAAAAGTTCTAGTGGTTTGCTGGTTGAAACAACATCCTTACTCTTGAAAGAGTGTCTTGTTTGTTTCCCTTTCAGACAGCTTTCACATAAAATGTCAGATTTGTATGAAAGCTTGGGCAGTCCCTTAATAAGGTTGTGTTTTGCTAATCTTGAGATTAATCTCAAGCTGGCATGCCCAAGTCTTTGATGCCAAATCTGTTTTTCATCTTCAACAGAAATGAAGCATTTTACATTTTGACTTGCTAGATCCTCTAGATCAATTTTGTACACATTGTTGTGTCTCTTAGCAGTAAAAAGGGTTTGACCAGAGGAGTCTTTGACTATGCATCCTTCCTTAGTAAAGGATACTACATAACCACTGTCACATAATTGACTTATGCTCAGTAAATTATGTTGAAGTCCTTCCACGAGAAGTACATTCTTAATAAGGGATGAAGGAATTATACCTATAGTCCCTATACCAGTGATCTTCCCTTGTTGATTTCCACCAAAGGTGACCACTCCTCCTTCTTTAGGTCTAAGGTTTTGGAACAAAGACCTTTCTCCTGTCATGTGTCGCGAGCACCCATTGTCCAGGTACCATTTTTGGGGTCTCCTTTGTCCTGTTAAACACATCTGCAACAGGAAAAATTAAGTTCTTAGGTACCCATGTTCTTTTGGGTCCTGTTTTGTTAGCTTTGGGTCTTGCTTTTCTCTTGTGTTTGCACTGAGTCACATTGTGTCCAGGCTTATCACAGTGAGAACACCCAGTAACCTTCTTTTGCCTTTAGAAAAATTTAAGACAGTAGGAGGTTCAGACATGTTATAATCCCAAAAGCCTAGTCCACTTTTGTCAAGAGAATGCCTTTGATTTCCAAGCATTATGTTCAAGTTTTTTGTTCCTTTGACAAATTTGGCTAGATCTTTTGTCAGTTCTTCAACCTGCTTCTGAAGTTTCTTATGTTCTTCAGACACAGCTTGTGAACTGCAGTTTTCAGCTTCAAGAGCCTTTTACTTGAGCATAATATGTTCTATCTCAAGTGCCTCATACTTATTACATATTTCTGTGTGGGCTTTGGATAGATTCTTATACTCTTGGAAAAGTTCCTTGGAACTTTCCACCAGATCATCATACATTTCTTGTAAGGTAAGAGGGAATACCTCAGCTTCAGAGCTGTCTGAAGATGGTAGACTGGCCATGAGACACAGATTTGCCTCTTCTGAAGTATCTTCCTCCTCTTCTAAGGTTGTCTCATCAAGGTCTTCCCATGTTGCCATGAGACCTTTCTTCTTTTTGAAAAATTTCTTCTTCTTGAAGTTGTTTTTCTTCAGTCTTGGGCAATCAGCCTTCATATGCCCTGGTTGCTTACATTCAAAGCAAATTATTTTATCAGAGTTAGACTCTTTACCTGTCTTACCTGATTTAGATGATGAGGGCTGATTCTTTCTGAACTTTCCTCTATTATGCAACATTCTTTTGATTTTTCTGCTTAGGAGAGCAAGATCATTATCATCTTCTGAGCTATCTTCAGAGTCTTCATCTGCCTCTGAAACTTCCTCAGCTTGCATAGCCTTGATGTTGCCATGCCTAGACTATTTGGCCTTAGAGTTTAGAGCTAGAGACTTCTTCTTATTGTCATCTTCTCCAAGCTCAAGCTCATGGACTTTGAGAGATCCCAACAGTTCTTCCACTCTAAGAGAGTTCTAATCTCTTGCCTCTTGAATGGCAGTTACTTTGGGTCTCCAGGACTTAGGCAAACTCCTTAGAATTTTTCTGTTGTTATCTCCAGAATTATAAGTTCTGCCTAAGGACCTTAGTCCATTGGTTATGGTCTAAAACCTTCCAAACATCTGGTCAATGGTTTCAGATTCTTCCATCTTGAACATCTCATACTGATGTATGAGCATACTTATTTTAGATTGTTTGACAGTCTCAATTCCTTCATGGGCTGCTGCAAGAGTATCCCAAATCTCCTTAGCCGAGGTACATCCATGGACCTTCTCATATTCTGATTTATTCAAGGAACATATCAGATAGAGTTTGGCTTTAGCATTCATCTGGACTCTAGCCTTCTGCTACAAGGTCCATTCAGTCTTAGGTATAGGCACACCATTTTGCATAGGCACATAGTCTCCATCAGTGACCACATCCCAAACATCAATGTTGGTGCTCTCAATGAACAACTTCATTCTATCTCTCCAGTAGTGGTAATTCTCTCCATTGAATGCTAGGGGTCTTGTGATAGAGGCTCCTTCTGTGATGTATTGCCTGTTGCTGTTAGAAGCTTCCATATGGATCTTTCATTCCTCAAACACTTGTTAGGTGCTTCAACCCTGAGTTTAGCTCTGATACCAACTGTAGGAACACAGGGAAACACTAGAAGGGGGTTGAATAGTGTTTCTGAATATTTTAGAAAGCTTTTCGCAAACAAGTTCTCAAAGCAAAGTTTCAGACAGGCTCTTGGAGGGCTGTCTGAAGCTTTTCAGATGGCTTGTAAAAATGATTTTAAAAGATGTTTTGCCTTTTAAAATATTAGATAAATTACTCAGACCCCTTGATTAGTTTAAAACTGAATTTACAAGAGATAAGGGTAAGAAGACTTAGCCACAGAATTTATCCTGGTTCACTTACTACCACTTGTGAGTTACGTCCAGTCCCAATGCCAACTAGCAATTGGATTTTCTCTTAATCTCTCAAGATTACAAGTATTCTTTTACAGTCAAGCCTCTTCAGGCTCTACAACCAAGTATTCTTTTTCAGACAAGCCTCTCCAGGCTCAACAACCAAGTATTCTTTTTCAGACAAGCCTCTTCAGGCTCAACAACAAATACAGAGAAAGGAAAATGCTTAAGCTCACAAACTATATCAGTTTTGAGACTTAAACAATTACAGATGTACAAAGATTACTGAGGTATGCTCAGGATAATACAATATGTGTGTACAAAGATGATGAATTCTATCAGAGTGTTGCAGCTAAAAACTTGCAGAGTTTTTGTTCTTTTTCAAATTTTTCTATCTGTGAGGTCTTCAAGGTTGGGGGTATTTATACCCAAATGATTGGCCCCTTGAAGAAAATCATTGCTTGTGAAAACCATGATAGCCGTTGTGAGACAGCCTGCTGCAGTACAGAATATTCTCTAACTTATTCTGATATTCCCTGACAATCCTGACATTCTCTGACACGTTACAAGGTTTGCTCCTGCCAAAAAAGGTGCTTTTTGTTGCTGTTGCAATTGCTGCGTAGCAGAGGACGTGTTGTGGCAGAGAACGTGCTTAAAATGCAATACAGGGTGCCAGCTGTTGTAGCAGAGAACATGCATGAAACAAAAAGTTACAGATTGGTCTTCACAACTTCAGACAAGAGATGCCATGTCATCAAGAGACTTCAGACAGCCTTGATGTATCAAACGGGTTGAACTTCTTCAGACAGCTTCTGCTTCTTCAGACAGTTTCAACACTTAGTCTTTTTAACTATGCTTTTGATGGCTCTTGCTGAAATCATAGATAAGAGATTGAGTTAAGTATGTATCTATGATAAATATTTTAAGTTAAATTTGTTAACCATTAAAACATGGGAATATTTCTGTCTTTAAAACATCATAAACCTCTTTATGATATTTTTGAGACTCAACAATCTCAAGTGTGTAAGGGACAAGATATAGGCATTAATTATGGCTAGGGTGCATAAGAAGAAACATTAAAGCTCAAATGGGTTACCCAAAAAATTGGAAAAAATATATCAAGGGTTGGCTTCTTGGCACTGAGCAAATAATTTAAATACAAAAATTGCCATTGTCACTTCCATATTTTCCATGAACAAAGTAAAATCCAAAAACTCAATCAATAACAATTGACAAACAGCGGTGAAAAACTCTCAATTCAATGGTGTGGACTCACAACTCACCAGCTTTATGGCTTCGTTCCTTGATAAAGCTCTTACTGGTTTTAATAAACTACCCTGATAGGTTCTCCTGAGAAATATCCTAATCCTAACTGATTATGGAATTAATCACAAAATCCTTTCTTCTTTCCTAATCTAGTTAGTTAAACTGCCTAATTTCAGAGAATTTTGAAAAATTTACCCTTAAATCCATAATTCCCAAAAATTTTAAAGATCCTAAAATAAAAAGAAAATTAATGACAAATTTGAAATTTTGAAAAAGCTCTATATTCTGCACAGAAAAATTAATATGAATGTATGATGTGTGTATGCTCTGTACAGTGTAGTTCCTAAAAATTAGTGGAAAGAACAGAAAAAGAAAAGTAAAGAAGAGAAACCACCAAGTTCTTAATCTTCATCCTCTGAGTCTCCTCCCTCCCTGGGAAAAATGGGTCTGTCCCCAGGCCATTCTACAGCTTCTTGAAAACGGTCAGGAGACATGCCTGGATGTGATCCCTGAACATTATGATATAGAAAATCCTGTAAGTGCATCATGCCAGAGTGTATTGCTCTGATCTAGCGGGACATGTGCTCCATGAAGTACTAGCCCGGTCTGTCTGTTGGTGGTGGTGCTTGTGGATGTGGAAAGACCTCATGAATGTCAGGTGTTGCCATGACTTCTTTTGCTGGGATGTATTGTGACTCTATATGTTGTCTGTTAATTGGTGCTCCAATGGGAGTGCTCGGAAGAACCTCAATACCTCTAAAGTGGCATAAAGCTGTGATCAGGGCAGGATATCCTAGTCTCACTTTAGAGTGTGGTCCCCTTTCCTCACGAGAGACCTGAATTAGATAGTGCAGGTGGTCAGATATGATTGATGCAATATCAACCTGCTCACCATTAAGTATGCAGTACATCAGTGAGCAGAAGCCATGTCGATAACTGAAGAAACAGGTGATGGCCTAATGTTGGCGATCATCAAAGCCATCCACATTCTAGACAAGCCACGGAGATGCTCTTTGGGTATCCTCTCTGCTTCTCCATAGACATTTTCTTCATAAGATTTACCATCCAAACACAAACGATGGGCAGTCTATGCATTGATTACTTCACTCCCATATGGTCCAACCTCTTGCATTCTACGGAGATACTGACAGTAGGTGTCATCAATAACTTCTGGGGAGGGACAATCCAGAAGTTCATTTATTGCATTTATATCATAGGAGACCCAGTAACCCTGCACAAAACTCCTTTCGTCAACAACACCATCTATGGTGAATACTGCATTACCATAAAACTCCCTGACAATCTCTGGATCAAAGCATCTGTGTGGTTCAGCCAACACCCTCCATTGTCGTCTGGTTATTTCAGAATTGAATCCCTCGAATTCACCTTCCTCTAGTAATACTGGTCTTTCCAGTAGAAACCCAGAATTCCGAATATAGTTGTAGTATAATGTTGCATTGTTGTCTTTAAATCTCCCCTGTCCTAAGATAGGATTCTCAGCCCTTTTCTTTCTCTTTGCCAGTGTAAAAGAGTCACTTCTTATAGTGATTCTAGTGCGAACCATCTGCATAACAGTAAGTGATACTTCATAGTACCAGAACAATCTCAATCACAACATTCATTCAAGAATTTGCATCAGTCAAACAGTGGGCAGTATTATTCAGAATGCAACAATTCAAGAATCGAAAATTCTAGCATTGGATTCAATCTTGCAGTAGATTTATGCAGTAACTATAAGAGAAAGATGAAGATTATGAACCATTGACAGCAAACCCCCTTTATTCATGTCATCTATCCTAATGTGCCATTAATTTAATCAAAGATTGAAAGTTTAGAACTCTTACCTTGATGAAGATCTTGCTTGGATGACAGAGAATCAGATAATTGATGCATCAATTACATCCAAAATTTAGAGAAATTTGCCAAGAATGGCATTCCCTAAATTCCGGGCGTGTTTTAAGCCAGAGCGCGCGTTTGCGCTCCACCTACGCTCAGCGTAAGTGGAGCGCGCGTTACAGTTATAACTGTAACGAGCGGATACGCTTCACTTGCGCTTAACACAAGAGAAGCGTGAAAAACAGAGGCCAAAAAGTATTTTTGCAATTCACCTACGCTTAGCGTGGGTGAAGTGCAGAAAATAAACAAAATTGCATTTATGCGCTTCACTTGCGCTTAGCGCAAGTGAAGCGCAGGAAACAGAATGCCATTTTCCTGTTCTTTTTAACAAAATTCTTTACTTTTTCCTAATTCTTTCCTCAAAAGCAAAGCTTACTTACTAAAACTACTATCTACACACTGGGTTTCCTCCCTGCAAGATCTTGTTTAACGTCATATAGCTTGACGCCTGTTTCTTTATGGATTTTGAAGATCAATGACAGATAGAGATCTGTCGACTTCTCCTCCTAAATATGGATTTAGTCTTTGCCTATTTACTACCCAGCATCTTCTGGTGTCAGGATCTTCTATTTCCACAGCTCCATAAGTCCTTACCTCTTTAACAATAAAAGATCCTGTCCATCTAGATTTCAACTTACCAGGAAAATATTTCAGTCTAAAGTTGAATAGTAATACTGATTGACCTCGGTAGAATCTTCGCTTGAGGATCCTAGAACTTTAAGCTTTAGTCTTTTCCTATCCTAGAAGACTCATAACCATTCAGTCATATTTCTTCCAGTTCATTTAACTGTAAAATCCTTTTCTTTCCTGCATCTTTTGTATCCATGTTTAAGACTTTTATAGCCCAGTATGCCTTGTGCTCCAACTCAACTGGTAGGTGGCAAGCTTTTCTGTATACTAACTGAAAAGGAGAGAGTCTTGTAGTAGTTTTGAAGGCTATCCTATATGCCCATAGTGCATCATCAAATTTGTTGGACCAATCTTTTCTGGATGAGCTTACTGTTTTCTCAAGGATCCTTTTTAGTTCTCTGTTGGACACTTCTGCTTGTCCATTTGTTTGAGGATGGTAAGGTGATGCTACTTTGTGCCTTACCCCATAGTGCTCTAGAACCTTCTGCAGTTGTTCATTACAGAAGTGAGAACCCCCATCACTAATTATGACCCTTGGTGTACCAAACCTGGAGAATATATTTCTTTTCAAAAACTGCACCACTGTCTTTGAATCAGCCTTCATAGTTGCTACAGCTTCCACCCACTTTGAGACATATTCAACAGCTACGAGGATGTACTCTTTTCCATTTGAAGAAGGTAAAGGTCCTACAAAATACATCCCCCAGCAGTCAAACACGTCCACTTCTAAAATGTAATTCCAGGGCATCTCGTTTCGTTTGGAATTCCCTCCTGTTCTCTGGCAACTATGACACTGCTGAACATATTCATGTGCATCTTTGAACAAAGTTGGCCAGAAAAATCCAGATTGAAGCACCTTTGTAGCAGTCCTATCCTTGTTGAAATGTCCTCTATAGGGTGAGTTGTGACAGTGCCAAAGGATGCTCTGAGCCTCTTTACCTGAAACACATCTTCTCAATAGATTATCAGCTCCTAATTTGAAAAGGTAGGGGTCATCCCACAAATATCTTTTTGCCTCTCTCATGAACTTCTTCCTTTGCTGCCATGTGAGATATTCTGGGAGCACTCCTGCTGCTTTGAAGTTGGTTATGTCAGTGAACCACGGTCTTTCTTGAATCATCATGAACTTTTCACAAGCAGTTTTTGGAAAACCTTTCACTAGAAGGGGGTTGAATAGTGTTTTATAAATCTTAAGCAATTTTTGGAAAACCTTTCACAATAAGTACCTTTTCATAAAGAGATTTTTATAACTTGCTGAATCTGGGATTTTTGTACTTGCTGAAGTTGCTTCAACAGGTTCAATAAAATAGTTCAGAAAAATTGTTTTTTAGCTTAGTGTTATAAAAAAACAATCTCAAAACCCTCCACGTTAGTATAAACTGAATTTAAATGAAGTTTATGGATGAGAGAACTTAGGCAAAGATTTATACTGGTTCACCAACTACCACTGTGAGCTACGTCCAGTCCCAAAGCCAACCAACTAAGGATTTTCCATTATCTGATCAGATATACAAGTATTCTTTTCTGTGAAGCCTCTTCAGGCTCTACTACAACAAGTATTGTTTCTCTACCAAGCCTCTCCAGGCTCAACAACGAAATCTTCAGAGTTAAACTCGGGATATGAAAGTTGAGTACAAATGAAACAGAGTGTAAATTTCTCAGAGAATTTTTGCAGCAGCAGAAGTAGGTGTGCAGCAGCGCTGACTCTACTTTTTCTGAACACAGTGTACATTCGCAGCAGAGACTTCCTTTTTGGTGAACAAGATTTGAAATATACCAAAAGGTTCTGATTTGCCTTGCCAGAAAGAGTGAGATGCAGACAGCTGGCAGAAAGACTTGAGTTTTCAAAGGTTCTTTAGAGAGTCTCACTTCAAGGATGATTTGCTTCTAAAAAGTACAACGTCTCCCGACTTCAGCAAGTTCTCTTGCTTTGGAAAGTTCTGATACTTCAGAGGGTTCCTCTCCTTCAGAAGGTAGCACCACTTCAGAGGGTTGCATTACTTCGAAGAGTTGCCTTTTCAGAGAGTTGCTGAAACACAGAGAATTCCTTCAAGAGAATTTGCGTTAACTTTCAGAGTACTTTAACCAAATTTGTTATTCATTAAAACTTAGGATTATGAGACTTAAAACATTATTAATTCCTTAATAATATTTTTGAGACTCAACACCCTAAATCTCTTCATTGTGCTTATTCGAATTCTCCTAAACCCTAGGCCGAACTGGGTATCCTCGACCTCGTCCACGCCCCTTATCATACTTAATCCGATTTATTTATTCCCACCATATATTTCTTCAAATAACCATCCTTAATAAGATGCTCGATTTGATTTATCAAATCCCAACACTCATTTATGCCATGGCCCTTTAACCTATGAAAGTCACACCATCTGTCCTTGTAAGGACCTTCCAGTCCCTTTCCTGGAGGAAGTAATTCTAGCAAATCAAAATTGTAGACCTCCCACAATATCTGGCCTCTCTTGGTGTTCAATGGAGTTAACTCAACTCTCAGTAAGTAATCCATATTCCTCTTGACGGGCATATTAAAACGATTGTTAATATGTCTCCGTCCCAAGAGATCGAACCTCTGCTCCTTTTTATCCGTCCGGCCTCCATCATCAATGTCCCTTATCGGGTCGAATCTTCTTCCTACCTTAATCTCCACAAGCCTTTTCCTCTTATCAGCATCACTCTCCTCTCCTTTAATATAGCAATCCACACGCAAATGAGTCTTCTCTTTTGATATCGGAGGTCATTGTGCCAAGGATTCATTAAAAGGTCATGCCTTCAAACCTTCCACAAACGCGGATACGAACACCTCGGACTAGGGTTCATCACCAAGAGTATGGCTTCATTAAACCTACCCATGTAATCCTTTAGTGACTCCTCGGCTTGTTGCCTCACGCTAAATAGCCTCTCGATCATCCACTTCTTTTGTCGTCGGGCTTAAAATTGCGCCATCAATTTTCTAGTGAAGTCGGAAAAACTGACAATTGAACTTGTCGGCAATTGGGTGACCTTTATCAGAGATGACCCTGTCATCGTCCTGGCGAATATTTTAATTATATAGTGTCCTCCATTCCCTTGTTTATCATTGGAGTTCGAAATGAAGCCACATGTGTGGCCGAATTAGTCGTCCCGTTATAAGTAGACAATGCTAGGTCTTTAAAGTTATCTGGGTACGATGTAACAAGAATTTCTTCTGAGAACAGTTGGAAATCGGCTGCAACCCCATTTGCTTCCTCATTTACTCTCCTTCTGTGATCTATTTTCGTCATTGTCTGTTGCAAAGTTGAATCTGTTGCCTCAAATCCCTCATCTCCCACTCAAACTCGTCGTCGTGTTTGTCTTGGTTCATGTTGGCAACCAACTCCCGCAAGTCCTGGATCTGACGTCTTAGCTCTTGCATCTCTTTCATCAGGCGCTTCAACAATGGGTTATCTCCATCCCTTGCTTCATCGCCATTTTGTCCTTCACCATTACTTCATGTCATTCTCGTCATTCTTTCTCATGTCATTTATGTGGTCGGAGGGAAAAGTTTTATCGCCCCCCACGGTGGGCGCCAATCTGTTCTGAAAAGTCTCCGAATGACCGAGTTCAATGCCTAGTCGACGTCAATCCCAGAAGTGAAGATGAGGTCAGATGTCCTAAGTCTAGGGTGGCCCATTTATGGCTAAATATTAACTTATATGGATGACCTACTAAGCCCAATAAGCTCAGTAACTTTACGCAGCTGACCTGGCCTTTGCTAAGATCGACTCTGAGCTTATTAAAATATCTCTAACGGAACAAATACCTTAAAAATGTTATAAATGAAGAAAATAAAATAAAGTAAAAATTAAACCAAAATAATCTTCACCATGTAAGTATGACGAAAAATTTGAATTTATTATTTTTTTCTTTGGTCAAACGATAAACTTTCATTGAAAACTTTTTTTCTAGTTCACCACTGAAAATTTATTTATTTATTTTTTGGTCAAGAAAACTTATTCTCAGACGTCAGATATTCATATGGTCTAAATTGGGTTGGCCCATTGTGAAAAAACCTGAGCAGTCACTATTCACTGTTAGCCTAAAACTTTGGACTCATCCTAGAAAACCCATGTCTCTATTTGTCTCTTATTCTTCATTTAGAATTTTTCATTTCCCTCCCTCTATTCTTCCATTTAATGTCCACTTTCATTGTACTTGCTATGCATGAGGTAGTTGAACTGTTGCATCTTCCTTACAATGGTATTTCTCATAAAAAAATCACTCTCTTTTTCACATGGGTGCATGTTTGCAAGGTAAATCACATTAATAAAGTTTGTATCTTTCTTTCTTTTAATTTTTGTTAGCAGATGCATCTGGGTAATAATGATAGATTTGCATATGAATGTTCAATTGCAAGAACAAGACTTAGAAGAACAACTAAAACATGAACATTAGTATTAATGTGTGAACTATTATTAGGTGGAAACTTCCATTGATTCTATTGTTAGGGATAAACAAAAATTTAATGTTGCAGTGACTGAATAAATGGTTGACATTTTATTGGAAGTTTAGGGTCTTATGGAAAGTTGTCTCTAGTAGTTTGTGATTATCATGCTCAGAGACTTAGAAACCTGTTTCGTTGATACTTTACGGATAAAAATTGAGTGCATACCTATATATTTTGAATAAATATAGTATGGTTGGATTTCCATTTACACCAACTCAAACGTATGTTCACCAAAAAATAATCGTAAAGTGTTTGGTTTACCTCAAAATCACATTTTAAACGTGGCTCCAAGCAAACACTATTGAGAGTAGTGTTGGCCCGGATTCATTTTTGAAACATGGTTTTGTGGTAAATCAAACACACATGAGTCTTGATGAATTGGGTTGAACGTACATTTGGCCTTTTCAAATGGAAAACCAAACACTCTATAACCCTTTCTTTTTGTTGGCCTCCTTTGATAAGAATGAAAGTTGTTGAGAAAACCAACATAAATCCCAAGGTGTTTTCGCCAATTGTCAAATTTGGTGGTTACATTCAGATATCTTTGTACTCTTTATTGTAATAAATATTTACATCAGTAAAATGGTTCCTTGTGGATTTTAAATATCTTTCTATAGAAGGAAAGTAATTAGGGTCATAAAGATGAAACGGAACCCTTGGAATAACAATTTTTTTTTAGTCATGAGACTAGCATTGCTAAATAAACACATGTCGTGCAACATGTGAATAAGAAAAAGGAATTTGAGGAAAAATGCTTCGAATTCATGCGTTATCTTTCTTTATTGAGTATATGAACTTATTTTAGATCAGAAAGCAAGCCTCACATTAAAACAACCGCATTCTAGGGTTACTTTGTCTCTCCCTCACATTAGAACGACCGCATTCTAGGGTTACTCTATTGTAAATATTTATTACAATAGAGAGTACAAAGATAAAAGGTAACATATCTTTCTAAAGAAGGAAAGTAATCGGGGTCATAAAGATGATATGAAACCCTGAGAATAACAATTTTTTTTGTAGTCATGAGACTAGCATTGACAAATAAACACACGTCGTGCAACATGTGAATTAGAAAAAGGGAGTTGAGGAAAAATGCTTCGATTTCATGCGTTATCATTCTTCACTAAGTATATGAACTTATTTTAGATCAGAAAGCAAGCCTCACATTAGAAGAACCGCATTCTAGGGTTATTCTGTCTCTCCCTTTCCTTTGCGACTAGAGCATTAGTCAGATTCATCAAATTGAATCTGCAATTCCTCCTTGAACATCTTTTCTTTCTGAAACACAAACCTACTTTTCCATTTTAATCTGTAAGAAGGAAATGGCGAGTTCTTCTTCCTCGAGAAAAATGAACAAGGTATGTGACCAAAAAATGTTTTCCTATATATTTCTTATATGTTAAATTGAGCAGTATTTAGCAGATACTTAATTCTCCATGGTGTCTTAGAATGTCTTCTAGAGTTTGGAGGGAAGGGGAAGAAAAGGGGGAGGGTCAGGGGGGAAATGGATGGGAAGGTTAGGACTTTATAAGTCAGAGAAGGAGAGAAGCACAATCGCAAACATGATAGGGGAGGACTCCTTGTGAGTCTTCCCCTTCCCTCTCTTTTTGTCCACTTTTCGCTTGTAAACACACCCTTAGTCATTTTTTTTTCTTTTTTTCTTTTTTTTTTCACGAAGAGTTCTATAAATTGAATATTGTGAGAGGACTATTTGTTATTTCGATTAGGAAAAGCTCTTTTACCATCTAGGTAAATCCATTGTTCATGGTTAAAAATCGGATTAAATTAATATTTTTAATATGCAATTAAATTAATATTTAGCCAAAGAATCGGATTGGAATGACCAAATTACTGAAGATTTGATTTCTTTTTGGTTCAAAGGCGGAGAGAGGGGATGGAAAATTAACCCCTACTTATTTGGTTCGGAAGGGGAGGGGAGGGAAAATAAAACTAGTTTACTTTTCTACCATTTTTTTATAAAAGTCAAGTTTTCTTTCATTTGGTTGAAATATAATACCAAGCATTTTGTAATTATTTAACTTCGTTATAGTTTATCTTCTGCTGCATTTGCATAAGGAACACTCTCAAGCATAGACAAATAATTTTGCAATTAAGCATCTCAAATCATATGCCACCCTGCTATATGGATTACATTGAACCTAATTTGCTTTACATCTTTTTTACTCATCTTTATATATTTCTACATGGAACATTTGTTCCATGGGATAATATATTGCCACTGTATTGTACTTTGAAAATCATAAAGCTTTAATCATGTTGGTTCTGCTTGCAATAATATCTTACAGGGCAATTCTTTTTAAGCAGGAGGGCTAAGCTACTAAATCAAAATCATTTCTTTTCAAACTCTCCCTGTTTAGAATGAGTAATTCTCTAGTTATGGTTCATGTCTTGTTCTGCAGCAAACCATTTGCAGCTCTGGCATTTAATCTTTTCCAAGATCATATGTGTGGATATTAACTAAAGAAACATGTAGCAATAGGAAATGGCAGTGCCATTTTTTACTGGCCTATAATTTGAAAGTTATAAATTACCTGTATTTGTGATTAACTCATATGTATTGGTTTTTGTTGTTGTTAAAGGAGGTCCTGAAAAGTGACAATGTAATGCATCACACTATAATGACATCCTTTTCCAATTGCAAGATGCCAACACTTATGCATGATAGTTGTAGAAAATGAAAATAAAAGCAAAATAAATATTGAAAATTAACAAAGAGAAAAGGATAAACAATTATGAGATGAACAATTTTCCCCAGTAACTTTCAATAAGCTTAACTAACATGGTTTTCTTGGTAGGATGAGCAAGTGGCCCATTCTGAAGTCCACATGGCAAGTTGGATTGAGGCATTTCTGGAAAATACTTTCTTTAACAAATGTCCTTCTCATCCAATTCGTAGGAATGAGTTAAATAAATATTGTATTAACTGCGATATGTCAGCTTGCCAATATTGTGTATCATCAGGTTCTCATCGCCATCACAAGATGCTTAAAATTTATAGACATGTTTACAAAGATGTTGTCTCCCTTTCTGCTATGGAAAAGTATGTTGATTGCTCGCATATCCAGGTATAACATTGAATTTAACTTTGTGACTAAATATTTTATGCACAACATGAAAAACTTATATGATTTAGTGCAATTTTGTGTGCTTTTTGTGAATTTGTTTGCTAATCTAACACTAGATGCTTAAACTCACATGGCGTAGTTGTAGGAGATCATTATTAGTCTTGATTTTCTATCTTGTGAAATGCCACATGAAAATAGGTTATATGTCTGTGTAGAGGAAATTGACTTAAACCTATTATTGTTTTTTCTTTTAGTTATGTTGTTGGGTCTTTTTTCCCAGAATAACTTTGCTAGCTTTAGCTCAAATGACTATTGTTAATGCTTTATAAAATATTTCTTTCCACTATGTTGTTTGACCTTGGAAATAATTATGAGATTAATGATTATAAACGATTTGTATCAATATACTAGTGGCATGAAAAATTGCAACATATATAATACAACATTGGATAATCACTAAATGTTTTCCAAATTGTATGCTAAGACTTCTAGGTTCTAGCTAATATTCTCCTGTGGTGTCTCATTATTTGCCATTGTCCTTTTCTCTAGCATGGGCATATCAGTTAATAGTATACCAAATCAGTTG
The DNA here is from genome assembly GCA_026901365.1 of Sesbania bispinosa. Lineage (NCBI taxonomy): Eukaryota > Viridiplantae > Streptophyta > Magnoliopsida > Fabales > Fabaceae > Sesbania > Sesbania bispinosa. Next base: position 649,751 of record QLOH01000202.1, read on the forward strand.
GTGACTATCACAAAATAAGTGTTCACATCACATATATAAATATTCAGATGGAATAACTAGTACTAAATCATGCTTTCTTTATTGTTAAATTAAAAACCTGGTTTTAACTCAAACTATGCAAGTGGTCTGTATGTCTCCCATACATCTCAACAATCCTTATTGCGGTTCTATATGCCTAAAAATTTTAAATAGTGATTTTAGATAAATCAATCTTCTCAACCAAATTATTTGCTATGTATCTGAATTTTATTCCTCTTTGGTTACAGCCCTACAAGTGCAACAAGCGACGGGTTATTTCTCTGAATCCTCACCCCCACTGTGCTTCAACATTAAATAATGAGGCATCATGCAACATCTGCAATAGAAAGTTGACTGAACCTAATTTATACTGCTACTGCTCCATTTCTTGCAAGGTGAGATGATGACTATGATTTGACAATCACAACATTATTGTCCCCCTTCATCATACTTCTGCCACTGAAATGAACTTTATAGTCAATATCTTCTGACTTTTTTTATTCTGAACTTTCAGGTCAAAGCTATTTCAGGAGAGTTTGATGACTCAATTCCTCCTTCAATTTCCATCCATAGTCATCCTCCTCTTCCTCCTCCTGAGGAAAATCTGGAGGAAACTTTTGAACCCCCAAAGCGGAAAAGGAGTAGAAAGGGAACACCCCACAGAGCTCCCTTCTTCTAAGAGCCTCAAGTGGGTCACATATACTTATATAGTTTGAATATGCATAATTGAAAGAAAGTACTTCATAGACTTCATTTGTTGTAATGACTTTCCTAAATATTCCGGATTCTAATCTTTTTCACATTGAACTTCCTTATTATCATGTGGCAGTTTTCATGATCTTTTATATTAAATTAAACTTTGTTGTTTTGTTAATGGTAATTTTGTTTCCTTTTTTATTTTTGTTTTGGGGGCAGAGGGAGGGACTTAGGATTTGATTTTTGAAGCCAGAAATATAAAATATCCTTCTGGTATTTAGACTGCTTTTGCATTATTTAGAGAAGCATAATATAAATTGACCAAAATGACTAAGTGGGACATGAAGTCTTTAAATTTCAAGATTTTGCAGAAATTAGTTGATGTCGAGAAGACAATATTGTACTCTCAGCCTCAAATACTTCTTATATGTAGTTTTGGTTTGATAATGGAAAATGTTGGAACATACTTGTTTAGAACACTAAAGACTTGTAATGGGGTACAAGACTACAAGTTGTTTGCTCTATAACTTAGTACCATGCCAAATTATCCATGACCAAAAAGGTTGAACTAAACTTTCATCACTAAGGTTGAGCAGCAATTATCCATGAGAAATTACTTGTTTGTTGTAGTCTCCACTTATTGTGTCGGTTTATAGAGTCAATAACTCAACATTTTGCTATTGCAGCTTCTATTTTGCAATCATTGATTGGATTGTTTAGGGAAATATACTGAACACTCAGGAAAGTGCTATATAAATCGTTGCTAATATAGCAGCCTAGAAGCACTTTACGACAAGATCAACATATGTTGTAACCTTAATCTAATTTCAACTTACAAAACATTATGAGAAAAAGAAGAAACCTTATAAGCAATGTAACTTCGCAAGAGAAAGAGCCATAACAATGACATATGCCTCCTGGGGGTCTTCTTCCCTCATGTGTGGGGAATTTCCTATCCACACTAGCTGGACTAATCCCTCTCCCCGATGAGATTTTTCCTTTCCCTTTGTTTTCTTCTTTTCCACCATCACATCCCTCTCCTATTTTCATTTTTCAGCCACCTCTTTCATCTTCATGCCTTTTCAGTCTCCTCTTTCTCGAATCCCCTACCACCTCCCTTTCCTCCTTTCGAAACCTCTACATTTAGCTCCTCTTTTCTAATTTTTCCGGTTTGACTTCTTTATTATTTCTTTTCCATCCTCTTCACTGTAGCACCATTGACATTCGCTTCCCTATGTGCTTGAGCATTGCATAATCGCTCTTTCAGGGTTGCATTCCTCTGATGTAAGTGTCATTTGGTTGCCTGTTAGGCATTAACACGATGATTTTTTACAAAAAAAGAACAATATAAGAAAAAAAATCAAATCAGATTCATTAAAAGTCTTGTTGTACTAGTCAATACATATGGAAAAATACTTAGTTTCTAAATACAGTCATAATATTCATACATTATATATTTATATACATTATTTTTTATACACTATTTTTACCCCGTCTATTGTCATGCAAATAATTGGTGATAATGTATATTATGGAATGAAATACATATTGATAATAGTATTTGGAAAGACATGAGCACATGTTACAAGAGCTTTGAACAAAAAAGCTACTCTCTTGACCAACTTCATGTGGGTAGCAGGCTTTTGTAGGCAGAGTTATAATGCTTGACAGCTATTTAGGCTTTTAAATAAAAGACCCGAGGTCTACATTTTTACAGGCTTTCACGGATCGGTCTGGCCCATTTTGATAGCTCTAATAAATGCAAATAGGCTAGAATTATATTTACATGTTGACCATTGACGTAAAAATACCTTGTACAAAATAATATATGTATTATTTTGGTTCTGTATTTGTGCTTTTGACCTATAATATCACAATTTTATGTTTATATATCTTTAAATGAAGAGAAATGGAAGGAAATATGTTAAGGGAGACAAAGCGATCCATTAATATGTCATCAATATGACCTATATTTATTTAAATATAATCTAATTATAATAATAATAATTTAGTGAATTAGATGGGTTTTTAACAAAATCCATTTGAACTTATCGAAAACTACTCTGCGTTCTTTTGGCTTAATTGTGAATGACTACCTTTAGTTTCTCAGCCACTCGTCCCCCGGAAAATCCACCGGATGGATTACGATCTAAGATATCTTTTCGGGATAAAGTTTTGGGATTAAAAAACTTACCCCAGAATCGAGAGTCTCTTGATCTTATAGCAAGTAAACAAGTTCGAATAGAACTTGAGGGTTGAAATAGGTTGCTGCTAATAGTTTTTACTGATGATGGGATTTATGATAATTTGTGCTCTCAATGGAAAGATGCGCTCCTCGTTAAACTAATAGGAAAGGCAGTTGGTTACACAGTTGTGAAAGATCATTTGAAATCACTTTGGAAACCTACAGGTGGGTTTGAAATGTTAGATGTTGATAATGGTTTCTTCCTTATCCAGTTTAATTATGAGGCAGATCGTGAGAAGGTGGTTGGAGGTGGCCCTTGGATGCTTTATTATCACTACCTTGCAGTATCTGTATGGCATCCTGAGTTCGTCTTCTCTGAAGCTCAGATTACTACCACCATGGTTTGTTCTGATTCCCAGGGTTTAATGTGTTGTATTATGAAGAAAGTCTGCTCCTAGTTATGGCATCGGCACTTGGCACACCAATTAAAGTGGATCAAAATACCTTGCATGTTGATCAAGGAAGAATTTCTCGTGTGTGTGTGGAAATAAACTTGAGCCAACAAGTAGTGGTAAGATGAAAGCTAGCGAGCCCAAATAATGGTTCAGGAAAAAAGGCCTAGAATGGGTCAACAATCCAAACTAGATATAGCAACGTTACTGGATAATCCTTCTAAGGCCCGGGTGAATATCTAGAACGAATAAAAATGGTGAAATCAGGAAATTCTAGTGCTATTAGACCTACTGGTCAACATGCTACTAGCAGCCCAACAAGAACCCAACAACCCATTGATAAGTGTTAAATTAATGTAAAAATCATATTTATTAATGGCAAAATGGTAAATTTATACCCCAATTTATCCTTTTTTGGCAAAAAGTGCGATTTTTGTAATTATTTAAATCAAAATTGAATTTGATGCTATTTGATAAAGATTCTGTTGATTTTTGCAGATAAAAGATTTAAATTCAAATCCAATCTCAAGATAACAGCAATTAAGGATAGAATCAGCTCAAGATAGCAGCAAATAAAGATAGGATCTGCACAAGATAAGCTTAAAAAGGAGGAGAATCAGGAAAGCAGACGCGGAGGTCTGCGCTCCACCTGCGCTGAGGCAAGTGGATCGCATAATTAGAATTTCAACACTGTTTCCTGCGCTTCATTTGCGCTGAGCGCAAATCTGAGCGCAGGAACACGGAAACCTAATTTCTAATGGGCCAAGCAAGGTTTCAACAGGCTTTCCAAAAGATCTATTTAAAGGACCTTCAGCAAGAATGAAAGGAGAGACGGCAGAGCAGATCTAGAGCTAGAGAAAAGTGTGACAGTCTCTCTATTGATTTGTAATGGCTACCATGAGTAGCTAAACTCTCCCATAGGATCGAATGTAGTCGATTCAAACCCCTATTGTATTTGGATTCTCTTTGTTATCTATGAATCTCTATTTTTATAATATATTGGTGTTTTTACTCTGTTCTTAATGCTTAGCTTTCACCTTTGTGCCGAAGTTATGATATGGTTTTACGGGGCGCACTGGAAGGTGGTTTTGTGAAATCAGGAGCGAGTTCTTGGGAGCCTAGGAATAGGGATCTTGATTTCTGATTTGGGTAAGATCACTCTGTAGGTCAAATGCCTAGGAATAGGGTTTAATTTATGGATAGCTATTAACAACTGCTCTTAATGCTAGGATTAATTTGTTAAATCGCCAAGGAATTGGGAATTAGTCAGTTAGTTCTAAGGATTTCATAGTTGAGGAATCTTTATGAATGATATTTATTTGGGCTTCAATAATTATTATAAATTCTTATATTTCATTGGTTTCCAAATACAAGAAGGGTGCGATAGACGAAGTTCAATCCTAGTTCCAGAAATTTGCTCAACCTTATTTCACCCGTTTATTTACTATTGCAATCTACACAAACAACCATCATTCTCTACTTGATAAGTGTGACCACTAGAATTTACATTGTACCGTTTCCTGTGGATTCGAAAACCCCTTTTACTTACTATTATACTGTTGTGATTTTGGTACGCTTGCCAAGATTTCAACACCCATTGCTTTGGAGAATGGATGCCCAGCTAATTCTTTGAATACCAAGACAATTATGAATATGGAAATTCATGGACCTCGCATATTCGCGTTATTGATGATGATGATCCCTAGGATGACCATGCTTCACCTATTGATGAGGATGGGCTTAACACTACCTCTAATGTGGCCACATCGAGTAACACCTCCTTGCAGGATGGCACGTGTGTGGATGATAATGAACTTGGAACGCGCAAAATCAACTTAGATGCAGGTCCTGATATGGAAATGGGTTAGTTACCCATTGGTTCTTTTTTAGCATTATTTGTTTATGATGTTTAAGGATTGTAAGATTGTGACATGGATTGTGAGAGGGGCTATGAACCTGGTGGGCAAGAGGTAGCTAGGGAGATGATCCACACTCATAAACCTATTGTTGTGAATCTTCTTGAGTCCCATTTCCAATTTAACCAGGCCGAGACCTTTTGGAAGAGGTTGGGCTTTCAGCCAACCCATATTGTGGAAGCTTCTGGACATGCAGGTGGAATTTGGATCTTGATTCACCAGACTCGAACATTTACTATTAAACTTATTGGTGAGTGTACTCAGGCTATTACTATCAAACTGAGTGCTAATGATAGAGGTTTGTGCTGCTCCTTTATTTATGCTAGTCCAACTCCTACCATTAGAGAGGTCCTGTGGGACTACCTCATTCATCTTATCCATCAAATCACCTTTTCGTGGATGATGCTTGAGGATTTTAATGAAATCCTATATGCTTCAGAGGTTTCAGGTGGTACTTTCTCTTGGAACAAGGCTGCAAAATTTTGGAGTATGCTAGACAAATGTGATATGCTGGACATAGGGGCAATCGGAAGCAAATTCACCTGGACCAGAAAGGAGAATAGTTCATCAGAATTACTAAATGATGAGATCGAGTTCTAGTGGATCATTGTTGCAGAACATCCTTTCCTGATGCTTGTTTGTAGAATCTTTGCAGAGCTTATTCTGATCACTCCTTAATTCTTTTACATTGTGTTATGGTTGCAGGTTCCAGAAAGGATCGTCCTTTTAGATTTCAAGCTGCTTGGACTAGTCACAGAGAGTATCACGAAGTGGTTCGTCAAGCTTGGAACAGAAATAATACTTTCGTTACAAAAAGGTTAGCTCAAGTGCAAGAAGACTCTCTTGTTTCTCATAAGAAGGTCATCAGAAACATTTTCCATAGAAAGAAAATGGTGGAGGCTCGACTGAAGGGTGTTCGGAAAATTCTAGATGATCGTAGTATTTCAGACATGCTCCATTTAGAATCTCCTCTCGAAAATGAATACAAAGATATTCTCCGCCAAGAAGACGTTTTCTAGTATCGAAAATCAAGGGAACAATGGGTGAAACTTGGAGACCAGAATACTAGATTCTTTCACCTTCAAACTGTAGTTAGAAGGAAAATAAGTAAGATTCATGGACTCTATTTGCAAGATGGATCTCTATGCACTGATGAGGATGTGTTAAAGGTGAGGACTAATTTGTACTTCCAGAATTTATTTGGTCAGCATCTTCAGGATGGGTCGCTTCTTTTAGACATTCCTAACCATCGTCGCTTAATGAATGAAGGTGTGGCTTATCTTCTAGCTCCTCTCACTCAATTGGAAGTTAAGAATTCCTTGATGAGTATGAAGTCTTATAAATCCCCAGGTTTGGTTGGTTTCCAACCAGTATTCTTTAAAAAATACTGGAATATTGTGGGGATTGAGGTCTATAAGATGATATGTGATGCCTTCTCTTATGGTACCTTTGATCCCGCTTTAGTAGAGACTCTTATTGCTCTTATTCCTAAAGTGGACCATCCTACGAAACTGAAGGAATTCAGACCAATAAGCCTCTGCAATGTGATTTATAAAATTTTGTCAAAAGTTTTAGTTATTAGAGTAAGACCTTTCTTGAATGAGGTTATAGGTCCGCCTGAAAATAGCTTCTTGTCGGGAAGTGGAACAACGGATAATGCTATTGTTGCTTAGGAATTGGTTCATTAAATGCACAAATCAAAGGAAAAAAAGGGTTCTATCTCTTTCAAAAAAATTTTGGAAAAAGCTTACGATAGTGTGAGATGGCATTTTTTGGAAAGCACCGTTATTGATTTTGCTTTCTAATTCAAATTGTTTTTGGGTCAAAGTTCTTCAACATAAATATCTGCATGGTTTTATGCCTTTCCTCACATCAAACTTGTGGATAATCCCTCACCTTCATCGGCTAGCCGACCACTCTCTAGACCAATTCTCGTTCCACTGTGGTTGCATTGGTTCCAAGGGTATGAAGGTAAACCAAGTACCGAGGTAAGCTCCATTTTTTCTCGACGATTCCCAACAGAACAAATTATCAAAGAATATTTTCTGCAAGGCTGATGACCGAGTTAGAATAAGTAAGGTTGGCCTAGGTAACACTACGAAGATGGTTCCGACTTTTTCTACTCAGACTGCCTTTTTGGGTCGTGCTCTGGATAAACTCAATTGATGTGTTGATGATAGTTTCTTCTCAACATCTTTCTTGCTTTCTATAATCTTTTGTACAACTTTCTTTCTTTTTGAAAAATGTATTTCTCCTTTTTGGTAATGACTTTGAAGTTTAAGCTAGTGCAGATCATTCCTTTAAGGTTTTACGTATAACCTGTTTCTTCTAAGCATATATATTGGTTGCAGGAGTGTTTCTTCTGAAGCCTTATCTGATTGCTTATTCTTGACAGATTTCCTTTGATGAATTATAGGACATTTTCTATTCTTTCTCAAGATAAACTCAACTGAAACATAAGTATGCATTTATTCAGAATTATTTTAAGCGTATTTTTGAGAGCTTGTCATTATGAAAACATCTCAAGAGCATTCTTGGACCTTACATGTAATACAGATTTTCTTAACTAAATTCAACACTTAACTAAACATAATCTGAGTATTTACATACATAATCATAACATGGATATTACAATACATGTTTCCTATCATGCGGAAACAACATGAGAAACACATGTACTAAATATCCATACAAAAGAATATACATCCAAGGTCACAAAAAATAAAAACAAATAATAGGCTCCAAAGCCAAATGAATTCTAAGCTCTAGCTGCACCATGGTCCTCAATGACCTGTCTGGGGATCTAAAATATAAATCCACAACAGGGGTGAGACTAATGCCTCAGTGAGTAAAGGTTAAACATGCATATGTAGGGTCCAAGCAGATAAGATGCAACAGTTTAACCATGTTATACACTATATACATGTACATGTAAACATTAAGTAATGATATTTAAAACATGACTTGACATGAACTGCTAACCCAATAAGGGTCTTATCACTTTCCTGAAGCTGGACCTGAGCTCAGACTACAAGGGATATTTCCTTTGGGGACATATAGTCGTCGCCATTACCTGAAGGCTGAAGCCACGTTTTAAAATAATTAACCTAATGGTCCTAGACCCTTGATGACCGAAGCCTGCATGATTTTCTTCTTACTTTAGTTACCTGATAACATGAATACCTAAGTACATAAATAACTTTCACTTGACTTGAACATGATTCATAAGAATGCTTTTGCTTAACAATGAACATGAGCATGAACATGAGCTATTAGAGCAATAAACCATAACCTAGGATTCTAATCTTACACCAAAACCTAAATAAGGAGCAATCTCTAATGCATGCCATCATTCATAGTTATTCATCATACAAACTATTCCATTCAAAAGTAAAAGGAGTAAAAGAAGGGGGTAAGAGGGAAGAGGGTTCATGAGAGGGATTTCACACAAAGATGGGTTAAGTGTGTAAGCTCTACTCACGTGGAAATGATTAAGAAAGGAGGAGGGATGAGGTGGTGAGGATGAGGTTGAGCCAATCTTCTTCTCTCCTTCTTCTCCTAGCTGGAAAGGCCTTTTTTCTCTCTAGACTCTCTCTCTAAAAACCATTGATGAAGTAATAAATGAGGTCTGGGTCCCTAGGGCTTCTATTTAAAAAAAAAAACACACTCGCGCATTGTTACTCAAGCGAGGATTTCTTGTTAATTAGAGCGAAAATGCTAAAGGTGTTCTCGTTTCATGTTCTCGGCTTGAGCGAGAATACTCCAGAGAGCACCCCCTCTCAAGACGATTCTCGCTTAAGCGAAAAATCTTCTAGAGAGCACCCATTTCACCCCCTGTTTCTCGCTTGAGCGAGAGCCTTCTCACTCAAGCAAGAATATCAGATCCCATTTTAAACCATTTTTATTTATATTCTCGCTCAAGTGAGCTCCTCTCGCTTGAGCGAGAACATCAGGACTTAAAGTCCTAATTCTCACTTTAAAACCTCTCTTTCTCAATTTTTCTTCCCCTTTCTTGATTCCTTTCTTAAAACCCATTAATTTTACAAATTTTCTTTTATGACATTGATTTCTAATTCTTTGGATGTTACAGTAGCTCCCACCCAACTTGATCCCAATAGTCGGGGGTTTGATAGAGCTTTTGAAGTGATGTGTCAATATAATAATTTGAGTTCTTCCGTAGATGTCTTTTTTCACTTTTTTCAAGCTAAACTGGGTAAAAATTGTCCTATGGGTTGGACTTTGTTGAATGGGGTTTCTGATAGACCGTTGTAGATAGCCTTTCAGTCATCTTATAAGGATTTTAAACCGAGGTACTTCAGGCTGAGGGGAGATGATACCAACCCGAGTTGCTTTTTAATACTCATAGGGAACCCACGTTCCCCTTATACTGGACACAAAATCCTAGAGGGATGAGAGGAATTGAAGAAAGTAAATTGACTGGCCTAGAACAATTAGACGTAGACTTACTAAAGTTTTTTTACCCTGTGAGTTGTAACATCCTTATTGAGAAAGAAGGAGATGTTGGAGCTTTTCAACCTTATATTGGTAATTTTCCTTTCCTGTTAACTACCTTGCCTCTTCATTTGTATTTTCTAACCGATTTGGTTCTTCATTTTTATTTAAATGCCCCTAAAGAACGACATTTTTGTTCCCTAGATGGATGCCAAAGCTCTAAAGGCATTTAGTCAATCTGGAAAATGGAAGTCCAACACTGGAACGTCAAAATATGCTCCGATTAACAAGGTGGTTATTATTGATGGCGATAACGAGGTTTCCTCAACAACATTGTCAAAAAAGATAGTTTTAAAGAGATCCGGATCCAACTAAGAGACTATTGTGACCTCCATTCCTCATATCAAACTTGTGGACAATCCCCCACCTTCATCAGCCAGATGACCACTCTCTAGACCTATTCTCATTCCACTGTGGCGGCATTAGTTCCAAGGGTATGGAGGTAAACCAAGTACCGATGTAAGCTCCATTTTTGACCGACGATTCCCAACAGAACAAGTTATCAAAGAATATTTTTTGCAAGGCTGATGACCAAGTTAGAATATGTACGATTGGCCTAGGTAACACTGTGAAAATGGTTCTGACTTTTTCTCCTCAAATAGCCTTTTTGGGTCGTGCTCTGGAATCCAACGTGGGCATGCTAGAGAAGGAACATAAAGAAAAGGTTCATAAGGTAAAGGATTTAAGTGAAGAGCTTGCTCGAGTAAAAGAGGCCAACATCGAGTTGGAATCTCTCTAGGAAAAATTTTGAAACCTTTCCCTTGAAACAGAGAAGTTGCAAACTAAATTTGCTGCTTTGAAGAAAGCTAAAGAAGAGGTTGACACTGCCAATGATCAGCAAGCCAAGTCCCTAAAGTTGGCCAAGGAGGCTTTTGCTGAAGAAAAGATCGGGCGCGAGGCTGATGTAAACAACCTCAAGACTGAAATTGCATTTCAGTATGAACATGGTTTTTATAAGGCTATTGAACAGTTGAAATTCCAGTTCCCAAATTTAGACTTGGGTGAAGTAGGAGCATTCAAGCAGATTCAAGATGGGAAGCTGGTAGATCTCCCCAATGATGATGAATGACTTTTTTGTTTTCCTTTTCTATTTCTAGCATTAGGTTTTTATTTTTACTATCATTTCGGAATCAAGTTGTATGAACTTTTCATTTCAAAATCTAACTATCTTGAATATTTACCTATCACCTCATTTTCTTCGTAATTTTATGAATATTTCACATGTGGTCTTGTAATAAAAATTGACTTTTCTCAATCGAACTATAAGTGCCCAAGTTAGTTAAATTTTCACTATATTAAGTCGTAATGATAAAAATCAACTATACCATTTAGAAAGAAGTAATCATGCCTTCCCATGAGAAAGGTACTCAAGTATTCCCAAATCTTATACTAAGGGTTCATCTTAACCTAAGTGTTATAAGTTATCATCTTAATAACTTGAGTAAATTACTCCAATCTCCCCTCCATTTTACATTTCCAACACAAAACCCCCTCTATTTTAAAAACTTACACAAAATCCCATGTATTTTGAATACCTACACAAACCCTAATTAATATAATTTTTTACAATTTATTAAAAATTATTTTTTAAAAAAACCCAACATTACCCTCAAGACACCCCTTCCTTTCTAATTTAATTATCAGTTTTGATAAATGCAATAAAACCTTAACGTGAAAATTTTTGTCTTTCTCGCATAAAATTCATTCTTCTCGTTCCCCTTCTTTCTCGCTAACCTAATATTTATTATTTTACATATTACATTTTTGATAATTTATGAAGCTTTTTTATAAGATCCATCTTAGTAAATTTATTTTTTTAATCTATTAATACTTCCGAAATTAATTTTAATAAATTATTTGGTTCATTTTATTAGTTTATGAGTTTTTAATTAAAATTTTATTATGAAAAATTTTAAAATAAATTTCTTTATTTTGCTAGTATGAAACTGTGATTTTTGTTATTCAAAATAATGTATTTGAAAAAAAAAATTGTATGATGTTATTTTTTTGCGTTTTCTTTTATTCACCTACACAAAAGAAAAAGAATAATATATTTATAAAATGTAAGGAGTTTGTGTAAGGCTTAAAAAAATAGGGATTTTTATATAGTAAAGAAAAATCCATAGTTAGTAAGGGTATTTTGGTCAATTTAATATAAAATATAATTGTTGACTATTGACTAAAATTTCTATGAAATGTATCATAAAAATTTGGGTTTAAGTGTAATGTACTTTTAAAATTGGAGGGGTTTTGTGTAGGTTTTCAAAATAGAAGGGATTTTGTGTTGGAAGTGCAAAATAGAGGGGAGGTTAGAGTAATTTACTCAAATAACTTTATCACTTCCCAAATCCGCAATGAGAGTTCATCAACCAACATACAATAAAATGCAAAACTACAGTACCTTTCTTTGAGATGAGGTACTAGATAATTGATTTCGAGTTGACCTGGACCTTGCCGACTTCAAGACCGGTTTTACAGGAGAGTTGCAGAACTTGTTCAAGTAATGTTGCCGAATTTTCTCGGTCTCCGCCAACTGGATTTGTAGCTCAAATAATGTTGTCGTGTTCTCTCAGTCTCCGCCAACTGCCTTGGTAGTTCAAATAATGTTGTCGAGTTCTCTAGGTCTCCGCCAATTTGATTGGTGGTTTAAGTAATGTTGTCGAGTTCTCTCGGTCTTCGCTTCGGATTCATGCATTATCTTTCTTCATTGAGTATATGAACTCATTTTATATCAGAATGCAAGCCTCACATTAGAACGGACGCATTCTAGGGTTACTCTGTCTCTCCCTCACATTAGAACGGCCACATTCTAGGGTTACTCTATTGTAAATATTTATTACAATAGGGAGTACAAAGATAAAAGGTAACATATCTTTCTAAAGAAGGAAAGTAATCGGGGTCATAAAGATGATATGAAACCTTGGGAATAACAATTTTCTTTAGTCATGAAACTAGCATTGACAAATAAACACACGTCGTGCAACATGTGAATTAGAAAAAGGGAGTTGAGGGAAAATTCTTTGATTTCATGTGTTATCTTTCTTCACTAAGTATATGAACTTATTTTAGATCAGAAAGCAAGCCTCGCATTAGAATAACCTCATTCTAGGGTTATTCTGTCTCTCCCTTTCCTTTGCGACTAGAGCGTTAGTCAGATTCATCCAATTGAATGTGCAATTCCTCCTTGAACGTCTTTTCTTTCTGAAACACACATTCTTTTCCATTTTAATTTGTAAGAAGGAAATGGCGAGTTCTTCTTCCTCGAGAAAAATGAAAAAGGTATGTGACCAGAAAATTTTTTCCTACATATTTCCTATATGTTGAATTGAGCAGTATTAGCAGATACTTAATTCTCCATGGTGTCTTAGGATGTCTTCTAGAGTTTGGAGGGAAAGGGAAGAAAAGGGGGAGGGTTAGGGGGGAATGGAGGGGAAGGTTAGGACTTTATAAGTCAGAGAAGGAGAGAACCACACTCGCAAACATGAGAAGGGAGGACTCCTTGTGAGTCTTCCCCTTCTCTCTCTTTCTGTCCATTTTTCGCTTGTAAACACACCCTTAGTCATTTTTTTCTTTTTTTCTTTTTTTTCACAATGAGTTCTATAAATTGAATATTGTGAGATGACTATTTGTTATTTCAGTTAGGAAAAGATCTTTTACCATCTAGGTAAATCCATTGTTCATGGTTAAGAAAACACATTGTTTTCTGGTGCCTGGTAAGCCATACAAAGAGTAGAGAAAAATCAATCCTATTTTAATATTTTTAAATGCAATTAAAGTAATATTTAGCCAAAGAATCGGATTGGAATGACCTAATTACTGAAGATTTGATTTCTTTTTGGTTCAAAGGCGGGGAGAGGGGATGGAAAATTACCCCCTACTTATTTGGTTCGGAAGGGGAGCGGGGGGAAAATAAAACTAGTTTACTTTTATACCATTTTATTTTTTATAAAACTCAAGTTTTCATTCATTTGGTTGAAATATAATACCAAGCATTTTGTAATTATTTAACTTCGTTATAGTTTATCTTTTGTTGCATTTGCATAAGGAATACTCTCTAGCATAGACAAATAATTTTGCAATTAAGCATCTCAAATCATATGCCACCCTGCTATATGGATTACATTGAACCTAATTTGCTTTACAACTTTTTTACTCATCTTTATATGTTTCTACATGGAATATTTGTTCCATGGGATAATATATCGCCACCGTATTGTATCTTTGAAAATCATAAAGCTTTAATCATGTTGGTTCTGCTTGCAATAATATCTTACAGGGCAATTCTTTTTAAGCAGGAGGGCTAAGCTACTAAATCAAAATAATTTATTTTCAAACTCTCCCTGTTTAGAATGAGTAATTCTCTAGTTATAGTTCCTGTCTTGTTCTGCAGCAAACCTTTTGCAGCTCTGACATTTAATATTTTCCAAGATCATATGGGTGGATATTAACTAAAGAAACATGAAGTAATAGGAAATGGCAGTGTCATTTTTTACTGGCCTATAATTTGAAAGTTATAGATTACCTATATTTGTGATTGGCTCATTTGTATTGGTTTTTGTTGTTGTTAAAGGAGGTAGTGAAAAGCGACAATGTAATGCATCACACTATAATGACATCCTTTTCCAATTGCAAGATGCCAACATTTATGCATGATAGTTGTAGAAAATGAAAATAAAAGCAAAATAAATATTGAAAATTAATAAAGAGAAAAGGATAAACAATTATGAGATGAACAATTTTCCCCTGTAACTTTCTATAAGCTTAACTAACATGGTTTTCTTTGTAGGATAAGCAAGTGGCCCAATCTGAAGTCCACATGCCAAGTTGGATTGAGGCATTTCTGGAAAATACTTTCTTTAACAAATGTCCTTCTCATCCAATTCGTAGGAATGAGTTAAATAAATATTGTATTAACTGCGATATGTCAGCTTGCCAATATTGTGTATCATCAGGTTCTCATCGCCATCACAAGATGCTTAAAATTTATAGACATGTTTACAAAGATGTTGTCTCCCTTTCTGCTATGGAAAAGTATGTTGATTGCTCGCATATCCAGGTATAACATTGAATTTAACTTTGTGACTAAATATTTTATGCACAACATGAAAAACCTATATGATTTAGTGCAATTTTGTATGCTTTTTGTGAATTTGTTTGCTAATCTAACACTAATTGCTTAAACTCACATGGCATAGTTGTAGGAGATCATTATTAGTCTTGATTTTCTATCTTTTGAAATGCCACATGAAAATAGGTTATATGTGTGTGTAGAGGAAATTGACTTAAACCTATTATTGTTTTTTCTTTTAGTGATGTTGTTGGTTCCTTTTTCCCACAATAACTTTGCTAGCTTTAGCTTAATTGACAGTTGTTAATGCTTTATAAAATATTTCTTTCCACTATGTTGTTTGACCTTGGAAATAATTATGAGATCAATGATTATAAACGATTTGTATCAATATAGTAATGGCATGAAAAATTGCAACATATATAATACAACACTGGATAATCACTAAATGTTTTCCTAATTGTAAGCTAAGACTTCTAGGTTCTAGCTAATATTCTCCTTCGGTGTCTCATTATTTGCCTTTGTCCTATTCTCTAGCAGGGGCATATCAGTTAATAGTATACCAAATCAGTTGGTGACTATCACAAAATAAGTGTTCACATCACATATATAAATATTCAGATGGAATAACTAGTACTAAATCATGCATTTTTTATTGTTAAATAGAAAACCTAGTTTTAACTCAAACTATGCAAGTGGTGTGTATGTCTCCCATATACCTCAACAATGCTTACTGCGGTTCTTTATTCCTAAAAATATTAAATAGTGATTTTAGATAAATCAATCTTCTAAACCAAATTATTTGTTATGTATCTGAATTTTATTCCTCTTTGGTTGCAGCCCTACAAGTGCAACAAGCGACGGGTTATTTCTCTGAATCCTCTCCCCCACTGTGGTTCAACATTAAATAATGAGGCATCATGCAACATCTGCAATAGAAAGTTGACTAGACCTAATTTATACCGCTACTGCTCTATTTCTTGCAAGGTGAGATGATGACTATGATTTGACAATCACAACATTATTGTCCCCCTTCATCATACTTCTACCACTGAAATGAACTTTATAGTCAATATCTTCTGACTTTTTTTATTCTGAACTTTCAGGTCAAAGCTGTTTCAGGAGAGCGTGATGATTCAGTTCCTCCTTCCATTTCCATCCAGAGTCATCCTCCTCCTCCTCCTGAGGAAAATCAGGAGGAAACTTCTGAACCACCAAAGCGGAAAAAGAGTAGAAAGGGAACACCCCACAGAGCTCCCTTCTTCTAAGAGCCTCAAGTGGGTCACATATCGTTATATAGTTTGAATATGCAGAATTGGAAGAAAGTACTTCATAGACTTCTTATGTTGTAATGACTTTCCAAAATATTCTGGATTCTAGTCTTTTTCACCTTGAACTTCCTTATTATCATGTGGCAATTTTCATGATCTTTTATATTACATTCAACTTTGTTGTTTTGTTAATGGTAATTGTGTTTCCTTTTTTATTTTTTGTTTTGGGGGCGGAGGGAGGGACTTAGGATTTGATCTTTGAAGCCAAAAATATAAAATAACCTTCTGGTATTTAGACTGCTTTTGCATTATTTAGAGAAGAATAATATAAAATATGACCAAAATGACTAAGTGGGACATGAAGTCTTTAAATTTCACGATTTTGGAGAAATTAGTTGATGTCGAGAAGACAATATTGTAATCTCAGTCTCAGATACTTCTTATATGTAGTTTTGGTTTGATAATGGAAAATGTTGGAACATACTTGTTTAGAACACTAAAGACTTGTAATGGGGTATAAGACTACAAGTTGTTTGCTCTATAACTTAGTACCATGCCAAATTATCCATAACAAAAAAGGTTGAACTGAACTTTCATCACTAAGCTTGAGCAACAATTATCCATGAGAAATAACTTGTATGTTGTAGTCTCCACTTATTGTGCCGGTTTGTAGAGTCAGTAACTCAACATTTTGCTATTACTGCTTCTATTTTGCAATCATTGATTGGATTGTTTGGGGAAATATATTTAACATTCAGGAAGGTGATACATAAATCGCTGCTAATATAGCAGCCTAGAAGCACTTTACGACAAGATCAACATATGTCGTAACCTTAATCTAATTTGAACTTACAAACATTATGAGAAAAAGAAGAAACCTTATAAGCAATGTAACTTCGCAAGAGAAAGAGCCATAACAATGACATATGCCTCCTGGGGGTCTTCTTCCCTCATGTGTGGGGAATTTCCTATCCACACTAGCTGGACTAATCCCTTTCCCCAATGAGATTTTTGCTTTCCCTTTATTTTCTTCTTTTCCACCATCACATCCCTCTCCGATTTTCATTTTTCAGCCACCTCCGTCATCTCCATGCCTTTTCAGTCTCCTCTTTCTCGAGTCCCTTACCACCTCCCTTTCCTCCTTTCAAAGCCTCTACATTTAGCTCCTATTTTCTAATTTTTCTAGTTTGATTTCTTTATTATTTCTTTTCCATCCTCTTCACTGCGGCACCATTGGCATTCCCTTCCCTATATGCTCTGTGTTGGCAACGTTGTGTGTGTGCACCTTTAAAGTTTGAAGATTTACACTGTCGGCACAGCTAGTTGTGTTGAAGAAAAAACAATAGAACAATGGAAAAAAATCCAATGTTCGTTTGACAGAAAGAGATTATTAGGGTAGGTGAGAAGTTGGTCAATGGAGATTAGGAGTTTATTTATTTTTGTTTGTTTTTAATTTGTCTGTAATGTTTTATATATTTGAGATAACATGCCTTAGTTTTTAATGTTTATGTGCTTGAGCATTGCATAATCGCTCTTTCAGGGTTACATCCCTCCGATGTAAGTGTCACTCGGTTGCCTGTTAGGCATTAACACGATGATTTTTTACAAAAAAAGAACAATATAAGAAAAAAAATCAAATCCAATTCATTAAAAGTCTTGTTGTACTAGTCCAGACATATGGAAAAAATACTTAGTTTCTAAATACAGTAATAATATTCATGCATTATATATTTATATAAATTATTTTTTATTCACTATTTTTACCCCGTCTATTTTCATGCAAATAATTGGTGATAATGTATATTATGGAATGAAATACATATTGATAATAGTGTTTGGAAAGACATTAGCACATGTTACAAGAGCTTTGAACAAAAAAACTACTCTCTTGACCAACTTGATGTTGGTAGCAGGCTTTTGTAGGAAGAGTTAAAATTCTTGAGAGCTATTTAGGTTTTTAAATAAAAGACCTGAGATATACATTTTTACGGGCTTTCACGGGTCAATCTGGCCCATTTTGATAGCTCTAGTAAATGAAAATAGGCTAGAATTATATTTACATGTTGACCATTGACGTAAAAATACCTTGTACAACATAACATATGTATTATTTTGGCTTTGCATTTGTGCTTTTGAGCTATAATATCACAATTATATGTTTATATATCTTTAAATGAAGAGAAATGGAAGGAAATATGTTAAGGGTGACAAAGCGATCCATTAATATGTGATCAATATGACCTATATTTATTTAAATATAATCTAATTACAATAATAATAATTTAGTGAATTAGATGGGTTGTTAACAAAATCCATTTGAGCTTATCGAAAACTACTCTGCGTTCTTTGGGCTTAATATTGAATGACTACCTTTTGTTTCTCAACCACTGCGCCCCGACAAAAAATTAGATTTGATAAACATTCAACCAATCATCAATAAGTGTCTCGCATCAAATGAATACTTCACAAACCGATAAACGAGTGAGTCCCTCGTATCATTTGAATGCGTTCTTGTCAGCAAATTGATAAGTGACATGTTTATCGTAGCCAATATTTGAGTCGAGACAAGGTTTCAACAATTGAACCCCTTGACGCCCAAAACACGAACTCTTTCATGTTCCATAGGACCCTCCAACATTAGAACATATAAACATATATATACATCGCACATAAAACAATCAATAAAGGATACATTGCTCATAAAATGATCAATAAAGGGAATAAAATAACATGATTCTGAAAGCTGCGCTTCGCTTGCGCTTCAGTCTGCGCTATAGCGCAGCTGAAGCGCAAGTATCAGAATCAAAGATGTAACTTTCGTAAACTGCGCTCCGCTTGCGCTACAACCTAGCCTGTATCGCAGATCTGCGCTTCAGTCTGGCTATAGCGCAGCCTGTAGCGCAGAAAACAATGCTTCGTTTTGTCTGCGCTTCACCTCCGCTTCATATGCGCTTTACTTGCGCTTCAGCGCGAGTGAAGCGCGGATTCGACGTTTCAAAAACGTTCTTCGATATAAAACAAAAACAACCAGAATATCACTATATTCAAACGATTAAAAGCCCAAAACGTGTTCATCGCAAACCAAGGCTCTGATACCAATTGAAGGGAATCAAGCATGTGGTCAGGGTGCAGCGGAAATAAATGGATTCCCTCCCTTGTTATAATCGTTTTGCGAAAACACGAATCAAGGCAAAACGTTATTGAAACGAAAGGTCGTACCTTATTAGGAATATAAACGAGGCAAGTGTAGCCACGTCTCTATTGGTATCCATGCCAACAGCCGGACTAGGATTCTCTCCTCAGCTCTGCTAGTAGCTTTAGAAAGTAAGAAGTGATTGCTCATGTGTGTCTGAAGTAGTGCATCTTATGCTCTATTTATAGAGTGGTGGCTAGGGTTTTACCCCTTCACTCACTTAACCCTCACACTAATGGGCCTGGCCCATTATGTTATAATTCTAATTAAATTAAATTAGAATTATTATCCTTTCCTAGTGGCATGTTGTATGCGTGTGACCTAATAGGATTTTAATATTTGGTTATAATATTAAATAAAAACCTTTTATATTTAATATCATAAATAGTGAGCAAGATCTAGCAACACATCACTATCCAAATATTAACATTATCAATAACTTTGATAAATCCTATTTTATTATAATAATTTATATGCTCTGTCCCTTTGTCCAAATATCTAATTGAACACAAGGGCATGGATTGTGTCAACCTTGTATAGTTCAATTTATATTTTCTTGATCCCCAAGTAGACTGTACAGAAAATAAATATCTCATATTTATTCTCCTGAGCATGGTCATGCATTTTGCAGTCTCACTTTATCAAGCGGCCTACAGATATAACTCCTGTTACATAGGAGGGACAAATCTCATCTAGGGCATTCACATTCCTCCACATAATTTATTATATGTCCAAAAATCAACTTTATGATTACCCTGTTACACGTAACGTTTGATGAAAATTAAAACATATAATTCCTTATGTAGGAATCGTAGTGATTTCAGGTGGAAGGACTTCATATAACATTTATTAATTTAAGAAACGTTCATGACACTTATGTAACAACCCATGCAACGTTCTTAAGGTGGGTCTGTCCAGTACACCATTACTCTTAAATTCCCCCCAAAGAATGACTTTTTTGTCCCCAGATGGATGCCAAAGCTCTTAAGTCGTTTAGCCGATCTGGAAAATGGAAGTCCAACACTGGAATGTAGAAATCTTCTCTGATTAACAAGGTGGTTATTGTTGATAGCGATAACGAGGTTTTCTCAACCACATTGTCAGAAAAGATAGTTTTAAAGAGATCCCAATCCAACTAAGAGACTATTGTGACCTCCATTCCTCATATCACACTTGTGGACAATACCCCACCTTCATCAGCCAGACGACCACTCTCTAGACCTAGTCTCATTCCACAGTGGCGGCATTGGTTCCAAGTGTATGGAGGTAAACCAAGTACCGAGGTAAGCTCCATTTTTTACCGATGATTCCCAACAGAACAAGTTATCAAATAATATTTTTTGCAAGGCTGATGACCAAGTTAGAATATGTATGGTTGGCCTAGGTAACACTTCGAAGATGGTTCTGACTTTTTCTCCTCAAATAGCCTTTTTGGGTCGTGCTCTGGTATCCAGTGTGGGCATGCTAGAGAAGGAACTTAAAGAAAAGGTTCAGAAGGTAAAGGATCTAAGTGAAGAGCTTGCCCGAGTAAAAGAGGCCAACATCGAGTTGGAATCTCTTCAGGAGAAATTCGGCAACCTTTCCCTTGAAACAGAGAAGTTGAAAACTAAATCTGCTGCTTTGAAGAAAGTTAAAGAAGAGGTTGACACTGCCAATGATCAGCAAGCCAAGTCCCTAAAGTTGGCCAAGGAGGCTCTTGATGAAGATTAGACTGGGCGCGAGGCTGATGTAAACAACCTCAAGAGTGAAATTGCATTTCAGTACGAACATGGTTTTTATAAGGCTATCGATCAGGTGAAATTCCAGTTCCCAAATTTAGACTTGGGTGAAGTAGGAGCATTCAAGCAGATTCAAGATGGGAAGCTGGTAGATCTCCCTGATGATGATGGATGACTTTTTTGTTTTCCTTTTCTATATCTAGCGTTAGGTTTTTATTTTTACTATCATTTCGGAATCAAGTTGTATGAACTTTTCATTTCAAAATCTAACTATCTTGAATATTTACCTATCACCTCATTTTCTTCGTAATTTTATGAATATTTCACATGTGGTCTTGTAATAACAACTAGCTTTTCTTAATCGGGCTATAAGTGCCCAAGTTAGTTAAATTTTCACTCTATGAAGCCATTATGATAAAATCAACTTTACCATTTAGAAAGAAGTAATCATGCCTTCCCATGAGAAAGGTACTCAAATATTCCCAAATCTTATACTAAGGGTTCATCTTAACCTAAGTGTAATAAGTTATCATCTTAATAACTTTATCACTTCCCAAATCCGCAACGAGAGTTCATCAACCAACATACTATAAAATGCAAAACTATAGTACCTTTCTTTGAGATGAGCTACTAGATAATTGATTCCGATTTTACCTGGACCTTGCCGACTTCAAAACCAGTTTTACAGAAGAGTTGTAGAACTTGTTCAAGTAATGTTGCCGAGTTTTCTCGGTCTCCGCCAACTGGATTGGTAGCTCAAATAATGTTGTCTAGTTTTCTCAGTCTCCACCAAATGGATTCATAGTTCAAATATTGTTGTCGAGTTCTCTAGGTCTCTGCCAATTTGATTGGTGGTTCATGTAATGTTTCCGAGTCCTCTCGATCTCCGCTAATTTAGTTGGTGGTTCAAATAATATTTCTATGTTCTCTCGGTCTCCGCCAATTTATTGGTGGTTCAAATAATATTGTCGAGCTCTCTCGATCTCCGCCAATTTAATTGGTGGTTCAAATAATATTTTCGAGTTCTCTCGGTCTCCGCCAATTTGATTAGTGGTTCAAGTAATGTTTATGAGTTCTCTCGGTCTCCGCTAAATTACTTGGTGGTTCAATTAATATTGTCGAGTTCTCTCGGTCTCTGCCTATTTAATTGGTGGTTCATCACATTCCTCTTGTCATTCAGGTGAATTAGATAAATGTGTGCCTCATTAAAAACTCTTCCACCTCATAAGAGAAGAGAGTGCACGATTATTTCATTATTAAAAATTCAACGACTCCACCAAAACTGGTGTACACATAATTATAATATCCTAACTAGACATAATTTCCTAAAGGAGAAAACCAAAAATATAATTGAGTAAAAAACTGGAACAATAAATTTCAAATTATAATAGAAGAACATATTAGTCAAATTCCAAGTCCTAAGAATTGCCTTTCCCCCAAGCTCCTCCAATTTAAGTGCTCCTCACCCGATTTCTTCATGAATATGGAAAGGACCATCCCAGTTTGGAGTCAATTTGTTTGTCGTGCTATCCTTCACCGTCCTTCTTAAGACCAAGTCTCCAACTTTCAATTTTCTCGGTATCACCTTAGAATTGTACTTCCTCTCCGCAGGTTGCTTGCAAGCATATTCTCGGATATGAGTTGTTTCCTTTACTTCCGTTAGTAAATCCAATTCCGCTCATCATTCCCCATTGTTGATATCACCATAAAAAGCAGTTGTTCTGAAAGTAGGTTCCATTATTTCTCTAGGGATCATGGCATCAGAACCATAGACTAGCCTATATGGTGCCTCTCTTGTAGAAGAGTGTATGGTGGTGTGATATGACCACAATACAAATGGTAACTGCTCGACCTACAAACCCTTGGCCTTACATAACCTCTTCTTCAGGACATTAAATATTACTTTGTTGGCGGCTTCAGCTTTCCCATTATATTGGGGATGCTCAATCGATGAAAACATCATATAGATTCCTAAATCTCTACAGAACTCTACCACAAATCGGCTAGGAAACTGCTTACCATTATCAGACACTATGTATTTAGGAATTTCAAATTGGCAGATCAACTTCCTGTAAAACTTCTTGATTCTCTCTGCTTTGATAGTGGCTAATAGTTCATGTTCTACCCACTGTCCGTTTAGTTTACAGTGGATTATAATTGATTCTAGAAATGAATGGTTGAGATGGATGATGCACGCTTTACGAAGCACGTTGGACGGAAGTGATTTCCAATCAATTCTGCAGAATTGATTCTGGATGCTCCAGAATTTAAACCAAACGGGCACTTAGTAAAGCAGTCAACCGCTACTACTAAGAACTTCACTTGACCCGAAGCTAAAGGAAAGGGCCCTAATATATCAGCTCCCCATATATGGAAGCGGTAGGGAGAGTTGACTGACTGTAAAGTAATTGGGTGAGCTTTGTGTATATCTGAGAATTTCTAACACAACACACCTCTCACCTTCTCACACACTTTACGCAATCTCTTCTCAGGGTGGGCCAATAGTACCCAACCCACAGTACTTTAGAAGCCGAGGCACCACCTCCCATATGACTTCCACATCGGCCTTCATGTACCTCTTTTATCACCCTTTTGGCCTGCGAAGTTACTAGGAATATCAGTAATGGAGAAGAGAATCCTCTCTTGTATAACTTCCCTGCAACAATTGTGTAATAAGCCGCTTCCCGCCTAATCTTTTTTGCTTCTATCTAATCAACAGGAAGTTCGTTGACCTCAAGGAATGCTATCAATGGGCCCATACATGATGCGTGCTTCACATCTGTAAAAAAACAGCTTTGCCCTTTATATGGTGGGCGCACCAATAGACTCTTGAATAATCATACAATTTTTTACTGTCCTCTTTGTGCTTGTGAGCTTTGATAAAAGATCTGCCCTTCCATTACGTTCACGGTGGAACAAATTCCAACTTAAAACCGTGGAAACTCTCTGTCATTTGCTTTACCAACGCCAAGTACTTGGCTAACTGAAAATCTTTGCTTGAAATTCTCCATATACTTGACCGGTGATTAGTTGTGAATCACTTCTGACTAATAGGTTGGTAACACTGACCTCCATAGCCAAACGAAGCCCAACTAGTAAAGCATCATACTCGGCTTGGTTATTACTAGCTTTAAAGTCACCGTAATGATTGCTCGATCAAAACGCCTCCAGGTCCTTCCAAAATAACTCCAGTTCCACTTCCCTTCATGTTGGATGCTCCATCAACTAGTAGAATCCAATTCTGCTCCAACTCATTTTTGCCTTCTTGGATTGGCGAAGACAATTCGACTACAAAATATGATAATACTTGTGCCTTGATTGGACCCGTGGGCTCATAAAGTAGACCATACTCGGACAACTCCACCACCCAACCTAGCTACCATCCCGTCCGCCAAGTCTGGCTTTAAAAGCACTTCCCTGATTGGTTAATCAATTTTTATCACAACTTCATGACTTTGGAAGTAAGGTCTCAACCTCCTTGCCGACGTCACCAACGCTAAAGCCAGCTTCTCGATCTTTTGATAGCATTGTCCAATTCCCTGCAACACACGGCTAACAAAGTACACCGACCTCTGGGTCTTCTCTTCTTCCTGAACCGAAATCGAGATTACAACATGCTCGAAGACAGAAATATATAACTAGAGTGTCTGTCCTTCCTTAGGTCGAATCAAAGTCGTAGGGGAGGACAAGAACGCCTTCAACTGGTGAAACGTTGTCTCACATTCTTCTGTCCAGGAGAATCTCTCTTTCTTCCTTATTATATTGAAAAGTGGTAATGCCTTATTAGCCGATCTTGATGGAAATCGGGATAATTTCGCCAACTTCCCTGGCAGCTGTTTCATTTCCTTTACACTGGTCGGGCTACTTATCTCTAATATAGCTCGACACTTTTCAGGGTTTGCTTCAATGTCGTGCTCTATGAGCATGAACCGAGAAAATTTCCAGAATGAATCCCAAAAGCACACTTATGCGGATTAAGCCTCATGCTATACTTTCGGATTTCTAAAAATATCTCCTCCAGATCTCTATAATGCTCTTCCTCCCTTACTGACTTCACCGTCATATCATCTATGTATACTTCTAGGTTCCTCCCAATTTTCTTCTGAAACACGTTGTCCATCAGTCTCTAATAAGTCGCACTTACATTCTTCAAACCAAACCACATGACATAATAACAAAAGTTTGAATTTTCTATCATGAAAGCAATTTTATCTTCATCTAATGGATGCATTCGGATTTGATTGTAACCAAAATAAGCATCCACTAAACTCAAAAGCTTATGACCCGATGTGCCATCAACAAGTCAATCTATGCTCGGTAGCGAATACGGTTCCTTAGGCCATGCCTTGTTCATATCAGTGAAGACTATGCACATTCTCCATTTTCCATTAGCTTTTTTAACCAAGACCACATTATCTAACCACTTCGAGTACTTTATTTCTCTAATAAATCTCGCCTTCAACAGTTTTTCCGTCTGGACTACTATGACCTGCCTCCTCTCGTCACCGACTTTGCGCTTCCACTGACATATAGGATGAGTTGTAGGGTCTAAGGATAGTCTGTGACATGTGAAATCAGAATCCATTCCCAGCACGTCCTCCGCCAACCATGAAAATAAGTCCAAATTCTCACGTAAAAATTCAACCAGTTTTGTGCTCAATCTAATCTCCAAAGATGTGCCTATTCGGGTGTATTTTTCTTTAGTATCTCTGATAAGTGAAAAATAGTTGATAAATTAGTATATATTTTATTTCACTTATCAAGGATAAAATGATAATTTTACCCCATTTTTATCCCTTTTTATTTAATATTTACTAATTTGTATTTATTAATCCTAGTTTTGAATTTGATGTTATTTTAATAGATTTATTGCTGATTTTTGTAGGATTATTGCAAAGATTTAATTCAGAGATTAAATGGCATTAAATGAGGAGGATTTATGCAAGATTGTAGATTGATTGAAGACAATTAATTAAAGATGTGAAGAAGATTTGAATCATTAATGAGGAGATCAGAGCCAATCAATTAAAGATATTGCAGACAAGCTTCCCAAATAAACAAGGATTGCACAATAAATATAAAGATATCAGAAAATAACGGGAAACAAGGAAAGGCAAACGCGTGAAAACCAGTCTCGGGGAGAGATCAACAAATAAAAGAGGAAAGCTGAAGCTGCAGGACGTTAGCTGCGCTTCACCCCGCGCTATAGCGTAGGTGAAGCGCAACTCACTGGAACCTGCGCTACACTGTAGCGCAGCTTGAAGCGCAGAACACGCAGATCGCTTCCCAGTTACCGTTTTTAAGAGGATCTCTTCCCAAATTTGCTTTGTCTTTCCTAATCTATAAATAGGAACCTCTTATGCCAAATCCGGTGTGCACGATTATTGTAATACAGTTATATTTCAGTAAGAATGCACCAAAGCTAAGTTTAGAGTAGGAGAGGAGGAGCGCTTTCACGAGGATTGAAGATGGTGACAGCGTCTTCGATGGTTTGTATGGCTACTTCATGTAGTTAACTCTCCAGTAGGATTGGATGTAATTGATTCTATCCTTGAGTGTATATAAATTCTATATTATTATTTCAATGAGCTCCCTATCTATAATAGTGGTATGTCTTATTCTGTGCTTATTCCTAATTCCCACGCTTGCGTCTGGAGTTATAGGTTAGTCTTAACTAAAGCAGTTATTACTAGGAGTGAGGATGGGGGAGCCTAGACATAGGAAACTCATTCTCTGATTGAATAAGAATACTCGGTTACTATTGACGACTGAAAAGGGATGTTTACTAATGAGTGAGGGGTAGTGTGAGTACTCTAAGTGAAGGAGCATTCGACCAATAGGACTTAGTAATCGGTAGCAAAGAATTAGGGGGTTGTCAATCCAGGATCCGAACATAGGCATGTCCTAATGAGTATAAGGTAGTGACAGTACTGGAGCGAAGGCGCGTCTACAGCACTAGGCCTCGTTTATCGTCTAATTCTTTACAAACTGAATAAAAGAGAGCGAAATAAGCCGAGATAAATCTATCGCCTGGGAGATCCCGCATAATTTATCCTTGAGTGTTAAGGTCGCCGGCGAGGGGCCTTAGCAATAAAGTTTGTATACATTATTATAGAGTAAACCTAAAATAATAGATAGTCTTTATATGCACAATGGGTGTGATGAGATGAAGTCCAATCCTGATCCAAGTAAAGTGTCTCTAACTCTACCTTTCTAATTCCAATTAATTAACTATTCTCTTTATCATTCTGCAATTATACTCTCTAAACCGTGCTTTCTCTTGATAAATACGACTTCGTTCTACATAAATAACTGTTCCCTTTGGATACGATACTCTTTCTTACTATTATACTGCTGGATTTGTGGTTCGCTTGCCAGAAACCCACCAAGTATTTTTGGCGCCGTTGCCGGGGAACGGTTCTAATTTGTGTAGATCTTTGAGGTCTATTTATCAAGGATATCTATCTTAGGATTTCTTTTATTTATTCTTCTTATTATTTAGGAAATTTTTATTATTTTAGGAAATTTATAGTTTTTCTATTATTATAAATTTTTCTTCCACACTTACCTTTTTCAAGTTTCTTGTTTTTGCTTTTGAGAAGCCAGGTATCCCCAAATCAACTACAAATTGAAGCAGAAATAGGAAGGACATCAAGGAAGAACAAAAGTAGAAACAAGGAAAGGAGACAAGGGAGAAGTCGAGAAGAAAACAAAAATATTTTATTTTCTTAAAAAAAATATTATTATTTATTATTATTTTAAAAAAAATTATTATTATTATTATTATTTTAATATAAATAAAAAAAATATTTATTATTATAAAAAAAAATATTATTCTTTGTTATTTTGTTTTCTCTTTGTTTGAGCATCTTATTTCTCTTGAGAAAACAGGTAACAGAAAAAGGGGCAGAGCTTAAGGAGACGATTTCAACACTCTCTGATCACCCAAGAAGAAGAAGGGGACAAATTTCAAGGAGACAATCTCAACACTCTCTGCTCAACTACCTCAAGTGAAATAAATGTTAAATGGCTTATGCATGGCAGAATCAACCAAGGAGAACCCCTGCAGACTATGTTAGGTGGCAAGAACCAAGTTACTTCTCTCATGCACCGATTCAAGGTAACTTCTCTAATTACAACAATTATTCTAACAATTTTTCACAGGATATGGGAAGTTACCAGAATCAGAATTTTGGGAGATACCAAGATGATGTTTCACTCCATATGCAACCTTCTTTTCAACAGCAGCAAAGTTACTCTTCCTATCAACAAAGAGACTCCCAATTTTATGAGTTTTTGGAAAAATTCAATCAAAGCAATATACAATTTCAGAAAGAGAGCGAAGAGCGAAGACGAAGTACTGACGCTTTGTTAAAACAAATGGAAAAACAAAGGAAGTTAAGACTTTGCAAGAGTATCGAAGAAATTCATCAAGGCAATATACAATTTCAAAAGGAGAGAGAAGAAGCAAGAAGAAAAAATGACGCTTTGATAGCACAGCTAGTGGAACAAAGGGAGTCAAGACTTCAGAAAGAAAGAGAAGAAGCAAGAAGAAACACTGACACCATGTTGGAATTGCTCAACAAGAAGAGAGAGTCTCCTGATGCAACAATTGAAGCGATAGAAGAAACAATAGCCAACCAACAGTCAGAACAGAGCTCAGCAAACGCTCAACCCCACCCCATAGAATTTTGTCCCACCATATTTGTTAAATTAAAAGGGGAGGAAATCAATGACAGTCTGGCTGATGAAGAAGAAGAGAAAGAAGATGAATCTGAAGAAACACAAGAAAGAGGAGCTGAAGAAGAAAAGGAAGAAGAAGAAGGTGCAGCAGAAGAAGAAGAAGAAGAAAAAGAAAAAGAAGAAGAAAAAGGAGAGGAGGAAACCGAAAAGATGGTGCTTGAAGAAGAGCCTAACTGTGAAAGGGAGAAAGAGAATCAAACAGATGGGGGTGTACATGATCAAGAAAAAGAGAAAAAGAGTGAACAGAGAGATGGTGAATCAAAGCCCGAGGAAGGAAGGGAAGTGATTTCAAGAACAGAGACCTTGCCTTATCCAACCATCCCTCTAAAGGAAGATCAAGAAAGGCATGGTGCAAGTGATCAACCTTCCAGACCTCACAAAAGAAAGTTTTGCGATCACACTGACCATAACAAGGCAAAGAGGAGAAAAGTCAAGCTAGACTTAAATTCAGAGCCTAGAGCCAGATTGAAGATCAAGTGGTCAGCTGTGTTTCATGTCAAAGAACCCCCCCAGCAAAGGAATTGAGAGAATTCATTTGTGAACCATTCAAGCTTCAGGAGAAGAAGATGCATGCACATCAAAGCAAGAAAGTAAAGAAAAAGACAGATTGCTCCAAGGCAAGATTATGGGGAGGTATACAAGCCAGGAAAAGGAAGGGTGCAGCACACAGGCTCATCAAAAGATTTCAGTTTCAGCCACCTTGAGGGAACAGGCGTCGAGCTATCAGACGTTAAACAAGCGCTTCCTGGGAGGCAACCCGGAGATTTTTAAGTTTTTAATTGTTTTCAATTTTATTTTGTTAATTAGGATTTTTCATTTTTTTAAGATTTAGGAAATTTTCAAAATTGATTGGAATAAGTTTGTGGAAAATAAAATTTTAAAAAAAATAGGAAGTAGCAGAAAACGTGATTGAAAATTGCAAAACTACATTCTGTTTTCTGCGCTTCAACCTGCGCTGTAGCGCAGGTAAAGCGCAGAAATGCAATTTTAGTCACTGTATTCTGCGCTTCACCTGCACTATAGCACAGGGTGAAGCGCAGGATAACTCACAAACTTCCATCAATTTTGAAACTTTCAGTTATATTTTTTTTTACCAAATTGAAATCTTCATTTACTCTATCTCTATGATTTACACTTTAGGGTAGCAACCTTAGGATTGTGAATATTATTGATTATTGCTATCTTAAATGTGATTTTGGCTGTGTGGAACATGAAGAACAATTTGCTTGATTGGAATGCTCTTTGTTTTGTGAGTTATTAAATTTGAAAGTGTTATGTTCTGTTTCTTTCAAAAAATTTAAACTTTCACTTTCCATGGATTGATTGAATGCTTGCAAAACAATTGAGTATGTTCTATTTTTAGGGAAGCATTACCAATTACAGTGAAGTTTTGTTGTGAAGAGAATAATTATTTATGCATGTTATTGGCAGGCTTCCATGTTCTTCATGAATTGCACAGACTGCTGCAAAGTATAAAGACTAGTTGACCCCAAACCAATCAGGAGTACTAGACCCATACTCGGGCTTGCTGCTTGAAGATTCCGGATATTCTAGCAGTGGCCTGAGGACAGGCCTATTTTCCCAGAGGGGGATGGAGCAGCAGCATGACAAGGACTCACAATATACAGAGGATGAAGATTGATACTGGTGTTTTTCTTTCTTTTAGTTTTTCTTTTATTTTCTATTATTTTATAGATATTTTCTAGTTAATTAGGATTTCTGTTTCGTAATTTCAATTTTTCTTAAATTTTTAGAATTTTTAAAATTTTTAGGACCTTAGGAAATTAGGAATCAAGGTAATTATTTCCTTTTTCTCTGTAAATAAGTAGTTTAACTAACCAATCTAGGTAAGATGATAGGGTCTTGTGATTAATTTCATAATCAGTTAGGTTTAGAGTACTTCTCAAGAGAACCTATCATGGTAGTTTATTAAATCCAGTAAGTGCTTTAGCAAGGAAATTTTAGCCCAACCGGTGAGCTGAGAGCCCTAAACACTTAAACACTTATATTGAGAGCTTTTCACCACTGCTTGTCAATTGTTATTGTTTGAGTTCCTGAAATTTGTCTTGCTTGTAGAAGGTATGGAAGTGACAAAGGCACAATTTTGTGATTCTGCTTAGTGCCAAATAGCCAACCATGCATTAATATTTCCAATTATTAATTGCCCATTTGAGCCTTTAATGTTTCTTTTGATGCACCCCAGCCATTATCATTATCAATGATCAATGATCATACCATGTCCTTTAACACTTGGGATAGAGAGCAAGGTGCACTACAACAAAATGGGACAAGCAATTGACAAAGAGGTTGGTCACAAGGAATCCAAGAGAAGGCATAAGGAATCACAAAGGAAAGATTCTCCCCCACCAAAAATAAGTTCTTTATGTTATGTATACCAAAAAAAAATTATGCACAAAGTGTGGAAAATAAATAAGTTGGGGGGAGAAAATTCTTCAAAAAAAAGGCCAAAGCTGAAAAAGGGTGACCATTCAAGAATCACCAGGTGAATTGAGAGAAGTTCCAAAGCACAACCACAAGATGCTCTCTATTCAAAGTGTTCCTTGAATATCCAGGAAAACCATGATTTCTTGATAGCCCAGCCTCATTACAACCTAAAAAAAGACCTTTTGATCCATACTAACTGCTTGCAAGTTCAGACCTTGGAAACGACTATCAATTCTAGTTGTTCAACAGTGGGTGAAAATGATTGAGGGAAACACTTACCCGTGAGAATGAGAGATTTCCTTGGTTTATCACTTACTGCTTTAATTGCTATTATTGAGAAAGTTTAATTGATGTTGTATTTCTATCCTAACTGCTGACTGGTAATATCTCTTGATTCTAATTTTTTTTATGATTGGGAAGTGACTTCTGCTTAGGAAAGAGTTGAGGGATGATTACCTTGAATTAGTTTTTTTTTTTGTAAAAATACACTAAGGATTAGAATTGATTGTGAATGCAAAGAGGTCTCTTGCTTGAGGACAAGCAAGAATTCAAGTTGGGGGGGAATTTGATAAGTGAAAAATAGTTGATAAATTAGTATATATTTTATTTCACTTATCAAGGATAAAATGATAATTTTACCCCATTTTTATCCCTTTTTATTTAATATTTACTAATTTGTATTTATTAATCCTAGTTTTGAATTTGATGCTATTTTAATAGAATTATTGCTGATTTTTGCAGGATTATTGTAAAGATTTAATTCAGAGATTAAATGGCATTAAATGAGGAGGATTTATGCAAGATTGTAGATTGATTGAAGACAATTAATTAAAGATGTGAAGAAGATTTGAATCATTAATGAGGAGATCAAAGCCAATCAATTAAAGATATTGCAGACAAGCTTCCCAAATAAATAAGGATTGCACAATAAATATAAAGATATCAGAAAATAAGGGGAAACAAGGAAAGGCAAACGCGTGAAAACCAGTCTCGGGGAGAGATCAACAAATAAAAGAGGAAAGTTGAAGCTGCAGGACGCTAGCTGCGCTTCACCCCACGCTATAGCGCAGCTTGAAGCGCAAAACACGCAGATCGCTTCCCAATTGCCGTTTTTAAGAGGATCTCTTCCCAAATTTGCTTTGTCTTTCCTAATCTATAAATGGGAACCTCTTGTGCCAAATCCGGTGTGCATGATTATTGTAATACAGTTATATTTCAGTAAGAATGCACCAAAGCTAAGTTTATAGTAGGAGAGGAGGAGCGCTTTCACGAGGATTGAAGATGGTGACAGCGTCTTCGATGGTTTGTATGGCTACTTCATGTAGTTAACTCTCCAGTAGGATTGGATGTAATTGATTCTATCCTTGAGTGTATATAAATTCTATATTATTATTTCAATGAGCTCCCTATCTATAATAGTGGTATGTCTTATTCTGTGCTTATTCATAATTCCCACGCTTGCGTATGGAGTTATAGGTTAGTCTTAACTAAAGCAGTTATTACTAGGAGTGAGGATGGGGGAGCCTAGACATAGGAAACTCATTCTCTGATTGAATAAGAATACTCGGTTACTACTGACGACTGAAAAGGGATGTTTACTAATGAGCGAGGGGTAGTGTGAGTACTCTAAGTGAAGGAGCATTCGACTAATAGGACTTAGTAATCGGTAGCAAAGAATTAGGGGGTTGTCAATCCAGGATCCGAACATAGGCGTGTCCTAATGAGTATAAGGTAGTGACAGTACTGGAGCGAAGGCGCGTCTACAGCACTAGGCCTTGTTTATCGTCTAATTCTTTACAAACTGAATAAAAGAGAGCGAAATAAGCCGAGATAAATCTATCGCATGGGAGATCCCGCATAATTTATCCTTGAGTGTTAAGGTCGCTGGCGAGGGGTCTTAGCAATAAAGTTTGTCTACATTATTATAGAGTAAACCTAAAATAATAGATTGTCTTTATATGCACAATGGGTGTGATGAGATAAAGTCCAATCCTGATCCAAGTAAAGTGTCTCTAACTCTACCTTTCTAATTCCAATTAATTATCTATTCTCTCTATCATTCTGCAATTATACTCTCTAAACTGTGCTTTCTCTTGATAAATACGATTTCGTTCTACATAAATAACCGTTCCCTGTGGATACGATACTCTTTCTTACTATTATACTGCTGGATTTGGGTTCTCTTGCCAGAAACCCATCAATCTCCTATTTGAATGTCTCTTAGCTCCTCTGGTGGCTGAGGTCGTCTATCATCCCTAAGTTCTTCTAGGGATCTAACTTAATGAACAGTACTCTATGCAGGGAATCTTCTACGCACTCCACCCAATCTCTTATCCTGATGCGCAAATTGTCTTTATAACACCTACTCGCCGCCACCTAGCCTGCCCTAACCACTCCAATGTTTCCATTAGGTAAAGGGAACTTCTTCGTCAAGTGTATTGTCGAAACCACCTCTCCTAAGGAATTCAATGTTGCCCTTCCTAATATGACATTGTACGATGAAGGCACGTTGACTACTAGGTACTTCACCCTTACCGCCTTTGAGTTCAGT
Organism: Sesbania bispinosa; assembly: GCA_026901365.1. Classification (NCBI taxonomy): domain Eukaryota; kingdom Viridiplantae; phylum Streptophyta; class Magnoliopsida; order Fabales; family Fabaceae; genus Sesbania; species Sesbania bispinosa. The sequence continues at coordinate 683,519 of QLOH01000202.1, forward strand.
CGCAAACCAAACGAGGTCAACAGATCTATATAGCCTCTCACCTCCACTAAGTCTCCTGCAAATCCAACCAGAGATCCCAAGAATGGTAGAAAAAGTTCCCAGGCTAACCCCAACTTCTTGAATGTAATCCAGTACATGACGTCTGCCAAACTTCCGTGATCCACTATTACTCTTTGTACGTTATACGCTTCCATTGTTACCTTAATCACCATTGGATCATGCTCATGTGACACAATCCCTTTGAAGCCATCGTCTAAAAATGTTATGGGCGGATAATTGGGATGTTCAAGTTTGTCTTCCGAGATCGCAACAATTTGCATTAGCGACCTGCAGTATCTTCTTCAGGCCGAGCTGGTAGCGCCTCATCCTATGAACCCCTGGCTATGGTAGTAACAGTTCCCTGAATCTATTCATTCTTCTTATTTGAATTCTCCTGAACCCTAGTCCGAGTTGGGTATCCTCGACCTCGTCCACGACCCCCTATCTTACATAATATGATTTATTTCTTCCCGCCATATATTTCTTCAAATAGCCATCCTTAATAAGATGCTCGATTTGATTTATCAAATCCCCACACTCTTTTGTGCCATGGACCTTTAACATGTGAAAGTCACACCATCTGTCCTTGTAAGGACCTTTTAGCCCTTTCCTGGAGGAGGTAACTCCAGCAAGTCGGAATTGTAGACCTCCCACAATATCTGGCCTCTCTTAGTGTTCAATGGAGTTAACTCAGCTCCAGTAAGTAATCCATATTCCTCCTGATGGGCATATTAAAATGATTATTAATAGGTCTCCGTCTTAGGGGATCGAACCTCTGTTCCTTTCGATCTGTCTGTCCTCCATCATCACTGTCCCTTATCGAACCGAATCTTCTTCCTACCTTGGTCTCCACAAGCCTTTCCCTCTTATCAGCATTACTCTCTTCTCCTTTAATATAGCATTCTACGCGTAAACGAGTCTCCTCTATTGACGTCGGAGGTCATTGTGCCAAGGATTCATTAAAAGGTCATGCCTTCAAACCTTCCACAAACGCGGATGCGAACACCTCGGATTAGGGTTCGTCACCAAGAGTGTGGCTTCCATGAACCTACGAAAGTAATCCTTCAGTGACTCCCTGGCTTGTTGCCTCACGCTAAATAGCCTCCCGGTGATCAACTTCTTCTATCGCCGGGCTGAAAATTGCGCCATCAATTTTCTAGTGAAGTCAGCAAAACTGACAATTGACCTAGTCGGCAATTCGGTGAACTATATCAAAGACGACCTTGTCATCGTCTTGGTGAACAGTTTGCATTGTAAAATATCCTCCAGTCCCCTATTTATCATTTGAGTTCGGAATGAAGCCATATGTGTGATCGGATCAATCGTCCCGTCATAAGTAGACAATGTTGGGTCTTTAAAGTTATTTAGGTACGGCGTAACAAGAATTTCCTCCGAGAACGGATGGAAATCGGTTGCAACCACATTTGCTTCCTTCTCTACTATCCTTTTGTGATCTATTGTCGTCATTCTTTATTGCAAAGTTTGAATCTGTTGCCTCAACTCCCTCATCTCCCGCTCGAACTCGTCGTCATGTCCGCCATGGTTCATGTTAGCAACCGTCTCCCGCAAGTTCTAGATCTGACATCTCAGCTCTTGCATCTCTTCCATCAGGGCGCTGCAACAATGGGTTATCTTCATCCCCCACTTCATCGTCATTCGGTCCTCCACCATTACTCTGCGTTGCTCTCATCATTCTTTCTCACGTCATTTATGTGGTCGGAGGGAAATGTTTTATCGCCACCCCACGGTGGGCGCCAATCTATTCTCAAAAGTCTCTGGACGACCGAGTCTAATGCCTAGTCGGCGTCAAACCCAGAAGTAAGGATGAGGTCAAATGTCCTAGGTCTAGGGTGAGCCCCTTTATTTATAACTATACATAAATGGACCTCATCGAGGTGGCCCATTTATGGCTAAACCTTAACCTATATGGATTGATCTACAAAACCCAATAAGCTTAGTAACATTACGCAGCTGACCTGGCCTTTGCTAAGATCGGCTCCGAGCTTATTAAAATATCTCTAAGGGAAAAAATACCATAAAAATGTTATAAGTGAAGAAAATAAAATAAAGTAAAAATTAAACCAAAATAATCTTCACGATGTAAGTATGACGAAAAAAATGTATTTATTTATATTTTTTATTCAAATGATAAACTTTCATTGAAAACTTTTTTGGTTCACCATTGAAAAAAAAATTTTGGTCGAGAAAACTTATTTTCAGAAGTCAGATTTTCATGTGGTCTAAATTGGGCTGGCCCATTGTGACAAACATCAGAGCAGTCACTAAGTACTATTCGTTGTTAGCCAAAAATATTATTATTAATAATAATAATAATAATACAATTTTTGTTCATGAAAAAAATACAAAAACTATGTTTGTTTCCTCTTATCCATTCTACTATGAACTGAAACATCAACTTTGGACTCATCCTAGAAAACCCTTGTCTCTATTTGTCTCTTCTTCTTCATTTAAACTTTTCATTTTCCCTCCCTTTATTCTTCCATTTAATGTCCACTTTCATTGTCTCTGCTATCCATGAGAAAGTTGCACTGTTGCATCTTCCTTACAATAGTGTTTCTAATCAAAATTCACTATCTTTTTCACATGGGTAGATGTTTGCAAGGTGTTTGTGGTGATAAAATACAAATTCGAAAATCAATTTTTATCACTTTGATTCTAAGAACAATATGGGGATTAGAATCAGATCCTCTTACGGAACTCTTTTTAAAAAGTAGATTTATGGTGTTTTAGATTTGTAAAAAGTTCAAGTTTTTTCTGGAAAAATGATTGATTGGTACAAAATTTCACCGAGTCAATTATTATGTTTAAAAATTCCAGAAATGATAAGTTTCAAAGAGTTTGATTCAGAATTCTATCAAAAACTTATCTTTTAAAAAGATTTAGAACTAATTGTTTCATAATTTCATCAAACAAAGTTCTAACTTGGATTTTCAGAAAATCAATGTTTCAAAGAAATAAAGAACGCAGAATTTGAAAGAAAGAAAGAAAAATTGTGCGAAATGTAAATTGCTGAAAATAAATTGCAGAATGTAAATCAAGAAAAGAAAATTGAATTGTAAGAACAATTGCATTAAAAAGAAATGGATGGGTTCATCACATACTTTAACTCCTTGTAACCTGTTTGTCGCAGTGAGTTCGGACGTATAAGGTGTTTCAGAGAATCAGTATGAGTGATTTGCCAACCCTTATTACATTAAGAGTTCACCTATTTATAGTTTCCTAATCCTAACGGCTAACTAATGTACATATGACACATCATCTAGCCCTATGTGCTGGAAGCGTGCATGCTTGTCACGTCTTTTATTAACCAAAAAACCGTTTCTGATCTTCAATAATTGTCTTCTTTTTGTCTTCTGCCTTTTCGAACCTTCTTCTTCTTTCTTCAGAAATCTTCTAAGTCTTCAGTTTTCGAATTCTCTGTTCCTCCTTCTCAAATCTTGCTTTCTGATTTCTCGAAATCTTCTTTCTGCTTTCTCGAAATCTTCTCTCTAGAATTTTGGCTTCATGGATTCGAGAACATCTTTAACTTTAAGACTTAGTCTTTTCTTGACACTTGAACTCAATGAATCTTTTCTCATTTTTCGAGATTTGATTACACTCTCCTCTGTGCCACGTGTCAAATTCTGTTTGGTCATTTCAAAGTCATGAAGATCACCGGCCACCGTCCACTCAACTTCATTATGAGAATTCTTCTCATTAGACGTTAAAATGGTCTTATTAATGACACTTAACTCTTTTCACTCCTATAAATAGGAGTACCTTTGCACAATTCTTCATTCCTTTCTTCTTTCTTTTCTAAATTCTCTTAAAGAATCTCTTCAAAGAATATGAAGAAGTTAATCTCTCTGGCTATTGCGTACAATCCAATCTGGAATGATTTCATTTTTGATGGGATTGACGAAATAGCCAAAGCTATTGACTTTTCCAACCTTTCTCTTTGAAAGTTTTCTTTTGGATTGTACGTAGTAGCCAAATATAGGTTCATTTACATAATAAATGAATCTATTTATTAGTCCCCATGCTGACCTTGATTTCTTCCCCAAGTCGAAGGTAGTTCAACAGATTGGAGAAAGAATTCTTCTTTGTGTTGGCTCTATTAAAGCTTGTGGGGGAGGATGAGGATAAAGAGACATGTTAGGCATGAGTCAAGTACTTATTCTAATTTTAGGATAGCTCCTTTTCTAATTTGTATTTCCAATGTATTCGAACTTATGTAATTCGAATTGGACTCATGAATAAAAGAACTATCACTTGCCCTTTTGGAATACCTGTAATGTACTATTTCTCGAATTCACATTTATCTTCCTTTCGAATATCTAAAGTCTTTTTATGTTAACTTCAATCAAGAATTCTCGAAGTTAATAGACTCATTATCAAAATTCGAAATAAAGTATTTTGACCTCTTCTGTAAATTCGAAACAACATCAACCCTTTGTCATCTGTGGAATTCGAAACAGCTAAAATTCAAATCCCAACAGATGCCCCCCCAAAAATAGTCTCTTTCAAGTAAATAATCTAATTTTTTACAGAAAGAGATATTTTTGGAACAAACCTTTAGTATTCCTTATAACAGTTATTCAAAATTTAAAAGGAAAATCTAAGTATCTAATTCAGATAAAATCTTTCATTTTCCAATTAAATTAATATTTCGGTTACTTTTTGAAAGCTAACTGACTTTCCCACGTTTTTGGGCTACTAACTCACGTTCCAAGAAACGTGTAATCATGATCACTTTTTAAACTTCTTTGTAATCATGTCTTTTCTCTCTCATATAAATATTAAGTAAAACCCTTTAATTTTACTTTTCATCTTCAACCTCAAGAAACTTAACCTTTTCTCTCTCAACCCGCGTCTTCCTCCTTTATTCAAGGTATGATCTTTGTTTCTTTTTTATCATTTTTTCTTGTTTTTAACTTGAGTTTCACCGATTAAACATCTCAAAGGTTGTGATTTTACTTTTCTTGATGCATTTTCAGCTCTTTTGCACCATTGCATTGTGCTCTTTATCTTTCTCAAGAACTTCAAAACTCCATTAATGGCTTCTGAAGGTTCTACTCCAGTGCCTTTTGCTGTTTGCAAAGGTGATCTTCTTGCTAGGGATGACAAAGTCTATGTCCCTGAGCCTGAAAATGCTGAGGAGAAAATAGCTATCTGGAATTCCCAGGTAATTATTCCTTATTCAATTAGGAAGAAACAACTTGCTTTCTTAGGTCCATATACTCTTCCTTCCTCTCTTGATCAATACAATGAGTTTTTTCCAAGTTTACCAGAGGAGAAAATTCGAATTTTCAAATCTGTAATTCAAACTGATCATGTCGAAAACACCACTGATGTTTTTTGAGCATCTCCTCCTGCTCGAAAAGATTCTTATGTCATGTGGTTGAATAGGATCGAAAGTACTATGGGAGCTTTATGGAAGCAACTTGGTATTTTCGATCTTATTCAACTAAGTAAATTTGATCTTAGTTTCGACCCTGCTCTAATTCTTTCTTCATTTCTTTTCTGGGAAAGATCTTCCAATTCTTTTCATTTACCTTATGGCATGATTACACCAACTCTTTTTGATGTTGCTGCTATTACTGGCCTTCAACCTGAAGGCCAATTAATTCTTCCTTTCATGAAAGTTCCAGAACTTCATGTTGAACCATGCTGGGATAAACTGACTTATTCCAATTTTATTCAAAACAATGCCAAGTCTGGAAAAGTCTTTGAGAATGAACATGTTGCATTTCTTCTATACTGGTTGTCTGCTTTTGTTTTCTGTTCTAGATCCAACCAAATTCCCAAATCTTTTCTTCCTATGGCTCAGATGTTAGCTAAAGGTATTCGAATTGATCTAAACAGGTGTCTTCTAGCTCATGTTTATGACATGCTTTCTGAGGCTATTTACACTCTTAAGTTGAAAGATCCTGTTTGAAACCTGTGTGGCCCTTTCTGGTTTCTTCAACTTTGGTTGAATGCTATCGTCCAAAACAAATTCAAAAGTTCTGAACCTTCAGAGTCAAAACTTCCTACTACCATTGAGGGTTATAGGTTGTCTTTTCTCACACCTTCCTCAAAAAATAATCGCCTTGAACATTTCAAGTCTTACATTTCTTCTTTCCTTAAAATCAACAAGCATTCTCCCAATCTTGCACCCTTTTCATCTCGAACTCAAGGGCCTGAATGGTTTACTCAAAAGTTCCCTTGTGATACCCCAGGTGCACATTCTGAGAGCTTAGAAATTTGGAAACAATTCTTGTCTCCTGACCTTTTATACCGTGGCTTCCAACTCAAAGATTTTCGAGTTTTTCATTACCAACCACAGTTGGTAGCTCGTCAATTTGGTCTAAGTCAACTTCGTCCTACACCTTTCTATACTTCAAAAGATCAAATTCTAATTGAAGACTTAGTTGAAGGTGAAGAAGGTTTCAAGAAATTACTACTCTTGAAGGCCCAAAAACCTTTGTCTATTGAACCAGTCTCCTTCGAGCTTTCATACTACTGCACCTTGTCTTTTGAAGAATGGTGGTCTAAATACTTTCTTAGTATTCAAGTAGATGAAGATACATGCTTTTCGAGACTAACCAATGCTCCTCCGCAGAAATCTATCAAGAAGTCTAAAGGTACGCACATCAAAGAAATTGAAGCTTTCGAGAAATATTTTCATGTGTTCTATATTCCCAATAAAATCCATAGAACTATTTCTGAAGCTGCCTCTTCTTTAAAAGAAAAAATTTCTTTGAATCAACAAAACTTTAAACTTGTAAATCCCAATGGTACCTCTATTTTCGAAAAATATTGTCCAAAGTTTCCTTCTTTACCAACAGCAAAATTTGGTTTAGCAAGGAGTTTATATGGTCCTGAATGGACTAGACCTGTGAGTCTTGATCTTCTTTTCAATAGTCTTAAACCTCTTTCAAAAAGAGTTACTTTAACAAAATATACTTTGGACAATTATCCTTTTATACCTCATGTGGATATAGAACATGTGAGAATAGTCTCTAAGAACTTCATGGTTCAAGGTAATAACATGAAACATTTTTTCTTACGTTTCTCACTTATCCCAATCCTGTACTTATAATTTTCTTTCCTTGTTTCAGCTCAAAAGTGTAAACTCTCGAAGGACACTGAAGAATACTGGGAAAGTGAGGAAGAAGAAGTTATTGAAAAGAAATCAAAGAAAAGGAAAGCTCCATCCTCTTCTCAAAAACCTTCTGTAAGTCTCCTTTCGAAATCTAAATTTATGTTAACCTTGGATTTCGAAATCTTAACAGATCTTTTCCTTTTATTTTCTTTTAGACTACTGCTTCTAAATCTAGGAAGAAGGCTTCGTCCAGCAAAGTCGAAAAGAATAACGAACCTTCTGACAAAAGCCAATCTGCTTCAGTGGGTAAGAAGGACCAAGCAGATGCTTCCAAATCTTCTAAGAAGAAAGCAGCAAAAGCAGTAAAAGGTCGAGAGAAGAGTCCATCTGAAAAATCTAAAGAAAAATCTCTCTCAGAGGTAATTTCGAATTCTTATTATCAGTTTCTAAACTTTATAAATTTCGAAGGATCTGATGTCTCTTTTTGCTTTTAACAGGAAGACACTCCTGAACAACAAGTTGTTCCTTTGAGAGGAAAGAATATAAAGAAAGAAAAGAAAGCCCTCAAGCCAAAAATCCTTTCAGTGATTCCTCCAGGAAAGACCATTGGAGCTGTAAGTTTCAATTTCTTTTTATCTTTTACACTTAGCTTTGAAACTTTTCTTTTCTTTTTTCTGATTTTGAAATCTGTTTTCTTTATGTAAAACATCAAAGAGTTGGCCAAAGGTTTATGGTTAAGGCCTATAAGAAACAAATCCCAAGTGGGGTTGTTGAACAATTAAACCTTTCACTCTCTTTTCAAAAGAAACATAAACTTCTTCTCTTTTGCTCGTTTACCTTACTTATATATATTCTTATGTTTTCAGGTAAACATTTCTTCGAGTTCTCAAGCTGATAGTGGTGCTAATGAAGAGAAAACTATTGAAAGTCCACTTCAGGCTACCTCTTCGAAAAAGTCTTTGCAAAAGGGGAAACCCTTAGACCATATTGAAGAGAGTGAGGAGGAACAAGAAGAAAAAGGAGAAGAAGAAGAAGTTCAATCTCCTTCTGATCCAACCAATGAGGATTCACAAGGGGAAGAAAAGAAAGATGATCCATCACCTTCTCAAGATCCTGATTCTCGAGGAACCAAAGAGTCTCCTTCGAAGAAAATCCAAACCACTCAAACTGAATCAGGCACTCCCGAAAAAAACTCCTGGTTTTTCAAGGGATTCATCTAGGTCAACCCCTGTATATAGTGCTATAGACTTAGATGATTGCCTCAAAGGTTTGGATGAGAACCCTTTCTTAATTTTGGACGTGCTTTTAGGGGAAGTTTCATTATCATCATCCCACTCCGAAGCAACAGTTCAGAATCCATTGAGTGAGGAAGACTCTATTGAAAAAGTCCTTCAAAATTTCAAGAAACTGGTCTTCGAGAAGTCCATGATGAGAGAAATCCCTAAGGATCCCCTATACAAAGAAGAAATTGAAAGTTACTTAACTTTCTTTGAGAAAAAACATGCTGATTTTTCTGAGTCTCAACAGCAATGGATCAAGAGCTTTTCAGAACTATATCATAGTACTGTTGGGACTACTGACCAAATCGAACAAACCACTTCGAAATTGGCAATACAGAAAAATGAGAAGGCTGAGTTGATGGATAAAATGCAAAATAGCAAGACTAAAGTGACCAAATACGAGCAATCCATCAACCAGAATACTCTGAAGATTGAAGAGCTTCAAAAGGAAAATTTAAGGCTCGAAGGCCTTATCAAGAAGTATCAAGAAGAGGCTGAAAAAACTAAGTTGGCAAAAAGTGAGCTCGAAACCACATTGTCAAGGCAGAAGTCTACTCGAATGGACCTCATCAACTCTGTTCGAAGTATTTCGAGGGATGCCGTTAAAGTTATCAAGGATATTGATAATCTCGAAAGAAACAACAGCAGCCTGAAGATCTACTATGAAGACCTTATGCACAATTTTGCCAAATTAAAGAGCGAAGCTTCTTTTTAGCTTACTTCTTAATTTTTTCATATTTCTGTTATGACTTCTTCTGTTTCGAGCGTGGACTCGAATTTATATTGTCCTCTAAACAATTTATTTTCCTTTATGCACAATCTTGATTTCCTGCATGTTTGGTTTATACTCTTTCAAATATTTTCCATTTATTGACATTATGCGCAAATCACCAACTAATTCTCGAATTGAATACGCATTACTGGAAAATATTTTCTCAATTTCGAAAGGTCCCTCCCAATTAGGTGACCATTTACCAAACCTCTTAGACTTTTTATCAATTGGCAAAATCAACTGCCAAACATAATCACCAATTTGGAATTCTTTTTCTTAACCCTTCTATTATAACAACGAGTAATTTGCTCTTTTTGTCTAATTATATTTTCAAGAGCAACCAACCTTTCTTCATCAAGTTGATTTAATTCATCAAACAACAAATTCTAATAATCTTGAGAAGTTAACTCAAACTGCCTTTGAACTCTTATTGATTGTAAGTTCACTTCAACTGGCAATATAGCATCATGACCATATACTAACTTATAAGGGGTAGTTCGAGTAGCTTCTCTTGGTAAATTTCTATAAGCCCAAAGAATTTGATTCAAAGTCTCATGCCAATTTCTAGGACGTTGCCCAATATGTCTTTTAATTAAAGCAATAATAGTTTTATTAACTGCTTCAACTTGACCATTGGCTTGGGCATAATAAGGTGTAGAATAAAGTAATTTTATTCCTTTTGATTCAGCAAATCTAACCATTTTTCTCCCAGTAAACATTGTTCCTTGATCTGTGGTTATGGTTTCTGGTAAGCCAAATCGAAATATAATGTTTTCTTCAATGAAACGAATGATATCTTCTTGAGTAACTTCTCTTAGAGGAATTGCTTCTACCCACTTGGTAAAATAATCAACTCCAACTAAAATAAACTTGTGGTTTCTCGAAGAAGCTGGATGTATCATTCCAATTAAATCTAAAGCCCATCCTCTAAAAGGCCAAGGCTTTATTATTGAATGCAATTCACTTGCTGGAACGTGTTGCACATTTCCATGCTTTTGACATTCTTCACAAGATTTTGCGAAATTGTGACAATCCTTGGCCATTAATGGCCAAAAGAATAATTTTCTTTTCAAAATCCAATCCATTTTCCTTCCTGCTTGGTGAGCACCACAAGCTCCTTCATGAACTTCAACTAAAGCCAAATAAGCTTCAGTTTCTCCTAAACATCGAAGTAAATTCCCATCAATAGCTTTTTTATAAAGCTCTTCACCTAAAATACAATAATTCATAATTTTATAATTCAAGTGTCTTTTATTTACCAGAGAAGGATTTTGGATAAGATTCACAATTTCTATTCTCCAATCATTCTGATCCAAAAGATTTATATTATGAATATCAAATTCCTTCATTGGAAATCTTCTCTGAATGTCACTAATTTTTCTAAGAGTTCCAATGGAAATTCTATATCCAGAAGCTATTTGAGCCAGCTCATTGGCTTCGAAATTCTGACCTCTGGGAATATGTTCAATTTTTACTTCATCAAACATTTCCAGAAGTTTGTTGGTTTGAACCAAATACTTAACCAATTTTGGATCTAAACATTTATATTCCTTAGTTACCTGTTTGATAACTAATTGTGAATCTCCTCGAATATGAACATTTCTCGAATTTAGAGAAACCAAAATTTCGAGACCAGCAATAAGAGCTTCATACTCTACTGCATTATTCGAACAATGATGTTTTATTTCAAACATCATTCGAGTTGGAAATCCTTTGGGTGAAATTAATAGAATCCCAATTCCTGATCCATTCTTATGTTTGGTTCCATCAAAATATAATTTCCAAGACTCTAAACCTACATATATTGATTCTTCAAATGGAATTGGAGGATGATCAACTAAGAAATCGGCAACCACTTGTCCTTTCATAGATTTCAAAGGGACAAACTTTAACGAAAACTCAGTTAATGTTAATGCCCATTTTCCAACTCTACTGTGCAATATAGGCTTTAATAACATGTGCTTTATTACATCAAAGTGAGAAATTACAAATACTTCATGAGGTTTGACATAATACTTAAGTTTAGTACAAGAAAAGTACAAACATAAAAAAAAATATTCTATAGCACAATATCTAGTTTCTGCATCATTAAGGACTCTACTTAAATAGTAAACAGCTCTTTCAACGCCATTTTCGTCCTCTTGAGCCAACATACTTCTTATTGTGGCTTCTGAAGCAGAAATATATAACTTCAAAGGTTTTCCTGGCAAAGGAGGAGTCATAATCGGAGGAGTTGTCAAATATTTTTTGATTTCCTCAAAGACTTGTTGATGTTCATCTTCCCATTTGAAGTTTTCTTCTTTCTTTAATTTCAGCAATGGGGAAACACCCTTGTCTTTCCTGATAGATTCGAAATGAACCTTCGAAGAAAATTCACTTTCCCCAGAAAAGATTGCAATTATTTCTTGGTAGTAGGTGGAGATGCTTCGAGAATTTCTTTAGCTTTATTTTTATCAATCTCAACACCTTTCTTGTGTACAAGAAATCCTAAGAAATTTCCTGCAGATACACCAAAAGCACATTTAATAGGATTCATTTTCAATCCATGCTTTCTCATTTTCTCGAAAGCCTGTCTTAAATGATTCAAATGCAAGTCTTTTGATTCAGACTTAACCACAACATCATCTATATATACTTGCATAAAATTTCCTATTAAATCATGGAAAATCGAATTCATGGCTCTTTGATAAGTTGCACCAGCATTTTTTAAGCCAAAAGGCATCATTACCCATTCATAAGAGCCTATTGCACCAGGACATCGAAAAGCTGTTTTCGAAATATCCTCTTCAGCAATAAAGATTTGGTTATAACCAGAATGCCCATCTAACATACTTAAAAGTTCGTTTCCTGTTGTTGAATCTATTAACATATCAGCAACCGGCATTGGGTATTCATCTTTAGGAGTTGCGTTATTAAGATCTCTAAAATCAATGCAAACTCTTAAAGTTCCATTTTTCTTAATAACAGGAACTATATTAGAAATCCAATCTACATACCTGGCGGTTCAAACAAACTTAGCCTTTAGAAGACGCTCTATTTCTTCTTTGATTTTTGAAACTACCTCTGGAGCAAATCTTCTTGGAGTGTGTTTCACTTGTCGCTTTTCTGGAAAAGTTGGAAGTCTATGCTCCACCAGTTCTCGGCTCAACCAGGCATTTCATGATAATCCCAAACGAAAGAATCTTTATATTCCTTCAACAAGTCAATGATTTTCTTCTTGAATTCTCCTTCGAGATTCTGACTTATAAACGTGGGCTTTTTCTCATTCTCAGTTCCCAAGTTTACTTCTTCTAAAGGATCTTGAGTTTCCATTTTCTTAATGCCTTGAGACAAAATACCTTCAAAACCCAAAGGGGAGTCATCATAAATGCAATCTAATCTTTCGAACTCAAACCCTTGTGTCTCTTGAACATATGTCTCACCCTTTTTGAGCATTTCCTCAAGATACTTCTTTTCATAATCTCTACTTTCTTCAGAAACTTCTCCAGAATTTTTACTTTTCTCATAAATTTCTTCAGAATTTTTACTTTTTGTTTTTGATGAGATTTCTTCTTCTATTATCTCCTCAATGACTATTCTTCCCTCTTGCTATTCGGCCTTGGGGGCCGTTCCTTCTTTACTCTGTTCATTTTGGTTAAATTCGGCTTCAAGAGCCGCTTCTACCCTTTTTTCGGCCATATAGGCCGAAATTCGAGCCCAAAAGCTCGAATCTATTCTGGGTCTAACCATTCAGAGATTTCTGCGGCCTCGAAAGGGCCGACATCACACTGTAACATAAACCCAAAATTTGGATTTATCCTCAAAGAATATGGAACGTTGGTAGAGATTAACATATACTTGTCATTTACCTCATAAGGTCTAATCTTCATGACCTTCTTTTCTGTACTCCTCACATCCACAACATCTTCTTCAACTTTAAAATAATTCTTGTCCCCATCAACATAAATGGGTACACCTTCTTTGGTCCACATGCAAAGTCTCTGATGCATTGAGGATGGAACAGCACCTACACCATGGATCCACTCTCTTCCAAGTAACAGATTATAGTTTGCCTTCGAATCAACTACAACAAACATAGTGGGTCTCATGATGGTTCCCACTGTTAACTCTAAGCATAACACACCTTCTGATTTCGAAGTCTTTCCACTAAAGTCTGTAATAATCATCTGATGAGGCATCAGATCAAACGTTCATCAATTTCTTCATCATAAATTTCGGCATCAAGTTCACTGCCGCTCCAGAATCAACAAGTACTTTTCCAATACTTAATCTCCAACTGAAGCTCTGATAAACAAAGGCTTCATGTGAAGTTGCATTTCCTCAGTTGGTTTTTCGAATACTGCAGAAGTATTCTGGAAAATTTGTTTGCCAATGTAAGTATAGAAAATAGGATCCTCACCTATATCATCTTCTTCATAATCTTCCTCTTCCAAGTCTTTCTCAAGTTCTTCAGCATATTTTGCAGGCAAAATAGAAACTACGGCGCAAATGTCTTCGAGACCATCTGCGAAGCCTGTTTCGAAATTTTCAGTCAATAAATCATCTTCATTCTCATCGAAACCCCCAGTAACTTAGAAAGAAGGTTTATTCTTTACTACTTGTGCATACGAAGGATGATTTGAATTTGCTTGCACTGGAATCACTTGAGTGTTCTTGGCCTGAATAGGCTTAGGCTGATTATTTTCTCTTGCAGTTACCATGTTACGTTGCCCTTGTTCCTCGAAAGCAGCCTTCCTCATCCTTTGCACCCTTCTCCATTAGGTTTTCGTCATTGGTGGCCTATTTCCATAATAAGGCCTTTGTTGGAATCCTTGATAGTTATACTGAGGCTTAAGATACCCAGGACGAATCCACTTGTTCGGAGGAACAGTTGAAGGTGGCACAAAGGTTCGAGGTTTTCCAGAAACTTGGAAGTTTTGATGCATAGGTTGCTTACCTTTATTCAAAACCTTCTCTTTTGGAGGCACTCTTTCTCCCGAAATTGAACTGGTGTTCGAAATCCAACCTCCATAAGCAGGTTTCACTTTTCTCGGCTTATTATCATTCTTTTGGCTCTTTGCAGCCACTTCCTGGTGTTTGTGGTGAAAAATTCAAATTTGAAAAGAATGAATTTTAACACTTTGATTCTACGAGCAATCTGGGGATTAGAATCAAATCCTCTTACGGGACTCTTTTAAAAAAGTAGGTTTATGGTGTTTAGATTTTCAAAAGTTAAATTTTCTGGAAAATTTGGTTGATTGGTACAGAATTTCACCAAATCAATTGTTATGGTTTTCTAAAATCCAGAAGTGATAAATTTTCCAAAGATTGATTCAGAATTCTATCAAACTTATCTTTCAAACAAGAATAAAATTTACTTGATCCAGAATTTTATCAAGTTTCAAGATATTTGTAATTCTTCAAAGAAGTTAATGAAAGTCTCAAATAAATGTAAAGCAAAGAAGAATTGCAGAAAGTAAATTGCAGAATGTAAACAAAGAAAAGAAAACGAATTGTAAGAACAATATGCATTAAGATAAAAATGGATGGGTTCATCACATACTTGCTTCCCTTTGTAACCTGTTTCGTCGCAGTGTGATCGGACTTGTAAGGTGTTTAAGAGAGTATGAGTATGAGTGATTTGCCAACCTTTATTACATTGTGGGTTCTACTATTTATAGATTCCTAATCCTAACGGCTAACTAATGCATGTTTGACACATCAGCAAACCTATGTGTTGGCAGCGTAGATGCTTGCCACGTTTTCTGCTATCCAGAAAACTTATCATAATTTTCAAAATAAACCACTAAATAATTGACACCTGTCTTCATCTTATATAACTTCCATTAACTGTTGTCTTGGTGTCTTCTGTCTTCTCAAAATCTAATCTTCTAATTTCTCGAAGTCTTGTCTTCTGATTTTCTCGAAATCTTCTATCTGTTTCCTCGAAATCTTTCTCTCTGATTTCTCGAAATCATTTCTCTGTTTTCTCGAACTCTTGCTTTTTGATTTCTCGAAATCATTTCTCTGATCTTGATACTATATCTTCAAATTTCTCGAATTCAAAGAAATTGCTTTGAGATTTGACTTTACTTTTCTTTATGCCATGTAGCATATCTTAATTGGTCATTCCAAAGATTGTGAAGACCACCGGCCACCGTCCTTTCAATTTGCATATGTGAATTTTCTCATTGGACGTTAGCAATGGCACATTTATTGGCTTTTACTCTTTTTACTCCTATAAATAGGAGTGCCTTTACACAAACCTTTCATAATTCTTCATTCTTTTCTAAATTTTCTAATGAATCTCTTCAAAGATTATGAAGAAGTTAATCCCTTTGGCTATTGCGTACAATCTAATCTGGAATGATTTCAATTTCGATGAGATTGACGAAATAGCCAAAGCTATTAGCTTTTCTAACCTTTCTTTTCGAAAAGTTTTCTTTTGGGTTGTACGTAATAGCCAAATATAGGTTCATTTACATAATAAATGAATCTATTTATTAGTCCCCATACTGACCTTGATTTTTTCCTTAAGTCGAAGGTGGTTCAACAGATTGAAGAAAGAATTCTTCTTTGTGTTGGCTCTATTAAAGCTTGTGGGGGAGGATGAGGATAAAGATGCATGTTAGGCATGAGTCAAGTACTAATCCTAGTTTAGGATAGTTTCCTTTCTAATGTTTTAGGGACTTAGAATAGTTTTCTTTCTAAATGTATCTCCATTGTATTCGAACCAAATGTAATTCGAATTTGGATCATGAATGAAAGAATTGCCCTTTACCTTTTGGAATACCTCTTATGTACTTTTCCTTGAATATTCGTGTTTCACAATTACCTTCTTTCTCAAATTTCTAAAGTCTTTGTATTAACTTTACCTCAAATATTCTCCAAGTCAATAGACTTATTACCAAAATTCGAAATAAGGTAATATTAACCTTCATCTGTAAATTCGAAATGACATCATATTGTTATCACTTGAGGGATTCGAAATAATTGAAAATCAAATCCCAACACCTGGTAATGCTTCTTCATTCCAGAATCACAAAATGCCTTTGCAGCAGATCTATCAAATACTGTGTGACACCTTGGACACAAATCAATTGATGCATCCTCAACTTTCTTCCTGTTCAGAAATTCCAGTAAAGATTCTCCCCCCTTGGGAAAAATGTCTTGAAATTCCTGATCATCATCAATAGCCATCTCAGTGGCTTGTTGAATGGAGTTCGAATCTTCCACCTCAACCATATTGATGCTCACTGGCTCTGCATAGTTCGCATTCACTTGAAGTGGATCAAAGTTGATCTTCATTGCCATTGGAGTTTTTTCTTCGAATTTCAACCTCCCTTGTTTAATGGCTTCTTGGATAATATCCCTGAAACGAACACAACTATTAGTCCAATGTCCATAAGTATGATGATACTTACAATATTTTTGACCTCTTCTCTGTTCTTGAGAAGGAATTTTATGGTCATCACTTAGAGTTATTTGTTTGTCTTTTACCAATATATCAAAAATTTGATCTGCTTTCGAAATATCGAAACCATAATTTTTCTTAGGAAACCTATCTTTCATATCGTTATTAGTATTTCCATTAGGTTTCAAAGATTGACAAACGTAAGGAGGTCCTGGCTTAAGTTCAGCCACATGAACATCATTATCTTCTATATCATATTCGAAATCACTATCATCAGAAACTTCTAAATATGTTATTTTATCTTTTTGAAAGATTTTGTCAGGTTTTCTGAATCTTTCTTTTTCTTTCTTCAGATGTTCAATTTGCCTAACCTTATCAGCCAATTGGGCCACATCTCTAAGTTGTTGATTAATCAATTTCTTTCGAATTGAGTAATCTAATCCTCCTGCAACCATTTGGACTAACTCATATTCAGGAATTTGAGTAAAACACCTTGCTTTCATTTGTCTAAATCTATTCAAATAGTCATATATTGACTCATTCGAAGATCTCTTAATGTTTACTAAATCCATAAGAGTAACTTTTGTTTCCCCTCGAAAGAATTGTTCATGAAAACTTCTTTCTAATTGATTCCATGAATGAATTGAATTTGGGGGAAGAGTTGTAAACCAAGTGAAAGCATTTTTTGTCAAAGAACTAGGAAAATATTTCATTTTCAATTCTTCATTATTTTCCAAATCATCTGCTTCGATTTGATATTGAGCAATGTGTTCGACAGTAGATTCTCCTACTTCTCCAGAAAATTTGGTAAATTTGGGAACTTTCCATCCCCTTGGAAATTCAGTTTGCAATACTATCTGGGTAAAAGGAGACATTGCGTAAGGATGATTCGCAAATCCTACATTAAATCCATGTCTATTCAGGACTTGTTCAACAATTCCAACAACATTTTGTTGCCTCCCTAAGTTATTTGCTCTTATCCTTTCGAGAATTTCATCAGCATTCTGATTTCTATTCAGGATAATTCTAGGAGCATTTTCTTCCCTATTTTCGACAGGATTGAAAGGATTTGGTATTTGATTATTTTGATCCCCTTGATTCACAGGGGGATTCATATTAGCCACTTGTCTTACTATAGGATCTGTGGGTGCTCCAAACACATCTGCAATCCTCTCCATTTGCCTAGCCAACAAATTATAATTGGTATTTGTTGTTTGTACTAGTGGATCAAACACTGTGGCCATTTGTTGTGTCAACATATTCACCATTTCATGATTACTTTCATCCATTTGTTGTCTCAAAGTTTGCGACGTAGAATTTGTAATAGATGAAGAAGAACTTCCCACAAAGGGATTAAAAATGGGTCCACGAGTAACTGTAGGACCTACTGTTGACATAGTGGGAATTTGGAACGAATCCATATGGCAACCCACACACTGGTTGTCCATTTTGAGACATAGAAACAAAATTGGGTATAGGGATAATAGAACCAATTTAACTTACCACAGGCTCTAGCATAGTAGTAGTAGTTGTAGTAGTTATTGATGGTTCTTTGTTAACACTATTATTTCCATTTCCCCCAATATTCTCATTATTATTCACAGATTCATTTCCTTGGGGTGGTGAACTACCAGAATTTGTAGTATTGGTCGTTGTTTCCCTATTATTGTTTCCACTTCCTGTTTGCCTTGCATTATTAGCCATTTGAACAGATATTGATCTACCACTTCTCAAACGCATGCAAGATCAAAATTTTTTTTCAGAAAATCATAACACACACTACTTTTTGGCAATTAGTCCCACCGGGCGTGCCAATTTGTTTGTGGTGATAAAATACAAATTCGAAAATCAATTTTATCACTTTGATTCTAAGCACAATCTGGGGATTAGAATCAGATCCTCTTACGGGACTCTTTTTAAAAAGTATATTTATGGTGTTTTAGATTTGTAAAAAGTTCAAGTTTTTTTCTAGAAAAATGATTGATTGGTACAGAATTTCACCAAGTCAATTATTATGTTTAAAAATTCCAGAAATGATAAGTTTCAAAGAGTTTGATTCAGAATTCTATCAAAAACTTATCTTTTAAAAAGATTTAGAACTACTTCATTCAGAATTTCATCAAACAAAGTTCTAACTTGGAATTTCAGAAAATCAATGTTTCAAAGAAATAAAGAACGCAGAATTTGAAAGAAAGAAAGAAAAATTGTGCGAAATGTAAATTGCTGAAAATAAATTGCAGAATGTAAATCAAGAAAAGAAAATTGATTTGTAAGTGTAACGTCCTAATTTCTAAATTCAGAAATAATGCCTGTTGGAAGCACTATTCCCAAATTCGTGAAATTATTTCATTCATTTCGCGTATCGACATACAATACCATCGCTTGAGTAACCCAACAATTACTAAAGCTCCAACAATACATATATAACTCAAGGAAATAATAACATAATGTTGCCATCAAGGCTCAAATACAAAAATATTAAACTAACATAATGATTTCTAAAGTAGCTTTAACAAATAACACTAGTGGTTCTAAACAACATGAACAATATCAAAGTAAAATAAACAATAAGACTACTGGTCTTCACATGCCATCTACTACTCGTCACAGTTCTGATCAGTATCCTGCACCACTGAAAATATTGTTCCCATGGAATGGGGTGAGACCAACGTCCCAGTGAGTGTAACAGTGTGTGCAGTGTGGGGAAAAGCAACCAAGAACCATCATGGCATACATATAAATTTAAGAGACATAATAGAGATAATGATACAGAATTCAACACAAAGAAAATCAATCATCAAGATGCAATGCATGGCTGTGAGGTGTTGTTCCCGACACCCGGGGTCTTTTCTCTGTAACGTGACTGTGATGAGCGCTCGGCCATGTAACCAAGGACCGTCGTCCAAGGTTACCTATGATTAAATTTTAAATAGCATTTAAATATAATTCTGTGATTGGGGACCCCATCTCCCTCTTAGCCATGAGTTCGATGTGGTTACCCCGTTGTTCTTAAATAATTTGCCCGAAGGCCTGTGATGGTCAAAGACCCTGTGATAGCCCGAAAGCTCTATGATTTCTTAAATTCATAATTCCATGACTATGATGGCCAAAGGCCCATGAATTCCAGAATAACATAATCAAATCCATCATACAGAATCATCCAATCACCTATCCTAAGGTTTTGGCAATTCAATACATACAATATCAATACATTCATAATTCATATATTCATACTACACATATATCATTAATTCATAGAAGGAAAGGGGAAAAAGAATGGGGAACATGCAGTGGCAACATCCAGAACAATCAAGTGAGGGTTACACCCACCTGTGAGTCGAGAAAACGGAGAAAGAACGAAGAATGGAGGGCCTTGATGGGGGAAAGATTGATGCAAGAATCGTTCTTGATGAGTAGAAATCGTTCTTGGCCTTTGCTGGGACTTTCTCTCACTAGAACCTCTCTCTCTCTCTCTGAAAATACGAAAAAACGGAAGAAAGAACTGACTGAAACCATCCACGAACGTGTTTTAAAGTGCAGAAATCGAACCTGCGCTCAAGCCTCGCTTGAGCGCAGCTCAAGCGCGAGTTCTCGCTTAGGTTGCGCTTGAGCTTAGCTCGAGCTGAATTTCCTCGAATTGCTCTCTGTTTTTCTGCGCTCAGGCTGCGCTCGAGCTCAGCTTGAGCGAGAACACCAGATTGCAATTTTCCCTTTTTACTGATATCCTCGCTCAGGCTGCGCTTGAGCTCAGCTCGAGCGAGGAAACCAGAGTGAAATTTTCCCTTCTTGTTAAGGTGCAGTTTTCATCCAAACCCTATCATATAACCTATCAAACTGAAGCCCCGGAAATAAGCTTTCTGATGAGAGTGGAATCACCTCAATTGGACATCTACAACTCTAGATATTTGCAATTTAGTGCATCAAGGTCATTAGGATTAGAACCAACATCAAGCAACAACCTATTCTTTTCTTCATTCTACTTTAAGTTATGATATTCCTATGAATTAAGGTCTTAATTAGCGGGATGTTACAGTAAGAACAATTGCATTAAAAAGAAATGGATGGGTTCATCACATACTTTAACTCCTTGTAACCTGCTTGTCGCAGTGAGTTCGGACGTATGAGGTGTTTCAGAGAATCAGTATGAGTGATTTGCCAACCCTTATTACATTAAGAGTTCACCTATTTATAGTTTCCTAATCCTAACGGCTAACTAATGTACATATGACACATCATCTAGCCCTATGTGTTGGAAGCGTGCATGCTTGTCACGTCTTTTATTAACCAAAAAACCGTTTCTGATCTTCAATAATTGTCTTCTTTTTGTCTTCTGCCTTTTCGAACCTTCTTCTTCTTTCTTCAGAAACCTTCTAAGTCTTCAGTTTTCGAATTCTCTGTTCCTCCTTCTCAAATCCTGCTTTCTGATTTCTCGAAATCTTCTTTCTGCTTTCTCGAAATCTTCTCTCTAGAATTTTGGCTTCATGGATTCGAGAACATCTTTAACTTTAAGACTTAGTCTTTTCTTGACACTTGAACTCAATGAATCTTTTCTCATTTTTCGAGATTTGATTACACTCTCCTCTGTGCCACGTGTCAAATTCTGTTTGGTCATTTCAAAGTCATGAAGATCACCGGCCACCGTCCACTCAACTTCATTATGGGAATTCTTCTCATTAGACGTTAAAATGGTCTTATTAATGACACTTAACTCTTTTCACTCCTATAAATAGGAGTACCTTTGCACAATTCTTCATTCCTTTCTTCTTTCTTTTCTAAATTCTCTTAAAGAATCTCTTCAAAGAATATGAAGAAGTTAATCTCTCTGGCTATTGCGTACAATCCAATCTGGAATGATTTCATTTTTGATGGGATTGACGAAATAGCCAAAGCTATTGACTTTTCCAACCTTTCTCTTTGAAAGTTTTCTTTTGGATTGTACGTAGTAGCCAAATATAGGTTCATTTACATAATAAATGAATCTATTTATTAGTCCCCATGTTGACCTTGATTTCTTCCCCAAGTCGAAGGTAGTTCAACAGATGGAAGAAAGAATTCTTCTTTGTGTTGGCTCTATTAAAGCTTGTAGGGGAGGATGAGGATAAAGAGACATGTTAGGCATGAGTCAAGTACTTATTCTAATTTTAGGATGGGAAAAATATGTTTTTCGTCCTTGTAGTTTCGGTCAACTTGGGTTTCTGTCCCTATACTTTAAATCCTTGGTTTTTTGTCCCTGTACTTTCAAAAACCCGTAACAGTAGTCCCTGCCGTTAGTTTGGACCGTTAAACCTGTGACGTGACATGCTGGGCAATTGACACGTGGCATGCTAGGTAATTGACACGTGGCATGTTTAACGGACCAAAGTGACGGCAGGGACTAATGTTACGGGTTTTTGAAAGTACAGGGACAAAAAACCAAGGATTTAAAGTATAGGGACGAAAACCCAAGTTGACCGAAACTACAGGGATGAAAAACATATTTTTCCCTTCTAGGATAGTTCCTTTTCTAATTTGTATTTCCAATGTATTCGAACTTATGTAATTCGAATTGGACTCATGAATAAAAGAACTATCACTTGCCCTTTTGGAATACCTGTAATGTACTATTTCTCGAATTCACATTTATCTTCCTTTCGAATATCTAAAGTCTTTTTATGTTAACTTCAATCAAGAATTCTCGAAGTTAATAGACTCATTATCAAAATTCGAAATTAAGTATTTTGATCTTTTCTGTAAATTCGAAACAGCATCAACCCTTTGTCATCTGTGGAATTCGAAACAGCTAAAATTCAAATCCCAACACAAGGTAAATCGCATTAATAAAGATTGTATCTTTCTTTTAATTTTTGTTAGTAGATGCATATCTGGGTAATAGTGACAGATTTGCATATGAGTGACCTATTGCAAGAACAAGACTTAGAAGAATAGCTAAAACATGAACATTACTATTGTTGTGTGAACTATTATTAGGTGGAAACTTCCATTGACTCTATTATTATGTAGTAGCTGATTAAATGGTTGTAATTTTATTGGAATTGTAGGGTCTTATGGAAAATTTGTCTCTAGTATTTTTTTTATTATGATGCTTAAAGACATAGAAACCTATTCCGTTGATACTTTACGGATAAAAATTGAAGTTCAGAGTGCATACCTATATATTTTGAATAAATATAGTGTGTTTGGATTTTCGTTTACACCAACCCAAACATACATTCACCAAAACGTAATCATAAAGTGTTTGGTTTACCTCAAAATCAAATTTTAAACGTGGATCTGAGTAAACGCTATTAAGAGTAGTGTTGGCCCTGATTCATGTTTGAAACATGGTTTTGTGGTAAATCAAACGCATATGAGTCTTGATGAATTGGGTTGAACGTACATATGGCCTTTTCAAATGGAAAACCAAACACTCTATAACCTTTTTTTCTGTTGGCCTCCTTTGATAAGATTGAAAGTTGTTGAGAAAACCAACATAAATCCCAAGGTGCTTTCGCCAATTGTCAAATTTGGTGGTTACATTCAATTGTGTTACGTTTTATCTTTGTACTCTCTATTGTAATAAATATTTACATCAGTGAAATGGCTCCTTGTGGATTTTATAATATCTTTCTAAAGAAGGAAAGTAATTGGGAACATTTATTACAATAGAGAAAACAAAGATAAAAAGGTAACATATCTTTCTAAAGAAGGAAAGTAACCGGGGTCATAAAGATGATACCACACCTTGAGAATAACAATTTTTTTAGTCATGAGACTAGCATTTCCAAATAAACACAGATCGTGCAACATGTGATTTAGAAAAAGGATGTCGAGGAAAAACGCTTCGATTTCATGCGTTATCTTTCTTCACTGAGTATATGAACTCATTTTAGATCAGAAAGCAAGCCTCGCATTAGAACAAACGCATTCTAGGGTTACTCTGTCTCTCCCTTTCCTTTGCGACTAGACCATTAGTTAGATTCATCCAATTGAATCTGCAATTCCTCTTTGAACATCTTTTCTTTCTGAAACACAAACCTACTTTTCCATTTTAATCTGCAAGAAGGAAATGGCGAGTTCTTCTTCCTCGAGAAAAATGAACAAGGTATGTGACCAGAAAAAATTTTCCTATATATTTCCTATATGTTAAATTGAGCAGTATTTAGCAGATACTTAATTCTCCATAGTGTCTAAGGATGTCTTCGAGAGTTTGGAGGGAAGGGGAAGAAAAGGGGGAGGGTTAGGGGGAAATGGAGGGGAAGGTAAGTATTTATAAGTCATAGAAGGAGATAACCACACTCGCAAACATGAGAGCGGAGGACTCCGTGTAAGTCTTCCCCTTCCCTCTCTTTCTGTCCATTTTTCGCTTGTAAACACACCCTTAGTCATTTTTTTCTTTTTTTCTTTTTTTTATCACAAAGAGTTCTGTAAATTGAATATTTTTAGAGGAATATTTGTTATTTTGATTAGGAAAAGCTCTTTTACCATCTAGGTAAATCCATTGTTCATGGTTAAGAATATCACACACTGTTTTCTGGTGTCTGGTAAGCCATACAAAGAGTAGAGAAAAATCAATCCTATTTTATTAATTTTAAATGCAATTAAATTAATACTTAGCCAAAGAATTAGATTGGAATGACCAAAATACTGAAGATTTGATTTCTTTTTGGTTTAAAGGAGGGGAGAGGGGATGGAAAATTACCCCCTACTTATTTGGTTCGGAAGGGGAGGGGAGGGGAGAGAAAATAAAACTAGTTTACTTTTATACCATTTTATTTTTATAAAACTCAAGTTTTCATTCATTTGGTTGAAATATAATACCAAGCATTTTGTAATTATTTAACTTCGTTATAGTTTATCTTCTACTGCATTTGCATAAGGAACACTCTTAACCATAGACAATTAATTTTGCAATTAAGCATCTTAAATCATATGCCACCCTTCTATATGGATTACATTGAACCTAATTTGCTTTACATCTTTTTTGCTCATCTTTATATGTTTCTACATGGAACATTTATTCCATGGGATAATATATTGTCACTGTATTGTATCATTGAAAATCATAAAGCTTTAATCATGTTGGTTCTGCTTGCAATAATATCTTACAGGCCAATTCTTTAAGCAGGAGAGCTAAGCTACTAAATCAAATTAATTTATTTTCAAACTCTACCTGTTTAGCACGGTTAATTCTCTAGTTATAGTTCCTATCTTGTTCTACAGCAAACCATTTGCAGCTCTGGCATTTAATATTTTCCAAGATCATATGGGTGGATATTAACTAAAGACACATGTAGCAATAGGAAATGGCAGTGTCATTTTTTACTGGCCTATTATTTGAAAGTTATAGATTACCTGTATTTGTGATTGGCTCATATGTATTGGTTTTTGTTGTTGTTAAAGGAGGTACTAAAAAGCGACAATGTAATGCATCACACTATAATGACATCATTTTCCAATTGCAAGATGCCAACATTTATGCATGACAACTATTGAAAATGAAAATAAAAGCAAAATAAATATTGAAAATTAACAAAGAGAGAAAAGGATAAACAACTATGAAATGAACAATTTTCCCCAATAACTTTCAATAAGCTTAACTAACATGGTTTTCTTTGTAGGATGAGCAAGTGGCCCAATCTGAAGACCACATGCCAAGTTGGATTGAGGCATTTCTGGAAAATACTTTCTTTAACAAATGTCCTTCTCATCCAATTCGTAGGAATGAGTTAAATAAATACTGTATTAACTGCGATATGTCAGCTTGCCAATATTGTGTATCATCAGGTTCTCATCGCCATCACCAGATGCTTAAAATTTATAGACATGTTTACAAAGATGTTGTCTCCCTTTCTGCTATGGAAAAGTATGTTGATTGCTCGTATATCCAGGTATAACATTGAATTTAACTTTGTGACTAAATATTTTACGCACAACATAAAAAAAACTTATATATGATTTAATTCAATTTTGTGTACTTTTTGTGATTTTTTTTGCTAATCTAACACTAATTGCTTAAACTCACATGGCGTAGTTGTAGGAGATCATTGTGAGTCTTGATTTTCTATCTTGTAAAATACCACATGAAAATAGGTTATATGTGTGTGTAGAGGAAATTGACTTAAATGCATTATAGTTTTTTTCTTTTAGTTGTGTTGTTGGGTCCTCAATCCCAGAATAACTTTGCTTGCTTTAGCTCAAATGACTATTGTTATTGCTTTATAAAATATTTCTTTCCATTATGTTGTTTGACGTTGGAAATAATTATGAGATCAATGATTATAAACGATTCGTATCAATAGAGTAGCGGCATGAAAATTGTAACATATATAATACAACATTGGATAATCACTAAATATTTTCCTAATTGTATGCTAAGACTTCTAGGTTCTAGCTAATATTCTCCTATGGTGTCATATTATTTGTCACTGCCCTATTCTCTAGCATGGGCATATCAGCTAAAAGTATATCAGATCAGTTGGTGACTATCACAAAATAAGTGTTTAAATCACATATATAAATATTCAGATGGAATAACTAGTACTAAATCATGCATTCTTTATTGTTAAATAGAAAACCTAGTTTTAACTCAAACTATGCAAGTGGTGTGTATGTCTCCCATATACCCTAAAATCCTTATTGTGGTTCTATATGCCTAAAAATTTTAAATAGTGGTTTTAGATAAATCAATCTTCTCAACCAAATTATTTGCTATGTATCTGAATTTTATTCTTCTTTGGTTGCAGCCCTACAAGTGCAACAAGCAACTGGTTATTTCTCTGAATCCTCTCCCCCATTGTGGTTCAACATTAAATAATGAGGCATCATGCAACATCTGCAATAGAAAGTTGACTGAACCTAATTTATATCGCTACTGCTCTATTTCTTGTAAGGTGAGATGATGACTATGATTTGACAATCAAAACTTTATTGTCCCCCTTCATCATACTTATGCCACTAAAATGAACTTTATAGTCAATATCTTCTGCCTTTTTTATTGTAAATTTTCAGGTCAGAGCTGTTTCAAGAGAGCCTGATGATTCAGTTCCTTCTTCCATTTCCATCCAGAGTCCTCCTCCTCCTCCCGTGGAAAATCAGGAGGAAACTTCTGAACCCCCGAAAAGGAAAAGGAGTAGAAAGGGAACACCCCACAGAGCTCCCTTCTTCTAAGAGCCTCATGTGGGTCACATATCCTTATATAGTTTGAATATGCAGAATTGGAAGAAAGTGATTCATAGACTTTATATATTGTAATGACTTTCCTAAATATTTTGGATTCTAGTCTTTTTTACCTTGAACTTCCTTATTATCATGTGGCACTTATCATAATCTTTTATATTACATTCAACTTTGTTGCTTTGTTAGTGGTAATTTTGTTTCCTTTTTTATTTTTTGTTTTGTGGGGCGGAGCGAGGGACTTAGGATTTGATCTCCAGAAATAGAAAATATACTTCTGGTATTTAGAGTACTTTTGTATTATTTAGAGAAGCATAATATAAATTGACCAAAATGATTAAGTGGGACATGAAGTCTTTAAATTTCACGATTTTGGAGAAATTAGTTTATGTTGAGAAAATAATATTATAATCTTAGTCTCAGATACTCGTTATATGTAGTTTTGGTTTGATAATAGAAAATGTTGGAACATACTTTGCTTATTGTTTGTTGGAATCAAAACGAGTTTAGTGATCGGTTTCTTTTCTATTGTGGAAGTTGGAGAGTGACTTGGCAATATTGTTTGAAATTCTCACATAGGAAAATAAGATCTTTGTAATCAGATATTAGGAGCCTATCATGTGCACCAACATGTTGATCTTTCTATACTAGCATTTCCTTCCATTGAGTCTTTTAACTATTGTTTAAAGAAAAATCTTACCAAAATCAAGCCTCTACATTTTGTAAGATTTCCTTCTAAAAATTGAAGTTATTTTCTATTCCTCACGTAATTTGAGCATTTGTTGTTTTTTTTCATTTGCATCTTCATCCTCTAAAGGTCAATTAAAATATGTTTCACAAGGTGGAAGCATAAGGATTCTTCCCATCGCTTGTTTAGAACACTAAAGACTTGTAATGAGGTACAAGACTACAAGTTTTTTGCTCTATAACTTAGTACCATGCCAAATTATCCATGACAAAAAAGGTTGAAGAGCAGCAATTATCCATGAGAAATTACTTGTGTGTTGTAGTCTGCCCTTATTGTGTCGATTTATGGAGTCAATAACTCAACATTTTGTTATTGCTGCTTCTATTTTTCAATCATTGATTGGAGTGTTTGGGAAAAATATATTGAACACTCAAGAAGGTGATACATAAATCGCTGCTAATATAGCAGCCTAGAAGCACTTTACGACAAGATCAACATATGTTGTAACCTTAATCGAGTTTGAACTTACAAAACATTATAAGAAAAAGAAGAAACCCTAGAAGCAACATAACTTCGCAAGACAAAGAACCATAGCAATGAAATATGCCTCATGGGGCTCTTCTTCCCACATGTGTGGGGAATTTCCTATCCACTCTAGGTGGATTATTCCCTCTACCCACATGTGGGGAATTCACTCTCATCTTTCTCGAGTCCCTTACCACCTCTCTTTCCTCCTTTCAAAGCCTCTACATTTAGCTCCTCTTTTCTAATTTTTTCTGTTTGATTTCTCTAGTTTATTTTCCATCCTCTTCACTAAGGCACCATTGACATTCCCTTCCCTATCTGCTCTGTGTTGGCGGCCTTGTGTGTGCCCACCTTTAAAGTTTGAAGATTTACACTGTCGGCATAGCCAGTTGTGTTGAAGAAAAAAACAATGAAATAATAGAAAAAAATTAATGTTTGTTTGACAGAAAGAGAAGATTAGTGTAGGTGACAAGTTGCTCAGTGGAGATTAGGATTTTATTTATTTTTGTTGGTTTTTAAGTTGTCTGTCATGTTTTATATATTTGAGATAACATGCCTTAGTTTTTAATGTTTATGTGCTTGAGCATTGTATAATCGCTCTTTTAGGGTTGCATCCCTCTGATGTAAGTGTCATTCGGTTGCCTGTTAGGCATTAACACGATGATTTTTTACAAAAAAAAAAAGAACAATATAAGAAAAAAAAATCAAATCCAATTCATTAAAAGTCTTGTTGTACTAGTCCAGATATATGGAAAAAAAATACTTAGTTTCTAAATACAGTCATAATATTCATACATTATATATTTATATACATTATTTTGTATACACTACTTTTACCCCGTATTTTTTCGTGAAAATAATTGGTGATAATGTATATCATGGAATGAAATACATATTGATAACAATAGTATTTGGAAAGACGTCAGCACATGTTACAAGAGCTTTGGACAAAAAAGCTACTCTTGACCAACATTATGTGGGTAGCAGGCTTTTGTAGGCAGGGCTAAAATTCTTGAGAAATATTTAGGCTTTTAAATAAAAGACCCGAGGTTTACATTTTTACAAGCTTTCACGGGTCAGCCTGGCCCATTTTGATAGCTCTAATAAATGTAAATAGGCTAGAATTATATTTACATGTTGACCATTACCGCAAAATACCTTGTACAAAATAATATATGTATTATTTTGGTTTTGCAGTTGTGCTTTTGACCTATAATATCACAGTTAACTGTTTACATATCTTTAAATGAAGAGAAATGGGAGGAAATAAGTTAAGGGTGGCAAGGCGATCCATTAATATGTAATCAATATGACATATATTTATTTAAATATAATCTATCTACAATAATAGTAAATTTAGTGAATTAGATGGGTTGATAACAAAATCCATTTGAGCTTATTGAAATCTACTCTGCGTTCATTGGGATTAATGGTGATTGACTACCTTTAGTTTCTCAGCCACTCGTCCCCCGGATGGATCGTCATCTAAGATATCTTTTCAGGATAAAGTTTTGGGATTGAAAAACTTACCCCAGAATCGAGAGTTTATTGATCTTATAGCAAGTAAACAAGTTCGAATAGAACTTGAGGGTGGAAATAGGTTGCTGCCAACAATTTTTATTGATGATGGGATTTATGATAACTTTTGCTCTCCATGGAAGGATGAACTTCTCGTTAAACTAATAAGAAAGAGAGTTGGTTACATAGTTATGAAAGATCGTTTGAAATCGCTTTGGAAACCTACAGGTGGGTTTGAAATGTTAGATGTGGATAATGGTTTCTTCCTTATCCAGTTCGATTGTGAGGTAGATTGTGAGAAGGTGGTGAGAGGTGGCCCTTGGATGCTTTTTTATCACTACCTTGCAGCATTCATATGGCATCTTGAGTTCTTCTCCTCTGAAGCTCAGATTACTACCACCATGGTTTGGGTCCGATTCCCCGGGCTTAATGTGTTGTATTATGACGAGAGTCTGCTCCTAGATATGGCATCAGCAATTGGCACACCCATTAAAGTGGATCAGAATACCTTACGTGTTGATCACGGAAGATTTGCCCATGTGTGTGTGTGGAAATAGACTTGAGCCAACTAGTAGTGGGAAAGATCAAAGCTAAAGGCCATTGGTTTAAAATGGAATATGAAGGTTTACAAATAATGTGCACTCTTTGTTGTTGCTATGGTCATTTGGGACGCAACTTCCCCTCCAAACCCAAGGTCAATCATCATAGTGAACTTGATAGGGAAAATGTTGTGCAACCTCCAGTCACTCCTGTTGATGGTGGGGATAAGGAGAAGAATTGCATGGCTGACCAAGGATGTCTTAGGGTTGAAGCAGAGAAGAAGGAGGAAATTGTGCATTGTGATTGGTTAAATGTGCAACGTAAAAAAAGGTAAATCTGAAAATAAATCTTTCCGGGTTTAAGAGACGGGAAAAGTTGATTCTGGTTCGAAAAATAAATTTGATGTGCTACATGTGGAAGACTCTAATGCTTCGGCTGGGGATCCTAGAAAAATTGATGTTGCTAAGGATTATCACACTCAAACTAGTGAGCCCAAATCATAGTTCAAGAAAAAAAGGCCTAGAATGGGCCAGCAATCCAAACTGGATATTTCAACGTTACTAGACAATGCTTCTAAGGCCCGAGTGAATATCTCAGAACAAATAAAAATGGTGAAATCAGGAAATTCTAGTGCTATTGGACCTACTGGTCAACATGCTACTGGCAGCCCAACAACAATGCAACAACCCATTGCTTTGGAGAATGGATGCCCAGCTAATTCTTTGAATATGAAGACAACTATGAATGTGGAAATTCTTAGACCTAATCATCTTCGCATTATTGATGATTATGATGACCCCCCGGATGACCATGCTTCACCTATTGATGAGGATGGGCTTAACACTACCTCCACTATGGCCACGTCGAGTAACACCTCCTTGAAGGATGGCACGTGTGTGGATGATGTTGAACTTGGAACGCACAATATGAACTTGGATGCAGGTCCTAATATGGAAATGGGTTACTGACCCATTGGTTTTTTTATCTTTATTTGTTTATGATGTTTAAGGATTGTAAGATTCTGACGTGGAATGTGAGAGGGGCTATGAACCTGGTGGGAAAGAGGTACGCTAGGGAGATGATCCACACTCATAAACCTGTTGTTGTGACTCTTCTTGAGACTCATTTCCAATTTAACCAGGTTGAGACCTTTTGGAAGAGGTTGGGCTTTGAGTTGGCCCATATTGTGGAAGCTTCTGGCCATGCAAGTGGAATTTGGATCTTGATTAACCAAACTCGAACCTTTACTGTTAAACTTATTGATGCGTGTACTCAGGCTGTTACTATCAAACTGAGTGCTAATGGTAGAAGTTGGGGCTGCTCCTTTATTATGCTAATCCAACTCTACCATTAAAGAGGGCTTGTGGGACTACCTCATTCATCTTCTCCATCAAATCACCTTTCCGTGGATGATGCTTGGGGATTTTAATGAAATCCTTTATGCTTCAGATGTTTCGGGTGGTACTTTCTCTTGGAAAAGGGCTACAAAATTTTGGAATATGCTAGGAGAATGTGATATGCTGGATATAGGGGCAATCGGGAGAAAATTCACCTGGACCAGAAAGGAGAATGGTTTCATCAGAATTTCTAAAAGACTAGATCGAGCTCTAGTGGATCATCGTTGGAGAACATCCATTCCTGATGCTTGTTTGGAGAATCTTTGCAGAGTTCATTCTGATCACTCCCCAATTCTTTTACATTGTGTTATGGTTGCAGTTTCCAGGAAGGATCGTCCTTTTAGATTTCAAGCTACTTGGACTAGTCACTGTGACACCCTTCTACCCCAATCTCTAATACAATCAGTAAATCAAAATGTAAAGAAAAGTTGTATCCCACAGCGCGTAAAAAGGTTCACATGTCTCACTTTTAAAACACCATTTAACTCAAAGTCAATTCAATATAATAAAAGATAAAGTCAATGGTTTCAAAACAACTAAAACATCCAAATATTAAATGTCAACATCTAAAATATTCATCATGGCCATGCAAGGCACTTAAAATAGTTTTCGTCTATCTCTACTAAAAAAACATAATAAAGGAAACCCTATTACTAATGCCCTGATGTCACAAGTATCATAGCGGAACCCCTTCAATTCAATACTCGGCACCTTGAGTGCCATCTTCGTCACCTATAAAATAACCACAGAAAGCATGGTGAGGAAAAGAACACACACTCATACATGCACACAGAAGGCCACCCTATCCTCACCCAACACATAGTCATAATCATTAATTTCATCACATAATCATCATCAATCATATCATCTCACACTCTTATAATTCAATATATTGACTCATCAAAATTATATAATTCACATACTAACGCAATCATAAAATGACATGTATGCTCACTCTATTCTCATGCACAAAAACTCATCATAAGGATCATGATTCGGAACTCCGCACAATGGGTGCACCTCATCAATCCTCTTAGTTGTTACCAATGATGGCCCTATCGTTAACGCCCACTTGGCAGATAGGTTGCACAGTTATACACCCCCCTTGGGCCCGTGCAAAGACATCTGCCCCCTGTCATCATCACCCACCTCTATTGGGCTAGATGTCTAGCATAAAAAACACTCTCCCTTGGAGTAATGCATCGAATATCCCCCATCATGGTCGTCACCCTACTCGTCGTCCCCCCTTAGGACTAGGGCATATGCTAGCCACGTCTGGCTTATGCATCACACACATCTCATATCTCAAATGTTATGCTCAATGCAATCATCATCATACCTCATAACTCTCACACAATTTCTATGCTCAATGCATCATCATCAATTCACATATATCTCATACAATCTTTATGCTCAATACATCATCATCAATTCACATATATCTCATACAATCTCTATTATTATAATCACACCACATCACATAACAATTATTATAAACATAGGATATCACATAAGTTATTCACATCACAATACTCATATCACAATTAATACACTCTATGCATCCAAATTAATTTCATCAATAAAAACCCCAAATATACAGCTACAGTGAGAACTAAATATCTCCCAACCCAGACTTCGTATCCACGATCCGACCATTCAGAATGAAGAAACAAATGTTCCGAACCAGCTGTCAAAATTTCAGCCCGATCCAACGGTGAAAGAATCTGCAGTCGCAGTGTTACAGTCGCAGCTCTGTGTAAAAACGGGAATGACTTTCCTCTACCTCTTCTGAAGTATCTCCCAACCTAGACTTCGTATCAACGATCCAACCGTTCAGAATGAAGAACCAGATGTTCCGAACCAGCTGTCAAAATTTCAGCCCGGTCCAACGATGAACGAATATGCAGTCGTTGTTTTACAGTCGCAGCTCTGTGTAAAAATGGGAATGACTTTCCTCTACCTCTTCTTCAATCCCTACTCAAATCCTCAAGTTCCTAATTCAATTAAACTCGTTTTTACCGATTAAATTCACCAAAAACATCATTTATTTCAACGGATTACAGTTAATTCAACAATCGTTCAATTATGAATCTCACCCTCAAATCTTAATTTGACCCTTTTTCGATAGTGTCGCTACCATCACTCAATTCATCAATAATATCACGTTTATACATCAAATCAATCACATTCCAAACACACAATACATGATTCACAGATAAATTCTCGAATTTATAATTCTTAGAGGGTCTTATGGTTGTCCATCACTACCCAAGCACCCCAACATACACATATAAGCAACATCCTCTCCCCCGTACCTTAGAGTTGACGATCAGAAACGAATGGCAACATTCCCTTGATTATCTACTCTGCTACACCTTCCCCTTGTGAAGTTGCTTATCTCATCCTAGGGTTTGATTATCTGACGTTTGAAAACTAATAGGGTGAAATAGATAACCCTCCCCCTATTTAAATATCTAACCGAGTTGGGCCTACTCCAACCACCTGTTACCCTTTTTAATTAAATAATACCTTTTTCTGAAACATAATAATATAATATTATTATTAGTTCTTCATAAATCTTATTTTATTTTATTTTATTCATTCATTTATTTTAGGAATTATTAGGATGTTACAGAATCCTTATTTATCTACATTCAAATTTAAATTCAAATCTTATAATTAAACCTTATCCTAAATTTGTATTGATTCTTATCTTTAATCCCTGTGATCTCATTATTCCTATTATAAGATCTTATCCTAATTTAAAATATTAAACCATATCTCTCTCATAAGATTGTCCTTATTAATCTTGATATTATTATACTAATATAATAATTACTATATTTATAACAATTAATTTAATTACAATCTTAATAATATAATTTATCTTCTAATAGTTTTATTATTATATTCAATATAATCAATTTTGATTAAGGTCTTAATAATCTGACGTCTCCCCTAATATTTATAATATTATATTATTATTATCTCATAAATACGGTTATATTAATATTTACTATTATTATTATTATAAAACTTCTATTTTTACAACTAACGTCATCGGAATATAATTATACATATTTTAATTATAATTCTAAATTTTAAATTTTAGGACGTTACAGTCACGGAGAGTATCACGGAGTGGTTCATCAAGCTTGGAATAGAAAGCATACTTCTGTTTCAAAAAGGTTGGCTCAAGTGCAAGAAGACTCTCTTGTTTTTAATAAGGAGGTCATTGGAAACATTTTCCATAGAAAGAAAAGGGTGGAGGCTCGACTGAAGGGTGTTCAAAGAATTCTAGATGATCGTAGTACTTCAGACATGCTCCATTTAGAATCTACTCTCCAAAAAGAATACAAAGACATTCTCTGTCAAGAAGAAGTTTTCTGGTATAAAAAATCAAGGGAAAAGTGTGTAAAACTTGGAGACCAGAATGCTAGATTCTTTCACCTTCAAACTGTAGTTAGAAGGAAAAGAAATAAGATTCATAGACTCTATTTGCACGATGGCTCTTGGTGCACTAATGAGGATGTGTTGAAGTTGGAGACTAATTTGTACTTCCAGAATTTATTTGGTCAGCATGTTCAGGATGGGTCGCTTGTTTTAGACATTCATAACCATCCTCACTTGACGAATAAAGGTGTGGCTGCTCTTCCAGCTCCTGTCACTCAGTTGAAAGTTAAGAATGTCTTGATGGGCATGAAGTCTTATAAATCCCCAAGTCCGGATGGTTTCCAACCAGTATTCTTTAAAAAATACTGGAATATTGTGGGGATTAGGGTCTGGAAGATGATCTGTGATGCCTTCTCTTATGGTACCTTTGATCCCGCTTTAGCAGAAACTCTTATTGCTCTGATTCCTAAAGTGGACCATCCTACGAGACTGAAGGAATTCAGACCAATAAGCCTCTGTAATGTGACTTATAAAAATTTGACTAAAGTTTTAGTCAATAGAGTAAGACCTTTCTTGAATGAGCTTATAAGTCCCCTTCAAAGTAGCTTTTTTTCAGGAAGAGGAACAACGGATAATGCTATTGTTGCTCAGAAAGTGGTTCACTATATGCATAAATCAAAGGCAAAAAGGGTTTTATGGCTTTTAAAATTGATTTGGAAAAGGATTACGATAGTGTGGGATGGAATTTTTTTGAAAGCACCCTTATTGATTTTGCTTTCTGATTCCAATTGTTTTTGGGTCAAAGTTCTTCAACAAAAATATCTTCAAGGTAACTCTATCTTTAATGTTAGAATTACAACACTCTTGTATTTGGAGAAGCATTGCTAGTGCTCTTCATGCTCTCAAGAATGGTTTTTACTTCAAAATTGGTACAGAACCTCTCTATGATTTGATGATTGGCTTGGGATGGGCCCTCTTGCTAACTTTGTTGAATTAATTTATCCCTCTATTGTGTTGTTGAAGTTGAGGGATCTAATCTCTAATGTTGGTTGGGACCACAGTCGCTTATTTACTCAGCTCCCAGTGGAAGTTATTGTTCAGATGAATAACATTTTACCTACCTTGGTGACTGATACAGTAGATTCGTTGTGTTGAAGAGTGGTAGTGGTATTTTTACTGCCTCCACAGCTTACACTTGCCTCACAGGGGACCTTTCTCATAACAGTGTTAGTAGCATTTGGAAGCATCTTTGGAAGTTGCGCATTCCTGAAAAAATAAAAATGCTTTTCTGGCTAATTCTTAGAGGAGCGTTACTAACCAATCAAATTAGATTTAGAAGACATTTAGCATCTTCTATAGTTTGTCCGCGCTGCTCTGCCCAGAGGAGGATATTCTACAATGTCTTAGGGAGTGTGCTCATGCTAAAGAGATTTGGATTAGACTCGTGTAATTAACTTTCCTATATTTTTCCAATAAAAATAGAGTAAACTAGCACTTTTGTCTTATACTTTTATTGCTGTTGCAGTTTCATCCCCGACTTTTTCAAAATAGCACTTTAGTCCTTGACTTAATTAAGAAATGCACTTTAGTCCCTAAGTCAGGAAGTAAAGTGCATGTTTTTTTAATAAAGTTAATGACCAAAATGCATGTCGTAGGGACTAAAGTGCTATTTTAGAAAAGTCAGGGACGAAACAACAATACACTATAAAAGTCGAGGGCAAAACTGCTTTACACAATAAAAATATATGGATTTTAAAAAAATCATTTGACAAACAACATGTTGACTCATTGATAAACAACTTTAGTAAAAGTTATTGGGTAACAATTAGCATTTGCCTTTTTTTCTTAATTTAGAGTGTATTTGGTAAGATTAGCTGAAAAGTTTACTGAAAGCTGAAAAACTAGATGAAATTTGAAAACTCAGAAGCTAGCTAATTTGGAGTGTGTTTGGTAAAACAAGCTAAAAAAACTAACTGAAAGATGAAAAATTAGTTAAAAGCTAAAAGCTAGCTGAAAAATGAAAAAAGTTAGTGATTTGATTGAAAGTATTTAGGAAAATTAGTTAAAAATGGTAAGATGACATATAAGGACATCATTAATTATTAAATAATTATGAGTAAGGGTTGTTGAGCAATAAAATTATAATAAGTTTTCAGCTGATGGTTGAAAAATGAGCTTTTTTAGAAAAACCACCTCAAGTAGCTTCTAAAAAAAGCTACTAAAAAGCTAGTAGCTACCTAAAAAAATACCTTATCAAACATAGTTGAAATGATTTCAACTAGTTGAAATGACTTACCAAATACACTCTTGATTTGAAGTGTTTAGTAAAACTAGTTAGAAATGGTAAAATGACATATAAGGACATAATTATTATTAAATAATAATGAATAAGGGTTGTTAATGGATAAAATTATAATAAATTTTCAACTGTTAGCTGAAAAATAGGAGTTTTTTTTTAAAAAAATCTAACTCAAGTAGCTTCTAAAAATAGTTATTAAAAAGCTACCTTACCAAACACAACTTAAATGATTTCAGTTAATTGAAATAACTTACCAAACACACTCTTTGTTTGAAAGTGTTTGGTAAAACTAATCGTTGAACTAGTTAAAAATGATAAAATGACGTATAAGGACACAGTTAATTATTAAGTAATGGTGAGAAAGTTATTAAGGGATAAAACTGTTAAAAAATTTCAACAGGCAGTTGAAGGAGTTTTTAAAAAAAATAAAACTACCTCAAGTAACTTTTCAAGAAAAACCAGTCACTACACAAAAAAAATACTTTACCAAATACTAATAAAATGATCTCAACTACAAATTTCAACTTTCATCTAACTAAAATGCCTTATTAAACACATTTTTTTCTTAAATATCCTCTCACATATAGGTGACCAACTACACAACACATGGTAGTATCATGTTAGTATATATTTTTTGGTTACTTAACAAAGATTCCACCTGAATATCAATCTCTATCTCTCAAGTGAACACGAATACATATGCCTTCCACCAAAAAGAGAATACATTTTGTCTAATTAAGAATCTTTATTATGTGCTTAGGGAAAGACAGGGAGGGAGGGATTATTGGGAGAGAAACATATGTCTAAAGAATACCTTAGCCAAATGGCAGTGATTAATCTCAATTTTTAAAGAGTTGAGGGATAGAGAGGGATTGGTGAGGTACCAAGTTACCCCCCAAAAAAACAAATGTACATTTCAATTTTCAATCACCTACCAAAAATGAATGTTTCAAAGAATAGAACAGAAACAAGTATTGAAACCAACAAAATGTTGGCCATCATAGTATACAAGCATTCAGTACCCATACCCATACTCCAGCAAGTTGGTAGGCTCTGCTGAAATCAGAAAATCATCAGCACAATCCATACTATAGCTAGATTCAATCCTTGGAGGTACAAGTGAATCACAGCACCCAGAGCACACAAACAATGGTGGCACTGTCTCAGAATCATCTATGCCACAACATCGTGTATGCTGCCACACCTCACAAATGTCACAAGACACCATTCTCTCCCCATCATCATCCTGAGCTCCACACTCACATCTCACCTTCCAGTTATCAGACCCTCCTTGATACTTCAATGGAGTACACAAATCTATAGCAATTCCCCTCACACAAAGTTCCACACCTGACTGTATTAGTCCAAAAAGCACTTCCTCATCACTCACTCCCATCAATTCTGTGATGTCTGTTACTATCAGTCTTTCTGCAATGCAATAAGTGTCCCTCAAAGCAGCCTCAGCAGCTTGCTTCAAGTCTCCAACAGTTGCATGCAGTGGAACCACTACAATCTCACCACAACAAGGTGGTCCTTTCAACTCAGACTTATTGTCAACAAAATTTGGTTTCAAGCGGCAAATGAATGTCAAAACATGCTCCATTTCATCCCTTAATGTCCAAACCTTCACAAAATGTCTGCTATCCAGAATTGTCTGAACTGCCAAGTCCACTGGCTCTGAATCTGGATAACTCAATAGCACATTCTTGTACAGATAAAATACATCACTGTAAACATCATTACCAGGCACCCAAGATGACTCTACTTGGCATTCTACAATAGGCATTACCCCAGGATCCATTTCAGGGGATTTGAACCCTTTGCCAAGCTCATGAATGGTATATTCCAGGATCCTAGTTGATGGATTCACCATGCGGCGCACAACATAATTCCCAACAATCACATTGTTTAGAGATTTCAGCACATAATCAAGCAAGCCTGTGTCACCAATGTGGAGCCTAGCTGCATCTCTTACATCTTGCCTTGTCATCCCACCAGAATCTGATTTGATAGCCTTGTCCTCTTTCAGTGCATCTACAATCACTTGAGCTGCAAACTCTAATCTCCTTGTAGGCCACCTACTATCCATATTAGCAACTGCAATGCTGAACTTCTTATACCTTGCAGATTTTTCCTTCATGGGATTTAATCTGTTTGAAAATGCATGTTTGGTTGAATTTCTTGAGATGAATGCTGGAGTAGAACAAGGAGAAGAAGTAGCAGCAGAAGAAGAAGTGATTGTAATCTTAGACACAGGAGCACGAGACTTGACAGTAAGCATAAATCTGAGAAGATCCCTGATTGTGATAATCTGTGTTTCACTCATATCTCTATAGCACCGAATCATTTGTTTGATTTCTTTGTAGTACTTTGTCTTACTTAAATCTCTTACAATCTCATTGAGCTCCAAAGAACCAAGAGTTTCAATTGCTTCATAGTAGTTTTGCTCTGTCACTCCAAAGCTTCCACGACAAAATCTATAGCCCCATCTACCAAACCAAGAGTGTCCATAAGCAACTCCATGAAGTAAGCGAAGATCCATAGACCTCTTCCTTGAAGCATCTTCCACCGCAATTTTCCTGCCATACAGAGAAAATGGCCAAATAAACATTAACCATTGAACGTTCAAGATATGTAATTTGTAAATGCTAACTAGGATGAAGTGAGTTTTCCTTTTCAGTACCTTGCTCGAAGGTTGGTGCAGATCCTATCCCATAGATCCATGATCTCTCTTCCACTGAGAACTTTGGAACCCCCTTCAATCCCATTAAGACAGAGCAAATGGCCATACCCATTGCAATGAATTACCCCATGCAAAAGATGACTCTGATTTTCAAGTGCACCTTCACCTAAGGGTTTATGCCATCCATTGTCCATTGGGATTATGAAATGGTACCTTCTTTTAGTTACATAATGGCCACTCCAACCTATTTTCAATTGATATCAGCATCAATAACAACCCATTTTCAATTTCTAATTAACAGAGATACTCTGAATCATAATAACAAAAACCGATACGCTACTAACAGAAATCACCAAACTTTCAACAAACCCTTTTCAGAACAAATCAAGATTAATGGAAAACTAAGCTAACCCTTTTCACAAATCACAACCCATATACAGAGACCTTAATGACGACGACAGAACCCATAAAAGAAGTCAAAGAAAGCACGAGACTTTCCAAAGAAACCCAAAAAAGGACGCATAATTCAAGCATACCCAGTTCATAAAACAAACCAACAGATGAAATTTTTTATAAATTGAACCGACCCAGTTCAAGAATCAGTATAAAGATAGGAAATTTTTGACGAACCTACACAGCGGCAATGGTCACAGAAGGGATGAGAAGAATGGTAAACGTCCTCTTCGAGGGTGTAGAAAGGAGCCATTAGATTGGTCTTGTCGTGGATGAGAAGGGTGCACCAAAGGGGATTACCCAAGACAGTGTAATCTTCGAGTTCTCCAGCTTCTTGAAGAAAGAACCGAACATTGTCACGGAAAGGACCCGAAGGTGCAATGGGGCAACCAGGGTCAGCGAAAGAGTGCAACCTGAAAATCTTGGGCCATCGCTTTCTCTTCTTACAGGCGTCGATGAGAGAGAAAGACATAGTGGGTCGTCGTTGTTGATGGAAAAGATATCAGCTTTGATCTCTGGCCTTTGTATCGCTCTCACTCTCGCGTGCTGCTTCCATGCACAGAACAGAGCTCAATGCACACACAGAGAGAAACAGAAGGAAGGAGAGAGGTTTAACTGAAACAGAAACTGATTCTGTTAAAGATGACTTTTGGGAATAGTGTTTTCCGCGCTTTAAAAAGTTGAATTCCCGTTGAGGAACACCATTTGTAAGAATTTGAGGCCATTTTTTAAAAAATGGAGTGATTATTGAATTAGTGATGATATAGTTTATAGTAGTTTATTGGTTTAATTGGAATAGATTACTTGAATTGTAATAATAGATGATAATTAAGAATATATTTTTAATAATATATAAACAAATTAATGAAATTAGCTAGGTTGAATTTTAAATTAGTATAAATTAGTTTTCTGTGTTGTTTAAATAAAATTACTCTCCTCGAAGGATATTTGTGATTAGATCCAAAATTAATAAAATATTATCATATTATATGTATAGTAAGATAGAAAAAAAAAAGTTAATAATAAGTATATATATAATAAGATAAAATTTTATTAGTTTTTCACTAATTCTATGTTAGTGTGTGTTTAGTTTAGCATTGAAACTGGCCAAACTCAAGTTTAGATTTCTCAACGCAACTATTTCTAGCATTCAAAGTGTGAGTTTACCACGTTTTAACGCTAAATCAAACATGTTATTAGTTTCCACGATTAGTAGATAGTTTTATATGTCATATGAATTCAACAATCAAGTGATTCATCATTTTCTAGTTAAATTAGCTAGTCTGATATAATTTCAAAAACTATGATGTGAGGGATCTATTGGACAAAAAAATCCAATAATTACCTAACATGATTGGTACTTCCTCCATTAAAAGCATGATACTTGACCTTGTATTGTTATTTTCTTTAATTTAATTGTTTTGGAAAAAAGGTAAAAAAAAGATTAATCTAAAAATAAGTTATTTATAAAAATATATATTATATTAGAGTAGTGAAGAATAGTGAAAAATTAGCGGTCGTTTGTGTCTGCATTACGCCGTGTGATAACCACATTATCGTAAATCCTAATAACCTAGGTTAGATGAACATGATTTTTCCGAGCTAAAATATGTTTTTGGTCCCCGAAAATATCGTGATGTCTTAGTAAAATAAGATGGAGGAGCAACAGTAGCATAGGGGTAGTAGTAGGTTGAAGATGAGTATTATGGGTTCCCTCATGGATCATCCCAGAAGTTGCCAGAAAGAGAGTTTAGAAAACTCATATAGTATTTGACTAAAATATGTTGAAATGAATACAAGTAACACCTATTTATAGGACAACACCACTCAACCCACTCAACAAACTACTCAACAAATACTAACAAACACTATCAAAATATTAACAGAAAAGTATTCCTCCTCTAACAGAAAAATATTTCTAATAATATTCCTAATACCCTCCCGTAAGTTGGTAATTGGTATCAACCAATACCAACTTGAAAACAAGAGAGAAGCTCAATAAAATAAAAGGGATCTTCATAAAAGTTGGCAAGAGCCTCTGCAGTATTCTCCCTTAGCTCCTCAGTCTCATCATGCAGCAAGTCAATGAGAATTAGAATTGCCCCAGCCTTACTGAAGTGACCTGCACGACTCAAAAGATCAACCATGCAACCATAATGCTCCCTTTTTTGCATTATGCCATACCCTTGTGTCATTATGTTAAATTGTTTTTGAGCCTCTTCAACTAATCCAACATGACTACATGCAAACAAAACTCCAATGTACGTAATATGATCAGGGACTAAAGAACTATTCTCTTACATTGTTTGAAACATACTTAATGCTTCATTCCCATGACCATGCATGGCTAAACCATTAATCATGCTAGTTCACATCACCACATCTTTCAAACTATTGAAAGTCTTCCTTGCACTTCCTAATTCACGAGACTTGGCATACATGTCAAGAAGTGCAATTGCCAAGGCAATGTATATTGCCATGCTGCTCTTCAATAGATAAGCATGAACAGCTTCTCCCAATGTTAGAGCACACTGATGAATACAAACACTTAAGACACTCAGAAAGGTAGCCTTATCAGGACAAAAGCCAGCAGCCCACATATCAAAAACAAGATCTAGTGCCTCTTGATGTCTCCCATACTGACTGTAAGCATTAATCATAGAGTTCCAAGGAACAATGTTCCACTTAGGAATATTATCAAACACCTTCACCCCTAACTTCATATCTGCACATGGCACATACATTTGGAGTAACCCAGTAGCAGCATGAGCATCTACTTCAAAACCAGATTTCACTATGCAGCTATGAATGCATTTTCCATAATCTTGATCAGCAATTACAGAACTTGCTTTGAGTACAAATGGGAAGGTAAAATGATCTGGGGAATACCCATTTTGTATCATTTCTCTATAGAGAAGCATAGACATTCTTGGATTGTCACCGTTAGCATAACCTCTTATGAAGGAATTCCAAATTTAAACGCTAGGGGCATCAATTTGGTGAAATACTAAGTATGCATATTTG
Organism: Sesbania bispinosa; assembly: GCA_026901365.1. NCBI lineage: Eukaryota > Viridiplantae > Streptophyta > Magnoliopsida > Fabales > Fabaceae > Sesbania > Sesbania bispinosa. The sequence continues at coordinate 726,762 of QLOH01000202.1, forward strand.
GTGTTCCCAAATTTTGAATCTACACAAAAGTCAAAATGATGTCCCCAAATTCCAACAGAAAAACCATGACTCTATTTTTCAAGAAATGAAGCACCCACGGAAGCACAATCATGAAGTATTTGAACAAGGCTAATAGCAGGGGATATACATCCCGTCATTTTATCAAACAACATGGGTGCAAAATTTGCATCAGAAGCACATATATAACCACAGACAGTAGAATTCGAAGAAACCAATTCTTGAATACCTCGATGACGCCAAACATCAAACATCCCGTGTGTGTGTGTGTGATGGAGAGTACCGCACCTCCCATACATATGACTTTGCCAGATCGATAATCGAAACCATGAAGGGAACCATTGAGAGAGAAAGAGAAGAAATCACCGCAAACAAGAGAGAGCATCTTCAAGTGCAGGTTCGACGAACGGACGACATCATTCATTCTCACACTCAGAACTCTGCCTTTGTTAGCGAAGATCTCGCTCCAGTTATTGGACAAACAAGACGATGCCTCGCCGGAGAGTGAAGTCGGAGAAACTTTCTCCTCCTCCAAAGGATTCACTGATTCGAAGTTCCCAAAGATGAATGGACCCGGTGATGATTTCCATTCCAATTTCGTGGTGGAGACTTCACCGATTTCAGGCAAGAAAAATGGAATCAAGAAAGAACCACCAATACTCACTCCCTCACCTTCCTCAATTTGCTTTCCTTTAACAATTCCAGTGCTCACAGCAGAGGATAAAGCAATCGAAGACAGAGAAGAAGCGGATGCCTCTGCAGAGGGAACGATAGTTGTAACGGCAGAAGAAGAAAACGGCTCTGTAACAGTGGCAGAAGAGGATGCACATGTCTCAGCAATGAACGATGGTGAAATCTTCTTGAGAGAAGATCGACCTTTCTTCTTGAAGCGCGGTGAGCTCCATGGATAGAGCTCTGATACCATCTTAGTAAAATAAGATGGAGGAGCAAAGGTAGCACAAGGGTAGTAGTAGGTTGAAGATGAGTACCATGGGTTCCCCCATGGAACATCCCAGAAGTTGCCAGAAAGATAGTTTAGAAAAATCATATAGTATTTGATTAAAAGATGCTGAAATGAATACAAGTAACCCCTATTTATAGGACAACACCACTCAACCCATTCAACAAACTACTCAACAAATACTAACAAACACTATCAAAATATTAACAGAAAAGTATTCCTCCTCTAACAGAAAAATATTTCTAATAATATTCCTAATATGATGTTCCTATTTGGTCCCTCAAATTTTTTTTCTCAAGTGGTCCCCCAAAAATTATAACGCATTTCCATTTGGTCCCTCCATTAGTGCACCATTTATTATCTCTGTTAAATGTTTACGTGGCAGCTTAGGTGGACAAAATAAGTTTGCATATGTGTCATCTTATGTGTCCTATATGACTTATATCACTACCCTTCATGGAAATCCACTAACATTTTTCTCAGAACCCTAACTGTCCCCTGCGTCTACATTTTCCTCTCTCTTTTGTTTTGCTCTTGTGTGTACGCCATTTCCTCAGCCTCCTAATTCGAGTTTGGTGCAAGAATAGGAATACAATGTCAAGCGGTAGTCATGCATCAAGCTTGAGTTGTGGTTTAAGTCGCATATTTTGCAACTGTGGATTGAGGGTTGTGAAGTTGACCACTAAAACAGAGCACAATCAAGGAAGATGATGCCCTAATTGGAAGGTATTGGGGATTTATGAGGAGACCCTTATTTTTTGTTGATTGAGGTTGTGAAAGATTAATCTAATGCATTTCTTGATTTTGTTTTGTTGCAGAACAATGAGAGTGTGATTATTTTGAGTGGGTTCATGAGAAAGAAGGTTTGCTACCTGTTTCTGAAGTTTTGAAAGCCCAACACAGGAAAAACTAGAAGCTTAAACAAAAGATTTTGATTCATAAGAAAAGGACCAACTATTGGATATGGTGTAGCATACTGGGATGGGCAGTGTGTCTTATTAGTTGGGTGATAATGTTCATGGGGCTAAAGTAGGATAGGATAGTTTAGGTTGGAAATAGTTGTTTGTGTATCTTTTTAATTAGAGAAACATGTTCACTCTTGTACCCATATATCTTCCTTTATGTTAATGAAACGAAATTTCAGTCTTACATTTGTGTAAGTTTTGGACATCTTGCTCTAGGAATGTTGGAGCATTATGGGGTGGATTTGTTTGTGTTATTTTTGCAGTTGTGGGTGACTGAAGGGAAGCTTCAGTTGCTTGACTTTCTGTTGCAGTTTCTGCACTTGTTGGTGCAACTTGTACATGATTGGCTACTAGTGTTGCTTCAGTGTGGGGGGCAGTTTCCTCAGATTGTTACACCTTTTGTTTTTTCTTCTGTGAAGTTATAGCCAGCTTTCCCCTTGAAATATCATTTGCCCCTGCTCTGATCTTAATCCTTCTCTGCTTATTAACTCCACTGCTAGCACCCTCCTTAGGAACATTAGATTCTTGTTCATCTATTATACTAAGTTCACCAGCAGTCCCCTCATTAAATACCTTGTTCTTGAACTCCACAAGTCTCCTCTCTTTCATTCACCAACGCAAAATAGACTATTGCATCAAGGTCAATCCCCTGAACACCATACTGATCAAAATAGTCTCAAGTTTTCTCCCTTTCTTCTTCAAAATCATCAAACCTCTCGATGTCATTGTGAGCCTCATCTTCCTCAGCTACATTGTTGCCTTCTTCAACTGCGTTTTGCCCCAAATTCTCTTCTGTTACCACCTGTGCACTCATACTAACATCCTTCTCTACAAATAACTCCACTACATTTGGATTAGATGACAATCCATAAGCCGCCAAATCCATTGCATGACCATCACAACTCAATGATCTCTACCCATCATGCAGACTCATCCCAGGGATTAAATACCACAACTTACATCCAACATTATACCCATATTCCTTAACAATGTCTACTAGGGGTGTAATCGGGTTGGGTTGGTTTGGGTTTAAGGTGACATCAAGTCCGAACCGACAGAATCATGGTGGGTTGGGTTGGTTCGGGTTTTGTTTTTTTGGGCGAGCAACCCGACCCGAACCAACCCGAATATGTTCGGGTTAGGTTGGATTGGATCATCGAGTCATGAACATTTTTCCTTTTTTTTAAAAAATGTGGAAGATGAAATGAAATTAAAATATAAAATGAAAAAAAGAAAAGAAATAGGGAAACATAAAATGAGATGAGCAAATGAAATAGGGTTTGAAGAACCACTGCGCAGCTTGTGTTGCCGTTGTGCCTATTTTTGTCCTCTCTAAGAAGGAAAATGAAATAAATTAATACTTCTTTTCTTGGTTTGGTTTGGTTCGGGTTCATCGGGTTCAAGATAGGCAAACCCGAGACCCGAACCGAACCACATCGGGTTTGAAAGAAAATGTCCGAACCGAACCGCTAAATATCCTTCGGGTTGGGTTGGGTCAATCGAGTTCGCGGGTTGGGTCGGACCCGCTTACACCCCTAATGTCTACTCCCTCAAAGTATGACCACCTATCTACAACAATCACTACCATAACATTATTCCCTTTCACATATTTGATTCCAGACACATGTTCAAAGTTACCACCATAATGAATGTGTAGGTAAAATGAATCCTCTATACCTAAAATAGCAAACAACAATAAAAGAGAGACAAGTTACCAACCCTAACCCCATTTGTTGGATCAAGCGCTTACCGCTAGGCCAAAAGCTATAGTTGTTAGCTAGCAAGGGCGCAACTTTATTTCCATAAAGATTTCCAAAGCCGCATCTAGCTTAAGGGCCTGCACCCATTATAGGCGCCATGGGTTGGGATATTAAGCCCATCGAATTCTAAGGGGTGACGTTGACAATTAAGTCAACAATCTCCCCCAGTGTCAGTCGCGGGCCGAAAGCTATAGCTATTAGCAAGGGCGCAACTTTATTTCCTTAAGGATTTCCAGAGCCGCATCTAGCTTAAGGGAGCGCCCATTATAGGCGCCATGGGTTAGGATGTTAAACCCATCGAATCCTAAGGGTGACGCTGACAATTAAGCCAACACTTCTATTAATAATTTTTATTAACAAAATTATCAAAACTGCAATTTACACAGTATCATTTCTGAAACTTGTGAAAGATGTTGATCAAGAGGTAATTTTTTTTTTATAAAATATTTCATAAAAAAAGTTTTTTTAAATGAAACCACATTTAAAATAAATTCTATTATTATTATCATTATTATTCAAATCAAGATAGAGGTAATATGCTGCTAAGAACCATTTCTCTCAAGCCTAATGACTTTTCTATTTAAATTTTAGAAAACTTAAAAATATTTATATACAATAACAAAATTTTTTAATTTCATTTATAAATAGATTTGGTATATAACATGACAAATAATATGCAGTTCTCACTACAATAATTAATGGAGTGAAAATAACAATCTTTTTTTAAAAAAAAAGCTTTCTTTTAGTTATAATATTATTTAAAAAAAATTGTATGATAACTTTTATTTATTGTAAAGTCCCATGTGTGATAATAAAATCATATAATGCAATCCAACTTAAACAATTTTACATAATATACTTATATCGGAGTAGCATGACCACTTATTCAATTGATGATATTTATTATAAAAGATTTATGTAAGTATATGAGAAGTTATACACAATTTTTTCTAAATTTATTATGTTACCCTTATTTGCTTTTGTATGTTACATAAAATTAATTTATTTTACATTTTATAATAATTGCAGAACTTCTCAACACAACTTAACATTAATAAATATTTTTCTACTAGCTTTAATATTTAAAACTCAAATTTGTGTTCAATTAATTGAATTTTTTATTACATTTTTTCTCACAATATCAATTTCTAATCTATATAACAAAGAAAAGAACTTTCACTTTCTACGGCCTAAATCTAATTCAATATTAATTATTACTAATGGATGATTGGACGTTGCACTCAAGTCTCATGATATTGTTAAAATTGTTATTATTTAAAAATATAATATGAACGGAAAGAGTGACACTTGGATGATACTATATGAATATGAACAACATTAAGGCACTTTAGAATTTAGATTAACTTTGTGAACTGGTTCTTGTCCGTTTCCTTTGCATCAAATACTAGGCACTCTCAAACAAAGTCTCCCTGACTATTCTTGAACGTTTCCAAGGAAAAATAAAGAAAAAGCAAACACGCAAGAGACATGAAAAGGTGCATTTACCACATTTCTCTGATCCCATATTACAACATTCCATTGAACCAATTCTCTTGCTCTGTCGGCTGCTAGAAAGTAAGAGCTTCTTGTTTCCTCAACCTTTGTTTCTACTTGTTTTATTTTGGTTTAAGTTATGAAGCTCAAATTCCAATTGTTGGTTCTGTGTTTCTCTACCTTATTAGTATTAAATGATGCTTCTACTATGGTCTCAGATGGAGTGACTTTGTTGTCACTCCTGAGGCACTGGACCTTTGTGCCTCCTTCCATAAAATCAAGCTGGGAAGCCTCTGATTCCACTCCATGCTCTTGGATAGGAGTCCAGTGCAGCCATGCCTTTAATGTGGTCTCCCTTAACCTAACTTCTCTTGGGATTTTTGGTCAACTGGGACCAGAAATTGGACAATTGCATCACTTGCAGACCATTGTTTTGTTGAATAACAGTTTCTCAGGAAAAATAGTTCCAGAGTTAGGCAATTGTAGTCTGCTTGAGCATTTGGACCTTTCTAAGAACAGTTTTAGTGGAGAAATTCCAAATGAATTAGGAACATTAAGTAAATTAAGGGTCTTTGAATTATCTTTCAACCATTTGATAGGTGAAATTCCAGTCAATGTTTGGAGGATTCAGAGTCTTCAGCACATCCTAGTTCATAATAATAGCCTTATTGGGGAACTACCTTTAGATATGACAGAGCTCAAGCATCTAAGAAATATTTCATTGTATTACAACCAGTTCTCTGGAGTCATACCCCAAAGCTTGGGAATCAATAGCAGTTTAGTGAAGTTGGACTTCATGAATAATAGGTTCACTGGCAACATCCCACCAAATCTTTGTTATGGAAAGCAATTAAGTGTGCTGAACTTGGGGTTTAATCAACTTCAAGGTGGGGTATCTTCTGATATAGGAAGATGTGCAAGTCTAAGGAGATTGATTCTTAAAAAAAACAATTTGACTGGGTCTCTTCCTGATTTTGAGAGTAACATGAATCTCAATTACATGGACATCAGTGAGAACAGAATCACTGGAAAAATTCCACCAAGTTTGGGAAATTGCACAAATCTCACTATGATTATTTTTTCAATGAACAAATTTACTGGGCTCATACCACCAGAGCTTGGAAAGCTTGGGAATCTTTTGATTTTGGATGTTGCTCACAACAACTTGGGAGGTCCTTTGCCATCTCAGCTTTCAAACTGTACTAAAATGGATTACTTTGATGTGGGATTCAATGTGATTAATGGTTCATTTCCTTCTAGTTTGAGGAGCTGGACAGGGCTAACCACTTTAATCTTAGAAGAGAATCATTTTATTGGGGGTATCCCTGATTTCTTGTCAGAATTCAACAATCTTCTTGAGTTAAAAATTGGTGGAAATTTGTTCAAAGGTGAAATTCCTAAATCAATAGGAGCATTGCATAATCTGATATATGGGTTGAATTTGAGTGCTAATGGATTGACTGGTGAGATTCCTTTAGAAATTGGGAAGCTAATAAAGCTGCAAAGCCTGGATGTATCATTGAACAATTTGACCGGAAGCATAGATGTTCTTGGTGAGCTTCTTTCGTTAATAGAGGTTAATATTTCCTACAACAACTTCAATGGTTCTGTACCCAAAAATCTGATGAAGTTACTGAACTCCTCACCATCTTCTTTCTTGGGTAATTCTCACATATGTATCAATTGTTCACCTTTAGATGGCTTGAATTGCACTAAAGCTAGCCATTTGGAGCCATGTTCCAATGAATTTATTGATCACAATCACAAAAGAATCAGTAAACTTGTAATTGTGATGATAGAAGTTGGATCCTCAATGTTTGTTTCTGCCATGCTGGTAGTATTAGTTCACATGAATCTCCAAAAAAGATATAAGCAGGAAGTGAATGCTTCAGTTGAAGGGGAAGGACCATTGGCATCATCTTTTATTATTATTGGTAGAGGAGCCAACCAACATATTGGGCAAATAAATAAGCAAGAAGTTATGATCCGCACTGAAAAGCATTTATCTTCCCTTGTTAAGCAAGTGATGAAGGTGACTAACAACCTAAATGATCAGCATATTGTTGGCAGAGGAGCCCATGGAATTGTTTACAAAGTCCAACTAGGTCCAGACCAAGCACTTGCTGCAAAGAAGATTTCATTTTCAACCAACAGAGGGAAGAGCAAACATAAGCTCAAAGAAACTATGGTGAGGGAAGTTCAAATTTCTGGGATGATTGATCATCCAAATTTGGCCTCATACACAGACTATTGGTTTGGGAAGGACTATGGTGTAATCTTGTACAAGTACATGGAAAATGGAAGCCTGCATGATGTTTTACATGATGAAAGGAATCCACCACCATCCTTAAAATGGAATGTCCGGCTTAATATAGCCATTGGAGCTGCAAATGGACTAGCATATCTACATTATAACTGTCGACCTCCCATAGTACATAGAGACATCAAACCAAAAAATATACTCCTTGACCATAATCTGGAGCCTGTTATCACTGATTTTGGTACTTCCCTGCGAAGGAGATGGCATGAGCACTCTATTTTTCCTGAAAATAGGCAAAGGCTTTCAGCATATATTGCTGGTACCATTGGCTATATTGCACCAGGTAATTCTTCTTCCACACTAGTTTTGATTATCTATTTAGCTGCAATTTTGTATTATCAGTTTGTTAGAGTCCCACACTGCCTAGAAATAAGGCAAAATAATAATATATAAGTCTTGGGTAATCCTCACCTTACACGCTAACATTTGGGGTTGAGTTTGGCCTAAGTCCAAAATTTAAGTTGGTATCAGAGCCTATCCTAGATAATCTATTGTTATTGGGTCGCCACCCGTACATGTCCAGTCCTAGATGTGAGGGTGTGTGTTATAGTTTTGCAGTTTGCAGAGTTTCATAGATAGTAACTTCATTATTCTTTTTATAGTTTGAAATTGAAAGTAGTTCTCTAGTCTAAAGCATTGCTATCAATGATATGTTTCATACACTAATCAGGTCAAACAAAAATACAGGAATAGCAAGCACAAAAAATCAATTTTTTATTTTACTGCAAGGCATTTAGGATTCTATTGCATTTTGTAGAAAATTTTGTATTTTTGTAATGTGATTTCAAATAATTGTGTCACAGAGAATGCATATGCAATAGTGGTGAGCAGAAAGTCTGATGTTTACAGCTATGGAGTAGTTTTGCTTGAACTAATAACCAGAAAGAAAGTATTAGATCAGTCATTTATGGAGGAGGGAACAAGTTTAGTAAGATGGATTAGATCTGTCTACACAGAACCACAAAAAATTGGAGAGATTGTTGATTCAAGTCTTGCAGGTGAATTTTCCCAATCAATAATAATAATGAAGCAAGTTAGTGCAGTGCTTGACTTGGCTTTGAGATGTACTCAGAGGGATCCAAGAAAGAGGCCCACAATAAGGAAAGTTGTTAGGTTCTTTCAGAACCCCATTTTTCTAAAGCAGAGGCATGAGTATGATGATGAAGCACCACATCCACAGGCACAAGTAGAACCAAGTAAAATAAGTGACTCTTACTCCACCAATCCAACTAATAGTATTAGTAATAGCAAAGTGGCTTCAAAGGAAGAGGTTTCTAACTTTTGGCAAACTACAAACTCACTTGAGGTAAAAAACAACCAACACAAGTCCCACATTGCTTGGAGGTTTCCACCAGAGGGATGGGTTAAAGTTAACATTCATAGCAATGCAACAGGAGGAATATGTGGAGGAATCATGCGTGGGGATAGTGGGGAATGGCTACAAGGTTTTACAGTGCGTTTTGCAGCATATAATGAGTCTGATGATGTTGTTGCTGGAATATGGGGAATATACCATGGAATGAAAATGGCTTGGGAATTTGGGTTTCCAAGAGTTATCATAGAGACAGATAATTTGACAGCAGTGCAACTACTCTTATATGTACCAACTAACAAGGTATATAAACTTATGTCATATTCATATCCCATTGTTCTTTGTCATGAATTCATTCAGAAAGATTGGGAGGTCAAGGTACAATACATTTTCAGAGAAGGCAACTTGTGTGCTAATTGGCTGGTCAATAGTGTTGATTATTGGGGTGAGGATGTTATTTTAAAAACCCCACCTAAGGAACTTGTTGATATTCTTAATCAGGATGTTTTTGATGCATCAACACCGATGGCTTAGAACTTGATGAACCAAAACAATGTAAAGGAAAGGAATTAAACTTAGGAGAATAAATTTTGCATGTTATTTATCATTGTACATAGATGGTTTATATTATATAGAGTTATATGCTAATAACTACTTGCCTAGAGTAGAGCTATATTAAAATGAAAGTAGCAAATATATCTAATATAAGAAATGAAGAACAAATAAAATTGAAACCAACATTTTTTTGTTTAAGTTTTCTTTAACTAAGATCCTAGTGAGTTCGAGTTTAAGTAGAAAACATAGGAACTAGAAGTGGTTTTTACCTAACTTGACTACTAAGTTTTAAAAAAATCAAAATAATTTGTCCTAGCTAGAATAAAGATATGTATTTGTAATATATAAAAGCAAAGACATAATCTTTAGAGTTGTCATTTCAACTTTTTAAACTTTTATATTTAAACCATATAAGCAAATTCTCAACACTCTTACTCTTTGATTGTCTTTTCAACTTCTTTATAAAAACTTTCAGTTTTATAATGCTTTGCATTTATCGTTCTTAACTTCTAGTCTAGATTACTTTATAAATATTTAAAGAAATTTGTATCTACAACCCCCTCTAAAAAAAATTGAGAAGTACTCATATGATTCTATTTCAAAAATAACATACTCTTAACAAAAAAAAAACTATTAGTTGCACATAAAATTAGAGCATTATGATAATGATAAACCAACATACATCATATATATTCCCAAAATATAATCAATGGTGTCATATTTTAATATTGCAAGCATGTATAATACTCAACTACTAATGGAGTCATGTTTTTTAAATGATAATATATTTTCATGAAAACTTTTCACTCCCATATAATATATATTAACCTCGAAATATTTAAATATTAATAAACTTTCATGTTTAGTTTTTATCCCCATATGATAAAAATAACATTTACTTATATAATTATTTAATATTAATACACTTTATATAAATCTTTTATTTCTGCATAATATAAAAATTTAATCATTTGATTTATTATTCAATTAAAAATTGTTCTAGTGTAGAACTCAAACTCGGGCGCCTGATGTCGAACTCGGATCTGGGTGGCGTCAGGGAGCGGATCCGGGTTGTCCTCATATGAGGGTGTACCAGCAAAGGCACTCCAACGCCCAAGTCAGATATATTAAACAGCCAATGTGGTTGACTGAGTAAAGATTGCATACCTTGTGAATTGTTGATACCTCATATTTATAAGGGTACGGGCTGTATAAATATATGGTAAGCAGGTATCATTATAAAAGGTAAGTGAGGGTCTTGGGCGTGTGTAAATATGGTAAGTAGGTATTATTATAAATGTAGTAAATAGACATGTATATAATTATAGTAAGTGGGCAGATATATAATTGTACTAAGTAGCCAGATATGTAATTGTAGTAAGTAGTCAGATATGTAATTGTAGTAAGTCAATAATGACATAACAAATTCCACTAAGATTGCTTTGGGTCATGCTGATTAATGGGCCTAAAGGATTAGTCCATAACAGATGTCCCCCCCAGCTTAAGTTGACTTGGTAAAGTCGGCTTGAGCTTTATTAGTGATTCAACCGATATGGGTCACGGCTAGCCGGCTTGTTACTGTGTCGACTTGTATACTTGAACTGATTTGAGTAGGACCGAATGATACTGGAACATAACAGATGTTCCCATCTCGAGTGATTATTGAAGAACCGAGATGCTCTTCACATCCGGTTATTGTTGATTTGAGATGCTCTTCATATCCGGTTAATGCTAATCTGAGATGTTGTTCACATCCGGTTATTGCAGATCTGAGATGCTCTTCACATGTGATTATTGAAGAACTGATATGCTCTTCACATCCGATTGTTGTTGATCTGAGATGCTCTTCACATCCTTGTAATGCCGATTTGAGATGCTTTTCACATCCGGTTATTGCTGATCGGAGATGCTCTTCACATCCGGTTATTGTTGATCGGAGATGCTCTTCACATCGTTATTACTAATCCGAGATGCTCTTCACATCCGGTTGTTGTTGATATGAGATGCTCTTCACATCCGGTTGTTGTTGATCCAAGATGCTCTCCACATCCGATTATCGTTGATCGGAGATGTTCTTCACATCCGGTTATTGTTGATCCAAGATGCTCTTCACATCCGATTTTGGTGATCTGAGATGTTCTTCACATCCTTATAAATATGAACTGCATAATAACTTTTCTTTTCTATTTTGGTGTAGTCGATATGTTCTTCACATCCGGTTTGAAGTTAAAAAACAAATAAAGTGAGAAAGACGAATAAAATGAAATAGATAAATCTGGAGGGAAAACTGTGTTTTTGTTAATAAATAAGATCTCAGTTTCATTGTTGTGCTTGGGTGTTGTAAGAAGCTCCAGCTAAATTAATTTCTCGTCCTATGAACTTAGCTGACCTCGTCCTCATCGTCTGGAGGCGGGTGCTAACGGTCATGTTGGAGAAGGGGAAGACCCTCCTTCTAGCGCCAAATGTTCTAGTGTAGAACTCGGACTCGAGCGCCTGATGTTGAACTCGACTTGCCTATTTACTACTTTATTCGTTCTTATTACTTTAACTTCAAACCGGATGTGAAGAACATCTCGACTACACCAAAATAGAAAAGGAAAGTTGTTATGCAGTTCATAATTATAAGGATGTGAAGAACATCTCGGATCATCAAAACCGGATGTGAAGAACATTTTGACTCAACCAAAATAGAAAAGTAAAGTTGTTATGCAGTTCATATTTAAAACGACATGAAGAACATCTCGGATGTGAAGAGCATCCAGATGTGAAGATGTGAAGAGCATCTTCGATCAACAATAATCGGATGAGAAGAGCATCTCGGATCAACAATAACCGGATGTTAAGAGCATCTTGAATTAGCAATAATCGAATATGAAGAGCATCCCAACTCACCAAAACCAGATGTGAAGAGCATCTCGGTTCAACCAAAACCGGATGTGAAGAGCATCTCGGATCACCAAAATTGGATGTGAAGAACATCTCGGATATGAAGAACATCTCAACTCAACCAAAATAGAAAAGTAAAATTGTTATGCAGTTCATATTTATATGGACATGAAGAACATCTCAGATGTGAAGATGTGAAGAGCATCTCCGATCAGCAATAACCGGATGTGAAGAGCATCTCGGATCAGCAATAACCGGATGTGAAGAGCATCCTGGCTCACCAAAATCATATGTGAATAGCATCTCGGTTCAACCAAAACCGGATGTGAAGAGCATCTCGGATCACAAAAATCGAATGTGAAGAACATCTCGATGTGAAGAACACATCGACTCAACCAAAATAGAAAAGTAAAGTCGTTATGTAGTTCATATTTATAAGGATGTGAAGAACATCTCGGATCACCAAAACCGGACGTGAAGAACATCTCGACTCAACTAAAATCGGATATGAAGATGTGAAGAGCATCTCCGATCAGCAATAATCGAGTGTGAAGAGTATCTCAGATCAACATTAACCGAATGTGAAGAGCATCTCGGATCAACAACAACTGGATGTGAAGAGTATCACGGTTCTTCAATAATCATTTGAGTTGGGGACATCTGTTACGGACCAGTATCATTTGGTCCTACTCAAATCAGTTCAAGTACACAAGTCGGTACAGTAACAAGTCGGCTAGCCATAACCCATGTCGGCTGAATCACTAATAAAGCTCAAGCCGACTTTACCAAGTCAACTTAAGCTGGTATGGACCAATCCTTTAGGCCCATTAATCAGCATGACCCAAAGTAATCTTAGCATAATGGATTATGTCATTATTGACTTATTACAATTACATATATGCCTACTTACTACAATTACATATCTACCTACTTACTACAATTATATACAGGCCTATTTACTACAATTATATAATTGCCTATTTACTACTTTTATAATGATACCTGCTTACCATATTTACACACGCCCAAGACCCTCACTTACGCTTTTATAATGATACCTGCTTACCATATTTATACAGGCCCAAGACCCTTATAAATAGGAGGTATCAACAATTCACAAGGTACGCAATCTTTACTCAGTCAACCACATTGGCTGCTTAAAATATCTGACTTGGGCGTCAGAGTGCCTTTGCAGGTACACCCCCCATCTGAGGACAACCCGGATCCGCTCCTTGATGCCACCCAGATCCGAGTTCGACATCAGGCGCCCGATTCTGAGTTCTACACCAGAACTGGGATAAATATTTAAATCAGTAAGAATAAATAATTTGCATGAAAACACATTCATATTTAGATCATAAAAAAAATAAAGACATAATAATAATGTTGATTTAATTTAATTATTTATATATTTATTATGAAATATGTTTTGTTTTAAAAAAATTTATTACAACCAACACGCCAATGTGTATTGACCTGTGCGAACGAACGGGTATCCACCTAGTTATAATTAAAGAAAATAAAAAAGGATAAAAAAAATGACTCTGCACAAAACGGGCCACCGGACAAGCTGGGGTGTAACTTTTGTTTGCCATGTCACCAATTTAACAGCAAACACTAACGGCAGGGACCAAAGTTACGGGGTTTATAAAATTTAGGACAAAATCTAATGAATTAAAGTATAGCGATGAAGAATAAAGTTGGCCCAAACTACGAAAAACACATTTTTTCCCCATATTTTTAATTTATGTTTCATTATCTTAAAATAAAATACACTTAAAGGAAATTATGAGGGTAGTATAATAAAATCCCAAACCCATATCTTTAATAAATTCTAGGTGAACTTGATGTCTGTCATAATTACCGATTGGCATCAACCATTTTTAATACTCTCATCAAAGCGCACGCACATTATAAGCACATTATTTGACATTCCTCATTATCTTAATTAAAAAATTTGACAGGAATACGACACTTACTATCCGGTTAATAAGATCAAATAATGTGCTTATTTCTAGATCACACGACATTACATTACAAGGCACATTATATATGAGCCATAATATCAATGCTTAATGTTTTTCATGGACTAAATACAGTTTCTGATTATCCTTAATCATGTCCACATCAGTAATTTTACCAGCATCTTCGGATAAAATACAACAATCCCTAGAAAATCCTATTTGCTCTGCTGCTGCTTTAATTAGCTCTTCAATGGTTTGTGGAACCCATAATACAATTCCATTTCTTCTTTGTTCTTTTGGATCCCACGGGTGGAAAGGGAACACCGTGCACTTCTTTGGGTGCATTTTATCTGAAAATGGTACATGAATTTAAGATTTGAGTTTACAGTAATAGATGATGAAGAGTAAAAAAATAGAGATGAGCAGACAAACAAAAGGAAATGCATATGGAATAAAATGTTTTTCTTTAGCCTGCTAGCTCTAGATGTAAGAGATGCAACCCATGCATATATTTTGCTTAAATAAACACTATCTTTGGATGTAAGTTTGAAACGTGGTTATGTTTGAAACCAAACATACATTCAATCATTCAATACTAATAAAGACCGATGCTGCATCTTTCAGGGACTAATTTTATTATCTAGTCCTAAGTTTAACATGGCAACAAAGTAGAAAACTATGACAAGGGGGAAAAATTAATAGTAACACATTTCGGTGCATGCTCATGAAATTCTGAGCGATTTTTATTTAAGAATGCAGGAGTTAATCTCTCTAAATTGCTACTTGTCTGTACCTGTAAATTCTTGGGAAGGACATGGGAATTCTGACAATTGAGCAGATTTTGCACCTTCCAGTAGCTTGATCAGATTCTTATTTCCACACATCCGGGCTTCATCAAGCGGGGTGTTTCCCCATCTGTTATTGTAGTGAAACAAAAAAAAAGTTTTGGTTCTACTTTTAGTGTAATGAAAAGGAAAGAAACAACAAGTAGGTATTACATTCTTAAAAAGCTCAGTTAACACTAGGGATATTTAATATTATATGGAAAAGGGGAAAGAGAAACATTTGTATGAAAATGGGTACATGTACACAGCGCCAGCATCAAAATATAAAGCCTAGTGCACTAGTGAATCAGGGTATACTTAATTAAGCACATCTATTTATTTTTCAAATGAAAACAAGTATGAAAAGGTTCATCACTGGCAAACACTAGTCCTGTCAGCATGAACATGTAAAATGAGTAATGAATGGTACCTGTCTTTGGTAAAAACACTAGCTCCAGCATCTAATAACAACTTAGTCATGAAGTGTAAACCTTCAGCTGCAGCAACATGAAGAGGGGTACGGTAATCATAATCTTTCAAATTTGGATCCATTCCATTAGATAAAAGCCTATTGAGATAATCCGAATCTCCCCTTGCAACTGCTGTACATAATAAACTACCAGCATTTTCTATCCTCATAGTAGCCCCTTCTTTAACAAGTAAAGAAGCAACACGATCATGTCCATTCTTAACTGCTTCAAGTAAAGGTGTGTTCCCAAAGTTATCTATAAAAAAATACCACATAAATGATGTCTGTGTCAGCTGAAATTTAAGTATGTCCCGTAGCAATGAATATTTAATTAGGCAATTATCAATTACCTTTGATGTTGACGTCTACACCTTCTTGAATAAGGAAAAGTGTGATATCTTCATATCCTCTTGACGCCGCAAGATGCTATTGGAAAAACACAAAAGGTTCGTATCAGGAAAGCATTCTTATATAAGAATCCTTAAATTGCATAGTTGTTAATTACAAGAAATATCACAGATGAAGAGAAAGCAATTGATTTTGATTGATAACAAGATAACAAGACATCATAAGAAGTTTCAAGCTCCTCACCAAAGGTGACCTTCCATCATAATCTGTCTTGTTGGCATCAGCTCCAGCTCGAATCAAACCTTTAAGCTGATATAGATCCCCATCAAAGGCTGCTCTGTTGACCTTCAAAGCAAGTTCAGCTTCTAGCTTTCCAATATGAAAGTTGATGTCTGACTCCAATTGCTTACCTCGAAGAGACTCTTTTCCCTGTGAAATATGAAATATTTAGCTCTCTCATAATCAGAAATTAATAAATTATATAATCCTAAAATGTTTAACCTGGTACATCCATGACATATATAACATTGTTACCTCTAGAAGGTTGTCTAATACTTTCTTTCCATCATAGAAGTATATTTCTAGGATATTTGTAAATGATTGTTTATCAAGCCGCAGGACCCTGCACAGTTCACAGACACGAACAGTATATGGCTGAGGAATGTTGCAAAGAATGGATATTTCTCCAAATGTACTGTTAGGCTGTAGAAGTGAAACAGTTTCTTCAGACCCATCTTCAGCTATGCCTACTTCCTCCTGCATAGAAACAACTTCAGGCATTCAATACAAAATTTAAATTCATCTTTTTGGAAAATTTTCAAAGTAGTTATAGAACCCATACTATCTAATGACCTACTGAAGATATGATGAAGCTTATTTATAAGATTCTCAGACCCGCTGTTCTCGTATAAACTTTCTTAGTGTATGTTTGGTTTAGCGTTGAAAACTGTCAAACTCAAGTTTGGATTTCTCAATGCAACTATTTCCAACGTTGAAAACGTGGGTTTACCACGTTTTAATGCTAAACCAAACATGCTATTAATATAATACAAAATAAAGAAGAAAATTCAGCAATGTAATGCCCAGCATGTCACAGGCCTAAAAAGGTATGGATACCAGAACATCTATTATTCAAATTACTCAGAAGCTATAACTAAAAATAACAGAAACCTGAAACAAGAAAAAAGAGTAGAATTTGAACAACTGTAGAAGTGGTTGTGAAAATATAAAATCATACCAGCACACCATGACAGACAAAATATAGTTGATCTACAACATTTCCTTGTTCCATTACAACTTCCCCTGGAAGAAAGAATTCCTCATGGAGCTTAATAACCTGAAAGATCAAAGGAACATAAATTATTATCACTTCAACATCCCACATGCAGGAAAGATAATGGACATTTTAGAAACTCTCATTAAACAAAGGCACCACTAATCTTAGTCATTCTACAGAAGACGCCCATACTAGTTTTTTTTTCTTTTTTGTCAACACGAAGTTCAACCTTGAAAGTAGAAGTGATGATTTCAGTAAATGGGTAGACATGGAGTAAAAGCACAGGCCTATATCCAGTTACTTTTCCTTGTCCCTTCAAGTCTTTCAAGGATGAAATTGCTGTTGAGCACATAAATTGCATAGAAAACAATAAATGCAATGGACAAAAGAACAAAAACACTGATAACCATTTCCGGTTTACCAGAAGGATTAATGGCATGAAATTATACTTGTTCCCCTGTTAAAGTTTATACAACAAAAAATTACTTGTCAAACAAAAAGCTCAAGTAAGTGTTGATCCCCTCAATTTAGTTGTAATTTGTAGAATATAGATCAAATCCCATAAGAAAAAGAAGCTTTGTAGACCAAAACTAATATTAATGCCATTTCTTATTGATATGCTGGGGCAATGGGAAAACTATTACTTACAATCTGATTGATGAATTCTGAAGAGCAGCCTTTAAACAGAGAAACCTTTTCAATGTATGGCAAATACAATGTTTGGGATATCTGCAAAAAGTAATTAGACCGTTACACATATACCTCCAAAAGCAGAAATATTTTTAGAAAATGAAACAAATAGGAATAATTACTATGATAACTTTCGCAACTGACCATAAATGAGGTTTCTCTTATTACCTTAGATCGAATAGAAATGGGAATGTCCTGGATGAGAGCAGCGTCAGTGTAGCTGCTCTCAAACTGTAAGCGCACATGGCCTTTTATTTGTTCACGGATATCCCTTCCAAGTCTATTTCTGTTCATATATTTCATAAGATCTGTCATCTTGTCCCTGAACTTTTCAGTCTTTGATCCCTTTACTATCAAAGCTGTCATGTTACCAATCAAATAAGCACCGAGAACCATGTCAAACGAAACATATATCATTATGAATATCATCTCCCTCATATTTACTGCATGTATATCTCCATAGCCTGTGGAAGAAAAAACATGATTCATTCAGAAGAACTTTCAAGAGATGACAAATGCAGAGGTAGACCAACAAAATGAAATCCATTTTCTCAGGGAATTAAATAAAGAAAACCTACCAACAGTAGCCATTGTAACAATAGCAAAATACAAAGATGTTGTGTAGCGCTTCCATAGATCAATTTCTCTGAAATGTGAATAACTGAAGTCACCCAGTTTTAAACTTCCTATCCATGTGTACCCCTCTTGTGATTCAGGTAGTGTAGTAGCCAGATAGTAGAAAATGCAGGCTGCTGTGTGTGTGCAGTAGAGTTCAACTACTATGAGTTTCACAATCCGGGTAACAATGTAATTGACACGTATGTCCTTCTCCAACCTCTGGAAGAAATCTGCGACTCTCCGCGCCCGATATAATCTAATCCACAAAAGATACCGCACTGCCTCTTTTCGTCCACAAGCCTGTTCATAAAAGGTCATCCTAGTGGTTAGACCAAGAACCATGAACTGAAAACTTCCAATAATGAAGACATTGCTACAAAAGTTGTTGACATGTTGGTATAATGTTAGGACAACCTCACAGTTAGTTAGTTAGTTAGAGAGGGGAAATAATAGGATATCTGTCAAGCATCTGTGAGAGTTACTTTGTTAATTGGGCTGGGATAACTAGAAGAAATAAGGCATGTCGCCTATAAATGGGAGGATCAGAGGTTGAGTATGAGAGGTATTTAGTCATTTGAGAAAGTGTTGGGGCCTTAGGGCAGGGAGGAGCAGATCCTACATTGTTGTTCTGTAATCAAGGAGATTATCCCTATTCTTTCTAATAAAATACCAACCACATCCAACATGAGTCTTAACTTTTGTCTAGCTAAATGAGTTGCACAGGAAGTCAACAAAATTCTGACTTTTAATAACAGACTTCTCTACTTGCGCAGTAATGACTAATTATACAGTCTAGTCCCAAAAAATCTCTGAACCAACGAGGCATTCTAATAATGCACTGATTGACTTTCATAATGGTTAGATACGAAACAGAAACACCACAACAGAACAATGGTACATGCGCCTTTATTGAGCTCCATAGGACCTAAATGAAATGCTCAAAAAGTTCCATCACCCCAACAAAAAAGAATGTTAGATGGTTCCTTCTAGTTCTAACAGTTGTCATTTTATTGCAAACTGAAAATTATGCTAGAAGCCTGGAACTACTGTGAAACGTAAACAAGCATTATAATCATAAAACATTAACATAAGCAATGTAATTATAGCTCTGTTGAATTCTTGGATTGAATAGGAAAGAAACAAATTTTATAAAATGTTTACAATCATAAGTTATAGACGGTCAAAACAATTCTTCAAGATAAGCAATATAGGTACTCAAGAAATTTGGGTTTATGCAGAAGAAGTAGAACCTTGTAGATGATGTCCCAGGGCATACATGCAAGAAAGTCAAAGATAAAGCTAGATTTTAGATACCTGCATGAAAAGAAACAAGTAGGCCAAAATCAATTAAAAAAAATCCACACCCAAGAGGCCAAGACTAAAGCCATAGTCATACAGGTGAATCCAAAAAACTACGTTAGACAGCTATACAAAAATAATCATTAGAATCGTGGCAAGAGAAGAACATTATTAGGGAGAAAAAAAGATCAGAACTTTACCGCAGAGCAATTGGAGTTCGCTTGTAGACCATACGATAGGTTTGACTGTCTCTATAAGCAACAAAGAACTGCAAAACAATGTCCACAAGAAAAGCTACTTGTCCAATGATATCCAGTACAAAGAGATTCTCTGGCAGGCCACGAAAAAATGCAAACTCCATTGGGGTGAAGAAGGATGAGTACACTGCCCATACCAATATGAATTTTGTCCATGCTCGATACCACCTGCAATGCCCATCGATATAAGAATCAAACAATTTAGATTGCCATTATTTGAGACAAAGCATATTTATGATTTATCAGTTCTTGTCTTAAGCGAGAGAGTAAGCCGTAAGACCCAACGTAGAGTAGTGATTGAAAATATGAAGCAAGACCATCCACCATTTCATCTGAACCAGTAAGGAACATTGTATCTATTTTGTCTAGTGTTGCTCTCAGCCTATTACTGACCAAAATAGTATTTCATGCATTCAATATTACTTCCATGCTCTGCTTAATAAAATGCATTTGTATCTATTGTGTTTTTAGCAAAGCAAACATGGGCAAAAAAAGTAACATTAACGTTAACATTTACCCCACCCGTGCTAAAGTGAGCTTGTTGCTTTGCTTGCCCCATGTTTAGCGCAAGTCCTATGCCTTCTGCAATCAATCCATTTTTTCCCCTTTTGGTGATAAAATAAGTAATAGTATATAGTTAATCAAATTTTTTTATTCTAATTTATTTTAATTATTACATTAATTTTTTTATAATAGGGATTAAGGTTTGACAAAACTAAATCTGAATTAGTTCTGTTATTAATTTTTATATGTAATCTGGTTTATTCATCTGAATATTAGGTGGTTTAGATTAAAATTTAATAGAATTAATTTTGAAAGAAATAATATTAAAGGGATTAATATTGTAATTATAATTTTCTACTACATAAAAGCTTATCATCATTTTAACTTTCTTAGAATTTTTTTAATTTAACTTTCCTCTATGTTATAGACTCTATCTACTTTTGAAACACTTTTGATACATAATTTTCTATAGTGATATTTTTCTCTTTAAAATATATGAAAGTTAATAAGAAAGTAAATAATATTAGAATTTAGGATTTGTGGACGGGTTTTTTCGGGCTATGGACGACCTCGAATCTTAACTAAACTCATACATTTCGGGTTTATAGATGAGTTCAGATCTAAAAATTTGGCCTAATAAAAAATTAGGGCCAAAGGATAGATAAAACTCGTACCAACCCGTCCCACACTCACCTCTAATGGCAACGGAGCGGGTCAAGGGCGGATTTTGCTCTCCTCGTCCCTAAATGAGCCGAGTCAAACCAAGCACCTGAAGCTTAGGCTTGACTTGTGAAAAAAATGGGTGGCTCAATTTTGACTCATTTATATAAACGAGTCAAACTTAAACTTGGACTTGACTTGTTTAGCTCATTTATAACTTTATTATTAATATTTTTATGGAAAAAAAATTTAAATTATTTTTAAAGTTTATGAATTTATTATTTAATAACTATTTTATATTTTAATAATATAAAGGTAATATAAAAATTAAAATATATTCTTAATATATGGTATATGTAGTTAAAAAATTCAAAAATATTATATTTTTAAAAAATTTAATTCATAACTTTTTGACTAATATAAAAAAATATTCTCATACTTATTTTTATATATATAGAGTAATTCTTTTACTTTATTATTTTATTATTTATTTTTAAAATAAACTTATAACTTTACATTTTTTTTATTTTTTTATCAACCTTACTTTACTTTAATTATTTATATTAATATTAATTAATTGTTATATAAGCTAGCTATTTATAAGCCCTTAATATCAACCTTTTAAAGCTTGAGCTTAAGCTTTTAAAAAGTTTATTAGGCTTGACAGGCTAGCCTATTTATAAATAATATTATTTTTAATAATTAATAAATATGTTATATATAAGAAATAGTATAATAATATATAACATTTAAATTTCTCATGTTGGCCTATTTAGAGATAAACTTGTTGGCCTATTTAAAGGTATATATGAGTGACATATTTAGATTATTAAAAAATAAGCCTATTAGTTTGTAAATGCATTGGCGTATTGAGAGATAGACTTATTGACCTATTTAAAAGTCATTATATGAAATAGGCTTTTAAACAAGCTAATAGACCAAATTAGGCTTTGAAACAGACCAGACCGGACCTAAAAAAATGGCCTACAGCAGGTAATATGTCAGGCTTGACCCACGAAAATATAATGCAGGTCAGGCTAGGACCCTACAAAAGTCTAACTTGGCTTGGCCTACTTCCACCCCTACTCGCGGGTTCGAGTTTGATTGTCATGCCTATTTTAATGATAGGTTCATGAAAATTTATTCTTCCACTCAAAAAAAAAAAGCTAATATATCTTAACTTCAACGAATTCATTTTAACAGCATATCAAATGTTACCAGTATATATACCTATATAAAGTTATCAACTATCTTTTCACGGAATTAAAAAATATTTAAAAAATAATTTAACTAATAAAAGATAATTTTCTAATAATGAAAATATAAATTTATATAAAAACATTACTGTTTGAAATTTTCAATTTTGTAAAGTATTAAAAGTTGGTTTAATTAATATAGTATTATTTTAATGGTATGCATAATGTCAATTAGATAAGTTTGAATATTAATAAAAAAAAATTTAGGAAAAAGCAACTACTAATTTTGAAAGATATATATTACAAAATAAGAAAAATATGTGATTGTGGATAAAGAGAATATGTATAAAGTTATTACAAACAATCCACCAGATTTGGGATAGTATATATGAGGAACTTGAATAGTTCATACGAAATCATAAGCTTATACCTTTATTATAATTATTGTGCAAAAAAATAAAAGCTATTTCTAAGTGAAGCCAATTAAATTTTTTTTACTCTGAAGCCAATTAAATTTAACTAGTGTATATAAGTTATATAAGATCATAAACTCATACTTTATTATAAACATTGTGCAAAAAGAGAAGGTTATCAGCATTAAAAAAACAGAGAGAAGGTTATCAAAAAACGAAAACTCAAATTTATCTCTTTCTTGGGGTTCATAGTTTATCGTATTTAAGGGTATATAATTGATAAACCCTTGAAAGTTTCAAACATAGTGCTACTCATCATACAGACATCATTCAGTCATTGTGATCAGTTTTTTGGGTCATTAAGCTTATTTTGGTAAGCGTACGTGTCATTACGCTTAGAAAACGTCATAAGGATGAAGGATTGGACCTTGTTCACCACTGTCTAGGTTGAAACTTGGGCCTTCTTCATTTCTTCATCCTCACCCAAACCCACCAAAAATGCCCGGGGGATTAAAACTTTTCACAGGCATATATATCAATGTTGATGCATTAACATACATTAATGACAAAAAAATATCAATAATGCATCGATATCCCATTATCAAATTTGCAGATTGAATACAAAAATTTTTAATTAAAAAACTGTATGTTAGGAAAAACTGAGACATCATTTCATGGCATAATTAATTAAAATTTTATGAGTGACAAGTTATAATTAACTACAAGTGTAAAAATGTCAAAATGCTAGGTGACTATAGTCTTATAGAATTAGGGTTAAAATATTTTCATAATGATGAGTTTTTAATTTTTTATATAATCTTTTAAACAAAACTCACCTACAGCTTTGCTTATCATCATTAAAAAAATGACCAGAAATATGATTTGAATAATAATTATACCCGCACTAAATTTTGAATGATACAAAAATTTGGATGAAACTAAACATTATAAGAATGCAGTAAAAAAACCTGAGTAGTTTGTAAAAAAAATTAATTTAATTTTTGTGCCATCATGACAAAAAAAACTCATAATTATTTATTGGCATTATGTGTAGAGGCTTATAAATCAAATAAAAACATAAAAAGTGAAAGAGTTAATTTTAATAAGAGTTTAATATATATATTTACTGTTAGTGTAAAAAAAATTATACATATCTAATAATGTATTACCACATCATTTATTGAAATTAATAACACATAAGGTATCATATTCATTCAAGTGAGATGGTGTATATAAATTAAATCCTTTTAATAGTACAACTTTACATATATAGTTAATTAAATTTTTAAAATTTGAATGATTCATTTTCATATGAAATCAAATGATTAAAAGTAACTTGTTCAAACTTTCGCTTTCGCATAATTAGCTCTCAGTATATATCTTAAGCCAAATACTATTGGGGAAAAAAAAAAGAACCAAGATCATATCAGATGGAGAAGTAAGAAGAGAACAAATGAGCGATCACATCACATGAATCGCGTTGCTGGGCCAGCCTAGAAAACAGCACATGCCACGTATGGAGGGAGTGACCCTTCATTCAAACTTGCCGCCATTTTAATCCACGAAACACCCCACCAGCCACGTAAAATTGAAAAAGAAAAAACTTTAAAATATTATAATTATTTGTGGTTAATTTTCTGGAAAATCACGTTTCTAGTGCTAGTATTAATCCAGATAAATGTTTAATGTGATTTTAGAATAAATAAAACTCACACTAGTCAATCCACTCATTTCGATTTATTTTATTCGAAAAAAAAAACTCGATAGTATATCCTATAGAGAACTTCATCGAGTTTTGTCCATCGACCACACTCTACTTTTCCCAGTTATTTATGACAGTATCTATTTTATTTTACTTTTTCCCTCCTAAAAAAGTATAGTTAGTAATTAAGTATAACTAACAGTAATTAAATTTTCAATACAGTCAATTATGACTTTACTAATTATAGATAATTACTTTACTAATTAAAACGAAAATGCGAGAAAAAGAGATAGAGATAGAGATAGAGAAAGAAGTTAAACCTGTTATCAGGAAAGATAACGAGTTCATGTAGGAGCGCTTGGCGACTGAACTTCCTCCAACCGTTATTGAAACCAAACTCATTCTCTATCAGATCGAACCTGCTTCCTCTCGATGATCTCAACCGATCCCTCAGGTCCTGCACCTCATACTCTCTATCATCCGTCGAAGACGAAGAAGATGAAGAAGAAGAAGATCTCGAACACGACGTCGTTTGCTTCCCGTTCTCCTCTTCTTCCTCCGTCACCACCTTCACCTTCTTCTTCTCACACATTATTTCCAGATTAATTAATTCAATCAACTAATTGAATGAATTCACCCTCTCGCTCCACGATCAGTTTCTATTTCCGAACCTTAGATCGATCTACGAGTCTACGACGTCGTCTTATACATATGCGGTGGTTTTTTTTTTTTTGACGTCTGCGGTGGTTATTGCATTGGCGTTTGATAGGAGCCACAAATATTGAGAACGAAAGGGACGTTGCAATAAGAGGTGGAAATGGAAATGGAAATGGAAAGAAAGATGTTGATGTTGACTCACTCACGAGATGGATTAATATGTGGATCACGAGATAGGATAGGATAGAGAGGGGTTAGGGTTCTTGTTCTGGGTTTATGAAGAAGCTGAAAAGCAAAACGACGGTGAAAGGGACAGAAAGATCGAGAGAGAAGGCGATGTTGTTGGAGAAAGAGGTTCCGGCGAGGACTCCTTTTTATACCTACACAAGCGAACCCCACGTTGTAATTAAATATATTATGTGAGTTTTCGGCATAATATAATAACATACAATACTATTTTAGAAATTAAATCGATTCGATAATTAGTATTATTACATTAGATTAGATAGGATACTGCTTTTTGTTTTATTACAATACATGAGAGACGTTTTTTGGTACAAGGAGTGAAATTATGAAAAGAAGAATAAAAGCTATAGTAAGCTGAAGGAGTCCATAAGCAAAATCATATATACATAAGACATTTGAATTATCATCAAATCAATAATTAATAATGATTCATTAAATATATTTTTAACATTATGTGATGATATACTTAATGAAAATTGTCAAAAATAAATAAATTATAAAAAATGAAAAATATTTAAATTGATTTTCCAACCTAACCAATTTTGAACTTATTTTTTACAATGTTTTTTTTAGTTGAATGAATGAAATTAACACTTTCAGGTAGAAGATTATAATCCTCCGTATATAGGATATCATTCCTTTAAATTTATTTCAATTATAAAATATTATAATTAATGTTGCTTACAAATTTTTAATTCTTGGATTGTTATGTATGTAGTTGTTTTTTATAAATTCAAATGATTCGAATTAAGATAAAGCTACATAAAAATTCCATACATATATTATATTACTCAATTTGACTACTTTAAAATGGAAGAGCCATTTTATATAATAAAGTAAATAATTAAAATTATTAATTAAAAACAATTAGTGACGTGACGGGTGATAAACTTTAATTCACTGTGACTAAACCCCAAATATTACTTAGTAATAAGGGATACATGTGGTTAATAAAAAAATAAATTAGGCCAAATTTTATCATTAATTAACTTTTCCTCATCAATAATCTAATATGTTACCGGACAATTATTTTATGCATTCACTTCGTCATGGTTGATATGGACTAATTAATGTGGTGACTAGCAATCGAAGATAGCGGCTATGATAAACAAGTGTGCGTATAGAAGATTGTCCATGATCTACGACTCTCTATTCCAGATGGATTTTGCAGGTACATTGAATATTTTAATTATACAAGTGACAAAAGAGAAAAGACTATTACTAATTAATTATATGTCTAAGCTAAGGATGGTGGACATCTTCAACTAACACAAAAGCTTGCTTTCGTAATTGATCATGGGTTGTCATTGTATAAATCGTGCTCATTGTTTACTTATTTCGTTTCTTAATTTTATGATTTTGAGGACAACTAATCATCCATAAGATATACGTTTAGCACACTGTCTAATACTATCAAATATATTGAAATGTTCAATTTTCAACCTATACACCAAAAAAATGAAATCAGAAAGGTAGGGTTTGAATTTGAAGGGAGAGGCTGATAAACATGAGTGAATAGACGGTTGTCCGCGATTTACGACTCTGCTCCAGATTGATTTGAAGAGATATAAAAAATTCGGTGATAAAAGCCCGAGTATTAATTAATGTTTGAGGATGATTAACATTTTCAACCAACATATATAATGTTTGCTGTCGGAGTAATATACTGTTACTGTTTACTAGTTATGAGTTGTCATTTTATAAATTAATTGTACTGCTCTAGCTTCATCGCTGACTAAATCCATTTCTAGATGTGACAAATAAAAGAAAATTCCTTTTCATTGGTATTTATTGTCTCATTCTATTTCCATATATGATAAGAAAAATTCGGTTTGATTGGAAGTTGGGTCACGGTAAGTTTATCCCAAGCATATAATAATTAAATTATAATAATAAAAAATTAAATTAAATTTTAATCAATTATTAAAGATATAGTTTAATTTTTGAGGTTTTAATTTTTAAAATCTTTATATTTATTTTTATATATTATTTGAATTAATATATATATATATATATATAATTTAATTAAAAATATCTATAAGTGAGTATAATTAAGGGGTAAAAAGTACGTAGGGTGGTGGATGTGACACCCTTCTACCCCAAGCTCTTGTACAATTAATAATCGAGATATAGGAAAAGATAACGTCCCACAACCGGGTAAAAAGGTTCACAGTTCTTATCATATAAAACCTCATTTATTTCAAAGTTAACTCATATAAAATAGAAATAGAAGTCAACCGTTTTCAAAATACTTTAAGCAGCGGAATTAACATCAAAATATCTTACTGGCCATGTAAGGCACTTAAAACAGTTTACAAAGTCATTTCCTAACTAGAAACATAAAGTAAAAACCCTCAATAATATGCCCTGATGTCACATGTATCAGAGCGACACTCCCTTCAATCAATACTCGACACCAGTCGTGTCATCATCATCACCTGTAAAATTAACCACAGTATAACGGTGAGGAAAATAATATCAACTCATACATACACATAGGAGGCTACCCTATCCTCACCCTCATATAAACAACATCATTATTAATCACACCACATACTCAAACTTCAAGTAATTCATCATATAATAATCATCTATAATTCATCATATAGCAAATCATCGATATCCTCATATAAATCTCACATCATCATTCACCAAGAAAACACATACTTTATTCTCAACACATAATACTCATTTCATCATTAATACTCATATCATCATCATATGATTCAATTTCATCATCAAATATAACGCATGTTCATTCATCATCATATACACCGAAACTCCTCAACCTCATCCCAAGGATCATGACTTGGAACTCCACACAATGGGCGCACCTCGTCAATCACCCTAGTTGTTACCAATGATAGTCTACCGGTGTCACCACACAAACCGATAGGTTGTACCCCCCTCGTTGGGCCCGCACAACGACATTCGACCCTAGGTTGCACCCCCTCGTTGGGTCAGTACAATTCTATCATCCCCAGGTTGCACCCCCTCGTTGGGTCCGTACATCGAACGCCCCATCATGGTCTCTGCACCCCCCCGTTGGGTCCGTGCAGTTCACCTCCTGAGCTGTACCCCCTCGTTGGGCCCGCACAACCCAGATATCACCTCGTATGCTCAAGGCATCATCAACATCGTAAGGTTATATACATCGTCATTGTTAACATCATCACACATCATCAATCATCGTTATCATCATTAAATACATCATCATCATCATCATCATCATATAAGCATATCATAATCATCATCATCATTATCATCATCATATAAGCATCATTAATCATTATCATCATAATTATAACACTCATCACATACTCAATGCATCATTATATACACATCAAATCACACACATCGTAAGGTTATATACATCATCATCATCATCATCATCATAATAGACACCTATTCATCAAGGATATAATCATATCATCATAGTCACACCAAAATCAAGGTATAACAATCACCATCAAGCACTAAGATCACAAAATCCACACTGGTAATCGATTACCAACCTCTAGTAATCGATTACCTGCAAGCAAAGCCTCTGGTAATCGATTACACACCCTCTGTAATCGATTACCTGCAAGCACACACTCTGGTAATCCATTACAGCATCTATGTAATCGATTACTTGCAAGCAGACACACTAGTAATCGATTACAGAGACAGCTTCTCTATAATCGATTACCTGTAAGCAAACGACACTCCAGGTTGCCCGGAAAGCCCTGGTAATCGATTACAGACCTCTGTAATCGATTACCCGCGACGCAGATCGTCGTTCTCGCGACTTCTACCACTTCTAAACCTCTCTATTCAATCTCTAATCAATCCTCTTTGTTAAAACATCACTCATATACGCTTATATCAACAAAACTCAGTAAAAACACCAATCTTTTCTCAGATTATACAGTTAATCCATCAAATCCCCAAATCATCAAACCCCTATTTACCCCTTTTTATGATTCTCAATATCCTCTTCAATTTCACCCAAGAATTCATCAAGATTCATCAAATCAATCATCAATCAACAGTTTTCATCATCCATACTCAATATAAACATATATCAATACAAATTTAAAGTCTTAAATTACTACCCAAGCACCCCCACATGCACATACAAGCAGCACCTTCTCCCCCACCGTACCTTAAGTGAAGATCGAACAACAGCAAAGAAGACACTTTCTTGGTTCTTGATGATTACTCTGCAGCAACCTCTTCTTGAGACGTTGTTTCTCCCCTCCTTAGCGTTTCGCTCTTTGACGATTTGAACAATAAGGACTAGGGTGAACTGATAACCCCTCCTTACTAAAATGCCTAATTAAGCTTGGGCCCACTCTCAACCCACTTATCCTCTTTTAAATTTGAAATAGCTTTATGGATAAAACTACTCACAATATTAATTCTATTATTTATTTATTTATTCCTCTACTCTATTAATTTAATTTAATTAAATTTTACTTAATAAAATTCAGGATGTTACAATGTAGGTATTCAATACCTTGATTATGGTAGAATGAGGTGTTTTTATCGTGAGTTTAAATATGTTTTTAATGTTTGAAAATATTTTAAATTAGTTTTTGTCTTTTTTTTTCAGTTCTTTATTCTTTTTTATGATATTTAGGGTGGATTAAATATAGTAATTTTAAATTTTTTATCATTAAACTTTACATTATTTTTAATTTTAATGACTGATATTAAATCAATTTTCAGTTACTTTTATGAAATATTGATTGAAAAAAAATAAAAATTCAAATCGATAGTACCATGTGACGTAGAAGTTTCCTCCTTCAACTTTAAATTGATATATCCTCAACAAAACTAACATAGATTATATTATAAATCCATATTTTTCCTTAAATTAATCTCAAATACTCATAAAGAGACCATTTAAAAATAAAATTGTTAGAAATATATTATGTGAGTTTTTAGCATAATGAAAAAACAGTACCAATACTATTTTAGAAATTAAATCAATTCGATTATTACTATTACATTGAATATATAAGATACTGCTTTTTGTTTTACTACAATACATAAGACATTTTATTTGTGTTACATTAAATATGTTTTTGATTTCTAAAAAAATTATGAAATTAGTTTTTGCCCTTCTTTTATTTTTTTTCATGGTTTTGATCCTTTATTTTTTAAAATCATATGTTTTTTTATGTATTAGGGGCCATCTGACACAATCAACTACAAGCCTTTTTGGAACAAGCTTGTTCCATAATAATCAAATACAAGGTAATATGGCAAAATGCTTGGACTCAAATATTCTAAAGTTGGAATTAGACACTCTTCCTCTTGAAATTTGATTGCAATCATAGAGTCAGCTTCCAAGATAACTCGGCCAATTTTTGGTACTTGTTATTAATTATACCCCCATTAAATTATATTTACAACTCTCTTGCAACTTTTCTCGAGTAAAATTTCATCTAAAAAATCTTATCTAGAAAAATTAATTATAGAAAATTTCTAAAAAAAGTCTACTAATATTATGTAAAAATTTTATTGTGAAATTTTTATACTTTGTTGTAAAAAAATCCAAAAGATTTGCAATAAATTTCCTATGTATTTTGAATTTTACAAGAAAATTTTAAAAAAAAATCATAGGAAAATCTGCAAGAAATATTTTATGTCATCTCACTTAATGGAATATAACTAATGATGAGTACTAAAAGTATGTGGTTTATAAAATAGATGACCAAAACAAAATAAAAAAAATAAATAAGAGACTAAAGCCGAAATTTACAAAAAACATATTTAACCACCTATTTATCCTAAAAAAATATTTTCATGCTTTTAAGTACAATTAATCATTCATTAGACATGTTTCATACATTGTCTCGTAATCAATTTTATTGAAATCATTTTCAATCTACACACAGATTACACTTGAATTCATCATGGATACTATTGTTGTATGTTTGTCAAGTGTACCAATGGTTACTGTAGTAATAAAAATATTGTTCTCAGGGATTGAAATTGTTGATGATGACACACTGCTAGAAGCTTGGACCTGCAAGACCTACATTAGAGGAAATGCACCAACTTTTGGCTTGAGCTTCAAGCAAGGAAGAGTTAGAGAAATTAGTGTCCTACAAATAAAGGGTCACTACCCTACAAAATAAAGGTCACTACCCTACAGAAGGACACCTTGACCCTAGATAGAACCCTTGTCCTATGGACCACCCTTAATTAGGACTCTCTTGTATTTTCTTTTTATTTTTGTATTTTCCTTTTTATTTCATCCTAGTTGGGTGCTAATTGTATGGGTTTATTGGTTAGTAGGTTGCCTTACTAGAGGGCGTAGGAGTCTTGGGTTCAATTCCCACATAGGATACAATTTTACTCATCTTTCTTTTTCCCCTTGATTTGGGCGCTACATGTATGGCTTTATTGGCTTAAGACTTAGCTTAGCCATAAGCCTTGGGGTCATGGGTTCAAATCCCACTTAGGATGGGTTTGCACCCATCTTTTTATTTTCTCCCTTTTATTCCCACAAGGAGGCCGCCCCCTTCCCTCACTTTTCCTATAAATAGGACCCCCCTCTCTTGTATTTGGATCATCAATTTTATAGTAAAGGCATTATGCCAAATTTTCTCCTCTTTTGAGAGTTGAGTGAGGCTTGGTGGTTGTTGCTTAAACCATGGTGAGACTTATCTAATTCTCCTGAATTAGTGGCGTCTGACGATTGAACTTATCTGCTGCAAGAAGGGACTTGCACCAGTGGCGTTCTCCACTTCTTTCTCTTCCACTTTTTCTTTCATTTTCCTTCATTTTCTTGCACTTTCTCACGCAATTATAGCTGCTGCCCAGCACCTATAATTCGTGAATTACTTGCTAATTTTCGGTTCTAATTGGTTTTTTTTGCTCAATTCTAGATCCTGTGCAATTCCTGTCATCATTTGGTATCAAGAGCTTGTTGAATTTGAGCAAATTGGGAGCATTTTGGTGGCTGTTTGGGCGCTGCATTCTGCACCTCTTTTGTGCAGAATTTTGCTTCAAATTAGTGTAATTCAATCCCTCTTTTCTTTGTAATTTGGACTTGGACTGTTTCCCGGGCGCGATGTGCCTTTCTACTACTACTTTGTGCTTGTTTGCTTGATTGAATTGGGTGAATTCTTGCTAGATTGGGGGCTGTTTTGGGCCGCTAATTCCCACCCCCTAGGTGTTTGATGAATTGTCTCTTAATTGCTCATACTTGTTCTTGAGTGATTTCTACATATACTTGCTATAAATTGTTTGTTTGTTGGTGAAGTGTGGTGAGAGGAGGCATTGTTGTCTTCATTTTTCCAAAGATCGTTCACCTACATTTTCTCCCAATCACCTTTACATTGTCATCCCCCATATATCATCTCTTTACTTTCCGCCTTTTTAATTTCCGCCATTTAAATTCCGCTCCTCCCCATCCTTTTAATTTCAGCTTTCCCCCTTTACTTTCAGTCATTTATTTTTCAGTCCTCCCCATCCTTTTAATTTCCGCTTCCCCCTTTACATTTCAGTCATTTACATTCTTGTCCTCCCCATCCTTTTAATTTCAGTTTCCCCCTTTACTTTCTTGTCATTTAATTTTGCGCAATTTACTTCTTCTTTTTGCCATTTTATGCGCATTTTTGGGCTTATGTTTTGTTCAAATTCTACTCTTGTTATGTCTGTTTGATTGGCATTCTGATTGCAAATTTGGATTGACTGCTATCTCTACCTAGAACTTTCCCTGTTTGATTGTGCAAAACGCTCACTTATAGGATCTTTTTTGGTTCATAGTATTGGAAGAAGATCAACAAATTCTAATTGTTGATTTTCCTTCAAATTTAATTCCAAACTTAAAATTGAACCAAGCGCGTTTCTGTGACCACACTGGTCTTGTATAATCAACAAGGAAGTGCTAAGCAATTTTTTTGGCCATTTTTGAAAATCAGTTGCCATCACGTTTTACAGTTTTTTAGAAATCAGTTTATTCATTATTTTTGCTTTTCTGGGCCACTTGGACCAGTTTACTGTCAGAAAATTCCAAAAATATTACAGTAGGTTCAGTATATTTTCTTTTCATTGTGTACAAATTTCTGTAATTTTCTGTTGGGAAAAAAAGTCAGAAAAAGAAAAAGAAGACAAAAAAATATAAAGAGTACGTACGTGCCAAAAATAGAAAAAGAGGTGTAAAAAGCAAAAAAAAGGGTGCAAACGAAGAAAAAGACAAAAAGACACCCAAAAAGAGTCAAAATTCGAAAAAATTCAAAAAAAAATCAGAAAAATAGAAAATTCAAAACAAAGAAATATCCCAACAATACAGTGACAATTTTACTGTAATTTTGTTTCTTTTCCCTGTATACTGTAATTGAGTTGTATTTGCTGTTTTTTTTTAAAAACGACAATTTTGGCAACTCTTTTTCAAAAATCACCAAAAACAATTCTCTTTGCAATTTCTTCCGTCTTGTCTGTTTTGCTGTCTGCTCTTGTGTATAAGCTTGTTTGAGTGCCACCTTTTCTTGTTTGTCATATCAATTCTTCTGTTTGTCTTAGGATTTCCGTTTCTCTTCCAGTAGATATTTTTCTTTTGTTAGCGCGCTTCTATTTTGGGTAAGGGTTAAGACTTAGACTCAATCTGGTCTTTGCAACTTCAATCAACCTCCAACCGAGTAGAAGAGGCAAGAGAGTCTCATTATAGAAAAAGCCTAAAAAGAGTGACATACACGAGTGGATACATTCTCTTGAGTGTAAACACTTAGTGAGTGGTGAGGTCCTTTAAAAGCTTCAAATAAAATCAATTTAAGATGTCATATAGAATGTGGAGAAAGGAGCTAGATGAAGATAGGAGAGAATTTAGAAGAGAAAAAGAAGTGAGAAGACACTCTTCTCATGACAAAGTTGATGAAAGGTATAGGAAGGAAAGGAGAGAAATAAATAGGTATCATTTTGAAGATAAGGAAAGGAGTTATGATAACTCTAACCATGAAAGGAGAAGATATGAAGAAGAGAGAAAACTTAGGAGAAATTATGAGAGTGAAATTAGAAGAAAAGATTATGAAAAAGAGGAAAAGAAAAGAAGAGAAAATAGGAAAGTTACAAAAGATTTTGTTGAAGATAGAATTGGGAGAAAGTTAGAAAAGTTTTCAAATGAAATCGAAGATAAAATTTCAAAATTCTTTTCAAAATCCTTAATTGAGATAGAAGAGATAAGAAAATTAGAAAAAGAAGAAGAAGAAGAAGAAAGGTTGAAGAGAGAAGAAGAAAAGGAAATAAAAGGAGTTCAAATGGATGAAAAGAAAGACAAAGAAAACTTAGGGAAGCAACCAATTCCATTAGATAAACAAGTAAATGCTAACCCTTTGTGTGAAAACATGAATAGGTTGATGGCAAGCACTTCTAGTGTTGCAAGGAGGACAACTCAAGTGATTGAAAGGGAGTTTCCTAGACTAACTTTCTTTATGCATGAAATGCCTTCTTCTATGCACGATTATATGCCTCAAAGCATTACATGTTTGAATGAAATAAGAAATGTTGATGATGCTTTGAAATCTATTGCATGTTTAGAAGAGCAAACTAAGTTTAAGAATACCATGAAACTTACTAGAGATGCATGTTTAGTTAATTCCTTTGATCAATCTAGATTGGATGATAACAAAGTTGGATTGAATATGCATGCACCTTTGGTTTGTGTTTATAAGTTGAATACACATTTTGGGCCTCAAATAATTATTTCATATAAAGATGTGTATTATGCTCTTGAACTAGTTAGTAAAAAGGATAAAAATTTGGATGAAGCTATCACATATGAGAAAACTTGTTTACATGATGATATGCTTCATAGTGTGCTTGTTCAAAGTGATTCTTTTAATGTTTCACCTTACATGAATACATATGATAATATGCAAAAGGTGTCATATTGCTTGAATAAGTGCACTAGAATGGATATGCCTCGTGAACAAACTTGCATGAATACTTCATGGCATGAACATATGCACTATGATTTTTACAATAATACTCAAGATGTGTGTCTTATGTTCAATGAGCATGATGTGATCTCACTTCCAAGAAATAGGACATTCATACCACATAGTTTTAATTGTGCTTTCATTTGGAAATATATTGTGGATTACTTTGTTGGTTTAAAACATGAATATCACTTGTTTAGATTTCGTTTTAACCAACTAACCCCTTTAATTGAAAAGAAGGACTTCAAGAGAATGGTCTTTGATCCAGGATCTCCTTCTACAGCGTACATGGACAAGATGGTTCATTCTTCATTTAGGGAGTTTTCTAACCCTTATCTCAAACACCTCTTGTTCATCTCCTATGAATTTCTTTTACTAATTTTTATGATTCCCAAGTATTTCTGTTATGAGCCTTCACTTTGCTTGCTTGGGAATAATACTTATGGGTCTTCTTCTTGTTGTCTAGGCTCAAGGAAGATGTTCAACTTGAGGACCTCTAACTCTACTCTCCAAGGGCTAAGGGAAGTATCTTCTTACTTTTTTTGTTGTCATCCATCCCCTTCTTCTAGCCAGTTCATTATTCTTATGACTTCCTTTTGAATTTTCAGATTTGAGGTCAAATCCTTTTCAAGGGGGAGGGAATGATGACACACTGCTAGAAGCTTGGACCTGCAAGACCTACATTAGAGGAAATGCACCAACTTTTGGCTTGAGCTTCAAGCAAGGAAGAGTTAGAGAAATTAGTGTCCTACAAATAAAGGGTCACTACCCTACAAAATAAAGGTCACTACCCTACAGAAGGACACCTTGACCCTAGATAGGACCCTTGTCCTATGGACCACCCTTAATTAGGACTCTCTTGTATTTTCTTTTTATTTTTGTATTTTCCTTTTTATTTCATCCTAGTTGGGTGCTAATTGTATGGGTTTATTGGTTAGTAGGTTGCCTTGCTAGAGGGCGTAGGAGTCTTGGGTTCAATTCCCACATAGGATAGAATTTTACTCATCTTTCTTTTTCCCCTTGATTTGGGCGCTACATGTATGGCTTTATTGGCTTAAGACTTAGCTTAGCCATAAGCCTTGGGGTCATGGGTTCAAATCCCACTTAGGATGGGTTTGCACTCATCTTTTTATTTTCTCCCTTTTATTCCCACAAGGAGGCCGCCCCCTTCCCTCACTTTTCCTATAAATAGGACCCCCTCTCTTGTATTTGGATCATCAATTTTATAGTAAAGGCATTATGCCAAATTTTCTCCTCTTTTGAGAGTTGAGTGAGGCTTGGTGGTTGTTGCTTAAACCATGGTGAGACTTATCTAATTCTCCTGAATTAGTGGCGTCTGGCGATTGAACTTATCTGCTGCAAGAAGGGACTTGCACCAGTGGCGTTCTCCACTTCTTTCTCTTCCACTTTTTCTTTCATTTTCCTTCATTTTCTTGCACTTTCTCACGCAATTATAGCTGCTGCCCAGCACCTATAATTCGTGAATTACTTGCTAATTTTCGGTTCTAATTGGTTTGTTTTGCTCAATTCTAAATCCTGTGCAATTCCTGTCATCAGTTGAGTACCAGTTTACTAATTTATGTTAAGTTTGAAAAATTATAAACAGAATTAGACGCTAAATTATAAAATAAACGAAATGTAAAGATGACTAAAATTATAAAGAAAAATTTAATTTCTATAACAAACGTTAGAGAATTGATTTCGTATTCTTCCTTACAAGTTCCTACCCTTTTTCAGTTGATGCAAGTATTTTAATTACCCCTAATTCCTTAGGCAAGTAAATCTATTCATTGAACCCTAATCCCCAGATCCTTAGGAAAATTTAGAAATTCAATAACTATGAAGAACAATAATCATCTCATATGAAAACTAATTAAACATGCCCAATTTCCCAATTATGACAGAGCTTAACTTGTTCTACCTCTAATCGCAAACAATCCCCAATTTCCGAATTGTGAAATTGCTTATAGAATAACCATTCACCAATGGACAATAGAAACAAAGATAGAACACTAGGATAATTAAAAGTACTAAACATCAATTGAAAAGATTCAGAACATGTAATACTACATCAAACCTCTAACTAAAGATAAATTAGTTATGCATAATGTAGAAGATATAACCACAGATTGTTGAAGTAACTGGAGGTAGCCTCCACCTCCCGGTCTTGGCCTTCTTCTCAGTTGTCCTTTCGTCTTCTGCCAAGTCTCTCTATCTCCAATGATCCCCCAATAACCTGGAAAAACCCTTTCTTTTCATTTTAAATGACTTGCTTTTCATCTGGGCCAAGCCCACTTTACAACTCAAAATCATGTATTTAATTGAACCACAGGCGTGGAAAAATCCACAGCCTGCCCGTGGTTCATTATGACTTCAATTTAACACTTATGGAGCGTTTCCACTAACATGGATCGATCCCCAACCTGTTGGTGGATTTCTCTGACTTCAATCTTACAACTCTGAAGCATTTCCATAGGCATGGATCGATCCACAACCTTCCTGTGGATTTCTCTAACTTTAAAACTCCATTCTGAAACATTTCCACCACATGAGCCGATCCATAAGTGAGTTGTAGAATCTTCTTTTCTTACCCTTTTCTCATTCTATTTGATTCCAAATTGATACTTGCCATTCATCTTCTTTCCAAAACATGATTTATGCACCTAAAACATTCATTTACAAAGAAAAACAAGAAAACTAAACGTGTAATCTAAAACAAAAATAATACATGAGAAAATAAACCAAAGAATGCAATAATATATGTAAATGAACTAAACTAATTAAAACATAAATGCAAAGATAATTTAAATACACATCAACTACCACTACCATATTATTTGGTATAATAGAAAATAACAATATATATGAACACCAGAAATTTCAAACATTCATTTTAATATATTTCATCTCTTTATATCTCTCTTTTCCTATCACATCACATCACATCACTCACTATATGTATTTTTTTCTTTTTCCTTCTTATCTCTCTCGAGGTGTAAAATATCCAATAGAAACAAAGAATAAAATTTTGATGGAGAGAAAAGAAAAATAAAAGAGAAATTTCTAATTTAAAACAATAGAGTAGATTGAGAGGGGAAATTGTGGATTCCACGACCTTTTTCTTTCCTCACACTTTTGCAAGGAAAATAGGGGAAGTGGGGAGGGGAAAATAATCATCTTCTTACTCTCACAATTTCACCCTTATCTCCATTCCATATTCATCCAATAAAAAGTTGCAATTTGTGCCCAAAGGTGTGTCTTTTTATTCGTCATCCATTTTGCTTTTTCTTCTCTTTTATTTCTCCTTCTCATCCACATACTAAAATCTCATCTATCATTTATGGTGTATTTGATTTAATTTAATTTTTAAAAATATTTTATAAAACAATATTTAAGAACTATTTTTTATAAATGATATAAATTTTTTAATTTTTAAAAATAAAAATGTAACACTTTTTAAAATTATTTTTAAAAATTACCTATTAAACAAAGTTTTCAATTTTTTATTTTTAAAAGTAGAAAACAGTTTTTAAAACAGTAAACAAACATATATATGTTTATTCTCTTTCATTTTTCCTCCATGTGTTTCTTGTAAGCTCTTGAATATTTGTAAATTGTAATTAATATCGAGTAAATTCTAGCACTTTCGTACTCGACTTTTACGGTGTTGTGTAGTTTTGTCCTTGACTTTTTTAAAATAGCACTTTAGTCCTTACAACATGCACTTTAGTCCATAACTTTATTAAAAAACTTGCACTTTAGGGACTAAAGTGCATGTTTTTAATAAAAGTCAGGGAATAAAGTATTATTTTAGAAAAGTCATAGATAAAATTGTAGAAGTCAAAGACGAAAATGCTAATTTAATCGATTAATATCCACAACTTCGTCAATTAATTCCAAACACAAGCGCAACCTATTTTATCATCAACTCAGTTTATACTAATTAACTAAATGAAGAATTAACCAATTATGTCAATAACAATGATGATGGCAGGGCGTAGCCAAGGGGGGCTGGCAGGGCCACGGCCCCCCAAAAATTTTCAAATTTTTCATTAACTATATAGGTTCCCGTATAATATATTTCATGAACTATTACTTCGGCCCCCCTAAAAATTTCATAGAATCTGTAGTATTAAGTACTTCTTTACGAATCTTGCTATTTATCTTTATTTTGTCAAAAAAAGTTTTAAATTTTTATTATTTCATTTTTTATTGATTACTTTTTCTTATTTAGAGAAGATAAGATAATATTCAAAATTATAGATAAGATTTTATTAGAAATATTAGTCTATAAAAAGTAAAAAGATTAAAAGGGGAAACATAGAGCATTTCAAAGAATAGGAAAGAAGAGAGAAAATATCATTAGGTAATATAATATATATAACATTAAAAAAGTTTTCGTTTGATTTGAATATGTTTTTTAGAAATTATATGAAAACAAAAACTAAAAAATTGATTTGCAACTATCTGAATTAAATAAAAGATTTAACGAAAAGGCAGTTGAACTTCTTATACCCGGTTCAAATTTAGATCTCAAAGACTCTTTAAAATCATTTGATATTGAACAAATTTGTCAACTTGTTGAGAAATTTCATGCAGATGAAGGAACGAAGAGTTTCATTTAAATAAAATTTACTATTCTTAACTGAAATTATTTAATATTTTTATCATAATATTTAATAGGGTTAAATATGTTTTTAGTCCCTTAAAATATAACGAAATTTGGTTTTGGTCCCTCATTTATTTCTTTATTGGTTTTGGTCCTCCATTTTTCAAAATCACATGATTTTAGTCCTCGTCGTTAGTTATATTTCGCTAAGTGATGACGCATTAATATTTCTTGTAGATTTTTCTATGTATTTTCTTTCAAAATTTCCTGCCGGTTTCAAAATTCAAAGGAAATTTCATTTAAATTCTAAAATTTGTAGGAAATTTACTATAAATTTTTTTATAAGAAAGTAAAGAAATTTTATAACAGCATTTTTATATAAAAAAATTTGTAGGTTTTTTTTTTAAAATTTACTACACATTAATTTTCTAGAGAAAAAATCGCAAGAAATTCCTGTAAATTTTTACTCGGGAAAAATCGTAGTGAAACTCTGAAAGTAACTTAACAAAGTACAGTTAATAAGGAGGACTAAAATCATGTGATTTTAAAAAATGGAGGACTAAAACCAATGCAAAAATAAATGAGGGACCAAAACCAAATTTCATCATATTTTGAGGGACCAAAAACATATTTAACAATTTTTAATATTTTATTCCGGCCCCCCAAAAAAAAATTCCTGACTACGTCCCGGGATGATGGCAAAACCATCTACATAAACAAATGATTAATCAATTATGCAACTAGATATTTCTGCATATACAAATTATATTCTACTATTTATCCTACAATCAATTAATATACACAAACAATTCATTATATATAGGTGCAAGTTCATTTAGAATTCTATATAATTATATTAATACAGAGGTCTTTTTAGAATATTCAAGGGCACGAATGTCTATTTATACAAATCCTATATATTTTTCTTTTTTTTTTTTCAATAATGCTCTCCATTAAAAAATAGAAAGAAATTTTAATATTTTTTCATTTTTTCTCCATTCAAATAAACTAAAAAAAAAACTCATTTCCTTCTTTTGAATTTTTTCCTCTCATTTATCTTTAATCAGATATAACATGCATGTTAGAGAAGGTGGTAGAGTTTGGCCAACAATAATAATTCCCACCATTTTCTATGTAACTCTACAATCTATATGGTATATATGCCATATATAGTTTCCAAAACTGGGTGAAAATTTATAAAGTGCCCCTGCCGTATAAAAACAAAATTTATGCTTTACACATCTAGCTAGCGTGGCATATTCTTCCACTTGCATTCTAACGCGCATGAATAGTGGTTCAAACTTCAAACGAAAATGTGGATGGTCCAGTTGACTCGAGCATAATTTTCTTCTATAGATCCCGTAATTCACAATCACATAACAAAAAAGTTCAAACGAAAATTATGGTTAAATATAAATATATAATAATATATAATAACACTTATGGCCTGTAAATCCTTATTAAATGATTTTATCCTTATGTAACAACTAAATCTTGTATTATCCATTCTAATAATTTTCAATTTTTGAATTTTAAAATTCAATTCCTTATATATATATATGTACATGGATGAAATTGAGCCTTTCCTCATCATTTATCCTTTTCCTGCTAGCTCATGGTGATTTTTCAACAAATTAAATAATTAAGTACCTAAAAATAAATTTATAAAAATGTCCTTATGCATTATGTGTTTATGAAAAAGGTTAGATAAAAGGAGTTTCTAAAAAATTTGAGGTAGACGGATTAATTTCAATTTATGAAATAAGTTATATTTTATTTATATTATCAATTTATTTTATTTTTTCCTATAAGTTTAAATTTGTACGTTTAGAAATTTATTGACTATATAAATAAATTGGTTTTAAACCTTTTTTACTAATAATCCTTCCGATCCTATTTAAATTAGCTATTAGCTTGCATTGCATGAAGTGATTGTCTTATATATATAGATAGATTTGGAAAGACTAAAAGAGAGAGATAGAACGTGCAAATTTAATATACCAAGATCTTATAATGTCATAATTAATTAATTGAAAAGATTACCAGTATATGAACAGATTCATGTGCCTATAAATGGATCAAAGTGATTTTTATTGTTTATCTTTTGGATAGTGTGTGTAAATTTTCATTTTTGGTAAGAACATGAATACTTCTAAATTCTTATTATTTCCCTTTAATGAAAAAAAGTTAAAGAGACTGAAATAACCAGAGGTGAACTTTTGAGTTGCACGACATGTTGGATCACTTGATTGTGACATGTGTATCAAATTATGACCACACATCTCCAGACACACAGCTGCCCTACGTGCGAGATTCAGAGAGATAAACTAAATTAATCCATTTTTGCTTACTCATCTAGTATTTTAAGCATTAAAATTAAACTAACTCATTAATGGTCAA
This sequence comes from Sesbania bispinosa, assembly GCA_026901365.1. Lineage (NCBI taxonomy): Eukaryota > Viridiplantae > Streptophyta > Magnoliopsida > Fabales > Fabaceae > Sesbania > Sesbania bispinosa. Next base: position 769,100 of record QLOH01000202.1, read on the forward strand.
TAGAATTTGGAGTGCAAATATATATATGAAAAAAAGTTAACATCACGGAGGATTTAGAACCACTTGTTCACAACTCATGCAAGTAACATAATCTTATTATAATTGTTCTCAAAAGGAAATTTAGGTACAGCACCCCAGGACCACCACTGGCACATTTCAGTCAAATAGCCGTGGGATTGGACTTATGCTATATGACATCCACTATCCACATTACTGCATCCACCGATTTGAGTTGTATATAGAAGCACACTATAATTAGTGCCTTTTCCACTATATGTGCACGTATAATTTTGGTTTATAGTTTAATTTTTTTGTTTTGGCTGCTTATAGCCCAAAGGGCGTTCTACTTATATATTTGACATTTATAACACAAATGAATGTCGGTGTGATTATGGAGTCAAGGGCATAGTTTAAAATTAAATTATTTGAAGTGAAAAGGAAATTAATTAAGAATGACAAATTAACTCTATTGGTTTGTGATTTATATACTACTATAGCATTTGAAAATTGTAATTATAATAGTGGGGATGCAACTTGTCCTTTTTAATTATGAAATTGCTTACATTAATTTGGTTAATTCCTGATTTGAGTTTCTGCTTACTGACATCATTAATCAAATTAATAAACTACTGCCAGTGTGGAGGAATTTAAGGCTAACCAGATTGACCAATAATGGAAATCTATATATGGTCACAGTCCACCCAAGAAAAGCTCGAAAGACAAATTGATATTGCCATGTTGGAAGAAACTTGTTCCTTATATAATTCAGAAGTCATGAATCCTTATCCATCAACTCTATTCACGATGAAATTTAATTATTTGGTATTCATGCAAACATTGGTTAATGGTGTAACATAATCAAGGATTATGTTAAGGGAAATGCTCCTCAGTGGCACTCATTAATTATAATAGACTAAAAGTGAAAAATTTTTATTAAAAAATTTAGTATTCAATGTAGTATAATATATATGGGAAATGCATTCTCTCACATATAACTAGAAAGTTTTCTCCATAAATACCATGATTGTTAATAAAATTGAGTGAGCTCTCATTGTGGTTCGTGAGAATTTTGGATTAGTGATATTGATCTCTCAAAGATAAAAATTACATTTTTATCTTTAAAAGATAAAAAATTATTAATTTAATTTTTTCATGGACTAAATATTGACATTAAAAAAATTTGAAAAGAACTAATTAAATTAAAAGACTTTTCATAATCTGAAAAGAACTAAATATTAAACGACTTTTCATCTTTCAAAAACTAAATTAGGTTTTACTTTAGGTACGGGAATTAAAAAATAAAATCAATTTCCTTATTTTTATTAAAATTATTATTTAATTTCTTATTATACCATTTATCTCTCTTATCAATTAATTTTTTTCATTTAAGAATAGTGTGGTTGTAAGTATATAATTGATAAAAAATAATTAACGTTGATCAAAATTTATGGGTGTTTATATCCAATTTAATTCAATCCAATGCAAACCGTAAATTAAAATCGATACAAAAAATCGAAAATTGAATCAAACTAAAAATCAAAATATTAAAAACCACAAGTCAATTTTTTATAGGATTGGATTGGTTTTCGGATCCTATGTTAAAATCAATCCAATTCAATCTAAACTGAACTTATATACACATATGTTGGTTTTCAGATCCCACATGTTGAAAAGCAATCCAATCCAAACTAAACTTATATACACCTATGTTATTCTATTTATAAAATAATCACATATTTATACTTGTATAAGTATATATTTAAGAAATTACTTATACTAATATATTTTTTTATGATTTTATTATCTAATATCATTTTAATATATGTATAAATATATTATTTTTATAATTTTGTATTTATATTAACAAATATATAAGTTCCAATAAAGATGTTTACTAATGTTGCAAAATTTTATCACTTTTATCTAATATTTATTGCTTTTATAATAAAATTGGAAACCGATCCAATCTAATTAAAATTGGATTGAAACGGATTGGATTTGAAAAAAATAAAACTGATCATATGATGGAATGATAAAACCGCAATGATCGGATTGAATGATTTTTTCCTTAAAATCGATCTAAACTGAACCGTAAAATACCCCTAGCTACCAAAACTTAATTATTTAGTGATAAATAAATATATAGGAATAAAAATCTTTTAAAAATTTTAATACATTAGTTCTAAATCTTTTAACAAGGGTATTTTAGTAAAAATAAAGTTATTTTATCACAATAGTATCGTTAATTACTTTCTTAAGGTGTGTGATTTATCTTAAAAGAAAAATAATATGAGGTGAAGGGAGTATTTATTGATTTTTTTAATCACTATCTTCATAGCATTGGTCCTAGTTAGGCTCCTTTCGTTAATTAATGAATGTAGGCACTTTTTAAGTAGTAAGTAACAAATAAAAATTATAATTTTTAAAATATTGGATATTTAAAAGTTTTAGTTTTTGTATAATTTTTATATTTTTTAATCTTTAACAATTGATTTAATTGACCTAATTTCTATTTATCTGTAATTAATATGGTCTTGTTAATGATTAAGAAATTAATAGATAAAAGATTTAGGGGGTAAAATATGTTTATAGTCCTTGTAAAATTAGCAGGCTTTGATTTGAGTCTTATGAAAAAAAATTATTAAAGCGTCCTCCCATTTTATTTTTTTGCAATTAGTCTCTCCCCTTAATTGACGTGTACTAGGTGCTGATGTGGCATGCTCTCTCTATCTCTCTCGTAGGTGTCCATCATTGTATTTTTGGTAGTTTTAAAATGCAAGAAAATTCCTTGACCACGACCTAACCCGACTCCCTCTTCTCCCCTCCCCCAAAAACCATGTTTGGTTACTATCGCAGAGCCTTGCTCTGCCCAAACCTCAACCCCATCAACGAAATACCAATCCCAACACCCTCATCTCTTCTTCAACCATTTTTCTCTTCCAAAGAACACTCTTTTACCATCAACTACTTAGTCAACATTTGTGGCTTCTCCCCAGAAACAATTTCCAGACTCTGCAACTGAGTTTGTATCAACAACTCAGACAAGCCCGACTCAGTCCTTGCCTAGTTAGAAGCCACGACTTCTCAAATGCTCAATTATTTGGGATCATCCCAACCTGTCCAAAACTTCTCTCTTTCGACTCCAACAAGACCATTCTTCCCAAATTCAATTTCCTTGTCTCAAAGGATGCTTCAAATTCAGACCTTGTGTACATCGTGACCAAGAATCCCAGGTTTATCTCTACCTAAGCATGGAGAATACCAAGACCCCATTTTATGATTTGGTTAAAAGATACATGCTTTTTTATGACTCCACCATGCTTTGTATAAAAGCCTGCGCCAACATTATGTATTTTAAGAACCCAACACATAATATTCCAGTGCTGATTGAGAATGGGGTCCCTAAATCAAAGGTTGCTTTTATGCTTCAAAACTGGTCTTACATGGTCATTGTGGATCTTATCTTTAAGAAGGTAGTGGAGGAAGTAAAACATTTTGGGGGAGTAAGGGAAAACGATGTGTGTGTGGGTGGGTGGGTGGGTTAGAAGGTATGGAGGAAATGGTGGGTGGGTTTGGAGGGAGGGGAGAAAGAGGAGTGGGGGAGGTTAGAATGGTGGCGATCAAGGAATTTTTTGGCAGTTCATAACCCCGCGGAAATACAATAATGGACACATAGGAGAGAGAGACATAGATAGAATGACGATTGGTAGGGGCAATGTGTTGAGTCCTTAAGTGGTGGTTGTGCATTATATAGGTGTTGATTTATTCATAATAATGGTTGTCTCTGTGAATATGAGGGGTACAAGTGGGAGAATAGAAAGGTTCAGGTGAGGAAGTTGATATGTATAGAACGGGCAGATTTTATATTCTTACAAGAAACTAAAAAGGAGTTAATTGATGACAGGCTATGTGCTACTTTAACTAGTGGTGGAGATTTTAGTTGGTTTTTTCACCTTCTGTTGGTATATCGGATGACTTGTTATCTATGTCGAGGAAGCATAAATTTATAATGCATGAGCTATTTTCTGCTGAAATTTTTCTTGGAGTGACTTGTTTGCGGGTGGAGAATAATGTGCAATGCTCTTTTGTCAATATAAATGCTCCGTGCAATTTAAACAGGAAAAAAGATTTGTGGAATTATCTCTTGCAAGTTAAATCATGTCGCAGGGGTGATGTTTGGTGCTTTGGAGAGATTTTAATGTCGTGTTGTCGGAGGGTGAAAGGAGGGGTGTGTCTACCTATTGAAGGGAATGTGATATGAGAAGTTTTGTTGGGTTTATTCAAGTGGTTGAATTAGTTGAGTTGCCATCAATTGGAAGAAAGTACACCTGATATAAATCAAATGAGTCTTGTATGAGAAGATTAGACATATTTCTGGTGACATTTGTGTGGTTAGTCTATTGGTCGCATACATCACAATGGGGTATATCTAGAAGTGTATCTGATCACTGTGCAATTGTGTTGAAAAATGAAGACATTAACTGGGGCCCGAAGCTTTTTAGTGTTCTTGATTGTCGGAGGGGGGATATAAGGTATGTTGAATTTGTAAAAACTCAGTGGAGAGAAATCATTGGGCATGGGAGGGCTACATTTGTCTTAAAGAAAAGCTTAAACAAGTAAAATACAGCTTACACAGGTTGAATAAAGAGTCATTTGGTGATTTGGATGGTAAAATTAAAGACGCTTGTGGGATAGTGAATGAGTTGGATCTTAAGAGTGAAGAATCTTCTCTACAGGCGGAAGATGTGCAGTAAAGGAGTGAGTGGAAGGCTCAATTGTGTCACTACTTGTCCTTAAAGGATAACTTATTGTTCCAAAATTCATGGTTATCATGGTTATAAGTTGAAGATTCTAATACAAATTTTTTTCATGCTTGTATAAATAAGAGAAGACTCGGAAGTGAAATCAGAAGTTTGAAGGTGTCAAATGTGAGGTATTATGATCCTTCTAGAATTAAAGAGGCAATTAAAGGTTTTTTTAGAGGCACTTTTAGGATATCTCTCATCTTAGACCTTGTCTTTTTGGTACTGATTTTAAATCTCTATCAAATGAAGATGTTGTGGGTTTAATTATTCCTTTTTCTGAGGAAGAAGTGAAGAGTGTTGTATGGGATTATGAATGTTCAAAAGGCCCAGGTCCTCATGGTTTCAATTTCACTTTTATTAAGGATTTTTGGGATATTGTGAAATATGATTTTCTGGCTTTCCTACATGAACTTTGCGGTAATGGTAAACTAGTTAAAATCTAATATAGTTCTTTTGTTGTGCTTGTGCCTAAGACAGACAATCCATAAAAGGTGGAGGAATTTCAGCCTATCTCTCTTATTGGTTGTATGTACAAGGTGTTGGCTAATAGGCTGAGAAAGATTCTTGGTAAAGTAATATCTGAGTGTCAACCTGCATTTCTGAAAGAAAGATTAATATTTGACAGTGTGGTGGTTGCTAAATGAAGTCTTAGAGGAGGTCAAAAGGAGTAAAAAAAACCTTTTTTGTTTTTTAAGGTTGATTTTGAAAGGCTTGTGATTCTTTTAATTGGGATTTTTTGCAGTTTGTGATGGAGAGAATGAGGTTTCCTTTAAAATGGAGGGGATGGATAACAGAGTGTTTATCTACTGTTAGGGTTTCAGTCCTTGTTAATGGTACCCTTCCAGTGAATTTGGGATCGGCAGAGGCTTGCGGCAAGGAGATCCTTTGGCCCTTTTTTATTTGTAAATTTTGTGGAAGGGTTAAATTCTTTGATAATGAAGGCGGTGCAAAAGATAATGTTTAATGGCTATCTTGTTGGCTGGGATGGCATCCTAGTATCCCATCTTCAATATGCTAATGATACAAATTTTATGGGTTATGCTTTTATCAATAATGTTTGGGCTATTAAAGATATATTGCAATTGTTTGAGTTAGTGGTTGGTTTAAAAGTTAACTTTTACAAAAGTAAACTCTTGGGAGTTCATGTTGATCCGGAGTAGTTGGAGATGATGGCTCAGTTTCTGAATTGTAAAGTCAGGTCTATCCCATGCTCTTATTTGGGTCTACCTCTTGGTGAAAATCCTAATAGCTAGATTGAAGACCTGGTTGTCTGTTATTCAAAAGGTAGAAAAAAGACTGTCAAGGTGGAAGAGTAGATTGTTGTCCTTCGGTGGCAGACTTGTCCTTTTGAAATTTGTCCTAAATGCAATCCCGGTCTATTTTCTCTCCCTTTTCAAGGCTCCTAAAGGTATCATTTCTCATCTCGAATCCTTATTTATAAATTTCTTTGGGGTGGGGATGATGAACATAGGAAACTGGTGTGGGTTGCTTAGGAAGATGTGTGTAAAGCAAAACAACTAGGGGTTTAGGTTTGAGGGATTTAAGAGCTTTCAATTTAGCTCTTTTAGGTAAATGGAGGTGGCGTCTATTAGTTGAGAGGGATAGTTATTGGAATAAGGTGTTATCATCTATTTATGGTGTCCCTTCTGTAAGAAAGGAGAGAGTGAGGGGTATTGGTTCTAGGTGGTTGTTAGATTTGTGGAGTATTGATTACTGTGACAACATTTCTTATGATTGGTTTTCTAATATGTGTAAGAGTTGTAGGGAATGAGAGTAATACGTATTTTTGGAGATATGTGTGGTGTACTCCAATCCATTTTTGTGAGTTGTATAATAGATTATTCTCCATTGTTATTAATAAGGAGAGTTTGGTTGTCGATATGATTGTGAGAAAAGAGGGAGGAGTAGATTGGAACTGGTGTGGGAGAAGAGATTAATTTCAGTGGGAATTGTCACATTTGTCTTTGCTTTTGTTGGATTTAACTCTGATTCTGGTCCATGAGAGAAATGTCTACATTTGGCATTGGAAAGTTGATCCAGACGATTCCTATTTAGTTCATTCAGCCTATTAAGTCATTCTAAATGCTACCATATTTGCAGAAATACCATTGCATATAAGTTTATCTAATGCACTTTGGTTCCGTCCAAGGTCTCTTCTTTGCTTGGAGGGTGATGTTGGATAGGATTCTAGAGCCAATCTAGTTAAGAGGAATATTATTCAACCTTCTATTGCTGATTATGTGAGGTGTAGTAAGGAATGAGAGAGTTCTTCTCATATTTTTTTTGAGTTCCCTTTTGCATATCAAGTGTGGATGCTTTGCTTGGAGTGATGTGGTTTCTACTCTATATTTCAAAATAACTTTACAGCTCATTTTGATCACTTTTTGGGTCTTCCCAATTGTATTTCAAAATTGCGGTATAAATGGTTAGTGATTTGGTTTACTGTTTTGTGGAGTCTTTGGTTGGCTGGAAATGAAGTTGTCTTTTCAAATACATTTTTTTTTTCTGGATCAAAAGTATTAGAGTTGATAAAGTTACGTTCTTGGAAGTATGGTTAAAGTCTAAGGACCACAACTTCTGCTACCAGTACTCTTCATGGTCATCTAATCCTTCTGTTTGTTTGAAGTTTGGAATAGGTTCATCTTATTTGTGGGTATTGTCATGCATTTTCTAGACAACTGCAATTTTATATTGGGATTTTTCTGATGTGTTTCCTGTTGTTTGATATTCTTCTTGTTGTGGAATTAGTTTAATATGGTGGAATAACAATATGCAGGTCGTCTTTTCTTGTTATTGCCTGGTTCTCGTTAATTGGAATTTGTCTTTTTCTTGTGGTGTTTGCAACACTAACACATCATTTGGAATGAAAGAAAATCTGAGGAAAGAAAATGGGGGTTAAGAAAGTGAAAAGAAAACTCGTTCTTCCACCGTTTGATTGAGCATTGAAAGTAGAAAAGAAAGAAAACTCATGTACGGAGTCCACCAAAATCTTTTCTGCTCCATTGTGGCGAGAAAACTCGCATTCCAACAAATTTTTTTATGGTTTTCCACTTTTGCTCATCTCCTCCACCTGCCTCTCTCCAAAAAAACCATTGTGCAAAGGATAAAAAGGTAATTGGATATGATACTTATAGGGGTGAGCAAAACTCGGCCCGTCCCACGGACCCGTCCCAAACCAAGCTATTCGGGCCGGGTTAGAGCCTGTCCCACATGAAAGATTATGGTTTAATCGGGTCTCATTCAATAACCCGGTATCGGGTTGAGGACGAGTTTGGGTTAATCCTCGGGTTACCCAACTCGTCCCATATATGTATATATATAATATATAACATTTATAATTTTATATTACTTAAAGACTTAACATCATTTTAACTTCCTAGAGTTTTTTAATTTAACTTTTCTCTATGATAGAGGTTCTATCTACTTTGAAAACCTATTCCATACACAAAGTTATATAATAATATAGTGATATTTTTCTCTTAACAATATTTGAAAGTTCATAAGAAAGTAAAATATTAGGATTTAGAGTTTATGGACGGGTTCCTTCGGGTTGTGGACGGGTTCGGGTTTCAAGTAGTCTTATACATTGTCGGGTTTCTTCGGGTTTATGGACGAGTTCGGGTTTGGGAATTCGGTATGCTAAAAAGTTAAGGTCGGGTATGCGATGGACAAAACCCGTCCCAACCCGTCCCATGCTCACCCCTAGATACTTATTATTGTTTACTCTTTTATTTTAATAAAAAGTGAAAAAATAAACTTTTCTTTCTCTTCATTTTCTTTCCATTTTCTTTTCATCCAAACAATATAAAAATCCATTCATTTTTTATTCACTTTTTCTTCATTTTATTTTCTTTCCATTTATTTTCTTTCCTTCCATTTTCTCTTCACATCCAAACATAGTGTAAGGCTACTGTTCCTGATCCGAGTTTGTTTCTTTGAGTTTCAACTAATTAATATTATGTTTTTGCTTTCATTTTTGGCATTTTGGTATTTTGTGATTTATCCTTTGAGCGGGTTCATGTGTATAAGTTTGCCTGGGCTTGTGCTTGTATTGTGTTACTTCTCTTGACTTAATTTCCCTTTGCCTAGCAATATATATATATAGAGGGATTTGGATTCTTTGCTGTCCAAAATGGGTGATGTTGGTGCTGTTCAAAAATCTGGGCCGTCCGATCTTAATCGGACGACTCAGATGCTGAGATGCTAAATCGGAATTAAAAAAGCACCTCGGCATCTGAGTCGTCCGATTAAGATCGGACGACCCGGATTTTTGGACAGCACAGAATCCAAATCCATATATAGAGAGAGAGCGGAGAAAGCGGTTGGTGAAGGAGAGAACGAGAAAGACACGAATTGTGTGAAATTAGGGTATTTTGGGAAATCATAAAAAGAGGGGTTGTTGTGTAGGATTAAAAAAATGTGTAAAAATCAAATCCCTGTGAATTTTATCCCACTATTTTTAATGAATTTTACGAGCCAAGCTTTTCATTTTAATAAAACGGATCACGATGAAAAAAACTCAAACTTAATTGAAACTTGAAGTTTAAAGTTCAAACGCTCCATTTTATTTCGGGTCGGACCATTTTATCATATCTATTCTATTATATGTCAGTAGACACAATCATCAATAATATTACAATGCATCATTAAATAGTAATATAATTTTTTTCTTCAAACAATATATATAAATTATTTGTTTATTACTCCCTCCGGTCCTATTTATAAGAACTTTTTTTAAGTGGGTCTTGGTCCTTTTTATAAGAACCTTTTCAGATTGTCCCATGCATTAATTATTTTTTGACAAAAATACCCCATTAGTGGAGGTAGGTGCGTAATTAATTAGTAGAGAGAGTATGACACAATTGAGTAGTTAAGTGGAAAGAGAAAGATAATGGGTATCAATAAATTCAAGGGTAGTTTAGGAAATATCATACACATTCTTGACAAATTTATTGCAATTAACTAAATTAACCAACTTCCTTAATCTGTGTGATATAGTTAAAAGGTTCTTATAAATAGGACCGGAGGGAGTATTTAGGGACAGCATTAGCAAGACCCCGCCCCCCAAAGTTGCCCCATGCATGAAGAGGGGACATCTCATAAATGAGATTGAACTGAAGATTTGATGCAGACGAATATGATTGCTGAATGCTGCCTCACCCGAATCGGAGATAGTACATGCTATGCGTAATGTGTGCAACTTCCGTTGGACCTGCCATTAGATTTAGATTTCCGACCATAGTATAATAGTATCATGTTCACGACCAAAGACTCCATTAATTTGAGATCGCTATTTATGGAGTACTTAAATGCTTAATCTATACTAATACATTATATATGTGCATAAATCATTCTATTGACTTCTAGTGTGGCATAACTTGAACGGTTTTAATTAAACAATTTTAATAACATCAGCTCTTAATTAAGACGGGAATAATTTTTTTAAATAAAAAATGTTTTAATTTAAATAGAAAATATTTATTATTTATTTATGCTTATTATATTTTATTTTAATAAAAGCATTCCAATTTTTAAAACATATCTGTAAATATTATTATGTCAAGATTGAGCTTACAGTGCCTCAAACAAATAATATATTTTCTAAAAAAAAATGATAGGTATATAACTTTAATATTAGGATTAAGTATGTTTTTAACCAGGGCCGACCCAATATGGCCCAATTTGTAGTGAGGTCTCAAGCAAACTTTATTTTGGGGCTTTTTTAAATATATGAAGTGAAAGAAATAAGCCTTAAAAGTTAAAATTCATTTAGCAAGGATTGAACCATCAACCATTAAAGAGGAAAATCAATTTATAAATTAGGCCTAATTGTAATAATATTTTTTTATTTTTATATAAAGAATGTTACTAACAATCGGGGGCCTAAAGCAAAGGTTTGAGCAGCCTTACCCTTCGTCCGGCCCTGTTTTTAACATTAAGGTTCTAAAGCATATATTGATGTGCACTCGCGTTTTCTCTGGAGCTAATACGTAAGCAATTCCCTACCATGAACGAAAGTTAATTTTAAATGGAAAATAAAATTAAATATTCCAAGACTTTGGTTATTGAGAACTAGTTTTAAATAAATGAATTTTAAATAAATTAATTTGATGATAATAATTGATATATTGGTATTTTATTATATTAATTAACAATTATCATGGTTTCATGAATTTAATGTGGACAACATAAAATCTATATCTTGTCAAAGACTCCTGTATCAGTCATGGATGTCCGACATAAACTGTCATCAACAATAAGAACCCTTAGACCGTCTTTGACTCTCACCCTAGATATCGCCACATATAACTGACCATGTTTGAATACAGGTCGTGGAAAATATAAACCCACATGAGACAAAGTTTGACCCTGGCTCTTATTAATGGTCATTGCAAAGCAAACACAAATAGGGAACCGGCGTCGCTGAAACTTTATTGAAGACATGCTATCAGTTGGAATCAGGTTCATGCAATGAATATATACCATGTCCCCTTGCCCATTAGCGCCAACAATGAACGCTCCAATGACATTGACGACAAGCTCATTAACTATTAACCGCGCACCATTGCATAGTACAACAAATAGTAAGATAAATGATATATTAAAAAATTACATTAAATTTAATGTAAATCACTGAATCAACACAATTATTATATTTCTTAATTTTTGTTTTTTACGTAATAAAAAACTTAAATGGATTATGAAAAAATTTGTTTTAATATAATAATAATAATAATAATAATAATAATAATAATAATAATAATAATAATAATAAAAGAAAACTAATGTGTGAGAACAAAAAATGGTAGGAGCAATACTGCCCCGTGTACTGTGGGAACAATTTTAATTGATAAATAAAATAGAGAGATAAATGATATATTGAAAAAATTATATTAAACTTAATATAAATCAATAAATTTATTATATTTTTAATGTGTTTTTTATGTAATGAAAAATCAAGAATGGATAAAGACAAAAATTGTTTTAATATAATAATAGTAGAATAATAAAATTAATGTGTAAGGAAAAAAGAAAATTGTTGGAGCTCAACTGCTTCCCATGGAGGATACCCTCGGTTCATAAAAATTACTTTTATAATGAAACATATTAATAGAAACGAATAATGAGAGAAAATATTTTAATATAACAATAAAAAAGAAATGAAAGTGTGATAAACAAACAAAAGAAAAAAGAAAAACGGTAAGAGTAAGACTACTTCCCGTGGATGATACATATGACTGTGATTAAAAAAAATCACTTTACTAAAGTGAGAATTATGAAACTAAAAAAGAAAAAAATGGATGTTTGAACACACAAAACATGTATTATGGAAACAATTATAATATAGAGCAAATATAACAAATAAATTGAATAAATAAGAGAGATAATAATTTAACACATCAATGAATAAAATAGAGAGATAAATGATATATTAGAAAAATCACATTAAATTTAAATCAATATATTTATTATATTTCTTAATGTATGTTTTTATGTAATGAAAAATCAGGAATGGATGACGATAAAAATTGTTTTATAAATAATTTTTTATTAATGTATAGATATAGGTTATTTTATTGGTAATATATAGATATAGGTTATGCATAAATGCAACTTTTTTTCCAATAATAACAAAAATATTGTTAATTAAATAAATGGTTTAAAAAATTATTTCTACAATAAATAAGCAACAAACTTGAAACAAATAAATATGAATGAATAATTAGAGAAATTCTTTTAATATAATAATAAAAAAATTAAAGTGCAATAAAAAAATGGGGGAAAAAAGAAAAGAAAATGGTAAGAGCACAATTAGCCACGTGGAGGATACTCGTGGTTCGTAAATAAATCACTCTTGTAATGAAACATAGTAATAGGAACCAATAATGAGAGAAAACATTTTTATATAATAAACCAAAAAAAAAAGAAAATGAATGTATGATAAAAAAAGAAAAAAAAATGGCAGGAAATGACTACCTCTTGTTGAAGATACATGGGCTTCATAAAAAAATCATTTTACTGAAACTGAGAATGTGTGACACGTGTATTGGGAGAACAATTTTAGAATAGAGAATAAATAGATAATTAAATAGAATAGATAAGAGAGATAATACATGAAGACATTAATGAGTGAAATAGATAATGTGATGAAACAAAAAAGTATGAATGAATAATGAGATAAACTGTTTTAATATAATAATGAAAAAAGAAAATTAAAGTGTGATAAAAAGGGGGAAAGAAAACGGTTGGTAAGAACACAACAACCTCCGTGGAGGATACCCGTGGTTTATAAAAACAACACTCTTGTAATTAAACACATTAATAGAAACGAATAATGAAAGGAAATATTTTAATATAAGAATAATAAAAAAGAAAACGAACGTGTGATAAGAAAACAAAAAAAGAAAAGAAAACGGTAGAAGGAGGATTGTGTCCCATTGAGTATATACATGTGGTTCATAAAAAAATCACTTTATTAAAATGATAATGAAAAAACTAAAAGAATGTAAGTGAGAAAATATGACACGTGGGAAACAATTTTAATGAGGTAGTCAATTTTAATAGGAACAAATAATGAGAGGAAATATTTTAATATAAGAATGATAAAAAAGAAAACGAATGTGTGATAAGAAAACAAAAAAAGAAAGAAAACGGTAGAAGGAGGACCGTGTCCCATGGAGTATATATTTGTGGTTCATAAAAAAATCACTTTATTAAAATGATAATGAAAAAACTAAAAGAAAGTAAGTGAGAAAACATGACACATAAGAAACAATTTTAATGATGTAGTCAATTTTAATAGGAACGAATAATGAGGAAAAATATTTTTATATAATAAAACTAAAAAAAAAGAAAATGAATGTATGATAAAAAAAGAAAAAAAGAAAACGGAAGGAAATGATTACCTCTTGTGAAAAATACATGGGTTTCATAAAAAAATCATTTTACGGAAATTGAGAATGCGTGGCACGTGTATTGAGAAAACAATTTTAGGATAGAGAATAAATAGATAAATAGAATAGATAAGAGAGATAATAAATGAAGACATTAAGGAATAAAGTAGAGGGATAAATTATGTAATGAAACAAAAAAGTACGAATGAATAATGAGATAAACTGTTTTAATATAATAATAAAAAAATAAAGTGTGATAAAAATGGGGAAAGAAACCGGTTGGTAAGAGCACAACTGCCCCCATGGAAGATTCTCGTGATTTATACAAACAACACTCTTGTAATTAAACATATTAATAGGAACGAATAATGAGAGGAAATATTTTAATATAAGAACGATAAAAAAGAAAATGAATGTGTGATAAGAAAACAAAAAAAAAGAAAGAAAACGGTAGAAGGAGAACTGTGTCCCGTGGAGTATATACCTACGATTCATAAAAAAATCACTTTATTAAAATGATAATGAAAAAACTAAAAGAATGTAAGTGAGAAAACATGACACCTGAGAAACAATTTTAATGAGGTAGTCAATTTTAATATGAACGAATAATGACAGAAAATATTTTTATATAATAAAACTAAAAAAACAGAAAATTAAAGTGTGATAAAAAGGGGGAAAGAAAACGGTTGGTAAGAGCACAACTACCCCGTGGAGCATACTCGTGATTTATAAAAACAACATTATTGTAATTAAACATATTAATAGGAACGAATAATGAGAGGAAATATTTTAATATAAGAATGATAAAAAGGAAACTGAATGTGTGATAAGAAAACAAAAAAAGAAAGAAAATGGTAAAAGAAGGACGGTGTCCCGTGAAGTATATATACCTACGATTCATAAAAAATCACTTTATTAAAATGATATTGAAAAAACTAAAAGAATGTAAGTGAGAAAACATGACACATAAAAATAATTTTAATATAGATTGAATAGATAAGAGAGTTAATAGATTAAATTATTAATGAATAAAATAATGAGACAAATTATATATTGGAAAAGTGAAAAAAAATTAACATCTTAAATAATAAAATAATTAAAAAAAGATAAATTAAAAAAAAGCTTTGAGAGAAAAATTTAAAAAGGAAAAAAGGGGAAAAAAAACCTTGCCGCGTTGGAGGAAAAAAAAACAGATGAATAGTAAATGAACAGTGTAAAAGTGCTCTGACCAAATATCGCGATTAAGAAATTATAGATTCGAGATCGAGGTTGCTTCTCTTGTCCTATAAAGAACAAAAAAAAAAAAAGTCACACAGCATTTTGATTTAATTAATACTCTATTCACGGTTGGGCATCATCATTTTAATTAATTTCATTAACCAATGCTTGTGATTTCTGTTGCCAAAAGCAACTTGGTGTTTGCTGCAGTCAATAGAACACAGCGCAAAATTTCTCTAATTTGATGAAGCTATTAATATATTTGTATTCTGAGCATTGAGCAATTACCACTTGAGAAATTAATAATCATCAAAAGGCTTAAAGACGATTCTGTTGGTCATAGTCAGCAATATTAATTAGCCACTCAACAAAAATCAATTAAATAAATTGCAGAAACAGTGGGTAACTTGTCATTGACACATCACTGTACCAAAAAATATATACTAGTATTAAGTATATAACACGTACAGTGCACGAAGAACATACAAATTTAAGTCTCACAGGAGAGAAAACTGTAAGCGCAAAAGTTTTTTATGTGATAAATTAAAAATGTCACAAAAAATATACTCCCTCCACACTACTTTACTTGTCTTTTTTAGAGAAAAAAATTTGTCTCATTTTATTTATCATTCTACAATTTCAAGGAATATTTAATTTTTCTTTACCAAATATATATCCTCTACAATTATTGTTTGAGTGACTTTGAATAAGGTGTCAATAATTTTAAATAGTGTAGGAATAACTTAATTAATGAGTGATAAGGGGTATAATAGAAAATCAATTAAAAAATTATGAAAATAAGAGAATTAATTACATTTCTTAATTCTTGGGAAAAAATTTAAAAGATAATAAAGTGAGACGGATGGAGTATAAACACGTCGATTTTTGTGTTTTTTTTAATTTGTACAATTGATATATTACTTAGTTTAATACAACTGCAATAAAAACACTTTGCAGATAAGAGTGTTCAAGCTAAGTGCTTCACAATGTAAATAAAATACTACTAGTTAAAGTTTTTTGAACCACACATTTTTTTTAAATCTGTGTTGAATTATTTGAGAACAATAGGCTTCATTGTGCTTTTAGTTCAATTTTAATCATCACTAGTGTAAAAAGGGTCTTTTATGACGGTTAAAAACGGCCTTTTACGACGGTTAAACAACCGTCGTGGATCCAGACATCGTAGAAAATTGGAATTTTTGACGACGCGTGACAACTGTCGTCATAAATAAAAAACAACGACGGTTGTTAATGCAACCGTCGTTGTTTTGTACATATTCAACGACGGTTCTTAACATAACCGTCGTGGAAAAGGCCTCAAACACCCTTCAGGCAGCGCATTTTCAACGACGGTTGTGGTCACAACTGTCGTTGAAAGCCACTTTCCATGACGGGTATGGTCCCAACTGTCGTGGAAACTCAATTTTTTTTTGTTCATTCTGTTTTTATCATTTTCCCATAATCAAAATCAAATACCAGTGTACAATTTAATCAAATACCTGCAAACAACCACAATAGTCCAGAAATTGTACAAAATCAAATACCAGTAACAGTTTAATCAAATTGCATCCATTAACTTCAAAAATTATAGTATAACCAGTGTACATAATAGTCTTTGTCATGTCAAAAGTAATTACCTAAACATAAAACTATGTAAAAGATAGTATAACTAATCAAACTATGGTCAACTACCCTAAAGTTTCGTTATACAACTCAATAATGTATTTAGCCCATGTCTTTCTATTGAAATCAATTGCATCAGAGTTGAACGGGCTGGTATCCATGAAAAACTCCAAATGAAATAACTTGACATTAGTGGATAGATCAATTATGAATGTGAATTTATTGATAAATTGATTAATTATTTTGAATTACCTGGTCCCATGCGGTTTGAATTCCACCTTGCACAATGGAAGACATCCATTGCATGATGTAATAGTCGCACTCATATCCTCCAACTTGTTGTTACAGTACAATTCAAATGAAGAATAGTCAAATAATTAAAACCATAAACAAGAGTTTATTTAAAATATCTTATTTAATCCATGTAAACACCTTGAGGTATTTCCATGATAGCTTATGAGCTCCATGTGAAGCTCTACCTATCAGCATTTGATATGCTGCATATGCACTAATATAAAAAATAAAACACAAGTTAGAGAATAATTACAACCTAAAAAAGACTAATAATGATAATAAATTGATTGCCATTACCCATTGACTGTGTCTAGAAAGCTCTTAGTGGACTTCCTATGCAATGAACAAAACCACACAACGGTTTGTCTTCTTCGACGGATATAACCAGTAGTTGCCAGTGGCGGCTGCATTGGAAATTAGTTAATACTGGAATATATTCACATTGATAATGATAAAAATATTAAATAACTTAGAAGTATTTGCACTTACTCATGGTAGTAAGGTGCTAAATAAATCTTTTTTCCCTCATCTAGCAAGGCGTTGGAGATGTATGACTGTATGTCTGTTCTTTGATGTGCACCCTCGAAGGTTAGATTAGGATCAATGCATCCATACACATCCTCATGTGAGCATAATGAAGACAGATACCTAAAATAAAAAATATTTCCTTGTGAAAATATTCCTACTAAAGTAACTTAATAAGAAAACTCAAGTTCAGTTGTCAATGTACTTACAACTCCCCCACACATGAATGACAGTGATGTTGAGATATTGATCGCCTTGCACAACCTCTGTTATATCTGGCATGGTTAAATACAGGGGGACGACACTTTCCTGACCAAAAACTCCCGCATCCCATGGCAACGCCAAAGTGCTCCGACGAAGGGCCACTCCAACCTCCATCAAACTAGCAAGCGCATCATCGGTTGAAAAGGTCCCTTTTTAGTATTATCTTTCTGTCTTTTTTTCTGAAGTGTTTGCTGCACATAAAGAATAATGGATACATTGTTAAGGTTATAAAAAACAAACATTTAAATGTGAAATGTAGTAATATAAAAAAGTGTCAACTATACCATGGGGGTTGGAGTTTGCCTAACTAGATGACAGGGCCAGACAATGAAGGTCTGACATGCTTATGCCACAATAGAAACCTCCAATGTCTGGATAGGCACAGGAGCATTACCATCTATAACATTTTCCACCGTTACCTTGACCGTGTCTGGTGAAAGAGGCATATTATGTACCGTCGTGGCCCCTATGAAGACCTTCCTCGTAGCGACCAACGTAGGGGTTGGTGTGCCCTCCACATACAGCTCACATGGGATTATGGATCCCATGTCATCCCCCGGACCCCCCTTCAGGTAACTGTGACACCCTTCTACCCCAAAACTCTTATTTATAAAATAAATCGAAGTGTAGAAAAGGTAACGTCCCACATCGGCTAAAAAGGTTTACATAACTCTTCATTTAAAAACTCATTGGTTATCAAAATGACCCAGTTTAAAATAAAAATAGAACTCAAATGTATTTAAACTACTCAAACAGCGGAAATCACCAAATTATCCATAAATAAAACATCCTACTTGCTATGTAAGACATTTAAGGAAAAGTTTATTAAATTATTCCAAACTAAAAACATAATTAAAGGAAACCCCAATGATGTGCCCTGATGTCACATGTACCAGTAGCAAACACTCCCTTTACTCAAACTCGACACCAGTTGTGTCTCCATCGTCACCTGAAAAATAACCACAGTGTAACGGTGAGGAAAAGAATACTACTCATACATACACATAGGAGGACTACCCTATCCTCACCCTCATGTAAACAACATCATCATATAACTCATTCTATCATCAAATATAAAACATCGTGCACCATCATCATCTACACCAACAACATCATCAATATTCACTACAATCATTCATAATCATCATTAATTATCAAAATCATCATTATCATCATACTCATCATATCGTCAATATGTCATATTCATCATTATCATTACACTCATTATTATCATCAATATCATTCATATTCATCGTTATCATCATACTCATCATTATCATCAATATCATCATACACCTCCCTGAGTGATACTCAGGTACAATCATCAACATATTCACAATCATTACTCACCACCCCGAGTTCTTACTCAGGTACCATAATCAATACTCCCCTCCCTGAGTCACACTCAGGTACCATAATCACATCCCCGAGTTGGACTCAGGTACAATATTCACCTCCCTGAGCTACACTCACCTCTCACTAGGCTTATGCATCTCAAGTACAATCACCTCCCGAGTACACTCGCCTCTCACTAGGCTTGTGCATCCCCGAGTACACTCACCTCTCACTCGGCTTATGTATCTCAAGTACAATCACCTCCCTGAGTTACACTCACCTCTCACTAGGCTTATGCATCTCGAGTACAATCATCTCCCCGAGTACACTCTACCCCTTCACTGGGCATTGTGCACCCCGAGTACAATCACCTCCCCGAGTACACTCTACCCCTCACAGGGAATTGTGCACCCGAGTACAATCACCTCCCCGAGTACACTCTACCCCTCACTGGGCATTGTGCACCTCGAGTACAATCACCTCCCCGAGTACACTCTACCCCTCACTGGGCATTATGCACCTCAAGTACAATCACCTCCCTGAGTTACACTCGCCTCTCACTAGGCTTGTGTATCTCAAGTACAACATCATTATATATTCAAACATCATTTACATCATTAGGTTAGTTAAATCATCATCACATTATCACCTCCCCGAGTTATACTCAGGTACCATATTCACCTCCCCGAGTTAGACTCAGGTACAACACCAACATTATCATCATTAATCATTATACGTTAGCACCATTCATCATCATCTGCAGGAGCATCAGACATAGTGCACCAAGTCATGCAGCAGAAATAGCACCAAAGCTCAGGAGCAGGAGAATAACATCATTGAATCAGCATCAGCATAGTCATCATAACTCAATACATCAATATATTATCATCACACCACCACATACCTCATACACTCAATACATCAATACATCGTCATCATACATCTTAACAATATAGGCATCTAACATCAAGAGAGATATCAATATCATCATACTCATGCCACAATCAATAACCTTTAAACTTTCCACTTAATATGATCAGTTTCACGAAATAACATCTGTATTAGATACATATCAATCTCAATTCTATATGTTAAGGAAAAAACCATCCTCAATTCGAAAGAACTCATCAAAATCACATCAAAAACAGCATTCTGCGAGCTGCGCTTCAACCTACGCTGCAGCGCAACCTGCAGCGCAGATTCCAGAGGGCTGCGCTTCAACCTGCGCTGCAACGCAACCTGCAGCCCAGGTGTAGCAGAACGCGACAGCACTACGTTTTTGCCCCCTTTTCTCCCTTTTTCGATCCCTACTCAATCCTCATTGTTTATACTTCGATCCAACATGTTTTTATCAAACAAATTCAATGAAATAATCAATCTTTAACACGATTATACAGTTATTCAATCAAAACTCCAAATCATCAAACCCTTATTTACCCCTTTCGCTATTTTCGCTATCCTCTTCAATTCATTCAAGAACTCATCAAGATTCATCAAATCATTCATCAATCAACAATTTGTCATCATCCATACTCAATATAAACATATGTCAATATGAATTTAAAGTCTTAAACTACTACCCAAGCACCCCCACATGCACATACAAGCAGCACCCCTCTCCCCCACCGTACCTTGAAGTGAAGATTGAACCGCAAACAATTCTTGATTCTCAATGATTATTCTGCAGCAACCCCTTCTTGAGACGTCGTTTCTCCCCATCCTCTGGCGTTTCGCTCTCTGAAGTTTTGAACAAATAAGGATTAGGGTGAACTAAGAACCCCTCCTTAAATAATACTTAATTGGGCTAGGCCCACTCTCAACCCACTTATTCTATTTATTATTCTTATTATTTATTAAATTAACCTTATTCATAAAATATACTAATCTTACTAATATTATTATTTATTTACTCCTCTTATTTTATTAATTTTATTTTATTTAATAAAATTTGGGATGTTACAACTCTCCCCTCCTAAAGAAAAATTTGTCTCGAATTTCCCGATATGAACAACTCTGGAAGAGACTCCTCTCAACAGGCCGATCAAAGACAATTGCTTCACCAGAACAATCAATAGGACATGGTTGGAAGATAACTAGTCCATACAAGAATAATATCTAGTTGACTCAAAGGCAAACAGAACAAATTAACTTGGAGCTCTTTACCTTCACATGAATTAAAACAATTTAACACACATCAGAAGTAGAAACTGACCCACTAGCTGGCTTTTCCACACTCAACACAAAAGGCAAACAAGAATCAAGCAATTTTAATTTATTACATACTAGCATGCAATATAAGGAGTGAATCACACCCGAATCAAACAACAATTAAATCAAAGCAACACAATTCATTCAATCAACATCACACATTAGCACCACAGAAAGCACAGTAAACTCATAACTCAAGGCCGGTGAACCGGCCCTGCTCTGATACCACTTAATGTGACACCCTTCTACCCCAAACTCTTATTTATAAAATAAATCAAAGTGTAGAAAAGGTAACGTCCCACATCGGGTAAAAAGGTTCACATAACTCTTCATTTAAAAACTCATTGGTTACTCAAAACGACTCCAGTTAAAATAAAAATTAGAATCAAATGTAGGTTTAATACTCAAGCAGCGGAAATCTCCAAATTATCCCTAATAAAACATCCTACTTGCCATGTAAGACATTTAAAGAAAAGTTATAAAATTATTCCAAACTAAAAACATAATTAAAGAAACCCCAATGATGTGCCCTGATGTCACATGTACCAGAGCAACACTCCCCTTTACTCAAAACTCGACACCAGTTGTGTCTCCATCGTCACCTGAAAAATAACCACAGTGTAACGGTGAGGAAAAGAATACTACTCATACATACACATAGGAGACTGACCCCTATCCTCACCCTCATGGTAAACAACAGCACAGAGAACTCAGGCGAGAAGCAAGAGAAACAGCGTCACCAGCATCAGATTACACCAACAACATCAGCAATATCACGACAATCAGCATAAGCATCAGTAATCAGCAAAAATCATCTATCATCATTATCAGAGCATCATATCGTCAAGATCATTCATCATTATCATTACACTCATTATTATCATCATATCATCATATCATCGTTATCATCATACTCATCATTATCATCAATATCATCATACACCTCCCTCAGTGATACTCAGGTACAATCATCAACATATTCACAATCATTACTCACCACCCGAGTTATACTCAGGTACCATAATCAATAACATAATCAATACTCCCCTCCCTGAGTCACACTCAGGTACCATAATCACCTCCCGAGTTGGACTCAGGTACAATATTCACCTCCCTGAGCTACACTCGCCTCTCACTAGGCTTATGCATCTCACGTACAATCACCTCCCCGAATACACTCGCCTCTCACTAGGCTTGTGCATCTCGAGTACAATCACCTGCCTGAGTACACTCACCTCTCACTAGGCTCATGCATCTCGAGTACAATCACCTCCCTGAGTACACTCGCCTCCACTAGGCTTATGCATCTCGAGTACAATCACCTCCCCGAGTACACTCTACCCCTCACTGGGCATTATGCCACCTCGAGTACAATCACCTCCCCGAGTACACTCTACCCCTCATTGGGCATTTGTGCATCTCGAGTACAATCACCCTCCCCGAATACACTCTACCCCTCACTGGGCATTATGCACGTCGAGTACAATCACCTCCCCGAGTACACCTACCCCCTCACTGGGCATTGTGCACCTCGAGTACAATCACCTCCCCAAGTACACTCTACCCCTCACTGTGGCATTAGCACCTCGAGTACAATCATCTCCTAAGTTACACTCGCCTCTCGCTAGGCTTGTGTATCTCAAGTACAACATCATGTATATTAAAACATCATTACATCATTAGGTTAGTTAAATCATCATCACATTATCACCTCCCCGAGTTATACTCAGGTACCATATTCACCTCCCCGAGTTAGACTCAGGTACAACACCAACATTATCATCATTAATCATTATAATTAGCACCATTCATCATCATCATGTATCATCATACATATTCACCAATCATCATCATCAAAATCATCAAATATCACCAAATCTATTATCATTATAATAACATCATTTAATCATCATCATAGTCATCATAACTCAATGCATCAATATATTTATCACACACCACATACTCATACACTCAATACATCAATACATCGTCATACATCTTAACAATATAGGCATCTAACATCAAGAGAGATATCAATATCATCATACTCATGCCACAATCAATACCCTTTAAACTTTCCACTTAATATCATCAGTTTCACGAAATAAACATCTGTATTAGATGCATATCAATCTCAATACCATATGTTAAGGAAAAACCATCCTCAATTCGAAAAGAACTCATCAAAATCACATCAAAAATAGCATTCTGCGAGCTGCGCTTCAACCTGCGCTGCAGCGCAACCTACAGCGCAGATTCCAGAGGGTTGCGCTTCAACCTGCGCTGCAGCGCAAACTGCAGCCCAGGTGTCGCAGAACGCGACAACACTACGTTTTTGCCCCTTTTGCTCCCTTTTTCGATCCCTACTCAATCCTCATTGTTTATACTTCGATCCAACACGTTTTTATCAAACAAATTAAATGAAATAATCAATCTTTAACACGATTATATAGTTATTCAATCAAAACCCCAAATCATCAAACCCTTATTTACCCCTTTCGCTATTTTCGCTATCCTCTTCAATTCATTCAAGAACTCATCAAGATTCATCAAATCATTCATCAATAACAATTTTTATCATCCATACTCAATATAAACATATGTCAATATGAATTTAAAGTCTTAAACCACTACCCAAGCACCCCCACATGCACATACAAGCAACACCCTCTCCCCCACCGTACCTTGAAGTGAAGATCGAACCGCAATAATTCTTAATTCTCAATGATTATTCTGCAGCAACCCCTTCTTGAGAAGTTGTTTTTCCCCTCCTTGGCGTTTCTCTCTCTGACGTTTTGAAAAATAAGGATTAGGGTGAACTGAGAACCCCTCCTTAAATAAAACTTAATTGGGCTAGGCCCACTTTTAACCCACTTATTATTTATTATTCTTATTATATTAAATAACCTTATTCATAAAATATACTAATCCTACTAATATTATTATTTATTTACCTCTTATTTTATTAATTTTATTTTATTTAATAAAATTTGGGATGTTACATGAACAACTACCCTTTGTGCTGATTCTAACTGTATGAGCCACAAAGTCTTGAGTAGGAGTACTTGCCTGGGATGCATTCACCAATTCCTGCTTCATCTGCTCAAATTGGGCCATCAGTTCCTGTCTCACCTCCAGTTTCACCTCCTGTTTCATCTCCTCTCTGAGCTCTTGTCTTAACTGTTTCACCTGCTCACTGTTACAGGTAGCAGATGATGAGGAGTCCCGTGAGACAGAACCAAAAATGACCGAATACCAACCCCTGGTCCAGCAGCACGAACACGACTAGGGTGCTTAGGTCGTCCAATAGCAGTAGCAAGTATATCCTCACGACCTTGTGGTGTAAAGGTACCCTGAGTAGATTCCTCAACCAATGAATCATGTAGTTAACAAATATAGTGACATTCATCATGGGTATGGAATCAAGACTTGGTATAGGAAATAAAAAAGCAATTACAAAATTAAAACTTACAATCTTCTCAGAGATAACGCGTGATTCTTCAGAGGTATATACCCCTGAGCGTTTAAGACGGGCCTGCTTCCATTTTTCATGACGTGTAGGCGATGATGGAGGGTCTGCAACAGGATCATCACCATCTGCAGCTCTGTCTTTCAACTTCTGATTCATCATGTTTTCTTCAAGCTTTTTATAACCCCCACGAGACAGAATGTGGGGGGTCACATTATGTGCTTGAATTTCCTTAGCCTTCCTCCTGACATCCTGTAGTGAATGAATAATAAATTACTACATATCTATACATAACTTAATAAGTAAAACAAACTTAATTGCACTAACCTGCCAATGATCATGTTGACGAGCTTGCACAAATTGTTCCCAAGTCTCGTCATCAATACCTTGATATTTGGTAGAAGGATTCTCACCCTTCTTTGGACCAAATATATATGTGGTCGTCAGCTGCGACTTAAACTGACGCCACTTCACAGCAATCGAAGACAATATCTTCGATTCCAAGGACTTGACATTTGGTATATCAAAATGTTGCTATATGAAAAACAAAGATAGAATCAGTCATACATTAGAGTTAACATCAAATTTCTAACAATTTTGACACAAAATCAGATAAGTGTTTTACCAAAACATCCTGCCAGAGCATGTTCTTCTCAGCCTCAGTCACATGCTCCCATGTCGGTGTTAAAATAGAAATTTGTCTCAGGCCAATACACCGAGATAGCTGCTAAGGACATCGGAGTTTGGCCCAGTAGCCACCCCGGTATGAACATCAATGGTCAGTGTTATCTTCTCCCCATTGGCGCGTCTATGTGAGAGCCACCTCAACCTAGTAGGTCCTCTACCAGATCTTCTGGAGGTTGACTCTGAAGGATCCCTGAAGATGGAGGCGGACCCTGATCATCAGCCATATCTCTGTTGAAAAATGAAAAAAGACAACTGTTAGTGACAATTTTAAACAAAGTAACTTTTAAAAGAAAAACTTGTAACAATAAGACATAAAATTAACACAATAAATTAATATGCGTAATTAAATTAATTATCCTTTAAATTTGTTCCCAAATTCCCTCATTATGGTCTGTTCGAGTGGCATGCATATCATCGACAACATCATCCTCGACATTGTTGATCATCAATGAAGAAAATGATTGAGTTTCACCGACATCAAGGTTCAACTGGTCATACTCCGGAACAATTTCTTGTTTCTTCCCATGGAGAACGATAGACCAATTTTCCGGTACATGGTCCTTCACATAAAACACCTGTGAAGCTTGATGTGCCATGATAAATGGCTCGTCCTTATATCCAATCTTCCGAAAGTCGACCAAGGTCATTCCTGATTCGTCGATTTTCACACCACTCTTATTGTCAACCCATTTACACTTGAAAACAGGAACTGTAAACTTAGTGTAACCCACCTCCCAAATCTCTTTATTACACCATAATACGACATTGTTCCAACAACTGGGCTTCGATCCTTTGATGAGAGAATTGCATGGACTCTGCCTCTAAAGTGACCCCACTATTTTGCACTGTACTTTTGTCATCCACAGACTTTGTGGAGAACATACAATTATTGATTTCATATCCAGCACAAATTAATACATCAAACTTCGGTCCATGTGCTAGCCATGTCAATGTTTCAGATGCGGTAGGATCTTTCATGATTTCATTTTTAAACCAAGCCATAAAAGACCTGTTATGCTCCTTCAACACCACTTCTCTGGGTGTCTTGGGTTCTTGTCCTTCACAATGGCTTTGTGAGCAGTTATGTAAGGTAAAACCTCATCTGTCTTATTTAATATGTACAAATGTGCTAGAAGGATTTCTTCGCGAGATTGGTCACCATATGTACACCACGTGAGCACCTACTTGTGGACGGTCGGTTGTTCCAACATTTGGCAGGAAGTCCTATAGGTTTTGCTTTGGACAAGTACTCCGTACAAAACTCAATAGCTTCTTCTGCAATGTACCTCTCTACAATAGAAGCCTCAGGACGATACTGATTCTTCACATATCCTTTCAAAATCTTCATGTACCGCTCAACTGGATACATCCATCTAAGATAAACCGGTCCTCACAATCTAACTCCTCTAACCACATGAACAAGCAAATGCACCATGATGTCAAAAAACGATGGAGGAAAAAACATCTCCAACTGACACAAGATAACAACAATGTCTTCTTCAAGTTTGTCCAACTTCTGAGGGTCAATGACTTTACTACAAATAGAATTGAAGAATGCACACAATCGAGTTATAGTATGCCTAACATTTTTGGCAAGATGCCACGAATGGCCACAGGCAGTAATGTTTGCATAAGGTCATGACAATCATGAGATTTTAACCCAACTAGTTTCGTTTCCTTCACTGATACAAGGCTCTTGATATTTGAAGTGTATCCTTATGGTACCTTCACACCTTTTAAACATTCACAGAAACTAATCTTCTCCTTTTTTGACAAGGTGTGGCATGCTGGGGGCAAATATGTGCGGTTACCTATCTTCTCTGGGGCCAACTTCTCTCGTATATTCATTTCAAGCAAGTCTAAACGAGCATTGACTCCGTCCTTTGTCTTCCCTTTAATATTCAGAAGCGTTCCAATTAAGCTATCACATACATTTTTCCCACGTGCATGACATCTATACAGTGTCTAACATGTAACTTGCACCAGTATGGGAGATCAAAGAAAATGGACCCCTTCTTCCATATCCCCGGGGCAACTGCCTTGTCTTTCCGCTTTCCAAATACGACATTAATGTCTTTCACCTTTTCGTAAATCTCCACACCTATTAACGGAGTCGGTGCTATCCCATCCTCCGGATATCCATTAAAAGCCTTCCACAATCTTCATATAGGTGATGCCTTTTCAAGAATCTCCGATGACCAACATATACTATCTTCCTTCCATATTTCAATTATTGATGGAATGTGCCCTCTTCACACACAGGACAAGCTTTATGACCCTTAACACTATAACCCGACAAGTTCCCATATACAGGAAAGTCATTGATGGTACAAAAGAGCATTGCATGCATCTTGAAAGATTTTTTGGCAAACCAATCATAGACTTCTACCCCTCATCCCATAGCAATCTCAGATTCTATCAATGGACTGAGATAAACATCAATGTCATTTCCAGGCTGACGTGGACCAGAGATCATCATAGATAACATCATATATTTGCGCTTCATGCACAACCCGGGAGGTAAATTGTAAACAGCTAGCAAAACGGGCCACGAACTATGATTAGAACTTAAATTTCCAAATGGATTCATTCCATCTGACGCTAATCCAAGCCTAAGATTCCTCGGCTCGTTCCCAAATTCTGGAAACTCATCATCAAGGTTCTTCCATTGTAAAGAATCAGCGGGATGGCGAAGCATTCCATCACATATCCTTCCATCGCCATGCCATCTAAGGTTCTTAGCGTCATTTGGATTGGCAAACAGACGCTTAAACCTTGGAATTATTACAAGATACCATACAACCTTTGCCGGGGGACCCTCCTTTGTGACCTCATCAATACTGTCTTTGTTGAGACAAGCTCACCCTAAAGAAATTTTTAATATGTCAAACTAAGTAAGTTCAAATATTCAGATGAGATGCATCTTGTATACTAACTGTGTGTTCAAGTATGGCAGAGACCTTGTACATCTTGAGTTATTTCAGGAAACCATTGAGACTGAAAAGATTGCCAATTCACTTGAAAGAACCAGATTACATGCAAGGCAACACAAGATCAGAAACCATGCAGAAGCATAAGCTTATAAGGCACAATCAGAATCAATAAACAGATGCAGAAGCAATCAGACACATCAGTAAGACTAAGAGAAACAATTCAGAAAATAACGCAGCATGAGATGCTCATGTCTATTGTTCAGATGTCATTCCAAGAATAAAAGAGATCTCAACATGAAGCTTTAAAGAGACTCAAGGACACCTTGAGATGCAAGCTATGAACAGATGCTAGTTCAGCTTGAGATGCAAGAACAGCTTGAGATGTCGTCTCAAGAACAGAAGCAGCAAGAAGAGATCTCACTAGAGATGCAACAAGAGCACAAGGATCTGGACTTAAGACAGAAAGCATTCTCAGTATCAGGAGACAGCAAGTCAAGTAAACTAAGAAGCATGCAAGGACACTGACACAGTACTTTAGACTGAAAAGCTGCTCAGAACCTACTGAAAAGACTGTGACTGATGCTGCAAGCTCCAACGGACTCCAACGGCCATAAACGGCTAGTTTCTCAAGTCATGATATAAAAGAGGCATTGATGGAAACTGAGAAGTGAGAGAGACTGCCTATACATCTGTGAAATCATCAAGCAGCTTATCACATCTCAACAGACATCTCAAGTACATCCATCAGCTGTCTGAAGATCAGACTCATCTCATCTTGAGTTATTTATCTGTCTCTTTCATCTCATCTCTGTGTGTATCATTCAATTACTGTAATCAGAGTAAAGACTCAGTCTAGCTCATTAACTTCTATATCCATACTGTGTATGAGCTTAGGCTAGACTTATCATAAACAACTCATCAGTATCTTGTCTCACCTAAGTAGGAGTGTGCCTAGTCTTAGAGTGAGGGTGTGAGTCTAGGAGAGGCTGTAAGAATACTTGTGACTCAGAGATAGGAGTGTGCCTAGGCTTAGTGTGAGTGGAGTCCTGAAGAGGCTGTAAGAATACTGTATGGCGGTTGTCAATAGTGGAAATCTCACAGGTTGTGGGGACTGGACGAGCCCAAGGTGTGGTGAACCAGGATACGATCTTGTCTTGTCTCTTACCTTGTACACATCTAACTATACTGAAATGTAAGACATCTTGATAATTAAAGAGATAACTTAATTGGTAATCAATATAAGATTAATCACTAGATCAGACTAAGCGCCACTAAAAATTGTATAAGCTCTCTTGTCTTAAAGAGGACTCCAGTTAATCAACTTGAGAGCAAGTCTCAACTATCAATTTTAGTGTGGAACTGCAGGAACAGACTTGGAAGGTCTCTATTCAACCCCCCTTCTAGAGACGTTCAGCCAACTTCAGTTGGTATCAGAGCTCGGCCTCTAGGGGTTGAGCACACCTTTGTGTGAAGAGGATAAAGATCCATGGCTGGTCCTAGCACAAGTCTGTTCATTCCTGAAGGAGCTTCAACAA
Source organism: Sesbania bispinosa (assembly GCA_026901365.1). Classification (NCBI taxonomy): domain Eukaryota; kingdom Viridiplantae; phylum Streptophyta; class Magnoliopsida; order Fabales; family Fabaceae; genus Sesbania; species Sesbania bispinosa. The sequence goes on from QLOH01000202.1 coordinate 798,890, forward strand.
ACAGACCTCCTGCCTTTGATGGAACTGATTACTACTACTGGAAAGACAGGATGAGACTGTTCATTGAATCTCAGCATGCTGATCTATGGGAAATCATTGAGATGGGCCCCTATATGCCATACATCACAGATGAACTGGGACTCAGGGCAGCCAAACCCAGAGATCAATGGACAGATGCTGAGAAAGCAAGGTATGTTCTAAACTCAAGAGCTAAATATCTGCTAACCTGTGCTCTTAGCCGCAGTGAATATGACAAGGTAGCAGGATGTGTCTCTGCAAAAGAAATATGGGATGCTCTTGAGATCGAACATGAGGGAACAAACCAAGTCAAAGAAGCCAAGATCAACATACTGGTCAGACAGTATGAGCTTTTCAAGATGATTGAAGATGAAGGTATTGAAGACATGGTAAGGAGATTCACTGTCATAACAAATGACCTGAAATCTCTAGGAAGAACATATTCAAATCAGGACATGGTAAGGAAAATCCTGAGAAGTCTGCCCAAACCTTGGAGACCAAAGGTAACAGCCATCCAGGAAGCTAAAGACTTGAGCATCCTCAGGCTGGATGAGCTTCTTGGATCTCTAAAAGTACATGAGCAAGAGTTAATGGAAGAAGATCTCATCAGACGTCCCAAGTCTATAGCACTGAAAGCAGCTTCCAGTAACTCAAAAGGCAAAAAGATTAGCTCTTCTCAACAAACCTCACTCAACTCATCTCAAGACTCAGAAACAGAAGAGGATGATGAGGATGAAGATGATAGTGAGATGGATGATGAGCTAGCCTACATCTCAAGGAAGATCAGACGTATGTGGAGGGCCAGAGGGACTGGAAGAAAGAGTTTCCCCTCAAGAAGAGGAGAAATAAAGACTGACAAGAAGGGACAAGTTATATGCTTTGAATGCAAGAAGCCTGGGCATATTAGGTCTGAATGTCCTCAACTCAGAAAAGAAATGAAGAAAAGTTCTAGGAAGAAGGCAATGATGGCCACCTGGGATGACACAGATGAGGAAGAGGAAAGTCAAGATGGACAATCAGCTAACCTATGTCTCATGGCAAAAGGAGACTCATCAGATGAAGAGGTAAATGAATCTGACTCTGAATATTCTGTTGATGAACTTAAGTCTGCTTTTGAGAATCTTCTGTATGATTCAAATCTTCTTGCATCTAAGAGCTCTTTACTTAAATCTGATTTAAATACAGCTCTTGAGAAGGTAAAATTTCTTGAAAAAGAAAATGAAGATCTGAATCATAAAAACACAGTCTCATGTTGTCTCACATGAAATTATCTGAACAAGTAAAAGCCAAGACTCAAGTTCTCAATGGGCATAATCTAAAGGGTTTACAAGAAGAAAATCTACAGCTTAAACTCCAAAACAGAACTCTCATAAATGACCTAGCAAAATTTGTTAATGGAACAAAAAACCTTGAGAGACTCATTGGATCTCAAAAGGGAATTTTTGATAAAGCTGGGCTTGGTTATGAGAGATCTTCAAATGAAGTTTGGTACAAAGATTTCTTCATACCTGCAAGAAAGAAAAAGAAAGAAAGATGCTCTTGTTGTAGTAAATATGGCCATAAAGTCACAGACTGTTACATGAGACAAGTAGCATCTGAGAGAAAGGCAACTAACCATGCAGGACCCAAATACAAGTGGGTACCCAAAGCTAAATCTCTTGTTGTAACAGATGTGCCTGGCAGCAGCAAAGACCAAGAAAGAGTGGGTACTAGACAGTGGATGTTCAAGGCACATGACAGGAGACAAAAGCAAGTTCCTATCACTTGAAGAAAAGTCTTCTGGAGTTGTCTCCTTTGGGGACAACAGCAAAGCCCAGATCAAGGGCATAGGTAAAATTGGTAAGGCCAACACAGCTCAAATTGAGAATGTATATTATGTTGAAGGTCTGAAACATAATTTGCTGAGTATTAGCCAGCTGTGTGACAATGGTTATCATGTTAATTTCCAGCCTACCTTTTGTGAGATCATAGACTCTAAAACTGGAAAAATCATTTTCTCTGGAACAAGAAAGAAAAATCTTTACTCAGTCACACTTGAGAGTCTGTCAGATCTCACCTGTCTCATGTCTCATGATCATGAGAGATGGCTTTGGCACAAAAGGGTTGGACACATTAACATGAGAACTATGAGTCAGCTTGCTAGCCAGTCTCTTGTCAAAGGATTACCTAAGGTAAAATTTGACAAAGACCTGAAGTGTGATCCTTGCATAAAAAGCAAGCACAGCAAATCAAGTTTCAAACCAAAAGACTGTGTCTCAACTATCAGACCTCTTGAGATCCTCCACATTGACCTATTTGGACCAACTAAGACAGCAAGTCTCAGTGGTAAAAAGTATGGTTTTGTCATTGTGGATGATTTCTCAAGATTCACCTGGGTTCTGTTCCTATCTCAGAAAGATGAATCATATGATTCATTTAAAACCTTTTGCAAAAAGATTCAATCTGAGAAAGGATACAGCATTGGATCTGTTAGGAGTGACCATGGAGGAGAATTTGAGAATGCTAAGTTTAAAAAATTCTTTGATAAAAATGGCATAACTCATAACTTCTCTTGTCCAAGGACTCCTCAACAGAATGGTGTAGTTGAGAGGAAAAATAGAAGTCTTCAAGAAATGGCTAGAACTTTGTTATGTGACTCTGGAATTGAAATGTATTTCTGGGCTGAAGCTGTAAATACTTCTTGCTACATTTTGAACAGAGTCACCATAAGAAAGATCTTGAATAAGACTCCATATGAGCTATGGAAAGGTAGGAAACCTTCAGTTTCATATTTTCATGTGTTTGGATGTGATTGCTATATTCTAAATACAAAAGATCAGTTGGGAAAATTTGAAACCAAATCAGATAAAGGAATCTTTCTAGGATATTCACTAACTTCTAAAGCTTACAGAGTATACAACCTAAGAACCAAAACTACTGAAGAATCTATGCATGTAGTATTCAATGAAGTACAGGGAAATACTCAGAAAGAAGTTGATGAGGAGATAGAAGAACTGATAAAAGATCTGAAGATCTCAACTCAGGAAGCTAAAGAAAGACTCTCATCTGAACAAAAAATGATAAGATCACCTCTGTCTGAACACAGAAGAGAAGGCCAGTCTGAAGGAGTACCTCTCAGAAGCAGTCAATCTGAACCCCTCATGATCTTCAAGAGGAAGATAAATCAGATAATCAAACCAGATCTCAAGAAATCAGACAAGAAAATGTTGAGATACAAAATGAGCATGCATCTCAACTACCCAGAAGCTGGAGACTGGCAAGATCTCATCCAAGAGATCAGATACTTGGAGAAACATCAGACAGAGTCAGAACCAGATCTTCCTTCAGAGACACAGAGAATCTAATGGCTCTTCTATCTGACATAGAGCCAAAAGATATACATGAAGCCTTAAATGATGAATCCTGGATCAAGGCCATGGAAGAAGAGCTAACTCAGTTTGAGAAAAGCAGGGTCTGGAATCTGGTTCCCCCACCATCTCATCAAACCATAATTGGAACCAGATGGGTCTTCAGAAACAAGCTAAATGAGAAAGGTCAAGTCATGAGAAATAAAGCCAGACTGGTGGCTCAAGGTTTCAACCAACAAGAAGGAATAGATTATGATGAGACCTTTGCACCAGTAGCAAGACTTGAAGCAATCAGGATTCTGCTAGCCTTTGCAGCCTTCAGAAACTTCAAATTATACCAGATGGATGTGAAAAGTGCATTCCTAAATGGAATCATAGAGGAAGAAGTTTATGTAAGGCAGCCCCCTGGGTTTGAAGATCCTAATCATCCAGAACATGTGCTTAAGCTATCTAAAGCTCTGTATGGGCTCAAGCAAGCTCCAAGAGCTTGGTATGACAGGTTAAGTTCTTTTTTAATTAAGAATAATTTTACAAGGGGTAAGATTGATACTACCTTATTTAAGAAAGAAATTAGCAAAGATTTATTAATTGTTCAAATTTATGTTGATGACATTATTTTTGGATCAACTAATGAGTCTCTATGTCAAGAATTCTCAAGTCTTATGCAGGGAGAGTTTGAGATGAGTATGATGGGTGAGCTGAGATTCTTCTTGGGACTACAAGTTAAACAACTAGCTGATGGGATCTTCATCAGTCAAGAAAAATATACAAGAGATCTTCTCAGCAAGTTTAAAATGAGTGAGGCCAGACCAATGAAAACTCCCATGCATCCATCAACTCAAATAGATCAGGATGAGGGAGGTAAAGCTGTATCTGATAAACTATACAGAGGTATGATTGGTTCTCTTATGTATTTAACTGCCAGCAGACCAGACATACAGTTTGTGTAGGTATGTGTGCAAGATTCCAATCTAATCCCAAAGAGTCTCATCTTACTGCTGTAAAAAGAATATTTAGATACTTGACTGGGACTACTAATCTTGGCCTATGGTATGAGAAGGGAAAGAGCTTTGATCTCATAGGTTATAGTGATGCTGATTTTGCTGGAGACAAGACTGACAGAAAGAGCACCAGTGGATCTTGTCAATTCCTAGGAAAGTGTCTCATATCCTGGTCATGCAAAAAGCAAAACACATTGCCCTATCTACAACAGAGGCTGAGTATGTCTCAGCAGCTGCATGTTGTACTCAAGTTCTATGGATCAAATCTCAGTTGCAAGATTATGCAGTCAGGTACTCTAAAATTCCTATCTATTGTGATAATACAAGTGCCATAAATCTTGCAAAGAACCCTGTTCATCATTCTAGATCCAAACATATTGATATAAAGCATCATTTTATAAGGGATCATGTGCAAAAAAAATATTGAGCTAATTTTTGTAGATACAAAGAGTCAGCTGGCTGACATCTTTACAAAACCTTTAGTTGAGGAAAGATTCAATGAGAACCTAAAATTGCTAAATATATGTTCTCTTGAATAAAAGTAAGTAGTTGAGACAAGCTCTACCATGAGCTCTGTGACTAGAGTCTCACCAGAAATGAGACTCAAGTGTCATCTGTTCAGAGATGTGAAGCTCAGACGCATCTGTCACCAGACACATCTCATGACTCATCTCAACTTGCGTCTCATGAATTTTGTGAGACGTATCCATGTGCAAAAATGAAGGGTTTGAGCCGTTGCTCAACGGCTAGTAACTGCCCACTACCTGGCAAACTAGTTATCCTATAAAAGGCAGAGCCAACTACCCACAACTGCCACATTAACTCCCCACTAACGTGCAATTACTGGCTCTTTCTCTCTCTCTTCCCAGTAATCAGACTATATAAGTCTCACCTCACACTCAAACTCTCACGTTCTCTCTTCTCAAATGCGCATCAAGATCACAGCTCTAAAACTTCCTTATTCTGAATCATCATCCTCATCTTCTCCAGATAAGATGTCTTCCTCTGAGAAATCACAATCTCTGAGTGTTCACTCAAGCCAAGAAACCCTATCTCGCTCTCCATCTCCACAACCTAGCACTGAAACAGAGCCTTCACAAACCACCCAACCTTCACAACCCTCACCATCCTCTAAATCCACATCATCCAAGAAGAGTACCCCACTGCCTCCTCGTATGAAATCACAGAGGATTGCTGGCCAAGTGACTCAGTCTGCTGCACCCAGATCCCCTGTTCACATTGACCTCACACAACCTGGATCTTCAAAGAAAAGAAAGGAGAAAGTTACTGAAGGAAAGAAGATTTCGTTTCAGTCTGACCTCTTCTTCTCAAACGAAGAAGTTGAAGAAAAGTTTACAAAGAGATTTTCTGAGAAGACAATCATTATTGGCAGAGTCATCTCTACTCAAGAACTGAAGGACGAAGGATGGGATCTGACCCCTTATCTGGAAAAGCAAGGATGGCAGAACTACTTGACCATGACTGACTACGTCTTTCCAAAGTTGACCAGAGCTTTCTATGCCGCCTGCTACAAAGCCAAAGGATCATCTGAGGAACAGCCCCACATCATCTCTGACATCAAAGGAGTTCATATTGAGCTCACTGAGGAGTCTCTAGGAGCAATCATCCAAGCACCTGTGACTGGAAACAGGTTGTATCATGAAGATCAATGGTGGAACAACATTGGAATTCCTTCTGCAAGTGTGGGTACCTCTCTGTTCAAAGGAGGACTCATCTCAGATGCTTCATCATCCCTTAATCCTTTTGGCAAATTCCTTTTCATCTGGTTGCAAAGTGCATCATGCCAAGGGCTGGCACTTTCAACAAAGTCTATCACCAAGACTTGATGGTGATGTACCATCTCAAGCATGGAATCCCCCTCAATCTGCCTTTCCTCATCTTGAGACACATGGAACACGCCTTCCACAACTCCAAAATCAACGCCTCTCCCATTTGGCATGCTCACTACCATCATCATGAAGCACTTTAAGGTGGACTTCAGCAGCTGTGACAGGTCTGATGAGAGACCTGGGTATATTGGAACCAAGAACCTCAAATCCCTGAGTCTAGATGGTAAGACCATTCCCTCTCCTACTTTTCCTTTGACTAACTCCACACCTATTGTGCCTACTACCACACAGGCCTCTCCTTCTTCAAAGATGTCTGAGGCTAAAAGAAAAAAAGAAGAAGGCATCAAAAGAAGCTGCTGAGGGATCTCAAGAAGGATCTGAGATCCCTGTCAAAGAGAAAAAGAGAAAAGTTCAACCTTCCTCCTCTGCAGAAACAGAGAAAAAGAAGAAGAAGAAAAGAAAATCAAAGACTGAACCCACTCCCCAAACACAAGAAACTCCTGGAGTAAATGAGCCACAGCTGGAGCAAGTGGCAGAAGAAGAGGAAGTAAGACATGAAGAAGAAGTGGCCAGAATTGAAGAAGATGTGGCCATTGGTGAAGTAAATGTTGCTGGTGAAAATGAACATCAGAATATAGATGAGACCCTGATCCTCTCACCCCAACATCTGTCAACTCCACAGTCTCCTGCACCAGAACAGATCACTGGAGAAGTTTCCCCAGTAAGTAAGATTGTTGCTGAGACACTGGTCAGCTTAGAAAAGGATGCAACTGCATCAAGTCATAACACTCCAGAACAGCAACCTGAGCCAGAGACAGTGGAAGTCACACATCCTCAACCAATTTCCCCTGTAAGACCTGAGCCAACTTGCTCTACTTCATTCCCTACTCCTGGAAAGTTCTTCGTTGAGACCATATTCAATACTTCACCTCTGCCAAAATATGACCAGTCTGCACCATCTGCTGCAAGACCTCAACCAGCTGATCCACCCTCCTCTGAACCACCATCCATCCCTACACATCTCTCCAATTCAATTAATACCTTTCTGAATCAACTTCAAGAGGAGCAACAGCAGTATCAGCAAAACCTCAACACCAGGTTGGAGGAAAATCAGAAGAAAATCTTGAAGAAGCTGCATCAACACAAGAAGAGGCAGGATGCTCTATTTGCTGTTTTGATACTGTTCTTCAAGCCATGCATGCAACAAATGAATTTCACAAGCAGCTCAACAGTCATATTACCCACCTGCCTCCATTACCTGAGTTCCCACAAACTGTGCTGAGGCCATCAGGACCTGACTCTGACTCATCCTCTTCCCACTCATCCTAGCTTAGCTAGCTTTTCATGTTTTGATAATGTCAAAAGGGGGAGAGTAGGTTAGATATCTAATGAGAGTCTTAGTTAGGATTTATTTTATTTCAGCTATATGTTTGTGAGGATTGATCTGATTGATGCTAGAGATGCAGTCAGCATCTTTTCAGTATTTTGATAAGATGCAGTGGCATCTTCTGTTTTGTAATCATCCTCATTATCTTTGTGATTAATGAAAATTGACTCTCTAATTATGCAGTACAATTTTGTCTGATATCTTAATACATTAATCAAAGCTCTAATCAATAAACAGAAAAGGAAGCTATGATTCAGGGGGAGTTCTTCCCATATTGTTACCTCTGTTTAATTATGAGATTGCACATTTTAAAAGAGGAATGAAAATCATATCCCCATGCATCTTTCTCCAAAATCTCATCAGATATATAACTTATAGTTTGCCATCATCAAAAAAGGGGGAGATTGTTGAGACAAGCTCACCCTAAAGAAGTTTTTAATATGTCAAACTAAGTAAGTTCAAATATTCAGATGAGATGCATCTTGTATTACTAACTGTGTGTTCAAGTATGGCAGAGACCTTGTACATCTTGAGTTATTTCAGGAAACCATTGAGACTGAAAAGATTGCCAATTCACTTGAAAGAACCAGATTACATGCAAGGCAACACAAGATCAGAAACCATGCAGAAGCATAAGCTTATAAGGCACAATCAGAATCAATAAACAGATGCAGAAGCAATCAGACACATCAGTAAGACTAAGAGAAACAATTCAGAAAATAACGCAGCATGAGATGCACATGTCTATTGTTCAGATGTCATTCCAAGAATAAAAGAGATCTCAGCATGAAGCTTTAAAGAGACTCAAGGACACCTTGAGATGCAAGCTATGAACAGATGCTAGTTCAGCTTGAGATGCAAGAACAGCTTGAGACGTCGTCTCAAGAACAGACGCAGCAAGAAGAGATCTCACTAGAGATGCAACAAGAGCACAACAGGATCTGGACTTAAGACAGAAAGCATTCTCAGTATCAGGAGACAGCAAGTCAAGTCAACTAAGAAGCATGCAAGGACACTGACACAGTACTTTAGACTGAAAAGCTGCTCAGAACCTACTGAAAAGACTGTGACTGATGCTGCAAGCTCCAACGGACTCCAACGGCCATAAACGGCTAGTTTCTCAAGTCCTGGTATAAAAGAGGCATTGTTGGAAACTGAGAAGTGAGAGAGACTGCCTATACATCTGTGAAATCATCAAGCAGCTTATCACATCTCAACAGACATCTCAAGTACATCCATCAGCTGTCTGAAGATCAGACTCATCTCATCTTGAGATTGTTTATCTGTCTCTTTCATCTCATCTCTGTGTGTATCATTCAATTACTGTAATCAGAGTTGAGACTCAGTCTAGCTCATTAACTTCTATATCCATACTGTGTATGAGCTTAGGCTAGACTTATCATAAACACTCATCAGTATCTTGTCTCACCTAAGATAGGAGTGTGCCTAGTCTTAGAGTGAGGGTGTGCGTCCTGAAGAGGCTGTAAGAATACTTGTGACTCAGCTAAGATAGGAGTGTGCCTAGGCTTAGTGTGAGTGGATCGTCCTGAAGAGGCTGTAAGAATACTTGTATTGGCTGGTTGTCAATAGTGGAAAATCTCACAGGTTGTGGGGACTGGACGTAGCCCAAGGTGTGGGTGAACCAGGATAAGATCTCTGTCTCTTGTCTCTTACCTTGCTTACACATCTAACTATACTGAAATCAGTAAGACATCTTGATAATTAAAGAGATAACTTAATTGGTAATCAATATAAGTATTAATCACTAGATCAGACTAAGCTCACCACTAAAATTGTATAAGCTCTCTCTTGTCTTAACAGAGACTCCAAGTTAATCAACTTGAGAGCAAGTCTCAACTATCAATTTTAGTGTGGAACTGCAGGAACAGACTTGGAAGGTCTCTATTCAACCCCCCCTTCTAGAGACGTTCAGCCAACTTCAGTCTTGATCATCGCTTTTCACCTTGTATCGGGATAACCCACACTTGGGACATTTCTTCAACCCTTCATAGCCTTTTCTGTATAAAATTCAATCATTAGGGCATGCATGGATCTTTTTATACTCCATACCCATCGGACACAATATCTTCTTCGCCTCATATTACGATTAGGTAGTGTATTCCCTTCAGGAAGCATGTCAGTTAACAACTGAAGCAACTCAGTGAAGCTTTTATCAGACCACCCATTCAATGCCTTCAAATTCATCAATCTTAACACCGCTGACAATTGTGTGAATTTTGTTGACCCCGGAAACAACAGAGTCTCGACATCACTACACATATCTTCATACAGATGGGCTTCTGCAAATCTGTCCACACCGACATCGCGAATCATGTCTTCCACCCGGTCCTCCATGCGGTCCTCCATGGTTGAATGAGAATACTCTGGCATTGGGACCTCATCATCATATGGCATATCTATCACTTCACCATGCCATATCCATTTTGTATAACTCTTTATAATACCATCACCAGAAGATGCTCCCTGATGTCTTTCTCATCCCGTCTTCTTCCATTCAAACAATTTACGCATGGACACCCTAAACCTTCCTCGTGCGTCGGCACTACTAGCAAACATTACGTCGCGCAAATTGTAGAAATTCTTCCAATCCTCTCTCATACTCATCAGTAATGCGTCGAGCAGTCATCCAACTTCGATCCTTATCTATTTTCTGTACGTTCGTGAACGACACTCCATTAATTCAACATTATGCATGTATATCTCACTTTTTTTATTCAAGGTGTGGCCCTATCCCATTTAGGAAGATTCACTTTTCCTTAGTTCATTATTGTGTAAATTTTAATTCTCATTTCATCAAATCCACAAAATTTCGGCAGCATTTCGCATTGGTCTTCAGGTGGCACGAAATGAAAGTGGTGAACCACAATCAAATATGCACCCGAAGAACAACACAAATGCAACGAACCGAAATTTCATGAAATGTATGAAATGATTATTAAAATTACTTATTAATGAGCTATAAAAATGTGATTAATCTTCCCAAACTGTCCATCCGGACAATTCAAGATTCAATAAGTTGACTACAGAACTCCTTCCTTTTGTTATTATAACAAAGATGTATGAAAAGGATAATTCAATTTGGAGGGAGTACTATAATCTCTATATTGAATCTCAACGGGAAACTATTGTTCACTCATGTAATGCATCAAACAATTATTAAAAACCAACAATCAAATAAGGCAAAACATATAATTAAATTAAATGAATAAACATAATTAAAGGCAAAGTCAATTAAGAGAAAATTACTCTTCAAAGCCATATATAATGGCATGATTTATTTAATAGAAAAGTAATTTTTATTACTTTTACTTAAATTATAATTTGAGACTTAAAATTATATAAATTCAAATATTATTGTAAGATTTCCTAATTATAAGACTTAAATAATTTATTAGATGTTGATATATATTAGTACCAATTTAATTAGTTAATACATTAAGAAAATAGCTATGTGTCAATGTCAGAAGCATCCACAAGCTGGAAAAAACAAGCAAGAAAATAAATCAAACCATTGAATTTATGTAATGTTAAATGCAATCTAATGGTACTTTCTTTCTCTTTAAGAAAAAACTTAAAAAAGTCAGCATGTCATTTGTCAATTCTCATTACTTCTCGCACCTAAAATGGATGAGCATCTATTCAGAGTTGAAGTCATAAACCTATAGCCAACTACTTAAATATAAAACCTACTAACTACTGTCATTTTCTTTCTAAATAAAAGCATCTAGATGCGACCAGGTTTTTTTAATAGGCCTAAGTCCAATAGAGCTTCACCCCTTATATAAGGGTATCCCAATTCATAGTGTTCATCTTTCTCTATACTTGTTCTTTTGGATCCCACTTTAATAAGAAAAGCATGATTTCACTTAAGCAAAAAATGGAGATTGAGTTCTAGTTGACATTAAATGGCAAGACATAAACATGTATAGGAATAATAGATATTCCAATTGTATTGTATAAATTCAATTGAGTAATATGTATGACAATGTATTCAATTGAGCAAAAAATCTTCAAATCAAACAATCGAAACCGAACCAAACAAGCGAACAAAAACAAAATCCCTAACAATTTTGAGAAGAGAACATACTAACCTTGAGGTTGAGACGACAAGTCTTCGAAATTCAACCTCAATGAGCAGCGCTGTTAGCAGGGAGAGAAAACTGACGACGACAGGGGAGAGGCACCGCGAGGAGAGAGGAGAGGCACCACGGGGGAGAGGAAGTGGATGGGGAGGGGAGGTCCTTCACGCCGGGAAGAGCCCACCACATGGGAGAGGAAGTGGACGGGGAGGGAGGGGTCCTTCACGGCGTTGGCACGACGGGGAGAGGAAAAGAGAGTGTAGAGAAAGAAAGAGGGACGCGGCGCTGCAGAAATGAGGAAGGAGAATAGGGCATCTCATTTTATCAGACCAACCTACGACGGTTGTCTACGTAACCGTCGTCGTTACGTTGTTTTACTAATACACCCACCATTTCTTCTTTTAACACCATGTTTATCTGAAAGATTTATGCTATCTACACACTCTTTTTAACTTCCTGCAACCCATTTATATTTTTTTGGGCAGTGAGACCTACTACGACGGTTCTCTTGCCAACTGTCGTAGTTTCTGCTTCGTTTCTTTACCCCCTTTTCCTTCTTTTCACACCCCCTTCACTTGAAATAATTATTCTATCCACACCCCTTTTTTAACTTCCGGCACCACCTCTTTTTTTCTGGACAATTTTCAACGACGGTTGTATTACCACCGTCGTGGAAACGTTGAATTTTCTCTTTTTTTTTTATTTTCCCTGTACCTTCTTAATGACGACGGTTCCTAAATAATCGTCGTTGTTTCTACCATTATGCAAACCTTAAATTTTTCTTTTTTTTAAAAAAATTTCCCTGGAACTTTCAACTACGGTTGTGTATTAACCATCGTTGTTTGGCCTTTCCACGACGGTTGCCAAGTAACCGTCGTTGTTTGTTACCCACAAAATTTCAAAAATGCTACCGCGCACTTTTAACTACGGTTACGTGATAACCATCGTGGAAGGTTCGATGTAGATTAATGTTTTTGTAGTAGTGCATAAGTTATAATCAATTTCTCTCCAATTGGATAGTATCTGAGCGAATTCTCTCCAAGATTCTTGAGTGTTTCTTCATGTCTTCTGCAAAGGATGTTCATCTTGATCCTAAACCTCCGATGGTGAAGGGACTCATGCCACAAGGAAGTTTTCATTCCGTGATAAACTGCTTAGGAAGGATGTTGCTGCCCCATCAAGGGAGAGGATAGATTTACATAGTCAGAATCTTTTTTGAATTGAGTTGGAGGATGGTAACCGATTGAAGCCAAGATGTTACATTGCAGATTCAGTTCTTCATTCCTTGCGACATCCATGGAGAGATGTTGTCATTGTCAAATTGTTGGGTAAGAATGTGGGTTACATGACCATGCTTGAGAAGTTCAAGAAGGTTTAGATGTTGGTTGGGGGGTTGAATTACTTGATGTAGGGAATGGTTATTTTGTTGCCAAGTTTGATGTGATAATGATCGCATAAGGTTTTCTATGATGGGCCATGGATGATCTTTGATCTTATCTCTCTGTGAGAGCTTGGACCCCGGATTTTGTTCCATCACAAGATCATATTGATAGTACAATGGTTTGGGTTAGATTTCCGATTTAGGACTTGAGTATTATGATGAGAATGTTCTGTTAGCAAAGACAACTGCTGTGAAAAGGCCTGTTAAAGTTGATAGTACAACCATTAATATTTCTAGAGGGAAATTCACTAGAGTATGTGTTGAAATTAACCTGAATGAGCCAGTGGTTGGCAAGGTTTGGCTCCAAGGTCATTGGTATCTTGTTGAGTATATGAGCTTACACTTAATTTGTGGAAAATGTGGAGTTTATGGCCATGTGAATCGAAATTGTCCTCTGAAAGATCAGGTTCTTGGGAATGGTTCTCAGAATCAAGATTCTATTAATTTAGTCCAGCAAGAAAAGGCTACCAAGACTACAGATCATGTTGCTCCTCATGTTGACCCTCACACTGTGGACTCTCAAGATCATCTTCATGGTGACTGGTTGGTTGTTTCAAGAGCCAAGAAGTCCAATTCTCAAAAAGGGAAAGGAAAGGCTGTGGGTAGACCCTCTTTTTCTGACCCTGCAAAAAAACTTTTCAAAGATAAGAACTTAAATAAGTTCTCCTCACTTGCAAGTATTCTTGAGAATATTGAATTTGGTAAAGAAGGATCGGTTTTCTCAGCTAGGCGTTCAGCTTCTTTGAGTCAGATTGGTTCAAAAAAGAAACGGTCCAGAATAGAAATTTCATCCCCTAAAGAGGATTCCTTAAAACAACCATAAGCTCAAAAGGTCCAGGACTTGCTTAAAGATAATAAGGAGAAGAGTGTTACTAAGCCGGATCATGCATCAGGTAACCTGCTGTTAAAAATAAATCTGTTTGTCATCTCAGAATATTTCAAGCATGAATTCCAAATCAACTAGATCAAAATCCTATAATCATAGCTCTCAGAAAGTTGTGAATGTTGATGTGCCTTTATCCCAAGAAGCTGAAATTTAGGGATGATGAAGATCTTAAAAAAAGCCTAGATGAAAAGTTGAGTGTTTAGTTTCAGCTTCAGCACATTGATGTAGGGAAAGATGATTCGGCTACAGACTCAGATGATGTTGTGGATGATGAAAATCATATATATCTCAAGTGATGAGTCAAACTCAAACTCTGATATGCATGAGGAGGATGGTGATCATGTTTCTGGAAGCCTTATTAATCCACTTCCTGGATGAGCAAGTTATGCGTTTTAATCCTTCTCTTTTTTAGTATTACTAATGGAAGTGTTTAAAGATTTGTAGCTCTGTCTTGGAATATAAGAGGTGCAGCTAGCAGAAGGAGCCAAAGACATGTCAAGGATTTACTCAGGAAATTCAAACCTGATCTTGTGTTTTTTGCTTGAAACACAATACACAGTTTGCTAATACACTAGTCTTTTGGTCACAAATTGGTTATAAACCTGTTGAAATTGTTGAAGCACAGGGGCATATGGGTGGAATATGGGCCTTGCAGCCAGTTAACTCTCCTTATATCTTTAATGTGGTTGATTCTTTTTCTCAAGTTATTAGCCTTGAAATTTCAGTGGGAGAAGCCAAGTGGATTTGTTTTGGTGTATATGCTAGTCCAATCCTATGTAATAGAAATCTGTTATAGGAGCATCTTAGTTTGTTGAGAGGTTCCATTTCATATCCCTGGTTATTACTTGGTTATTTTAATTATATTCTCTTACTATTTGAGCAAAGAGGTGGAAGTTTTTCTCAAACAAGGGCTAATATGTTGTGAAGCACAACTTGATTTATGTAATTTGCTGGATGTAGGATGTTTTGGCTCAAAATTTACCTAGGGTAGGAAGTGCAGAGGTGGTCAGTGGGTTTCACAGAAGATTGGATAGGGGAGCGACTGATCCTGTTTGGAGAACAAGGTTTCCTAATGCAAGAATTGAAAACTTATGTAGACTCTACTCAGATCACCATCCAATTTTGTTAAGATGTGGGGGCAGATATCATTCTCCAGGTGAGAGGCCTTTTAGATTCCAAGTTGTTTGGTGTTCCCATCCTTCATATCCTACAATTATGCATAATGCTTGTAGAAGTGCTGATAGCAATGTTATTCAATCCTTATCTACATCAGGGAAGCATCCATTCAATTTAATAAGGAGGAATTTCGAGCATTATTGCTAGGAAAAAAAACTGGAAAAAGATTGGCTGGGATTGAGAGAATTCTTGAAAATGTAGATTCAGCCAGACTTCTTCTCCTTCAAAAAAATCTGATGGAAGGATATATATCATTCTGTTCCAGGAAGAGGTTTTTTGGTTTCAAAAGTCAAGAGAAATTCGGTGAAGTTTGGGAACAGAAATACAAGTTTTTCATATGCAAACTGTGATAAGGAGAGCTAGGAATAGAATAAGTGGATTATTCTTCCCAATGGTATTGGTGCACAGACAATGAGGTTCGGCAAAGAGAAGCAATTTCATTTTTTAAGAACCTATTTGTAGGCACTGCTGTCAGTAGCCACTATGTTTTGCTCCCCTAATTTTCCAATAATTAAAGAAGATGATGTGCACAGGCTTTCAGCTCCAGTGACCAGGATGAGGTTCAAAAAGCTTTATTTAGTATGAAGTCATACAAGGCCTCAGGGCCTGATGGCTTTAAAATCATTTTCTTCAAAATGTATTAGGATCAAATTGGGGATGACATTTAGAAGTTTGTTAGCAATGCTTTTATTACTGGTTCAGTTCCAATTGAAGTTACAGAAGCATTGATAGTATTGATCCCCAAAATTGATAATCCTACTTCATTGAAGGACCTTAGACCTATTAGCTTGTGTAATTGCATTTATAAGCTAATCTCTAAGGTATTAGGAAACAGACTGAGACCTATTCTTCATAATATTGTTAGTCCTCTTCAATCTAGCTTCATTCCTGGGAGAAGTGTGAAGTCTAAGAATCAGTTTGAACATTCAAACTTGATTTAAGACTTAGTGTCCTTAGGTTTTAATGATTAACAAATAAGATCATATAAGCAGGTTATACTGAGAAAGGTATTGTTTTGTTGATTGTGTTTCAGGTTGAAGTATTCATTAGAAGAAGATCAGAAGAAGAAGAAGAAGAAGAACATATCAGAAGAAGAAGAACGAAGTGAGAATCAGAAGTTGAAGCAATGCAGAATCTGAAGAAGAAAAAGAAGAGCACAAGAATCTGAAGAGAAAAAATAAACCTAATCATATGAAGAACATCTATCATCTAAAGACTTGAAGACGAGGATCTCGTCTGAAGAATTGAAGCTGACCAAAAGCAATCTGAAAGCTGAAAATGACAGAATCAAGAAATGATCTCGTGAAGACTTGTCAAGCATAAACAACACTTTATCAAATGGACTATATACCATTTCAGTGCAAGAGTTTGGCATGCTTTTCTGTCTCGATCAAAAGACTTGCGCAAATAAGGAAATCCATCAAAGGTTTTTGCACCTGCAACAAAAAGGCACTGTGTACGCAGACATACTGCACATGTTGACGCCTAAAGCAAATCAGAAGTCTGAACAAGAAAATGATGAGAAAAGATGTTTGAACTAAGGATATTTAATTCAACATCTCTATCAATCTAAGTATCAGAAGAAACAGAAAAGACAAAGAAGAACAGAGCTTCAATCGTCTGAAGAAGAGGAGAAGCAACTCTTGTAGAAGAAAGAATCTTGCTGAATGAATTCTAAGAATGAAGAATCAAGAAATGGAGATGACAAAGCAGATGAAAACTAATGAGATAATATCTCAAAGTGAAAAGCTCACAAATCATCTGAAAATATGTGAAGAGTTTAATCATCTGAACACTCATTCTCTCTGAACATATTTTGGGTTTGAAGACTCTCATTATTGATTACCTGAACAAAGTCCAATATGAGAAGTCTCAACAAAAGTAAAGATCAGTTGTTCAAACGGCTAAGATATTATGCAAATATTAGCAAGGAACTCTGATCAAGAAAAGAAAAGATGAAAGCAACAGACTGTCAGAAGCTGAGCTAAAAGGAAGCTAGCACAAGTCGAGATAAAGGACAAACTCAACAGATATATCCTCACACTCACAGAAAAGACAACAGATCAGAAAGAAGAAGAAGAGAGAAAGAAAAGAAGTCATCTATCTGTTTAAGGAAATTCTCTCAAAGATTAAAGAACTCATCAGTAGTGTGTCAGAGCTGAGCTATCTGCACACCTATTATGCTTAATAAGAAGGCAACCGATTAGAGAAGCTATTTCACAACGGCTACTTGAGCCAAAATCATTACTTCTCAAATGGTAACTAAGAAATCTTCAAACGGCTATATTTCATCAGAACATATAAATAGCCTCAAGAAATTCTTTGAAGAAGAGTTGGCAAGTCCATAGACCAACCAAGTCGGCCAAACTCTAAGTATCACATCTACATGGTGTCAACCAACTAAGTTGGACATTGAAGTCCACAAGAAAGAAATGGCTGAAGCATAATTTCATATCTTACTTAACCAATTAGTTGAGGGAGATTTAACTCA
Organism: Sesbania bispinosa; assembly: GCA_026901365.1. Taxonomy (NCBI): domain Eukaryota; kingdom Viridiplantae; phylum Streptophyta; class Magnoliopsida; order Fabales; family Fabaceae; genus Sesbania; species Sesbania bispinosa. The sequence continues at coordinate 816,587 of QLOH01000202.1, forward strand.
CTTAGAAGACGAGATTGTACCTAATTCATATACTTGTATCTCAGTCTTATCCTTGTACTTAGATTGTCATTCATGTATCCTGAGTTAGACTCAGTAATCACTTTTTACAAGAAGAATCTGAGTTTATGTTTCTCACGAACTTAAACTTAGATTGAGTTGTAAACACTTTATGTGTCTGAGAGCCTGGAGAGGCTTGGAGGAATAAAGAATACTCTGTGTTGATCCTGGAGAGGCTCTGTAAGAAGAATACTCTGTGTTGAGCCTGGAGAGGCTCTGTAAGAAAGAATACTTGGTGTTGAGCCTGGAGAGGCTCTGTATGAAAGAATACTCAGTGTAGAGCCTGAAGAGGCTTGATAAGAAAGAATACTTGTTGAGCCTGGAGAGGCTTGTCTGTAAAATAATACTGCATGAGTTTCCTGAAGAGGCAGTTGAAAATTAAAGAATACTTGTATCTGTGGTTTCAGATAGTGGAAAATCCAGTGGTGGTTTGCCCTGGGACTGGATGTAGCTCACTGGTTGGTGGGTGAACCTGGATAAATTCTTGGCTAAGTCTTCTTTCCCTTAAACTCATTTATTTACAACTTTATATTTCTGAAGGGGATTGAAAAGTATTTTTCATAATAAACTTAACTCAACAATTTCAATAAAACAAGTTTTTCAATGATAAAACAATCTTTATGTTGATCTTATATCATTTGAAGTATTACAGAAAATGCACTTTGAAGAACCTCTAAAATAACTATCTGAATTGGAATTGAAAAAGTCTCAGTTCAGAAGTTAGAAATATACTTCAGACGATTACCAATTATCTGAAGTAGTTCAGAAACAGTTCTGAAAAGATTCTCTGTAGTATCTTTCAGAGGGTATCTTGAGATGCGTCTAAATAACTAAGTTTAATAAAGAGACTAAGCAAGTTATTGTTTCAACTAAACTTCTATAGTCTCAAACGTTTATCAAAATATGTCCTTCTTATCTTCCGCGCTTTTATACAAACTCTGTTTGCATGTTCTTCTATTTAATACGTCTTAATGCCTTCTCAATTTAATTCAAGATTTCCAAAATTATTTAAAATAACCAAAACACTATTCAACCCCCCTTCTACTGTTTCCTGTGGTTCTAACAAGAAGCTCAGCTGATAATACTATAGTACTTCAGGAAATTATTCATCAAATGCAGAAATCAAATAACATAAAAGGGAATGTTGTTTTCAAATTGGACCTAGAGAAAGCTTATGACAGAGTGGATTGGGGGTTTTTGTAAAAAGTGCTCATCGAATATGGATTTCCACAATTAGTAGTTTCACTAATAATGAGTGGCGTTACCTCATCAAAAATTTCAATGCTTTGGAATAGTTGCAAGTGCCCATCTTTTACTCCTTGCAGGGGTCTTAGACAAGGAGATCCATTGTCTCCTTATCTTTTTGTATTATGCATGGAGAAGCCTGGAGATATGCTTTCTGATGTTGTTCAGAGTGGTTCTTTACATCCTGTTAGGATCTCACAAGGTTGTCCAGATGTATCCCATTTATTTTTTGCTGATGATGTTCTTCTTTTTCAAAAGCCAAACCAGCTTAGGTTAGATTCTTATCTCTTCTTATTCAGAATTTTTGTAACATTTCTTGATTTAAAGTTAATATTGATAAGTTTGGGGCTTTTGTTCTGTTAGAGTTCCTTTGCAAAGAAAGAACAAAATTCATAACATTAAAGGAATCAAATTCACTAACTCTTTGGAGAAGTATCTTGGTTTAGAATTATTATTAAAAAACCTCAGAGAGATGATTTTATATTCATTGTGGATAAAGTTAGTAATTGATTAGCTTCTTGGAAGGGAATATTTTTAATAAAGCTAGTAGATTGACTTTAGTTAATTATGTAATTACTTCAATCTCATCCTATCCAATGCAAATTTACTGGTTTCCTCAAAGTATTTGTAATATTTTAGATAGGACAGTCGGGGAGTTTCTTTGGAAAGGGTCTAGGAATTCAGGTATTAACCTTATTAATTGGTCTAATATTGCTTTGCCAAGGAAAATGGGGTGGGTTGGGGATAAGGTCGGCTAGATTCCAAAATGTTTTTTTACTTGGTAAATTAGTCTGGGATTTAATTTCTCATAATCAGAACAAGTTATGGGTTCAGATCTTAAGTGCCAAGTATGGGTCAGGTAGTAGTGTTTTTAGGAATGTGCAGAGTTGTTCCTATGTTTGGAGGTCTATTACCAAGTGATAAGTGAAAAATATATGATAAATTAGAGTACTTTTTAGTTCACTTATCAAGGATAAAATGATATATTTGCCCCAAATTAATCCTTTTTTATTAAATATTAGATAAATTGTATTTATTAGTCTTGAATTTAAATTTGATGCTATTTTAATATAAATTGTGCTGATTTTTGCAGATTATTGCAAAGATTTGATATGGAGAGAAGATAGCATTAAATAGGGGAGATATCTGCAAGATTTGAAGTTAATTGAGGACAATTAATGAAGATTTGAAGTTTATTTGAGACCAATTAATGAAGATATCACTGCCAATTAAACAAGGATTCTGCAGACAACCTTCCCAATTAAATTCAAGATGCTTAATAAATGCAAGATTTCATCAAGAAAAGGGAAACAAGGAAATACAATCAACAAAAAACCAGTCTCTGGGAGAAATCAAGTTAAAAAGAGAAAGATTGAAGCTGTGCAACTCGTGTTGCTCGCTTCATCCTGCGCTGTAGCGCAGGGTGAAGCACAACAATCTGACTTCTGCGCTGCAAGCTGCGCTGTAGCGCAGTGTGAAGCGCAGAACACGTAACTCTTGCCTTGTTGTCGTTTTTAGATAGATTTATTCCCAATTTTCTTTGTCTTTCCTTAGCCTATAAATAGGAGACTCTTGCATCAGATCAAGGTGTGCAGGGAGTAGTATAGATTACTACAAATTCATGCACCATATTTACTTTTAGATTAGGAGAGGCGAAGCGCTGCACGAGGATTGAAGAAGGTGACAGATTCTTCGATGGCTTGTATGGATACCATGAATAGCTAACTCTCCAGTAGGATTGAATGTAGTTGATTCAATCTCCTGAGTATATGTAATCTCTATTTTATTGTTTATGATTCCCTATCTTATAATTTCGGTATCTTTATTCCGTGCTTAATTCTTAACTTTCGCGCGTGCGCCGGAGTTATAGGCTAGTGCTCTGGATACAAAAATTGGAACTCTGGCCAGGAGCGAGGATGAGGGGGCCTAGAAATAGGGAACTCAAACTCTGATTGGGTAAAGGTACTCGGTAACCATTTACTGAATCATAGTTGTAGTCTAGTGATTGACGGGTAGTGTGAGTGCCCTAATGAAGAGCGTCTACAGGATAAGTATGGTTTTATCGATAGTAACTCAAACAAATGGAATAATAACTAATTAAGAGCTTAATGAGCCGATGGTAATTTGTCGCTTGGGAGAGCCCGCATGAATTATCTTTGAGTGATAGGTTGCTGGTAACTCGGGGTTGTATCAATTTAGTTTGGCTAAGACATTATAAGTATATAGTCATAATCAATAGGTAGTCACTACATATACAAAGGAGTGAGATGATACGAAGTTCAATCCTAATCCAAGTAAAGTGCTTTCAACTCTTTCTTTTCATTGCTTTTGTTTATTATTCTGCAATTTATAATTTCCGCATCAATTACTCTTATAAATCCGCTATTTCCACTTGATAAATAGATCACGAGTACGCGATTTGACCGTTCCCTGTGGATATGATATCTTACTTACTATTATACTGCTGGATTTTTGGTACACTTGCCAGAATTTCATCACCAAGGTTCTTGCTCTTCTGCAATATGGGTTTTGATAAGTGAAAAAATAGTGATAAATTAGTATATATTTTATTTCACTTATCAAGGACAAAATGATAATTTTACCCCATTTTTATCCCTTTTATTTAATATTTACTAATTTGTATTTATTAATCCTAGTTTTGAATTTGATGCTATTTTAATAGATTTATTGCTGATTTTTGCAGGATTATTGCAAAGATTTAATTCAGAGATTAAATGGCATTAAATGAGAAGGACTTATGCAAGATGTAGATTGATTGAAGACAATTAATTAAAGATGTGAAGAAGATTTGAATCATTAATGAGGAGATCAGAGCCAATCAATCAAAGATATTGCAAACAAGCTTCCCAAATAAACAAGGATTGCACAATAAATATAAAGATATCAGAAAATAAGGGGAAACAAGGAAAGGCAAACGCGTGAAAACCAGTCTCGAGGAGAGATCAACAAATAAAAGAGGAAAGTTGAAGCTGCAGGACGCTAGCTGCGCTTCAACCCCGCGCTATAGCGCAGGTGAAGCGCAGCTCTCTGGAACCTGCGCTACAGCTTGCGCTGTAGCGCAACTTTAAGCGCAGAACACGCAGATCGCTTCCCAGTTGCCGTTTTTAAGAGGATCTCTTCCCAAATTTGCTTTGTCTTTCCTAATCTATAATAGGAACCTCTTGCGTCAGTCAAAGAAGTTAGTTGGTTAGCGAGATAGACAGTCATTTTAATTCAGTGATTATGTATCAAAGCTAAGTTTAGAGTAGGAGAGGAGGAGCGCTTTCACGAGGATTGAAGATGGTGACAGCGTCTTCGATGGTTTGTATGGCTACTTCATGTAGTTAACTCTCCAGTAGGATTGGATGTAATTGATTCCATCCTTGAGTGTATATAAATTCTATATTATTATTTCAATGAGCTCCCTATCTATAATAGTGGTATGTCTTATTCTGTGCTTATTCCTAATTCCCACGCTTGCGTCTGGAGTTATAGGTTAGTCTTAACTAAAGCAGTTATTACTAGGAGTGAGGATGGGGGAGACTAGACATAGGAAACTCATTCTCTGATTGAATAAGAATACTCGGTTACTACTGACGGCCGAAAAGGGATGTTACTAATGAGCGAGGGGTAGTGTGAGTACTCTAAGTGAAGGAGCATTCGACCAATAGGACTTAGTAATCGGTAGCAAAGAATTAGGGGGTTGTCAATCCAGGATCCGAACATAGGCGTGTCCTAATGAGTATAAGGTAGTGACAGTACTGGAGCGAAGGCGCGTCTACAACACTAGGCCTCGTTTATCGTCTAATTCTTACAAACTGAATAAAAGAGAGCGAAATAAGCCGAGATAAATCTATCGCGTGGGAGATCCGCATAATTTATCCTTGAGTGTTAAGGTCGCTGGCGAGGGGCCTTAGCAATAAAGTTTGTCTACATTATTATAGAATAAACCTAAAATAATAGATAGTCTTTATATGCACAATGGGTGTGATGAGATGAAATCCAATCCTGATCCAAGTAAAGTGTCTCTAACTCTACCTTTCTAATTCCAATTAATTATCTACTCTCTTTATCATTCTGCAATTATACTCTCTAAACTGTGCTTTCTCTTGATAAATACGATTTCGTTCTACATAAATAACTGTTCCCTGTGGATACGATACTCTTTCTTACTATTATACTGCTGGATTTGTGGTTCGCTTGCCAGAAACTTATCAGTTTTCTCCCAGAATTGTGATGGGAATTCAAAATTTTCTGTTTGATCCTTGGCTGCCAAAGGGTTATCTATGTGATAACATAGCTTTTATTAATTCACATGATCTTCACATCAAGGTTAAGGATATTTGGGATGGACAGACTGGAATTTACATACTTTGTGGACTACCATCTCACCTGTTGATTGTGAGATAATTAGAAACTTGAAGCCTATATTATCTGAAGGAATATCAGATTCTATAATTCGGAGCTCATCCTCTAATGGTGATTACTCAACTAAGTCAACTTATGGTCCTAGATTTGGAAATTGGATGGCAGTGAGTCTGTAAGGTTCTTGGTTTGGCTTGCTGTTCAGGATAGGCTTCCTACCAAAAAGCTGCTTAATCATAGGAATACCTCAGCTACCTTTGTGTGTTTGTTGTCAACAATTTGAAGAAGATGCATTACATTGTTTAAGAAATTGTTCCAATGCTACCAGATTGTGGGACAAGTTTGGTTTCACTTCTCATACTCAGTTTGTGACCTGCAACTGCATCTTTGATTGGATGTTTTGGTCCTGTCAGAACCTAGGCTCAAGGTTCTTGGATGGAATTTGGGAGATCTGGTTAGCAAGAAATTTGCAAGTCTTTGAAGGTAAGGAGGTTTCTACCAGTCAGTTAGTTTGAAAATCTGAATCATTGGCTCAAGTTTTTAGTTTTTTATTGAGTTCTCCTTCCACTAACATGATCAGCAACCAAGGTTTAAAAGCTGGATCACTCCTCCTGCTAATTTTGTGGCTTTAAATGTGGATGGTAGTTCTTTTGGGAATCCAGGTGTTGCCCGTATGAGGGTTTAATTCGAAACAATGTTGGCTCTTGACTCAAAGGGTTCTTTTCCTTTTTAGGCCATTCTGATATTATTAAGGTTGAGTTAATGGGAATCCTTGTTGGATTAAGAATGCATGGGAGGAAGCTTTTAGAGCTGTAAAATGTTGGTCAGATTCACAGCTTGTTATAGCTCTTGTTAAGGGGCCTTGTCCTAAATTCTATAAGTATGCTTCTATTATTAATGAAGTACAGAAGATGTTGGGGAAAGATTGGGATGTGGTAATTGATCATATACCAAGAGAAGGGAACCAATGTGCTGATGCTCTTGCCAAACTTGGAGCCTCTAGTTCTTCCACGTTAGTTACAACCTTGGATTCTCATGATGGGCTTCAAGATTTAGTTGATGCTGATGCTAGAGGGTGTTCCTTCCCTAGGGGTTGGAATCCATGTTTTTAGTCCCTCTGTAGGCTTTCTTTGTATTTTTGTTCTCTTTTTCTCTTATTGTTACAAAAAAAATCAATTTTAATCATGCGTAGTTTTGATCTCTTGAGTATTTTTTGAGTAAATTGAGTTCATTTTTAAAATTAAGTAAATTTGGTCCCTTTATTAATTGTTTTACAATCTTTAGATTCATACTTTCTACCTAATATATTAACAAATCGAGTTGATTAAATCATTTTAAATTTTCTTAAACTCAAAACTTACTAGTCACAATATCAAATTCACTTAATATTGAAAATCATGAATTTTTACTTTCTTTAATCCCTAATTATACAACAAACTAATCATTCAAATTTTATCAAACTTCTATTGAAGTTTTACTTATGAATCTTTAAAATTATTTCATATCTCAAATCTATTATAAACCCCTAAATATTTTGATTGAAAATGAAGAATTTTATGATTTTAAATAGAAGATAATTGACGGAATCGAATGACTAAATTTGCTTTTTTTTAATATGAAACTTAATTCGTCCAAAGGAAAAAAGTTAAAGGACTAAAATTGTATATAGTCCAAACTAAAGGAACAAAAAATACAATTAAGTCAAAAAAATATACAAAAATAACATTTCTAAAAGAGAAAATAGTTATAAAACTATATGTATATATAAATACAAAAATAACATCGATTTAAAAGTGGAGGAGCATCATATTTGCTTAATCTAGTGAGAGAGAAAAACATATGTATTCGGATCCTCTTTTGCCTCTTTAGTATTTCTAGCAAAACATCATTCTTATTTTTCAAGTTTGATTTTAAAAAATCTTATGACTCTGTCAATTGGGATTTCTTACAGTTTATGATGGAGAGGATGGGGTTCCCACTGGTTTGGAGAAGGTGGATAGCAGAGTATTTATCTACAACTAGAGTTTAAGTTCTTGTTAATGGCAGTCCTTCAAGTGAGTTTTGGGTAGGTAGAGGATTGAGACAAGGAGACCCTTTGGCACCTTTTCTTTTTCTATTAGCTGGAGAAGGCCTGAATTCCTTGATGTCTAAAGCAGTGCAGGAGCATGTCTACAAAGGTTATTCTGCTGGCAAAGATAATGTTGTGGTGTCACATCTTCAATATGTTGATGACACGATATTGGTGGGAGAACCTTTTGTAAGTAATGTTTGGGCCATTAAATTTGTCTTACAATTATTCGAATTGGTGGCTGGTTTAAAAGTAAATTTTCATAAAACCAAACTTCTGGGAATTAATGTTCACAAGGAGTGGTTGAAGATTATGGCCAAGTTTCTTAACTGTAAAGTGGTCTTTTCCATGTTTCTATTTGGGGTTACCCTCTTGGGGAAAATCCCAAACGTTTTTCAACTAGGCAACCTGTCCTTCAAAAGGTGGAAAAAAGATTGTCAAAATGGAAGTGTAACTCATTGTCCTTTGGTGGTAGACTTGTCCTCTTGAAATCTGTGTTGCACTCACTTCCGATCTACTTCCTTTCCTTTTTCAAGGCTCCCAAAGGTATCGTCTCTAAACTACACTCTTTATTAAAATTTCCTTTGGGGAGGGGATGATGAACATAGGAAAATAGTATGGGTTGCTTGGGATGGTGTCTGCAAAGAAAAACAATATGGAATGTTAGGTCTTAGGGATTTCGACGCTTTTAATTTAGCTCTGTTAGGCAAGTGGAGGTGGTGACTTTAGTAGAGAAAGGTAGCTTTTGGAACAAAGTATTATCTTGTATATATGGGTGGTCTCCTGTAAGAAGGTTGGGGTAAGGGTGTTGTATCTAGGTGGTGGTCTGATTTATGGAGTATAGATTGAAGGGAATCAAGCATGTGGTCAGGGTGCAGTGGAAATAAATGGATTCCCTCCCTTGTTATGATCGTTATGAGAAAACACGAATCAAGGCATAAAAGGGTATAAAACAAAAGGTCATACCTTTTAAGGATTGCGAACGAGGCAATAGCAACCACGTCTCTAGTGGTGTCCACGCCAATTGAAACCCTCCTCAACTCTGCTAGTAGTGTTTAGAGAGTAAGAGCGATTGCTCATATTTTTCATGTGTGTGGGGTAATGCATCTTATGCTCTATTTATAGAGTGGTGGCTAGGGTTTCACCCCTTACTCACTTATCCCTAACAAATATGGGCCTGGCCCATTAGGTTATAATTCTAATCTAATTAGAATTATTATCCATTCCTAGTGGCTTGTGGTATGCGTGTGACCCAATAGGCTTTTAATATTTGGTTATGATATTAAATAAAACCTTTTTATATTTAATATCATAAATAGTGAGCGATATCTAGCAAAAAAAGATTATCCAAATATTGAGATTATCAACAACTTTGATAAATCCTATTTTATGATAATTTATATGATATGTCCCTTTGTCCAATATCTAATAGAACACAAGGTCATGAATTGTGTCAACCTTGTATAGTTCAATTTATGTTTTCTTGATCCCAAGTAGACTGTACAGAAAATAAACATCTCATGTTTATCCTCCTGAGCATGGTCATGCATTTTTCAGTCTCACTTTATCAAGAGGCCTACAGATATAACTCCTGTTACATAGGAGGGACCAAATCCCATCTAGGACACTCACATCCCACCACATAATTTATTACATGCCCAAAAACCAACTTTATGATCACCTTGTTACAGGCAACGTTTGATGATATTTAAAGCATATAACTCCTTATGTAGGAATCGTAGTGATTTCAGGTCGAAGGACTTCATATAACATTTATCAATATAAGAAACGTTCATGACACTTATGTAACAATCCATGCAACGTTCTTAAGGTGGGTCTGTCCAGTACACCATTACTCTTAATGTGTACCTATGTGAGCACATGATATCTCATATCCATGATCTGTGAGATGTGATCATCAATGAACTCACATACTAGTCTAAATGCATCTTTGTCCTAAGATGATACTTGACTAGGGTTCATCTTCACTTTTAATGAAACCAAACTGCTTTATAGCTTCATCAAAACAAAGATTCCAGTTTCTAGAAGCTTACTTTAATCCATAAATAGATCGTTGCAACTTATATACCTTTAGGTATGACAAAACCTTCAGGTTGTATCACATACATATCTTCAAGAAGGCTTCCATTTAGGAAGGCTGTCTTTACATTCACTTGCCAGATTACATAATCATGGTAAGTTGCAACAGTAAGCAAGATCCGAACAGATTTAAGTATGGCAACTGGGGAAAAGGTTTCATCATAGTCTACACCATGAATTTGCGTGAAACCCTTAGCCACCAACCGTGCTTTAAGGTACTTACATTACCATCCATTTTAGTTTTCCTTTTGAAAACCCACTTGCACCCTATGGGTTTTATCCCTTCGGGTGGCTCAATCAAGGTCCATACCTTGTCAGTGTACATGGAATCCATTTCAGATCTCATGGCATCAAGCATTTCTCAGATTCTGGACTCAAAAGAGCTTCTTGGTAAGTCAGTGGTTCTTCTTGATCCATTAGCAATACATCCCCTTCCTGAGACACAAGGAAACCATATCTCTCAAGTGGTGACGTACCCTATCTGACCTACGCAAGTCTCACGCTACTTGAGCAGGTGGCTCCACAACACTTTGTGGTATCTGCTCTTGTTCCATTATTGGCTCATTGCTACTCTGTGGTACTTGAATTTCTTCAAGTTGTACTTTTCTCCCACTTATTTTCTTAGAGACAAATTCCTTCTCTAAGAATACAGCAGTCCTAGCGACAAACACTTTGCCTTTTCTAGGATTATGGAAGTAGTAACCCTCAGTTTCTTTTGGGTATCCCACAAATAAGCACTTATCTGATTTGGGTCCTAGTTTATCTGAAACTTGGAGTTTCATATAAGCTTCACAACCCCAAATCTTCATAAAAGACATACTAGGTCGTTTCCCAGTCCATATCTCATATGGTGTCTTTATGATATCCTTAGATGGACATGGTTTAGTGTGAATGCTGCTGTTAACAAAGCATGACCCCAAAAGGAGTCGTGGAGATCGGTATAACTCATCATAGATCAAACCATATCTATTAGAGTTCGGTTTCTCCTTTCTGAAACTCCATTCCGTTGAGGTGTTCCAGGAGGAGTGAGTTGAGATGTTATCCCAGACTCTCTTAGATAGTCATCAACTTGTTGGCTTAAGTATTCTCCAGCTCGATCTCATCGAAGCGTTTAATAGTCTTGCCAAGTTGGTTTTGTACTTCATTCTTAAATTCCTTGAACTCTTCAAAGGACTCAGATTTGTGTTTCATCAGACACCCAAATCCATATCTACTGAAATCATCAGTAAAAGTGATGAAGGATTGAAAACCTCCTCTAGCCATTGTGCCCATGGGCCCACATACATCACTATGTATGAGACCAAAAAGATCACTGGACCTTTTCACCTTTTCTGATGAATGGGTTTTGGTAATCTTCCCCAATAAACAAGATTCACATGTCTCATTGATTCAAAATCAAATGAGTCCAAATAACCATCTTGGTGGAGTTTGGATATGCATTTCTCATTTATGTGGCCTAAGCGACAATGCCAAATATAAGTCGGGTTCAATATTTTTTTTGACCCTCTTAGCATTCATGTTATAGATAGGCATCTTAACTTTGCACAACCATAAAATATATCATTCAAATAAATTGAACAACTATTGTTCTTTATTATGAATGAAAAATCACTCTTGTATAAACAAGAAACGAAATTAATATTCCTACTAATGGCAGGTACAAAATAACAATTATTTAAAACTAGTCCAGTTGGCAAAGTTAAATAATAGGTTCCTACGGCTAAGGCAACAACTCTTGCTCCATTTCCCACACGTAGGTCGACTTCTCCTTTAGCCAATAACCTAATCCTTTTAGATCCTACACATTCACACAAATGTGAGATCCTCATTCAGTATCCAATACCCAAGATGCGGAAGTAGGTAAATTGACTTCTATAACATAGATACCTGAAGCGGAAGTCTCACTTCCCTTCTTCTTGATCTCCTCCAGGTACTTTACACAGTTTTCAATGTCCTGATTATCCATGGTGGAAACATTTTCCATCCTTAGTTATCCCGCCCATAGGCTTCAAAGCAGAGGTACTAGGTTTATCCTTGCCTTGTCCTTTGGTTTGAAATAGGGCCTTCTTTAATTTCTTGTTTCCCTTGCCTTTCCAGGTTGGACCATCAATATGGCCTTCCCTTTACCTTTATTATGTTTTTGCTCCAGTTGTTCTTAACATGCTTAGCAAACTCTGGCAGTGGTTTGTCAAATTCATTCATGTTATAGTTCATGACGAATTGACTATAGCTGTCCGGCAACGATTGAAGGACAATATCAGTGGCTAACTCTTGGCCTGATGGGAATCCAAGCCTTTCTAGGTTTTCAATGTACCCAATCATCTTGAGTATATGAGCACCTATAGGGCTTCCCTTTGCCAGTCTACATTGATAAAGTGCCTTTGAGACTTTAAATCATTCATGCCTAGCTTGGCCTTGATAAAGTCTCTTTAAGTGTACAATCATATTGTACGCCTCCATGTTCTCATGCTGTTTTCAACATTCATGGTAGCAAGCATAAGGCAACCTACATCGAGAGCAACATCCAGATGCTTTCTAAAAGCATCCTTGTCAGCTTTCGAAGCATTTTCAGCGGGTGTTTCAGGAATAGGCCCTTCCAGGACATGCAGCCTTTTCTCATGCCTAAGGACAATCCTTAGGTCTCTATACGAGTCTAGAAATTTAATTCCAGACAGCTTGTCCTTCCAAGGATAAAGTGTCCCTTTGCCTATCAGTTATGGATGCTTTTCTTGGATTGGTGTGGTTTGAATTCGGTATTTCACCACTTTTTTATTGATCATTTTGAATAGCTTTTGAGTCTCCCAAACTGTACTCAAAGATGCAATATAGGTGGGCCTTAGTTCAGTTGTCTGTTATATGGAGTCTTTGGTTGCAAAGAATGAAGCTATTTTTTCAAATAATTTGTTAGCCCCATCTAATTTGGTTGAGTTGGTAAAATTGAGGTCTTGGAAGTGGCTCAAGCTAGAGATCATTCCTTTTCTTATCCTTTTTTTATGTTGGTCTAAGCAACATTCTGTATGCATGGAGTTTAGGTTTTGATTGATTTCATCTATTGCTTAAGGGGTTCAGTGTATTCTTTTTTGCTATACTGTTGTTGGATGTCCCTATTACAGTTAATGGTGTTCCCTTTCCTGACTTTACTACTATTGGTTATTTTTCATGGCCTTACGAGTGCTATGCAGGCTGGTGTGGGAATTTCACTCCCTGAAGATAAATTGGTCCAATCCCCTGAAGATAAATTGGTGCTACTTCTTTGTTTACTCAGTGTTGTTGAAGGCTTCCTAAGTCTTGGTATTGGTTACTGTTTGGCATTTTTCACTAGCGTTTATCATTGGTAATTCATGTAATATGTTTATAGTTTGACTTGGGAGGTTTATTGATTGACGTAGGAGTCAATTACATGTTGGTCTGGTGGTTTGAAATGCTTCAGGTGTTGGCTGTTTGCATCCTTTTGGTATCTTCCTTTACATGTGTTTGAATGGGATTAGTCGGTGATGTTTGTTCTGTGGCAGCATATTTTGCCATCTGGATTATTCTTTTGCTACTCTTTGTAACTGTTATGGGTTGGAGTACCCCTTGTACTCCCTTTAATTTAATTCTCTTGCTTAGAAAAAAAGTATTTCTAGCAAACTTTAGCTATGAATAGTTAATGAATTACTTGATGATTAAAATCCTTAGCTAATCCGCAGTTGTTTGTAGCTAAACTTGCTGGAGAGGATCCCTACACAAAACATATAGAAAATATAAATGCTCATTAGATCGTAAGTGAGTTTTGTGTGATTTTTTTTCCGATCAGTATCATCATTATTCTTACTAAAATTAGTACTCCCTCCGTTTCTTTTTATTGTCGTTTAAGGTTTTTGCACAGAATTAAAGAAGGCAATAACTATGTCTTTTAAACCCCATTTTTTCAAAAGATCCCCTTTCTCTTTCTTTCATTAATGCAATTAATATTTCTCTTTTTTAATAACTATCCATAAACACCATGTGTTTATCTTCACATGTTTACCTCTTATTAGGAGTTAGAATTCTGTAAGAATTTTGTTTGGTTAGTTCAAATAATTGTGTTAGTTAAGGGAGAGTATTATCCCTATAAATACTTGTTGTAGTTACTCATTTTACTATATTTTCAAAATATATATTAGGAGTTAGAATTTCTGCTAGAATTTGTTTTGATTAGTTCAAATAATTGTGTTAGTTAAGGGAGAGTATTATCCCTATAAATACTTGTTGTAGTTACTCATTTTGCTATATTTTCAAAATATATCAAATGTGAGTTTTCTCAACTCTCTTTGGCTACCGTGGGGATGATCCATGGGAGAACCCATGGTATTCTTCCTCAACCTCCTACTACTATCCCTTTTTGCTCCATCTTATTTTACTAAGATGGTATCAGAGCTCCATTAACGGAGCTCACTGCGCTTCAAGAAAAAGGGACGATGTTGTTTGAAGAAGCACAGTTGATTGATGTGAATCCTGCAGAGGCTTCTTCTTCTGCTTCTGCAACTACCATTACTTTGCTCTCATCCGCATCTGCAATTTCCAAGACACTAGCTTGCAAACCGCCGGGTTCGTCTTCTTGCTTGGCGTTTGGTGCCACTGCTGCATCTTCTGGGCTGTTCTTGATGCATGATGTTGGCAAAGACTCCACTGCACAATTGGGGTGGAAATCATCATCGAGCTATCTCAATTTTGGAAGCTTCGAATTAGAAGATCCTTCCTCTTTTTGCAACCTCAAAACAGAGGAAGCGATGGACGAAATTTGTTCTCCCATTGATCAGAGGCGTCAAGACCAGAGCCTCTCCGAGAGAAAGGGGGAGAAACGAAACCTAGATGAGGAGGCCGGAGCGCAAATCCAACAATCTTCCCCTAATGGTTTCAAGGAAATTGTTGCGTCGCTCGAGGAGCAGAGCGTCGCCACTCTTCCTTGGCATCCCACGGGCACTTGCGACTTCATCCTCACATCTCAGTCAACTCAAACAACTTGAAGAGCACTACATTTCCAATCTTTTTTCCTGACCTCAGGTATCTTGCGTCCCTAGATTTCCTGCCAGAGGAATCAACATTGTGTGCTAGTCAGTTGTAGAAGATTCCAAAGGCGGGATTCAAAGTTCACTGTGCCGAGATCTCCATGGTGTTTACTTGGCTTCCAATGCCTCTGTTTGGTTAATTCGCTAAAAACACTAGTTCTCTTTGTTGGTTAAATTCTGTTGACTATGTTCTACATTTTGTTATTGATCATTATTGTTATGGGGCCTGTTTTAGTTATGCTCCACTGATGCGGTGCACTTCGGCCTAATTGAATTCAAACTCTGGTGTTGTGCTTGTGTAGTATCTATTTGATATAATATTGAAAGGAATGTCCAACTGTTTAATATAAGCTTGAAAGGAATGTCCAACAACTGGTTGATGAAAGTGCCTGATAAGGATGTGCAGAAACTATTGCTGAAATGCCTAAAATTGCTTTTGCAGCGTTTCAAACTGCTTCTCGCCTTCCATTTGTAGGATTTGAGGTTTAGGAACAATTGCAAACAGTTGGGGATCTATCACTGACTTGAAAGTTGTTATGCCGTGTGTTGTCATGACTTTTGGAGGCTATGGTGAAATTCATAATGGTTACAACTTGTGGAGGAACTGGTCAATTTGTTGTATGGCTTAGTGTCAAATGGAATGAAAATGGAAGCAATTAAATCTATGGTTGTTTTTCTTTAATGAATTCAGTGAGTAATGCTAGAAAGATGAATATGTAGTTTCAAAAACCAACTGGATGAATGGAAGCGTGTGGAGGTATCATAGGAGCAGCTGTTGTAACTAGAGGAACCATAATGGCTATAACTAACGGCTTGGCAGCCCCAACAATTGCCCACGGATTGGGTGCTTGGCTCCTACATTGGGCAGTATTGTTCCTGCCATTGGAGCATGGTGAATTTGCTGCAACAAGCAACTGCTACAAGGATATGTTGCTGGATCTGTAGCAGTTGTTGCAAATCATTTGGATCTGCTGGAGCTGGCCTTACTGGGTGTAAGATGGCTACAAGAATTGGAAGTCTTTTATTTTCTTTTGTTGAAGTTCTCACCATTTGTTTCAAGTTATTATTGGTTGATACGAAATACCAACTTGCGGGAGGGTATTAGGAGATAGAATTCTGGTAGAATTCTGTTTTGGTTAGTTCAAATAATTGTGTTAATTAAGGGAAAGTATTATCCCTATAAATACGTTGTTGTACGTAGTTACTCATTTTACTATATTTTCAAAATATATCAAAAGAGTTTTCTCAACTCTCTTGGCTACCTTTGGGATGATCCATGGGAGAACCCATGGTATTCTTCCTCAACCTCCTACTACTATCCCTATAATGCTCCATCTTATTTTACTGAGACCTCTTACATACATTTTTTTGTTAGAAACATAAAAAATACTTTTATTAAAACTTTGAACTCTTAAAACATTTATGATATAACTTTATAATAAATATTTAAAATAAAAATGAATCATATTACAATAGGGATAAAATTGAAAAGATAGTATTTATATGCATTGATATTTGAAAACGACACTTATTTAAAAACAAATTTGAGACCCTAAAACAACAATTAAAAAAAACGGAGGGAGTAAATTACTATACTCCCGTGTGTCATATATATAGTATATAGTGATTGGATTTGGAATCACTCCTTATTCCAGTACTTTCATGTTCCATATGCTTTGTAGGTTGGTGAATGATCTCTGTTGTCATATTGGCTCTCACAAACCTATTCTCCTATATTCGTACATATAGCACTTTTAACAATTTTAGTTAATAATAATAAGAGATAGTTACGAAATCATTAGATAGCTAAAGTTGATAGTTATGTCTAACTATTTTAAAATTAAAAATACTTTCAAAGCACTAGCTCCCACCCTTCTTTTCGTCACATTGGTTATTTCTTTTAAAGGTGCTTGTCATGGTACATTTAATTAATAAATTTGGGGGTACTAGTATATTGAAGTCGATCACTTATAAACATCATGTCACGTGTTAATATTAATCCATGTCAAACTTTATATTTTTTTTCCCAAAACTTATTTTTATTATAAAATTTCCCATGTTCACTTGTATAATTTCCCAAACTTGACTCTTCTTCTCGACTCGATTGCTTTGATGTGTCAATCATTGGACTCTGTGCACTTGGAAGTTGTCCACACACATACAACTAAAAAAGCACTTTAATTTTTTTTTCATTTACATCCTTCCAAAATAAAAAATTAAAAAATTGTCCTTAATTGTGATGTGATAAGTTAAAAATTGTCACGTAAACATGAATCTTTGTTATGTGACAATTTTTTTGCTTCCCACGTCGTCAAGTATGTTGTTTTATAAAATTTTAAATTTTGGGAGGGTATAAAGAAAAGGAAAAATTTTATGAGAACTAAAACCAAAACTCATATATTTTACAAGGATAAAATACATTTTTTAACCTAAAATATATTATATAAGTTAGATAATAAAAATATAAAAAAGAAATTAGTGTGAATAATTTCAAAAATCTATATTTATATAAACATAATTACATAATTATTTATATAATATATACTACCTCTTGTCCTATTTATAAGAATCTTTTTGGAGAGTGCTCTTAGTCCTTTATTATAAGAACCTTTTTCAGTTTGTCTCTTACATTAATTTTTTTTTTGACATGAATACCCCACTAGTAGAGATAAGTGAGTAATTAATGAATAGAGAAAGTGAATGACACATTGAAGTAGTGAAATGGAGAGAGAAAGATAATGGGTCTCAATCAAATTCAAGTGTAATTAGTAAAGATGATGCATATTCATGATAAATTTATTATGATCACCAAATTAACCAACTTCCTTAATCCTTGTGAAGTGGTTAAAAGGTTCTTATAATTAGATCATGATTATAGTATATATAAAAGATCGATTAAATGATATCCGATCGATTTTTAATATAAAATCTAAAATTATTTTTCAATTGATTTAGTTTCTGGTTTTTTACTCTTTGGTTTGAATGGATTGGTTTATAATCACTTTTAATTATTTCTTCTTTCATTTTCTGTTCACTTACAAAACAACATCAACAAACTCTCCTACTGAACACGATCGCCTGTCCTATGCTATCACAGCAGATTTCATGGATATACTCAAGAATAAGAAGTAAGAAGAACACACAACCAACCTTGCTAAGGTAGTTGCTTTTAACGCCCCCTTTTGCTATTCCCACCCCCTAATAATGTTTGTAACTTTTAAATTCCTACTCTATCCCTCCTTACCCCATCTCCACCACCACCTCCACTACCACCTCCACCTCCCAACACCCCCCATAACTCTATTACATTTTTTTCTCTTAAAAAAACACTCAAAAACACTTCTGGAAATTAATTTCCAGAAATTTACAACGAAAAAAATAGAGCTTCTGGAAGTATATTTCTGGAAATTTCCGGAAATAAATTTGCTTCTGGATATATATTTCCGGAAGTTTCCGGAAAAAATATTTTTTACTAGCGTCACTTTTAGAGACGGAACAGAATCCGTCTCTAACTCAGAGACGGAATTTTTCATGGCCCATAGGTGAGGAAAAATTCCGTCTCGGATTTAGAGACGAAATTTAGAGACGGATTTTGTTCCGTCTCTAAAAATGACGCTTGTAAAAAAATATATTTTTCCAGAAATTTCTAGAAAATATACATCCGGAAACGAATTTTTTTCCGGAAATTTCCAAAAATATACTTCCGGAAGCTATTTTTTCTTTTGTTGTAAATTTCCGGAGGTATTTTTTGAAGTGTTTTTTAAGGAGAAAAAATGTAATAGAGTATAGGGGATGTTAGGAGATGGAGGTGGGTTGGGGAGGTGGTGGTGGAGGAGGAGATGAGGTAGGGAGGGATAGAGTAGAGTAAAATCTAAAGTTACAATCATTATTGGGGGTGTGCGAATAGCAAAACGGGAGCGTTAAATGCAATTCCCCTAGCTAACTTCAACACGCGTGGACTTTGACCTAGAAGTATCTGCAAGTTCATCTCGCGCAAAACGTACCAGACATACCAACATGTCACGTTGAAGCACATTAAACGGATAATATGGAATCTGGATCTTATCTATTTGGGTAAGGTTTGGTTTGATGGAGTGCCAATAATGAAGATTAATTTTAGTGAAAAAAGTATTGAGAGAAAATTTAAAACTCGGTAAAAGGTAATTGTAGTGGAATCCACCATAGGCATGGCAACGGGGCGGGGCGGGGACGGGTTTTGCTCTCCCATCCCCGCCCGTGAAAGTCGGGCGAGTTCGGGTTCGGGTTTAAAGAGAGCGGGTATAAAATTATGAAACTCAACCTTATCCCCGCGAGTCCCCATAGGGTTCGAGTAAACCCGCGGAGATTTCACTTTCTCTATTTTTCATTTTTTTCTTTATTTTTAATAACTTAAATATATGTTTTTAAATCAATATATATATCTAATATACTCTAATTCAAATAATATGTAAATATAAACATTGATAGTACTAGAAAAATAAGAAACTTAAGAACTATTTATATTTAAGAAAAATATATAAATTTACCTTTGTTATTTAACTATTAGTATATTAAAATTATTTAATTATTCTGTCGGGTGGGTTCGGGGGCGGGGGCGGGGGCGGGGGCGGGGCGGTTCTTACACCCCCAAACCCTCCCCTGTCCCCGTTAAAGGAGGGGCGGGTTCGAGGTCAGGTTTTACTTAAACCCGGTCAAAGCGGTTTTCCCTGCCAAAGCCGGAACGAAGGCGGGTTGATACCTACGGGTTTGGGTTTGTTTGCCATGCCTAATCCACCATGAGTAATAAAGCACCTGAGACTGGAATAATGTTGTCTGTTGAGACTTGGGACAGTGGTTTATTACTCATGTGGCAGCTTTGGTACACTGGTGGGTGGTGGATTTTCCTTGGAACAATTTTAAGATTAAATAGATAAAAAAAGATAATGAGAATAAATATTTATGAATAAAAAAAGATAAATGATATATTAAAAAAATTAGTTTAAAATTAATGTAAATCAACATATTTATTGCAATTGTTAATCTAGTTTTTATGTAATGAAACAGATAACTAAAAAGAAATAATGAAAAAAGTGTTTTAACAATACCTCTAGCTCTTGAAGGATACTCATAGTTCATAAAATATAATCACTTTGTGAGTGAGAATAAAAAGACTAAAAAACGCAAGTTAGAAAACGTGACATGGTTTTGGAGAAACAATTTTAAGATTGAGAATAAATTGATAAATAAAATATATAACAGAGATAATAAGTGAAAACATTAATGAATAAAATAGAGTAATAAATTGATATAAAATAACATTTTTATTGTATTTCTTAATCTGTGTTTTTATGTATGAAAAAATAATAGAAATGGATAATATGAAAAATGTTTTTAATATAATAAAAAAATATGATAAAAAGAGAGAAAAAAGGAGTTCACCAAAAAAAAAGGAAAAAAAGGCGAAATCAAAGTTTGAAAATGAAAAAAAAAATAGAAAAAGGGGGAGGGACCATAAACTCGGTTAAAATAGAGTGTTCCTAGTACAGTGTGAATGGAGGATTCTTGTAGTTCATAAAATAATTATCATTTTATTGAAGTGTGAATAAAATAAAAAAAAACACAAGTGAGAAACGTGCACATAAACAATTTTAAGGTGGAGAGAAAATAGATAAATATAATATATAAAAAACATAATATGTGAAAACATTAATAAATAAAATATGGAGATAAATTTATATTGAAAAAAACTTTAAATTTAATGTAAATCAAAACAATTTTTGTATTTTTTAATGTGTGTTTTATGTAATGAAAAAGATAAACGAGAAAGAATAATGAAAGAAACTGTTTGAAATAATAATAAAAATAAAATAAAATAAAGTGTGATAAAAAAGAATATGGTAGGAGCACAACTGTTTCTCGTGGATCATACCTGTAGTTCATAAAAATTAATCACTTTATTGAAATGAGAATAAAAGATTAACCCCTCTCACAAGTGAGAAAACGTGACATGTGTACCGAAAGAATAATTTTAAGATAAAGAGTAATTAGATAAAATAGAATAGATAAGAGATAATGCGTGAACACGTTAATGAATAAAATAGAGATATAAATAATATATGAAAAAACTAAAAAGTATTGTAAATTAACACATTTATTTATTTCTTAATCTATACTTTTATGTAATGAAACAGTTAAAAAAGGAACGGATAATAAGAGAAAGTGTTTTAATGAATCAAATAGAGAGATAAAAGATATTTTGGAAAAAACTCTTTAAATTAATGTAAATCGACACATTTATTGTATTTGTTAATTGTTTTTTATATAATGAAACATATAAATAAAATTGGATAATGAGAGTGTTTTAATATTAGGGATGACAATAAGTAGGGTATGGTGGGTAGAGTACTATAGTACCCGTCCCCATACCCGCTTTTAAAAAAATACTCGTTCTCGGACTGATATCCGCGTGAGTAGTGATTCTAATACCCTTACCCGTTAGGTATTTAAGTACCCGTATCCGTACCCATTACCTGCACGTTTTTTAACTATAAAAATAATAAATAGATTAGAAAATAGTCTATAGATCATCCAAGTTTAACTATAAAACAAGTCTGATATGTGAAAGTGGATGATAGATGAAAAAAGTGGGAGGGGAAATGAAAATTTGTTCAAGTTTTATTATTTTAGTGTTTAGGACAAAATTATAACATTTAAATTAATTAAATTAGTAATATATATTAATGTGTTTTGGTGAGTATAATATATATTAACATTAATTATGTTTGCAAAAAATATTAATTAATAATATAAACGTCTATATATATATAATAATTAATAATATCTATATATATTACATTAATTATATATGTTATACAAGTGCATGTATGAGTAGGGTACCATAGTACTCGTACCCGCACTCGCACCCACTAAAAAGTGCGGGTAATTACCAAGACCCATTTGGTGGGTAATTACCCTACCCATTGCAGGTAATTTTGCGGGTATCCACTGGGTTTGGGTCCAATTGTCACCCCTATTTAATATTGTCTCTCGTTGAGGATATCCGTATTTCATGAAAAATAATAACTTTACTGAAGTGAGAACTAAAAGTCCTAAAAAAGCAGTGAGAAAATGTGACATGTGTACTGGAGAAACAATTTCAAGATATAGATTAAATAGATAAATAATAAATAGATAATAACTATAAATATTCACGGATAGAAAAGATAAATAAATGATATTGAAAAAACTTTGAAAATAATATAAATCAACACATTTATTGTATTCTTAATTTGTATTTTTATGTAATGAAATAAATAAATAGTAACCGATAATGCAAGATATTTTTATATAATAATAATAAAAAAAATATGATAAAAAAGAGAAAATACAAAATCAAAGTTGGAAATGAATAAAAAGATAAAAAAGGGGAGAGGGTTGCGTGGACTCCGTGCGAATACTTTATATATATATATATATATATATATATATATATATATATATAATATAAATAGATATATAGATGACATGTGTAAGATATAGCATATGGAGGAAGTGAGGAGGAAACAATCAACTTCATCTCTGGAGTATAGAAAATAATCATCTAGCGCAAAATGAATAAAATTTGTAATCAAAACAACTTCATTGAATCTTAGATTTTGGTTGACCATCCATCAGAAAATTGATAACAAACCAATAAACTAGCTAGTCATTGATGTATATTAAAAGCATTAAACTATCCCTGCATAAATTGACAACTATCTGAAACAAAACACATGGTTTATCATTGAAGTCTGACAGTGATATTCAAATCGTAGGAAACTTACTTAATTTCCATAAGGAGAAATCAAGCTTTCAATGTAATTCTTATCACCATAACAATATATATCGATAGGAATTTCAACACGTCGTTGAACTCTATTCTCTGAGGTCATAGAGAACTACTTCGTCTTCTATCAGCAGCAAGACATTACCATTCCCAGACATGCATAATACACACCTCAAAGATTGTTGGGGAGTTAAAAGATATCGATAACTTACATTCAGCAGACAAGTCCAAGACTTGTCAACTCCAAACTGCCAAAGAACAAAATGGGTGTTGTTCTTCATGTGACAAACACACAAGCAGTCCCTCAAAAGAGCAAGAGATGGTATTAAATTGGAGTCCATGTCAAGAGGAGGCACCGATAATTCTGCATATGTTTCAGTCCCTAGATCAAGCGAAACAATTGCAAATCTATCAAAATCACCAGATCGATCAAAATCACTCACGTAGTGATGCCCTGACCAAATAAGAGAACCATTTAGATATATTCCATCAGAACGGAGTGGAGAGGGGAAAATTGGAAACACTGGAAGGCTTCTCCAACTATCGCTTCCCAGGTTGTAAACTTTCACAGGGTGAGGATGGTAGTCGTCGTAGAGACTGTAAAGCAAAGCCACCACCTTGTAAGTGTCACTTGAAGGATCATACCCAAACCCAAAAGTAATAGGTTTAATTTCTGGGTGATATAAATATGGCGACTTGGGAGATTTAGACCTTGTGGATGGATTCCAAAATCGAACCCAGCAGCTGCGGTCTTCACCTTCTTGCGTTCACCCAATGGAACGCCAACAAAAGATATTAACCCATTGCAGGTACCAATGGCACGATACCTATTCTTTAATTGAAAGTGAGAATTTTGTTCATTGACAACAGCTGTAGGGTTTTCAATTAACTCGTTGTAGGAGCAAGATGAAACAATTTTGTTATCAGTATCGTCAATTTCTCTTTCAAACAGTAATCGGAGGTGGGCGAGATCGCCAATTTTAGCGGATGATTGGCGAAGGTGTAACTTCACAAATTGGGGATCAGAGATGAGGGACTTCCATGACTTGCAAACGCACCGAAATCGCATCAGAGATTTAACCGGAAGTCGTGATAGGATGTCAGTGATGAGTTCATCATGGAGAATTGGTGGTGACTCATCTTCAAGAAGATCTCGCTTGGGTTGCATTGCGGTGGTGGAAGGTCAAGGGTTAACCTCGTTCATACAAGGTTTTGAAACGGTGGTTGTTGAATAAAAATGAACTAAGTGAGTGCTTATTTTATAGTTGGAAAGGTTCCAAACGTAATTGTGAAATGGTAATACAATGGCTTTTCGTAATCAACATTTATTAATTTTAATTAATTACCCAGATTGATTGAAGTAAGGGTGGGAGTCAAGTTCACCCTACCCGACCGCACCCGAGCAACCCATAAGGAAAAAGAGGAAAAAAAACGGATATAGTCATAGCGGGTGATGGTTTTCACCGCATGAAAAATCTGCTACATACGGGTTATTTGGTCGGTGTCGAGTGAGTGAAATAAATTTCAAAGGAACCCGTCACCGACCAACACGTGGTGAGCGCGAGATGATTATTTAGAGAGCACACAGATTTGCTTCTCTTCAATGGCCAAGATGACTCAGGATTCTTAATCTTACGGTGCAAATTTAATAGAGACTCT
Source organism: Sesbania bispinosa (assembly GCA_026901365.1). NCBI lineage: Eukaryota > Viridiplantae > Streptophyta > Magnoliopsida > Fabales > Fabaceae > Sesbania > Sesbania bispinosa. The sequence continues at coordinate 840,915 of QLOH01000202.1, forward strand.
TTAATACTCATTAATTGATTTGATTCTCATTACTTCTCATTTCCATTTCCATCCCTCCATGTTTCTCATCCATCTTCTCTCTCATGATTCCCACCCTCACTTTTAGTTTGTCACTTCCCACCCCAAAGCCTAAACCCTAACCCGAAAGCTGTGATAGGATGTCGGTGATGAGTTCATCAAGGAGAATCAGTGGTGACTCAACAAGGAGATGACATTAGGTCGCATGTTGCATTGGTGGAAGGTCAAGGGTTAATCTCGTTCATACAAGGTTTTGAAACAATTGTTTGTTGGAATAAAAATGAACTTAAGTGTCTTATTATTTTATAGTTGGAAAGGTTCCAAATTTAATTATGGGCTAACAAAAGTAGTTGTTACTTTTTCCCAAACGTAATGATGAAGGGCTCCCAACTGCAAAACAAATAGCCCCTAACATGTTTGTATTCAAAATTTATTAATTTTAATTACCTAGATTGATTGAAGTAGGGATGGGAAAGTTCACCTACCCAACCCGCACATGAGCAACCCATAAGGAAAAAGAGGGAAACAAATGGGTAATAGGGGTGACGGGTTTCACCGGTTGAAAAAATCAACTACATATATATGGGTTGTATTTGTCGGTGTTGGGTGAGTGAAATAAATTTTGACAGATCCCCTTGTTGACTGACATGTGGCAAGCGCGGGATGGTTATGTAGAGACACACAGATTGTGCTTCTCTTCAACGGCCAAGATGACTCATGATTTTTAATCTTACAATGTAGATTTAATAGATTCTTTAATTATTAATTAATTTGATTCTCATTACTTCCCATTTCCATTTCCAACACTCCATAATTACTCATCCATCTTCTCCCTCACGATTCCCATCCTGACTTTCAGTTTTCACTTCCCACCCCAAAGCCAAACCCTAGTTGCAAACACCCACCCCCTTCTTCTCCCTCACACTTCTCTTCTCTCATTTCTCAATTTTTCTTTCAATTGTCAAGACTCAGGCTTAACTCTCTCCGACTCTTTCATCCAGCTTCGTCGAACGAGTGATCCTCGATCGCACTGTCCACGACTACATGACCTCTTCCATGACCGCTTGCGTCTTCTCGTGGTGGCCGCAAATGATTCTATTCTTTCAGATGTGACTAAAATAGAAACATCAAAAGGCTATTTAGGTTTTTTAAGCTATTTGGCTCTTGATAGTCATAAAGATCTTACCTTCATGAAATTGCGATGATGGTGGGACAATAGTTCGAGGACCTATTTGGCCCTTGATTTTTGTGCTAAACCAACCTTCTTTGCGGCCTCTATTCATTGTTCTTTTTATCTATTCTATTTTATTTTCTTTCTCTTTTTTGTTCTATTTTTTTCTTTCTTCTTTGATCTCTGGCTTAATTTATTTGGTTTTTCACAGGGATACTTAAAATAGCAGGTAGGGGAGTCTGATGGAGGTGGCGCAGTGGCGATAGAGGCTACCATCGGTGTTAGGGTTTCTTCTTTCTGATGCATGGATTTTTGCTTTTTTTCAAATTTATTTGCTTGTTTTTTCATATTCCAAAATGTATTTGAATGTATTTTTGGTTAAAATATTTGAATGTATTTGCTTTTTTCTTTTGGTCCATAATATATTTTGTAATGTATGTAATTTTCGTTCTGGGTGACACAAATTATTGGCCCAAATCATGAATTTTAATTAATTTTTATCCACTAAATATGAAATGTTAGGCAATAAAAAAGAGTATAAATTAATTAAAAAATAACCTAGCCCAAATTGGGCCCAAACCGACATTATCCACTCGTACCATTTTGTTAGGGGTGTTCATATCCTATCCAATCTAATGCAAATCACAAAAATCAAACCTAAAACCCAAAAAAACAAAAAAGAAAAAGAAACGACAAAAAGCTGAGAGGAGAGAGGGGAGGAAAGGAGCCGAGGGGAAAAAACAAAGGCAGCGCAAACCAAACGGAGGGACACAGAGAGGAGGGGAGGGAGAAAAGAGGGAGAAAGGGAGAGGGAGACAGGGGAGAGGAGGAAAGGAGGAGACGAAGAGAAGGGGAGAAGGGAAGGGCGAAGGAGAAGGGGAAGAGCGCGAGAAAGAGAGGAAATTTAAACTAGTTTTGGTTTTTATATCTTATGTTCTCATTTTTATATAATTTATATTTATATTAATAAATATAAGTTCCTATGAAATATTTACTAATATTTCAAAATTTTATCACTTTTATTTAATTTTTTTGTCTCTTTAAAAAATCGAAAAACCGATTCAATTTGACCCAATTGATTGGATTTGAAAAAAAATCAAAATTGATTGGATGATGAAATGATAAAACCGCAATGATTGATTCAGATGATTTTTTTCCCTATAATCGATCCAAACATGAAACACCTTTCCCGGATCTAGAATTGAAGCGAGGGAGCACAAAACAGTGTTAGAATTCAGTTGAAATTGAAGAAATGGGTGCAGCATGGTCACGGCCTAAACAAGGATAAAATGAAGAAATTAAATAGAAAATGGAGAAGGAAAGGAATGGTGATGAACGCCACTAGTGCAAGCAACCCTCACAAAAGATAAGTTCGGTGCTAGACGCCACTGATTCAGGAGAATCAGATAAGTCTCTAGTTGATTTGAGAAAGAACCACCAAGCTTTCTCTACTCACAAGATTGAGGAGGAATTTTGGCATAATGCCTTTACTTCAAAATGAAAGTTACAAATGAAGGAGAGGCCCCTCCTATGAAGGAGAGGCCCCCAAGCCTTCTCAATCTGACTCTCTCAGTCTCTCAAGAACAGATCCCATCCCATTCGAGCTCCCTTTCCTCCTTCCATTCTCTTCATATTGCTTCATCTCCAACTGAAAAATGTCTCTTTCCTCTCTGTTTTCGATCTCGACGGAGGATGTCCCTACTCCCTTGACCGTTTGCCAGAGGATGTCCTTTTTTCCTCAGATCTGGCGAGGTTGGAGTGCTTGGATGCGATTCCATGGCCATCACTTTTTGTGCGACGAGGGAGAGACGATGAAGACAGACATGCAACAATATGGTGGCAGCATGGGCAGAGGCGGTGGCCGCGCGACAGAGACGGTGACCGCACTTGGCTCCCGGCTACAAAGAGGCGGTGGTCGTGCTCGGATCTCAACGGCAGTGACCATTCCACAGTGAATTTCGCCTAGTAGAGCAGAGGAAAGGCCTCTTTTCTCTACCTTCACTTTCCTGTTGTTTGTTTTCAAAAGCTTTCATGGCTTCTCTCTGGCAGTCTTCTATTTTTTTATTTGGTTGAAAAACCTCACATCCGATTGCACCCACCCGTCGACCCATTGACCCGCCAACCGAATCACCAGAATGCTTGTGCGGTTGAGATTGGTTCTGATATAAACATTGTTGGTTTGCAGCGGTTCTGGATTTTTGGGTCCGAACCCGCCGCTGCTCACCCCTAACAACGGGATGAAGAGCATTAAATACTATCTGTCAACGACGTTTTCAAACTCATCAAAGCCTATAAATACAAGTGGTCTCTGTGAAGCAAAGAAGAAGCAACTTACGCGAAAAACTCTTTGAAAGAAAATGCTGGAAAAATATATGTAGATTTTACTCTGATATACTTGTACAAAAACTTTCATAAACAATGTTAAATCACTAATTTCTTTGTACAACTTCTGAAAGAAGAATTTTGTGTTCTAAGTTCATTTTCTTTGTAAACACTTGTTTTTTAGCCTGAAGAGGCTAGGTTAGCAAACAATACTCGCAAGAGCCTGGAGAGGCTAAGTGTGCAAACAATACTTGTTGTTTAGAGCCTGAAGAGGCTTGGCATGAAATAATACTTGAAATTTGTTCAAATTAGTGGAGAAATCCAGAAGCTAGTGGGCTTTGGGACTAGACGTAGCTCACAGTGGTAATGAGTGAACTAGGATAAATCTTGGATGAGTGCTTCTCTCTCCCTTATCTCTTTAAATTCAGTTTAATCTAATAAGAAGTGGGTTCTAAATCTAAATTTTTATAAACACTTGTGAAAATCCCTTAAGAAAATTATTTTCAGATCCACTGTTTGAAGTATTTTAGACAAAGGATAAAATTTCAGACAGCTTCTGAAACCTGTCTGAAAGTTTATAAACCCAGTTTGCAAAAATGTTTTAAAAACTACAAAGTTTATAAAAACGCTTTTCAGCCCCCTTCTAGTGTTTTCCTGTGTGTTCCTACATGTTGGGTAAAACAAAGAGGTTGTTGGTTATATTAAGTACATTGAGGATTGTTAATGATATTTCTTTATTCTGTTATGCATTGTCATTTGTATGAACACCTACAATGCTTGCACAATTACATTCACTGGGACTTTAGTCTCACCACATATTTGTGGCTTATCTTAGATGTGCATGGCTCTCAACCGAGTGCTTGAACGGAGGACCGAGAGTCGATTGGTGGACTCCCCCTAATCTCATTCTTTTGCTTATACCACATGTTGATGTATATTGATAATGTGGTGCTATGTTAACATTGTATTAGTTTGGTGCCTTAAGGCTCTTTTGGTATTGTTGTTTATGTATTCATTTTGAGGATATTATCGTACATGTGCCACCCTTATTGGGCTATTCAATTTTGTTGAGAACACTGTATTGTAATATCCATGAGTATTATGCTTATGTATTTCGTTGGCATATTTAAGCATTTTAATTGTGAATTTGATTCGATATCAATAATGTCGCAAAAAATTATTAACAGACATTATTTTTAATTCATGGAATTAGGACGTTACATTTGTAACATCCCGGAATTTTGATTTTGTATTATCTATGATTTTAAATTTTAGATTATTATTATTATTATTATTATTATTATTATTATTATTATTATTAATAATATTAAATTAAGAGTTGCTACATGGTTTAATACCTTGTTCACCAATTAAGTTAATTCATGTGTCTATTTAGACTTTCTGCTTATGCTTCGCTTCTTCTGGACGTTGATTTTAAGCTTCTGGATATTTCTTCTGGACTGTAGATAGTAATATAATCTTACTTATCCTGTATTATGAGTCCCGACTTGCTTGATATAGTATCCTTCTTATATCTTGAACAGAAGATTACTTTGTTCCTTCTTGACTATTCCTTCTGGAAGGCCATATATACTTTCCTGTTCTTTTCTAAGACATTTTCAAGTGCAACCATTAGTACTTAATGATTAAGAATTACGATTTTAATTTTAATGTCATAGGATTATCAACAGCTAACATGTGTGGCTGTGGTTTCATTACATCATGTATTCAAGAAATAATTAGAGGTAATCCAGCTTAGGCTCTATTTCTTGTGTTTGATTCACTGCAGCATGACACATTACCGTGTAGCATGACACATTACTTATGCAACTAATCCGAAGCATGTCAGCTTCAACAATATGTCCAGGTAATAGAGTGCAGGAACTATTGCCAATTCGCACCATGTAGATGACACATTACTTATGTAACTAATCCGTAGCAATATGTCCAGGTAATAGAGTGCAACAACTATTGCCAATTCGCAGTTACCGCATTTTGCAAGAAAGTTACAAGTGTGTGTTGGTTTATTATAAAACCATGTTTCAAATGTGGATCCAGGCTAACGCTATATCATACACGTTTGAAACGTGGTTTTACAGTGAACCAAACACACTTCAAACATCTTTGATTTAGCGTTGAAATGTGGTAAACTCACATTTCCAACGCTAAAAATAGTTGCACTGAGAAATCCAAATTTGAGTTTGGCCAATTTCAACGCCAACTATAAAACCACATTTCAAATGTGGATCCGAACCAACATTATTCTTTGTGGCGTTAGCCCAGATCCACGTTTTAAACATGGTTTTGCAGTAAACCAAACACACTCTCCTACTTGCAAAATGGCGTTGCTTGGTTAACAAAAATGCTATCAAACAATTTTATGGTAACTGCGAATTGGCAATGTTCTTGCACTCTGTTACCTGGATATATTGCTGATGCTGACATGCTACGGATTAGTTACATAAGTAATGTGTCATGCTATCAGAGTATGTGCCCCAGACCTCCATACGAAATATAATTTGGATGAGACTGTCCTCATATTCCACTTGTCAAAGTGAACTCGAAAAGAAACCAAATTGTCATTACAGACTTGGGGACTGAGCTAATACACATACTTTAAATCATGTAAAAAGTAAAAACACAGTTCATTGATTTACAGCAAAAGCAGGTGAGAATAAAATGACATTATAATTACATACAGCTTTCCAATTTTAAAGATTAAATCCTCCTCCTATTATCAATTCGTGTTTCTTTGGTGCAGATCCAGCTTGTAGATGCTCGCCACTAGAATGAATCTGGATGAGAAGAAGAAATAGTTTCAAGGTTCAACACTAGAAGAGATTCCAGAACATATTCTGCGGTAGGTAGGATACATCACCTTATCAAGCTTATCCCGGACAAGCCTCACTGTTTGATTCATGGAATGGGAAGCAAAATAATCCTGTTTATAGAACGTGTTAAAGCAAGCAAGATTAAAGCAAGATTAATATGTCAAATAACATGGGAAACCATAACATCAGATCCACAAATCCAGGCCCTAACAGATAACAAAAAAGATTACAACTGTGAAAAATGAATTTATATTAAGGTAGCTGTGACATTTTAAAAATTACTAGTGAATGTAGGTTTCTTCCAATTGATCCTCAGAGATATGGTTAATTTCAAGAAACTCAACTTCAGAATGCCCTAACAAATATTCTAGCAATATTAATTTCAAGGAAGATTCATTCCCCCACCCAAACAATTTCCTTCAATTCAAAGATGAAAGTAAAACAGAGTTTAAGTTTTAGTGTGTATATTACAACAAAGAAGCTACAACCTCATTAGACGAGACCATTCTTTTTGGAAGATTACTATTATGCGACCTACCTTCAAATTCTACATCCCTACAGTCAGGAAAGAAAATCAATAATACACATTATACACATTGTTTTAGCTTCAACTGGAAGCAAAGAACTGCAGAGTGCAATAAGAATTACCTTTCATTAGGATCTAAATGTTCAGATGGGCAACTGGGCTTTGAGGTAATCAGAGGCCTAGAGCTTGATGCTGTAGTCCTTTGGATCTTTTAGCTGATATCATGGGGATTGGGGAATCCATGGATAAGTTTAAAAATGCGATTTCAGCAACTCATATAACAAGCATTAGTAAGTCCTATATAGTATGCCAAAAATAAAAATGTAACCATTGTGAACTTTAACATACGGTCCAATCGCATTAAAACCTCCTTTCTTCTTCCCTCTAATTTATTCTGTGTGTCTGAGAGGCTCTCAAAATGGGGAGCATAAGAAACCTGGAGTCGGTTCCCGAGGAAAACAAAATCATCCAATTTCCTTTTTGCAAACCTGAAAATTATAGATGGCAGGTACTCTCCCTCAACTTTCTCAAACATAACATACTCTATACTCAAATTCATAATATAACTGCTTCATCTAGCAAGGGAAGACCTGGCATTGCTGAAAAAGCGGAATTTGATCCAACAGACATCGGTGAAAGGCTCACAGTCCTCTGCATCCATTGGCTTGCACCTGAAGAATGAAGCAATTTGCAAGATGGATAGAGAAGAACAGGAAGAAAAATGAAGATGCAATTTGCAGAGTGATGAATGGACTTACTCCTCAACTTCTCCATAGGATGAAAACAGTTGCAGCAAAACATCCCCACAGCCTAATGCTGGGACGTTCCTCACAATCAAGTATCTGCATACTCCAAAGTAAAACGATATAATAAGCTCCAACCGCAGGGTATAAATTGATGTATATAAGGGTATAAATTGAAGTGATGAAAGAAAATAGTTTGATTGCTAAATAAAAAAGATAGCAAGTAAGGAAGGAAGGGTACTTTAAGAAGTACTGACTGGATTCATCACAGACGGTGAAGACACGAACCGCAGGGGGCTCATCTTTGTAACGAGGCATCTAAGAATGATTATCAGTTATTTTTTGTTAGATCATCAATTTGGGACAGCAGTCCCCCCCCCCCTGTTGGTGAATTTTTATCTAATCCTGTCCTTGTTAAGAGGTAAAGCTTGCTTAGGAAAAAACACACATTGACACACACAAATAAACTCCAATTCCCTGAAGCCTCTAACCATGCAGCACAAATATCAGATGAACAGACCATTCCATACTCAAAAATTCCAAATAAAAAAAGTCATAATGCAAGCTAACAAAATCTAACAAGTACATGTTCCAAATTCAAAACCATTACAGAAGTACCTAACACAGACACACATATAATCCATAGTATCCCACTCCCAATTTATAAATCTATTAAGAGTGTAGTAAGACTGATATATATCTCACACTGATTACATATACATCAATTAGACATTTAGAGTTGTTCCTGATAAAAAAAATATGGAGCAAACAAATCTAAAATAAAGCTAAATGAGTGCCACTGGAAGTCTACCTTTGATCTTGAATATTATTAAGACAAATTTTACCAATGATATTAGCAATGAAATATCGATCACAACAAATCACCCTATCCTGCTTGGAATACTTTGTAAAACTGTTGCTAAAACATTGTGGAGCTAGTACAGAAAAAGAATGCAAAATAATACACTATTTTAAACCCAAATACATCAAGCCATACTTCGTCTTTATCTACATCAAAATTGTCACAAATATTTTGCAGTCTTCCTCACCACAAAATTTGGATGTTGTTTGGTATACCAATAACGTCTATTGATTGGAAATAGATACAATAAGGAACCATTGAATGATTGAATTCCATAACAATAGTTCAGACAAATAGGACAAATTTACTGCCAGAATCTCATTGTTCTCTGTCTAAAAAGAGTGAAAATATATAACTGATAACTTACCGGCCTCGTGGACTGATTTGGGCCGTCTGCCAGAGGCGAACGGCAGCGATGTGACTGAATGCCGTGACGACGGCGGAGAAAATACCGGCGACCTGGATTTGCTGATGATACCGGTGATGTGGTAAGTTGGGAACGAAGGGAGACACAACACCAGGGTAAGGGTTTCTTTACGTTGGGTTGGGACTCAGGTAGGAGAAGAATTCGTTTCCCTCTCTTTTGGGAATGAATTTTTTTTGGTCATGAAATGCATCATATTGAAAAGCCCAAAAGGCTGAGCCAAGAAACGGCAATTACAAACAGAAAGGAAACGGCCCAAAGGCCCAAGAGAATCAGCAGTATCTAGTAAGTACACAGATTAACTAAGATCATAGATACGCTTCTCTGACATCACAAGGGAAACTAAGAGTCAAACCCTATAACTAGAGAAACTGGGAAAGTAAGAAAACTAAGAGGGGGAGGCACAGGGACGGAGCTCGAGCAATTATGGTGGAAATCTTCTGAGAGAATCTGTCGGAGTTGTGCGGGGGGTCTCCACATCCAATCCTGAGGAAGAGTAGAAGCATTTGTCATCTTTGCGAGGAGATCTGCCGCCCTGTTTGCATTGTGGTTGACCCAGGTAAAACCACACCAAAGGAAGTTGCTTTTAAACTTGTTTATAGCCTGAACTACATGAGCTATCTCTCCTCTGATAATGTCTCCTCGACAGGCTTGGACCACCTCAAGAGAGTCACTCTCCAAGATCACCCGAGTACACCCCAAATTGGAAGCCAAGGCGATCCCTTCTCTGAAAGCAAGGGCCTCGGCCATCAGAGCAGAAGGAGCTAAGATACGCCTGGTAAGTCCAAATTCAATGTCCCCTTTAAAATTACGAGCAATAATAGCAATAGAACTAGATCCTCTTTGGTTATTAAAGCATGCATCTGTATTGAGCTTAACGGTGTCTCTCCTGGGGCACTTCCAAGCTGAAATAAACTGTTGAGGGTCAGGGTGGGTGGAAGGATGAGCTCCACCCATCAAGTCCGTACAATCCTTAAGCAGTAGGTTAATTCTTACTGAGGAACTTCTAGGGTTAGGGGGCTTCCTCTCAAACACAGAGGAGTTCCTATCTTTCTAGATAGACCAAAGAACACAAGCCAGTAGGGCACTAGCAAAATGACCATCATCCTCCCATTTTTTAAAATCCAACAACTTAGAAGATAGCCAATCTGGGAAAGATGGGAGAGAGGATCTGTTAGGTATAAATTGCAATTGAATACCAAACCAAATAGGTTGGGTCCAAGGGCAAAAGAAGAACATATGTTCTGCAGATTCGGGCTCTGAGTTACAGATGGGGCAAGCATAAGAATCAGCAAACTTTTTCCTGTAAAGATTTGCTTTGGCAGGTAAAATATTTAGAGCAGCCTTCCATAGAAAAATTTTAATTTTTTGAGGGACTTTGAGTCTCCATATACCTTGCCATAATCCTCCCTGGGTAGGATCAGATACAGAGGGTTGGGAAGGGGTGTAATCTACAGCTTCTTTAATGAATGTGTTCCCAGAGTTAACAGTGTATATACCAGCTCTAGTTCTTGGCCAAAAAAAATGTCCTCACTATTATGGTTCCCTATAGGGGTTTGTAGGACTGTCAGCACCTGGTGGTGAGGAAAATTAGAGAGAACCTTTGGCCTATCCCATCCTCCAGAAGAGTGATCAATCAAGTCAAAAACAGTGAGTAACTCAGAATCCTCTGGGAGTTGAGCTTTACCCCCTGAAGAGAGCCAACAGTCCTTTAGAATTCTAATATTCTTACCAGAGTTGACTAGCCATTTCCCCCTTTTTCCTAAGAACATCCACTCCATGAAGTAGGCTAGCCCAGACCCAAGACTGTCCTCTCTTTTTCTGTGCATGAATTATATCTGTATCAGGGAAATAGAGGGCCTTCATCACTTTTGCCCAAAGAGAGTTAGGATCCTGAAGAGCCCTCCAAGCTTGCTTTGCAAGTAGAGCAGAATTCATATGGGAGAAATCCTTAAACCCCAATCCACCCTCCTTCTTAATTTTTGATAGGAATTGCCAGCTTTTCCAGTGAATGCCCTTATTCTTGCCTGAAGATCTCCACCAGAACCTGGCAATGTGAGAACACAGTTGCTGGCAAATACTCTTAGGAAATCTTATGATTGACATGGCATAAGCTGGTATAGCCTGAAGAATAGCTTTGATGATCACTTTTTGCCAGCTTGGTTAAGTAAGGATTCCCTCCAGCCATCTAGTTTCTGAATGATTATGTCCTTCAGCCATGAGAGACCACCAATTTTTGTCCTTCCCCAATCTGCGGGCAGACCTAGATACCTTCCTGGATTATCCCATTCTTGAACATGCAATAGATTGGTGATTGATCTCCTCCTATCATGGGGAACTCCTTTCCCAAACACAACTCCAGATTTAGTTAGATTTATCCTTTGACCCGAGGCTTTAGAGAAGGTATTAAGGATTCTGTTGACTTGATAAATCTCCCGGGGCTCTGCTTTAGCAAAAATAATAGAATCATCTGCAAAAAATAAATGTGTTAGTATAGGAGATGCAGAATTTAGTGAGAGACCCACTAAATCCTCATTCTCCTTAGCAGAGTTAAACAAGTGGGATAAAGAATCCATAGCCGGGATGAACATGTAAGGGGACAGTGGGTCCCCTTGTCTAAGCCCTCTCTCTGGGAAGATAGAACCAGTTTCGAAACCATTGACCCTAAATTTGTATGAGACTGAAGACACAAGGACCATGACCATTTGAACCCAAGAAGGATGAAACCTAAAGGCTAGCAGAGTTTGGCGAAGGAAGCCCCACTCCAATCTATCATAGGCCTTAGAAAGGTCTAATTTAACTGCCAAATGATTCTTTCCAGCACCTCTTATGTTCTTAAGTCCATGGAACACCTCCTGTGCAATAACCAAGTTATCTTGGATTTGCCTACCACCAACAAAAGTACTTTGGAATTGAGAGATGAGACTATTCATGAAGGGTTTTAATCTCTGCACTATAATTTTGGATATAATCTTATAGATATAGTTGCAACAGCTTATAGGTCTATAGTGGATGGTAGATTCTGGTAAAGGAACTTTAGGGATAAGAGCTACCAGAGTCTCATTAATAGCATTATTGAAAGACCCGTGCTGAAAAAATCACAAACAACACTCACAACATCTTCTTTGATAACTTCCCAATGTTTCTGAAAAAATAATCCATTTAAACCGTCAGGCCCTGGGGCCTTTAATGCTCCCATATTGAAAATTGCAGACTTGACATCCTCGGCTGAAACCGGCCTTAACAGAGATTCATTCATCTCGGCAGTAACCAATCTAGGAATATGTTGCAAACAATCAGATACCCCTTCAATCCCTTCTGATTCATAGACTCTCTGTAATTCCAACAACACAAGTTCTCTATTTCCTTTTGGCCCTCTATCCAATTGCCCATACTGTCTTTGAGTCGGAACAGTTTGTTCCTGTCCCTTCTTTGAATGAATAGATGACATTGACATTGGAAATAAGAAAGTAAGGGCCTGTTTGGTTTACATTTTCATTTACTATTTTCATTTTCTGTTTCTTGTTTTTTGGAATTTTACAAAGGAAAAACTGGAAATGCTGGAAACAAAAATTTGCTGTTTCAGGCCCTAACCACCAATTTGGTCCCACCGACTTTAAATTCATCCTTATTCCTTAATGTTATAGTAATTATTAATAGTCTCTAAATTATGTAAAAAATCATCGATATAATCCCTATATCTTACATTAATAAAAAAATTTAATCCATATATAAGGATTAAATTGATGATTTTTTTATATAGTTTAGGGAGTATTAATGAATTACTGTAACATTGGGGACGACTTTAAAGTCAGTGGAATACGTTGGTAACGAGATTGGTGGTTTAGTCTCGGAAATAATCAATATCATGCACAAACTAATTTTTTATTAATTAATATAATAGAGTGTCTAAATTATTAAATCAAATATCAAATAATAATTTAACCCACTAATATTGGCCTAGTTGTGGGGTTGGGTAGTTTAACATGAGATCTTAGGTTTAAACCTCATTGTATTCAACCCATTAGGGTCGGCCTAGGTTAGGGGTTTGGGTAGTTTAATATTATATTCTAGGTTCAAACCTCGTTGCTTTTCTTATACACCAAAAATAAAAACTCCATTGGATTCCATGTAAATAAAAAATATCAAATAATAATTTATATCTAAGTAATATGAGTATGAAACATATTTCTTTCTTCATCTCATGTTTTAAACTCGATACTATTAATTACTTTATTTTTTATTTAGATAACTTATTTTTCATCTCTTATTAATACTTGTGATTGAGTCAAATTTAATGTTTTTAAGACTTAACAGATAAATTTAATAGATTTTATACAAAAGAAAAGAAATTAAAAAATAATGGATTTGAAAAAAGTTGATATAAGCATTTAGGTAAAAATTATTAAGTCTATTTTTTATTTAGAACTATTGAAATTTAAAAGTTATACTATACTTGATTTGCTTTAGTTAAGTCGGATCAAGTCATTTAAAGGGGTAAAACTCTTCCAACACCTATTATGTTATCAATTTTTTAATTATAGAAGGAATATTAAGACTTATTTGTTTAAAATGTAAAAAAATATTTGAAGTTATGAAAATAGTTATTTAATTCTTTAATAAGTTATGACATATTTGCCCAAATAAATTTTAAAAATCAATTACACTGATAATTTGTCATTTTAATTAATCTTATCGATTTTCCTATACTCATACATCTAGTTGATATTCATAAATGTCTAGTTCTGACAACTATAGGAAGGTGCTCCATATTTCCTCCAACTCAAAACCTTTTGGTCATTTTTTTCACTCATCAATTGGAGAACACAAACTCGAAATAGTCGATCACTAATGCTTACTTAGAGACCACTTAACCACCACATGTCTACCAAATCTACAACCCAATAATCACCAACACATGTGGCCCAATCAATCAGTGTGACCAAGTACACGCAAATCCCACTTAAATGGCCCAACATAACAATGTTAGGTGGAAAACAAAATTGTGTAGCAATAAATAGTAAAAAGATAAATGTACAATTTGTTATGAATGTTGTGATTTCAAATAAAAATATTCTAAACGGGTTCCCTAACTAATGTCTTTGGAATACTGCCATCTAAATAAAATGTAGGAGAAGTATAGCATGAACCATAAAAAATGTGGTCCATTATAGATCTTGACCATAATAAATATATATTATTTAATATTAAGAATTTCAATAAATATTATAAAATTAAAGAAACTTTTTGTCATAATAAATTTGGTGGTTTTTGCTCTTTGATAGATTTAAACTCAATAAAATTCATCCTAAAATGACTCTAAAATGTATTATAGGCTCTATCACATTATTGGTTTTTCCAAAACTCAATTGAGTCATGTCAATTCTAATCTTCAAATAAGTTTTAATATGTAATCAAATTATTATAGGGATCTTCAAATTATAAGAGAAGTTCTCTTGGGTTAAGTATATATATGCTCCTTAACCTTATAAAGTTTAGCTAATAATCACTCAACCTCTTTTTGCAAATGTATCATCAATTAGGCATGTATCATCTAAGGCTATGAGGAAGGAGTCACTGACCAAAATGTCATAACCCTAAGGAACTACCCCCCTAAGGAACTACCCCTTAATGGATGAGTAATAGGAAGGTAGACACTTGCAGAGGACACATGAGAGCTAGATGAGGAGCTCTAGGTTAATTATCTAGACAAGTATGACAACACCTCCATACAGAGGAAAAAGTTTTTTAAGCGACGGGAGAAATGTAAGACACTCATTAAATCTATATATGAATCTAGCAGTTTAATAATGTGATGGTATTCTAATTAGCTAATTATCTTAATTCTAAAAGTAAATTAGAAGGAGATAAGGTGTGACAATGTAAGGCTGACAAGCCTCTAGAAAAGCGGTAAGTTTAAGCCCTTGTTTGGTAGGGGTGAAGTGGAGGAGGGAGGAGAGAAGTGTGGAGAAATGGAGAAGGGATGTGTGTTTGGTGAGGAGGGAAATGGGTGGAAATGAGGGGAGATGATTACACAATTCATTTCTCTGCAATTTTGTAGTGAAATAGAGAGAAATGAGAAGTGGACAGGTGATAATCGATTTTTATGTATACATAATCGATTATCATGTTATCCAATGTCATAAAGAATCGATTTTCATGTATATATAATCAATTTTTATGTTACTCATTGTCATAAAAAATGATTTTTAATGTCCCATAATCGATTGTTGAGTAAAAAAATCGATTTTTCAATAATCGATTTTTCATAATTTCTCTTCTCTCTATTTCCCTAATTTCACCAAACAAAGCATAAGGGTTGGTGAAGTGATACACTTTTGAGATTTTCTATCTCCCATGACAATTACACAAAGAAGGACAAAAGAAGTTGGTTTTGTAGCTTAGGAGAGAGAAACACAATGAAGTAGAGAATAAGAGGAAACTCTACGCTCTAGAAGAAACCCATGGAAAGAAGAAAAATTAGAGCAATTTTTTCAACATCTGAACTTGATTTAGTTCAACCATAAGGTGAGTGTAATTGTAGGCCCAGTGGTGGAGCTTGGTTGGAGCCAAGGGGAACCACGGCCCCCCAAACATTTTATAAAAAAATATATAGACATATATATTCATATAGTTAAGATAGAAACACACACGCATATATCGAAAATGCTAACAAGTGACTAAAGGACATTGGTTATGGAATCAAAATTTATGAAATTATGTAGTATTTAATGTTCCAAATTCAATTATATAAAACTATGATTTCCAATAAATCTTCTATATATGAATTCTTTAACAAAAGAACACTCATTATATATATATATGTGTGGGTGTGTGTTCAACTTAAACCAGTAGTCTCGAGTTCGAGGCTTGGGTATGCAGTTGTGTTAAATATTCGAAGGGAGAGCCTTACTGCTAATAGAGGTCCTACCCGGCTTGAACATGATTGCCTCCCTTGGATACATGTGGTTTTGCACCAAAAGAATATATATATATATATTTATATACTTACACCAGTGTGAATTACATGTACACCAAGTGTTACACCATTGAATTTTTTCAGATAATTGTATTTCAAAATCCACTGTCGTTTTAAAAGTTATTATCATATAGATTATATCTATAAAATTTACATTAATCCAAAATTATCTAATTCAAAATAATCACGATGTTAATAGTTATAATTCAATGGTTGGAACAATAAAATTTACATTCAATTAAAAATTATCAATAATGTAACACTTGTGTAACGCAGTGTAAGTTGAACCCCTCTTATATATATATATATTGGCACCCCCAAAGTTTTTGTTGAAGATTCGCCATCAAGAAAAATGAAAACTCCATGGCTATATTTGGAAATTTCAGCTTCATTGAATTATTGGAGCGGAAATCGGTTATATGGATTTGGATGTGCACCTGGTACCTTGCAACGACACTTCAAAAGGTTCTTAGTGTTTGTTTGGTTTACAGTTGGGTAGAATAGATTTTGATAGATTTATAGAATCAATGTTGATAATGAATTATACACGATTTACGAAACACATTGGATGGAAGTAATTTAATTTAAAGTCAATTTCAGCAAAATTGATTCTCACTGTTTCCAACCACAAACCAAACGGGCACTTCGTCCTTGAAATCCTATACAAGAGATTGGCGATTGTACATTTTTCTATCTCCTTTTTTAGCCAGCTCATATTCCATCTTGTTAAGAGATATTTCCCTATGTAGGTCTTGATAGAATGTAGTAGTAAGAACTTCAAAATATCTCTATTGCGCTTCAATAGAATACATTACTTAGGATTTTGGAACCAACCCATATATGCACATGTCCCCACTACATAGTAGTGACCTGTAAAATGATTAAGGTGGTGGTTGTTTTGTGTAAATAGTTTAGGTAAATCATGAAATATATATATATATATATTGGAACCCCCAAACTTTTGTTGAAGATTCTCCATCAAGAAAATGAAAACTCCATGGCTATTTGGAAATTTTAGCTTCATTGAATTATTGGAGCGGAAATCGGTTATATGGATCTGGATGTGCACCTGATACCTTGCAACGACACTTCAAAAGGTTCTTAGTGTTTGTTTGGTTTACAGTTGGGTAGAATTGATTTTGATAGATTTATAGAATCAATGTTGATAATGAATTATGCACGATTTATGAAACACATTGGATGAAAGTAATTTAATTTAAAGTCAATTTCAGCAAAATTGATTCTCACCGTTTCCAACCACAAACCAAACGGGCACTTCGTCCTTGAAATCCTATACAAGAGATTGGCAATTGTACATTTTTCTATCTCCTTTTTTAGCCAGCTCATATATTCCATCTTGTTAAGAGATATTTCCCTATGTAGGTCTTGATAGAATGTAGTAGTAAGAACTTCAAAATATCTCTATTGCGCTTCAATAGAATACATTACTTAAGATTTTGGAACCAACCCATATATGCACATGTCCCCACTGCATAGTAGTGACCTGTAAAATGATTAAAGTGGTGGTTGTTTTGTGTCAATAGTTTAGGTAAATCATGAAAGGTTGGAAAAGGCAAGTTTTGAATCATTATTTATGTAGGAAATCCATAATAATATATAAATACATGCACATACATACTACAAAGAGAAAATCAAATGATTCATTACATGCACGTTGATGGGTTTCTGGCAAGCGAACCACAAATCCAGCAGTATAATAGTAAGAAGAGTATCGTATCTACGGGGAACGGTCAATTCACGTAGACTCGTGATCTAATTATCAAGGGAAAACAACAGTTTAGAGATATTGTTGCGGAATTGTAAATAACAGATAAAATATTGATGGAATTAGAAAGGAAAAAGAGACACTTTACTTGGATTAGGATTGGATTTCATATCATCACACCCTTTGTGCATGTAAAAACTATCTATTTTTAGGTCTACTCTATAATACTGTAGACAAACTTTATTGCTAAGACCTCGAGTTACTAGCAGCCTCACACACTCAAAGGTAATTCATGCGGGCTCTCCCAAGAGACAGACTTACCCTCGGCTTATTTTGCTCTCTTTTGTTAAGTTTGTAAAGGACTACTTGAAATACGGGGCCTACCAAATAAAGTATACCTTCGCTAGAGTACTGTCACTACCCATCGCTCATTAGATATACCCACCTCTCGCTTCCGGGATTCACAATCAACTAATCCTTTGCTATCGATAATTCAAAAACCATGCTTAACATATTGGAACGCCCTTCATTAGAGTACTTACACTACCCATCAATCATAAGCAACGCCCCCGTAAAGGAACCCTAGATACCGAGTCCTCTTATCCAATCAGAGAGTGAGTTTCTTCAGAATCCGCTCCCCCGCTCTCAATCCTAGTCAAAACTAACTAAGTCAATACTAGCCTATAACTCCAGACGCAAGCGTGGGAATTAGGAATTAAGTACAGAATAAGATTACCAATATTATAGACAGAGAGCACAAAAATAATAATATAGAATTTACATACACTTGGGGATAGAATCAATTACATCCAATCCTAATGGAGAGTTAACTACACAAGGTAGCCATACAAACCACCGAAGATGATGTCACCATCTTCAATCCTTGCGAAGCGCTCCTCCTCTCCTACTCTAAACTTAGCTTTGGTACATTATCACTGAAATATAGACTGGATTACAATGATCGTGCACACCGTATCTGGTGCAAGAGGTTCCTATTTATAGACTAAGGAAAGACAAAGCAATTTGGGGAGAAATCTATCAAAGAACGACAACAGGGAACAAATCAGCGTGAGCTGCGCTCCAGGCTGCGCTACAGCGCAGGATGGAGAGCAACTTCTAGAGAGTCTGCGCTTCACCCTGCGCTATAGCGCAGGTAGCGTCATGCAGCTCCAACTTTCTCTTTTTAATCTTGATCTCTCCCCGAGACTGGTTTTGGCAGATTTGTCTTTCCTTGTTTCCCTTTTCTTGATAAAATCCTTGCATTTATTGAGCAATCTTTGATTTATTTGGGAAGCTTGTCTGCAGAATCCTTGATTGATTGGAAATGATCTCCTCATTAATTGTCTCAAATCTTCTTCAAATCTTTATTAAATGTCTTCAATCAATCTCAAATCTTGCAGATATCTCTCTCATTTAATGCTATTTATCCTTCAAATCAAATCTTTGCAATATCCTGCAAAAATCAGCAATATTTCTATCAAAATAGCATCAAATTCAAATCTTAGATTAATAAATACAATTTCTCGAATATTTAATAAAAAAGGATTAAATTGGGGCAAAATTACCATTTTATCCTTGATAAGTGAACTAAAAGTACTCTAATTTATCAACTAATTTTCACTTATCAAAATCCCCCAACTTAACTTGCTTGTCCTCAAGCAAGAGACCTCTTTGCAATCAAAAATCAATTTTATTCCCAGTGTATTTCTAATAATTAAAAACAAATTCAAGGAACTATTCATCAACTCCTTCCTAAGTAACAGTCATTTTCCAAACATAAGAAAAACTCAGGATCAAGAGATGTTACCAATCATCAATCAGAATAGAAATACAAACATCAATTAAACTTTCTCAACAATAGCAATTAAAGCAGTAAGTGATATATCAAGGAAATCTCTCATTCTCACGGATAAGTGTTTCCCTCAATCTTTGTCACCACTGTTGAACAACTAGAATTGATAGTCGTTTCCAAGATCTGAACCTGCAAGCAGTTAATATGGATCAAAAGGTCTTTATTAGGTTGTAATGAGGTAGGGCTATCAAGAAATTATGGTTTTCCTTGATATTCAAGGAACACTTTGAATAGAGAGCATCTTGTGATTGTGCTTGAGACTTCTCTCAATTCACCTGGTCATTCTTGAATGTCACCCATTTTCAGCTTGACCTCATTATTTTGAAGAAATTCTCCCCCCAACTTATTCAATTCCACACTTTTATGCAGATATTTTTTTGACAGAAAGAATAACATAGAAAATTTGTGGGGGAGGATCCTTTTTTGTGCTTTCTTGTGCCTTCTCTTGAGTTTTTGTGACCAACCTCTTGCCCCATTTTGTTGTGGTGCACCTTGCTCTCTATCCCAAGTGTTAAGGGACAGGTGATATTCAATGAATATGGTTAGGGTGCATCAAAGAAAATATTCAAGCTCAAATGGGCAATCAATAAATGGAAATATTAAATCAGGGTTGACTTTTTGGCACTGGGCACAATATTATAATCACAAAATATGCATTTGTCACTTCCATATCTTCTACAAGCAAGACAAAATTCAGAAACTCAAGTAATAACAGTTGACAAGCAGCGGTGAAAAGCTCTCAATTTAAGTGTTTAGGCTCTCATCTCACCGGTTATGGCTAAAATTTTCTTGATAAAGCACTTAATGGATTTAATTAACTATCATGATAGGTTCTCTTGAGAAGTACCCTAATCCTAACTGATTATGGAATTAATCACAAGACCCTATCATCTTCCCTAGATTGGTTAGTTAAACTACTTATTTACAGAGAATAAGTAAAAAGTTACCTTGATTCCTAATGTCCTAAAGTCCTAAAAATTTTAAAAAATTCTAAAAATTTTAAAAAATATGAAATACAAAACAAAAAATCCTAATTAATAGAAAAATTATTAGAAATAAAAAAGAAAAACTAAAAGAAAGAAAACACCAGTATCAATCTTCATCCTCTGTATCCTGTGAGTTCTTGTCCTACTGCTGCTTCCATCCCCCCTGGGAAAATAGGCCTGTCCCCAGGCCACTGCAAGAATATCCGGAACTTTTCAAGCAGCATGCTCGGGTATGGGTCTAGTACTCCTGATTGGTTTGAGGGCAACTGGTCTTTATACTATGCAGCAGTCTGTGCAAATTTACATGCATAATTCAAAGAATTAATATTTTCTCAACAAAAGTTTAGTGCACTTTGGTAATGACTTCCTAAAAACAAATCATACTCATTTGTTTTGCAAGCATTCAATCAATCCATGGGAAGTGAAAGTTCAAGATTTTTGAAAGAAACAGAGCATAACACTTTCAAATTTAATAACTCACAAAACAACGAGCATTTCAATTCAGCAAATTGTTCTTCATGTTCCACACAGTCAAAATCACATTTAAGATAGCAATTATCAACAATATTCACAATCCTAAGGTTGCTACCCTAAAGTGAAAATAGAGTGAATGAAGATTTCAATTGGTAAAAATTAAAGAAAACCTAACTGAAAGTTTCAAAATTGATGGAAGTTTGTGAGTGGAAAGAGTGAAAAGAAGAGCTTAGGAAGTAGTACATGAGAAAATAGAAGATTTTTTAAAATTTCATATCCTGCGCTACAGCGCAAGTGAAGCGCAGAATATAGTGACTAAAATTGTATATCTGTGCTTTACCTGCGCTACAACGCAGGTTGAAGCGTAGAAAACAGAATGCAATTTTGCAATTTTCAGTCACGTTTTCTGCTACTTCCTATTTTTTTTTAAAATTTTATTTTCCACAAACTTATTCCAATCAATTTTGAAAATTTCCTAAATGCTAAAAAAAATAAAAAATCCTAATTAAGAAAATAAAACAAAACTAAAAACTTTTAAAATCTCTGGGTTGCCTCCCAGAAAGCGCTTGTTTAACGTTTGATAGCTCGACGCCTGTTCTCTCAAGGTGGCTGAAACTGAAATATTTTGATGAGCTTGTGAGCTGCACCCTTTCTTTCTTTGGCCCATATACCTCCCCATAATCTTGCCTTGGAACAACCTGTAGTGTGAAAAGACGTTAACCATTGTAGCTTCTTTCTGGAATTAGACCATGCCTCTGACTCCCTTGGCTTGATCCTTCTTTTCTTTATTACCTTGCTCTCATGTGCATGAGTCTTCTTTTCCTGAAGCTTAGATGATTCACAGTTGATTGCTCTCAATTTCTTTGCTTCGCAGGGGTCTTTGATATGGAACACACCTGACCACTTGATCTTCAATCTGGCTCTAGGCTCTGAATTTAATTCTAGCTTGACTTTTCTTATCTTTGCCTTGTCCTGATCAGTGTGATTGCAGGCCTTTCTTTTGTGAGATCTGGAAGGTTCATCACTTGCACCATGCCTTTCTTGATCTTCCTCTGGAGGACTGGTTGGATAAGGCAAGGATCTGTTCTTGAAATCACTTCCCTTCCTTCCTCGGGCTTTGATTCACCATCTATTTGTTCACTCTTTTTCTCTTTTTCTTGATCATGTACACCCTCATATGTTTTATTCCCTTCCTCCCTTTCACAGTCAATCTCTTTTTCAAGCACCATCTTTTCTGTTTTCTCCTCTCCTTTCTCTTCTTCTTCTTCTTCTTCTGCTGCACCTTCTTCTTCTTCAGCTTTTCTTTCTTGTGTTTCTTCAAATTCATCTTCTTTATCAGCCAGATCATCATTGATTTCCTCCCAGTTAATTTAACAATTATGGTGGGACAAAATTCTATGGGGTAGGGTTGAGCGTTTGCCGAGCTCTGTTCTGACTGTTGGTTGGCTATTGTTTCTTCTATCTCTTCAATTGTTGCATCAGGAGACTCTTTCTTCTTGTTGAGCAGCAGTTCCAACATGGTGTTAGTGTTTCTTCTTGCTTCTTCTCTTTCCTTCTTAAGTCTTGACTCCCTTTGTTCCTCTAGCTGTGCTATCAAAGCGTCATTTTTTCTTCTTGCTTCTTCTCTCTCCTTTTGAAATTGTATATTGCCTTGATGAATTTCTTCGATACTCTTGCAAAGTCTTAACTCCCTTTGTTCAGCCATCTGTTTTAACAAAGCGTCAGTGCTTCGTCTTCGCTCTCTTTCTGGAATTGTATATTGCTTTGATTGAATTCTTCCAAAAACTCATAAAATTGTGAGTCTCTTTGTTGATAGGAAGAGTAACTGTGCTGCTGTTGAAAAGAAGGTTGCATACGGAGTGAAACATCATCTTGGTGCCTCCCAAAATTCTGGTTCTGGTAACTTCCCCAATCCTGTGAAAAATTGTTAGAATAATTGTGGTAATTAGAGAAGTTACCTGAATCGGTGCATGAGAGGAGTAACTTGGTTCTTGCCACCTAACATAATCTCTAAGGGTTCTCCTGGGTTGATTTTGCCATTCATAAGCCATTTAACATTTACTCCACTTGGGGTGGTAGAACAGAGAGTGTTGAGATTGTCTCCTTGAGTTTGTCCCTTCTTCTTTGGGTGATCAGAGAGTGTTGAAGTTGTCTCCTTGAGCTCTGCCCCTTTTTCTGTTACCTGTTTTCTCAAGAGAAATAATCGGGATGCTCAAACAAAGAGAAAAATAAAATAACAAAAAAATAATATATAATGTTTTTATAATAATAAAAAACATATATATTTTTTAAAATAATAAATAATAATGATATTTTATTTTTTTTAGAAAATAATTAAAATAAAATAATTAAAAAATAAAATATTTTGTTTTCTTCTCGACTTCTCCCTTGTCCTTTCCTTGTTTCTACTTTTGTTCTTCCATGATGTCTTTCCTATTTCTGTTTCAAGTTGTAATTGATGGGGGGACACCTGGCTTCTCAAAAACATAAACAAGAAACTTAAAAAAAAAGGTAAGTGTGAAGAAAAATTAATAATGATAGAAAAATTATAAATTTCCTAAATAAATTTTTTTTCCTAAAATAATAAGAATAATAAATAAAAGAAATCCTAAGATAGATATCCTTGATAAATAGACCTCAAAGTTCTACATGAATTGGACACCGTTCCCCGGCAACGGCGCCAAAAATACTTGATGGGTTTCTGGCAAGCGAACCACAAATCCAGCAGTATAATAGTAAGAAGAGTATCGTATCCACAGGGAACGGTCAATTCACGTAGACTCGTGATCTAATTATCAAGGGAAAACAACGGTTTAGAGATATTGTTGCGGAATTGTAAATAACAGATAAAATATTAATGGAATTAGAAAGGAAGAGTTAGTGACACTTTACTTGGATTAGGATTGGATTTCATATCATCACACCCTTTGTGCATGTAAAAACTATCTATTATTTTAGGTTTACTCTATAATACTGTAGACAAACTTTATTGCTAAGACCCCGAGTTACCAGCAACCTCACACACTCAAAGGTAATCCATGCGGGCTTTCCCAAGCGACAGACTTACCCTCGGCTTATTTTGCTCTTTTGTTCAGTTTGTAAAGGACTAATTGAAATACGGGGCCTACCAAATAAAGTATACCTTCGCTAGAGTACTGTCACTACCCATCGCTCTAGATATACCCACCTCTCGCTTCCGGGATTCACAATCAACTAATCCTTTGCTATCGGTAATTCAAAAACCATGCTTAACATATTGGAACGCCCTTCATTAGAGTACTCACACTACCCATCAATCATAAGCAACGCCCCCGTAAAGGAACCCTGGCTACCGAGTCCTCTTATCCAATCAGAGATTGAGTTTCTTCAGAATCCGCTCCCCCACTCTCAATCCTAGTCAAAACTAACTAAGTCAAGACTAGCCTATAACTCCAGACGCAAGCGTGGGAATTAGGAATTAAGTACAGAATAAGATTACCAATATTATAGACAGAGAGCACAAAAATAATAATATAGAATTTACATACACTTGGGGGATAGAATCAATTACATCCAATCCTAATGGAGAGTTAACTACACAAGGTAGTCATACAAACCACCGAAGATGTTGTCACCATCTTCAATCCTTGTGAAGCGCTCCTCCTCTCCTACTCTAAACTTAGCTTTGGTACATTATCACTGAAATATAGACTGGATTACAATGATCGTGTACACCGGATCTGGTGCAAGAGGATCCTATTTATAGACTAAGGAAAGACAAAGCAATTTGGGGAGAAATCTATCTAAAAACGGCAACAAGGAACAAATAAGCGTGAGCTGCGCTCCAGGCTGCGCTACAGCGCAGGATGGAGCGCAACTTCCAGAGAGTCTGCGCTTCACCCTGTGCTATAGCGCAGGTAGCGTCCTGCAGCTCCAACTTTCTCTTTTTAATCTTGATCTCTCCCCGAGACGGGTTTTGGCAGATTTGTCTTTCCTTGTTTCCCTTTTCTTGATAAAATCCTTGCATTTATTGAGCAATCTTTGATTTATTTGGGAAGCTTGTCTGCAGAATCCTTGATTGATTGGCAATGATCTCCTCATTAATTATCTCAAATCTTCTTCAAATTTATTAAATGTCTTCAATCAAACTTAAATCTTGCAGATATCTCCCTCATTTAATGCTATTTATCCTTCAAATCAAATCTTTGCAATATCCTGCAAAAATCAGCAATATTTCTATCAAAATAGCATCAAATTCAAATCTTCGATTAATAAATACAATTTCTCTAATATTTAATACAAAGGGAA
The DNA here is from genome assembly GCA_026901365.1 of Sesbania bispinosa. Classification (NCBI taxonomy): domain Eukaryota; kingdom Viridiplantae; phylum Streptophyta; class Magnoliopsida; order Fabales; family Fabaceae; genus Sesbania; species Sesbania bispinosa. The sequence continues at coordinate 866,116 of QLOH01000202.1, forward strand.
TAAATTTGGGCAAAATTACCATTTATCCTTGATAAGTGAACTAAAAAGTACTATAATTTATCAACTAATTTTCACTTATCACACGTCCTATTGATACTGGTGTTGTTGCAGTGGATGAAGGTATGGTTTAATTTGTAAATTGATTTTGTCTTTTTAAATTTAATTGGGCCTGTTAAAATTCTTGCCTTGGCCAATTTTAGTTCTCCAGGTAGGTGTGGGCTGAGAGTGAAAAGTCCAGCAAGAAGGTTCTAAGAGAGTGTGAAAAGTCCTGGCAAGAGTCCAGTAGGTGGAGGATCTGAGAGTGAGGGCCCTAAGAGGGTGTTGAGGTTCAAAAGTCCAGCAAAGAAAGGTCCAGGTCACAAAAGTCCAGGAGGTAAGGGTCAATCAAGTAACAAGAGCCCAACAAAAAGGCCCAAGGTGTTGTAAATGTCCAAAAGGGAAAATAAACAACTGGTGGAAGTCAAGCTGAAAATTCATCCCAAGGATGTCAACTGAGGTTAGGAAAACAGATCAATAGGCCAACTGTACCAACACAGAATGAGGAGGTATCTGAAGTATGTGAGTTGAGGCCATCTGTTGTGACAGAAGGGCAAGAGGAAAGTGATTCAAGCAACAAGTCTAATGGCAATAAAAAGCAGAAAAAAGGTAAAGAAAAAGGGAAGGGAAAAGGGAAAGCCAGCAAAAGCAGAAGGGCAATAGTGATTGAGGAAGTTGACTCTGAGTTATAATAAGATGAGCAAGATGTGGGACACAAAAGTACAAACACTACAGACAATAATGTGGGTGTTGGACCAAATATGATGGATGGCAATATGAGGAGCTAAAGACACCAGTCACCAGTGAAGATGAGCATAGTGACAGAGAGGTTTATCCACAGTTCAATAGGGAGACAACTTTTGGGCATGTCACATTAGAACTAGGAATGGAGTTCAGAAAGCTTGAATTATTCAAGGAAGCAGTTAAAGATTACAATATCAATCTTGGAAGAGAGTTCAAGTGGCTGAAAAATGACAAGACAAGGGCAAGGGCAAGATGCAAAGTTGAAGAGTGTAGATGGGAAATATACTGTGCATACAGTACTGTTGGGAACTATTTCCAAATAAAAACTTTCAAGAATGAGCATACCTATGGCAGAACCTTCAAAAACTCTCGAGCTCAACAGCCATGGGTAATTGGAAAGTTGGTGAAGAAGCTTAGGAAGTCCCCTGTATGAAACATGCAAAAGTGTATGAGTATTTCAAAAGAAAATATGTGACACCCCGGGTACACAATAGTAACCTTAAAAGTAAACGACATTTGTCTCGAATCATAATTGGGAAAATTTTCAAGAGGTTATAAAAATAAGGAGTTTTTTTTTTCTTTTAATCAAAACTTAAATAAGTAAAATGCACAAGGTAAAGAGAACATAAAATTAACGATGTCATTAGCTGGTCATGTCATAGTAATTATAATTACAACTTTGCCTAAAGAGAGGTTATAACCCATATACAAAAAGATAAAGTTAAAGATGATCAACTGAGGTGAAATCATTAAACTGCTATTACAGGTAGATGGTGTATGTCGGTAGGTGACTTCATACAAAAAGCTATACACAAGGACGGTGTCCCAAAAAGAAGTCACATCTAGCATGTCAGAGCTGTACCATTTCCACCACAAAACCTAAGATTATATACATCCCCTATACACCCCCTTCACCCACGTTAGCACTCTATAAGGATCCTCGGGTCCCCCACTGCCAACATCAGGAACCACCGCATCATCTGACCTAGGCACAGGCTCATTTTCTGGCTCTTCCTCTTCCTCAGGGTCCTCTTCTTCGTCCTCAGGCTCCCCTACAGCAGGTTGAGAACTGCTTGTGTGTCCTGGACGAGGAAAAGGCCAAGTACGAACCATAGATACACGACGCCTAAAGTACATGCGTTCTCCAGAGGGGACTACCCTAGAACCTTGTGAAGATTGCTGGGGTGGTGAAGCAGGTGGTTGAGGGCTTCTCTAACAAAACCAGGAGGTACAGAAAAAGTCAATTCTAAAGGAATCCTAAAAGGTAGCGGGGCAGCTGCTCGATGACGAGAAGGGTGGTAGATGAGCAGATTCAGCCACCCTCTGTAACGTATCTCCTCCCTGTCAGCATCATAGGCCCAAAGGGGCCCGTGTGTCCATGTCATCCGGATCCTCTCAAAGATTGGCATTGTCCGAGCAAACTAAGGACACAAAACCATATAGAGAAATACAAGCAAATCCAGACAAAAAGGGGTGAGAGAAAGTAATGAAAAATCATACATGATAGAAAGTAATAAAGAGTTAAGGTAATCATCTAATCCTACAACAATATAACACTAATTGCACATATACAGGTAATCATAAGGTAAGTCAAACATTTTAATTTCACATCCAACTTCTCACACAATTCATGCATGTAATGCAAGGATCTCAAAAATTAGGTTTCTATTGTCATGAGAATACAGACTCAATGATCAACCTCAGGTGCACCTCCGAATATTCCAACATATCAATATTAGTATCTTCAACAATACCAGTGTCAACACCCTTCAAGATGTTGATACTGATATCTTCAGCAATACCAATACTAATATCTTGATTCTAACAATAACTTGGGCGAAGCGATCGGGAGTTAGAGTTCTGCCATCGCCAACTCAGGGCGTAACCAGGTACACGCATCCGTTACTTGCAAGATTTAGAGGCAAGAACAATCTCCACCGATCCTGATTATGGCCAGGGGATCGTCAGGGTGGATCAGTGTCGCTCGGTACTCGCTCCGGCTCCAGGGCGCTCACTGGACCATGGCAGCATATTTCCCCCCAAATCCACCCGCTAGGAAACACTACCGGCCTCCCCTCAGGCCATATCGCGGCTGTACCTGACCGTAGCTTCCCCATGAACAATGCAATGATGCATGATCATCCACATTGACACAGTCTCATCCAATTATCATATTGCGGGATTCTCATGGTACATCAAAGGAACTAAGGCCAGTATATCATTCATTTCTCTTGAGAACCCGACAGCGCTTCCCCTATACTATGGGGTTTTCCACAATTCTTGACAACAAGAGATACAATTTTGCAAGCAATTAGCTTTTCGGATCTTAGGTACTTCATTCTAAATTCATGGGCAAGCTACGAGTGTCTCTGTTATAAGTTATAAACCTTTTAGTCTTTCGTTATAAACATTTCCGTCTGATGTTACAAACTCTTTCCTAATGAATTATAACCTTTTTATGTTCCAGGTTACAACTTTTTCCTTAGTTGTTAAAGAGGTTTCTGTTTTGGTGACAAACTCCTCTTTAAATGTGTTACAACTTGCTTCTAATTCAAATCATAATCCTTCTTTATATGTGATAAACAATTTGGATTGAGTTTATTATAAATATTTGAAATTGCTGCTGTTATTACTTTAACTTTATGTTAAAACTCTCTTACTTCTCATATTATGAATCTTAGTCCTATGTCATAATTTCGTTCCCCTTGTTGTCAACTTCTTTAGTTCTTTTTGTCCTAAGTATTAATCTTGTTGTCATACATCTTTCCGGTTTAGGTTTAAAACTCCATGAACTCTAATTATGACATTTCCAATTTCCTATTATGAATCCATAAATTTCAGGTTATAAACTTTCTGTCATAGCCTTCTTAAACCTCATGTTATAGCTTCTTTAAATATGGTGTTACAACTCCTTTAACTTTATTTCAAAACCCTTTATTTCTTCTAGTATAAGCTTATTAGTATTAAGGTTATGTTACAGATTTTTAAAACTTACTGTCATAAATTCTGCAAACCAAGTTATAAACTGTTTTAACCTGCAGTTATAAACTATTTGTTCTACAGTTACAAACCTACCCTGTTGCTGTCATGAATTTCTCACCTCATCATATCCACTCGATTTTTAGGATGTTCAAGGCTTATGAGATACCTCTCTCCCTCATGTTTCTAACTTTTAAAGTCTTTCATGATCTCTTATAACCTATTTATCCCATTTTTCATGTTTGAAAGTCATAGTTTTGAGTCTTCAAAGTCTATTTTCCTTTAGTTTAGTAGAATTTTCACTAATATCCATCAATAATCAATTTAAAATGTCTCCATACTCAATCCATCATGTACAGTAACTTGGCAACATACATTTCCATGAAAATGGTCAATTTATCAACCATTCATCACATCTTTCATCTCATCGAAATTCATATCCATGTCAAACATCAATAAAGCTCAATATAAATGCAAAACAGATTTTATCCAACCAATTCTAAAGAGAATGAGACCATTATGGTCTCTTCTCAAGTCCATGGGTACACTAGGTTTTCACCCACATCATGATGGAGGCAAGGGTTTTCCTCAAAACCCTAACTCTCATTACTTCCCACTAAGATTTTCCAATCTTTCCCTCCCCCCTTACCTAGTTGTGGAAATTCAACCGAGCATGTCTTTGAGGTAAGCGAGAAATCGTCCAAAAAGTCTCCCTCCGAGTAGTTAGAATCGAACTCCGAACTCTTCGAAATAAAAACATGAAGAGTACGTATTCTGGTCAGGTTATATTATTATCAAGGAAGGAGGATGAAAATGAATAATCAAGGTGAAGGGAGTGGGAACACCACCGCAGTTCGAAAGAGAGAAAGATCGAAACGTGAAACTTAAGTTGATCGTCTTGGTTGGAAGGAATTTCCTCATACGTAAAGCGAAAGGGTGGAACGAATGAATGAGAGATTCTTTTATGGGCAAGGGTGGAGACAATGAGTGGTGAGTGAGCTAGTAATGTGGCTTAATAAGATTCAAGTGCTTCAGGTGAAAAAAATGGTCATTTATTGAGACACATCATTCTCAAATTGTGGCTTAGGAGTCACCACATTTACAAGTTATATTTTTTTTTGGGTAAGTTCAAGCATTTTAGTGCTCTCTCACCGTAGCTGAATCCCACCTAGGTAAAAAGGGTGTGGGTTTATTTTTATCTTTAATTATATCAAAATCTCTTTAGAAAATTCTACAAATAAAAATTTCTAAAAGTTATAAAAATTGTATTAAGACTAGTTATGGAGTTAATTTACCCAATTTCCCTATCAAACTTATATTCAATATTTAAAACGGGTTCTATCATTCCCGTAGCTTCCCGTTACGATGGAGAACGGATGTTACAATCCTCCCCACCAATAAAGAATTTCGTCCTCGAAATTTACCTGCCTTTTTGGAATAAGTGAGGGTGAGATTCTTTCATCTTGTCCTCCAACTCCCAAGTGGCATCTCCATTGTCTTGATTCCATATTACTTTCACTAGGGGTATCTCCTTCCCCCGAAGTTGTTTAATTCTTCTATCCTTAATTCTTACGGGCGGTGCCTCATAAGTTAAGTTCTCTCTCAATTGTATTGAGTCAGGTTCAATCACATGACTAGGGTCAGGAATATATTTCCTAAGTTGTGAGACGTGAAAAACACTGTGGAGGTTGGAAAGAGAAGGAGGTAAGGCAACTTGGTAAGCCACGGAACCAATTTTCTTGAGAATTTGGTATGGGCCAATAAATCTAGGGGTAAGTTTTCGTGACTTCAATGCTCTTCCAACACCATTCGTTGGAGTGACTTCCAGGAATACGTGATCTCCTTCTTGGAATTCAAGGGGTCTTCTTCTTTTGTCATGGTAACTTTTCTGTCTACTTTGGGCAACCTTCATTTTCTCTTGGATCATCCTCACTTTTTCAATGGTTTGCTGAATAACTTCCGGTCCTAGAAGTAAATTCTCACCGGTTTCAAACCAACAAAGAGGTGTCCTACACTTCCTACCATAGATGGCTTCATAGGGTGCCATTCCAATACTGGAATGGAAATTGTTGTTGTAGGTAAATTCTATAAAGGGTAGGAACTGATCCCAACTCCCTTTTGTTCTAGTACACATGCCCTAAGAAGGTCCTTTAAGGATTGGATGGTCCTCTCTGACTGTCCATCGGTTTGGGGGTGGTAGGCTGAGCTAAGCCTAAGTCTTGTCCCTAATGCTTGTTGTAAGCTACCCCAAAATCTAGATGTGAATCTAGGGTCTCTATCAGATATGATGTTAGAAGGTACCCCATGTAGTCTCACAATCTCCTTTTTATATAACTGGGTTAATTTCTCTAGAGAATATCTGATATTGATTGGCAAGAAATGTGCAGATTTTGTTAATCGGTCAATGACAACCCAGATTGCATCATGTCGAGAAGGCGTCCTTGGTAAATTTGTGACAAAGTCCATGGCAATGCTATCCCATTTCCACTCAGGGACTTCCAAAGGTTGTAATTCTCCAGCAGGCTTTTGGTGTTCTATCTTTGCCTTTTGACACGTTAAGCATGACATCACGTACTCTGCTACTTCTTTCTTCATCCCAGGCCACCAAAACATTTTCTTCAAGTCTTGGTACATCGTTGTAGCTCCGGGGTGGATACTCAATTTACTTTTATGAGCTTCTTCCAAAATTATTCTCCTAATATTCTCATCATCAGGTATGCATATCCTCCCCTTAAATCTCAGCACTCCATCTGTTCCTTCTTGAAAGCTAGGTTCCTCGCCTAGGGTCATCTTTCCTTTCCTCTCTTGAAGGTATCGATCCATCGCTTGAGCAGCCTTAACTTGTTCTAAAAACTCATTCATTATCTTTAATGTTCCTAACTTGATCCCTCTCGGTGTCAACTCTACTGCTAGGTTCAAATCTCTGAATTCCTCGATTAGTTCCAACTCTTTGATCATCATAGCAGATGCATGCAAAAAATTTCGACTGAGTGCGTCTTCCACCACATTGGCCTTTCCAGGATGGTATTGCAAGGTGAAATCATAATCCTTTAAAAATTCTACCCATCTTCTTTGCCTCATGTTTAGCTCTTTTTGATCAAACAAATACTTCAAACTTTTATGGTCACTGAAGAATTCAAACCTTGCACCGTAGAGATAGTGTCTCCAGATTTTCAAAGCAAAGACGACCGCAGCTAGTTCCAAATCATGCGTTGGATAGTTCACCTCATGCGGCCTCAATTGTCTTGAAGCATATGCCACCATCCTTCTTTGTTGCATCAATACACAACCTAACCCTTGTTTTGAAGCATCGCAGTACACCTCGAAGTTCACCATTGGATCGGGGAGTACCAAAACTGGTGCAGATGTCAGCCTCTTCTTTAGTTCTTGAAAACTTGTTTCACACGCTTGAGTCCGCACAAAAGGTTGTTCTTTCCTTGTCAAACGCGTGAGAGGGGATGCTAACTTCAAAAATCCTTCAATGAAGCGTCGATAGTATCCCGCCAATCCTAGGAAACTACGAATCTCAGTAACTGTCTTCGGTCGTTCCCATTGAAGCACAACTTCCACTTTGGCAGGGTCTACAACGATTCCTTCTTTTGAAATAACATGTCCAAGGAAGTTGACTTCCTCTAACCAAAACTCGCACTTTGATAGTTTGGCATACATTTGCTTTTCCTTCAAAGTTCCCATGACAATTCTGAGATGTTCTTCATGCTCCTCATGACTCCTAGAGTACACCAAGATATCGTCAATGAACACCACTACAAATTTATCCAAGTAAGGGCGAAACACCCTATTCATATAGTCCATGAATATTGCAGGGGCATTCGTCACTCCAAATGGCATCACGAGATACTCATAATGTCCATAGCACGTCCGGAATGTTGTCTTCGGAATATCCTCAGATTTGACACGAATCTGATGGTAGCCAGACCGTAAATCTATCTTTGAAAACACCGCAGCTCCTCTGAGTTGGTCCATCAAGTCATCGATCCTCGGAAGAGGATACTTATTCTTGATCGTGATTTTGTTTAATTGCCGGTAGTCCACACAAAGCCTTAAACTTCCATCCTTTTTCTTAACAAATAACACCAGAGCACCCCACGGGGAGACACTAAATTGTTTTTCTAACAATTCCTATTTGTCTTTTTAGCTCTTCTAACTCTAAGGGTGACATCCTATACGGGGCCATGGAAATAGGTCCAGTTCCGGGGACTAAGTCAATGGTAAATTCTATCTCTCTCTCAGGGGGTAAGCCAGGGATATCATCAGGAAAAACCTCTGGGTATTTGTAACATCCCAACAATTGGATAAGTTAATTGTAAGATTTATTGTTATTTTTGGAATTTGGCCTAATGACCTTGGTATACTAATTCGCAAATATCTAGAGTTGTAGGTATCCAATTAAGGATTCCACCTTCATTAGAAAGCTAACTTCCGGGGCTTCAGTTTGATAGGTCATATGATAGGGTTCCGAGCTCATTTGAACTCCCAAAACAGACTTAAAGCCCATGAGCGAAATATTCGCTTGTGAGCGAAAATTGACCCGAGAAGGGTTATTTCCTGGTGGTAATTCGCCCATGAGCGAAAAATTCGCTTGTGAGCGAATTTTCACGAATTCAGACCTTAAAAACGCTTTCTCCTCCTTCTTCCTTTCATTTTCTTCCATTCTTAAGGTTCTAGAGAGGGAGAGAGGGTTTTAGAGAGAGAAAGTGGTGAAACAACAAGGGATCGAAGGATTAAGACTAGGAATCATCTCTTCACTTAATTGCTTGGATTCCTAAACTTTGGTGAGTAATTCTCACTTGATTGAGTAGAATTAGAGATTGGTCTCCAAACCCTTGATCCCCCTCCTTTCTCTCCATTCTCTGATTATATCTTGTTTTTGTTGATTGTTGTGTTGTGTTTGTGATTGTTGATTGATCAATGGGAATGAATTTAATCGGTTAAAACGGATCAATTCTTGATAATCGTTAGTTTCGAAACTTTCGAAACTCCGAAAGTTTCGAAACTCTCGAAACGTCGAAAGGTTCCGTTCTCTTCGATTAAACTCGTTCCGAAAGGTATAATTAAGGATCGGTAATTGATTTCGGTATAGGAATTGATGAGTATATGTTGTGGGTGTCGTTCGCACTCCGAATCTCCTTAGTTTCGAAAGGTTCGAAATGTCGAAATTGTCGAAACTAACGAGATTACGATATTTATCAATTCCGGATATCTAAATTCGTTATTTGATCAAGTTTATACGATTAAAGGACTTCGGTCAATTAAAGGGCTTCGGCCAAATGTGAGGGTGGGATTCGTCCCCGGGGGAGATATCCCCTGTAGTCTGAGCTCGGGTCTAACTCTATAACGTGATGTGTACATGGCCTTCGGGCAAAGCATATAGTGCATCCTTATGCATTGATTAATGTGAATGATAAGTTATGTTTAATTGCAATCACTGTTATGGTTAATTGCCCTGCATACATGCATAGAGATTTATTCACTGAGATTTTTATCTCACCACGCGTTATGTGGGTTTTAGATGTTCAGGTGCCTCCTCCTCCTCGGAATACTCAACCTTGAGAGTGGTTTTGTAGTGGCGGAAGAGTTGGACTATGTTTCTTGTTTGGGTCTTGTATTTGAATATTAACTTATGTAATTCCTTTTGTTATGTCTTGAGGAGTTGTATATATGTATATGGACTAAAGTTAAGTTAAAGGCATGTAGTAGACCTTTGGTACATTGTATGTATGCAGACTTTGTTTATGTTCATGTAATTAAAGTAGTATGGTAAAGGCTTGTAGTAGTTGTTGAACCTTAAGTGTAAGATGGACTCTCATGTAAAAGTAATGGGTAGTATGCTTGATTAGTTAAAAGACTTAATTTTCTCTATTGTTTGGTTTAAATTATCTCGATATGTTGGAATTGCAGATAATTTATAGAACAGGTCGATATTAAAAATGAAAGATTCTAAATTCTAAGTCAAGAATTTGGTTTCCAACGGATCAAATTCTTGCTTATGGAATTTAGGGTGTGACATTTTGGTATCAGAGCAGTTCAATCCATTTGGACTATGAGTATTAGGATATTCTGTGGTTTGTTGATAATTTCTTATGTATTGTTTTGTGAATTAAGAGACTGATCACCTCGAGATTTGCTTTATGATATGTAGGAAGTTATGGCGAGCAACAGGAGGGGTAGGCCAAGGGTTAGGCGATCACCTTCACCTTCACCTGAACCGACACCAGATCCAATGGTGACAGCCCTTCAAGCACTTACACAAATGATGGGGAACCAAGCAGCCACCAACACTGCAATATTGCAAGAGCTAGCAAGGCAGCGACCGGAGCAACCACCACCAACTGTGGATGTCTTTTCTGTTGGGTTGTCCGAGTTCAGGAAGCATAACCCCCCACAATTCAACGGGGTGTATGATCCTGACGTGGCAGCTCGATGGCTTAAGGATCTAAGCAGAATTTTTGATGCAATGAAGTGTTCTGATGAGGTTAAGGTGAGCTTGGCTGTATACATGATGAGGGGGGAAGCTGAGGATTGGTGGAGGACTGCAAAGTTACAAATGGCGGAGTTGGAGACTCCATTGACTTGGGAGGCTTTCCAAGGTCTGTTTTTGGAGAAGTATTTTCCGGCGACAATCAAAAGGCAAAAGGAAGCAGAGTTTCTACAACTTCAACAAGGAGAGATGACGGTTGGGCAGTATGTGTCAAGATTTGAAGAATTGTCAAAGTTTTCTCGGTATCTACAGGCTGTAAACGATGAGGAGTGGAGGTGCACTCAGTTTGAGGGAGGATTGAGACCGGAGATCATTGATCGAGTGGCAGCCCTGGAGATTAGGAATTTTTCTACCTTGGTGAGCAAGTGTTATATTATAGAGAAGAATTGCAAGGGAAGGATAGCATCTCCAACACCACAAGATAACAAAGGGAAAAGAAAGGTGGAGCCTAGTAACCTGAACAAGAACTTTAAACCGAAATGGCAAGGCAAACAACCTGTAGCGGTTCAGCCATTTCAACATAGGGAGGTTCGAGTATGTCCTAAATGGGGAAGGAACATCTGGGAGCATGCTTAACGGGGAAGAATGTCTGTTACTTTTGCAAGCAAACCGGTCACTTCAAAAAGGACTGCCCTAAATTCAAGGAGCTCCAAAAGCCTCAACCAACTGGAAGGGTTTTTACCCTCAGCGGTCAGGCGGCGAATTCTTCTGATAATCTGTTAAGAGGTAATTGCACTTTAGGAGAGGAGACTTTAATTGTATTGTATGATTCAGGAGCTCACATTCTTTTGTTTCTTTTGATTGTGTAAATAAACTGAACTTGTCTACCGTTTCCTTGCCTTATGTTCTAAATGTTATTACCCCAGCTAAAGAAACCATATCAACTTCTCTTGTGTGTGTGAACTGTCCTTTAATCATTCAAGATAGAGCTTTTGTTGTTGACTTGATTTGTTTGCCTCTGACTGGTATTGATGTTATTCTGGGAATGAACTGGTTATCTTCCAATCAGATTTTGTTAGATTGTTTTAATAAAAAGGTTGTTCTTCCTGATTCTTCTGTTCCTTCTAGGAAAGGGTCATCCATTTTGTTATCTAGTATTTCTCAAGTTTCCCAAAGTGTCAATGACGGGGGTGAATGTTTTCTGTTGTTACTTTCCTCATCTTTAGAAACAAAATTTGATTTGAGTAATGTGGCGACGGTTCGGGAATTTCAAGATGTTTTTCCTAAAGAGATTCTAACCTTACCACCTGAGCGAGAGATAGAGTTCACCATAGACTGTTACCAGGTTCAGGACCCATTTCTAAGGCGCCCTATAGGATGTCTCCCTTAGAGCTTAGTGAGCTTAAGAAACAATTAGAAGAGTTATTGGAAAAGGGTTCATTAGGCCCAGTGTCTCTCCGTGGGGGGCTCCAGTGTTGTTAGTGAAGAAGAAGGATGGGAGTATGAGGTTGTGTGTAGATTTTAGGCAGTTGAATAAGATTACAATTAAGAATAAGTATCCATTGCCTAGAATAGATGACCTCCTTGATCAACTTAGAGGTGCTTCCGTGTTTTCCAAAATAGATTTGAAATCAGGATACCATCAAATCAGGATAAGGAAGGAAGATATTCATAAAACCGCTTTTCGAACTAGATATGGGCACTATGAGTACTTAGTAATGCCATTTGGTGTTACTAATGCTCCAGCAGTGTTTATGGATTACATGAATCGAATCTTCCGACCTTTCCTGGATAAATTTGTGGTTGTGTTCATTGATGATATTTTGATTTACTCTTCTAGTTTGGAAGATCATGAGAAACACTTAAGGTTGGTGTTAGAAGTCTTGAGAGAAAGGAAATTGTTTGCCAATCCGAGCAAGTGTGAGTTTTGGCTAAACAAAGTCCATTTCTTAGGCCATGTAATTTCAGGAGAAGGGGTGTCAGTTGATCCTAGCAAGGTAGAGTCTGTTCTTGAATGGGAAAGGCCTAGGACTGTTACAGAGATTAGAAGCTTTCTAGGTTTAGCTGGCTATTACAGGAGATTCATTAAGGGTTTCTCCCGTTTGGCATTGCCTCTCACTAAGTTAACTAGAAAGGACCAAGCCTTTGTGTGGGATAGTGATTGTGAGCATAGTTTTCTGGAGCTAAAGCATAGATTGACCAGTGCCCCAGTGTTAGCATTGCCTGATGTTTCTAGAACCTTTGAGGTATTCTGTGATGCCTCTGGAAAAGGGTTAGGAGGTGTTCTGATGCAGGATAGGAAGGTTGTGGCTTATGCATCTAGGCAGTTGAGGCCTCATGAGGAAAATTATCCTACCCATGACTTAGAATTAGCTGTGTGGTTTTTGCCCTGAAAATTTGGAGGCATTACCTGTTTGGTGTAAGGTTTGAGGTCTTTAGTGATCATAAGAGTTTGAAGTATCTTTTTGATCAAAAAGAACTCAACATGAGGCAAAGAAGATGGATGGAGTTTTTGAAGGATTTTGATTTTGAGTTGAAATATCACCCAGGGAAGGCCAATGTAGTGGCTGATGCTCTCAGCAGGAAATCCCTGCATGTGTCATCCTTGATGATACAAGAGATGAATCTCCTAGAGAAGTTTAGAGATTTGCACCTAAGTGTAGAGTTTGGAGTAGTAGTAGCATTCATATGTACCGATTAGAAATCTCTAGTGAGTTTCAAACTCTGATTAAGGAGGCTCAGGATTTGGATCCTGATCTTCAGAGTAAGATGGGGCAAGTAGGATTTTCTAAGTCAGGTGAGGGATTGATTCTTTTTCAGGAAAGAATTTGTATCCCTAAAGAGAGTAGAGTTAAACAGCAGGTATTAGAGGAAGCTCATAAGGGTAAGATGTCCATACATCCTGGTTCCACCAAGATGTATCAGGATTTGAGGAAGAGGTTCTGGTGGGTAGGTATGAAGAGAGAAATAGCTGAGTTTGTGTCTAGGTGCCTAACTTGTCAACAAGTTAAGGTGGAACACCAGAAACCATCTGGAGTTCTATTACCCTTAGAGATTCCTGAATGGAAGTGGGAAAGCATAGCTATGGACTTTGTGGTAGGTTTACCTCGAGTCCAAGCAGGGTTTGATACCATATGGGTAATAGTAGACCGTTTAACCAAGTCAGCCCATTTCCTTCCAGTTAAGAATACCTTTTCCCTGAGTAAGTTAGCTGAGTTGTATGTTAGAGAGATTGTCAGGTTGCATGGTATTCCTTCTAGTATCATTTCTGATAGGGACCCCAGGTTTACTTCAAGGTTCTGGAATGCACTACACCAGTCATTCGGGACTAAACTTAGGTTTAGCACCGCTTACCACCCTCAGACTGACGGTCAGTCTGAGAGAACCATCCAAACCTTAGAAGATATGTTAAGAGCCTGTGTGCTAGAAGAGTCGGGCAGTTGGGATAAGTACCTACCACTTGTAGAGTTTGCTTACAATAACAGTTTTCATAGCAGTATAGGCATGGCTCCATATGAAGCTTTGTATGGTAGGAGATGTAGGTCTCCTATGTGTTGGCATGAGGTGGGTGAGAGATCCCTGTTGGGTCCGGAGTTGGTTAGGAAACTCTGATAAGATTAGGATCATTAGGAAAAACTTGTACTGCCCAGAGCCGTCAGAAAAGTTATGCTGATAAAAGAAGGAAAGAACTAGAGTTTGAGGAAGGGGAACATGTTTTTCTTAGAGTAACTCCTGTCATTGGTCTAGGGAAGTCTGTGAAATCTAGGAAACTGAGTCCCAGATACATTGGTCCCTTTCAAATCTTGCAAAGAATTGGTCCTCTTGCATATAAATTGGCTCTCCACCATACCTTTCCAAAATTCATAATGTTTTCCATGTGTCTAAGTTGAGAAAGTATGTGTTTGATCCTTCTCATGTTTTGTCTTCTGAACCAATACAATTGAAGAACAACCTCACACTACCTGCAAAACCTAAACAGATTATTGACAGAAGTGCCAAGACTCTGAGGAATAGAAACATTCCTTTGGTTAAGGTTGTTTGGGAAGGTTTATCTTTGGATGAAGCTACTTGGGAAAAGGAAGAGGTTATCAAGTATCATTACCCTAGTTTGTTTGTATGATGGTAAGATCTCTTATCTTATATTAGTAAAATTTTGGGGACAAAATTTCTTTAAGGGGGGTAGAATGTAACATCCCAACAATTGGATAAGTTAATTGTAAGATTTATTGTTATTTTTGGAATTTGGCCTAATGACCTTGGTATACTAATTCGCAAATATCTAGAGTTGTAGGTATCCAATTAAGGTAATTCCACCTTCATTAGAAAGCTAACTTCCGGGGCTTCAGTTTGATAGGTCATATGATAGGGTTCCGAGCTCATTTGAACTCCCAAAACAGACTTAAATTCGCCCATGAGCGAAATATTCGCTTGTGAGCGAAAATTGACCCGAGAAGGGTTATTTCCTGGTGGTAATTCGCCCATGAGCGAAAAATTCGCTTGTGAGCGAATTTTCACGAATTCAGACCTAAAAACGCTTTCTCCTCCTTCTTCCTTTCATTTTCTTCCATTCTTAAGGTTCTAGAGAGAGGGAGAGGGTTTTAGAGAGAGAAAGTGGTGAAACAACAAGGGATCGAAGGATTAAGACTAGGAATCATCTCATCTTCACTTAATTGCTTGGATTCCTAAACTTTGGTGAGTAATTCTCACTTGATTGAGTAGAATTAGAGATTGGTCTCCAAACCCTTGATCCCCCTCCTTTCTCTCCCATTCTCTGATTATATCTTGTTTTTGTTGATTGTTTGTGTTTGTGATTGTTGATTGATCAATGGGAATGAATTTAATCGGTTAAAACGGATCAATTCTTGATAATCGTTAGTTTCGAAACTTTCGAAACTCTCGAAAGTTTCGAAACTCTCGAAACGTCGAAAGGTTCCGTTCTCTTCGATTAAACTCGTTCCGAAAGGTATAATTAAGGATCGGTAATTGATTTCGGTATAGGAATTGATGAGTATATGTTGTGGGTGTCGTTCGCACTCCGAATCTCCTTAGTTTCGAAAGGTTCGAAATGTCGAAATTGTCGAAACTAACGAGATTACGATATTTATCAATTCCGGATATCTAAATTCGTTATTTGATCAAGTTTATACGATTAAAGGACTTCGGTCAATTAAAGGGCTTCGGCCAAATGTGAGGGTGGGATTCGTCCCCGGGGGAGATATCCCCTGTAGTCTGAGCTCGGGTCTAACTCTATAACGTGATGTGTACATGGCCTTCGGGCAAAGCATATAGTGCATCCTTATGCATTGATTAATGTGAATGATAAGTTATGTTTAATTGCAATCACTGTTATGGTTAATTGCCCTGCATACATGCATAGAGATTTATTCACTGAGATTTTTATCTCACCACGCGTTATGTGGGTTTTAGATGTTCAGGTGCCTCCTCCTCCTCGGAATACTCAACCTTGAGAGTGGTTTTGTAGTGGCGGAAGAGTTGGACTATGTTTCTTGTTTGGGTCTTGTATTTGAATATTAACTTATGTAATTCCTTTTGTTATGTCTTGAGGAGTTGTATATATGTATATGGACTAAAGTTAAGTTAAAGGCATGTAGTAGACCTTTGGTACATTGTATGTATGCAGACTTTGTTTATGTTCATGTAATTAAAGTAGTATGGTAAAGGCTTGTAGTAGTTGTTGAACCTTAAGTGTAAGATGGACTCTCATGTAAAAGTAATGGGTAGTATGCTTGATTAGTTAAAAGACTTAATTTTCTCTATTGTTTGGTTTAAATTATCTCGATATGTTGGAATTGCAGATAATTTATAGAACAGGTCGATATTAAAAATGAAAGATTCTAAATTCTAAGTCAAGAATTTGGTTTCCAACGGATCAAATTCTTGCTTATGGAATTTAGGGTGTGACAGTATTCTCTCACGACAGGTAAGTTATCAAGGTTAATGTCCCTCTCAACACCCATAGAAGAGAGCATCACGTACACCTGGGCTCCTTCCTTTAAAGAAGCTATTACGTTGTTGGCAGACAAAGTCTCGAAACTTCAGGTTTTGGTAAGGTTTCTTTGTCAGATGCAAATAAAATAGTTTTACCATGGCAGTCTAGGAGAACATGATTGGAAGCCAACCAATCCATTCCTAACACAACATCTAGTTGGGATAGAGGTAGACAAATCAAATCTACTGAAAAACTTCTACCATTAACAGTGATTGGACAATTCATGCAAGCTTGAGATGTCACAACTGAAGTATTAGTGGGAGTAGAAACAATCAAGTCATAAGGTAAAGGGGTAGTGGGTAACTTTAACCGTCTCACACAATCAATGGAGATAAAGGAGTGAGTTGCACCTGAGTCAAACAATACATTTGAGAG
Organism: Sesbania bispinosa; assembly: GCA_026901365.1. Classification (NCBI taxonomy): domain Eukaryota; kingdom Viridiplantae; phylum Streptophyta; class Magnoliopsida; order Fabales; family Fabaceae; genus Sesbania; species Sesbania bispinosa. The sequence continues at coordinate 882,699 of QLOH01000202.1, forward strand.
AGTTCCACTTAAAGGCACTTACCTTGAATGAGGTCATCAACTTGAAGCTGCTTCACTTCCACTCATGGTGAAAACCCTCCCTTGAGTACGAGGTCTACCAATTTGTCGTCCATTATTGGCTACACTGTTGTTATATTATTCCCGCCATTGCTCCTTGGATTATTGTTCCTGTTATTATAATTGTTGTTGCTAACAGTGTGATTCCTCCCTCCATTGTTGTTGTTGTAATTGTTAACACTTTCGCTGACTGATGCTATTGCTAACATTTCCACCATTCCCCTCTTGTTTCGCTTCAGCGCAACCCTTACTAATGTGGCCAGGTTTCCCACACCGGTAGCAAATTGGGGACTCCCTCGGGCAATTGCGGGACAAGTGAGGTCCATTGCACTTCCAACAATGTGTCCTTGTTGTTGTCAACCCTCCTGAAATTCCTTATAGCTAACTGGGTTCTTTGACTCCCAGATGATGAGCTAGGTTGTCCATAAGGTGTGTAAAAAGGCTTCTTGCGATTTTGCAATTGTTTTCCTTTGTTTTTTTGGGGTCCTTGTTCCTTCATGCGTGTAGAGTGAGCTTTGGAGTCATTCTAAAAAAAATCGGCATTTATTTACCAAGGTAGCAAATTTGTGATTTCCTGGTATCCTATAGCCTTCTTGATGTCAGAACGCAGACCGCTTTCAAACTTGGAGCACCTTTCAGTTTCATCAACATTGTTTTCAAAATACCTGCAGTACTTTGAGAGTTTCTTCAAACTTTGCAACATATTCTCCTACAGTCATGTTACCTTGCTTCAGCTCTAGGAACTCTACAACAAACAGCTTTGCCTTTCTCAAATCTGCAGGGAATACTGGATAAGAAATTCTCCTTGAATAGATCCCAAGTAATTTGCCTCCCTTTCGTTTCTAGACGACGACGGCATTCTTCCACCGATATTCTGCCTCGTTCACAAGCATATGAGTGGCAAAAATCACCTTTTGTCCATCAGGGCACGCCATTACCGCAAAATCTTCTCCATCTCATCTACCCAAAGTTGAGCCTTTTTGGGGGCATAGCCTCCTTCAAACTTGGACGGATCGTTTTTCTTGAAAGTAGAAATTCCTTGTATTCTGGCGGCACAGTTGGTCGATTTTGATTTGGTTCTCCATAATTGTCACCATCCTAACCGAGTAGCTCATTTAGGGTGCCATTGTTATGTTCCTTTGCTAGCCATATTTTTCTGCATTCACAAAACAGAATCAGATCTCTGAATACATCAAAACATCCTTACATGAACTAATTCCTATTCCTAATCTCATACCACTAAGTCTTTCTAGAGTTAGTATGCACAAGAGAACACAAAAACAAAACACATAAGGCCATAACCTCAGGCCTGATGGAAGGACCAGCTCTGATACCCACCTAAATGTGACACCCTGGGTACACAATAGTAACCTTAAAAGTAAACGGCATTTGTCTCGAATCATAATTTGGAAAAAATTTTCAAGAGGTTATAAAAAATGAGGAGTTTTTTTTCTTTTAATCAAAACTTAAATAAGTAAAATGCACAAGGTAAAGAGAACATAAATTAACGATGTCATAGCTGTCATGTCATAGTCATTATAATTACAAATTTGCATAAAGAGAGGTTATAACCCATATACAAAAAGATAAAGTTAAAGATGATCAACTGAGGTGAAATCATTAAACTGCTATTACAGGTAGATGGTGTATGTCGGTAGGTGACTTCATACAAAAAGCTATACACAAGGACGGTGTCCCAAAAAGAAGTCACATCTAGCATGTCAGAGCTATAACCATTTCCACCACAAAACCTAAGATATATATACATCCCCTATACACACCCCTTCACCCACGTTAGCACTCTTTAAGGATCCTCGGTCCCCCACTGCCAACATCAAGAACCACCGCATCATCTGACCTAGCCACAGGCTCATTTTCTGGATCTTCCTCTTCCTCAAGGTCCTCTTTTCGCGTCCTCATGCTCCCCTACAGCAGGTTGAGAACTGCTTGTGTGTCCTGGACGAGGAAAAGGCCAAGTACGAACCGCAGATACAACGGCGCCTAAAGTACATGCGTTCTCCAGAGGGGACTACCCTAGAACCTTGTGAAGATTGCTGGGGTGGTGAAGCAGGTGGTTGAGGTGCTTCTCTAACAAAACCAGGAGGTACAGAAAAAGTCAATTCTAAAGGATTCCTAAAAGGTAGTGGGGCAACTGCTCGATGACGAGAAGGGTGGTAGATGAGCAGATTCAGCCACCCTCTGTAAAGTATCTCCTCCCTGTCAGCATCATAGGCCCAGAGGGCCCCGTGTGTCCATGTCATCTGGATCCTCGCAAAGATTGGCATTGTCCGAGCAAACTAAGGACACAAAACCATATAGAGAAATACAAGCAAATCCAGACAAAAAGGGGTGAGAGAAAGTAATGAAAAATCATACTGATAGAAAATAATAAAGAGTTAAGGCAATCATCTAATCCTACAACAATATAACACTAATCACACATATACAAGTAATAATAAGGTAAGTCAAAACATTTTAATTTCACATCCAACTTCTCACACAATTCATGCATGTAATGCAAGGATCTTAAAATTAGGTTTCTATTGTCATGAGAATGCAGACTCAATGATCAACCTCAGGTGCACCTCCAAATATTCCAACATATCAATATTAGTATCTTCAACAATACCAGTGTCAACACCCTTCAAGATGTTGATACTGATATCTTCAGCAATACCAATACTAATATCTTGATTCTAACAATAACTTGGGCGAAGCGATCGGGAGTTAGAGTTCTGCCATCCGCCAACTCAGGGCGTAACCAGGTACACGCAATCCGTTACTTCCAAGATTTAGAGGCAAGAACAATCTCCACCGATCCTGATTATGGCCAGGGGGATCGTCAGGGTGGATCAGTGTTGCTCGGTACTCGCTCCGGCTCCAGGGCGCCTCACTGGACCATGGCAGCATATTTCCCCACCAAATCCACCCGTTAGGCACACCTACCTACCGGCCTCCCCCTCCGGCCATATCGCTGCTGACCTGACCGTAGCTTCCCCATGAACAATGCAACGATGCATGATCATCCACAATGACACAATCTCATCCAATTACATACTGCGGGATTCTCATGGTACATCAAAGGAACTAAGGCCAATATATCATGTCATTTCTCTTGAGAACCCGACAGAGCTTCCCCTATACTATGAGGTTTTCCACAATTCTTGACAACAAGAGATACAATTTTGCAAGCAATTAGCTTTGGGATCTTAGGTACTTCATTCTAAAATTCCATGGGCAGCTACGAGTGTCTCTGTTATAAGTTATAAACCTTTTAGTCTTTCGTTATAAACATTTTTGTCTGATGTTACAAAACTCTTCCTAATGAATTATACCTCTTTATGTTCCAAGTTACAACTTTTTCCTTAGTTGTTAAAGAGGTTTCTGTTTTGGTGACAAACTCCTCTTTAAATGTGTTACAACTTGCTTCTAATTCAAATCATAATCCTTCTTTATATGTGATAAACAATTTGGATTGAGTTATTATAAATATTTGAAATTGCTGTTGTTATTACTTTAACTTTATGTTAAAACTCTCTTACTTCTCATATTATGAATCTTAGTCTTATGTCATAATTTTGTTCCCCTTGTTATCACTTCTTAGTTCTCTTTTGGTCCTAAGTATTAATCTTGTTGTCATACATCTTTCCGGTTTAGGTTTAAAACTCCATGAACTCTAATTATGACATTTCCAATTTCCTATTATGAATCCATAAATTTCAGGTTATAAACTTTCTGTCATAGCCTTCTTAAACCTCATGTTATAGCTTCTTTAAATATGGTGTTACAACTCCTTAGCTTTATTTCAAAACCCTTTATTTCTTCTAGTATAAGCTTATTAGTATTAAGGTTATGTTACAGATTTTTAAAACTTACTGTCATAAATTCTGCGGACCAAGTTATAAACTGTTTTAAAACCTGCAGTTATAAACTATTTGTTCTACATTTACAAACCTACCTGTTGTTGTCATGAATTTCTCACCTCATCATATCCACTCGATTTTTAGGATGTTCAAGGCTTATGAGATACCTCTCTCCCTCATGTTTTCTAACTTTTAAAGTCTTTCATGATCTCTTATAACCTATTTATATCCCCATTTTTCATGTTTGAAAGTCATAGTTTTGAGTCTTCAAAGTCTATTTTCCTTTAGTTTCAGCAGAATTTTCACTAATATCCATCAATAATCAATTTAAAATGTCTCCATACTCAATCCATCATGTACAGTAACTCAGCAACATACATTTCCATGAAAATGGTCAATTTATCAACCATTCATCACATCTTTCATCTCATCGAAATTCATATCCATGTCAAACATCAATAAACTCAATATAAATGCAAAACAGATTTTATCCAACCATTTCTAAAGAGAATGAGACCATTATGGTCTCTTCTCAAGTCCATGGGTACACTAGGTTTTCACCCACATCATGATAGAGGCAAGGGTTTTCCTCAAAACCCTAACTCTCATTACTTCCCACTAAGATTTTCCATCTTTCCCTCCCCCCTTACCTAGTTGTGGAAATTCAGGTCGAGCAAGTCTTTGAGGTAAGCGAGAAATCGTCCAAAAAATCTCCCTCCGAGTAGTTAGAATCGAACTCCGAACTCTTCGAAATAAAAACATGAAGAGTGCGTATTCTGGTCAGGTTATATATATTATCAAGGAAGGAGGATGAAAATGAATAATCAAGGTGAAGGGAGTGGGAACTCACCGCTGTTCGAAAGAGAGAAAGATCAAAACGTGAAACTTAAGTTGATCGTCTTGGTTGGAAGGAATTTCCTCATACGTAAAGCGAAAGGGGTGGAACGAATGAATGAGAGATTCTTTTATGGGCAAGGGTGGAGACAATGAGTGGTGAGTGAGCAAGTAATGTGGCTTAATAAGATTCAAGTGCTTCAGGTGAAAAAAATGGTCATTTATTGAGACACATCATTCTCAAATTGTGGCTTAGGAGTCACCACATTTACAAGTATATTTTTTTTTGGGTAAGTTCAAGCATTTTAGTGCTCTCTCACCGTGGCTGAATCCCACCTAGGTGAAAAGGGTGTGGGTTTATTTTATCTTTAATTATATCAAAATCTCTTTAGAAAATTCTACAAAAAAAAAATTCTAAAAAGTTATAAAATTGTATTAAGAACTAGTTATGGAGTTAATTTACCCAATTTCCATATCAAACTTATATTCAATATTTAAAACGGGTTCTATCATTCCCGTAGCTTCCCGTTACGATGGAGAACGGATGTTACAAATATGGTGTACAACTTGAAGAGGAAATTGCCTGACTTCACATGCTCATTTTGTGGGTGTAAAGGACATAACAAAAATGGAGGTGCATTAGCCAAAAAACAGAAATTAGAGGAGTTCCAAGCCTAATAGATCAAGGAAGATGGGGGACAGAGTGGGCCTTCAAATACAACAACCCAAGAAAATGAGAATAGGCCCACTGAAGCTACAACTGCAAACCTAACATAACTGCCAGATGAGACTGACCTTTCCCAAACACAGCCCCCACCCATAAACCACAACCCCAAAAAGGAAGAACAAGTTGGTAAGGAGTAAGCTGCCCATAAAAGGAAAAGGTTCTGCTACAACAACATGTACAAGACAAAGTAGCCCACCACCAACTGCTCCAACAGATTTTGTGGATGATTCATCAAAGGCTCAACAGTTTGTACCAACTCTTGGGCTTAACAACTTGACACATTAAAAAAAAATTCATTGGAAGCAATTTCGGACATCATTAGCTTTTTGGGTTGTAATTAGCTTTTTTGAGCAACTATGGACAAGTTGAATCTTACAGTTGCTATTATTCTAGGACGTAATTTGTTTAAGGAACATGTTTGCTTGCTTATTAGGTTTTTATGTTATAAGTTGTTGGATCTTAGTGGTCTTACCACTATTGGATATTTGACTTACCTTGATTGTTTATCATTTGGTTATGTTTATCATTAGCTTGGATTATATTAGTAATGGCTTTTATTTTAAGGTTGATATTGCTGTATTGTTTTGGTTTATATATATACACAACATAGACTTATAAAAAAAAGAATATAATTCATTAAATTAAAATCAACCGTTGACAAACCTTACATAATTAAAAACTATACATCCCGTTTCATTTGTCCAGCAATTAAACACATTTCTAATTTTTCCACAAAATCCCCAACAAAAGCCTATCACAATACATGACACCATAAGTATCCAACTTAATCTCCTATTCTGAAATTCCACTCTCTTCAAGGTACTCATCACAGTCTTCTTCCACACTTCATCATCCCTTCCACTTAATCCTATAGTTGAAGTAGCTTGACTTGCAATTTCTTGTGCAACAAACATCATTCTCCACCCATTTGGAAAAAAATCACATTTGTCTGCAACCTGCACATGCAATACAAATTTACAAGATTAAACAAGCAGAAAACAACCTCCCTAAACCCTAACCCACACCATACAAAAAAATCGGAAAATTCAAGTAGAAGGAAATAACAAAAAATACCTTCAATTTAGGGCATGCATAAAACAATCTCACTGGTTTTTTTTTCCAGTTCTAGACACCCTAATAACTGCTATAATGATGCAATTACATTTGGCTCCTTCCTTCCTCTTTCAGAAATGTGCGAATACTTGGAACCACCATTATTATGGGTGTGTTTTGGCAAAATTAGCTGATAAGCTAGCTGGTAGCTGATAAGCTAACTACTACTAGCTAATAAGCTCCTAGCTTATAAGCTCCAAGCTGATAAGCTAGCTTATTGAATTAGAAGTGTTTGGTAAAAACTAAGCTGATAAGCTAGTTAGTAAATGTAAAATGACATAAAAGGGCATAATATATAAATTTTATTATATAAATTCTATTTGTGTTTTTTAGAAAAAAAATATTATTATGTAATTATAATTTTATGTTTTATAAAAAATAATTAAACTTCTTATTATTTTAATCTAAATATTTTTAAAAATTAAATAAATCCTGAATTGATAATAATCGTATAATCTAAAATAATTTTCATAAAATAGTGAAAAATAACCAATTTTTTAATTCGTAATTTTTTTTATTATTTATTATATAGGTAATAGGTAAAAAGAAATTGAAAGGTTTTTGTTACTAAAATTGAAAATAAATAATAACAGGTAAAAGAAATTAACAATAATACGGAAAATATATTAAAATATAAGGGGTAGTGATGGAAGAAAATTAAATAAGCTACAAGCTACAAGCTAGAAGCTTGGTGAGTAGGGGTGGGAATAGGCCAGCCGGCCTGTCAGGGGCCTACGACCTGGCCCGTTTATGGCCTGGCCTGGCCTGTTTATAAAAAGGTCAGGTCAAGGCTTGTTAAAAGGCATGTTTAGTTAAATAGGTCAGGCTTCAGGCCTATGGAAAAGCCTATTAGGCTTAACAGGCCGGCCTGTTTAATATAATATATAATATTATTAAATTAATTATATAAATAACTATAAATATAATTAAAAAAATTATAATATAGTTTTAGAATAATATTAAATTAATTATATAACAAAACTGCTTAAAAGGTCTGCGGTCTGCATAGGCTTATAGGCCTGTTGGCCTGTTTGTAGGCCTTGTTATAAAACAGGCTTTTAAACAGGCTTACAGGCCAGGCCAGGCTTTTTCGAAGGCCAGGCCAGCCGTTACAAAAAGGCATGTAACAGGTACAGGTCAGGCTCAGGCTTAAGAATTAGGAGTTAGGCCAGGCTCAGGCCTGCCCAAAAAGCCTGGCCTTGCCTGTTTCCACCACCACCCTATTGGTGAGGTAGCTTGTAGCTTATAAGTTAAAAAGCTCCTAAAATAAGCTACTTTGAGGTACCTTATCAAACACTTTTGTTTGGTCAAACTAGCTTATAAGCTAGTCAAATAAGCTAGTAGCTAGCTTATTGGACTTGTCAAACACACTTTATCCTCCAATCTGTGGTGCTCATGGCTGACAATGTTGGTGAATAGGAAGAATACAGCAACAAAGAGCAGCTACCCACACGCAAAACATGGGGGAAGATGCAGAACCAGAAATGGTGATGATGAACAACGGAAACAAGGAGAGAAAGGATATGAAGATGAAGAGCAAGACGGATATGATCGTTAGGGAATGGTTCAAAACCCATAATAAAAAATGCAAAACGACGTTGTTTTGAACCCTTCCAGCGATCCTATTGTCATTTTACACGACGAGTCATCAAAACTTAACGAAGTTAACACTCTTGAACTAGAGTGAATGACGTTTCGTTAAAATCAAGGATTAACGAAGAAATTTCATAAAGTCATGTACTAAACTGCTTGAACCTTACAAACCCAAAACTAATGTGCTAGTTTAGGCTAATTTGCTCTCAATGGTTTTATTTTTCTTTTGGGTCCAAATCCGTACTCAGGTTCAATCGAGTAGAGCAGTGTCCTAAGTCCTAACCCGCTGCGCATTCACAAACAACAGAGACAAAGTACAAACCCAACCGAACCGGGCAACCTGCGATCAACACAACAGGGCAGCAAAGTTAAGAGAAAAGCAAAAAACCTTAAAAACAACTGTTTGGGAAACAAAGGAGGATATGGAGAGAGGCAATATTTGGCATTGGTCGGAGGCGGTGCTGTTTTGGTTCTGTCTCCACCTACTTTCTTCTTAGGCTTCTTCAAACTCAAAAGTCAGTCACTTTTCTTCTCATCTCATCGGAATCATTTCCCTTTCTATTATATTCATTCATGATGAACCATCTCTTCAACTCAACTATTTCTTCTTTCTGTTTGTTTGGTCCTAAGTATATAGAATGACACTGATTCTGTGCTCATACAAAAAGGCTAATTAAAAAGGTTGGTTGGATCAGTTTTTTCAAACTTTTGGGTCTTTGAGCCAATAGATATTTTATTTTATACAGTGTGCAACAGATGTTTTATTTTGTTTTGCCTCTGGAGTTTTAATTGTGCTTTGAATGGTGTTTGTGATGTTTGCAGAAGAGGTGTGGCGCAATGTAGTGAGAATGCCTACTGCTGACTTGAATGGTAAGTAGCCTGAAATTTAACTGTGAAGTGAATAGCTGTACTTGTATCAAATTGTGTCCATATCTTTTGTTATGATTCTATGAATTCTTGCTTCTGAATGATGCCCTTCATCTTTGACTAAAATGAAAATTGAAGATAGTTGTTTATAAAAATTGTACATTCACATGCTTATCAATGTTGGTCTGTTGAAGTTGCAACTTGCAAGTAGTCACCATATGTCAATGCTTAAATTCTAAATGCTGACATTTTGTAAATATTAATATTTGGGTCCTAGGGTGTAGCTCTGCAGGGTGAATCTGAATATGTGTTAAGTGTTATAGTGAGCCCTTCTTATGTGTTCCCTACTTCCCTTCCATGTATTTTCCGATGTTTATACTCTCACTGATATAATTACCAAATGAAAAAAACCCTCAGCATGCATAAAATAATTTCTTACATTTAGTGCTTGTAGTGGAGGTATTCCTATTATTAGTTAGTTTATGGGGTGATTAGAGGATTGATTGAAGACACATTTTACTGCCTGTTATAGCTCATATCCTGTCCTTTTGCTGCAGAATAATGTGACTAATGCTTGTGTCTGGCTAAATCCTATTTTGACATTGTAAATTTAATGAGACTGCTGTTCTCTGTGTCCTTACGAGTGTTGGACTTTGTGTCTTATACAGGTGTTGAGGGATGTACTATTGCTGCAAAGAGAATGATAAGGTGGTTAGTGAAGATCTTCTGAAAGATGAGATTGTTTTCAGAACATCTGACTAGGTATTGAAAGTTGTTGCCAATTAATTTGACATTTTCTCTGCAGAAATTATTTTTGAATATGATTGTGTTTTGTGCTATTGAACTAGTTGGTAAAATGTGCTCTAAGCAACCTGCAATCATATTTCTCTTTGATCGCGAGCTCCTTTATTTGTGCAGGACAGTTTTAACATTCATACATCAATTTTCAACATATACCGCTTTTATGCTTAGAGCTAATTACTATAGTCTATAAGATTGCGTCTTGGCATTTAATTTAGGCTGAACATGGCATGAAATACTTGTCTTACACTTTAACATGTTGTCCCCACCATCTTGGATAGCTAATGGATGCTATTACATTGATTCAATTTTAGAAGAGATTACTTTTTCACTTTGACAGACTTTTGTTTAGTTATTCCATAAATTTTGTATTTTGGTTGGTGGGGCTAGTGGGGAGTTTGCTTGTCTTTGATTTTGGAACTACCAATGCATCACTTGCCATGCCTAGATGCCTTTTTTAGATTGTTCTAATTACTTATACACATTTTCTCTAAAAACATAAATTATCTATATTGAATGGACATTGGTGGCACTTTCTTGATATATTGGTATCTTCTATTCAAACTTTAATTTTTTGGGTGGAATGTTTATGCTGTAACCAGGAACATTCAGTTTTTTTGGCTTTGAGTCTCAGCAGAAAGTGACTGCCTCATATGTTGTGGTCATTGGTCTTGGAGGGGTTGGCAGTCATGCTGCTTCTATGCTCATGAGGTCTGGGATTGGCAAGCTTCTTCTTGTGGACTTTGACCAGGTTTTTTCCTCTAATTTATTATCCATTGATAATGTTTAATTTTTCTTCCTTTATTCTTGTCTGGCTTTTTATGTGTTTTCTTGTGGGTCTTTCCTGCCTGGTTCAGTTGGTACAATGTTTCTATCATGGGAATCTCAACCTGCTCATGTCGAAGTCTCTCCCAATGGCTATTACATAAATTTTGGCTTTCCAAACTTGTCATAGTTGAAGATTTTGATGCCACTGACTAACTAGAAATTTTAATTTTAATTTTGTTACATTGTGAAGCACAAATGTCATGTCTCTTAATGTTATTTGGAGCTTTCTTCTTTGTTTTGGCCGGACATCATGTATTTTATATGCCTTAAATAGTACAGGAATATATTATGATAAATAAAGTGTTGGAATATTATGTTACTTGGTTCTTCTGCTTTTTAGTACAGTGAATAGTATTTTGAAGAGTTATCTAATCACATTAAATGTCAATCTTTACAAGCCTTGTTGTTATTTACTGTAGTACATGGCATTATAGACTCAAAGAACCTCAAGCCTAAAGCTTGTGAGCAACATTATTAAGCAGGATTTGGTAAAGCAAAGTAATAAGAAGAGAAAGTAGTTATAACTTTTGGTGTCATATTATCCCAGCTTTAGATTTTGTATAGGCATTCCATACAATATCTGTACTTATTTATTTATTAAATGAGATAGGTTTCTCTGTCATCACTAAATCGTCACGCTGTTGCGACAAGAGCAGATGTTGGAATCTCTAAAGCTCACTGCCTTAAGGAGCATTTCTCATCTATCTTTCCGGAGTGCCAAATAGATGCAAAAGTGATGTTTATATGATTCATCTACCGAAGAAGAAAATTCTCTCAGGCCACCCTGACTTTGTTCTGGACTGTATTGATAACATTGATACGAAGGTATCCTTTTAAATTATACTCCCTATTTGACTATATGGTTATAACTTATAAGTTCATGCTGCTCTTCTATTATATTTATATCAGATAAGAGTAAGACACACCATCCCTTGTGTGAGAGCTTCTCTGCTTTGTTGCTAATTGTTCTTGTATATTTATAGTCTTTAATTTCTTTCAATGCTCTAGCTTCTAAGCCACAAATGCAAAATTTTGGGATGCATATATGAGTATCACATGTTGTGTAGTTATATTTGTAAATATGCCATATGACTTGGCTGGCCTGGAAGACTTGATAAAAACTATGTTTTTCTCCTATGCCCCTTATCTTTAAAATAATTCATATCCAAAATCAAATATGTGGTTGTTATAAGTTTGAACTTTCAATTGCCTGATTTGTCAAATGTAATAGGTGGCACTTCTGGCTGCATGTGTGCGTAGGGGTTTGAAGGTCCTATCTGCCACTGGGGCTGGTGCTAGAGCTGATCCAACGAGAATACGCATTGCTGATCTAAGAGAGTCAACTAATGATCCATTATCTAGAGCTGTAATTTCCCTTATACGCTTCCATTCTATTATATTTTTTAGAACTTAAACCACATGCATTAATTGCTCTGGCAGTTTAACACTATTTCTCATTCCCTCCTATAGATCCTAAAATCTTGATTATCCTGAAAGTACAATTATGTATTGCTACTCCACATGATGTGTTAACTACAATGTACAAATTTAAGTGCAAATGCTTCTAGAAAGGTGCAAATGTGTGTGCAAAGATTGACAAATATAATTTTTAAATGGTCAGTTTCTAACGTTTTAGCTACTTTAAAGAATATGGTATTCTTGGTCTTCCTTTGGTGATTTTAGGAACAACTTAATAGTTAATAGTAAATGGATCAGAAAATTAGAGGAACCAGGAAGAAATGGGAATTTTATTGAATGGAATCTCTGTTTACCATCCTGAATCAGTGGGATTGTAGAGTCTAGAAAGGTGAATCAAGGAATGCAATGAATCCCTTCCTCATGATCATGTGGCAATCCCTCTCCTTCCTCTTTCCTCCAACCTTTCATCAGAAGCAATAATGCATACCTGTGCTGTAACTGCCTATTCTTGCATACATGCTCTGGCCATATTTCTTATTACACCTAAAGCATAGGCTCTTGACCATCATTTGTAGCTCAGCATCCCAGAGCCTTTTGAACCTTCACCTTCTGCCTGTAAAGGTCCTATTGGCCTGTTGGATGCAGATTCTCCCATGGAGTTGCTTGTGGTTGGAGTTTGTCTGAGTTCTTGACCCCACTTCATGTATGTCTTGGATGAAGGGCATCCTCTGTATGAGATTCCTCCCTCTGTTGCATAAACCCTCCCTCTTTGCTTAGAGTTTGATTCTTCTCATCAATCCTCTGAGCTTAGTCCATCATCTCATTAACTAGCTCTAACTACACTAGCTATCAGAGTTGGCCCCAGTGACCCACCTGGCCCTCCTTTATTTTTCCTAGCATACACCCGAATTGTGGTCTAACAATAGTAGTTGATATTTGACAGGTGATGTTTCTCTTTTGATTTCATTTCTTTCATTTGAGGACATCTCATTTTCCATTTTGTCATCTGACTTTTCAACAAACTAAAATAATGTTTCATATTAAAATTTGATATGCTTGTAGATGGCTACTGCCAGGACTTCTGAGTCACAAAAATTGTACATTATGCACATTTTAATCAAATGGTGTTGTGATTTAAGCATCATATGCAAGGAAACTGTTTCCTTGTACCATCTGACCGTAGAACACCTGTTTCCAGAATGAGGTTAAAGCTTTAGTTGTCCTGTTGACGTTATACTAATTTCTGTCAGTCATTATCAGTATTCAGTACAGTCATTATTTCCATGTTATTTCAAGCCTACGGTAGATAAGCATTTTATGCATGTTGAACTTATGTTGCTCGGTTCTTTTGTAGTTTTTTAGATGTACATGGGTTAATTCTTTGACATTATCATTATGTGATTAATGATTGTCAGTAAAAGAAAAAATCATGCCATAACTACCTTAAAGCTTAATCCTTGTTTGGACATTGAGAGTGAAAAACAATTGAAGGAGGAAATCTATTAATCTAACACTTCAATTAATGAAAAATTCTACAGAAGTAAGAAAATGCAGAAATTTGACCGTCAACTAATAAAGGAAAAATAGGAAAGCTGAGGAATGGTTTTACTTCTTTCTGTTTTCTTATTTGTGTGTCCACAAATTGCAGCTAGTGGCAGTTAGTTCAGAACTGATTGACTTCATTGTCAACCATGATTTTATTTGTTCTTAATTCTTATTATTAGTATTAAGCATGTTGCTCTTACTACAATCATACCTATGCAGGTAAGACACCGTTTGAGGAGAGATTATGGCATTGAAGGTGGCATCCCTGTGGTGTTTTCTTTAGAGAAACCCAAAGTTAAGCTACTTCCATTCAAGGGTCCAAGTGGAGAAGAGGAAAACCCTTCAGATTACCAGGTGACTAGTGATTTAGTTAGTTTTAGTCACCCACTGATTGTACCAATATTTAGTGATCATTCAACAATATAGTTAATAGACATTTGTTCCATTTGTTATTGTTGACTCGCGTAGATCACCATCAGTTCCTCCCAGTGGGTTCTTTGTATACTCGCTATAGTAAGATGCCTGCTGGGACCTTGCAATAAACTGTCATTAACCTATATAGTATATTACTGTTTAATTATCATAAACATCAAATCTATTTTTTTATTTGTCAAACTGTTGCTCATTTGTTATTCACAACATTTAATGGCACTGGCTACGCATTCTGACTTGACTCTTGGTCCTCTTATCAGATAGTACCTGGTTTTAGGGTCCGTATCATACCTGTGCTAGGCACCATCCCTGCAATATTTGGACAAGTCATGGCCTCCTATGTTTTGACAGACTTAGCAGGATTTCATGTTCAAACAGAACCTATAGTCAATTTTGACATGGATCATTACCATACTCTTCATCAACGCCTTATCGAGCATGAGGAGTTGTTGTATGGAACATCTGTGCATGTGCAGGTATAAAGTCTACCATGTTAAAGATTTGTTTATATTACAACTTCCCTGTTGGGTAAATGTGATATGATATTTAAACTTTACAAGAGATTCTTTAAAAAAAAAATTAGCATAAGTTGCATTTGCCACCCTGGTCTATTCATCAAATTGCACATTACCCCCTTGTTTTATAAACATATTCCTTCTAATTAATGTGACTTTTTCGCATTTTTTCAAATTTCAAATTTCAAAATTAATGGTTAACAATTTTGAGGAAACACATATAGCGGCTATGTTTTGACTATAAAAATGTAAACATAGAAAAATATCACCCTCTTCAATCATCATGAAAAGTCAGCACGGGAGATACAAACTACTTACAGTATAATTAGAAGGCCTTTTAGGGTAATTTTCTGTCAAAAAGTTATTTATTCTGTATGTTCTCATAATTGTGAGGATTAAGAAGCACTGATATTTTAAAATATTTAACATACTGGTGTCAGATACATATTTGATATCAAAACTGTACTAGACACTCAGATACCTGATAAATATTAGTTTGTATTGTATTTGTGATTACCAAACTAAAAATTATAACTTTAATCTCAATTTTCCCCTCGATCATAGAGTGGGCCAACTATTTTGTTGTATCTATGGGGTCTTCTTATGATTTAATGTGTTTTTTGATGTTTTATATATATAAACAACTTTTTATATAAATGTTATGTTATGTCATATCCTACTGTATCCGTATCCTAATTATTTTTAATAGGAGTCATATTTCTGTGTTGAAAATTCATATTAAATCAACTGAAATTTGCTTAATTCTATACATTGGGTAAAGTGCAGTTAGAGTGATAAATCAGTTTGGCAAAGTTCAGTTGACCTAAAAACTTATCTCTTGTATAAAGCATGATAATATGATCAATGGACTGTACAAAAGCATGGCCAAAAGAAGCCCTAAGGTGATCTCTTGGTATAAAGGTGCAGAATTGAATTTCCTATGAGAATATTTGTGGTGTGTTGACATGAATATAATTGTTTTATTATGAATGAAAAATATCGAGATTGATTTTTCTTTCATGTGTTTCTGTTTTATAGGTAGATGTTGAAGAAGTGATGTATATTGTTAAAGAATTATGGCATGGAAGAAGTGCCAGAGAGCAGCTTGTGAAAGACGTTGGACGAGGAATGTGGCGATCAATTAATGAATTAATGCTTGTAAGGTATGGGGTGACTTTTGACAATTAATGAACTGATGGTTGTTTAGCTATTGGTCATTTTCAAGCTACTTCGTTTGGTCACATTCTTTTTCTTAGATGTAAATGTGTGCCTTCCAAAGCGTCTTTATCTGTTACTTCAGTTTAAAAATGTGCATGCCTCCTTTAGTTCTTCATGGTTTTTCTCATTTTCCTTGTATCAAAGCACTCTATGAAAGTAATTTATGTTGACATGTGGTTTTTCTCAAACCAGTTAAATTTCTCATTTTCAAGCTACTTCATTTGGTATAAAGCACTCTATTAAATATGTCAACATAACATTCTTTCTTTCTATTTCTATTGGAATTTTTTCTCACTTAATCATTCTTTACGTGTTCTTTTGATAAAGGTGGGACTCCACAAAACCGGCATCCGTTTCAAATTTGATTCTTTTGAAATTCAAAGAGGTAATTTTTTAGTCACTCCATCATATTGGGCAAAAGTTTCATTTATTTTGAGAATTCTATTCATTGTATGTACCTATGTGTACACTGCTAAATAGAAACATGCATATAGTTTAACTTTTCTTTTCTGATCAGTATCATTTTTTGCCTGTATAAAGACAAGATGAAGTTCACTTTACATTTTAGTTTTCCAATTATTTCAATTTCACACCAAATTAAGGGTTTCTCCTTTTAGTCAGTGTTATGTACATTTAACTAGGTTGGACAAGATGGTAGTCTCATCTTATGTGATTTGAGCATGTGTAAAGTAGACTTGTAAAAGTCTTAATAAGGAAAGTAAATCAGATAGAGGATGGTCCAAATCCAATAGTTAGAGATAAAAGGAGATTAGGGAAAACTATAGATCTAACAACTAAAAAGGATTTATATTTAAATGGTGATAAAGGAAAATGATAGATCAAACAATTACAAATGATTTATATTTAAGTAGTCTGTCATTAGACATGTTCATAAATAAAACGGAGTTATTTTGTAGCTGATCCTACCTAGTCAGAAAATGCTTTGTTGTATGGTCATTGAATGAATTATCATTCCTTCCCTCTCTGACTCACTAGCATGACAAAGACTACTAGTATGTTTGTTTTACCCCAAAATCACGTTTCAAACGTGGATCTGGGCCAACGCTGGCTCGCATCCATGTTTGAAACGTGATTTTCAGGCAAACCAAACATGCATTACAATTCTTTAGTGTGTTTGGTTTACTCTGAAACCACATTTCAAACATGAATCCGAGCAGACGCTACTCTCAGTAGCGTTGACCCGGATCCACATTTGAAACATGGTTTTAAAGTAAACCAAACACACTTTATAGATATGTTTTGACTTTTTTGAACTCCACTGCCATAAACTATCTAAATAGGTAATTTTACTTTATAAGATAATTAGTTCTTTGTGTACTCAGGTGGATGAGCATGAGTCTCAAACGTTGGATGATATAAAGGAAAAGGAACCAGAGTTTTACAGCAGAGTGACTGCTGTGGTTAAAACGAGCTTGAACTTGAGCTTTGGTTTGTAATATTAGAGGAATCTTCCTTGGTGCAGTGTTGTATGTCTAATAGGCTCCTTTTCTTTCTTTTTCTTACTTGAATTTAATGGAGATAGGAAATTTATTTCATCTTGCTCTAGAATTTTTTAGGACCGATAATGAGTAAGGTTAATGTGTTATGTGCCTCACAGTGTATCTGTTTATTAAAGAAAATTTTGGAATTCTTTTGAGTCTCTCTACATTTTCAAATCTTACTATGACATTTTCTTATTTGTATTCAACTGCATGCGACAAATTATATGGTTTATTTTCTTTATGGAAGGTGGTAAGCAAGCATATTTTATTTCATTCTGATTAGAACAGATGAATAGATAATAATAGGTCACTACTTGGTGCTTTACTCACTAGCGAGGCAGAAGAAAAATTGCTAAAGTAAATAAGATGAAATATACATTTATTTTATATGATATGAATAGTATTTAATCGTAGAGTAACTTTCAAGTAGGGATTGATATAGATCAAATTATTCCAGTAAATTTATTTAAAATGAAAATTAAATAATAAAGTATTTCTCAGTATTAACCTCTAAAATTTATTAAATACCGGTAATCTTTCTATGAAAGTAAAGCTAGCAGAAGAAATAAATTAACCGTATTTAGTGTTTAGTACTACTCTGGACTCTAATATAACAAAAAAAAAATAACTCACGCTAATTAAGAAATGTTAATTAATCTCATTAAATTTTCTTGATGTAATCTAAAAGTGAATTGTATTCTCTAAATTGTCTTTCATAGGAGACTCCAATTTTATTGAAACTTGTTTCAAGTGAAAACATTCTCTCTACATGGTTCATTAAATAGGGCCATTGGAAAGAATAATCTGAATTTAAATAAAGGATATTTTAGTCCAAAGTCCTTAAATAAAGTAAAGTTAGTTGAAATTTGCTTATATTTTAGACCACCACAAGTGGATTTTTTGTTGCTTATATTCGAGTCCGGAGGGAGTACTTTCTTATTCATTTTCATTATAATGTCATTTACAAAAGAGTAGAATTGTTAGTTATGATTTTGATCCTCATTCTTTTTTTCATATGGAAAAATACAATGAAAAGAATTTTATAAGAAATAAAATTAAAATTAGTTTATTTTACAATAATCAAAAACATATTTTATTCTTTATAAAATAATATGTGAAAATAAATAAAAGTAATTAAATAAATTTGATAATGGCATCATATAAATGAAGGAGGATAACTTCTTTAAAAAATCAAAATATTAAAAATATCAAGCTTGTTAGCTAATTCTATCTAAGAATTCAATATTCAGCTTTATTTTTTAATTTGAAATTGTTTAAATATACATATAAACAATTAAAACAGGTAAGAGTAAAATTTGGTTTAATAAATTAATGATATGTTAGTATATGGATGTTAAAAAAAATGACTGCTTTTGATTGTTTTCTTTTTAATCTTTAAATACATGTAAATGTATAAAACGTTATGGAGAGCAATTTATGGGATTCGTTGAGTGGAGCAAGATAAGGTATCATATCTGATAAGTTGCAAATTTGAAACCTCCACTTATCTTTTTAGATGAGGTAAATATAAGTACATTTGTAAATACTCCTTAGGTTTGAAGACTTTCTTTACCTTGAAGTGAGACACCATGTCTCACCCTAAATTTTAAGTTACCATAAAAGAAAACATTATGGAGAGCCCTGGAATCCCCTAATAATCCATCTAAGAGTGTGTTTGGTAAAACTAGCTGAAAAGCTAGCTAAAAGCTTAAAGCTAGCTGAAAGCTGAAAAGCTCGCTGAAAGCTTAAAGCTAGCTGAAACCCTGAAAAGCTATTTAATGTATTTGGTAAAACTAGTTGAAAATGGTAAAATGACATTTAAGGACAACATTAATTATTAAATAATGATAAGATGAGGTGGTTGAGGGCTAAACTTGTAATTAATTTTCAACTAGTAGCTGAAAATTGGAGTTTTTTTAAAAAAGCTACCCCAAGTAGTTTTTTAAGAAAAGCTTGTAGCTACCCAAAAAAGCTACCTTTCCAAACACTGCTGAAATAGTTTCAGCTACTATTTTCAAACGTTCAGCTAGTTGAAATGGCAAGCCAAACATACTCTAAAGTTAAGGCGAGATCTTGAAAAATAACTTTAAAAAATGTATTCTTTTAGATTTTATAGCCACCTTTGAATGAAAGGAATAAAATAATAATTTGACCTCTAACACATAACACTTTACAACTATGCCATGGTTATCACATAACATATAATAGTCTAGCAACCGACAATTTTTTAGTCTTAAAAACCTAAGTGACCCATAAAAAACACTCAATGGAGGTAGCAACTAATATGAGGTTCTGTTTGGTGTTAGGAAATGCATCCTCTAATAAAATTCAACTTTATATGATCATGAATAGTGCAATATGATTTAAGCGGGTACAGGTGTTAGGAACATGAATAGCTACATCAAGTTAACAAATTTTCAATAAATTGGTAGTATCTCTGTTATCCATGACCATGAAGTTAGTTCAATTGGTTAAAATTAAAGTACTTCATTTGAAAGACATATTCTAGCTAGCTAGCTCTTGATCATACTTTTACTTAATTTGAAGTAATGCCTTTCCTTAAATATTTTACAATAAAATATTAAGTTGGTTGGTGAGGTGTTGTTGGATTATAAATCTATTATCCTAAACTATATCAGCTTTACTTAGCAAATTGAATAAGAAGCCGATCGAATTTTTTTTTTTAAAAAAGAAATCACCAAAGAAATGAAAAAAGAAATTAGGAAGAAGACAGGAAGAGCACTCTACAGGAATCCCGGGTGACCCTGGTCCACAATACAATGATTGTGCTAATTTTTTTCTCTGTGTTTCAGTGTTTCATATAAATTGAGGACTTAAAAGTCCCACTTACTGAAGTTGCAACTAGCCAACTATATATAAATATAAAAAGAAAATTATTTAATATATATGCATTCCACTTTTGTATATTGCCTGCCACGTCACCAGATAAGAAATACTTTGTGTAATGGTGCAAATTTGGATCATCTTTGTTACCATAAAGGTGTAGTTAATTACATAAAGCAAGGAATAGAACATGCGGAACTTGCATGTACAATTCTTGCATAATCGATTACATGACTTTCATGGAATGTGAAATATTATTTACTTATTTTTTGCTTGCATGTTAATTTCTTTTTCTTCAACACATTTATTAGAGTTAGGAGAATGATCGATGTCTTATGGCCCTCGTCAATCGTTATATGGTTTGTCCTCTCATGTGTCAATCATGGCCTACAAAGAACAGATCAAATCAAATGCATATATATAATTAATTTCTTCTTCAATTATTGCATGCGTGCACAATTTTTCTTGTTTAAATATACTGTTCCTGATTCCAATGTTTTCATAGTAGGATGTTGACTGAACAAGGTTGCGCAGTCTAAATGAAACCTAAGAATCCTTACTCGCCATAGGTTTATAGTTAATGGTAATTATTTGGTCTTGGCGATAGGAAGTAAAGAACTCAATTATATGAACCCTTGTGGGCTAGCTATATGAATAATGATGTTATATAATATTAATTATTCAATTTTGATAATATCAGTACTTATAGTTTTAGATAATAATAAAAAAATATTTTTTATTAAAAATTTAAAGTGTGTAATAAATACATTTTAATAATTTTTTTATTTCTTACCTTCTTATTGACTTTTCTATATATTAACCTCGAATCACTCTCACTATACATGGTCTTGGAAGACTATTTCAATTACAATTCTTTTTCGGATAGCGTCCTCAATCAATCAAGGTGAATCAAGGGTCATGATAATCATACTAAACTAACAAGTATTAAGCGTTTTGGTAGATACTTTGAAACGGAATATGACATATCGTTAAAATAGTGAGACACTTTGGTTCTATAAAAAAGTTGAACAAAGAGAATAAAACAGAACATCTCATTATTAATTTTTTATTAACAAAACTTGCCACCGACTCTCCTTTCAAAAACTGTTATTCCCCATTGTCGACACCTAACACATTTTACTATCACCATTATTGTCGGACACCCTACACCGCACCGCTATCGCTGCCGCCACCACCTTTGTTGTCGCCACCACCACCTAACGTATTTTACTACCACCATGTCGCTCGACATCCTACACCACTACCGTCGTCGCCACCACTGTGTCGTTGCTGCCACTGCCGCCACCACACCACCACACAATTGTCATTGCCATCACCGCCTCCACTATTTCTGTCACCGCCCGCCACTATCACCTAACACCTTTTACCACCATCATTGTCGCTTGACACTCTACACCACTATCGTCGCCATTGCCGCTGTCGTCTTCGTCACCACCGCCGCCGCCACCGCCACACTTTACCCCCTACTACCACCGTCCAACACCTCATATTAAAATTTTCAATACTTATTTAAATAATAATTAGGATAAGGATATATATGTAATTAAACACGTATTATCCTTTTTTATTCTGTAATTACCAAACACAACATGTAAAACATTTTTTGTCCTATTAAATTATGTTCTATTATATTTGATTCTATTTTGTTCCATTCCGTTAACGTAATCTATAGTTCGAAAAAAGAGACAAAAAAAGTGTTTAGTTATTTAATTAGGGGATAAGCCTGAAAGACTGAAACGAATTTTATATAT
Source organism: Sesbania bispinosa (assembly GCA_026901365.1). Lineage (NCBI taxonomy): Eukaryota > Viridiplantae > Streptophyta > Magnoliopsida > Fabales > Fabaceae > Sesbania > Sesbania bispinosa. The sequence goes on from QLOH01000202.1 coordinate 904,629, forward strand.
ATATATATATATATATATCCTTATCTATGAGCATAAGTTTTAATATTGATAGAGCTAGGATGGTACCAAACTATATACAATAATATTTTGGAGTGGGGTAACGATTTGAGTGGGATAGCTCATTTTCTTTAATATGGAGCAATAATTTGTCCTTAACATTAGAGATGTCAACGAGGCGAGGCGAGGCGAGGACGGGTAGTGACTACCCGTATAAATACCCGCTAAAATTAACGGGTATCCGTGGGTATTCACGGGTATCCATTAATATTTAAGAATTTAGATTTTATAAAAAGAAAGAGAGGAAAATGTTATATAATATGTTATAATATCATACTATATATGTAAAATAATCATTATATAATATCATTACGTGTTAATATATTAAGAATATCATCAAAAAATTAATATAAAATAAATTATGCCTCATCATATAAAATGATATAAAATTCTAAAATTCAAATATATTTAATAAAAAAATATGTTTTAATGAATATGAGGGTACCCGCGGGGTGGAAAATATAATATCCGTCCCCACCCATGATATAAATATGCGGGTACCCATTACGGATATATTCACGGTATCCACGGTGGGTGTTTTTTTTTACATCCCTATTTAGCACTCTAGCCAGCAGTCGCGAGGAAATGAATTTTATCTTGTTCTATTTTGTCTATACCAATTAGTGACGGAATGTTTGTATATTTACCGACACAATAATTGGTCTGTTATGATTCCTCATACTTAATCTAATTAAATCAGTGGTTTGTGTCACCCGTGAGTTAGTTATTTCTTAATTTATATATCTACATTTGTTGAGATGGCAGATATATACCCAACATCTGTTGTTTAATTTCCTTAAATATTAATTATTAACTCTAGTGAATATTCCGTCAGTCAATTTTTCTATATATAAAAAAAAGAATTCAACGCTCATGATGAATCTAGTGAATTTATTATTCACTCCAAAGTGTTAGCTAGCAATTGAGAAAATTATAATAGAAATTTTCATGGAAGAAAGTAACTAGTCACAAAGAAATAGCAATATATTAGTCACAGAGCAATAGCAAACTAAACAATAAAAATGTGATGATACATTCCCCCAAGTATACTATTTAGTGTATTCAGTTCAGTCCATTGACAATTAAATAAGAAAAAAACTTCAATGACGTCGATGTGATGACTCATTTTTCCCCATTACGTAAGACCCGTAATATTATAATCAACGTCTCTATTTAGGCCCCATTTACAATAACTACCGAATAAGTCTAAAGATTTTAATATATAATAATAAGCCAACTAACATATTCAAGTGTCAAAAAACACCACAATACATAACATTGAATCGGAGTTAATTAACTTAAAAAAATAAAAAGTAATTACAATATATAACATTGAATCAGAGTTAATTAACTTAAAAAAATCAAAACGGTAAAGAGATGTAGTATTAGCCCGATTGTTTTATGCATATATAGGATGTGTCATGTGTGTGTCTGTTTGTTACGGGGATTGTCAGAGATTTATTAATAATTTCTACACATAGTTTGTTTTTAACAAATTAAGGACTAAAATTATTTTTTAATAAATAATTTAGTTTAAGGTTTTTTTGTAATTTAGGATTATACAATTTAATAGGCAAAGAGAACATTTAATTTTAATGAATAAAAATAATTTGAACTATTCTAATTAAAAAATATAAAAATAACAAATATAATTATTTAATAAAAAAACTTGATCAACATAAAAAGTTATAAAATAGTTTTATATATACACAGTTTATTAGATTATTTTATACAATTAACAATTAATTGTTAATTTAAATGATAAATAATAAGAATTAATTTATAAATAATGTGTTAATTAAATTGTTGTTTTTATTTAATATTTATATAATTGTATACGTTATGTATTTTTTTTATCATTTTATTGATACATATACATTCATGTGTATATATATAACTTATTCGAGATGAAGAAAAAAGAAAGCAAATAATTGTTCATTAAAAGAAAGATAGTGTTTAGCGTCAGCCAAAAATCCACATTAAACATAAAAAGCGGACATAAAACAACACATTATCATCGGTTAGCGTTGGAGTCGAGGCCAATACTTTCGAGTGTAGGAGGACATTGTGCCCGAGATAGACCCTGACAATGCTTAGGATGACCTAGATAGGGATGCTGACCAGAAGCCTGATGAGAGCCAGCTCGATTCTAGGGTGTCGGGTCAAGCAGACCTCATGAGACAGATGCTCGAGGTCGAGTTATTATCTGACCATTTGATCGGGGGGTGAGTTTTTTAATTTTATATTCTTCTTTAGAATTGATATTAATATTTAATCTTAATTTGGTTTAAGTGTTAATATTGAATATTTTATTTTGCAGGTGGGTGTCTAACGTCCCACCTATCGCAGCCATTGATCATGCGATCCGGGCGCAGTTCCGGGGTCCTCACTACCTTTGGGAGGTCACCCCGAACGATGTTAAGGACATGTGGTGGGAGGAGTTTACGGTAATTAAAAACCCTATCAACTTTGATTTTTTTCTTAAGATATGTCAATTTGGCAGAACTTATCATATTTTTATTTTGCAAAGCCGAGTTACTTGGGACCCTTTTGATGAGGCCCAAATCAAGAAGGTATACGAGGAGAGGGTTGCTCGTCGCCTTCGAGATATGATGAACAAGGCTCGGAAGGCTGGGAAGAGGCCCACGTGGTGTGGTGAGGAGGCTTGGGAGGGTTTTTTTGGCCTACTGGGACTTTGCGGAATTCAAGGAAGTCCGCTCGTAACAAGAGCAATTGGGCTTCTCAACACGAGGGGGGGCAGTCCACACCACGGGCCGCAGGGCCCACCATGAGGTGGCGTTGGATATGGTATGTATAAACAAACACTCTTCTGTATTATATTTCTATTTGTTGTTAAATTAATTAATTTGTGTAATTTTCCTGTGTAGGCTCGACTGCTTTAGCGAGAGGTCGAGCTGGACGAGTTCTTTGCTGCCACCCACACCAAATAGGGTGGTGGGCTGGGTAGATGACCGGGCCCGGTCCACCTATGTAAGTGTTTATTTATAAGTGTTTTTTATATAATTTCATATTTATGAAATTGAATATATAACTAGTAACTAATTTTACTTTTACCTCAACAGACAAATTACAAGGAGCGCCTGAGGGAGGTGGAGTCACAGATGAGGGACACCTCCATGACTGATGCCTCCACCAAGCTGGAGATCTGGAGGGATGTTGCGGGTGGCAAGACCCGAGGCCGTTGCTATGGCACCGAGGATTTGGCCTCCAACATTCGTCCAGGTGTGACCAACTTGACTTAGGAGTCCCGGGGGCTCACCCGGGCGAGAATATTGACGGGTCCGGGTCACGACATTCTAGAGAGGAGGCGCTATACCAGGAATTCGAAGTAGCAAAGGAGCAGTCTCGGCAGGCCATAGAGAAGGCTACAGATTTGGAGGATCAGTTAGCACGAGACCAGGGACAGATGCAGCAGATCCTGGGCACTCAGGCTGCAGGTTAGGCTCCCGCTCAGGCTCAGGCACAGTCGCACCCCCATTATGATCCCGCCATGGATGACCAATCGGTGGATGATGAGGACGAGCAACCCACCCCACGGCCCAAGCGCCGCCGCCACCATTGATTTCTTTATGTTTATGTTTTATTGAATTGTTTTTTAACAGAGTTTGTGTATATATTTATATATGTGCCCTTTTTAGTATTGTTTTTATAATTTTAAATTTAATAAATAATAAAATAAATAATAATTAATTTAATTTAAAAATAAAAAAATAAAAAAATAATAAATTTAATAAATTATTAAAATAAAATAAATAATAATAAATTTAATTTAAAAAATATATACCTGTAGCGACGGTCGTGGCCGTCACTACAGCTGTCTCTAGATAAAAAAATTAAAAAAAGAATTAATCTTAGCGACAACCATGTTTTTAGAGACGGCTTCAGCGACGGCTAAGCCGTCTCTAGGTAGCGACGACTGACGTCAGTCGTCGCTACTGTATTTACGACGAGCCACTTAGCGACGTTCATGTGGCCGTCTCTAAGTCGTCGCTACGCAACCTTTAAAGACGACTTTTCCTTGTGTAGCATGGTCATCGCTAAAAACGAAATTTCTTGTAGTGTTCCTATGATAATGGATGTACTACGTTACTCCCTCCATTTCATTTTAGAGAAATGCTAGGAACACACTCTTTTGAACACTCTCCCTAACACACTCCATGTGAAAATTCACATGGATCCCACCACTCGGGAGTGGGACCCACGAATTTGGTGGGACCCATGTGAATTTTAACCAATCACATTGAGTGTTTTTGGGAGAGTGTTCAAAAGAGTGTGTTCCTAGCACTCCTCTTCATTTTATCCGTTGTTTAAGATTTCTACACACAAATTAAGAACAACAAGAAATGACATAAAAAGGCACTAAATCTTACTAAATTATCCTTATTAATTTACTACACATTTGTTCTCATTTTACCTAAATACATTAATGAGTAGTGTTGTGCACAGTTTTTAAGCTTCTTTTCCCATAAAAGTGGGAGGGTAAAAATGGAAAACAAACATTAATACTCACATAGAAACTAGAGAGCGACTGATATTATGAAAAAAATTATTTTCCTAAAACGACTAACAAATTGAAATGGATGGAGTATTTTCAATGACAAACTATTTGAGTATGGATTGCTACTATGACTTAATTTAGAAGTAATTTTGTCACTATTTTAATGATTTAATATTAAGGATATTTCAGGAATAAATTTAAAATTATGGCATTATTCGTTACAATTAACTGATTTTAAGGCATTTTCTTGATTTTGATGATTTAGTCTTGTGTTTCTTATAAATAGAATCGGAGATAGCTAGTTACATTAATTGCTAAATATTTTATATATCGTTAATTATTATGGGTGGTTAATGAATTCACTATCATGCATTCAATCATTTAATAAGGAGAGTATTTATGAAAAAATATTTAAATTTATCACACTATTAATTAATTACTACTAGACAATACATTTTTTTATCTTATTGATTCTAATCTTATATTTCTTATATATAGGAGCGCTAGTAGAATTTTTATGAGACGACTCAAACCCTCAACAACGATTACAAAAGAAAAGGGGCAATACTCAAGTGGATGAATCCGCTTCTTTGAGACCTTGAAAAATCTGAATTTCCTTGATTAGACTTCCATTCACAAGCACACCTTAAAAACCACAAGATTTAATTCACTTTCTCATTGCTCAAACCAAGCTCAACTATTTATTGGGCCACTCGTAAGTTTTGTAAATGAGTAGTTAGGGGTGGGAACAGGTTAGACCGCTCGTCAGGGGCCCACTACCCAACCTATATCAGGTCTAGGCTAGGCCAGGCCAATTTATTAAATAGATCAGGTCAAGGCTTTTTCAAAAACCTATATAGCAAAACAAGCTAGTCAGGTTTCAGGCCATTGAAAAAGCCTTTTAAGTCTATCAGGCCGGTCTATTTAACTAAATATAATAAAATACTAATATTTTTATATTGTTATTATTATTATAAAGATTTTTTATTACTTTTCCTTATAATTATATACTTATTAACTTGTACAAATATTTAAGTATGTTAAAAACTTGAGCCTATAAGTTTATTCATATATATGCTTATGATATATTCAAGTACCTTACTATAAAACAGACTTTCAGGCCATGTCAGGCTTTAAATAGGCCAGACCCAGACCATAAAATAAAGCCTATGTCAGGTAAATAGGCCAGGCTCAGGCCATGGATTTAAGGTGCAGGCCAGACTCATGAGGCCTTGGAAAGCCTAGCTCGGCTCGGCCTATTCCCACCCCTATGAGTAGTGTTGTGCACAGTTTTTTTAAGCTTTTTTTTCCATAAAAGTGAGAGGGTAAAAATGGAAAATAAACATTAATACTCACATAGAAACTAGAGAACGACTGATATTATGAAAAAAAATTATTTTCCTAAAACGACTAACAAATTGAAATGGAGGGACTATTTTCAATGACAAACTATTTGAGCATGGATTGCTACTATGACACTATTTTAATGATTTAATATTAAGAATATTTCAGGAATAAATTTAAAATTTTGGCATTATTCGTTACAATTAACTGATTTTAAGGCATTTTCTTGATCTTGATGATTTAGTCTTATGTTTTTTATAAATAGAATCGGAGATAGCTAATTGTATTAATTGTTAAATATCTATCATTCATTCAATCATTTAATACTGAGAATTATATTTATGAAAAAAAATTAAATTTATCACCCTATTAATTAATTACTACTAGACAATACATTTTTTTATCTTGATGATTTTAGTCTTATGTTTCTTATATATAGGAGCACTAGTAGAATTTTTATGAGACTACTCAAACCCTCAACAACGATTACAAAAAGAAAAGGGGCAATACTCAAGTGGATGAATCCGCTTCTTTAAGACCTTTGAAAAATCTGAATTTCCTTGATTAGACTTCCATTCACAAGCACACCTTAAAAACCACGAGATTTAATTCACTTTCTCATTGCTCACATAAAACCAAGCTCAACTATTTATTGGGCCACTCGTAAGTTTTGTAAAGAATAATTATATTTACACAACCCCTTCCTCAAAAAACTTTTACAATAAAAGAGATAAAAGAAAAGAAAAAAAAAGTGAGAGATATAATGAATGGTGTAATGAAAAAAAAATGTTATATAAAATGTTATTATGAGTAATAACTCTTTCCAAAATGCAATTTAATATTCTTCAAGTCAAAGTAATTCATCCGGACATTTTTAAAAAATTAGTTATTTCTTTTCCTTGGATCGAGCATCAAAGAATGCATGAGTCCGTGGAACATAGAAGCAAAAGGATTGAAACTTTGGGTTGCAACCTCTCAGATATTAAAATGAATAACATGTTTAATAATTAATTTTTCCTGATATCATAGATAACATGAGAAAGATGGTACAATATATGTCACTAACTAACATATGTACCTTGTTTTACATATCCCGTGGTTAGGTTATTACTTTATCGTTATCATAATCCGTGAACTATCACACAGATTTAACTTTATCACGTTCGTTACCTTGATTTTGTCTCCTTTTTAACTAATTTCATTTCCATGCATGCTCTAATCATATCCCGACAATTTGTGTGTGTATTTGGTCCTAGAAGTAGTCTTTTTCATGTGTCTTGTAATGTGCTATGCAGGTGTTGGTTAAGGAATCCATATACTCCCTTACGCCCCGTTTAGGGTGGTTGTGAGTTTTTTGGTTTTTAAAAAATTTAAATTAATTTTTTACAATTAAAAACTGAAAACCACTTTTTGTGGTTTTCAAAATGTCTATTTTGAAAACCACAAAAATAAGTTTTCAATTTTTGGTTTTGAGTTGTAAAAACTTGATTGAAAATTTTAAAAAATAAAAAACTGAAAACGCACAACCACCCCGAACGACCCCTTAAAAAGTATTTATTAAAAAAGTGCTCATTTTTATAAGTCATTTTATAATTTTAAAAAAGTATTTATTATCATTTTTAATTTGTTGTTTGTCTTTATTAACTTTAATATCTTTCCAACTGTTAAATGATAGTGGAGTTAGTTACGTTAATCATATTAGATAAGGGTAAAACTAGAAAGTTACACTATTTTTTAAAACACTAATAAAATTAAATAACTTTAAACCACTTTTATTGGTTTATGTGACTCGATTAAATGTGCCTTGTAAAAAGAAGCGAAGAGAGTTTATAGAGTGTGTTTGGTAAAACATTAATTTTAGCTAGATAAAAACTAAAATTAGCTATTGAAATTATTTTATCAATGATTGGTAAGGTGGTTTTTTAGATAGCTACTAGCTTTTTTTCTAAAACAACTACTTGAGGTGGCTTTTCTTAAAAAAAAAATGCTCCATCTTTCAACTACGAGTTGAAAATTTATTACAATTTGATCCTTCAACAAGTCTCACTCATGATTATTTAATAATTAATTATGTTCTTATATGATCATTTTACCATTTTCAGCTAATTTCATCAAAATACTTTCAATTAAATCAGCCAGCTAATTTTCAACTTCCAGTTAGTTTGTCAGTTTTTCATCTAGTTTTATCAAATACACTCATAATATTTTTTATTGAAAATCACGGTATTAATTGCATGTGCAACATTAAATGTCACACAATCTCATAAAAAAATTCTAATGTTGGTAATACCCTTAGGGCATTCGATAACATTTTCTTTTGGGTATTGCTAAATATTTTTAGTTGTTTTTTTTTAAATGTTAATTGTTACAAATGAAAAGGTTAATTTGGTAAACATATACATAAAATCATTATAAAATAGATATTATAAATGAAATATGAAAAGACAATTTATAAATGAGAGGGAAAGATGAAAATGAAAGAATGTTTAAATTTTCTTATAATAATTTAGCAGATTAATTTAGCAGATGCCAATTGAATTAATGAAAAATGATGGAATAAAATGAAGTGAAATAGAACAATATTAGAGAGTGAGAGAGAGAGGTGCATTATTTCATTTCTATTCAAAGCCCCACAAATCCAATTTGGGGCATGGGATGGATTAATAATCACTTTTTTTTTTTAATTTTCGTGGCCATTATAAAATAACTTGAATAATTGAATATAATTTTATTTTATTCTACTTCATTTCATTTAATTTCATCACTCTTTATTCGCTCTTCAATCGATATCCAAAATACATAGGATTAACACACTATAAGAAATTCGGGAATTAACGACACCTTTTGGCCATCGCTGTTATGTACCCGCTTAGCTCGGCCAGGGAAAGCTCGGCCAGGGCAAGCTCGACCAGACCTGATACACCCTAGCGGGATCCTTGGCTTGACTAAAGGAGGGAATCAAACAAATAAGGAAATGACTGATATCACGCAGCCTGACAGCAGGATCAGCGCACATTGTCTCCCAATCAACAAATCATGCCATATATGGAAGATACCCCCAACACCTATAAAAGGAGGGGCGTAGGCAGCATCAGGACACACACACTAGCTTCTTCACTTAGCCTATTTGTACCATTCGAGTAGAATTTAGGCTTTGTAAGAACATTTGGCGCCCACCGTGGGGCTCTGGTAAAACTTTCCCAGAGAACCACAAGTTTTCCAGAAAATGGTTAGGACAAGATTAAGCAACGGCGATGATAACGTCCCAACCATACAAGAGCTTGCTCAACAACTTGAGCAACTCAGACAAGAAAATCAGAGGATCCTAGAGGAAAATAGAGCAATGCGAGAGCAACTAAATAATACGCAAGATTCACAAGACAAGGAAGACGACATGCATTCTTCAGGAACTCAAACTCCTTCAAAACACTCGGAACCACAAGTTAACGTAAATAATCACACAGATTCACAATTTCATCCTTTTACTGATTATATAATGTCTGTTCCTTTACCAAGGTATTTTAAATTTCCCGATTTACCTATCTATGATGGAACAACTGATCCAAATTCACACCTTACTAGATTTCACACGATAATGCTTACGACAGGTGCTACTGACCCTGTTTTATGTAAGATCTTTCCAGGAACTTTGACAGGACCTACCTTAAAGTGGTATTCAACTCTGACTCACGGATCAATAAAGGATTTTGATGAGTTCAGTAGGATATTCAAAAATCAGTTCTCTTCAAGCTGTCCTTTTAAGGAAACGGATGACAGTCTGTTTAGCATACTCCAAGGAGATGACGAACCACTCAAAGATTACATCAACTGTTTCAATAAGGAAGCTATGCATGTTAAGGAGCTAGACCCCAAAATTCATCTCAGGGCGATCATCAATGGAGTAAGGGAAGGTCAGTTCGCCGATGAACTGGCCAAATCCAAACCAATTGACATATCTGATTTTAGACGAAAGCCGCGAGACAGATAGATGCAGAGGAGGCAGCAGTGGCCAAAAAACGCCTAAGAGCTATGTTGACAAAACCCCTAGAAAAAGGCAACTCCTCTCATAACCAGCAGAATAACAAGGGGACTTTTACCTTCAATGCAGAAAAGAAACCGGACAAACCTCTACGACCGACACCTATTGTTGATCACTTCACCCCTCTAAACGCCAGAAGGAGTCAAATTCTACGAGAAGTACACAACCCAAGACACAGAAATAAAAAGGAAACAACTCGAGTAGACTATAATTGTAGAAGAAACCGAGAGGAATCTCCTAACCAGAATCCAAGACCTAGCACTCCAAGACGAAGAGTTGGATCCATACATACCATTTCAGGAGGATTCGCTAGAGGAGGACCTACCTCCTCATCCAGAAAAATACATCTCAAGATGATTTGCTCAATCAACAAAACAAAATATACTTGTATAGGTAAATCTCACCCTGTAATCTCTTTTTCTGACAGAGACTTTGCAAGATTAAAAGATGTAAACCAAGACGACCCTATGGTGGTTCGGATAAACATTGAAGGGTGCTCGGTCAGAAGGGTCTTAATCGACCAGGGAAGCTCGACCGATGTCTTGTTTTGGAAGACCTATGAGGATCTTTCACTTCCAACAGACACTATTCACCTTTTCGAAGAAAACTTGGTAGGTTTTGCTGGAGAACAAGTCGAGGTAAAGGGTTTTGTAAATCTCAGAACAACTTTTGGGTCCGATGGAATTCACAAAACTATGAATGTTAAATACTTACTGGTTAATGTTGTTACTTCCTACAATCTTATTATCGGGAGACCAACCTTAAATGCATTAGGGGCAATCGTTTTCACCCCACATTTAACAATGAAATTCCCCGTTGATGATCAAAAGATAGGAGTAATGAGGGCTGAGCAAGATGAAGCTCGGCGATGTTATATGAAAAGCCTGGAGAAAAGGAAGAACTTCCAAATAAGAAGTTTGACACTCAACTCAGAATCCATCCAACCGAGTTGAGTCCCAGAATCGATTCCTCAGAGAAAGACCTCAACCTACTAAGGAGCTGAAGGCCAATTAGGCAGTAGCCTTACACAAACAACTTGGTTGGGAGCAAGTCTCCAACCCAAAGAGGAACAATGCCAGAACATGAAATGTTAAGCACTTGAAATTTTATCAAAATTGTATGATGACAGTCAGGTTAGGTACTCTTTTTTCCTATCTTAGTTTTTTGTCCCTAAGGAGGGTTTTGGCCAAGACAGGTTTTAATGAGGCTTAACCTAGACTATAAACCAGAAAAGAATTTTTCATATCATCTCCGTCTTCATCTTTGCAAAAAAGAATTTACTATATTACATTGTCTCCATCTTCATTTTTGCAAGTTATGCTCAAAAGCTATCTGTTTCACCAAATTAAGGAAGACTTGTTTCGCAAAATTAAGGAAGACTTGTTTCACCAAAAGAAGACCTGTTTCGCCAAAGGTTCTCCAAGTACCCTAAAAACCGAGTTGTATCTCGGGGTAACGAGTTATGCCCTAAAAATCGAGTTGTATCTCAGGGTAACAAGTGGATTTCGCCAAACTTCTCCAAAGATTCTCCAAATGCTACTCCAAGTAGCTTTTAACTTATTGTAGTTTATTATTTTTCTTTATATTTTTACTCATATTATTTTAATAAAATCCCATTTTTATCTCTCTTAAATTTTTAAAAACTCTCTTGCTCTTTTCCGAATTATATGTGCTTTGTAAAAAAATAGAATTAGGGCTTAGACTTAGTTCACAAAATAAAATAACTGAAACTAAAAAAAAAAGTGTAATTAAAGTAATTCATCTTTAGAAAATCAAAAGGCATAATTATCCAAAAATATATTTTTACATATTAAATAGAATTATAATTTATAAAAACATCATATAAATATTTGTAACACAACATTAAAATATATTTGAAAATATTATAAAAAATCTTATAACTGAATGTTAAAAATATAAAAAATTGTTAATAATTATATAAATATATAAATATAGAGATTTTGACTTCAGTTATCGAATATTTTTATAAGTAGCCTACTATCACTCTTATCGAAGAAGATAATTGGAACAACCTAAAAGTAACTTGAACTAGCTTCTAGGATTTAGATCAATATTTTATCTAAATCATATGAATAAATTTTTATATTGTATAAGAATTAAAATTTTATGTACAAATATTAGTATTTTAAATTAATTACAAAAAAATCATGTTTATATTATATGTATGTGTTATAGAATAAATCCTTAAAATTGTCTTTAAATTATTCTTCTCTTTCCTACTTAATTATCAAACAAAAAGTAGTCTTTGAAATTTTCTTGATGTTTCACCTTCATCCTCGAATTATGATGTTTAAAGGGTACTAATGTGAATAACAAAGATTAATTTGAAGAACGGAGAAAACTATTATCACTATTTATTACTATCTCCTATGTTATATATAAGAAATATTGGACTAAAATCATGAAGACCAAGGACATATAAGGTATTACAACCTCCAGTGTCATGAATTTAATTTTTTTTCTCAAAAATACTCTTAATATTAAATGAGTTGATACCTCTTAAACTACTTACAATAAATCAAGGGCATATAAGGTATTTAGCAATTAATGCAACTAAATATATATAGTACTATGTTTCTTATATATAGGACCAAAATAATTTTCATTTTTGTTTCTTATATATAGGATCGGAGGTGGTAATTTAAAGACAATTGTGAGAGTATATTTCATGTGTTACAGTTTTTTTTACCACAGGTATCCCCTATTGCATGAGTAATTATGTTCGGGTCTTGGTTACTGTTCTCAAATGTCCCTAAGAGACCAAGACCGGGTACCAAGGCGGCGCTGAGCTTAGTCTTTAGGGGTAGTAATTGTGAGATGCCTTAGGTTAACCAGATACCTCCTATTTATAGGTTTCGGCCATTGGGCCTCACTTAGGCGGCCCAATAGCTAAGGAGACATGAGGGGGGTCACTGATATACCCTAACATGAGGTCGGTAATGGGACCCATATCTATAACGGAACACAGCCCCCCGAGCTCGAGCCGAGGTTATTCCAGGTGAAGAGCTCGGTGCAATGGGCCCCCAGACTTGTTGTTGTGAGGTCGGTGACAGGGTCCCTATTCGTAACGGAACACAGCCCCCCGAGCTCGAGCCGAGGTTATTCTAGGCGAAGAGTTTGGAGTCGCGCTATTCGTAGCCCTAAGATGAATTGTCATGATTTCGGGTTTCGGTTTGACTGACCTGTGCCGTTTGTTTATTGCGATAAGACAATAGTTTTAAGTCAAAGGTGTCCCTTAATCCCATGGTGCTTTATTTATTCTGAGCCCGCCTCCAAGCCCTATTTTAAATAAATGTTTCTGTTTTGTCGATTCTCAACCGCTTGACCATTTATTTGTTATAATTATTGCGCATTTTTTTTGAAAATATAACATATAATCATGGAACTGAAGGGTCGTTCCATCTTAGCCGTAGAAGATGTATCAGGTTGTCCCTCGTCGTTTGATCGAAACACATCTTTTGAGGATGTGACTTTTCACCATTTCCCAATATCTGCTTTTTGGGAGATGTGGCAGGGTCATGATGACCGCTATTTAATACATAATCATGTTTGGAGAAAATTAAAAAAAAATGCAGGATAAATTCATTTAAATGCAAGTTAGTGGAAGTTTGATAATCGCCCACTATTTATTAGCCATTTACCCACTAACTATTAACCATTCACTATTTATTAACTTGTTTCTAACCTTCATCCCTTCCTCTTGTTTCTCCCTTCGTTTCTGCGTTTTCTCCTTATATTCCCCATTTTATATTGCATCCTCCTTCTTCCAACGTGTAGCCTCCCTCAGGTATTTCTTCTCATTTTCCTCCATTTTCTTTGCTGCTGGAACGTTGGTTCATATGTCTACTCCAATGGCTGATGAAGGTAGTGTTGCGGGAGGGGAGGCTTTAGTAGATGTCTCAGGTGCTTCAAACGAAGCCAGTAATAGTTTTCCTTAGGTAGAGTCTGCAGTGCTCTCACGAACCTCCGTCCTTCTTTCTCCCGAATCACTTATCCCTTTTAGGAACTTAGTGAGAAGCCGATTCCCAGAGGTTAGCAGGTTTTTTATTTTAGAGCCACCTGCGGGGAATGAGTATATCTGCTCAGGCCCTTCTTCTCCTTCCTCTCCTGCCTTTACTTTCCTGTATGAAACTTTCCTAACAAAGCTAAAAATCCCCTTACCCTTTACCTACTTTGAGTGCCAAGTTTTAAACTTGCTAAACGTGGCCCCAACCCAACTTCACCCGAACAGTTGGGGCTTTATCCGAGCGTTCGAGATACTGTGCTAGTATCAAAACATTGCCCCTTCTATTAGGATATTCTCTTATTATTTCCAAGCAAAATTAGGGAACCGCCCTGTGGGTTGGACTTCCCTAAATGGGTTTTCTGGGAGACCCTTGTTGAACGTCATCCATTCTTCCTACAAGGATTTTAAGCCGCACTACTTTCGGCTGAGGGGGACAGAGGAGAATTCCGAACTGCTTTTTAACAGCCTGGGGGAACCCAAGTTCCCCCTCTACTGGACCAAAAACCCGAATAGGTTGAAAGCTCTTAAAGAGAGTAGTTTGACCGACCTTGAACAAACTAATGTTAAGTTGTTGTCATCCTTCCATGCGGTTGATTGTAATGTGTTGATTGAGAAGGAAGGAGATGCTGAGGCACTCCAACCTTACATTGGTAATTCTTTATTTAGCTAATTTATGTTTAAGCTGCTCCTCGAACTTAACTATAAAATTTGTATTTGCAGTTGACATGTCGAGCAACAAGGAGGGTTTTGTTCCCGTGATGGATGCTAAGGCTATGAAGGCCTTCAGTAGGACGAACAAGCGGAAGCAAGGTTCACAGGCTTCCGGTCCCGTGCTTATTACTGAAACCGAGCAGGAAGTTTCTTCTTCGACTGTGTCTGACAAGCTCGTCAGCAAGAAGACCTGCGCGAGCAAGGGGCCTCCTTCTTCATTAGTTCCCCTTCTCCGAGTCCCGATGCTGCGCAACCCGTTCCGACGGGGCAAGCCCTCTTAGTAACACCGGGCATCCCTAAATGGTGGCATTGGTTTCAAGGGTTTGAGGGGCAACCCGGTACCGATGTGACGTCTGTGTTTGACCGCCGGTTGCCTACCGAGCAACTCGTCCGAAGCCACTCCTGCAAGCCGGACGATTTTGTGCGGATTCAAAAGGTTGGGATGGTAAACACTGCAAAAATGGTGCAGGTTTTTACTACGCAGACTGCTTTTCTAGGTCATGCTTTGGAAATCGGGATTGGGTTGCTGGAGAAAGAGCTAAAAGAAAAGAATAAAAGGTTGAAGGACGAAGAGGCCGAAGTCAAAAAGGCAAAAGAGGTTATCTCTGAGCTGGAAAACTTGCGCGCGAACTTCAAAAAACTAAGCATAGAGAAAGAGAAGGTTGATGCCGACCTTGCCGACCTCAAAAAGGACAAAGAGAAATTTGATAATCTTTTGTCTGAAAAGACTAAGTTATTAGAAGCGGTTGAAGAAAAGCTGGTTGCTGAGCAAAAAGGTCGCAAGGAGGATGCAAATCACTTGAAGGCTGAAATTACATTTCAGTATGAGCAAGGCTTTGAGAAGGCCGTGGATCAAGTCAAGTTTTTGCATCCCGAGATCAACGTAGATGAGGTCGGCGCTTTCAAGGAAGTCCGGGATGGCAAGCTGGTGGATATTCCGGATGAAGAATGAGGCTTTTTTTTAACCTATTGCTTATTTTGTTTTGTTCATGAGTTGTTACTCATCTCTCCCATCAAACTTTAATCATGTAATGCCATTAACTTATTTACTTCAAGCTCCTATTTAAGAATCCTGTTTTGCACTACTATTTATAATTTAAATGAAGCATTGTTGCAAGGGCAAATCGTTTTTCCCACGCCTAAAATTCCAATTAACACCTATATCCATATCAGCATAGAACCACGATTACTAATGACTTTAATATTCAATAACTTATTTGGAATGCCTACTCCTTTTTATTCTAAAACCTGATAATTTTGCCGATTTTTTACGTCAAGCTTCATATTAAAAGAGGGTTCATACTAACAAGACCAAGTGAGCACAGTGAGCTTAAGGACTTAAACAAAGAACAATGCATTTTAAACTAAAGGTAGTCTCCAAGACTTAAACAAAGAGTTGTGTAAAAAGTAATGGGCACCTGATAGATCCAGAATATTGCGTGTGCAAGATTGTGAACAAGATATGAAAATGCATTCAATAACTTATGAAAATATTTAGTACTTTAGGAGTACCTTATTTTCCACGTGTTCGCTTTCTGTAGGCATGTAGCTTCAGTTTTATCCTCCGTCGAGCTGTGCTCGACGACACCAATCTACTTGGTGTTTGTAGCTTCAGTTTTATCCTCCGCAATCTACTTGGTGTTTGTAGCTTCAATTTTATCCTCCGCCGAGCTGTGCTCGATGACACCAATCTACTTGGTGCATGTAGCTTCAGTTTTATCCTCCAGCAAATTTTGAACAACACATATATGAAGTGCCTCATTAAAAACTCTTCCACCTCGGAAGAGAAAAGAGTGCACCAATTTATTATGATTCTTAAAAAAAAAGCATGGTTTTATGCATAAGTAAGGTCCTAAGCTTCCTACTTGCATAATTGAAATAAAGAAACTGCAAAACATTTAACTTTAAAGAGCAAATTTAACTGTAATAGAATCGTAAATTAGCTAAGTTCCATGTTCTCGGCACGTGCCTCCCTCCGAGCTCCTCCAGCTTGAAAGCTCCTCGGCCGACTTCTTCCCGAACACGAAAAGGACCATCCCAGTTTGGAGTGAGCTTATTGGATGAAGCATCCCTGATGGTTCTTCTTAGCACCAGATCACCTACTTTTAGCTTCATAGGCACTACTCTTGAGTTGTACTTCTTTTCTGCTCGTAACTTACAAGCAAATTCTCGAATGTGAGCTGCCTCCCTAACTTCTAGTAGCAGGTCCAGATCAACTCGTCTTTCATTAAGATTGCTTCCTTCTTCCATCACCTCAGTCCGCAGAGTGGGTTCCATGACTTCCATTGGGATCATGGCGTCAGTACCATACACCCGCTTGAAGGGTGTTTCCCCCGTAGATGAATGCAAAGTAGTGTGATACGACCACAACACTAAGGGTAGGTGCTCTGCCCACGAGCCTTTGGCTTCTCCTAGCCTCTTCTTTAGCCTATTTAATATGACCTTGTTGGCAGATTCAGCCTGATCGTTGGATTGCGGATGTTCAACCGATGAAAATTTTTGAGCAATCCCATGTTGATTACAAAACTCCGCCACTGACTGACTAGCAAACTGAGTACCATTATCAGAGACGATGCATTTTGGGATTCCAAACCTGCAGACAAGGTTTTTCCAGTAGAATTTTCTTATTCTGTCTGCTGTGATAGTTGCTACTGCCTCAGCTTCAACCCACTTGGTAAAATAGTCCACAACCACTATCAAGTATTTAACCTGCCCCCGAGCTAAAGGAAAGGGACCCAATATGTCTACTCCCCACATGTGGAATGGCCAGGGCGATGTGACCGACTGTAAATTGATCGGGTGTGCTCGGTGCCGATCAGAAAATTTCTGACATTGATCACATTTCCTTACATAGCTCATGCAATCATACCTCAGGGTCGGCCAATAGTATCCTGCCCGGAGGATTTTGGAAGTTAAGGCACCACCTCCAATATGACTTCCACATTGCCCTTCATGCACTTCGATCATTACCCCTTCAGCTTGAGTTCTGGTCAAACATCTCAACAATGGCGAAGCAAATCCCCTCTTATATAACTTCCCTGCTATGATCGTGTACTGAGCCGCTTCTCTTCCGACCTTCTTGTTTTCTGCCTGATCTTCAGGTAATTCACCTCTTTCCAAGTAAGATATTATAGGACCCATCCATGAAGCTTCCTCCTGCTCGGTAAATAGCACCTCGACCTTCTCAATTGTGGGAGTGGCAATGGATTCTTGAATAACAGTGTGGTTATTGCCCGACTTCTTAGTACTTGCTAGCTTTGATAATAAATCTGCTCGTCCATTTTGCTCCCGAGGTACAAACTCCAACTTGAATTGATCGAAGATCTCTGCCATCTGTTTTACCAAAGCCAAGTATCTAGCCAACTGAGAGTCTTTGGCTTGATACTCTCCATTCACCTGCCCTGTGACAAGCTGAGAGTCACTCCTTTACGCCGACCTCCCTTGCCAAGCGCAAACCGACTAGTAAAGCTTCATACTCCGCCTAATTGTTGCTGGATTTGAAGTCGAATCTCAATGATTGTTCAATCAACACCCCACCTGGTCCTTCCAAGATGACACCAGCTCCATTACCTTTCATGTTTGATGCACCATCCACTGACAACGTCCATCCATGACTCTGATCAACTCCTCCTTCATCAGCTACTGAAGATAGCTCCAAAATGAAGTCGGATAGTACCTGTGCCTTAATAGGACCCCTTGGTTCATATTGCACATCGTACTCTGATAATTCTACCGACCACCCCACCATCCGTTCTGCCAAATCCGGCTTTTGGAGTACCTGCCGAACTGGCTGATCAGTTCGCACTACTATCTCATGGCTCTGGAAGTAAGGTCTCAACCTCCGGGCTGTTAGCACGACAGCCAATGCCACCTTTTCTATCTTCTGGTATCTGAGTTCAGCACCCTGCAGCACATGACTGACAAAATATACTGGCCTCTGAATTCTATCCTCCTCCTGAACCAAGGCCGAGCTCACTGCATAATCAGAAACAGAAATGTAGAGTTGTAGGGGTAAGTGCTCCTTTGGTCTGGATAAGATTGGAGGCGAGGATAGGAAATCCTTTAATTGTTTGAAGGCCACTTCACATTCTTCACTCCAAGCAAACCGTTCTCTTTTTCTCAACAATTTAAACAATGGCAAAGCCTTTTCTGCCGACTTGGAGAGGAATCTGGACAGAGCGACCAACCTTTCCGTCAGTTGTTGCACTTCCTTCACATTGGTAGGGCTCCTCATCTCTAAGATCGCTCGGCACTTATCCGAATTTGCTTCTATGCCCCTTTCTGTAATCATAAAACCCAAAAACTTACCCGAACTTATGTCGAAGGTACACTTTTGCGGGTTGAGCCTAATCTTGTGTTTACGAATCTCAGAGAAGATCTCCTCCAAGTCATTGCAGTGTGTGTCTTCGCTTGACGACTTCACCACCATGTCATCAACGTACACCTCAAGGTTCCTTCCTATCTGCTTCTGAAATACCTTGTCCATCAATCTTTGGTAAGTTGCTCCTGCATTTTTCAGCCCAAAACACATTACACGATAACAAAAATTAGAATTGTCAGTCATGAAGGCAGTCTTATCCTCATCCATGGGGTGCATTCTGATCTGGTTGTAGCCTGAGTAGGCGTCCATCAGACTAAGTAGTTGGTGACCTGAAGTGCCATCCACAAGCCGGTCTATACTCGGTAGTGGGTATGGATCTTTTGGGCAAGCCTTGTTGAGGTCGGTGAAGTCGGTACACATTCTCCATTTGCCGTTAGCCTTCTTTACCAATACCACATTAGCTAACCATGTTGGGTACTTGATCTCTCTGATGAATCGTGCCTTCAGCAACTTCTCGGTCTCCTCGGCTACCACCTGTTTTCTCTCTTCCCCCATCTTACGCTTCCGCTGACTTACAGGACGAGCTTTGGGATCCAAGGCGAGCTTGTGGCATATGAAGTCAGGGCCGATTCCCGGCATATCCTCCGCCGACCATGCAAACAAGTCCGAGTTCTTTCTTAGCAAGTTTACCAATTGGATGCTAAGCTCCTCCCTCATGTTGGCTCCGATCTTAGTGCACTTATCTTCTGAGTCTCCGATCTGAATCTTTTTTACCTCTTCTATTGGTTGAGGTCTCCGATCATCTCTCAAGTCTCCTCTTGGATCCAACTCAGCGAAGAAAACTCTTTCTGGTGGTTCCTCTATATCCTCCCATGCTCCCCTGTTGATTCGCAAACTTTCTTATAACACCTCCTTGCTGCCATCTGGTCTGCCTTTACTACACCAACATTCCCGTTGGATAAAGGGAACTTCATTGTTAGGTGCACCGTCGAAACTATTGCTCCCAAAACATTCAAAGCAGCCCTCCCCAGTATCGAGTTGTATGACGATGGCGCGTTAACCACCAAATATTTCACCATGACCGACTTGGAATTAGGTCTCAAACCAAAGGTGGTGAGCAACTCCACGTAGCCTCTCACTTCCACTGAATCTCCAGCGAAGCCGATCAGTGATCCTGAAAATGGGAGCAAACGTTCCTTGGACAGACCTATCTTCTTGAATGTGCTCCAATACAAAATATCAGTTGAGCTTCCCTGATCAACGAGTATGCGTTGAACTTGGAAGGACGCCATTACCACCTCAATCACCATGGGGTCATGCTCGTGGGGAGTGATTCCCTTGAAGTCGTCGTCAGAAAAAGTCACCGATGGCCAGTGTGGATGTTCCAAGTCTCCTTCTCCAATAGTCATTTCCTCCTGTGTTGCCGGTCTGGAATACCTCTTCCTGGCCGCGCTAGTCTCTCCTCCTCCTACAAAGGCCCCGCGATGGTTGTCACTGTTCCCTAGATTTCCTCGTTTGGATCAACTATCCCGGCCCTAGGTTGTGATTCCTACGCTCGTCCACGTCCTCTGCCTCCTTGTCTGGAGAACTCCCGTTTGCTTCTGCCTGCTACATACCTCTTCAAATACCCATCCTTGATCAACCTTTCAATTTTATTCATGAGATCCCAACATTCTTCTGTGTCATGGCCCTTGACCTTGTGAAACTCGCACCACCTGTCTCTATAAGGGCCTTTAGCCCCCTTAGCCGGCGGAGGGTACTCTAATAGGTCGGAGTTGTATACCTCCTGCATGATTTGACTTTTCTTTGTGTTCAATGGAGTCAGGTCGGCCCTGGGCTTGTAATCCATATTTCTTCTTGGCTGAGCATTAAAGCGATGATCTTTGAAACCCCGTCCACCCGGCTCGAACCTTTGAACCTTCCTTACAACCCTCTCACCCTCATCATTGTTTCTCGCGGAATCGAAGCGTTTGCCGAGTTTATTTTCCGCCAACCTCTCTCTCTTATCAGCATTGCTTTCCTCACCTTTTATATAACATTCAGCTCTCAAGCGTATTTCCCCTATGGAGGTCGGCGGGCGCTGTGCCAACAACTCATTGAAAGGACCGGCCTTGAGCCCTTCCACGAAGGCGGAAACGAATAACTCTGGATTGGGACTAGTGACCAGAAGTGTGGCCTCGTTAAATCTTCCCAAATAATCCTTCAAGGATTCTCCTACTTGCTGTCTCACGCTGAATAATCTACCTGCCATCCACTTTTTCTGTTTCCTTGCTGAAAATTGTGCCATCAGCTTCTTCGTGAAATCGGCAAAGCTGACAATCGATCTCGTCGGCTGCTCCATGAACCATATCAATGCTGACCCCGTCATCGTTCTGCCGAACAATTTGCAATGTAGGGCTTCATCCCACCCCGTTCCTATCATTTGAGATCGGAATGAGGCAACATGCATCGCCGGGTGAGTCGTCCCATCATACATGGGCAACACCGGATCTTTGAAATTCTCCAGGTATGGAACGTTTAGTATGGTCTCCGAGAACGGCTGGAATTCGGCTACTGCTCCATCTGTTTCCTCCTCTACCGTCCTCCCGTGATCGATCATCGTCATCCTCTGTTGAAGGGTTTGATTTTGCTGACGAAGATCCCTCATCTCCCGTTCTCTATTCTCCTTCTCCACGTCATCGTCCTGCCTCTCTTGGTTGATGGCAGCCACAGTATCTCGCAAGTCGTCATTCTGCCTCCTTAACTCCTGCATCTCTTCTTCGTTCCTTCTCCTCAACTCCTGCATCTTTTCCATCAATCGTTGTAACAATGCGACACTTCCATCTCCCTCTTCCTCTCCTCCGACTCCGTTGTTACGCATATTTCTGGTCAACGTCATGTCATTCGAGTGGTCGACAGGAAAGTTTTACCGTCGTCCCACGGTGGGCACCAATATGTTCTCAAATGTCCCTAAGAGACCAAGACCGGGTACCAAGGCGGCGCCGAGCTTAGTCTTTAGGGGTAGTAATTGTGAGATGCCTTAGGTTAACCAGAGACCTCCTATTTATAGGTTTCGGCCATTGGGCCTCACTTAGGCGGCCCAATAGCTAAGGAGACATGAGGGGGGGTCACTGATATACCCTAACATGAGGTCGGTAATGGGACCCATATCTATAACGGAACAGTTACAATTAAGACTTTTCACCCCTCCCTAAAAATGTGTTTAATGGGGATCGCATCCAAGATCTCTTTCCACAATCTAATTCAACCAGAACTCTTTGGTATTAATGTTATTATTTGATATATGGATATTCTTACTTATTGGGTGAGGATCAACTTACTCCCAGATTGACTCTAGCAAAGTTACTCCGTTTAATAACTCTTTGTAGAATGTAAATTTAACAAATTTAATTGTTGAACAATGTGATATTAATATGATGATTATGCACACAAAATTTTAGATCAATTAAACATTCATAGGTATGTGATTTTAGAGTTGATATTTACTTATATTTTTAAAAGTATATTGTAAGTTGAACTAAATGATTCGATGAAACATCGAACAATTTTTAAATATTATGAAATTTTGTAGGTTTGATCTATATAATGAAAATTTTTAATATAATTATTAAATTGATGAAATTCAATGTTTATAAAAAATTATTAAACGAAGTAACTTTACCGGCTTCTTCTTGAATAAGTTGATTCCCAAACTTACTTATTAAACGGAGTAACTTTACCGGCTTAGACTTAGTTCACAAAATAAAATAACTGAAACTAAAAAAAAAAGTGTAATTAAAGTAATTCATCTTTAGAAAAATCAAAAGGCATAATTATCCAAAAATATATTTTTACATATTAAATAGAATTATAATTTATAAAAACATCATATAAATATTTGTAAAACAACATTAAAATATATTTGAAAATATTATAAAAAATATTATAACTGAATGTTAAAAATATAAAAAATTGTTAATAATTTTATAAATATATAAATATACAGATTTTGACTTCAGTTATCGAATATTTTTATAAGTAGCCTACTATCACTCTTATCGAAGAAGATAATTGGAACAACCTAAAAGTAACTTGAACTAGCTTCTAGGATTTAGATCAATATTTTATCTAAATCATATGAATAAATTTTTATATTGTATAAGAATTAAAATTTTATGTACAAATATTATTATTTTAAATTAATTACAAAAAAATCATGTTTATATTATATGTATGTGTTATAGAATAAATCCTTAAAATTGTCTTTAAACTATTCTTCTCTTTCCTACTTAATTATCAAACAAAAAGTAGTCTTTGAAATTTTCTTGATGTTTCACCTTCATCCTCGAATTATGATGTTTAAAGGGTACTAATGTGAATAACAGAGATTAATTTGAAGAAGGGAGAAAACTATGATCACTATTTATTACTATCTCCTATGTTATATATAAGAAATATTGGACTAAAATCATGAAGACCAAGGGCATATAAGGTATTACAACCTCCAGTGTCATGAATTTAATTTTTTTCTCAAAAATACTCTTAATATTAAATGAGTGGATACCTCTTAAATTACTTACAATAAATCAAGGGCATATAAGGTATTTAGCAATTAATGCAACTAAAAATATATAGTACTATGTTTCTTATATATAGGACCAAAATAATTTTCATTTTTGTTTCTTATATATAGGATCGGAGGTGGTAATTTAAAGACAATTGTGAGAGTATATTTTATGTGTTACAGTTTTTTTTACCACAAGTATCCCCTATTACATGGGTAATTATGTTCGGGTCTTAGTTACAATTAAGACTTTTCATCCCTCCCTAAAAAATGTGTTTAATGGGGATCGCATCCAAGATCTCTTTCCACAGTCTAATTCAACCAACACTCTTTGGTATTAACATGTTATTATTTGATATATGGATATTCTTACTTATTGGGTGGGGATCAACTTACTCCCAGATTGACTCTAGCAAAGTTACTCCGCTTAATAACTCTTTGTAGAATGTAAATTTTACAAATTTAATTGTTGAACAATGTGATATTAATATGATGATTATGCACACAAAATTTTAGATAAATTAAACATTCACAGGTATGTGATTTTAGAGTTGATATTTACTTAGATTTTTAAAAGTATATTGTAAGTTAAACTAAATGATTCGATGAAACATCGAACAATTTTTAAATTTTATGAAATTGTGTAGGTTTGATCTATATAATGAAAATTTTTAATATAATTATTAAATTGATGAAATTTAATGTTTATAAAGAATTATTAAACAGAGTAATTTTACCGGCTTCTTCTTGAATAAGTTGATTCCCAAACTTACTTATTATAATATAATTATTTTAAAATAAGTTTTTATCGGTATATTTTATGGTTATACCACTTATACGCGCCACTTCAGTGTACTTCCAACTCATAAACTTATTCGTCACGGTAAAGATGAAGAAAGAAAGTATTCTGCTACCACCACAATGAATGTCATAATTATATACCATCTTCCAGAGATTGAAATAAAGTAGTACTACTAGTAATGTAGTAGTATCAGGTAAGAAATCTCGTATCACTTTCTTTCCTTTCTTCCCATAATTTTTTCTCGTGGTTCTGAATTTTAGTAAGATTTCCTTCCCTTTATCATTATCATTACATAAGAAATCAATCATTAGCTCGGAAATACAGGCTTCTATGTATACACGTCAGTATTTCATTAATCAAAGACATAAGTGATATAAAATCCATTACGCTTTGTCAAATAACTCAACTCAACCACACCTTCCACATTCAAAAAGGGGTGGCAGGAGAAAAAGAGAGAAATTGAATAGATAAGACCAAATTTAATTGGGTATCATCATAATAAGATGTGAAGCTAATTAAACGCTCATTGTTTTTGCTAAAGAATTAGAGTATAAGATGCACCCACTCACTCAACCATAGAAAACGCGTCCTCATTTTGGGGTTTGAACTCGTTTCTTTTGTCGTTTCAATTCATTCATGCTATAATATAAATACAACCCCAACCTCACTCTCACAAACACTAACTAACCCATTACCCATCTTTTCTCTCTGTTTTTCAAATGGCTCTGTTTTCCTCTGTTTCACTCTGCATGCTTCTCTTCTCCTCCTTCTTTTTCTTCACTTCCTTCTCTTCCAAACTTAACAACAACTCACTCTCACTCTCTTTCCCTCTCACCACAGAAAAACCTCTTTCTTCAAATTTCAATACCAACCCAAAACTCAGAACCCTTTTTTCTTCTTCTGCGTATAACTTGAAATCCTCCTTCAAATACTCCATGGCTCTGGTGGTGACACTCCCCATTGGGACTCCACCACAGCTTCAACAAATGGTGTTGGACACTGGAAGCCAACTCTCATGGATTCAGTGTCACAACAAGGCACCTAAAAAACCTCCCCCTACGACGTCGTTTGACCCTTCTCTCTCTTCTTCTTTCTCCACCTTACCCTGCAACCACCCACTTTGTAAACCCCGAGTTCCCGATTTTACCCTCCCCACAACCTGTGACCAGAACCGCCTCTGTCACTATTCCTACTTCTACGCCGACGGAACCTACGCCGAGGGCAATCTCGTCAAAGAAAAACTCACCTTCTCCTCTTCCCAAACTACCCCTCCTCTTATCCTCGGTTGCGCCACTGAATCCAGCGACGCCAGGGGCATTTTGGGAATGAACCTCGGTCGCTTGTCCTTCCCTTCCCAAGCAAAAATCACTAAATTTTCCTACTGCGTCCCCACCCGACAAACCCGACCCGTACCCGGAACATTTTACCTTGGGAACAACCCGGATTCAGCCCGGTTCCATTATGTTAACATGTTGACCTTCGGTCAACGTCAACGCATGCCGAACCTGGACCCTTTAGCCTACACTGTACCACTGCAAGGGATAAGAATCGGTGGAAAGAACCTGAACATTCCACCCTCGGTTTTCAGGCCAAACGCTGGCGGGTCGGGTCAAACCATGATTGACTCCGGATCCGAATTCACTTTCCTTGTGGACGAGGCGTATAATAAGGTGCGGGATGAGGTTGTGAGATTGGCGGGGGGAAGAATGAAGAAGGGGTACGTGTACGGTGGAGTTTGCGACATGTGTTTCGATGGTGATGCGATGGAGATCGGACGGTTGGTAGGAGACATGGTGTTCGAGTTCGAGAAAGGCGTGGAGATAGTGATACGGAAAGAGAGGGTTCTTGCTGACGTGGGTGGTGGGGTCCATTGTGTGGGAATTGGAAGGTCAGAAAGATTGGGTGCGGCCAGTAACATTATTGGAAACTTCCATCAACAGAATCTATGGGTAGAGTTTGATCTGGCAAATCGTAGGGTTGGCTTCGGTGAGGCTGATTGTAGCAGATTAGCTAAGTGAAGAAAGAAAAGGAGAAGGTGATAGTGTATATGCAGGTGCACGTAACTATCATGAGTAGGCAGATGTCGTTTTTAAGCTATAAAAAGTAAATTAGTTACACTGTTACTGTACAAAACTAAACATACACGCGTGAATTGTGATCATCAGAGAGCGATGATGTTTGGTCTACAAGAAGTGACGAAGGAAAGAAAGAAACGAGTCTTCCCGTGCGATAGGGTAAACGTCAATCGTTTTGGACCGGTGCAAGATGCGGGGCCCTCACAAAACGACAAGGCGTCAAAGGCCATGAGAAAATCATGTACATTAATGTGAGCGAGACTTGTGTGTACTTTGTATATATCATCAGGATTATAGAATATGATGAGTCATCAATAATATTATGTTTATAATTTCTGTTTGAATTAAAATAAGCTTGAGATGAGATATTTTAAATTTCACTCTTTTAAATTAACTATCATGCGGATGATACTAGTTTGACAAAAATTGAATTGATGGACGGGATGGTGATTATGTAAAATTAATAGCGAATTTAGAATTCGAATCAGATTTTATAGGTAAAGTTTGTTTGGATTACCGTCCATTTCCATTTTGATCAATTAGTGTTTGGTTGAATTTTCCCACTTAAGTGATGTAAAAAGAGTTGATTTATTGGAGATACATTGCATGGTGATTAAATTTAAAGAAACAGTGCACCTAAATTGGAGTTTATTATGAAGAAGAATCTTTATCAAAACAGTTACCGCCGACCCAAGTTGAAGTCTGTGTTGTAGAGTAGTAGTGTTGAAGTTTATTATGTAGATGATTGAATGAGACTCAAGTGATTAAAGAGGCCAAGTTAACTTTAAAAAGAATAGACTTTTTAACAAAGCTTAACCACAACGCCCTTGGTAATGAAAAATACTTAAACTAGATTCAAATTTTACCCAAAAGGGAAAACGACATTGCCTTGTCAACTGTGGCGGCGGTTGTAGCTGTGGTCGTGGCAATAAATTTTACGAGGAAAAATTGAAGTGGGGTCCACAAAAGTTGTACTAGTGGAAGAAAGAAAGGACAGCTCAGCTGTTTGAGACACACCGCCAAAGGCACGAATTGCTCCCACATAATTCCCGACATTACATTCACATGATTAAGAAAAACGTGTGTCGTTTAGTTGACGATAAAATCTAGCTTTTACTCTTTTTTTTTTCTTTTTAACATCCGTGTACGTGGCTTTTCTTTATGCCTTCTTCTATTATTTTACAGTTATTATTTTGGGTTTGTTAAATTACTTTCACTACAATCAAAGTATTTTTTTTCTACAATTCTTGCCCGAGAAGGTACAAAAGTTTCCCTTTTAATTAGTTCAATTATTAAACAATTAAATATAATTATATAATTCAAAGTATTATTTAATAGTAGAATTATTTAAAGCATCTTTTGAATTTTAAAAAAGATTATTAAGTTAATTATTAAAATTATTTTTGTACAGTTAATTATATATATTTTTTAAAATTATTCTAAATAAATACATTAATTTATCTTAATTTTTTAAATTACTTTCACTTCAATCAAAGTATTGTTTTTTTTTGCTAGAATTCTTGCCTGTGAATATAAAAGTTCCCCTTTTAGTTCAATTGTTGAACAATTAGATTAAAAGTATTATTTAATAGTAAAATTATTTAAAGCATCTTTTGAATTTCTTCAAAAGATTATTAAGTTATTTATTAAAATTATTTCTTTACAGTTAATTATATATTTTTAAAATTATTCTAAACAACTACGTTAATTTATCTTAATGTATATCACATGAATCCTACTTGTCCTGGAATTAACAAAAGCCAAAGAAGCTTGATCATATATGTATGAAAATTGATTTTGAACGGTTGTCCAACATAAAGACTTATTAAAATAAAAAAAAAACAACTACTTTAAACTAGAATAAAATTTAGACCAATGAATATGTGGATCAATTGGGATTATTTTAATTTAATCCATGTTCTTGAGTTTAATTTCTGTGTATGACAAAAATACTTGGAGAAAACACCGAAACTGTAGAGAATCAAAAATGATTTTAGACTCTTATAAATCTAAAATAAAATGCCAAAAGTTGTGAACACTATATATGAGTTGATTTAAATCCCCTTCTATTTTTAAATAGCATAATAGAAAAATATTCTTATCAAAGAAAGAAAAAAACATATTTCTTTAATATAACTAGTCAATATCATGGTCTTTAATTACATAATAACAAATTTATATTGCTCTTTCTAAAGAACCATATCTTATTATTTAAAATTAAAAATGATTAAAAACATATATAAATTATGTTTACATAAAAATCAATTGTTTCTATGAATTTAATTGTTTTTTTTTCTAAATTTTTGTTAAACTTTTCAAAATCATTATTATTCAACATATAAAATTTGAATTTACATTTGATATACTAATATTGTATATATAAGTATGGCCAAGAATGAGTAATTTGTGCACATATATCATTTCTTAATTTTTTTTTAAATTGTATTGCATTCAATTGTTTTTCACTAACATATGTGTTGGTATGAGTGAAATTGGAATTAAAACTCTTAAAGACAACATTTTTTAGATAAAGATTTTTGAAAAAAAAAACTAAATATAATTAATTGGAATTTTCATCTCTAATATGTTCGATATTCCATAAAATTACTCAAAAAAATAAAACAAATTCCACATTAATTTTGACCCTTTTCTCTGATCTACTTTTGATCTTAAGACTCTCGTGTATAGTATTGCTGATTAAAGTATATATAACGACATAAGCATGATGTGACCTTAAAAAAGGAAAGTAAATAGGGAATGAATAGTAACTTAGTAAGGGATGAGTTAATATGAATGACCCCTCCTCGTGAACTTCTCTAGCATTGTCTTGTTTAATGCCATCATGTGTCTTAATAACTTTTTCTTTGTGAGACAGTGACATTTTATTGTTAAGTAAGTACTAACAAACAGAAAAACATGCATGGGGATTTAATTTGTAACTGACTCGTGTCCCTTCCATGTTAATGCTTAGATTAAAATCTTTGATTTGAAGTTCATACATAAAATATCTGAGTGAACCAAATTTCAAATAATTATCACATCGGTTATGAGACCTAAGGCTAAGCCTAAGGCAATTATCACATCAGTTAGAGAGGGAATAAGTCCCTCCCTACTAGAGAGGGAACAAAATCCGTCACAATAGTGATGGAATTTTGCCTTATTTTTTCAATTTGGTTTGTGACAGATTTTTACATATCAACGAAGGAAAATTTCTCTCGCTATCTGTGAGGGATTTTTTAATTCCCTCACAAAAATTTAGTGACGCCACTTTTAGTTATGAATTCAGAGTTCGTCACAAAATCTGTCACTAAATATTAGCGAGAGATTTTTTCATGTTTAGAGAGGGATTTCTTCCCTCTCTAATAATGAAATTTTTAGTAGTGTGAATGATGAAACAAATAATATTCAAATGTGTATTTATATATACGTAAATATTCAAAAGAGTAGTTAGAGGGCATATGTTTCGGGGGCATTCCGGATCCAATCTAGTACCACTCATCCGAGCCGAATATAAGTCCATCCGGGCTTGACAATGTTCAAGTCCCAAAGCGACATGCAGCTCGGAACTTACATGTATACTAAAGCCCCTCATTTGCTAACGTGGTGTGACCTTGGTACTCATGCATATGAGGTAGAATCCTCTCTATATCCAATGAGACATACACTTGGGCAAACTACCTCAGAGTGAGTGGACGTTGTAGGAACACAGGGAAACACTAGAAGGGGGGTTGAATAGTGTTTCTAAATATTTTAGAAAGCTTTTCGCAAACAGGTTCTCAAAACAGAATTTCAGACAGGCTTTTGGAGAGCTGTCTGAAGTTTTTCAGATGGTTTGTAAAAATTGTTTTTAAAAGATATTTTGTGCCTTTTAAAATATTAGATTAATTACTCAGACCCCTTGATTAGTTTAAACTGAATTTACAAGAGATAAGGGTAAGAAAACTTAGCCACAGAATTTATCCCGGTTCACTCACTACCACTTGTGAGCTACGTCCAGTCCCAATGCCAACTAGCAATTGGATTTTCTCTTAATCTTCCAAGATTACAAGTATTCTTTTACAGACAAGCCTCTTCAGGCTCTACAACCAAGTATTCTTTTTCAGACAAGCCTCTCCAGGCTCAAAAGCAAATACAAATGAGAGAAATGCTTAAGCTCACAAACTATATCAGTTTTGAGACTTAAACAGTTACAGATTGTACAGAAATTACTGAGGTATGCTCAGAATAAAACAATATGTGTGTACAAAGATAAAATATTTATCAGAGTGTTGCAGCGAAAAACTTGCAGAGTTTTTGTTCTTTTTCAATTCTTCTCTCTTCTTGATGGTCTTCAAGGATGGGGGTATTTATACCCAAATATTAGTCCGTTGGAGAAAACCACCGTTTGTGAAATACATGAATTCCGTTGTGAGACAACCTGCTGTATGCACAAAATATTTTCTGACAGATCTGACACATTGCAGTTTTTGCTCCTGCCAAAAAGCTGCTATTTGTTGTTGCTGCAAAGGCTGCGTAGCAGAGGACACGTTGTGACAGAGAACGTGCTTGAAATGCAACGAGGAGTGCCAACTGTTGTAGCAGAGATTGTGCGTGATTCAAAATGAGATTCAGACAGGTCTTCACAAATTCAGACAAGAGATGCCACATCATTAAGGGACTTCAGACAGCCTTGATGCTTCAGACAGGGTGCACTGCTTCAGACAGTTTCTGCACTTAGTCTTTTTATATGAACTTTTAATGGCTCTTGCTGAAATCATAGATGAAAGATTTAACTTTATGAGAATCTATGATAAGTATTTTAAGCCAAATTTGCTATTCATTAAAACTTGGGAATATTTCTGTCTTAAAAAATCATAAACCATTTTATGATATTTTTGAGACTCAACATTCTCCCCCTTTTTAATGATGACAAATTTTCTTAAAATATATAAATCTGTAATAAGCTTTAAATAGCTCCCCCTGAGATACATATCCTTTAACAGGATCTGTTTAAGGTATATGCTCCTTATTTGCTCAAAAAATCTCAGAAAGCTTAAAGCTTATTTGTACTGTACTCCCCCTGAATCCTGTAATCACTTCAGATTTTGTTAGTTTTAATACTCCCCCTTTTGTCATCAATCAAAAGGGAAAATCAGAGCAAAATAGTAACAGAGCAATACAGATTAGAGAGAAACAATAGATATCAGAGCAAGCAAACATTGATTCAAAAACACTAATTTTATTTAATGGATATGCAATAAATCAGACAATCAATCACAAGTCATAAGAAAAAATAAACATCAGACAATGGCAAAACAGTTTTAATCCTTTTTCTTCAGCAAGGCTTCAGTCAGAAATGAAATTAATTCTTCCTTGGCCTTGTTTGTTGCTGCTTCTACTGATGTCTTCAGCTCTTGTTGCCCAGACTTGATAAGCTGCTGTTCATGAAGAATTTGCTCTTGATTGGTAATCAGATGCTTAGACTTCTTCTCTTGTTCAGCAAATTTCTTCTCAAGCTCCTTAACTTTGGATTTTAGCTTCAAGTTCTCTTCAGACAAGTCTTGCTCAGATTCATATAGAATGATTTGGATATAAGGACAGACAAATCTCAGGACCCCGAAGCCTGGTTTCAAATTGTAAGCAGATGGTCTGAACACTGGCCAAAAGAAAGTGCCAATGAATTTCAGCAAAACCCAGTCTTCATTGAAGGAATCAGCAGGTGGGGGAAAGTGATCCTTCAGATAGTGGTATTGGACATTTGTAGTCTTGCCAAGTCCCACTTCAGATTCAGCATCAGGACTAGTTGATCCAGAAGAAGATCCAGCATCTTCTCTGATCTTCCAATAAGAAGCCCACATCCAGTCTTGCAGCAACTGATCTAAGCCTCCTCCCTGACTGCTGATAAAATCTGGTAAAGCATCCCACTCTGATGTAGTCATAGCTTCAGACAGGGGTGCTGATACTGAGTAGACTTTAGCTCCTTTGTGCTTTTCACCCTTGCCTTCTTTTAAGGGATACCTAGGAACAATTCTGTCAGGTTTCACCAAGATTGCAGTGGTTGGCCTGATGGAACATGTTCTAGGTGGCCTGTAGCCTATCATCCCAACTCCCCTTTCCAGATCTCTTTGAAGCAGTTCAGACTCTGTGTTGAGCTGTCTCACAAGGTACCATTCTTCATTGCTTAGCCTCCATGACTCTTCAGAAAATGGGTTGATAGGTGCCCATGAATGTGCAGGAGGGACAACGCCCTTTCTGAGCTTTTCTAAGCAACCTGATTTAGCATTGTATTTGGCTTTCTCTTCAGCAACAGTTCTTCTGATGAGGCCATGGTGTAGAGATATAGCAGGTGCTGCTTTGAAGTATTGCAGTTCTTCAGACAGGTTGCCAAACTTAGGCAATGAGCAAGGATCAGAGGGAAGAAGAGATAGTTGTAGAGCCTCAGCAGACAATGGCTCTTCTTCATTATACCATTGTAGTAAGAGTGGAGATGATGAAGTTGGTAAAGGTGTATGAGGTGGGGATGATGATGGTGAAGGTATAGGTGATGGTGTTGATGGTTGAGGTTGAGGGGGTGAGGGTTCAGAAGGTTGGACAATTTGAGGTGATGGGGGAACAAATAGTTGGTTTTCAGAGGGTTTTGGTGATGTAGGTTCAGGTTGGTTTTCTGATTGAGTGGATTGTGGTGAAGATGGTTTAGAGGGTAGGTTTTCTGTTTGTGGGGATGATGAAGGTTGTGAAGGAGGTGGTGAAGGTTGTTTTTCTGGTGAGATAGGTTTAGGTAAAGGTTGAGGGCTTGGTTTGGATGGTTGCAAATCAGGTGAAGATGGAGGTGAGGGTGTAACATTATCAAACCTCACTTTGATCCTCTTGTAGGGATGTTTTGATGCTTCATTTTGTTTAGGCTTTGCCTCTTTCTCAGCCTGCTCCCTTTCAGCTAACTTTTCTGCCCTTTTTCTCTTGAAATATTCTTGGGCCTTGACAAAGTTTTGGTACTTCCCTGCTTCATCCTCTGCCTCAAGTTGTGAAGCAATGCTTCTTGTCACCATAGGCTCAGGGTCTGTCTGAAGAAGCTTGCTTTTGTTCCTTCTCCTATGAGGTGCACTGGACCTCTTCCTTTTCTTGGAAACCTCAGCCAGAGTGGCTTGCCTATCATCTTCAGCATAAGCTAATTGAGAAGCAACATCAATAGCCCTATCAATCTTCTCCTGCTCAGCTTTCTTCTCCATTTCTTCTTGCTCCAAAGCTGCCACCTGAATGAGTTCAGGATCAGATGGGCAGGCAGCCAAAGGTTCAGCAGTAACAACATCAGTTGCATCTGACTCTTCAGCCTGTCCTTCCATTTCAGAAGTAGGCTTTTGAGTCTGTGTAGATTCAGACACCTGACCCACAATTTCAGATGGCTCATGAGAAGCCTTCTGAATAGGTTCAGACAACTGACTCTTCACAGATACAGGTTCCACCTTAGCAAAGCTCCTTACTGGAAGCTTTTTCAACTTGGGTTGAGGAGAGGGCTTTGATGGCTTAAATTCATGCTTCCTTATATCTCCTCTCAACTCCTCTTCCAGAATCTGCATTGTTGTGCGTTTCCTTGCAGCTTTCTCCATCAGCAAGCTCTCCTTCAAGGTAGGTGAGGGAGGTTTTGGAGTAAGCTTGATCTCCATGCTCTTGAGATTTGATTCACCAAACATAGGGAGTGAAAGGTGATCAAACAACCTCTCAATGGGAACTTTGAAGTGTAGCAACACCTTGGTGATGATGGTGTTGTGGGGAAAGCTCCCTGCAGAGTCTCTGAGTCTCTTCTGCATGTGATACATGATGATGTTGGGGAGATTTACTTTCTGCTTGTGCAACAGGTGGATAAGACAGAACCTCTCCAACTCAGACACATGGTTCCTGCTTCCACTTTTAGGGATTACAGAGCTCCCTAAAATGGCATGTAGAACCCGCCTTATCAGACATGTGCTTGGCATCCAAGCTGGCTGGAGTTGTTGTTCCATACAAGAAATCAGTGAAACATTGCTTTCCACCATTCCTGTTCTCCCAGCCTGGGGTAAACACAGCCCCTTCCTTCTTGACACCACAGACAATGGCCAAGATATCTTCATCCACAAAAACTGGAACACCACGCACAATGGCTTTTATGCTAGTGTAAATGCCTTGAGGATTAGGAATACCTCTAGCTGTACTCCAGAAATCCAAGACACTATGCTCGTGCCATTGTGTAAGGTTTTTGTTGAAGTATTCAAGCCACCCAGCTGCTTGAAATTCTGTGTAGAGGTCCATACCGAGTGCTTCAAGATCATCAAGGTACACACCCTTGGTCTCCACTATGTTTCCTCCAGCTGACTTCTTAGGTGCCATTGATGAGGATTTGAAGAAACTTGAGAGAAAGAGATTTCTTGAAGACTAAAAGTTCTGAGAATAGAGTAAGTGGTAAAGTTACTCTAACCCACTGCCTTCTGTATATATAGACCTCTGAAGCAATAATGGCATGTACTGGCTGCGCAGACATAAGGTAACGTGCGAAGTGGAAGAGACAAAAATAAAGGAAATTAAACTGTCCTTTATTGCCACGTCATTTGTTCATTTCAGACAAGTGATAGATTTCAGACATCCATATTAATTTCAGACGACCCAAAATTTCAGACAAGTCACTTGTTTCAGACAAGCTGGAATTTCAGACACATCAATTTTCATACAATCAAAATGTATGTATGTTCAAATTATCTCTAATGAACTTAAATCTATCTTCAGTTAGAGGTTTTGTGAATATATCAGCCCATTGATGCTCTATATCAATAAACTGAATATCAAAAACACCTTTCTGAACATAGTCTCTAATGAAATGATGTTTGATTTCTATATGTTTAGCCCTAGAATGTTGAATGGGATTCTTAGACAGATGAATAGCACTAGTATTATCACACAACACAGGTATAACAGATATTGAAATATTAAAATCCTTAAGCTGATACTTCACCCATAGCAGTTGTGAACAACAACTGGTTGCTGAGATGTATTCTGCTTCAGCTGTTGATAATGCAATTGTGCTCTGCCTTTTGCTTGACCAGCTAATCATATTCTCTCCAAAGAAATGACATCCACCACTGGTGCTTTTTCTTTCAACTCTGTCTCCAGCAAAATCAGCATCACAGTAACCTACTAGCCTGCAATCCTTACTTTTCTTATAGCACAGACCAAGATTAGTAGTACCTTTAAGATATCTGAAAATTCTTTTTACAGCTTTGTAGTGAGTAATTCTTGGATCAGATTGGAATCTAGCACAGAGGCATACACTGAACATAATGTCAGGCCTGCTTGCTATTAGATACAATAATAAACCAATCATTCCTCTATACAAAGTTTGATTTACTGGTTCTTCATTATCATCTTTATTTAAAGATGCAGAAGGGTGCATTGGAGTTGTCATGGGTTTGCAATCACTTAAGTTGAACTTCTTAAGCATTTCCTTTGTATATTTTTTTTGATGGATCCATATACAATCAGAGTCTTGCTTAATTTGAAGTCCTAAGAAAAATTTTAGTTCACCCATTAAACTCATTTCAAATTCTGATTGCATTAACTCAGAAAACTCTTTGCACATAGAAGAATCAGTAGAACCAAAGATAATGTCATCAACATATATCTAGACAAGAATAAGATCTTTGTTAGACTGTTTTCTAAAAAGGGTTGTGTCTACTTTTCCTCTTTCAAAACCATTTGATATAAGAAAACTACTCAATCTGTCATACCAAGCTCTTGGGGCTTGTTTCAGACCATAGAGAGCTTTCTTGAGTTTAAATACATGTTCAGGAAAAGTTACATCTTCAAAACCAGGGGGTTGTCTAACAAAA
Source organism: Sesbania bispinosa (assembly GCA_026901365.1). Lineage (NCBI taxonomy): Eukaryota > Viridiplantae > Streptophyta > Magnoliopsida > Fabales > Fabaceae > Sesbania > Sesbania bispinosa. The sequence continues at coordinate 940,900 of QLOH01000202.1, forward strand.
ACCTCTTCTTCAATGAGACCATTGAGGAAGGCACTTTTAACATCCATTTGATATAACTTGATGCCATTATTTACAACATAAGATAAAAGAATTCTAATTGCTTCTAACCTGGCCACTGGGGCAAAGGTTTCAGTGAAGTCAATACCTTCTTGCTGGTTGTATCCTTGAGCAACTAATCTTGCCTTGTTTCTGACTACCTTGCCTTCTTCAGACAACTTATTTCTGAACACCCATTTGGTTCCAATAATTGTTTTCCCATGGGGTTTAGGAACAAGGGTCCAGACATCACTCCTAGCAAACTGATTCAGCTCTTCTTGCATGGCTAGGATCCACCCTTCATCATGCAGAGCTTCATCAATGTTCTTTGGCTCAATTTCAGACAGGAGAGCAAGTGAATTCAGATTCTTGAATTTTGATCTTGTCTTTACTCCTTCTGAAGTGTTGCCAATGATTTTCTCTTTAGGATGATGTCATTTGTATCTCCATTCATGTCTTTGAGGAGGTATCAAATCTGTCTGAGACTCAACATTTGTCTGAAGAGGTTCAGTAACAGTAGGAACTTCAGACGACTGCTCATCCTTCAAACTGCTGTGATCATTCAGCTCCATTCCTGCAAAATCATCCTCTAGATCTGATAGTTCTCTATCAGTCTCTTTGTTATCATTGAATTTTACATGAATAGTTTCCTCCACAGTTAAAGTTCTAGAATTATACACTCTATAGGCTTTAGATGTTTTAGAGTATCCAATGAAAAATCCATTGTCTGACCTTGCATCAAACTTTCCAAGATCATCCTTGGTGTTGAGTATAAAACACTCACATCCAAAGGTGTGGAAATATGATATGTTGGGTTTTCTTCCTTTCCATAATTTATATGGAGTCTTTTTCAGAATTGGTCTTACCAATATTCTGTTTTGAAGGTAGCAAGTTGTGCTAACAGCTTCTGCCCAGAAGGTTCTTGGTAAACTGCTTGAGTTGAGCATGGTTCTTGCCATCTCTTGCAAACTTCTGTTCTTTCTCTCAACAACCCCATTCTGTTGAGGTGTTCTAGCCACAGAGAAATTGTGTGAGATCCCATTCTCATCACAGAACATTTGAAAGTTTGCATTCTCAAACTCTCCACCATGTTCTTATGACAGAAATACAGAATCCTTTTTCATTCTGCACCTTCTTACAGAATACTGTGAAATTCTTAAAAGTCTCATCCTTGTTTCTAAGGAATATTACCCATGTAAATCTAGAATAGTCATCAACAATGACCAAACCATATTTCTTGCCACTAAGACTTTCTGTTCTAATGGGACCAAACAAGTCAATGTGTAAAAGTTCTAGTGGTCTGATAGTTGAAACAACATCTTTACTCTTGAAAGAGTGTCTTGTTTGTTTCCCTTTCAGACAACTATCACATAAAATGTCAGATTTGTATGAAAGCTTGGGCAATCCTTTAACAAGGTTGTGTTTTGCTAATCTTGAGATTAATCTAAGCTGGCATGCCCAAGTCTTTGATGCCAAATCTGTTTTTCATCTTCAACAGAAATGAAGCATTTCACATTTTGACTTGCTAGATCCTCTAGATCAATTTTATACACATTGTTGTGTCTCTTAGCAGTAAAGAGGGTTTGATCAGAGGTGTCTTTGACTATGCATCCTTCCTTGGTAAAGGATACTACATAACCACTGTCACATAATTGACTTATGCTCAGTAAATTATGTTGAAGTCCTTCCACAAGAAGCACATTCTTAATAAGGGATGAAGGAATTATACCTACAGTCCCTATGCCAGTGATCTTTCCTTGCTGGTTTCCACCAAAGGTGACCACTCCTCCTTCTTTAGGTCTAAGGTTTTGGAACAAAGACCTTTCTCCTGTCATGTGTCGCGAGCACCCACTGTCCAGGTACCATTTGTGGGGTCTCCTTTGTCCTGTTAAACACATCTCAGCTTCAGAGCTGTCTGAAGATGGTAGACTGGCCATGAGACACAGATTTGCCTCTTCTGAAGTATCTTCCTCCTCTTCTGAGGTTGTCTCATCAAGATCTTCCCAAGTTTCCATAAGACCTTTCTTTTTCTTGAAAAAATTTTTCTTCTTAAAGTTGTTTTTCTTCAGTTTTGGGCATTCAGCCTTCATGTGCCCCGGTTGCTTACATTCAAAGCAAATGATTTTATCAGAGTTAGACTCTTTACCTGTCTCACCTGATTTAGATAATGATGGTTGGTTCTTTCTGAACTTTCCTCTGATCTGCAACATTCTTTTGATCTTTCTGCTTAGAAGAGCAAGATCATCATCATCTTCTGAGCTATCTTCAGAGTCTTCATCTGCCTCTGAAGATGCTTCAGCTTGCATAGCCTTGATGTTTCCATGCCTAGACTGTTTGGCCTTGGAGTTTAGTGCTAAAGACTTCTTCTTGTTGTCATCTTCTCCAAGCTCAAGCTCATGGACCTTAAGAGATCCCAACAGTTCTTCCACTCTAAGAGAATTCAAATCTCTTGCCTCTTGAATGGCAGTTACTTTGGGTCTCCAGGACTTAGGCAAACTCCTTAGAATTTTTCTGTTGTTGTCTCCAGAATTATAAGTTCTGCCTAAGGACTTGAGTCCATTTGTTATGGTCTGAAACCTTCCAAACATCTGGTCAATGGTTTCAGATTCTTCCATCTTGAACATCTCATACTGATGTATGAGCATACTTATTTTTGATTGCTTGACAGTCTCAGTTCCTTCATGGGCTGCTGCAAGAGTATCCCAGATCTCCTTGGCAGAGGTGCATCCATGAACCTTCTCATATTCTGATTTGTTCAAGGAACATATCAGATAGAGTTTGGCTTTAGCATTGATCTGGACTCTAGCCTTCTGCTCCAAGGACCATTCAGTCTTAGGTATAGGCACACCATTTTGCATGGGCACATAGTCTCCATCAGTGACCACATCCCAAACATCAATGTTGGTGCTTTCAATGAACAACTTCATTCTATCTCTCCAGTAGTGGTAATCCTCTCCATTGAAAGCTGGGGGTCTTGTGATAGAGGCTCCTTCTGTGATGTATTTCCTGTTGCTGTTAGAAGCTTCCATATGGATCTTTCAGTCCTCAAACACTTGTTAGGTGCTTCAACCCTGAGTAGAGCTCTGGTACCAACTGTAGGAACACAGGGAAACACTAGAAGGGGAGTTGAATGGTGTTTCTAAATATTTTAGAAAGCTTTTCGCAAACAGGTTCTCAAAACAGAATTTAAGACAGGCTTTTGGAGAGCTGTCTGAAGTTTTTCAGATGGTTTGTAAAAATTGTTTTTAAAAGATATTTTGTGCCTTTTAAAATATTAGATTAATTACTCAGACCCCTTGATTAGTTTAAACTGAATTTACAAGAGATAAGGGTAAGAAAACTTAGCCACAGAATTTATCCTGGTTCACTCACTACCACTTGTGAGCTACGTCTAGTCCCAATGCTAACTAGCAATTGGATTTTCTCTTAATCTTCCAAGATTACAAGTATTCTTTTACAGACAAGCCTCTTTAGGCTCTACAACCAAGTATTCTTTTTCAGACAAGCCTCTCCAGGCTCAAAAACCAAGTATTCTTTTTCAGACAAGCCTCTCCAGGCTCAAAAGCAAATACAAATGAGAGAAATGCTTAAGCTCACAAACTATATTAGTTTTGAGACTTAAACAGTTACAGATTGTACATAAATTACTGAGGTATGCTCAGAATAAAACAATATGTGTGTACAAAGATAAAATATTTATCAGAGTGTTGCAGCGAAAAACTTGCAGAGTTTTTGTTCTTTTTCAATTCTTCTCTCTTCTTGATGGTCTTCAAGGATGGGGGTATTTATACCCAAATATTAGTCCGTTGGAGAAAACCACCGTTTGTGAAATACATGAATTCCGTTGTGAGACAACCTGCTGTATGCACATAATATTTTCTGACAGATCTGACACATTGCAGTTTTTGCTCCTGCCAAAAAGCTGCTATTTGTTGTTGCTGCAAAGGCTGCATAGCAGAGGACACGTTGTGGCAGAGAACGTGCTTGAAATGCAACGAGGAGTGCCAGCTGTTGTAGCAGAGATCGTGCGTGATTCAAAATGAGATTCAGACAGGTCTTCACAAATTCAGACAAGAGATGCCACGTCATCAAGGGACTTCAGACAGCCTTGATGCTTCAGACAGGGTGCACTGCTTCAGACAGCTTCTCCACTTAGTCTTTTTATATGAACTTTTAATGGCTCTTGCTGAAATCATAGATGAAAGATTTAACTTTATGAGAATCTATGATAAGTATTTTAAGCCAAATTTGCTATTCATTAAAACTTGGGAATATTTCTGTCTTAAAACATCATAAACCATTTTATGATATTTTTGAGACTCAACAGACGTCACTCTATTATAGAAATTTTCTACGATCATTATAAATACATACATGCACAGACCCTTTTACAAGGTACACTATCTTTCATATTTTACCAGCAGTACTTTATCAAAATACAAACTGACTTCTGGGTTGAGTGTCTAATTTGTAGGTACCCCACCCATTTTTCCCAAACATTGATGAGGATGTTGGAGAATTGGAGCTTGGAGAAGTTGGAGCAGGGAATGAACTTGCTGAAATCCATTGTAGATCATTTGGCTCTATCTGTGGGAACGAGTAAAGTACCACCCCCACACCATCGTGGTTCTTTTTTACGTTACTATTTTATTACCATCACTCACATATATTACTAGATGATGTTTTATTTTGAAGAACATTTTTAAAATAAATGGGTTAAATATGTTTTTGATCCCTGAAATATAGTCGAGTTTTGGTTCTAGTCCCTGTAATTTAAAATCGGTGGTTTTGGTCTTTCAAAAATTAAAAATATACCAATTTAGTCCTTATTGTATACTTTTGCTACAGACTTTGTTACAGATTAACTATGATTTTTTATCAATAAGGACTAAATTGGTATATTTTTAATTTTTGAAAGACCAAAACCACCGATTTTAAATTACAGGGACTAGAACCAAAACTCGACTATATTTCAGGGACCAAAAACATATTTAACCCAAAAAAATATATATGCAAAGGGTAACATATAACTAAATTACGCGTATCTTGGTCTTTGTATAAGATTTTAATGATTCCATTTCATAAATAAAAAGGGTAAAATAATATTTTAGTCCCTATAAAATACCCGAGTTTTGATTTTCGTCCCTGGAAAATTTTTCTCTTTTATTTCATCCTTATAAAATATTTATGTTATTCAGTCCCTGATGTTGATTCTACTGTTATTTTTTTTGCTAAGCAAAGTAAATAATATTAAAAGGGAATACAAGAGGTACTCCAACCCTTACAAGAACAAAACACCAACAAATATCTTATTTTGTGGATGTGTCGAACACCCATAATAGTCAACAATACTTCAGAAATACTCTAGCACACATTATATAAAAGTGTTAGTTTCCTTAAACCCATTTAGAGAGTCAAATTTCATGGTCAATTTGAATTGAAATTCTTTATACATTTCCTCCTTCATATATATTAGAAATAGTCTTTGAATGTGTTTAAGGAGACTAACACTAATGTATAATGTGCCGGGGTATAATACATATGATTACTAATTGAGATGGGCGTTCGACACATTGGTAATTAATAGTGGAATCAACAGCAGGGACTAAAAAATAGCTTAAATATTTTATAAGGATCAAATAAAAAAAATTCCAGGGACAAAAATCAAAACTCATGTATTTTATAAGGACTAAAATGTTATTTTACCCTAATAAAAAACAGAAAAAAGAAGAAAAAATCTTTTTTATTTTTTGTTTTTTTGGCATGTTTTGCCATACATTATTTTATTCAGACGATCATATATTCGAATTTAGAATCGTCTCTCTTGAAAGAACTTTACCGAGTTATTATCTCGTCCCGAATGCTAAACCCATATCTATCCTTAGGTGAGAGATTCACGGTTAAAGAAAAAAAAAATACATAATTTCTTATTGCTTTCAAACATAAATTCATGATATTATTAATCTTGTTAGATGATAAAAGAAAGTATGGTCATATTAGGAATAGTTTAATTCCCCATATTTATGTTTTCAATCACGTCTTCTAATAAAATATTGTGAACGGATAAAGCATTATATTTTTTTCTTAATTGGTAATACTTTATTTATATATACATATATATAGTATTTTATTAAAATAAAATAATTACACCCACTTGTTGGGGGAAGAAAACACAATTCCAAATTAGGCTTGACGAGAGAACAAAAAAAAAGAGCTTGATGATTATTTTAAAGATAAAAAGAGTCATTATAAATGAGTGTAATACAAATTATACGATGAGAAATACTTATGGGTAGCGATTTTTAAGTATTACTAGATTATTTTAATTATTGGTAAATATTATTTTGTAAAACTTAATTGTATGGAAAAATTAAAATAAATTATTTTTTTTGCAATAATTTTATATACATATCACATTAATAATTTAGTTTTTATATATAATTCAATAATGTTGCAGATAGCTGTTTTTATTAGGAATTTACTTTAATTAGTACTTTCAAAAAAAGATTATATCATAATTTTGTTTAAAATTATAGATGAAATAATAAAAATGATTAACTTTAATAAATATGTAATTTTCATTAGTCAATTTATAATATGCAATATAAAATTTATTATTTAAAAAAAATACGGTACTTATATTTTTTTAAATAAAATTTTCCCTTTTTATTAATTTTTTTACATAAATGTTGCATTTTTTAAAAAAAATGAAAAGCAATTAAAATAAAAGAAAACAAGTATGAAAAGACTAGAGACATATGTGAGGAACAAAGCAAAGGCAGCAAGAAAGCCACTTGGACATCTGTTACAATTAAATAAATATAAATAGCGGGTCCATATGGACACACGTAATCTTAGTAGCCATAAATGCGTTGATGAGTGTATATATATGAAAGATTTTTGTGTTTGGGTGGGTGGGAGAATCATCAACTTTAGTTCTAAGTTTTATTTATACATCTGAACTAAAAATGCAAACTATATTTGAATAATTATTTTTTATATATTTAAAAATAATACAAATAAACTAACAAATATAAATTTGTCTATGTTGTTATAAACATAAAAATGTTTAATAATAAAAACTTGTTTTGAGGAAATAATATTTTTTCAAAATTATAAAAATTTAATTTCAAAATATGCAAATTCAAGTATACAGTTAGACTCGTTATTTATCTAGATTCGATTACAGATGGTAGGTCATTTTCAACCAAAATGTTACTGGCGCAGCAAATACAATGGTTCTTGGCCTCTCCACTTTTATATTTGGTTTTCATTCATGTTATTGGTGTGGGGTTTTAGTAATGTGTATTTTTGGAACATTTAATAAAGTATTATTTTTGTTATTTAATAATATTAAGTAATTTTAAAATTGAATATATATTTCAATTATTTTTTTTCTAGTTATTTAACATTTACAAAAGTTTAACAAAAATCCTCCTCTTCCTTCCACTTCATCTTTCTCCCCTCCTCATTATTATTTTTAATACAAAAATAATTCTTAACTTTTATATGAATGACTAATTATAAAGAATCTTTAATTTTTAGTTTTTTTAAACACTTTCATCTAATTTGTCTTATAATAGATAATAAAAAAATCATAACAATTCACATTGACATTATAGGTGGCTTAAAAAGCATGGAACAGATGTCTTTTTCAAGTTTAAGCCCATTTCTAGAGAACGAGAAAGTTTGAGTTCCCGACATCTAAGGGCTTGTTTGGTTTACGTTTTCATTTCCTGTTTTCATTCTGTTTTCTGAAATTTTATAAAGAAAAAACTGGAAATGCTGGAAACAGCAATTTTTTATTCCAGCGTTTCCAATTTTTCCTTTGTAAAGTTTCAGGAAACAGGAAACAGAAAATGAAAACAAGAAATGAAAATGCAAATCAAACATGCCTAAAGTTGCTGTCTTTATTGTTAAAAATCAGAAGCCGGGTAGGGTGGGGGTGACCCAACTTCTTACTTCTAATTAAAGGTCACCTTACCTTACCTAGTGAGAACAACTCAAAGAAGCTATTTGTATTTAATTGTATTTTTACAGGGTAATATATGCTTATTTGGAATGGTCCCTAAGGACCCCAACCTTAGATACATGTCTGATTCATTACTGTTACTGCGGATGCAACACCATAGCCAGCTTTGCTTGTCATAAATTTCATATGAAATCATGTGGCTATGACCCAGACTACTAGGTGTGTGTTTATTTACCCGTCCGCAATTACGTTTACACATTCCAAGACAAAAATACACATTTCGAGACAAAATTTTAGAAGCAAGCAACTATTTAGTGGATCCAATACATTTGCAAGAGGCAAATGAATTTCCAAACACACTATAGAGCTTTGATTTTCATGTATTTTTCTTTCCATTACAAATAAAATGCTATAGACATACTCTTCAAACACATTATTTATTATTAAGTAAAATTCAGGTTGACCCTATCAAATAAGAAGTGAAATGTTCATAATTTAATAGAACTAACATAAATTTAATATTGTTTGATTTTATGTTGAAAAGTGACCAAATTCAAGTTTAGATTTCTTAATACAACTATTTCTAACGTAAGAAACGTGAATTTATCACGTTATAATGCTAAGTGGATGTTTGGTTTAGCATTGAAAACTGTCAAATTCAAATTTGGATTCCTTAACACAAATATTTCTAGCATTGTAAATATGAATTTACCACATTCTAATATTAAACCAAATATGCTATAAATCAAACATTTTTTTTTCTAAAACTAATAACAAAGTATTTGTTATAAAGAATGTGTAAAAATTGTCATAAGCATTCTGCTAAAGTCTACATTATAACATTCCGAATATGGATTGTAGCTGACCCAAAGGAAAGATGGATCAAGGAAATAATCTGCTTCTCACTTGAGAACACCACAAGCTCACTACATTCCAAATATGGATCAAAATTGAGTTCTCAAGTCTTGGACCCAAAAGAAGAAAAAAGGTTTAAAACTTGAGTCCTATTGATAAAAAAAACTTCAGTCTTGTATTGACAAAAAAAAGTCTTGTCGTGAGTTGCTTTTAGAACCCCTCTTTTTGCTATTCGCACCCCCATTATATATCCCATATTACCCCTACCCCTACCCCACCCCCACCGGTAGCCACCCCCTCCCCTCCCCCTTCTCCCCTCCCCCTCCCCTCTCCCCTCTCCCCACTCCCCTGTCCGTGTTCCCCCTCCCCTTTATTTTTTTCAACGTTTTGAGTTTAGAGACGAAATTTTTCCGTCTCTAAACTCGTCCCCCCAATGCCCACCCGCTTTTCTGGATTTCAATTGTGTTAAAAATTTTCCGGAACCTTCCGGAAATTAATTTTCGAAAGGTTCCGAAATTTTTTTTGGCGGAGACGAGTTTAGAGACGGAACCAAAAGTTTAAAAAAAAATAAAGGGTCGGGAGGTTGGGGGACGGGGAGGGGGAGCGTTGGGGAGGGTGGGGGAGTGGGGTGTTTGGAAGGGGGTGGGTGGGGAGGGGTGACAGTGGGGGTGGGGTGGGTTGTTGGCTGCAGGGGGTAAACACAACTTTGAAAAAAAAATAGAAGGGGAGGGGATAGGAACAGGAACAAGAATGGGGAGGGGGAGGAGGGGGAGTGGGTTCGGGGTGGGTGGGGTAGGGGTAGTTTGGGAAGGGGTATGGGATGGGGGTGCGAATAGCAAAAACAGGGTGGTAAAAGCAACTCCCAGTTTGTTCTAATGTTGCACATGTACGGATTTGAGTATTGTATCCCTTATGTTAGGATATGTCAAAATCAGCAAATTATTATCATTGATCATTTCTCCCTTTCAAATTCCCCTCCCTTTCCAACTAGAATCTTCCCTACGAGTGTTGATTCCTTGCTTTGAGTATGTATGTTACTATGTAACCAACGCAAGAACTCATGATCAACTTGGTCATCCATATCAAGTAGTTTGGAACACATTTTAGATGCAAATGAAATCATCTTGAGTAGCTCACCGTTAGCCAGTTACTTTAATTTTGGCTTCTGGCATTGACAATAGCAGTCAAGTTGCTTCATTTATAGGGGATCACTGAAGCAGACAAAAGAACCTCTATTGGCATTAACAATATCCACTATACAAAAGTGAAGAGATATGCATTTTCCAATCTCAAATATCTCTAGTATTCTTGAAATGAATGAAGCCCTCTGACTTTCCAGGATGGCATTGGTTTGAACATGAAAATAACTTTTCAGTTGGAAGCTCTTGCATAATATTTTCAGCAATCCACTAAAGCAATCACTTATGGCAGTGCCAATCATCTCTTTAGGGGATCTTTTGAAGTTTTACTTGATTCATTAACAAGTGCTGTATATGAAGCATAATCTGAAACAAGTCCTTTCTCACAATTAAATATGTTAAAATCAACCGAGCTTCCATGCTTGCAATGACCATCTAGTAAAATGTTATATGTAATATCATTTGGAACCACCCCCAAATTAAGCATTGCATCTAACAACATTTTGGCATTCTTCATCTGACCTTGTTTGCACAGTCCATTCATTAGTGCATTATATGTGACAACTCCGGGAACATGTCCATCACTCTGCATCTCCTTGAGTAACTTGAATCCCATCTTAACATCACCCTTCTTACAAAAGCAATCAATAACCATGGTATATGTTGGGTCATCAGGTTTGAAACCAGCATTTAACATATCTCCCAACATTCTTTCTGCATCACGAGCCCTTCCATCTCTACAAAGTCCAGAGATAAGGGCAGTGAAAGCTACATCATCAAGCTCAATCCCTTCCTCAACCATTCTCTTCTTGATCTCTAAAGCTGATTCCATATCTCCATCCTTGCAACATCCATCCATTAGAGTAGTGAAAGTGATCTTGTCAGGCTTCAATCCACATGAACTCATCTCATTCAAAAGCTTCCTAGCCTCCTTCAAATCTCCAACCTTGCAAAGCCCATTGATCAATGCATTATACGTGACCAAGTCAGGTCTAATACCCTGAGCAAGCATTATCTGAAAATTCTTCAAGGCTAAATCAACTTTCCCATCTTTGCACTGCCCATCAATCAAAGTGGTGAAAGTAACACCATTGGGAACCAAGCCTCTCCCACACATTTCATCAAACAAAAGGTTTGCCTCATCTAACCTACTCTCTTTACACAACCCATTGATCAAAGCACTAAAAGTGAAAACATCAGGAAAAATTCTCTCACTCTCCATAACACTCTTCAACCTGAAACCCTCCTTCACATTCCCTGATTTACAGTACCCGCTGATCAAAGTGTTGAAACTAACAACCGTAGGACGCAAACCCCTCTTGGGAATTTCATCAAACACCAACTGGGCACTCCTAAAATCACCAACTTTACAAAACCCATGCATCAAAACATTAAAAAGATAAACTTTTGGGGGATACCCACAATCCAAAATCTCCAAATAAAAATCCCAAGAAGGCCCAGCTGGTTTCAACTTCACAATGTGATTCAGCAGATACTCACAAGCACGAAGCGGGATTGGGAGATTGTTCTTCCTAACCAACCTGAGACAGTGAACAGCATCTGGTAAGAACCCGGAATCTGTGTAAGCGTGGATTAAAGCATCAAAGACAAGAACGGAGCGATGACGGGTAGGCATTGTTTGGAGAATGGAAGCGAAGAGGGAAGAAGCAGAGTTGTGTCCCTTTCGTGAAAGGAGGAAACAGAGAAGGGAGTGTGCTTCAGGGAGCATGTTGTGGGAGCAGAGGAAGTGAGCCATGGTGCAGTAGGATTGGAGAGTGAGGCGAAAGGGAGGGTGAGAAGCGAGCCAGTTGAAGAAGGAGAGGAGAGAGGAAGGGGGAAGAGAGAGAGGGTTGAGGTTGATGAGGTTGGTGAGGTGATGGGGTGTGAGGGAAGGGAGGATGCGTCTAATGGTGGGGTTGAGGGAGTAATCAAAATCAAGAGGAGGTTTGGTTTTGGAACTTTGGTGGATGGCTTCGGAGATTGCACACAGAATGTCATGGTCTTTGAAGGGATGATAACGTGGAGAATTCCAGGAGGAAAAGAGAAGGTGACACTGAAAAGAAAAAGAAAGGGAGGGGTGAAAATAATGGATTTTTGTTCTTGAGAGCTTCAATTTCAGGGTCATGGCCATGTCTGTGATATGTTTTTTCGGGGATCAAAAAATATTCTTATATACCTCCGTTTGCATTAAACCATGATGCTACTGTTGTTCTCTACTTAGGAAGAAGCATATACTACTGTTTTGGGCTCAGATTATCGAATCCGGATTATCTCCTGTACTTGGAGGAATAATCCGGTGGGAGAGAGAAAGAGGACTCCAGATTATCTCCGGCGCCTTTTCCATCCTGCTTCCCGCCTCTCTCTAGCAAGAATCTGAATACCGGTGATACAATAAAAAAAAAAGTTATTAATAATACACTCTTTTCACACCCTCTTCTCAACACAAATTCTGTAATTGGTTGAAAGTCATATAATTCACCCATGTTGAAAGTGAAAAATTTAAGAGATATTTTCATAGAATATATTTATACAACAATTCATACAACACTTTTTTTCCTAACCATTTTATCACATCACATATTGTTGTAAAATATTAGGATATTTGGTCGGTAATTAAGGGGAGATTTGTTGTATAATTAGGGGGATTTGATCTGTAATTAGGACAGATTTGTGTGATTTAATTTGTACAGATTTATTGCTTCATTTCCTTAATTAGGAGACTAGTAGTCTATATAAATATATGTTGTACAGGCCCTAAATCATCAAGCAATTCAAGTATTATTCATATAATACTCAGTTCTTCTTTTCCAAGTTGGTATCAGAGCTCCCGATCCAAGGGGCTCTGCTTCCCGGCTTCCGCATCTTCTAGGCAGCCTTCATTGCTGCACAAACGTTTTCTAGCATCGTCGGCCGCCATCTGTCACAGTCCGCCACCATCTGTCGCAGTCCGCCGCCGACCACCGTGGATCCAACCGGAAAACACAACAGGAGGAGGCCTCTTCAAGGTCGGCCTATCCCCAGAGTTTCTCTGTCATCCGACGTCGGACGCGTCGCCAATCGCTAGTTCTGTCTCCGGCGCGTGTAAGTCACGCGCCGTTTTCCCAGCCGCCATTTTTTACCGCACCACCACAGACTTGGTCGTCGTCCATCCTTGAGTCTGTTCCAGGGGTCGTTTCACCTTAATACGACCTTTTTTAAGTGCTGTTAGGAGCTTCAACCATCCTGTTCACGTAGGGTACTGTTCACCGACCCTTTTTTCTGCCTTTTATCTCCCAATATGACTAAAGACAACCTCTAGTTTGAGTCCCAATGATCTACAGATTCTGCAAGGCTTGAGTTCCAACGATCCACAGGCTCTGCAAGGCTCTTATCGTCTTAATGGGCGAAATTATTTACAGTGGGTCCAGTTGGTTTGTACAACCCTCAAGGGACGAAAGAAGCTAAATCACATTGAAGGCGACCCTCCAGCCAAAACGGACCCAAAATATGAAGCTTGGGATAATGAAGACTCTCTTATCATGACTTGGTTGTGGCATTCTATGACACCGGAGATCAGTCGGTATTGCATGTTTTTCTCCAATGCGAAAGAAATTTGGGAAAACCTTAGAAAGACGTATTCTATGAAGAAGGATATTGCAGCGTGTTATGAAATAGAGAGCAAGATCTTTAATGCCAAGCAAGGGAGTCTTTTAGTAACAGATTACTACGGAACATTGAATGGTTTATGGATTGAGTTGGACCAGTATCAAAATTTGAAAATGCAGTGTACTGCTGATTCTGACACACTGACAGAGTTCCTAGAAAGGGTGTGTGTCTTTAAGTTCCTACATGGACTAAACTCAGAATTTGATCCGATTCAGGTTCAGATTTTGGGCAAGGATAAACTTCCTGCTCTCTCGGAGGTGTTCCATATTGTACAAGGTGAAGAAACTCGAAGGTTAGTTATGCTGGAAGGGGGCAGCTCTATTGATGGTTCAACCTTGGTTACAAGCAAGGGTCTTATGGATGGTTTAGCCTCAGCTAGTGGCAAGGGTCCTATGAAAGGCTCTTCATTTGGAAGACCACCAATTAAAGCTAGTCGTGATGATCAGTGGTGTAGTTATTGTAAGAAGACGGGCCATACTAAGGAGACATGTTTTCGGCTCCATGGGAAGGATAAGGTCCTTGAGCGAACTAGAGGGTTCAAAGGGCTTACACAACGACATGCTAATCAAGTAACATCTGACTATGAAAGTGACCCACCTATCCCACCAGCAGAAAATGAGGCACTACCTCTCAGCAAAGAAGAGCTGGAACGCCTAAGGGCTCATATGGACTCGCTCAGTAAGCCATCTAGTTCTTGTTCCTTAACCATGACTAGTAAGAGTTCTAGCTTCTTATCCTTTAATGCTTCTGATATTGAGAATATCTGGATTATAGACTCTGGTGCTACTGATCATTTGACACCTCATTCTCCTTATTTTTCATCCTATACCATTTCATCTGGTAATCAACATATCACTGTTGCTAATGGTTCTCATATCCCTGTTACTGGTTGTGGAAACATTCAACTTCAATCTTCCCTTCCTTTGAAAAATGTGCTTCATGTTCCACAACTATCTAACAACCTCTTGTCTATTCATAAGATCACCCAAGACTTAAACTGTGCAGTCATTTTTTTCCACTCCCATTGTGTTTTTCAGGATCTTGCCATGGGGAGGACGATTGGAGTTGCTAAAGAGTAGGGCGGGTTATACTACCTACAACATGAAGACAGTAAAGAGTGCACCAAACAAAAGACACTCACATCTAGTCATCAGATGAGTTCAGAATCTTGGTCTTCCTCCCAGATATGGCTTCAACATAGATGCCTCAGTCATCCTCCTTTTAGTGTCCTTAAGTCATTATTTCCTTTTTTGTTTACAAAATTGTCCGTTGAGTCCTTTCATTGTGATGTCTGTCAGTTTGCTAAACATCACCGAACCTTTTTTCTTCCCAGTAATAGTAAAAGTTCAAAACCTTTTAATCTTATTCATTCAGATGTGTGGGGGCTTGCATCTACTTCTAATATTTCTGGTGCCAAGTGGTTTGTTTCTTTTATTGATGACTGTACATGGGTTACCTGGATTTTCCTCATGAAAGATAAGTCTGAAGTTTTCCAATTGTTTGTTAATTTTTTCCAGATGGTTCAAACACGGTTTGAAAGTCCCATTAAGAGATTGCGTTCTGATAATGGGAGAGAGTATGTAAATCAAATCTTTCCAATTTCCTCAAAGAAAAAGGTGTTGTTCATGAGTTAACTTTTATGGACACCCCTCAACAAAATGGGGTTGCAGAAAGGAAAAATTTTCATCTCCTTGAGGTTACTAGAGCACTACTCTTCCAAATGTCTGTCCCTAAGTCCTACTGGGGGAAGCTGTTCTCACTGCCACATATTTAATCAATAGATTGCCCTCTCGTATTCTTGATGGTGTTAGTCCTGTTCAAGTTATGACCTCATTCTATCCTTCTATCCCCATTATGACCAGTCTCCAAAGTTGTGTCTTTGGTTGCTCTATTTTTGTCCATGTACATAGCACTCATCGGGTAAAGTTAGATCCTCGAGCTATCAAATGTGTCTTCATAGGTTATGCCCCAAACAAAATGGGATACAAATATTATCACCCCCAAAGTCGTTGTGTCTATGTCTCTAAGGATGTCACATTTCATGAAACAGAATCTTTCTTCACTACTCAGCGTCAGGGGGAGAGTAATCTAGACGACGTTGAGTTCCTTGAGTTGACATCTAGTCCTTTTTACAAGATTCCACTCTTATGGAAGATGACAAAGATCCTGGACCAATGAAGAAAAAAAAGTTAGACATTTTGGGATTCAATATCAGCGAAGAGGAAAACCCGACCTGGTCGAGCAACAACTCCAATTGTCCGAACCAGAGGTAAGAACTCATAATCTTGATGACACCTTAAATATCTCTTATGATCCTAACCCAAATAATTTACCAATTGCCTTGAGAAAAGGGAAAAGATCTTGTGCTAAATATCCTATATCCCAATTTGTGTCTACTAAAAACCTTTTTATGCAGCACCAAAGTTTTATTTCAGCTATTGATTCTATCACAATCCCTACATCAGTACAAGAAGCCTTAAAGGACAAGAACTGGATTCAAGCCATGAATGATGAAATGGGTGCATAGGAAAGGAATGAGACTTGGGAGATTGTAGAGAGACCAATGGATAAAAAAAGCAGTGGGGTGTCGGTGGATATACACTGTTAAGTATCACTCTGATGACACACTGGACAGGTATAAAGCGAGGCTGGTTGCAAAAGGATACACCCAAACTTATGGGATTGATTATGACGAGACTTTTGCTCCCGTGGCAAAAATGAATACAGCCAGAATTATCTTCTCCTTGGCAGCACACTTTGGTTGGGAGATGCATCCGTTTGATGTTAAAAACGCTTTCCTTCATGGAAGCTTAGATGAAGAGGTATACATGGAGATCCCACCTGGATATGATGTTGCTGGTGGAGGGAGTAAGGTTTGCAAAATAAAGAAGGCCTTGAATGGCCTTAAACAGTCACCTCGAGCCTGGTTTGGGAGGTTCACTCAGGCCATGATATCTCTGGGGTACAAACAAAGCCAAGGTGATCATACTTTCTTCATAAAACATTCACAAGACGACAAACTCACTATCTTTTAGTCTATGTGGTTGATATGATTATTGCAAGTGACGATGAGATGGAAAAACAAAATTTGAGGGAGAAGTTGGCTACTCAATTTGAGATGAAGGATCTTGGTAAGCTAAAGTACTTCCTTGGGATTGTTGTTGCATACTCCAGACAGGGAATTTTTATTTCTCAAAGGAAATACATTCTTGATCTTCTTAAATAGACTGGTAAACTGGGTTGTAAGACCACTAAAGCACCCATAGAGAAAAATCATAAAATTGGGAATGATGAGGAAAGCCCGAAGGTGGATAAGACACAGTACCAGAGACTTGTGAGAAAACTCACCTATTTATCCCACACCAAGCCAGACATAACTTATGCAGTTAGTGTGGTTAGTCAGTTCATGCATGATCCAAGAGAAAAACACTTGCAGGCAGTAAATAGAATTCTTTAGTACTTTAAGGCATCTCCAGGGAAAGGATTACTATTTAAAAGGGAGGAAAACTTATCCATGAAGGTGTATACTGATGCTGACTATGTAGTATGTAGGATCAATATTGCATGTTCTTGGGTGGAAATTCGGTGACATGGAGGAGCAAGAAACAAAAAGTGGTTGCAAGATCAAGTGCAGAGGTAGAATTTAGAGCTATGGCACAAGGAGTCTGTGAATTGTTATGGGTGAAGATAATACTTGATGACCTCAAAATAAGGTATGAAGCTCCTATGAGACTTGTTTGTGATAATAAATCTGCCATCAGCATTGCGCACAATCCAATTCAACATGATCGGACCAAGCACATAGAGATAGACCAACATTTCATTAAGGAAAAATTGGACAGCGGCCTTATAGCCACTGAGTACATTCCTTCAAGACTACAGTTAGCAGATATGTTTACCAAAAGACTTCCCACCGAGCAGTTTAAATTTAAAGACCTTACATGCAAGCTGGGAATGATAGATATCCCTTCACCAGCTTGAGGGGGAATATTGTAAAATATTAGGAGATTTGAAAGTTTGTAATTAGGGGAATTTGATCCGTAATTAGGACAGATTTGTGTGATTTGATTTGTACAAATTTATTGCTTTATTTCCTTAATTAGGAGACTAGTAGTCTCTATAAATATATGTTTGTACATGCCCTAAATCATCAAGCAGTTCAAGTATTATTCATATCATATCCGACACTTCTCCCTCTTCTATTTCTAACTCTCATTGTTTTAGAAAAATGTTGTATAATAATGTTGTATAAACATAATTTCTCAAAATGTAATGGGATGTTGGTGAATTTTATTTTTAACCATGGAGAGTGTGTTGGAAAAGTATATCATAGAGATTGATGGTACAGATTAAATTCAACGATCCAGATAAACCAGCCTAATAAAACATTTAAAAATTATCATTAGAACAACAAGGAGCCATTAGATCATCTCACGGTTCAAAGATTAAAAGCAAACTTCCTTCTTATTCACATAGTAAAATTGAAAGTCTGCAACAATATATCCAGCCACCCGTTTTAAGTCTTGAATTTTTATTTAAATGATTACCCATATCTCTGCATCAATATAACAAGTCCCAGTTCTTTTCTAAAAATTTCAGTAATGGTTCAGTGGTTCGGAAAATGGAAAATACTAGTATACATAATTACATATACGTGGCATCAACTATCTTCTTTGGTTTCAACACAAAAAAAAGAGGCTATCTCATTGGTTTGGCTCATGGCAACGCCTACCCAAAGTTAATCATACTATTTCTGAATCAACATCAAGCATAACATTAGCTTTGAGTTCTCACAAATGCAGTCATAACTGAAGTTGACCAACAACCCTTGAACCGGACAACCAAACTCAACCTACAAAAGTAGCAAATCCTCGATCCACTCTAGCATTCCATATACATGGGAAT
The DNA here is from genome assembly GCA_026901365.1 of Sesbania bispinosa. Lineage (NCBI taxonomy): Eukaryota > Viridiplantae > Streptophyta > Magnoliopsida > Fabales > Fabaceae > Sesbania > Sesbania bispinosa. Next base: position 959,452 of record QLOH01000202.1, read on the forward strand.
CGAGATGAATATTTTGATTACAATAAGAAATCTGTAACCGACTCTTATATCAGTGTCGTCACGTTTCATTGCACTAGGTCTATTTCTGTGATTAGTATTACCATCTATTTATGTAAATTGTCGAGTCAGCATAGCTGTTAATTGGAGGACACACTCATCCAAGTTCGATATTCTCCTTGTTATAAATCCGGTAGCCACCCACAAGACAATTAAACAGTTTGAAATTAAGGCAATAATTCTGTCTAATTTCTGCAACAATCAGCAGCCCTTGTTTTATTTACACATTGATCACTTTAAAGATGCTGTTTATTCCACAAATTTGAAAATTCACAAGGTTCGCTGCAGGATCTGGTGGAAACCAATGTAACTTTCAATCCGCAAAATAAAAATGTAGGAGAAACAGTAACAATTGACTATTATTGAGAATTTAGGTGAAAAATGAAATAAAATTAAAAGAAAAATTATTAAGTACAAATATTAGATTACAGCCCGCAAAAAATAAATTTCAAGCGGTAGTTAAAAGGCTTTTAGGCAGAAAAATAATAAAATAAATAGTGTACATCGGCCATACATTTAACCTTTGGACCATCAGAGGTTAATCAAAGCAAAACTACTGTGTAGCTGGAATCAGCTGCTGCATATCTTAGTCCCACTGAGAATGTAGCCCCCAAATGCGCTCATTTGCATGCACGGGTGAGTTCTAGATGGAAGTACCTGCATAAACATGATCAAATTGTCACTGGAGATATGTACCATAAAAATTGTTAATGGAGATTGATACGTAATTGGAATTAGAGTATAAACAATGGAGGCCACACTCCTTACAAGCAGAGGTAGCCCTCTGTTGAGTCTGAAGTTACAAATAAAATGTAGGGCTAAGAACAAGGGAAGTAGTAGGGAAAATTCTGTAATCACACTGAATATCTCACTCTTCCTGCAACCTCCCCCTTACAAGCATTTGTTTTTTTACCATTATGCTACTCAGACCTATCTCCCATAACATACTAGTTACTACCAGAAAAACATGTGGAGAATTTCATGATTTAATCATGAAGCTACTTAGAATTTTATTAAACACAAACTTATGAAATAGATAGCTCAAAATTTCTATGCTTAAAGTAGACAAGATAACATTTACTTTTTTTCCCCCTTTCTTACTTTTGTAACCAAAGGAGTTCATAATACCTGTCTAATCTCACAATATTGATATGATTAACACAAATAACTCATACCTGGTATTCCCGTAGCCAAGGCTCTGATATTTGTAATCCAATGGCCATTTTCCCAAGCTGAAGATTGTGCATGCATGTTGCAAGAGGCTGCAGTTTATACCATGGACAAACAAGAAGATTATGTTAACAACTGAGTGAGCTCAATCATAATCTATCTAATATTTAGTGGCAAAGGAAGCATGTCAACTTTAAACACCCCGAAACCCACCCACCCACCCACAATTTCATTTTCTATGGTCTCCAGGTATACGTATGGATTTTGATTAACGCAAGAAAGAAAATCATTGACCTCTTGAAAAACTGTTAGTATTCATAATCTATCTTTTACATGTTCCTAAAGTTATAACCAAAGCTACTAAGAACAAAACAACATTTGATCCCCGACATTAAAGAATTAAGAATAAATAAACGAAAAAATCATCATTCATGGATACCTTTAATTACATAACAATTCATTAAGCTTAAAAATTGAACCAAATTACCTGAAGATATTGGTGATAAATAGCAAATGGAGCAGAGTTTGATAAAAGGGGCAAGAGATCTCTAACCAATGCCCAGGTATCCAACTCTGGTGCAGCAATAATTAGGCTGCACAAATTAAAAGAGAAAAAAATGCTCAACTTAATGAATATTTGAATAGTGAGTCAAATATTAAACTTTAGATACCTAGAAAAACCATTTTCCTTCCACATGTCAATGATTTCTTGCTGTGCCTTTTCACCAGCCTTTGTAGCTTTGCAAACTCTTTTAGCAGGAAGCGTGGTATTCTCAATATTCTCAGCACCAAGATCAGAAATTCCATCTTCTGATGAATGAGAAATTTCCTCCATGCTTACTGATGCACATGTTTGATCCTGCACACATTACATATGCTGATAAAGTGTACATTCAGTAAGATAAAACCGATCAATGAAGTGTTACTTACATTAGACTGGCTTTCTACATTGCAGATATCATCATGTTGCAGATTTTGTTCAGGCAATTCTTTTTGTGACAAAAAGTCGGAAATGGGAGACCTTAAAATTCTGCAACAAATAAAAGATGATGTTAATAATGCCAGAGGCAAGAACCAAAAACTCAGAACATGCACATTCAAACAGACCATCCCATGTGACTGTAAACAAGTCATGCGGAGTAATTTTATTTGGTTCTCAGATAGTAAAAACGTTTTGATGATTTTAAGCAGAAAGTGTTTGATAAACTGCAATAAAACACATCATCTGACCTCTTGCAGATTTCATCACTTAAATTAAATATCCTCACAATATCCATGGTATACGGTGTCTGCCCAAGATACGAGTTGCATACAAAACCGGTACCTGTAAAACATTCAAGTTTAACGATCAATTATTAAATATGATGCATGTATTAGCTTCTTAACTATGATAATACACACTACCATTCACTCAGTCAGAAGATTGTTAACAAAAAAATGTATATAATTATAATCTATATATTAAGAGTAAAGTGCCATATTTTTATATTATCATTGTTCTGACAATTCAAAGTTTATTGCACACCTTATGGTAAAAAATAGCAATATATAAATGGCCAACTTAATTTAAATCTATATCACACCTCCTAAACGTTCTGCTACAGCACCGGTAAGAAGGCCACCAACCATATCTACTACGAGAATGTCAGAATTTGAAGAAACATTAGCCAACGAAAGTAGAAGGGACAATGTGTCCACCCGCATGAATCTGAATCATTAATAGTTAGTTAGAAAAAATATCAAGGTTATATACGTCATTTCATTGAGAAAGAATGAACCTGCCAATTTATATTTATAAATTATAAATAGGTGCACAAACACACCCACACGTTACACGTACACACATCTTCACATTTCTAAAATTATAAATAGGTGCACAAACACACATGTTACACGTATACACATCTTCACATTTTTAAGGTCATACAGATTACATATAGGAGTAGGATACACAGGTCTAAAACACAAGGAAAAGTGAACTGACTGAACTCAGAATATTTATCCTGGCGTGGATAATTAATTCAGAAATCTAGCTTCTTCTCAACCCCCCCCCCCCCCCCCTATTTGAAGTTTTGAACCAGCCAAATAGTTATTTTGACTCAAAATTTTGTGATTTACAGAAATCCACAAATAACTGTTGCCATATATTACAGCCTGTCTATCAATTCAAAATTCTAATATATCCAATGTTGGAATTTTCTCTCTTCTATTCTAATTCTTTTTCATCTTTTTTGATTTAAACCACTTACAGAGATTAAAGACATTATACTGCCCCGTATGCATGGTTTACATCATGCTCCAAAGAATTACTCAAGTTTAATAGAAAATAAATGCAAATGATAAAAATGTAAGAAAAAATTAATTCATAAGAACAAAGCCTCACCCAATTTTAGATGGATACTTCTTAAAGTAGGCCTCGCATATACTGGAAAACAAAATATTGACAACCGTAAGTCATTGAGTAGGGACTCAAAATATCAAAAAATGATAAAAGCATAAATATATAAAAGGTATGTAACACAAAACAGGAAACAAAGTGAGGATGTGGTATTTGTGTAATTATTAATGAAAACACAAACTGAAAACATAAAACGCTTTCTCAAACCTAACAGATCCTTATATTTTCTTGATTTTTTTGAGAAAAGTTTCTTTCCAATGTTCAAAGAGCATGCTATATCTACTTGACATTATTATTGGTCTATTGCTTGTTGAATCGTTATAATGTCAAAGTCACTAGTCCCATCACAGTCACTCAAACTGTTTGTAGGACAGCACCAAAAGGCATATCAACAAGCAGAGATGGTGTATTAATATCATTTTCCATCAACAAAGCAAAATCCAGTTTCTTCAAAAACAGGCAAGATCTGTCAGGTACATATCAAGGCTCAGTATTGGTTTCACAGAGAAGAGGAATGTGAATCATTAGTAAAATGTGAATAATAAATAATAACAACAAAGAGAAATATAATCAAGGTCACCTTCGAGCAACAGGACGCCTCATAAGTACTTTCGGTGCATATTTCTTCTGCTTCTTAAGTCTATATTTCTCCTGCACAGATAGCATAAGAATCAGTTCATTCCCAAAATAAAAAGTAAATATAAAACTTGACCCCTTTAAAATGTTACTTGTGTTGTTTTGGTTCCCAAAAGTTTCCATCTATACAAAGTAGTTCTCGAAGTGGCCAACTTGCAAACTAGTTCACCCTTCTGTTATTTGGTATTAGCAAGCCTTAAGAGAAAAGCTGATGTAAAACGTTAAATGCACATATGTAATGTTATTTCCCTACTATTAGGTTCTTACATGGAATGGCAGTCCCACCTCCAACCATAATTGGGCCTGCATCACCCAAGGCACCAGCTCAGCAAACTAGGCTTGCATTAATGTTTTTCATCAGTTCACTATCACGAAATGACAGAAGGGTGAACTTTTCAGCTATGAAGCACGGGCACCTCTCTTCAGTGGCGTGTTCGGGTGTCCGACACGCATCAGACACCAATATGTAGGTGTCAGAATAAAAAAAATATTTTTTTGTGGCTCGGACACGGCTTGGACATAACTTCAACAATGCTCAGACACTTCACTGACACTGTTATATTATATTTTTGTAAAATAAAACTAAACGGGTTAAAAAAGTAAAAAACATTTTAGTTCTAAAACTTCCATCTTTCCTCCCTCTGCATGTTAAAAAAGTCTAACAACTTTGTCTTGAGAAGATGAATGAACAAATCTTAATTTTTAATATATATAAACAGTGTCCCGGTGTCCTATATTTTGGACATCACCCATGTCCCAGTGTCCGTGTCGGAGCTTCATAGCTTTTCAGCAAGTTAGCAACTTTGTGGACTACTTTGTATAGCCAGAAAATTTCATTGACAAAAACAACACAAGTGTTACTCTTTAAGCTTCAATATACCTGTGAGAATGCTGTTTTCTTTTCAAATGTTGCACTATTGGCAATGAGGGCTTCAATTATTTCATTACCTTTGGCACCCTGCCTGCATGAAAGGTATGAGATTTTTTCACTACCAAACCCCATGAGCATGGCAAAGAAATAATAACTTGACAAAAAGCAAGTAAGATGTGGATGGTAGAATTCGTATGAACAAAGAATGGTACTCAAACTGCATTCTTATTGCACATAATATCATAACAAACCTATAGAACCAAACTATCCAAATAAGGAAACATTTTAACAATCAAAATGGAACCGAAAGAAGGTGTCCTCACTTTCGCATGGCTTCTATATCTTCACCAGTCAAGCTTTGGGCTGTATTATTGTCAATCAATGCCCGATTGTCCCTAGACTCAACATTGAGTTGACCATCTCTTATTTCTTCAGTATTATTAACATAGCCTAAATTCCAAATCATGCAGGAAAGAGTGAGAGGAAAAAAATTAGGTTGAGTGTAGTGAAGTATCTTTTCAAATAATAAAGAAACTGTTACAAATATTCATATTCAACAATCGAAACTTTATCTTATGGATAAGCAAAGACGACGGAAACAAACAAAAATCTATTGAATAATTCGATATATCTCTAAAACATGAAAAGTTACTTGACAATGCGCCTTGAGCGGGCGACAGAAAAGGTCCGTCGGAAGAAGTCTCAACTTGAAAAACAGTGCCGAAGGCACAACCGATTAGAGGCTGCAGAGAGCAATTCTTATTCGCAATCTTCAATTTCCTGCAAAAAATAAAAATTAAAACGAAGCTGTTTAAGCCATTCCAATTTCATATTTTACGAATATAAATAAATAGAAGAAGAAAACGGACGCTGAAGGGGAGAGACGAGCGAAAACGAGACGGTCTCCGTCGTTGATATCGAGCAAGACGCTGCAACCTTCCCATGTGATTCTGGAACTTCCTTTATTTTCAGACATCTTCAATATTATTCAATAATAGATAGATATGTAACTGTTTTTGAATTGAGAGAGAGATCTATGTTCCTGCAATTTCAGGCAGTTTGGTATTTCAGTGGCAGAGTAACTTTTTTGTGACGATAGTGATACCTGCCAATACCATAAACCCTGACTCAAACTCAAACTAGGGTATAAGCAGAGTATCTATCATCTGTTAACCGTTCACGTTGCGTTTTACACACTTGGGCTTGGTTTTAAACTGTCTAAAGGTCATTGCTATTCCCACCCCTTTTACCTATTCCCACCCCTTCTGTTTTTTTTAAATAAATTTCCCTAAATACCCCACCTCCACCTTCATCACCATTTGGGGTGGGATTAGGCATGGCAACGGGGCGGGTCGGGGTCGGGTTTTGCTCTCCCCATCCCCGCCCCCGTGAAAGTCGGGGCGAGTTCAGGTTCGGGTTTAAAGAGAGCGGGTATGAAATTATGAAACCCAACCCCATCCCCGTGGGTCCCCGTCGGGTTCGGGGAAACCCGCAGGGATTTCACCTTCTCTATTTTCCATTTTTTTCTATTTTTAATAACTTAAATATATGTCTTTAAATCACTTATATATATATATATCTAATATACTCTAATTCAAATAACATGTAAATATAAACATTGATAGTACTAGAAAAATAAGAAACTTAAGAATTATATTATATTTTAAGGAAAATATATAAATTTACCTTTGTTATTTAACTATTAGTATATTAAAATTATTCAATTATTTTATCGGGGCGGGTTCGGGTTCAGGGCCGGGTTCGGGTTCTTACACCCCCAAACCCTCCCCCGTCCCCGTTAAAGGCGGGGTGGGTTCGTTACTTAAACCCGGTCAAAGCGGGTTTTCCCCGTCAAAGTCGGGGCGGGGGCGGGTCGGTACCCGCGGGTTCGGGTTTGTTTGCCATGCTTAGGTGGGATTAAGGGTGTTCGCGGTTCGATTTAGATCGATTTTGAGGCAAAAAATCATCCGATCCGATCATTGCAGTTTTATCATTTCATCATCCGATCAGTTTTGATATTTTTTCAAATCCGATCCAATTTAAATTGGATTGAATTGGATCAATTTTCGATTTTTTAAAGCGACAATAAATATTTGATAAAATTGATAAAATAACGAAATCATAGTAAACATTTTTTTATTGGAACTTATATTTATTAAAATTAATATAAAATTATATAAAAAAATGACATGAGACATGAAAACTAATTTAAAACTAGTTTTATATTGATATATTTATAGAAATATTAACATGATATTAGATAATAAAATCATAAAAATATATTAGTATAAATATTTTTATAAATATATATGTATACAAGTATAAATATATGATTATTTTATAAGTAATAATATATGTATATATAAGTTCTGTTTGGATTGGATTGGTTTTCAACATAGGATCCGAAAACCAATCCAATCCAATAAAAAAAATTTCGATTTTTGCGGTTTGTGATTTTTTAGATTTCGGTTTGATTCGGTTTTCAATTTTTTAGTTCAATTTTTACGGTTTGCAGTGGATTGGATTGCATATGAAGAACCCTAGGTGGGAATGAGTGGACTTTACATAAATAGACTTAACCTGTTTCGAATTTTTTAAGTCAAAGTCTGGATGGGTTTTTTTAGTTAGGTTTGATTTTTTACAAGGCCTACCAGACCGCATAAAGGCCTATAATTCATGAAAACCAGTAAATAGGCCTAAAGCCTAATTATAAATAGGTGGAGCCAAAAGCCTATTTGTAATAATATTACATTTTTTTTCTAACCTACTTCCAGTAAATAAATAACCATATTCTGAAAATTAATAAAAAAAATCAACATTTTAGCATTATAAAAATAAAAAATTAAGATGCATGTAATCAAATAAAAGGAATCCAAAGCCATGGTGGGTCACAAATGCCAACAACGTAATATAGACTAATTAACTAGTACTAAATTTATATAAATAGTAATGAAATTGAGAAATTAATATTCATAAATATAAATTGTCACATTGGATTTTTAAATAAATAGTTATATTATGAATAGTTTGAAGTAATGATTTATTTTCAATTGAATATATAGATATTAAGAGATTTCTATTAGAAATGTAAATACATCAATTTAATTACAAAGGGTTATAATTTTTGTTCTTTGACTGGGAATTATAAGGATTAGATTATAATTCCTTTGGCAACAAAGTTTTAACATTCATTGTCCAGCTAAGTTTTTATTGGCGGTAGAACTTCAACATTTGTTGTCCGTATGAGATTCTATTATGTACTATGCGGTTATAAACTTGTCCTGATACTGTCATGGTTTTCTCACCTCACCATAACAACTCGAAATTTGGGGCATTCCAGTCGTATGAAATTCCTCTCTTCCTTACTTACACTCTTATTCATTGTTCTCACGTGTTAAAGCTTGTGTTTTATGATGATCCATTTGTCCAATTATCCAAATTTAAGTGTCAAAGTTTCAAGTCTTCAAGATCTACACTTAGTGTCTTATCCAATTCTACACTACCAACAATCAAAATTTCATCATTACTCAATTTATAATATTTTCCTTCTAACAAAATCATGATAGACAAATCATGTCCAAAGTTCAACAATATTAGTACTTTCCATCCATAACAGTCAATCCATCAACAATTCATCACATTCCTTAATTCGATCATTTCCATGCAAAGATTTATCGCCAACAATTTAAATAATAACTTCCAATACAAATTTCATCATCCATATAAAACAAAACAAATTTTCAAATAATTCGTATCATCAAAACTTTCATAGACAAGAGAACCTTTAATTCTAAACAATCTCATTATGTCAAAATTTCAAAACATTCCATTGTTTTCTCTATATCAATTTAGTCCACGAAACATTCAATACTTTTAAGCAAATTTTATCATTCCATTCATGGAAAGGTTAAGACCACCATGGTCTCCCTCAAGCCCAAAGAAAGGTATTCTTTGTGATGGCAACTGCTTTAAAGAGGAGACTGGAGCTGGGATAGCTTGGGCCAGCAAAGGGTGTAAGACCCAAGAAGCCCATCCATGAGGAGTTGACTTCCCTTGCATGAGTCAACATTGACCTTCCCACTTAAGGGTCGAGGCATCAAGACTCATATTTGATAATTTCCTTACTTAGCTTAATTGGGTGTTAAAAATAATGTTTCCATTCATTTTACTCTCTTTGGCCGAATTCCCTAGGTGGAGTGTGAGGGACTATTTTGAAATTTCACAATGTTTAAGGGTATTTTTATAAAATTACTAGAAAATCGAAAAAGTTAAAGAAAAATTCCAGATTTTTTCTTATATGCTAAATAAATATTTATGCTTAAAACATATTTTTATTAAGTTTTTTTATTTTTATTTAAATTCATAAAATTATTTTTGTCAGGTGTTCATAGTCATTGGCATTTTGGTAATTATATCAAAATGATTTCAAAAAATTTAGGAAAAAATTCTCAAAAATAAAAAATATATTCTAAGATTAGTTATGTAATTATTTTTCTAAAATTCTATATCAAATATTTATTCATTATTTTAAACAGGGTTACCGTCTTTATGGTTTCTCGTTACGGAGGAAAAACAAATGTTACAAACAGAGGTTTAGAGAGGAAGGAATATTGAAAGTCACTTCCCACAAATGGTGCCAATGTCCGTGTGCAGTTTCTCGAACGGCTGAATCTGGCAGCAAATGACGAAATTGTCAAGTCTCAAGACTTAGATACCCCATTATTTGGATTTGATGATAATTAATAAACTTAAATAAACAGTTGAAATCTGCGCAAACTAAACTTAATATTGTGTTTTTATTTCAGACCCATCTGAAGTTATATGATGTCTGAAATATCAACCCATCTGAAGTTTGTGCGTCTGAATTCCAAAAGGCATCTGAAGTTGATAAGTTGTCTAAAGAGCTGAAGTCTTCTGAAGAGCTTCCGTCTGAAGATCAACTATCAGAACTCAAGGCTATTTGACGTGGCAAGAATATTCTGCGACAACTCTTGCAAATTCTTGTACCAGTGTCAGAGGTCAGGATGCGTCTCTGTACGGTTGTCAAATGTGAAGATGATGTCTGCACCATTGTACAAATGTTAGAATTGTTCCTTAATAGATTCAAATGAGTTCACAATCATTCCTTCCAACGGACAAATTCAAATCAAGCCTGAGCTATGCCTATAAATAGCTGAAGATCTTCTAGGAATCAAGAACATAATAGAAGAGAACTTAAGCGCAAAAGAAGCAAAACGCTGTAAATTTCTTTGTAGAAATTAAACTCTGTTTTTCCGTGTACATCACTTTCATATCACTTGTCTTACATAGTTTTTTGTACATTTCTTTGAAGAAGAACTTTGCTAAAGTTCAAGTTCAATTCATTTTTTGTAAACACTTAGTTGTTTAGAGCCTGAAGAGGCTAGATGAGCAAAAAATACTTGAGAAGAGCCTAAAGAGGCTAGGTGTGCAAAAAAAAAACTTGTATTGAGCTTGAAGAGGCTTGTGTGGAAACAATACTTGTAATATGTTGAGATTAGTGGAAAATCCAGTAGCTAGTTGGCATTGGGACTGGACGTAGTTCACATTGGTGGTGAGTGAACCAGGATAAATTCCTTGGCTAAGTTTCTCTATCCCTAAACTTCGCATTTATATGCATTTATTGCGCTAGCTGAAAGGGAATTGAGAAGTAAAGTTTACAAACATTTTTTGAAATCATTTTAAGAACAATTAATTTCAGAAAACCTCTTATATGAAATTTTCATATAGGAGAAGTAACTTTAGACAACCTTTAAAAACCCTGTCTGAAATTTTGATAAACTTACTGTTGCGAAAAGGTTTCTAAAAAAACTACAAAGTTTGTAAAACACTATTCAACCTCCCTTCTAGTGTTTTACCTGTGTTCTATAGAAATTAGGCTAACTTATATGGCAGAGCACGGTGGGGGTGCGTGCCTACAAGGACTCTGAATCTTCTAGCAGAGTGTTTGCACAAAATGAAAGCGCACCTGAGAATTCAAACCGGTTTGACTTATATAGGTTCGTTTCAGTGGGAAATGTAGTCAGTCAATTGTAACTGACACTGACAAGAGCTTCACGCGCCTAAGCAGGATTGATCTCACGCGCCACGCGTAGTTGGCTTTATCAGTTCTGGTCTTCAGTGACCTCGACTAATATTAATTATAGTCGGAACGAGTTCAATGTCGCTATCGTGGGACTCGGTATTATTCTAGGTCGATCAATGATCAAAATTCTTTATCCTGGAGTCGGTTAACAACAGGTTGAAGTTTGTCCAAACCATGAATAATCCTTTGTTCACTGCTTCCATCCTTATTCAGCAATAAACTTAAACTATATTGGCTCAACAAAGGTTAACAATTACATAGATACCAAATGCTTTAGAGCTACTGTTGAGGTAGTCAATAATGTTATTTCATCAAAACACCAGATATTTAGGGAAAAAAAGAGATCTCATAATTTTTTTCATTACCAAAGGTTGATAGGAAACACCTTTTAGGAATGCGCTAAGCAAGAATGTGCCTTGCAAACAATTTGTTTCAGCCGCCTACACTCATCCAACCTATAAAGTTGATAGGAAAAAGTGTTGCTTGTAACTAAAAGGAAAAGACGTCTGCCTGGAAAGCTGATTCGAGCCAAATATTCACAAAGATCGTCATGTTGTCGACCACGCTGCAATGCCAAGTTGCATGGTTCACCCCCACCACGACATCACGCCACAAGCCTCAACCACCCATCTACCCAACCATCGTCATGCCGGAATACGACTACTCAGCCCTAATAATTTTAGATCTAGTGTCACTCAAACACCACCCATCCCCCATCTCGTCTTCTGTTAGCGTTGCGAAGACACTACCCTATCCTCCATGCATCGTCCCACCCATTACGACCAAGCATTCCTTTCTCCGATCACCACTCCCTTTTCACGTCAGAGCACTCACCTACCCCTTCTTTTACTTTCCTATCAGATACACAGTGAAAGTGTTGAGTCTCAAAAATAATTTCAGTAATTAAAAATATTTTGAGTCTCATTCCCTTAAGAGTTTTAATGAACAATAAATATAAAATACAAAAGTATTCACATGGCAATATACTTTCACAGTATTATGTTATATTTCAGATCACTTGAAAAGTGAGAAAGATCATCTGAAAGCTTCAGATCGTCTGAAGACTCAACTTCGTCTGAAGAGTGTCTATCGTCTGAAGACTTGAAGTTCATCTGAAGCGCTCCTTGCATCTGAAAGCTGAAGGTATCAGGATCAAGGTTTGACCTTTGAAGACGTTGCTGAGTGTGAAGAACGTTCATCCCAATGGTCTAACCTATTTCAGCATAAGAGTCAGAGTTGCTTTTCCTCCTTGTTCAAATGATTAGAACTTTTAAGGAAAGTCTGCAATGCTGCTGTATCTGCTCAAAAGCATTGTGTGCGCAGACCTACTGCACCTAAGACTACTCAGAACATGTTGGACAGAGTGTGTCTCAAACGTCTCCTAGAGCATTTAATGTTATTTGACAACGGACATTATTTCCTGAAGACTATAAATATGTCCCTTGAAAAATGAAGAAAGGAGAATAGAAGCTATCAAAGAAAGAATACTCTGCTAGAACGCTGCGAAAATATACTCTGATATTTCTTGTACATTTGATTATTTTCATATCCTGAGTGAATCTCAGTTATTTGTACTTCTGTGTTCAAGAAGCTATCATCTGAAGATAGTGAATTGAACTTTATCTGTTTAAACTTAAAACAGTTTGGGTTTCTAAGCCTGGAGAGGCTTTCTGTTTGAAAGAATACTTGGTTACACTTGGACAAGTGTCTGAGAGCCTGGAGAGGCTTGGTGAAAGAAACAATACTTGGTGTAGAGCCTGAAGAGGCTTGACAGAAAAGAATACTTGTAATCTTGCAAGATTAGTGGAAATCCAGTGGTGGTTTGCCCTGAGACTAGACGTAGCTCACAGTGGTAGTGAGTGAACCAGGATAAATCTTGGTTGAGTACTCTATCCCTTAAACTCTTTCAATTCTGTTTAAACTAACTAAGGGGTTTGAAAAGTATTTAAGTGTGAAAATTTTATCTTCAAACAAACGAATTTCTAAAATATTCTTTGCGTCTGAACCTAGTTCAGAAGGTAGAAACTCACTTCAGACTATCTCGTATCATCTGAAGTATTTCAGAAGCAGTTTTATTAAAGTCTTTCTGAAAAATAAAAAGTTTCCATTGAAACACTATTCAACCCCCTTCTAGTGTTTCCCTGTGTTTTACTACAAAAAGAATTGAGGGTTCTATGAAATTTTGTTTTTATTGCGACCTTATACCCTTGATTTTGTAGCGTGACTTGTGGTAAATTTTAAAAGAAACATCTCTTTAACTGTGGTCTAAAACATTTATGATCTAAAACAGTGGTCTATCAGTAACCAATAGTTTTAAAACTGTGGGCTAATATAAATAGACCACGAATACATAATTTTAACTTTTAATATAAGATGTATATACTATCATCCTTGTATCTAAATTATGGTATATTTTATGTTTCAGCCATAGTTTTTTTAGTTGTGGGCCTAGAAAAACGTGGCCTAGATTAAAAATTGTTGTAGTTAATATCGCTACTAAACTGCTTCTAATCATGTGTAGAATATTCCTGTTCTTTCTCAAACATTCTCAACACAAAAATTAGTACTTTTTTTATTTAGAACACTTAGAATTTGAGTATGAAAGCTTGTTGTTATTAAAACCTTGCATAGAAGGGTACTTAGAGGCTTCAACTTCAACTAATTTGCCATCATCAACATAAATATATTTTTATGTATCAGTTGGCATTCGAAAACTTAGGCAACCTTGCATAAACACATTTATTTGATTAGTAGCACCAAAATCTATCCACCAAGTGTGTTTGGGCATAAACCCATGTCCCGAACTGAACCTGATGTACCCGACAATGAAGTATGTTAAATGGACGGGTTCGGGTGGATCAACTTATTCAAATGGATTAAAAAACACAAAAAATCCGTTAGAAGTGGTGAGTTCAAGTTCCAGAAAAAATTCATCGATACCTGACCCACCCAATATGTTTTTTGTTAGATGAGGTTAGAAGATTCAATCAACTTATCTAGCTCGTTGGCCCAAACTTATTATTTATATACCCTCATGTTTCAGAGTAAAAAAACACCCAGTCACTTTCTCTATTCTGGTGTCTTCTCCTCTCACTAAGCCATTGTCTCCCACCCCTCCCTCTCTTAGTCTATTCTTCCCTTCTCGCTAAGTGACTGTCTCCCACCCTCTATCAATTTCTCTCCTCGTCATCTAGCCACCACTACCCACTAGTCCGACCAAAACCTTCATGAACGACACTCGATTGCGACTTTGCAACGTCATCTCCATGCATAACGCTCGATCACGGCTCTACGACGTCACAAGATGATCCCTACTCGCGCAAATTTTGTTGTGGTTCTGAGTCACAACCTCTAGATTGGACTAGACCACTGTGTTTCAATATGGGGAGAAGAAGACATAAGAAGATGAATGTTGACAATGACTTCTGGCCGCGACAACACAGTGGAGGACTGATGGTTGTCGCGAAGATTACAATAACTTAGGGTTTAGGATATGACATTTAAACTTAAATGTTTTTTAATGTGTATTGGACTTTTTTGTTGTTTTGGACTTTATTTTTTTGTCACTTTTTGATTTCTTTGGATTGGTACAAATTAAATGCCTCAATGGAGGAATGAGTTTCCATTATAATTTAAATAAAAAGTAAAAAAAGTGTGCATTTTTACCAAAAAATTTAGAATGGGCCCAAAATTTTGATCTAGTCCACACCCGAATGAAACCACTTGTTAGGCCTAAATCATCCGCGAACCTGCACCCGAATAAACCGACTTAAGATTCAGTCGGAAATGGGCCACTGGTTTAATGGTGTCAGTTAGCAACGGTTTGAGTTATTTGGGCCCGAAACCCACCTGTACCTTACTGTTGCCCACCCCTATTGTAACTGAGAATGAAAAAGTCACATTGACCAATAGCCACTGCACTATTAACCATGACACAACATTTGATAGAGTTGCATGATTAAAAGTACTTAAACTAAGTAGTGTAACATTTCATATTTTATTAAACAAAAATTATGACCATGCAGAGCAAACTGCGTAATGGTAACATGGCTCAAAATATATTCCAAAAAAGTAACATAATTTAAATCGTCATTGCTTGGAAGAACAAGATTCCAATATCAACATGAAACTTCTAAAGGGATGAAGCAACATATTTATTGGAAGACAATTGATATCACAATTTTAAACACAAACATAATGAACTAAGAAAATTCATCTTTCAATGATTTAACATAAAAGTGACTATGATACCACTTGTTAGAAATTTAATGGAAAAAACTAAACACTACAAGAATGTGTTGATTTAGACGCGGGAACATATATAGCGATGACCACGAGTCGTTGCTACGCCGTCGCTACAGCAATAAATGCGCAGCTCAGTGCAATTAATGCTAAGTGACAGCCTGGCCGTCTCTACGTAGCGACGGCTGGGCCGTCGCTACATTTAAAAACTAATTTTTTTTTCTAAAAATATTAAAATTAAGCGTAGCGACGACATGACCGTCCCTACGTTTTAATTAAAATTTAAATTTTGGCACGGTTGAGCAATGTTTAACGTAGCGACGACCATAGTGACGGCCAGGTCGTCGCTGCGTTAAATTCCGATACGCGCTAAAACCTTTCCCTCTCCCCTCTTCTTCCTTCTTCCTCCACATTCCTCCTCCTCCTCCCTCTCATTTCCTCCTCTCCGTTCAATCCCTGTTTTTCTTCCTCCTTCTCTTTCATTTTCAAAATATCTTCGATTAAACACTCCCCTCCTTCATAAGTTCGTTTTGAACCGATTAGAATCTGAATCAGTTACTCGTAGGTCCCTTTGCACCACCTCCCTTCTTCCTTCTCTAGCGTCACAACCGGTAAGTTTTACAGTTTTAATTTGTTTATTAGTTTTATTAGTTTATTAATGTGATATAAGTATTAGTTTATTAATAATAAATAGTTTATTAGTTTTATTAGTTTATTAATGTGATATAGGTATTAGTTTATTAGTTTTAAACATTGCTTTAGTGGGTATATTGTTTATTAGTTTTATTAGTTTATTAATGTGATATGTTTATAGGTATACTATTTAATATAATTCACTACATGAAATAATTTATATAGATTAGAATTATTTAATTTATATAATTAGTAATTAGTAATTATATATTGTATATAGTTATTTAATATAATTTATATATAGTTTATAGGTGTGTTTTTTAATATTTAATTTAAACTTATTAAATTTAGGAAAAAAATGACTCGTTTGCGTGGTAGAGGTGGACAAAAGGTTCCACCTATTAGAGGGAGGTCCATCCCTCTGGGCGGATGCACATGTGGATTGCGCCCGTCGGGAAAGGACTATCCCCTCTAACCTTGATCAGCTGCGGGATCTGCCATCTACTTTAGCGCCTGTGGTGGCCCACCTCGAGTCTTCTTCTTCCTCGCCTGAAGCTACTGATATACCTGCTACAACTGACCCGCCGTCATTCGACGGAATGAGGTTCATGCCGACACCGGATATCATGACATCCCTACAGTGGTGGAGGAGGAGCTTTCACATATGCATGTGCCTGATGTGGACCTTGAGCATGCTCAGGCTGAGATGGATGAGGATACTGACCCTGAGTCTGATGTGGAGCCAGTTTGGTTCTAGGGTGCCAGCTCCAGTCGACCTCATAAGGTAGACCCTCATGGTGGGGTTATTATTATCTGACTATTTGGCAAGGGGTGAGTTTGTTTATTTTTTTACTTCTTTTGAATTGATAATATTGAATCTTTAATTATTTTAACAGTTTATATTGAATTTGTTTATTTTGCAGTTGGGTGCCTAACAACCCACCCATCGCAGCCATTGGTCATGCGACTTGTTCGTAATTCCAGGGTCCTCACTACCTATGGGAAGTCACCATGCAGGAAGTACGAGACAAGTTGTGGGCCAAATTTATGGTAAATAAAAACCGTAAACACTTTATATTTTTTTCCTTAAGTTATGTCATTTTCTAATAACTTACCTTTTTTTTTCCAGAGTAAAGTTACTTGGGACCCTTCTGATGAGGCCCCAATCAAGAAGGTGTACAAGCAGAGGATTGCTCGTCGCCTTCGAGATATGATGAACAAGGCCCGGGTGGCTGGGAAGAGGCCCACTTGGTGTGGTGAGGAGGCCTGGAAGGGTCTTTTGGCCTACTGATCCTCTGTTGAATTCAATGGGAAGTCCGCTCGTAACAAGAGCAATCGAGCTTCTCAACGCGGGGGAGCACTGATAAGTGCCAATTATTAGTAAATTTTCATATGAAGTTATGGCACTTATGGTTTTAATTGTATTTATTTCATACTAATTTTCTCTTAATTTAAGAATGGTAAATCCAAGTAAGTGTTTTCTGAGTCCTGACTTAATTGAAGTCATTTGATCCCATTTTGTGCTTTAATTACAGGAAATCAAGAAATGAAGAAGTAAGGATGCTTAAGAGAATTAAAGGTTGAGCAAGAAAAGAAAAGAAGGAATTGCCTCTGCCTTATTTTCGCTTGAGCGAGATTTCTCGCTCAAGCGAGAATTGTCCAGAGAGAGTGGATTTTGGGTGCCATTCTCGCTCAAGCGAGATGATTTCGCTTGAGCGAGATTACCTTTCTTCACCATGAAGTATTCTACTCGCTTGAGCTAGAATTTTAGCTCAAGCGAGAATCCACTTATTCAGAGATAAAACAGAGTTCAAAAAGGAGTTAATCAGTCGAAATTTACACTTTCCTTTGGTGGAAACTCTTGACGAACGAGAAGAACGAAAGCTACGGAAGCAAAATTTCTTCATCTCTTTCCAAAATCTTGGTTGTAAAATCTACCATGTGTAGCTAAACTCTTCTCTTGTGATTGAATGCAATCGATTCGAACTCGGATGTATTCTGGTGATATTTATATATAGTAATCTTGTTTCTATTCAATATTGTTATTATCGTTCTGTTCTTTATTCCTGATTCTATCTGATCAATATATTCTTGATTTCGATTTTTTGATCTGACTGGAAAGTATTTCTGAAAATTTGATTTGAACGAAAATACTCGATGTATTGTGATACTAGGAATAGATTTCAATATATCGATTGCTTATAACACTTGAACGTAATGCTGGATAATCTGTTGGATATTTGAGGAATCAATATTCAGGGGATTAATCTTATGAAATTTATATTCGAGGAATCGATATAAATGATTATTGTGTGTTGCATCAATATTGATAGTCTCAAATGCTATGTATTTATATTTATCCAGAATACAGACGAGTAAGATAGATGAAATTCAATCCAAGCTTCTCTTATTGAAATTTCCCATAACTTTCTTATTGCTCTTGTATTACATTTATGCAAATTTAGTCTAGTTTTATAAAAATCAATCATGAATCAAATCATTACCTTTGTATATATGCGTTTTGAGTTTAACTACAAACATTAATTGAATCCGTTCCTCGTGGGATCGACACTCATACTTTACAAATCATTATACTACAGTTGACTACTGATACGCTTTCCAAGAGTCTAACAAGCAGTCCACACCACGGGCCGCAGGGCCTATCATGAGGTGGCATTGGATATGGTATGTATAAACAAACACTCTTCTGTATTATTTTTGTATTTGTTAGTAAAGTAATTAATTTGTGTTCTTATTCTGTGTAGGCTCGATAGTTTGGGCAGGAGGTAGAGCCTGAGGAGTTTTTTGTGGCCACCCACATAAAAAAGGGTGGTGGATGGGTAGATGACCGAGCGCGGTCCACCTATGTAAGTCCAAGTTTGTGCTTATCAGTGTTTTTTTATATAATTTCAAATATTTGCAATTGAATATATCTAACTAATTATACGTTTACCTGTACTCAACAGACAAATTACTAGGACTGCCTGAGGGAGGTGAAGTCACAGATGGGGGACAACTCTAGCGTTGATGGCTTCATCAATCTACAGATCTAGAAGGATGTTGCGGGTGGCAAGACTCGAGGCCGCTGTTATGGCACCGAGGACTTGTCAACCAACCTTCGTCCAGGTGTGACAAGCCTCACTCAGGAGTCTCGGGCTGATACCAGTGGGAGTGACGGGTCCGGGTCACGACATTCGACTGAGGAAGCGCTACGCCAGGAAGTCAATGAAGCAAGGGAGCAGGCTAGCCGGGTTGAAGCGAAGGTTGCACAGTTGGAGGAGGACTTCGCACGACTCCGACAACAGATGCACCAGTTGCTAGAGGCTCAAGCTGCTCAGGCTCAAGCTCAGGCTCAGCCGCAGCCCCACTACGATGACGCCCTTGATGAGCAGCCGTTGGGTGAGGATGAGGATTGTCCCCCGACACAACACCAGCGTAGTCTCCGCCACCATTGATTTTTTTTGTTATTATGTTTTTTTATACTTTTATTGTATTATGTTTGAACAATCTTTGTATATATATATTTTAAATATATATTTTTTCCTCTATCGGTGTGTTTATATAGTATTTTGTATTTTTTATAATTTTAAAATTAACAAATATTAAAATAATAATAAATTTAAATTAAAAAAATTATCTTTAGCGACGACCATGGGCACCGTCACTAGATAAAAAAATTTAAAAAAATAACAATAATACGTAGCGATGGCCATGGCCTTAGCGATGGCTTTAGCGACGGCCTGTCCGTCTTTACGTAGCGATGACTTATTTTTCCCGTTGCTACTGCATTAACGACGAGCCTTTTAGCGATGTCCGTCCGTTAGACCGTCGATAAGTCGTCGCTACATAGATTGTAGTGACGGTTTTTCACTTTTAGCGAAAACTTTAGACCGTCGCTAAAATTTGAATTTCTTGTAGTGAAATGATGATAACCATTATTATTGGGAAAACTTTTGTCAAATGATTAACAGAATAAAAAAATAAGCATATTAATTTATAAGTAAAATTGATATAGAAATAAGTAGGTTAGATCTTTCAAGTCTATATGTACAATTTCCTAGAATAAAAAGTTCCTCCTTTTCTAATTAACGATGAGATGTTAGAAAATAAAACTCTACATATAATTTGGGAACTACAACGTTAGATAATAGGAACACACACCATTTCATGAAGAGTTAAACCTCTTAACTTTTTTTATTTCTATGTTGGTCTAGCATAAAAGTATAAATAAAATATTTTGTATTTATACATTGCAAAGTCCATATCAAGTGAGATATTATTATCTCGAAAATTAATCCTTGTATTCTTTTTTTTGTGTAAATTATAGGTATCCTCTATTACCAGGGGTAATCCTATTAGGGACTTAGTCACAGTTAAAGCACCTCACCCCTCTCGAAGAATGTGTTTAGTGGGTATCGAACCCGGGAGCTCTTCCCACAATCTTAGTCTGTGTTGCCAATTGAGCCACAACTCTTTGGTAAAATCACTACAACATTTTTGGTCTTTGGCAACAACAAAAAACCGTTCCTGAAAGCAAAAAAACCGTTGCTGAAAGTTTAGGCAACGGTTTTCTAGGCGTGGAATTATCGGTCGTTGCCTATTCCATTAGGCAACGGTTTTTTTCGACGTTTCCAGCCACGGTAAGCATAACCGTTGCTTAAAGCATGTTTAGGGAACGATTTTCAAGCCTACTCCCAAGAGACCTTAGGCAACGGTCTATTAGCTTAGGCTACGTTTGTTTAAACGTTGCTGATCATTATATCCAACGATTTTATTATAACCTTAAGCAACGGTTTTTTTAGTCTTTAGCTACGGAAATGTCCATAGCTAATGCGTAGCTAGTTGAAAAGTCTATTCTTCCATACTCAACGGCCTCCTCCCTTCAACCTAAATATTTTATTATAGAACCTATATTTATTTTAAATTAAGCAAAATAAATTAAGTAAACAGGTGTATGGTGGACGCAATGGATGGGATTCTGATTGCGGACTGGAAGAGGGTAGTTTTAACCCTTAGCCCCTGTTTGGTAGAGTGGAAATGAGGGAGAAGAGAAGTGAGATGGGTGGAAGTGGAGGGAAATAGACCTATTTCCCTTGTTTGGTGGCACAGTGGAAATGTGGAGAAATGCCCCTTTTCGGTAGGTCCCACGCCTTTTTGATTTCTCTCCAAATCAGGCGAGAAATGCAGAGAAATGGACGGCCGCTCAGGCAATAATCGATTATTTTGAGTGATCTGATACAATAATCGATTATTTTGTCAAAATAATCGATTATTTTGTGTGATTTGATACAAATAATCGATTATTTTATCAAAATAATCGATTTTTTAGTCAAAATATTCGATTTTTTTGTATCAAAAATCGATTATTTTGGTTCTATTTCTCACCTATTTCACTCACACCAAACAACCTACTTTCACATTTCTCTTCTATTTCTCACCCATTCACTCACACCAAACAACCCTTATTTCTCCTCTATTTCACCTCTATTTCACCTTCATTTCTCTTCTTCTCACTTCTCTTCTATTCATTTCTTTTCTCTCCAATTCTCTACTCCCACCACACAAAGCATTAGGGATTTAGTTCATAAAAAAGTTACGGGAATTGATAAGGGGAGGGATGTGAGCGAGGGACGTGAATTTTTAGAGGGTAGTTTATTTTTAGGATTTAATTAAGGGAATTGAAGAGTCGTTGCATATTATTAGTTCTGGGAACGGTTGGCAATAAAAAAGGACCACGGCTAACAACAGGTTGCCCATTACCTGTTTTAGGAATGGTTTTGTAAATGTTGACATATAAAGAGCCCACGGTTCCCAAAATCGTTGTCTTACAAGTGTTTCAGGTACGGTTTTATAAACGTTGTCTAAAAAAGCGTGGCCTAAAGCAAAAAATGTTGTAGTGAATTAATCCTTATATAATCACTTCAAATGACATTATTCTTTTCTCTTTAGATAACTTATAACACATAATATAATTGTACACACACATACACTCATATATGCGAGATATAAGATAAAATACCTAACACTAGAGCCGGTAAAATGAGCTAGCTTGACCGGACCGGCCCGCAAAAACCTGTTAAAATGTCCTGCTCCAACACTTATTTTAGATACATGAATAATTACCAAGCTTTTTAGTCCAATTTGATAAAGCTTGCTACCCATAAAAGGCCGGTAAAAAAATCTACAAATTAATATAGAGTTCATACACGTATTTTAAAAATCCGAATAACATTCAAACTTTTACCTAACTCGATAAAATCCATTACCGTCATCGGTGGAACTAGCTAGACCGCATCAGGTGATCTGAATATTATAAGCTCTACCTAACACCAAATTACT
The DNA here is from genome assembly GCA_026901365.1 of Sesbania bispinosa. Lineage (NCBI taxonomy): Eukaryota > Viridiplantae > Streptophyta > Magnoliopsida > Fabales > Fabaceae > Sesbania > Sesbania bispinosa. The sequence continues at coordinate 981,901 of QLOH01000202.1, forward strand.
TGGCCTTGGCCACATAGCCACATAGCTAGGTACTTGCGAGACCAAAAAAAATGTCCAAACCTGAGACCGCAGCGAAAGCGGTTATAATTACTGGACAACCTCAACCTCCATACCTGATTCCTAGGTAAATCTACATTATTAGTGCATGCCTCCCGCATCATTTATGTAACATTAATCTAGAGCACATATACGTGAACATACCAAATAAAAAAGTTAAAATAAAAAAAAATGGAAAAAAGACTTCATCCCTTAATTAGTTACAAAAGGAAGCCTAAGGTTAAGGAGATCACTTAACACTCGACAACACAATTAGTTACACCTACTCCTATGATTCTTATTTATTGTCAATTTTTCACTTATAAATTGTACACAGGAACGAAATTGAATAACTAAACTATTACAAAGTCGAAATTCAATCGATTAATAATCAGTAGCTAAAGTCCATCATAAATCAACTCTATATCTTGTCTTGAAAGTTAAAACCAGCCGTAATAAAAGCCAAACCAATATTTAAATCCTATGATTTTTACACTGGATGTAGATATAAATTAAATACTGATGAGAAAGATTATTAGGAAAAAAATAAAAAATTCTAAAGTGAACTTATGAAGTTTATTATTGTTGACAACAAATATCCATGTTGATGTAAAATAACAAAAAGAAAAGAAAAACACAACATATGCATGATATAATTTAAATTAAGTCTAAAATATGTTTTTCATCCCATTTGGTTAACTTTGGTCTTCATCCCTAACTTTTAAAAACCCTTGTTTTATGACTCATCATTTTGAAACACCTTAATTGTAGTCCATAACATTAATTAACTTTGTTAAATTGCTAACATGTTTAATAGATTTCCACATTACTCTTCAGCGTTGAGTCTTATTTAATCAATATGGATGCTGAAATCATTTATTAAGCAATTGAATTCAGTAGCAACTCCACAGAATTAATTAATGTTATGGACTATGGTTAATGTATTTTAAAAGTATATGGATATAAAACAAAAGGTTTTAAAAGTCGAGAACGAAGACTAAAGTTGACAAAAAATATAGGGACGAAAAATATATTTTATCCTTAAATTAATTTCGATTATAAAACATAATTAAAAACGTGTACGGGTACCAAAATTGTTTCATATATTGATAGAGAAATAAAACTTTTCACATCTCATTTTAAGTGTGTGGAAGGTGTGGAAGAGAGATTAAGAAAGAAAAAAAAATGAAAATTAAGCGAGAAAAAAATTTAAAATATATATAATAATTGAGAAAGAAAAAAAAATGTGAACTCATGTCATTCCTAAATAAAATCATTTATTTTGTTTATGAAACTTGCATCTATCTAGCTGGTAGCTACCAACATATATAAACATATCTAGCTCGAATTTTATTTGTGTTTATCAAGACAATCATTTACCAAAATAGAGATAAGTTGAAACATGCCAAACCAAAACCTAGCTAGCATTAGAAAATTTAAAGATAAAAAAAAATCACCATTAATTGGTGATTGGCAAACACTTGACCATGCTAGGTACATGCTTTGCTTGCCGATGACCATTTCTTAAAGCACTAGGATCAACCACATCTTCCTCTCTACCACATACAGCATGATTTAGCCAAAACCCTTTTCTTATCTCTTTCTTCTTCTTCTTGTCCATCCTTCTACCACCACTATTGTTAGAGTTGTCGGTGCTCACTTTATTGTGGTCATTAGAGTTAGACTCTAAAAGGCTATTCAACTGCCTTGAAATGCTTTGTACTTCATATGCATCAAGAAGAGATACCTTGTTGTCTTCGTTGGCCATTTTCGTTACTTCTAACTTGTAACGTGAAGGCTTAGATGATGCACGGTGAGTAGTAGTACTCCTTGTAACATTAAACTCATCACTTGTTGTAACCTTTCCTTGATCATAGCCTGAACCACCGTGTTGGTACCATGCCCATGCAGCTGCTTTCACAAAGGCTAAGTCTTCATCATCGGTGCTACTTTTATTAGATTTAGGGTTTTTCTTCTTTCTCTCCATGAGAAATGAGAGGTTGTTGGGTGCCATGAGATAATATATATAGTCATGAGGTGATGAGAATGTGTGGGAAAATTAAGTTCCACGCAATGCAATAATATATAGGAGAGGGTAGGTTTGTTAATTTCTGTGTTTGTTGTTGAACACGTCATGTGTTAAGAAACAAGGACTTTGATTGAGGTGTGTGGTTTAATTGTTAGGCTGCTTAGTAGGTAGCGTTTCCTGTATAAGGTGTCATGAGAATTTAATAGGATCATTTAATTTCGAGAGAGAAAGGTTGTTTGTACAACAACATGGTATACAACAATGAGAGAGATAGAGATAAAAGAGAGAAAAGAGAGAGAAATGTGAGATGTGATGGATGATGTGATGGAGAGATATAGAGAGAAAAAGTGTGTTGTATAAGTTGTATGATTTTTGGTGTATGAATAAGTTATCTCATTTCGACATGGATATTGGGACCCACACGTGGAGCCTTAATTTCTATGATAATATTTAATATAAAGTATATATTTTTTGTTCTGACTTGTCTACTCCAGGAGAGTTGATTGTTCTAATAAAACATGTCATTTTCATTTTCATGTGCTAAGACTTTTCTTGATTGGGGTTTGAGGTTAATTATCAAGCCCAAACCAAATTGTTGTTTGTAGTTTGATTCCAATTTGTAAGAAATTAATGGTCTGTTTGGTTTACATTTTCACTTCCTGTTTCCATTTCCTGTTTTTATTCTGTTTCCTGTTTTCTGAGATTTAACAAAAGAAAAACTGGAAATGCTGGAAACAGCAAATTTTTGTTTCCAGCATTTCCAGTTTTTCCTTTGTAAAATTTCAGAAAACAGGAAACAAAAAATGAAAACAGGAAATGAAAATCCAAACCAAACAGGCCAATGTTTCCAGCATTTCCAGTTTTTCCTTTGTAAAATTTCAGAAAACATGAAATAGAAAATGGAAACAAGAAATGAAAATGCAAATCAAACAGGCCCTATGTTTCATGTGTGTGATAAATGTATGTAATTTAATACATTAAATAAAAGAATATATTATTCAATTATTTGAATGAAAGATATGACTTCTGAGGACGAGTTTTTGTGAAAGGGTATATTGTTTGATGGAAACAGTTCGAAGGACATGAATGTTAGCGCCGATCGATGATGACCCTGAAAAAGATGAAGAACCAAAGGCTGAGACGCGTAGGTATACGTTGTCCTTAAGGGTTATTTCTGGGATGCGTAACCCCCCAGGATTTAACAACCCTTTCCCGGAAGACCGAGGTATCAGAACAATATCGATTGTCAGTAGAGCAGAGCAGAGAAGAAGAGAGGAGGAAGAAGAAGCATGGCGGTTTTTTTTTAAGATAGGAAGAAGAGTAGGAAGTGATTAAAATCTGATAGACTAAATATGTATTTAAAACTAAATTTTGAAATAGGATAAGGATGCACCAGATAGCGGTTACCAGCAAAACAGTAGGAAGACCAAGTCAAAACCAATCTCTCAAATATTGGCCGTTTTCGGATAAGCATCAAAATTAGGTTTAAAATTAAAATTCAAGGTTCAAAAAATATTTCAAAGGAGCCGGAGCAAAAGACATGTGAGGCCCAATATCAGACGCAAGGGTGCAAATCCACCGATTTGCACTAAACCGAGCCATTAAGGCCCATTCTCATGCGCGCGAGTGATAAGTGAAAAATAGTTGATAAATTAGTATATATTTTATTTCACTTATCAAGGATAAAATAATAATTTTACCCCATTTTTATCCCTTTTTATTTAATATTTACTAATTTGTATTTATTAATCCTAGTTTTTGAATTTGATACTATTTTAATAGATTTATTGCTGATTTTTTGCAGGATTATTGCAAAGATTTAATCAGAGATTAAATGACATTAAATGAGGAGGATTTATGCAAGATTGTAGATTGATTGAAGACAATTAATTAAAGATGTGAAGAAGATTGAATCATTAATGAGGAGATCAGAGCCAATCAATCAAAGATATTGCAGACAAGCTTCCCAAATAAACAAGGATTTGCACAATAAATATAAAGATATCAGAAAATAAGGGGAAACAAGGAAAGACAAACGTGTGAAAACCAGTCTCGGGGAGAGATCAAGAAATAACAAAAGGAAAGTTTGAAGCTGCAAAGACGCTAGCTGCGCTTCACCCCGCGCTATAGCGCAAGTGAAGCGCAACTCTCTGGAACCCTGCGCTACCAGCCGCGCGTGTAGCGTAGCTTGAAGCGCAGAACACATAGATTGCTTCCCAGTTTCCATTTTTAAGAGGATCTCTTCCCAAATTTGCTTTGTCTTTCCTAGTCTATAAATAGGAAACCTCTTGCACAAAACCAAATCCGGTGTGCACGATTATTGTAATTCAGTCTTTTTCAGTGATAATGCACCAAAAGCTAAGTTTAGAGTAGGAGAGGAGGAGCGCTTCACAAGGATTGGAAGATGGTGACAGCATCTTCGGTGGTTTGTATGGCTACCCTCGTGTGGTTACTCTCCATTAGGATGAATGTAATCGATTCCATTCTCAAGTGTATGTTGACTCTATCTATTTTATTTATGCAGTTCCCTATTATAGTGCTGGTATCTCGTTCTGTGCTTATTCCTAACTTTCGCGCTTGCGCCGGAAATATAGGCTAGTTTGTAATTAACATTACGACTAGGATTGAGTTTGGGGGAGCCTAGACATAGGAAACTCAACCTCTGAGTGAATGAGAATACTCGGTTAACCACTGTTCCGAAAAGGGGTGTTTGCTAATGAGTGATGGGTAGTGTGAGTACCATAATGAAGGGGCATCCGACCATTAGACTTGGTATTGATAAATCGATAGCAAAGGATTAGTTGATTGTCAATCCAGGATTCGAACATAGGCGTATCCAGATGAGTGATAGTGGTGACAATACTGAGCGAAGGTGCGTCTACAACATTAGGCCTCGTATTTCAATTAGTCCTTTACAAACGAAATAAAAGAGAGCAAAATAAGCCGAGGGTAAGTCTGTCGCTTGGGAGAGCCCGCATGGATTACCTTTGAGTGTGAGTGGCGCCTGGTAACTCGGGGTCATAAGCTATATAGTTTGTTACAGCGTTATAGTTCAAAGCCTATAAGTAGTAGGTAGTCTCGACATACATGAGGGGTGCAATGAGATGAAGTTCAATCCTAATCCAAGTAAAGTGTCTCTAACTCTTCTTTCTAATTCCATTATTATTAAATCTATTCTTTACACACAACAATTCTTCTACACCGTTTGTTTCTCTTGATAAATACGATTTCGGTTTACATAAATTGTCGTTCCCTGTGGAGACGATATCTTACTACTATTATACTGCTGGATTGTGGTTCGCTTGTTAGAAACCCATCGAGTATTTTGGCGCCGTTGCCGGGGAAACGGTTTCTAATTGTGTATGTAGATCTTTGAGGTCTATTTATCAAGGATATCTATCTTAGAATTTCTTTTATTTTATTCTTCTTATTATTTAGGAAATTTTTATATTTTAGAAATTTATAGTTTTTCTATATTATAAATTTTCTTCCACACTTAACCTTTTCAAGTTTCTTGTTTTTGCTTTGAGAAGCCAGGTATCCCCAAATCAACTACAAATTGAAGCAGAAATAGGAAGGACATCAAGGCAGACCAAAGTAGAAAACCAGGAAAGGAGACAAGGGAAGAAGTCGAGAGCAAACAATTTTTTTTAATTATTTTATTTTCTTAAAAAAATAATGTTATTATTTTATTGTATTTTAAAGTTCTTTATTATTATTATTATTATTTTTTATATATAAATAAAAAAATAGTCATTACTTATTAAAAAAAATAAATATTATTCTTTGTTATTCTGTTTTCTCTTTGTTTGAGCATCTTATTTCTCTTGAGAAAACATGTAACAGAAAAGGGGGATAAATTTCAAGGAGACAATCGCACACTCTCTGCTCAACTACCTCAAGTGAAATAAATGTTAAATGGCTTATGCATGGCGGAATCAACCAAGGAGAACCCCTGGAGATTATGTTAGGTGGCAAGAACCAAGTTACTCCTCTCATGCACCGATTCAAGGTAACTTCTCTAATTACAACAATTATGCTAACAATTTTTCACAGGATTGGGGAAGTTACCAGAATCAGAATTTTGGGAGATACCAAGATGATGTTTCACTCCACATGCAACCTTCTTTTCAACAACAACAAAGTTACTCTACATCAACAAAGAGACTCCCAATTTTATGAGTTTTTGGAAGAAGATTCAATCAAAAGCAATATACAATTCCAGAAAGAGAGCGAAGAGAGAAGACGAAGCACTGACGCTTTGTTAAAACAGATGGCAGAACAAGGGAGTCCAGACTTTGCAAGAGTATTGAAGAAATTCATCAAGGCAATATACAATTTCAGAAGGAAAGAGAAGAAGCAAGAAGAAAAAATGATGCTTTGATAGCACGACTAGCAGAACAAAGGGAGTCAAGACTTCTGAAGGAAAGAGAAGAAGCAAGAAGAAACGCTGACACCTTGTTGGAACTGCTCAACAAGAAGAGAGAGTCTCCTGATGCAACAATTGAAGAGATAGAAGAAACAATAGCTAACCAACAGTCAGAACAGAGCTCAGCAAATGCTCAACCCTACCCCAAAGAATTTTGTCCCACCATAATTGTTAAATTAACAGGGGAGGAAATCAATGATGATCTGGCTGATAAAGAAGATAAATTTGAAGAAACACAAGAAAGAAAAGCTGAAGAAGAAGAAGGTTGCAGCAGAAGAGAAGAAGAGAAAGGAGAGGAGAAAATAGAAAAGATGGTGCTTGAAGAAGATCCTAACTGTGAAAGGGAGAAAGAGAATAAAACAGATGAGGGTGTACATGATCAAGAAAAAGAGAAAAAGAGTGACAGAGAGATGGGAATCAACGCCGCCGAGGAAGGAAGGGAAGTGATTTCAAGAACAGAGACCTTGCCTTATCCAACCAGTCCTCTAGAGGAAGATCAAGAAAGGCATGGTGCAAGTGATGAACCTTCCAGATCTCACAAAAGAAAGGCCTGCGATCACACTGACCAGAACAAGGCAAAGAGAAGAAAAGTCAGCTAGACTTAAATTCAGATTCTAGAGCCAGATTGAAGATCAAGTGGTCAGGTGTGTTTCATGTCAAAGAACCCCCCGAAGCAAAGGAATTGAGAGAATTCATTTGTGAACCATTCAAGCTTCAGGAGAAGAAGATTCATGCACATCAAAGCAAGAAAGTAAAGAAAAGGACAGATTGCTCCAAGGCACGATTATGGAGAGGTATACAGGCCAGGAAAAGGAAAGGGGTTGCAACACACAGGCTCATCAAAAGATTTCAGTTTCAGCCACCTTGAGGGAAACAGGCGTCGAGCTATCAACGTTAAACAAGCGCTTCCTCGGAGGCAACCCAGAGATTTTTAAGTTTTTAATGGTTTTCAATTTTATTTTGTTAATTAGGATTTTTCATTTTTTTAGGATTTAGGAAATTTTCAAAATGATTGGAATAAGTTTGTGGGAAAATAAATTTTTTTAAAAAATAGGAAGTAGCAGAAAATGTGATTGAAAATTGCAAAACTACATTCTGTTTCCGCGCTTCAACCTGTGCTGTAGCGCAGGTAAAGCGCAGAAATGCAATTTTAGTCACTGTATTCTGTGCTTCACCTGGTGAAGCGCAGGATACGAATTTTAAAAATCTTCTCATGTACTACTTCCTAAAGCTCTTCTTTTCACTCTTTCACTCACAAACTTCCATCAATTTTGAAACTTTCAGTTATATTTTTTTTATTTTATTTTACCAATTGAAATCTTCATTTACTCTATCTCTATGATTTACACTTTAGGGTAGCAACCTTAGGATGTGAATATTAATTCATTATTGCTATCTTAAATGTGATTTGGCTGTGTGGAACATGAAGAACAATTTACTTGATTGGAATGCTCTTTGTTTGTGAGTTATTAAATTTGAAAGTGTTATGTTCTGTTTCTTTCAAAAATTTTAAACTTTCACTTTCCATGGATTGATTGAATGCTTGCAAAACAATTGAGTATGTTCTGTTTTTAGGAAAAGCATTACCAATTGCAGAGTGAAGTTTGTTGTGAAGAGAATAATTATTTATGCATGTTATTGGCAGGCTTCCATGTTCTCATGAATTGCACAGACCTGCCTGGCAAAGTATAAAGACTAGTTGACCCCAAACCAATCAGGAGTACTAGACCCATACCCCCGGGCTTGCTGCTTTAAGATTCCGGATATTCTTGCAGTGGCCTGAGGGCAGGCCTATTTTCCCAGAGGGGGATGGAGTAGCAGCAAGACAAGGACTCACAATATACAGAGGATGGAGATTGATACTGGTGTTTTTCTTTCTTTTAGTTTTTCTTTTATTTTCTATTATTTTATAGATATTTTCTAGTTAATTAGGATTTCGGTTTCGTATTTTCAATTTTTCTTAAATTTTTAGAATTTTTAAATTTTAGGACCTTAGGAAATTAGGAATCAAGGTAATTATTTCCTTTTTCTCTGTAAATAATTAGTTTAACTAACCAATCTAGGTAAGATGATAGGGTCTTGTGATTATTCCATAATCAGTTAGGTTTAGAGTACTACTTAGAGAACCCTATCATGGTAGTTATATTAAATCCAGTAAGTGCTTTAGCAAGGAAATTTTAGCCCAACCGGTGAGCTGAGAGCCCTAAACACTTAAACACTTATATTGAGAGCTTTTCACCACTGCTTGTCAACCGTTATTGCTTGAGTTTCTGAAATTTGTCTTGCTTGTAGAAGGTATGGAAGTGACAAAGGCACAATTTTGTGATTTTAATATTCTGCTTAGTGCCAAATAGCCAACCATGCTTAATATTTCCAATTATTGATTGCCCATTTGAGCCTTTAATGTTTCTTTTGATGCCACCCCAGCCATTATCATTATCAATGATCAATGATCATACCATGTCCCTTAACACTGGGATAGAGAGAAAGTTGCACTCCAACAAAATGGGACAAGCAATTGACAAAGAGGTTGGTCACAAAGGAATCCAAGAGAAAGCACAAGGAATCAAGAGAAAAGATTTTCCCCCACCAAAAATAAGTTCTTTAGTTATGTATACAAAAAAAAAATTCTGCACAAAGTGTGGGAAAATAAATAAGTTGAGGGAGAAATTTTTCAAAAAAAGAGGCCAAAGCTGAAAAAGAGTGACCATTCAAGAATCATCAGGTGAATGAGAGAACTTCCAAAGCACAACCACAAGATGCTCTCTATTCAAAGTGTTCCTTGAATATCCAGAAAAAACCATGATTTCTGATAGCCCAGCCTCATTACAACCTAAAGAAAGACTTTTGATCCATACTAACTGCTTGCAGATTCACACCTTGGAAACGACTATCAATTCTAGTTGTTCAACAGTGGGTGAAAATGATTGAGGGAAACACTTACCCGTGAGAATGAGAGTTTTTCCTTGGTTTATCACTTACTGCTTTAATTGCTATTATTGAGAAAGTTTAATTGATGTTGTATTTCTATCCTAACTGCTGATTGGTAATATCTCTTGATTCTGATTTTTTCTTATGTTTGGGAAGTGACTTCTGCTTAGGAAGGAGTGAGGGATGATTACCTTGAATTAGTTTTATTTTTGTAAAAATACACTAAGGATTAGAATTGATTATGAATGCAAAGAGGTCTCTTGCTTGAGGACGAGCAAGAAGTTAAGTTGGGGGGAATTTGATAAGTGAAAAATAGTTGATAAATTAGTATATATTTTATTTCACTTATCAAGGACAAAATGATAATTTTACCCCATTTTTATTAATATTTACTAATTTGTATTTATTAATTCTAGTTTTGAATTTGATGCTATTTTAATAGATTTATTGCTGATTTTTGCAGGATTATTGCAAAGATTTAATTCAGAGATTAAATGGCATTAAATGAGGAGGATTTATGCAAGATTGTAGATTGATTGAAGACAATTAATTAAAGATGTGAAGAAGATTTGAATCATTAATGAGGAGATCAGAGCCAATCAATCAAAGATATTGCAGACAAGCTTCCCAAATAACAAGGATTGCACAATAAATATAAAGATATCAGAAAATAAGGGGAAACAAGGAAAGACAAACGCGTGAAAACCAGTCTCGGGGAGAGATCAAGAAATAAAAAAGGAAAGTTGAAAGCCGCAGGACGCTAGCCTGCGCTTCACCCCGCGCTATAGCGCAGGTGAAGCGCAACTCTCTGGAACCTGCGCTGTAGCGCAGCTTGAAGCACAGAACACGCAGATTGCTTCCCAGTTTCCGTTTTTTAAGAGGATCTCTTCCCAAATTTGCTTTGTCTTTCCTATTCTATAAATAGGAACCTCTTGCACCCAAATCCGGTGTGCAGATTATTGTAATTCAGTCTTATTTCAGTGATAATGCACCAAAGCTATGTTTAGAGTAGGAGAGGAGGAGCGCTTCACAAGGATTGAAGATGGTGAGAAACATCTTCGGTGGTTTGTATGGCTACCTCGTTGTAGTTAACTCTCCATTAGGATTGAATGTAATCGATTCCATTCTCAAGTGTATGTTGAACTCTATCTATTTTATTTATGCAGTTCCCTAATTATAGTGTTGGTAATCTCGTTCTGTACTTATTCCTAACTTCCGCGCTTGCGCCGGAGTTATAGGCTAGTTTGTAATTAACATTACGACTAGGATTGAGTTTGGGGGAGCCTAGACATAGGAAACTCAACCTCTGAGTGAATGAGAATACTCGGTTAATCACTGTTCCGAAAATGGGTGTTTGCTAATGATTGATGGGTAGTGTGAGTACCATAATGAAGGGGCATCCGACCATTAGGCTTGGTATGATAAACCGATAGCAAAGGATTAGTTGATTGTCAATCCAGGATTCGAACATAGGCGTATCCTGATGAGTGATGGTAGTGACAGTACTTGAGCGAAGGTGCGTCTATAGCATTTGGCCTCGTATTTCAATTAGTCCTTTACAAACGGAATAAAAGAGAGCAAAATAAGCCGGGGGGTAAGTCTGTCGCCTGGGAGAGCCCGCATGGATTACCTTGAGTGTGAGTGGCGCCTGGTAACTCGGGGTCATAAGCTATATAGTTTGTCTACAGCGTTTATAGTTCAAAGCCTATAAGTAGTAGGTAGTCTCGACATACATGGGGGGTGCGATGAGATGAAGTTCAATCCTAATCCAAGTAAAGTGTCTCTAACTCTTCCTTTCTAATTCCATTATTATTAAATCTGTTTTTTACACACAACAATTCTTTCTACACCGTTGTTTTCTCTTGATAAATACGATTTCGGTTTACATAAATTGCCGTTCCTTGTGGAGACGATATCTTACTTACTATTATATGTTGGCTTTGTGGTTCGCTTGCCAGAAACCAATCAGCGAGAGCCCTAGCCTTTCACAAGTTTGTTTGAAAGGTCCAATCCACATTTTAATATATAAGCACTCAACCATGCTCTACTCAAGCAATATGGGACTGATCTTAAATTTTTAGAAAGGTTTTGAAATACTCTTAAAATTCCACAACAACCCCCCCCCACATATTTCAAAACATTTTCATTAAAATGAAAGATGAAAGAAATTTGCTCTACTTTTATTACATGGATGTCAATGCGTCGAATCTTGGTTGTCTTTTGGAATATGAACCAGACCCTAGACGATAAGACTTAATATACAAGCGAGTTGGTGGAGCAAGCTCTATGAACCAAAACACTTTGTTGTATTTGTTAGCGGTCTACCAATCACATGCACCCCACAATTTCCACTGTTTAATGTCGTTTTGCGCTACTAGGCCATGGGCGAGCCTTGGTATTCATGATTGCTCTAGAGATTTCACCTCAATCTCATACAAGCGGCCCCAATTGACACTCATATAGGTGATTTCATCAAGTGTATGCTGCACTTCATACACCACCCATAAGGGACATGAAAATCATTAAAGCTTTTAAGCTTATCCTCTCAATAATGCAGTCTAGCACACCTCACACCATAGGAAGGTACTAAAAATATTTGGCTAGCAGAACTAACAAGTGATTTGTTTTACCCATATGAACCTTCTTCATGGGATCTCCAATCACAAAGGTTAGGTTACCATCACTGTTAATTTCATATTGGCTTAAGTCTCATTCCCCCTCGATGTTTCATATATGAATTTCCTTCCTAAAGGCTCTGTTAGAGGATCGGACAAATTCACTTCTGACTTCACATAATCAATGGATATTATTCCATCCTTTAGCAACTGCTTAAACACATTATGCCTTAGTTGCATATGTATGTTTTACCATTGAAAGTTTTATTCTTTGCAATGGCTATTGCTGCTTGGCAATCACAATGCATTGACACTGATTGGGTTGGTTTTATTCCCAAGGGAATATCTGCTAAGAAGTTTCTCAACCACTCAGCCTCACTACCAGCCAATTCCAGAGCTACAAACTCTGACTCATAGTTGATCTTGCAATTATAGTTTGTTTGGCTGATCTCCAAACTACCGCACCACACCAAGTGTAAATACATAACCACTAGTGGATTTTGTCTCATCTGAATCTGAGATCCAATTAGCATCATTGTATCCTTCCAATATTGCGGGAAAATCCACTATACTCAATACCATAATCAGTGGTACCTCTCAAATATCCTCATGAGTCTCACAAGTGTAGCCCCAATGATTCCTGAATTAGGATTTTTAGTATATCTACTTAACCTGCCCACAAACATACGTTATGTCAGGTCTAGAAAAATTCATCAAGTGTAGCAAAACTCCCAATAATTGGCATACTCAGATTGAGCAACAAGATCACCTTTATTTTTCTTTAATTGAGTTCTAACCACCATAAGGGGTACTCATTGGTTTGTCATTGAAATGACCAAACTTCCTAAGAAGTTTCTCAACATAGTGTTCTTGGGATAGTAGTATACTATCACCATTCCTTATGATTTTTAACACCCCAATATCCCACTTGCTTCACCCATGTCTTTCATGTCAAACTTTGATGTAAGAAAGCACTTTTCTAATGTTTACATTATAATCACAAGTACCAAATATAAGCATATCATCAACATATAGAACATATAATCACCACATTCACCATCTATAGTTTTTGTATAGACACATTTATCTACTTCAACAGCAGAAAAGCCATCATCAAGAAAAGTTGATTAAATTTTTCATGCCACTGTTACGGGGCCGTTTCAAAACCATATAGGGATTTGAGAAGTTTACAAACTTATTTTCTTGACCAGAAAGACAATCCTTCAGGTTGAGACATACATATTTCTTCTTCTAAATCACCATTTAAAAAGGTGGTTTTTACATCCATTTGATGTATAACTAATTTATGAATAGTAGCCAAAGCTATTAGAACTCGAATTGAAGAAATTCTAGTCACTGGAGCAAAGGTATCAAAACAGTCATTATTTTCTTTTGAGAAAATCCTTTGGCTACAAGTCTAGCTTTATATTTTTCAATAGATCCATCAGGATTATGATAAGTGAAAAATAGTTGATAAATTAGTATATATTTTTTTTTCACTTATCAAGGACAAAATGATAATTTTACCCCATTTTTATCCCTTTTTATTTAATATTTAATAATTTGTATTTATTAATCCTAGTTTTGAATTTGATGCTATTTTATGATTTATTGCTGATTTTTGCAGGATTCTTGTAAAGATTTAATTCAGAGATTAAATGGCATTAAATGAGGAGGATTTATGCAAGATTGTAGATTGATTGAAGATAATTAATCAAAGATTTGAAGCGGATTTGAATCATTAATGAGGAGATCAGAGCCAATCAATCAAAGATATTACAGACAAGCTTCCCAAATAAACAAGGATTGCACAATAAATACAAATATATCCGAAAATAAAGGGAAACAAGAAGGTTAAACGCGCGAAAACCATTCTTGGGGAGAGATCAACAATTAAAAGAGGAAAGTTGAAGCTACAGGACGCTAGCCGCGCTTGACCCCGCGCTATAGCACAGGTGAAGCGCAACTCTTTGGAACCTGCGCTACAGCCTGCACTGTAGCGCAGCTTGAAGCGCAGAACACGCAGATTGCTTCCCAGTTGTCGTTTTAAGATGATCTCTTCCCAAATTTGCTTTGTCTTTCCTAATCTATAAATAGGAACCTCTTGTGTCAGTCCGGAGAGAGCGAGTTAGACAGTGTGGAGTATAGTATTGTAATCTCGTCTAATGATTATGTACTGTAACTAAGTTTAGATTAGGAGAGGAGGAGTGCTTCACAAGGATTGAAGATGGTGACAACATCTTCGGTGGTGTGTATGACTACCTCAAGTAGTTAACTCTCCAGTAGGATTGAATGTAATCGATTCTATCCCCAAGTCTATGTAAATTCTTTTATTATTTCTGAGCTCTCTGTCTATAATATTGGTAATCTTATTCCGTGTTTATTCCTAATTCCCGCGGTTTACGCCTGGAGTTATAGGCTAGTCTTAACTGGGTCAGTTCTGGCTAGGAGCGAGAGTGGGGGAGCGGATTCTAAAGAAACTCACTCTCTGATTTAATAAGAGGACTCGGTTACCACTTTGACCGAAAAAGGGGTGTTTTGCTAATGATTGAGAGGTAGTGTGAATACTCTAATTGAAGGGGCATCCGACCATTAGGGCTTGGTATTCCGATAGCAAAGAGTTAATTGATTGTGAATCCAGGAAGCAAGAGATGGGTATATCTAATGAGCGATGGGTAGTGACAGTATTCTAGCGAAGGTATACATTCATTTTGTAGGCCGCGTATTTCAATTAAGTCTTTACAAACGGAACAAAATAGAGCGAAATAAGCCGAGGGTAAGTCTGTCGCTTGGGAGAGCCCGCATAGTTTACCTTTGAGTGTGTGAGGCCGCTGGTAACTCGGGGTCTTAGCAATAGAGTTTGTCTACAGTATTATAGAGTAAACCTAAAATAATAGATAGTCTTTACATACATGAAGGGTGCGATGAGATGAAGTTCAATCCTAATCCAAGTAAAGTATCTCTAACTCTACCTTTCTAATTCCCATTGATCTTTCCTGCTATTTACACTTTTGCAACCATATTCACTCTAAACCGTTATTTCCATTGATAAATACGATTTAGGTTTACATAAATGCCGTTCCCTGTGGAGATGATATCTTACTTACTATTATACTGCTGGATTTGTGGTTCGCTTTCCAGAAACCCATCAGATTATATTTTCTTTTAAAAATCCACTTGCAGCCAATTAATTTTGCTCCAGGAGGTAGATAATCAGAATCCAAGTTTTATTTTTTGAAAGAGAATCAATTTCAATTTTAATAGCTTCACTCCAAAGTTTAGCATCAAAAGAAGAAATAGCTTCAGAAAATCTTGAAGGATCATTTCCAATTAAGTAAGTATAAAATCGTTTCCAAAGGAAGTTCTTTCCTTTCTTTTCTTTTACTTCTTCTCAAATCCTTACATGAGTGCTCATTATTATTTTGAACAGTTGCACGAGAAATAGATTCAGACTTCAAAGGAAACACATGTTCTAAAAATTCAGCATTCTTGGTTTCTATGCTTGTATTATGATCAAGCACATCACTTTTTAGAACAAGGAATCTATAAGCAGCACTATGCTCAGCATAACCAATAAACAAGCAATCAGATGTTTTAGATCCTATTTTCCTTTTCTTAGGGTCAGGAAGCATAACTTTGTCTAGACACCCCTACACTCTGAGGTATTTTATGTTGGGCCTATAACCTTTCCATAACTCATAGGATGTTTTACCAGTTTTCTTATGGGGTATCCTATTTTGTAGAAAACAAGCAGAGTAAGGTTCCCCCCAAAGGTTATCAGGTGCTAAGGAACTAACTAACATTGCATTCATCATTTCCTTCAAGGTTCTATTTTTCCTTTCAACCACTCCATTAGATTCAGGTGAATAAGGTGGGGTAACTTCATGAATTATTCCTTCTCTTTCACAAAAATCATCAAAGAGCATGTAATCACCTCTCCTATCAAATCTAACTCTTTTAATTTTCCTATTTAGCCGGTTCTCTGCTTCTGCCTTATATGTAAGAAACATGTCAAAAGCTTCATCTTTATTTCGAATTAAATAAACCTTAGTAAATCTAGAAAAATCATCAATAAAGGTGACATAATATTTCTTACCACCTCTAGTCATAGTTTGTTTTAAATCACCTAGGTCTGTATGAATTAAACTAAGTAATTCAATTTCACGTTGCACAGAAGGATGCGATTTCTTAAGTTATTAGAATTAATACATACATCACATTTGATTGGGCAATCATTGTTAAGATCAGAAAGTATACCGAGATGTTGCATTTTCTTAATATATGAAAAATTCACGTGTCCTAATCTAGCATGCCACATAGCAGTATAATCAATCATATAAGCAGGATTCTCAATTTTGACAACTTTAGAAATATTAAGTACAAAGAGTCCATGATCACAATAGCCTTTCCCAACAAAAACATTCTTTTTGGTCATTACAATCTTATCATATTCAAAAGATACCTTAACCCCATCTTTTCCCAACAAAGATACAGAAACCAAATTGGCCCTAATGGTTGTGAGCCTTAGAAGAACCTTTCCTTTTCCTTGAACTGCAGCAGTTCTAGAATTACCAAGATAAACCAGTTCTTCTCCATCCCTTATAGGTGTGTAGGAGGAAAAACGCATTTCTGTTAGCACAAATGTGCCTGGTAGCCCCAAAGTCTACCACCCCTTGTTCACATTTGTCACAACATTCACTTGAGAAACGAACGCAACAATTATGTCATCTCCTTCGGCCAAGTTAGCCTTTGGCTTGGGAGGATTGTCGTTCCTCATCTTGTGTCGGCATTGGGGTGCATGGTGACCTGGCTTTCCACAAAAAAACAGAAACCTTTCTTTTTGAAATTGGGGTTAGAAGGTCTAGGCACATAGTTATCAAGTCTCTTAGATTCGCACCTTTTTATTCTGAGTCTTGTTCTGAATTAGATTAGCCCATACTGGAGTTCCGGGGTAAAATAAGAGAGAAGATTGAGAATTGATTTAGAGTTTGGAGTGTTAGAGGGATTTGGAGGGAGGAATCAAAAGTTAAGCTCCGAACACCGATTCTGAACCGATTTAGGGGAAAACAAGTTAAGATCCGAAATGTAAACTATATAGGTGAAGGAAAGAAGAGGGGTAGGTTGGGATTAGGGAAATTGGAGTGAATTGATGAGTTGTAACATGTTTCACGTGAAGTGTACCCCGTTGGGCTTCAAGTGAAGCTGTTGCTCAATCTTGGATTATAAGCCTAATGACCCGTGTGCACTAATTTGATGATATCTAGAGTTATATGTGTCTGATTTAGGCGATTCAAGTTGCATTAGAA
Organism: Sesbania bispinosa; assembly: GCA_026901365.1. Lineage (NCBI taxonomy): Eukaryota > Viridiplantae > Streptophyta > Magnoliopsida > Fabales > Fabaceae > Sesbania > Sesbania bispinosa. Next base: position 999,247 of record QLOH01000202.1, read on the forward strand.
AGCTAAGATTCAGGGCTTCAGTTTGATATGCTACACAATAGTATTCCAGTCTCATTTTCACCTTCAAATAGGATCATTCTCGCTCAAGCGAGAAATCCCTCGCTTGAGCGAGGATATCAGCAGAAACAGGGGATGCTCTCTGAATTTGCACTTGCTCAAGCGAGCCAATGCTTGCTCAAGCGAGCGCAAAGTCAGAGAGGGGGATGCTTTACTGGAGTTTCTCGCTCAAGCGAGCAATCGCTCGCTTGAGCGAGCCCCCTCTAAGAGAGTGGGGTTTTTGCTCGCTCGAATGAGCGCGCACGAGAAGGGGGAGATTGAAGAGAGGAGCTTGGTTTAAAGCCACCCACACCGTTCAAAGAGCTTGGATCTTCATCCCCATCCTCCATTCTTCCTATTTCCTCCGTTAGAGGTGAGTGTGGTTCACCCACTCACTTTCATTTGAATTTAGAAATTAGGACGTTACAAAACTACACACTCAAGTAATGTGGTTAGATGCAGATTGTAACTCAAAACTAAACTTGAATTTTTACTAAGTTAGAGGGACGTCTGGCAATCATTAAAACCTTATGCATATGAGGGTTTGCCTTAACATTATCCATTAGAAAACAAGTCAATTACCATCTCATATAATTCAATATAATCATCTAATAAATTTCGGCTAATTTCTAGCACAAAACTCAGTTTAATCTAAATTACATGTGTATCGAAAACAATCCCAAAGTACAATACATGGTATATATATGATTAATAGTGTGTTTGAGTGAACATTCAAAAGGGCTGAACGTACATTGGATTTGATGCAACTATGAATTGATTTTGTCTAGAGATGAAACAAAATCTCGTTTCGAACGTCTATTCAAACACACGCTAAGTCATCCTACAATGAGTGTGACTCTTTTCTATAACATCATATATATAAAATTTAATTCCTAAATTACATTATATGGTAATATGTATAATTGTATAACAATCTAATCAATATCCTCTCACATCTTCTTTTACATTTCATTTCTTTTTTCTTATACTTTCCAATCACATCATTTATCACATATTTCACTCTCTCTCTCTTTTATATCTCCCCTTCTCTTATTAAAGTACTATTGCTCATTGTATATTAATTCGCATGTATTTCATATAAACACGACTCTTTCTACCATTATATGATGAAAAATTGAAGTAGTACCATTGAAGAGTCACGTCCAATAGAAAACGAAACTTAATTAAAAATACGATTTTATATACTTCAATGCGGATATTTATTAATTTTGGATAATTTTCGTACAAACCTTTGACACATTAATTCAAAAACACACGAGAAAACAATAGCTCGGTAGCGTTTTGGTGGTCGAGATCACATGTTTGTGCTCATTGTTATGTTTTCTATTCTTGCAAGTAACTATTGGTAGATAATATTAAAATAGAACTAAACGAATCATTTGAATTCTATTTTAGGTTTAATACATATTAAAGCTAGGATAGAACAGACATTATAAAAAAAAGTGGTATATTTTTTTACTATAAGGATAAACGAAAAACAAGAGAAATAGGGTACTTTGTTTCATCCTATGTGAGAGTCAATCAGTACCTATTGTCAATGTTGTAAAATTGTGAATTTTAATGTAAGGTGTCAGTGAATTGTCTTTTAGTTAGAATGGTCAAGGTGCTTGGAATAAATTGCACTTTATATTTGTTAGAATGGTGGTTTTATTACACTTCACCAAAAGTTGTTTTCTTCTTATGAAGGGATCTATATGTTGGCTATGATGGTGTTAGAAACAATATGAAAGGGTAACATGGGACATGAATAGAAATGCAAAAGGAGAAAATTATATGGCATGTGATAAGTGCTCAATTTAAGTGAAATTTAATGAGGAATTTGAGCACTTATCTGTTAAAATATGTTTATTCTTGAAGTTAATTCTCCTAACTTTAGAATTTTTGAATTCAATCGTTTATTCTAGAAGTTTATATATGTGAAGTCATTTAATCCCAATTTTTATATAAATTTCAGGTGACCAAAGATGGAAGAAGTAAAAGAATTGAAAGGATCATGAAGAAACCACCAGAAAAAGAGCTAAATGGAGTTTATGCCATTTTCTCGCTCAAGCGATAATCTTCTCGCTTGAGCGAGAAACGTTCAGAGAGGGGTGATTTGGAGCTTTATTCTCGCTTAAGCGAAAATACCTTTCTTCACGATGAATTTCTCTTCTCGCTTGAGCGAGAATTGGCTCAGTCAAGCGAGAAATCACTTACTCAACCACAAAACAGATTCAGAAACAAAGTTTCGTCATTCGAAACTAAAAGTTTCTAATCTTGGAATGTACGGGATGTAGGAACACACGGGGAAACACTAGAAGGGGGGTTGAATAGTGTTTCTAAATATTTAAGAAGCTTTTCGAAAACAGATTTACAAAACAGACTTTCAGACAGGTTGCTAGAGGGCTGTCTGAAGTTTTTCAGATAGCTGTCTGAAGTTGGTTTCAGACGGCCTTAAAATGGTTCTAAAAGAAGTTTCTCCTTTTTAAAATATTAGATTAAATATTCAGTCCCCTTGATTAGCGTAAAACTGAAATGACAAAGATAAGGGAAAGAGAAACTTAGCCACGAAATTTATCCTGGTTCACTCACTACCACTTGTGAGCTACGTCCAGTCCCAATGCCAACTAGCACTTGGATTTTCTCTTAATCTTGCAAGATTACAAGTATTCTTTTCTATCAAGCCTCTTCAGGCTCTACAACCAAGTATTCTTTTACAACAAGCCTCTCCAGGCTCAACAACACAAGTATTCTTTTTCAGACAAGCCTCTCCAGGCTCAACAACAATTACAGTTGAATGGAAAGTGCTTAAGCTCACAACCTATGACAGTTTTGAGACTTAAACAAATACAAATGTACAAAGAAAAACTGAGGTATGCTCAGGATAAATAACTTTGTTTGTACAAAAATGTATGAAATAAATCAGAGTGTTGCAGCCAAAAATCTTGCAGAGTTTTTGTTCTTTTTCAATTCTTCTCTCTGTTTGCAGGTCTTCAAATGAGGGGGTATTTATACCCAAATGATTGGCTCGTTGAAGACTCTCATGCTTGTGAAATCCATGCTAGCCGTTGTGAGACAGCTACTACAGTACAAATATTCTTTGACATATTCTGATATTCCCTGACAAATTCTGACACTTTTAAAGGTTTGCTCCTGCCAAAAAGGTGCTCTTTGTTGCTGCTGCAATGTTGCGTAGCAGAGGACACGTTGTGACAGAGAACGTGCTTGATTGCATTGCACAGGTGCCAGCACTTTGTAGCAGAGAACGTGCATGAAAAACGAGCAGATGTACAAGGATTGTCACAGCTTCAGACAAGAGATGCCACGTCATCAAATGCTTTCAGACGGCTTAGATGCTTCACACGGGTTGATCATCTTCAGACAACATCAGCTTCTTCAGACGGATCCAACACTTAGTCTTATATAATAGGCTTCTTGCTGAAAATCATAGATAAACAATTAGACAATTGCATCTATGAGAAACAACTTAAGTTGAATTTGTTGATCATTAAAACTAAGAGAAATTTCAGTCTTTAAAACATCATAAACCTCTTTATGATATTTTTGAGACTCAACATTCTCCCCCTTTTTAATGATGACAAATTTAACTTAAATTGTGCAAAAATTTACATATAAAGATTAGCTCCCCCCTAAGACAATTGTATCCTTTTTCTGATACAGGTTAGGATAAAATATTGCTTTTCTTTCACAAGATTAGACATCTTTGATCTTTTCCAGTACTCCCCCTGAATCCTGTAATCACTCCAGATTTTTGTTAGACTTTAATACTCCCCTTTTGTCATCAATCAAAAGGGAGCCATAAAGCAATAACAGCAACAGTGCAATCATGCAGATGGGGTGATACAGGAAAGAAGATAAAACAATTATCAGAGCAACACATGAGATAACCAAAAACTGATTGGATTAAAAATGTAAGGATGTGAAAATAACAATTAGACACTTTGTAGAAATTAACATGAACAAAAGACATAGGCAGATAATCAGTCCTTCTTCTTCAGCAAAGCTTGAGACAGAAAGGAGATCGGTTCTTCCTTGGCCTTGTCTATGGCAGCTTCAATAGATGACTTCAACTCTGTTGACACTTCTTATCAGCTGTTGTTCATGGAGAATTTCTTCTTGATTCTGAATAACCTTTTGTGATTTCTTCTCAGATTCTTCACACCTCTTCTCAAGGGCCTTGACCTTGGATTTCAGCTTCTGGTTCTCTTCATACAGGTCAGGTTCAGACTCAACAAGATGAGCTGAAGGAAGGGACATACAAATCTCAAACTCCAAAACCAGGCTGCAAGCCATATTCTGAAGGATTGTAGACTGGACAGAAAAAGGTCCCAACATACTTCAGAAGCACCCAAGCTTTGTTGCATGAATCTGCCTGTGGGGGAAAGTGATCTCTTAAGAAATGGTACTGAACATTTGTGGAATGTCCAACACCCATTGCAGACTCAACATCAGGACCACTACACCCAGAAGAAGACCCAGCATCTTCTCTGATCTGCCAATAAGAATCCCACATCCAATTTTCAAGCAAGTGATTCAAGCCTCCTCCTTCTGAGATGATGAACTCAGGTAGACCTTCCCATTCTGAAGCAGTCATGGCTTCAGACAGGGGTGCTGATACAGAGTAGATCTTAGGACCCTTGTATTTCTCATCTTGTCCTTCCTTGAGGGGATACCTAGGAACAATCCTATCGGGTTTCACCAAGATTTTGGTTGAGGCCTGATTGAACTTGTTCTAGGGGGCCTGTAGCCCATCATTCCAATTCCTCTAGCCAAGTCTCTTTGAATAACTCAGCTTCAGTGTTCAGCTTCCTTACCATGAGCCATTCCTCATTGCTCAGCTTCCATGAGTCTTCAGAAAATGGGTTGATAAGATCCCATGTATGACCAGGAGGGACAACACCCTTCCTTATCTTCTCCAATCCATCAGCATCATTGGAGTATAAAGCTCTTTCATCAGTCACAGTCCTCTTAGTGAGACCATGATGTAGTGAGACAGCAGGGGCTGTTCTAAAGTGTTGCAACTCTTCAGACAGATGCTGGAATTTTGGCAAAGGGCAAGAGCCAAAGGAGGTTCTTGTCAGTTTCTTGCAAATGGCTGCTATTTCAGATGAAAGGTTGACTTGATGAAAAGATGGAGGTGGTGAAGGTGGTAAAGGTGTAAGAGGTGGGGATGAGGATGGTGAGGATGGAGATGATGGTGCGGAAGATTGAGGTGAAGGTTGAGGTGGGAGTTGAGATAGCTGTATTTACTGAGGTGAGGGGGGTTTGGATGGTGAAGGTATGGTTCAAGAACTTGGTTTTCTTGAATTGCAGGGGGTTCAGACAGCAATTTGTCTGATGGTATGATGGGTGTAGGTGATGAGGGTTTAGATGGTATGAAAGGTTCAGATGGAGATGTATTTATCTGTAAGGTTGGTAATGGTTGAGAAGGAGGTAGAGATGGTTGTTTTTCTGGTGAGGTGGGGTTTTGATAAGGGTTGAGGTTGTTTTCTGGTGATGAAGGAGGTGAGGGAGTTACACTATCAAATCTCACCTTGATCCTCTTGTAAGGTTTGGGCGCAGCAACTTCTTGAGCCTTAGCAGCTCTTTCTCTTTCTTCCCTTTCCTTGGCTTCCCTATCTTCCCTTTCTCTTTGCTCAGATGAAAGAGCCCTTCTTCTCTTGAAGTAATGGTCAGCCTTTACAAATTTCTGATATCTTCCAGCAATATCTGCCTCTTCTAGTTGAGAAGCAATACTTCTGGTAACCCTAACTTCAGGCACTGTCTGAAGTAGTTTACCCTTCTTCCTTTTTCTTTGAGGTGCACTTGACCTCTTTCTTTTCTTTGTAGCCTCAGCAATGGCTGCTTGCTTGTCATCCTCAGCATAAGCAAGTTGTGATGCTATTGGAAGAGCTCTGTCAGTCCTCTCTTGCTCTTCCTTCTGTTCTAACTCCTCTTGCTCAATGGCAGTAGCCAAAGCAGCAACCTGAATCAATTTAGGGTTAGAAGGGCATGCATCTAGTGGTTGAGCAGCAACTGCATCAGTATCCACAACTTCTTCAGCCTGTCCTTCCATTATAGAAGTAGGCTTTGAAGATTGTGCAGGTTCAGACACCGGACCCACAATTTCAGACAACCTTTGAGAAGGTTTCTGAACAGGTTCAGATGTTTGATTCTGCACAGATGCAGAAGCTATCTTAGCTGAGCTTCTCACAGGAAGCTTCTTCAGCTTAGGTTGAGGAGATTCCTTTGAAGGCTTGAACTCATGTCTTCTGATATCACCCTTGAGTTCATTCTCCAGAATCTGCATTGTAGTATTCCTCCTCTGAGCTTTCTCCATCAGTAAGCTTTCTTTCACGGTGGGAGAGGGAGGCCTTGGAGTCAGCTTAATCTTCATGCTCTTCAGATTTGATTCACCAAACATAGGGATTGAGTGGTGATCATAGAGCTGGTGAACTGGAACTTTGAAGTGCAACAACACCTTGGTGATGATGGTGTTGTGAGGAAAGCTCCCAACAGAGTCTCTCAACCTCTTCTGAAGGTGGTACATGATGATATTTGGGAGGTTGATCTTCTGCTTCTTCAGAAGGTGGATGAGACAGAATCTCTCCAGTTCAGACACATGGTTTCTGCTGCCATTTTTAATGATTACAGAGTTCCCTAAGATAGCATGCAGAACCCTAGCCTTGTCTGACATGTTCTTGGCATCCAGACTTGCAGGGGAAGAAGTTCCATACAAAAATTCTGTAAAGTGCTTCTGACCTCCATTTCTTGATTCCCAGCCAGGTGAGAAGACATCACCTTCAGTCTTGACACCACAGACGATGGCCAGGATGTCTTCATCAATAAAGATAGGCGTACCAAGCACAGTAGCCCTGATGGTGGTGTAGATGCCTTGAGGTTAGGGATTCCTCTGGCTGTGGCCCAGAAGTCAAGAATACTCTGCTCATGCCACTGTGAACGATTTCTGTTGAAATATTCAAGCCACCCAGCTGCTTGAAATTCTGCATAAAGGTCCATCCCCAGTGCTTCAAGATCTTCCAGAAAGACACCCTTGGTCTTCACAATGTTATCAGCTCCAGACCTCTTAGGTGCCATTGTTGAAGGTTGGAAAGAACTTGAGAGAAAATGCTTTCTTGAAGATGAAGAATAGCAAAGGTTCTGAGAGAGTAGAGAGCTTTAACGTATCAAGGAATCACTGCCTTCTGTACTTATAGACCTCTGAGATAATGATGGCACGAACTGGCTGCGCAGACATAAGGAATCGTGCAAAGTGGAAGAGACAAATTAAATGAAATTTAAACCGTCCCTTTATTGCCACGACATTTGTTCATTTCAGACAAGTGATAGATTTCAGACATCCAGTTAATTTCAGACGACCAAAACTTCAGACAGGTCACATGTTTCAGACAAGCTGAAGTTTCAGACACATCATTTTCATACACACTCAAAATGCATGAATGTTCAATTTATCTCTGATGAACTTAAATCTATCTTCAGTTAGAGGTTTTGTGAATATATCAGCCCATTGATGCTCTGTATCAATAAACTGAATATCAAAAACACCTTTCTGAACATAGTCTCTAATGAAATGATGTTTGATTTCTATATGTTTAGCCCTAGAATGTTGAATGGGATTTTTAGATAAATTAATGGCACTGGTATTATCACACAACACAGGTATAACAGATATTGCAATATTAAAATCTTCAAGTTGATACTTCACCCATAACAGTGTGAGCAACAACTGGCTGCTGAGATGTATTCTGCTTCAGCTGTTGATAATGCAATTGTGCTTTGCCTTTTGCTTGACCAACTGATCATATTTTCTCCAAAGAAGTGACATCCACCACTGGTGCTTTTTCTTTCAACTCTGCCTCCAGCAAAATCAGCATCACAGTATCCTACTAACCTGCAATCCTTACTTTTCTTATATCATAGACCAAGATTAGTAGTACCTTTAAGATATCTGAAAATTCTTTTTACAGCTTTGTAGTGAGTGATTCTTGGATCAGATTGAAATCTAGCACACAGGCACACACTGAACATGATGTCAGGCCTGCTTGCTGTTAGATACAATAATGAACCAATCATCCCTCTATACAAAGTTTGATTCACTGGTTCTTCATTCTCATCTTTATTTAAAGATGCAGAAGGGTGCATTGGAGTTGTCATGGGTTTGCAATCACTTAGGTTGAACTTCTTAAGCATATCCTTTGTATATTTCTCTTGATGGATCCATATACAATCAGAATCTTGATTAATCTGAAGTCCAAGGAAAAACTTTAGTTCACCCATTAGGCTCATTTCAAATTCAGATTGCATTAACTCAGAAAACTCTTTGCACAATGAAGAATTAGTTGAACCAAAAATAATGTCATCAACATATATTTGGACAAGTATAAGATCCTTGTTAGACTGTTTTCTAAAAAGAGTTGTGTCAACTTTTCCTCTTTCAAAACCATTGGTTGCAAGAAAACTGCTCAGTCTGTCATACCAAGCTCTTGGGGCTTGTTTCAGACCATAAAGAGCTTTCTTAAGTTTAAAAAACATGTTCAGGAAAAGATACATCTTCAAAACCAGGGGGTTGTCTAACAGAAACCTCTTCTTCAATGAAATCATTGAGGAAGGCACTTTTGACATCCATTTGATATAGTTTGATGCCATTATTTACAGCATAAGATAAAAGAATTCTAATTGCTTCTAACCTGGCCACTGGAGCAAAGGTTTCAGTGAAGTCAATACCTTCTTGCTGGTTATATCCTTGAGCTACTAGCCTTGCCTTATTTCTGATAACTTTGCCTTCTTCAGACAGCTTGTTTCTGAACACCCATTTGGTTCCAATAATTGTTTTCCCATGGGGTTTAGGAACAAGGGTCCAGACATCACTCCTAGCAAATTGATTTAGCTCCTCTTGCATGGCTAGGATCCATCCGTCATCATGCAGAGCTTCATCAATGTTCTTTGGCTCAATTTCAGACAGGAGAGCAAGAGAATTCAAATTTCTGAATTTTGATCTTGTCTTAACTCCTTCTGAAGTACTGCCAATGATTTGCTCTTTAGGATGATGTGACTTGTATCTCCAATCAGGTTTATGAGGAGGTATCACATCCGTCTAAGACTCAACATTTATTTGAAGAGTTTCAGAAACAGCAGGAACTTCAGACAGATGCTCATCCTTCAAGTTGATGTGATCATTCAGCTTCATACCTGCAAAATCATCCTCTAGATCTGATAGTTCCCTATCAATCTCTTTGTTATCATTGAATTTTACATGAATAGTTTCTTCAATAGTTAAAGTTCTAGAGTTATACACTCTATATGCTTTAGATGTTTCAGAATATCCAATGAAAAATCCATTATCAGACTTTGCATCAAATTTTCCAAGATCATCTTGGTGTTAAGTATAAAACACTCACATCCAAAGGTGTGGAAATATGATATGTTGGGTTTTTCTTCCTTTCCACAATTCATATGGAGTCTTTTTCAGAATTGGTCTTACCAATATTCTGTTTTGAAGGTAACAAGCTGTGCTAACAGCTTCTGCCCAGAAGGTTCTTGGTAAGTTGCTTGAGTTGAGCATGGTCCTTGCCATCTCTTGCAAACTTCTGTTCTTTCTCTCAACAACCCCATTCTGTTGAGGTGTTCTTGCCACAGAGAAATTGTGTGAGATCCCATTCTCATCACAGAACAATTGGAAATTTGCATTCTCAAACTCCCCACCATGATCACTTCTTATGACAGAATTATAGAATCCTTTTTCATTCTGTACCTTCTTACAAAATATTGTGAAATTCTTAAAAGTCTCATCCTTGTTTCTAAGGAATATCACTCATGAGAATCTAGAATAGTCATCAACAATGACCAAACCATATTTCTTTCCACTAAGACTTTCTGTTCTAATAGGACCAAACAAGTCAATGTGTAAAACTTCAAGTGGCCTGCTGGTTGAAACAACATCCTTACTCTTGAAAGAGTGTCTTGTTTGTTTCCCTTTCAGACAACTATCACACAAAATATCAGATTTGTATGAAAGCTTGGGTAATCCTTTAACAAGGTTGTATTTTGCTAATCTTTAGATTAATCTCAAGCTGGCATGCCCAAGTCTTTGATGCCAAATCTGTTTTTCATCTTCAACAGAAATGAAGCATTTTACATTTTGACTTGCTAGATCCTCTAGATCAATTTTATACACATTGCTGTGTCTCTTAGCAGTAAAAAGTGTTTGATCAGAGGAGTCTTTGACTATATATCCTTCCTTGGTAAAGGATACTACATAACCACTGTCACATAATTGACTTATGCTCAGTAAATTATGTTGTAGTCCTTCCACAAGAAGAACATTTTTAATGAGGGATGAAGGAATTATACCTATAGTCCCTATGCAGTGATCTTCCCTTGCTGATTTCCACCAAAGGTGACCACTCCTCCTTCCTTAGGTCTAAGGTTTTGGAACAAAGGCCTTTCTCATGTCATGTGTCGTGAGCACCCACTGTCCAGGTACCATTTGTGGGGTCTCCTTTGTCCGTTAAACACGTCTGCAACAGGAATGATCAAGTTTTTAGGTACCCATGTTCTTTTGGGTCCTGTTTTGTTAGCTTTGGGTCTTGCTTTTCTCTTGTGCTTGCACTGAATCACATTGTGTCCAGGCTTACCACAGTGAGAACACCCAGTAACCTTCTTTTTGCCTTTAGAAAAATTTAAGACAGTAGGAGGTTCAGACATGTTGTGATTAAAAAAACCTAGTCCACTTTTGTCAGAGGAATGTCTTTGATTTCCAAGCATTATGTTTAAATTTTTAGTTCCTTTGACAAACTTGGCTAAGTCATTTGTCAGTTCTACAATCTGTTTCTGAAGTTTTTTATTTTCTTCAGACACAGCTTGTGAACTATGGTTTTCAGTCTCAAGGACCTTTTCCTTGAGCATAATATGTTATATTTCAAGAGACTCATATTTGTTACACATTTCTGTGTGAGCCTTGGATAGATCCTTATACTCTAGGAACAGTTCCTTGGAACTTTCCACCAGATCATCATACATTTCTTGCAAAGTAAGAGGGAATACCTCAGCTTCAGAGCTGTCTGAAGATGGTAGGCTTGCCATGAGGCACAGATTTGCCTCTTCTGAGGTGTCTTCCTCCTCTTCTGAAGTTGATTCATCCAGGTCCTCCCATGTTTGCCATGAGACCTTTCTTTTTCTTGAAAAACTTCTTCTTCTTCTTGAAGTTGTTTTTCTTCAGTTTTGGACACTCAGCCTTCATGTGCCCTGGTTGCTTACACTCAAAACAAATAATTTTGTCAGTTTGTATGTCTTTACCTGACTTACCTCCTTTTGAGGTTGAGGGTTGATTCTTTCTGAATCTTCCTCTGTTCTGCAACATTCTCTTGATCTTCCTACTTAGAAGAGCAAGATCATCATCATCTTCTGAGCTATCTTCAGAGTCTTCATCTCCCTCTGAAGCTGCCTCAGCTTGCATAGCCTTGATGTTGCCATGCCTAGACTGTTTGGTCTTGGAGTTTAGGGCTAGAGATTTTCTCTTGTTGTCATCTTCTCCAAGCTCAAGCTCATGGACCTTAAGAGATCCCAACATTTCTTCCACTCTAAGAGAGTTCAAATCTCTTGCCTCTTGAATGGCAGTAGTAACTTTGGGTCTCCAGGACTTAGGCAAGCTCCTTAGAATTTTTCTGTTATTATCTCCAAAGTTGTATGTTCTGCCTAAGGACTTGAGTCCATTTGTTATGGTCTGAAACCTTCCAAACATTTGGTAAATGGTTTCAGATTCTTCCATCTTGAACATCTCATACTGATGTATGAGCATACTTATCTTGGATTGCTTGACAGTCAAAGTTCCTTCATGGGCTGCTGCAAGAGTATCCCAAATTTCCTTGGCAGAGGTGCATCCATGAACCTTCTCATATTCTGATTTGTTCAAGGAACATATCAGATAGAGTTTGGCCTTAGCATTCATCTGGACTCTAGCCTTTTGCTCCAAAGTCCATTCAGTCTTAGGTATAGGCACATCATTTAGCATAGGCACATAGTCTCCATCAGTGACCACATCCCAAACATCAATGTTTGTGCTTTCAATGAACAACTTCATTCTATCTCTCCAGTAGTGATAATCTTCTCCATTGAAAGCTGGAGGTCTTTTGATAGAGGCTCCTCCTGTGATGTATTGCCTGTTACTGTTTGAAGCTTCCATGTGGATCTTTCAGTCCTCAGACACTTGTTAGGTGTTTCAACCCTGAGTAGAGCTCTGGTACCAACTGTAGGAACACAGGGAAACACTAGAAGGGGGGTTGAATAGTGTTTCTAAATATTTTAAGAAGCTTTTCGAAAACAGATTTACAAAACAAACTTTCAGACAGGTTGCTAGAGGGCTGTCTGAAGTTTTTCAGATAGCTGTCTGAAGTTGGTTTCAGACGACCTTAAAATGGTTCTAAAAGAAGTTTCTTCCTTTTTAAAATATTAGATTAAATATTCAGTCCCCTTGATTAGCGTAAAACTGAAATGACAAAGATAAGGGAAAGAGAAACTTAGCCACGAAATTTATCCTGGTTCACTCACTACCACTTGTGAGCTACGTCCAGTCCCAATGCCAACTAGCACTTGGATTTTCTCTTAATCTTGCAAGATTACAAGTATTCTTTTCTATCAAGCCTCTTCAGGCTCTACAACCAAGTATTCTTTTACAAACAAGCCTCTCCAGGCTCAACAACACAAGTATTCTTTTTCAGACAAGCCTCTCCAGGCTCAACAACAATTACAGTTGAATGGAAAGTGCTTAAGCTCACAAACTATGACAGTTTTGAGACTTAAACAAATACAAATGTACAAAGAAAAACTGAGGTATGCTCAGGATAAATAACTTTGTTTGTACAAAAATGTATGAAATAAATCAGAGTGTTGCAGCAAAAATCTTGCAGAGTTTTTGGTCTTTTTCAATTCTTCTCTCTGTTTGCAGGTCTTCAAATGAGGGGGTATTTATACCCAAATGATTGGCTCGTTGAAGACTCTCATGCTTGTGAAATCCATGCTAGCCATTGTGAGATAGCTGCTACAGTACAAAATATTCTTTGACATATTCTGATATTCCCTGACAAATTCTGACACTTTTAAAGGTTTGCTCCTGCCAAAAAGGTGCTCTTTGTTGCTGCTGCAATTGCTGCGTAGCAGAGGACACGTTGTGACAGAGAACGTGCTTAAATTGCATTGCACAGGTGCCAGCTGTTTGTAGCAGAGAACGTGTGTGAAAAACGAGCAGAGGTACAAGGATTGTCACAGCTTCAGACAAGAGATGCCACGTCATCAAATGCTTTCAGACGTCTTAGATGCTTCACACGGGTTGATCATCTTCAGACAGCATCAGCTTCTTCAGACAGCATCAGCTTCTTCAGACGGATCCAACACTTAGTCTTATATAATAGGCTTCTTGCTGAAAATCATAGATAAACAATTAGACAATTGTATCTATGAGAAACAACTTAAGTTGAATTTGTTGATCATTAAAACTTAGAGAAATTTCAGTCTTTAAAACATCATAAACCTCTTTATGATATTTTTGAGACTCAACACGGGACGCAGACGAAAATGAATTGATAGTTGTGGAAGTCGATTTTCTTCATTTCTTCTCCAAATCATTTATGTGTAATGGCTACCATGAGTAGTTAGTCTTTCTTTTGGGATTGAATGTAATCGATTCAGAACTCGGATATATTCTGGTGATATTTATATATAGTAATCTCGTTTCTATTTGATATTGGTATTTTCGTTATGTTCTTAATGCCTGATTATATTTGATCAATAGTTTCTGGATTTCGATTTTTATATTTAATTGGAAAGTATTTCTTGAAATATGATCTGAACGAAAATACTCGATATGTTATAATGCTAGGAATAGATTTCAATGTATCGATTGCTTTATAACATTTTATCGTAATGTTGGATAATTTGTTAAATATATGAGGAACCTGTATTTAGGAGATTTTTCTTATGAATTTTATACTTAAGGAATCAATATAAATGATTTTAGTATGTTGCATCAATATCAATATTTTCGAATGCTATATATCTTTGATTATTTAAAATACAGACGAGTGAGATAGATGAAATCCAATCCCAGTTTCTCTTACTAAACTCTCTTTATAACTTACCTTGTTACTCTTTTTACATTTTGATGCAAAATAGTTTTGTTTCACAATTAATCAACCATGAACCAATTCATTTTCCATGTATATATATACTTAGTGAGCATTGTAACTAGGAAATTCAATTGAATCTTGTTCCTTGTGGGTACGACAACCCGTACTTTTAAAATATTACTACAGTTGACTTTGGTACGTTTTCCAAAGATTCAACAACATGTTGTTACCAGAATGAGAAACAGGTTGCATGCATGAAACAGGTGCGGGGTGCAGAAAGAACAATAGAATCAGAAAATGCGATTGGGGGAAATGCGGTTTTCTTTTTGGCATTTACAGAAGGAGGAGAAGATGTGTGGAAAATTGGGAGGTGACCAGAAAGATGCTTAAAAAAAGTTTCAAAATTGAAGGTTAGTCTTTGATTAACCATTGGTTTCTCTGAGGAAGAACAAAATGATGCTGGAATAAATTAGGGGTTCTAAGGTTATTTTGGTGAATGATTGTCGGAAGGGTTTTCATCTTATATTAAGGGACCAATTTATAACTTTCCATAACGTACAAGCTATCTGACACATGGGACATCAACCATTCAATGTACCAGTAACAAATCAAGTTAACTATTAAACTTTTGTTTAACATACCATAGTCCGTGTGGAACACGATCCACCATAGTTAACGCCTTATGGTATCGGGATAGATCAAATGAAAATTACAAGATAAAAATAATAAACTATAATAGTACATGATTATCGTGTCATTAAATTGTTAAAATGATTGAATAAATATTTGTAACAAATTGGATAACATACTCATATAATTTATAAAAGCATGGAATGGATAAAAAATTCAATGCAAATAATTAATATGATAACAATTATATAATGTAATTAAAGCATACAATTAATCATAATTTAATAATTATTAAACTAAATGATTATTAATTATTGGAATTATAAAACTGAACAATAATAAATGTGTGATAATTATATGCATTTAATATAATTTTCAAGGAATATTGACATAGATAATAATAATAATAATATAGATATATAAAATAAAATAAAATAAAATATATTACATGAACATACATATTAAATATCATGTAATAGAAATACACACATACTAATTAGTAGTTATGAATATAAAACAGTTATTATTATTATAGCCAATATAATTGTATTCAATAACTCTAAATGAACCAACGAGGGTTGGTTCAAATGGTACATGCTTGATTCCCCTTAAGCAAGGTCTCGGGTTCGAGTCTTGTGGATGGAAAAAATCCCCGCTGGGAGAGCTAGCCCCACCATGATGTGGATGTTCCCGACTCGAACAGGATTGCATCCCTTGGTTAAACAAAAAAAAAAGTCTCTAAATGAACTTTTTTTAAAAAAAAACTATATAGAAATAATGAGCCAAGTTAAAAATAGCCTATAAAAAAAGTTAAAAATAGCTTTCATGAAATATATTTATTAATTTGTAGGGGTTTTCTTGAAAAATTATTCTATATTATTTATTATAATAGAAAAATAAATTTACATTAATATGAGTATTATGTATATGGACACTTGAAGTTATACCCGTGGATGTAGGTTTGATAAGTATGTATATGTATTCTAACCAAATGTACGTAAGCATAATTCATGTGCTACCTGTCACTATCCTTACTTTCCAATAAAGAAAACTGACCTTTCATATAACGGAAAAAAAATCCTCTATAATTACTAAAAAAATCAGTTAACATGAGAGACACCCATACAATATATGTGATACCCCACATTGTGTGCCATTCTCTTATGTTGAAAAGAAATTGGACTTTCATCCAAAATCTTATACCAATTTTGAACTTTAAAAAAAAAATACAACTCAAACTCAGACACATTTCGATTCATCTTCATTTGAAAATAATTGACCTATTTTAGAATCAAGATGTCACCAATTTTATTGACATAGTACTATTGAAGAGTCACGTCTAATAGAAAACGAACTAAATTAAAAAAAAATGATTTATATATACTTCAATGTGAATATTTAATAATTTTGGCTAATTTTAGCATAGATTTTTGGCGCATTATAGTCCAAAAACACACAAGAAACAATAGCTCGGTAGCGTTTTGGTGGTCGAGATCACATGTTTGTGCTCATTGTTATGTTTTCTATGCTTACAAGTAACTATTAGTAGATAATATTAAAATGGGTTAAATATGTTTATTTCATGAAGTTTGACCCGAATTGGTTTTTGTCCCTAAACTTTAAAATGGGCCTCTTGTTTTGAAATCACGTAATTTTAGTCCCTCCCCTTAACACCATAAACTCTGACGCTAACGTGACAAATGAATTTTTAAGTCAATTTGTCCAGTCACTTTCAATGATCATGATGTGGTAATTGAATTACAACTCATTTTATCCAGTCAATTTTGTGGTCTTCCCTATTCATGAAAAATGTGAAGTTAAATTTAATAAAACCCTAAATAAAATCTGACAAGATGAGCTGAGGTATTATTTAATGGCCACAACATGGTCATTGTAACTGGCTAGACAAACTGACATAGAAGTTCGTTTTGTCACGTCAATGTCAAAGTTAACAGTGTTAAGGGGAGGGACTAAAGTCATGTGATTTCAGAATATGAGGGACTAAATTTAGGTGATTTCAGATCATGAGGGACCCAAACCAACAGTTTTAAAGTTTAGGGACTAAAATTCGAGTCAAACTTCAGGGACTGAAAACATATTTAACCCTATTAAAATAGAACTAAACGAATCATATGAATTCTTTTTTAGGTTTGATACATATTAAAACTAGAATAGAACATACATTATAAGAAAGAAACGTGGTATATTTTTTATTAAAAGGATAAACGAAAAATAAGAAAATAAGGCACTTTGTTTCATCCTGCGTGTGAGTCAATTTGTACCTTATTATTAACGTTGTAAAATATTGAATTTTAACGTAGGTTATTATTGAATTGTCTTTTAATTTGAATGTTATTGCACTTTATGTTTTGTTAGAATGATGGTTTTATTACACTTCACCAAAAAATGTTTTCTTCTTATGAAGTAATTTATATGTTGTTGATCGGTTTCTGGCAAGTGACCCAAAAATCCAGTAGTATAATAGTAAGAAGAGTATCGTATCCACAGGGAACGGTCAATTTACGTAGACTGTGATCTAATTATCAAGGAGAACAACAATTTAGAGAATATTGTTGCGAAATTGTAAATAATAGATTAAATATCAATGGGATTAGAAAGGAAGAGTTAGAGACACTTTACTTGGATTAGGATTGAACTTCATCTCATCACACCCCTCATGTATGTCGAGACTACCTACTATTAATAGGCTTTGAACTATAACGCTGTAGACAAACTTTATTGCTAATGACCCCGAGTTACCAGGTGCCCCTCACACTCAAAGGTAATCCATGCGGGCTCTCCCAAGCGACAGACTTACCCTCGACTTGTTTTGCTCTCTTTTATTCCGTTTGTAAAAGAATTAGGTGATAAACGAGGCCTAAAGCTACAGACACAACTTCATTAGAGTACTGTCACTACCCATCACACATTAGACACATCCTTGCATCGATTCCTGGATTGACAATCAACTAACCTTTGCTATCGGTTTATTAATACCAAGTTTAATGTTTAGATGCCCTTCATTATGATACTCACACTACCCATCAATCATTAGTAACACCCATGGTTCAGTCAGTGGTTAACCGAGTATTCTCATTCACTCAGAGGTTGAGTTTCCTATGTCTAGGCTCCCCCAAACTCAATCCTAGTCGTAACGTTAATTACAAACTAGCCTATAACTCCGGCGCAAGCGCGAATGTTAGGAATAAAGCACAAAACGAGATTACCAGCACTATAATTAGGGAACTGCATAAATTAATAGATAGAGTTCAACATACACTTGGGAATCGAATGAATTACATTCAATCCTAAAGGAGAGTTAACTACACGAGGTAGCCATACAAACCACCGAAGATGCTGTCACCATCTTCAATCCTTGTGAAGCGCTCCTCCTCTCCTACTCTAAACTTAGCTTTGGTGCATTATCACTGAAATAAGACTGAATTACAATAATCGTGCACACCGGATTTGGTGCAAGAGGTTCCTATTTATAGACTAAGGAAAGACAAAGGAAATTGGGGAGAAATCTATCTAGAAACGGCAACATGGAGCAAATCAGTGTGACCTTCGCTCCAGGCTGCGCTACAGCGCATGATGGAGCGCAACTTCCAAAGAGTCTACGCTTCACCCTGCGCTATAGCACAGGTGAAGCACAGGTAGCGTCCTGCAACTCCAACTTTCTCTTTTTAATCTTGATCTCTCCCCGAGACTGGTTTTGGCAGATTGTCTTTCCTTGTTTCTCTTTTCTTGATAAAATCCTTGCATTTATTGAGCAATCTTGATTTATTTGGGAAGCTTGTCTGCAGAATCCTTGATTGATTGACAATGATCTCCTCATTAATTGCCTTAAATATTCTTCAAATCTTTATTAAATGTCTTCAATCAATCTCAAATCTTGCAGATATCTCCCTCATTTAATGTTATCTATCCCTCAAATCACATCTTTGCAATATCCTGCAAAAATCAGCAATATTTCTATCAAAATAGCATCAAATTCAAATCTCAGATTAATAAATACAATTTCTCTAATATTTAATAAAAAGGGATTAAACTCGGGCAAAATTACCATTTTATCCTTGATAAGTGAACTAAAAAGTACTCTAATTTATCAACTAATTTTCACTTATCAAAATCCCCCCAACTTAACTTCTTGCTTGTCCTCAAGCAGGAGACCTCTTTGCAATCAAAAATCAATTCTATTCCCAGTGTATTTCAAACAATTAAAACAACTTCAAGGAACTATTCCTCAACTCCTTCCTAAGTAGCAGTCACTTTCCAAACATAAGAAAAACTCAGGATCAAGGGATGTTACCAATCGTCAATCAGAATAGAATAAAAACATCAATTATACTTCTTCAATAATAGCAATTAAAGCAGTAAGTGATAAACCAAGGAAATCTCTCATTCTCACGGGTAAGTGTTTCCCTCAATCTTTTTCACCACTGTTGAACAACTAGAATTGATAGTCGTTTCCAAGATCTGAACCTGCAAGTAGTTAATATGGATCAAAAGGTCTTTCTTAGGTTGTAATGAGGCTGGGCTATCAAGAAATCATGGTTTTTCTGGATATTCAAGGAACACTTTGAATAGAGAGCATCTTGTGATTGTGCTTGGGACTTCTCTCCATTCACCTGGTCATTCTTGAATTGTCACCCTTTTTCAGCTTGGCCTCATTGTTTGAAGAAATACTCCCCCCAACTTATTCAATTCCACACTTTTGTGCAGATTTTTTTTGACAGAAAGAATAACATAGAAACTTTATTTGTGGGGGAGGATCCTTCTTTTGTGATTTCTTGTGCCTTTTCTTGAGTCTCTGTGACCAACCTCTTGTCCCATATTGTTGTGGTACACCTTGCTCTCTATCCCTAGTGCTAAGGGACAGGTGATATTTAATGAATATGGTTAGGGTTCATCAAAGGAAATATTCAAGCTCAAATGGGCAATCAATAAATGGAAACATTTAATCAGGGTTGGCTATTTGGCACTGAGCACAATATTAGAATAAAAAAATATGCCTTTGTCACTTCCATATCTTCTTCAAGCAAGCAAAAATTTTAAAATTCAAGCAATAACAGTTGACAAGCAGCGGTGAAAAGCTCTCAATTTAAGTGTTTGGGCTCTCATCTCACCGGTTATTGGCTAAAATTTCCTTGGTAAAGCACTTAATGGATTTAATTAACTATCCTGATAGGTTCTCTTGAGAAGTACCCTAATCCTAACTGATTATGGAATTAATCACAAGACCCTATCATCTTTCCTAATTTGGTTAGTTAAACTACTTATTTACAGAGGATTGGAAAAAGTTACATTGATTCCTAATTTCCTAAGGTCCTAAATAATTAAAAATCCTAAAAACTTAAAAATTTAAAAGAAAAACACAAAAAATAACTGAGTAAGTACTGCATAATATATAATGTATCAGTGGAGAATTATATACAATACATATCAAAAGAAAAAGAAAAAGAAAATAAGAAAATAAGATGAAAAAAATAAGAAAATAAAAAAAACAAAAGAAAAATAAAAAGAAGGAAAAGCACCAAATAGGAAAGAAAAATCAGTCCTCCTGGTCCTGATCCATGTGAGCTGCTCCATCCTCAGCTCCGGCTGCTCCATCCCCCCTTGGGAAAATAGGCCTGTCCCTAGGCCACTGTGAATAATCATGAAAGAATGCAGGGAGCATGGGGTCCACACCGGCCTGGTAATGACTACTCTGAAAGTGAATAGCGGCACGGTGGAGAGTGGACATCTCATGTGAGTGTTCTGGGCCCCAAGTCGCTGAGCCCAGACAGGAGCATCCATGTCTGCTGGTGGTGGTGGTTGTGGCTGCTGCTGCTGCTCATCCTCAACCTGTAACTCCGCAGCTGCGATACAGTTGGCTTCAATATAAGCTCTGGTCATAGGAGGTAAGATGCGAACCCTGGGGTTCACCTCCACACCCCTAGATCTGCAAAGTGATGTGATAAGAGAAGGGAAGCCAAGTCTGATCTTGGAGTTGGGTGTCCGACGCTCTAAAGCAGTAGCATTGTCTGCTATCTTCCGAGTGATGATCTGTGAGACGTCGATAACCGCGTTGGTGTGGATGGAGTAGATGAGGTGGGCCATGGGCATAACCACATCTGAAACATGCCCAATAGGATAGATGCTGGCCAGTATCAATACTATCCATATCTGTGAAATGCTCCTCATATCCTTCCTATAGATCCTAGCAGCATGCCGATATGCGTTCCTTTCAAAGGAACGCCCTAGTAAATAGAGTAGCTGAGCGGTCTCTATGTCGAGGGGATCATTGCCGTTGACACCAACGACCTCCATCCTATCCTGGTATTGGCACTCCACCAGGTCTCTGTCCTCCTCTATGGGATATGCTAGGAGTGCGTTGATTGCATCGCAGAAAAAATCAAACCTGATCACCTGTCCCCTCACATAAGACTCCTTCCTAATGTTAATGCCTTGGTCTCCAATGGCGTTAGCATAGAATTCCCTGACGATATCTAGGTCAAAATAGCTGTCAGGGCGACTGAGGCGGCCCCAACGCCTCCTGTGAATCTTAGTGGAGAACTCCTCATACTCGCCCTCCTCAAGGACGACTGGTCGCTCCTTAATGAATTTGCAGTCGGCGATGTCAGTGTACGCTTCAAAGGACTTGAGGTCCTTGAAGCGATGAGGGTCGAATTCAGGTTCCCTCTGGGGAGCCTTCCTCTTGGCACCCCATGTGCCCTTCCAAGAGGAACTAGGAGCACCAACATTCTTTGTACGGGCCATCTGCAAAAGAAACAAATCAAAATTATTTATGCATCATAATATTTAATTACTCATAATTATGAAATAAATGGCCAATATTTCAATAATTAGAGCAATCAATTAATCAAACAATTGTGCGTACAAATTTTGATTTTAAATTATTACCCAATAAATGCCAATTAATTAGTTAAGACATGCTAAAGTGATCAATTAAAGCAGTCCTAAACAATCCTAAACAGGCAAAAGTTAGAATTGAACTCATGCTAAAAAATCATGTCATCAGTAACATGCAATAGGGCATAATTATTTTTTTGTAAGGGCATGCAAAAGTATCAAAGCATTTAATCAATCATACACGCACTAACAAAAATAATTTGCAGAAATTATTGAGCACTTTAAAAACTACTACCTAAACAAACAGGAATAACTCACAAAAGATCCTAACCACATGCAAACTATTTTAAAACATTTATGAACAATTATTTCTTTCCTAAAGGGTCCTAAAATCCTAAACATCCTATCCTAAGGTTATGCTCAAATAAAAAAAAATCAAACTTCAATCGGTTAAAAAGAAAGAAAACTATAAAAACATACCTGGTATAAGCTCAGAAAACTGAAAATGGGGCTATATGAGTGGGAAAAAGCAAAGGAAAGGTTAGGAATCTCAGAGAAAAGGGCAAGGGAAGATTTGGGTGGAAGTTCAAAATGAATTCCATGTTCCAATTTTTTGAAATTTAAACAGCGTCCCCTGCGCTACACCCTGCGCTATAGCGCAGGTTGGAGCGCGCACTGCTTCAGAAGATGAAGCGTGCCGCTGCGCTTCACCCTACGCTACAGCGCAGGGTGAAGCGCAAAAGTCATAGAGTTTGGATTTCCAGTTTAATTGTACGCTTCACCTGCGCTGTAGCGCAGGCTGAAGCGCAGATGTTCAGTATTTTCTCTGCTTCTTCTACTCCTACTTGATTCCATGCATTCCTTTTAAATTTATATCCCCCTTTTTAACAATTTCCTAATTACACAAGCACATCCTAAAACTAACAATTAACAAAATGAAAATTAAAATGCAAATAAAAACTCACAAACACTGGGTTGCCTCCCAGGAAGCTCTTGTTTAACGTCTTTTAGCTCGACGCCTGGTTAAGCAACCTTTTTATGGTGGCCTCAAGTGGAGGATGATGTCTGGATCCATTCCAGTTCTTCCTTTAAGATCCCATCCTCCATGCCAATTCTTGATTCTTCCATCACTGTCCCTGTATTCCTCAGTATCAGATGTTGATCCTTTCCTTCTATTGAATTTGAATTCCCATATTGACTCTGGCTTCTTTACCCTCATCTTAGGCTTCCTCAGAAATTCGGAGCCTGGCAACTTTGTTTGATTTTTGAAAATGGCATCCGTTTGTTGTAATTTGGGAATACCTCTATCAATATGAAACACAATACTTTCATCTTTTGAGCTCAATTCATATTTTCCTCGATCAACATCAATAATCATCTTAGCAGCTTTCATGAAAGGTCTTCCTAAAATTAGGGGACATCAGTATCCTCCTCCTCTGTCTCTGCAATGTAGAAGTCTACAACATATGCAATTTTATCCCCTTTGATTTGAATATCTTCTATTATCCCATAAGGGCATTGAGCGAATTTATCTGCAAGAAGCAACTTCACCCTTGCAGGCTTGACGTTCACATTACTCAACTTGTTAAAATACGATAGCGGCATCAAATTGATGCTCGCTCCAAGATCGAATAAAGCTTGAGTAGGAGGTAGATTACTAATAGAGATAGGTATAGTAAACTTACCTGGGTCAAGTGACTTACTTGTGATATAGACCTTTTCTTCATGATATTCTTCCTCTTGTGCTGCTTTTTCTTCATCTTGCTGAACAATCTCCTTGGATGTGTCGTCCTGGGGCGGTTGTTCTTCATAGATGATTGCACTACATCCTGCTTCCAGTTCTACAGTCTCTTCTGGGATCTTCCTCTTCTTGGTCAACACTTCTTTCATGAATTTTGCATAAGTTGGCATTTGATTCATGGCTTCCAATAAAGGAATCTTAATCTCCAGTTTCTTCATAGCATCCAGAAAGCTGAAAAATTCCCTATCTTGACTCTTTTTGGTGGGGATCTTAGGGTAAGGTAGCTCTCGGTGATGAGGCTCTGGTGACAGTTGTTTTTCTTTATTTCTTGATTTAACCTGGTGCTCTGGTTCGTCTCTCTCTTTTTCAACCTCTTGTTCCTTTCTTCCTAGGACCTCCTTTTCTGTTGTCAAGTTGTCACCAATACCTTTTCCTATTTCTTTGTCGCTTCTAGTAGATATTGATTTGCAGACTGCTTGTTGTTCATCGAACTCCCTTCTGATCTTCTCCACTTGCTTTGCTAGATGCATGAATGGTTCTTGTATCGCTTTCTGATTGGCTATCATATCTTGTGTGAGCCTGTTGAGCTTTTCTTCAATCCTGGAAGTGATATTAGGAACTGTGGTGCTGCTCCCTTAATTCTGATTTTGGTCATGGCTCCTTATGCTGTCTAAGAAACAAACTTGTTCCATCCGGAATTCGGGGTAAGCACAATGCCCATTGGAGTGATTTTCTCTACAAAAGTCGCATACCAAGCTTGAAGTCATATCTGCGGCAGTTTGCGTCACTTGCTGTTGTTGGAGGATCATTTGCACTTGCTGGCTTAACTTCTTCACTTGTTGCTCAAGGACTTTGACATTATCTTGAAGAAGCTCTTCTTTTTGAATATCCTGTCCCCAACATAGATCCTGTTGACTGCGCAGAGCACAGTTGTCAATGACTGTAAGTGCCTTTTCTACATTTACTGACAAAATTGTTCCTCCTGCTGCGGCATCTATGAAGGATTTGTACTTTGGCTTGAGTCCATTTCAAAACTTTTTGATTTGTATAGCATCATCAAAGCCATGATTAGGGCACTTATGCAGCAAGGATTTGTATCTCTCCCAAGCTTCATATAAGGGTTCGTTTGCTTCTTGCTTGAATGAGGAGATGTTGGTTTGGGCTTGAAAGTAACGTGGCAGGGGAAAGAATTTTCCCAAGAATTTCTCTTCTACCATGTTCCAATTATTCAGACCTTGACTAGGTTGTGACTTCAACCACTCCTTAGCTTTCCCTGTAAGAGAAAAGGAAAATAAACGTAAGTGAGCAACCTCTTTGTCTTATTCCTCGAAA
This sequence comes from Sesbania bispinosa, assembly GCA_026901365.1. Lineage (NCBI taxonomy): Eukaryota > Viridiplantae > Streptophyta > Magnoliopsida > Fabales > Fabaceae > Sesbania > Sesbania bispinosa. The sequence goes on from QLOH01000202.1 coordinate 1,023,982, forward strand.
CCCATAGTTTCAACTAAATTAAAAAATGTAAACAGGTGGCATTTGGATCTTCGTGTTCTAATCCTGCAAACTGGTGAGCTTGAACACGCTGGATATGCGATGCTTTTAATTCCAAGGAATTTGGGTAAGTTGGGAGGACAATACATAGCCCTTCATGCCTCATGTAGTCTCCCAAGACTCTTTTTGGTTGAGTGTCCTCCATATTTTTCATTTACTTCACTTGGGGTGGTTGAACAGAGAGTGTTGAGATTGTCTCCTTGAGCTCTGCCCTTTTCTCTCTCTATTTAGACCCTTCTCTCAATTGATTTGAGACACTTATCTTTCACAAGAGCACTATTCAAAAAGCTCAAACAAATGTTAGCTCAAGAAAAAAGAACAAAAATATTTTATTTTATTTTTTATTTTAATTTTTTTTTTTAAAAATAATAATTAATTAATTTTTTTTTTATTTAAAAAAAAGCGAAAATAAATATATATATTTTTAAAAAAATCAATAAAAATAATAATAATAATAATATTTTTTTATAAAAAGAAAATAATTAAAATAAAATAATTAAAAATAAAGTATTTTTGTTTTCTTCTCGACTTCTCCCTTGTCTTCTTTCCTTGTTTCTACTTTTGTTCTTCCTTGATGTCCTTCCTATTTCTGCGTCAAGTTGTAAGTGATTGGGGGACACCTGGCCTCTCAAAAACATAAACAAGAAACTTAAAAAAAGATAAGTGTGGAAGAAAAATAAAAAAAAAGAAAAACTATAAATTTCCTAAAAATAATACAAATTTCTTAAATAATAAAATTTCCTAAAATAATAATAATAATAAATAAAGAGATCCTAAGATAGATAAGAAAAAAAATTAAATAAACAAAATCCTAAGATAGATATGACTTGATAATTAGACTGCCAAGGTCTACACGAATTGGAAACCGTTCCCCGGCAACGGCGCCAAAAATACTTGATGGGTTTCTGGCAAGCGAACCAAAAATCCAGTAGTATAATAGTAAGAAAGATATCGTATCCACAGGGAACGGTCAATTCACGTAGACTGTGATGTAATTATCAAGGGAAAACAACGGTTTAGAGATATTGTTGCGGAATTGTAAATAACAGATAAAATATTAATGGAGTTAGAAAAGAAGAGTTAGAGACACTTTACTTGGATTAGGATTGGACTTCATCTCATCGCACCCTTTGTGCATGTAAAAACTATCTATTATTTTAGGTTTACTCTATAATACTATAGACAAACTTTATTGCTAAGACCCCGAGTTACCAGCAGCCTCACACACTCAAAGGTAATCCATGCGGGCTCTCCCAGGCGACAGACTTACCCTCGACTTATTTCGCTCTCTTTTGTTCAGTTTGTAAAGGTTTAATTGAAATACGGGGCCTACCAAATGAAATATATCTTCGCTAGAGTACTGTCACTACCCATCGCTCATTAGATATACCCACCTCTCGCTTCCGGGATTCACAATCAACTAATCCTTTGCTATCGGTAATTCAAAAACCATGCCTAACATATTGGAACGCCCTTCATTAGAGTACTCACACTACCCATCAATCATAAGCAACGCCCCCGTAAATGAACCCTGGCTACCGAGTCCTCTTATCCACTCAGAGGTTGAGTTTCCTATGTCTAGGCTTCCCCAAACTCAATCCTAGTCGAAACTAGCCTATAACTCCGGCGCAAGCGCGAAAGTTAGGAATTAAGTACAGAATAAGATTACCAATATTATAGACAGGGAGCTCAGTAAATAATAATATAGAGTTTACATACACTTGGGGATAGAATCAATTTCATCCAATCCTAATGGAGAGTTAACTACACAAGGTAGCCATACACACCACCGAAGATGCTGTCACCATCTTCAATCCTTGTGAAGCGCTCCTCCTCTCCTACTCTAAACTTAGCTCTGGTACATTATCTCTGAAATAAGACTGAATTACAATGATCTTGCACCCCGGATTTGGCACAAGAGGTTCCTATTTATAGACTAAGGAAAGACAAAGCAATTTGGGGAGAAATCTATCTAAAAACGGCAACAGGGAGCAAATCAGCATGACCTGCGCTCCAGGCTGTGCTACAGCGCAGGATGCGGCGCAACTTCCAGAGAGTCTGCGCTTCACCCTGCGCTATAGCGCAGGTAGCGTCCTGCAGCTCCAACTTTCTCTTTTTAATCTTGATCTCTCCCCAAGACTGGTTTTGGCAGATTTGTCTTTCCTTGTTTCCCTTTTCTTGATAAAATCCTTGCATTTATTGAGCAATCTTTGATTTATTTGCGAAGCTTGTCTGCAGAATCCTTGATTGATTGGCAGTGATCTCCTCATTAATTGTATTATATCTTCTTCAAATCTTCATTAAATGTCTTCAATCAATCTCAAATCTTGCAGATATCTCCCTCATTTAATGTTTTCTATCATTCAAATCAAATCTTTGCAATATCCTGCAAAAATCAGCAATATTTCTACCAAAATAGCATCAAATTCAAATCTCAGATTAATAAATACAATTTCTCTAATATTTAATAAAAAGGGATTAAACTGGGGCAAAATTACCATTTTATCCTTGATAAGTGAACTAAAAAGTACTCTAATTTATCAACTAATTTTCACTTATCAACTGCAAACTAAAATCATAATCCTTCAAGAACTCCATCCATCGCCTCTGCCTCATATTCAGCTCTTTCTGATCAAACAGATACTTCAAATTCTTATGGTCTCTAAAGACTTCAAACCTAGCGCCATACAAGTGGTGTCTCCAAATCTTCAAGGCGAAAACTGTAGCAGCCAACTCTAGATCATGAGTAGGGTAATTCACTTCGTGTGTTCGTAGTTGCCTAGAGGCATAAGCCACTACTTTCCTCTTTTGCATCAACACACAGCCTAATCCTTGCTTTGAAGTGTCACAATACACTTCAAAACTCTCTAGCGGGTCAGGTAAAACTAAGACGGGCGCAAAAGTTAACCTCATCTTCAATTCTTGAAAACTATCCTCACACTTCTGGCTCCACACAAAAGGTTGGTCCTTCCTAATTAGACGGGTCATCGGGGTTGCTATCTTAGAAAAATTCTCAATAAACTTACGATAGTAACCAACTAACCCTAAAAAGCTTCTCACTTCCGTCATAGTCTTAGGCGCTTCCCATTGTAACACAGTTTCTACCTTAGCTGGGTCTACACTAACTCCTCCACTTGAGATTACATGACCTAGGAAGTTCACTTCCTTCAACCAAAATTCACACTTAGATAGTTTAGCGTACATCTTTCTATCCTTCAAGGTTTGCAAGGCTATTCTAAGATGTTCTGCATGCTTTTCCTCACTCTTGGACTATATGAGGATGTCGTCTATGAAGACCACATCGAATTTTTCCAAATAGGGATGGAAAACTCGGTTCATATAATCCATGAAAACTGTGGGTGCAATGATTACACCAAATGGCATCACTAAATACTCATAATGTCCATAGCATGTTCTGAAAGCCGTCTTCGGAATATCCTCAGACTTAACACGTATCTAGTGGTAACTTGACTTAAGGTCAATTTTTTAGAATACAATTGCTCCTCTTAATTGATCCATCAAGTCGTCTATCCTAGGCAAAGGATACCTATTCTTTACCGTCACCTTGTTTAGCTGACGATAATCTACACACAGTCTCATGCTCCCATCCTTCTTCTTAACTAACAGCACGGGCGCTCCCCAAGGGGACACACTAGGCCTAACAAACTGCTTTTCTAACAACTCTTCTACCTGCTTCTTCAACTCAGCTAATTCTAATGGGGACATCCTATACGGAGCTATAGAAATAGGCCCGGTTCCAGGTACCAACTCTATGTTGAACTCTATCTCTCGCTCTGGTGGCAAACCAGGAATATATTCTAGAAACACCTCAGGAAATTCTCTCACCACAGGCAGCTTACTGATGTCAGATTCCCGCTCTACCTCCACAGAAGAAAGTATCAAGTAGATTTGAGCTCCTTCTCTCAAAGAAGCATTCACTTGGTTGGCGGACAAGAATCTCGAACTCACAGAATTAAGAGTAGAGGGAGAAGAAGAATCAAACATAATAGATTTATTATAACAATCTAATTGGACTCGATTGGAAGATAACCAGTCCATTCCCAACATGATGTCGAGTTGAGAAAGAGGTAAACAGATTAAATCAGCAGAAAACGTCTTATCACCAATGGTGATTGGAAAATTCAAACAAGCCAAAGAAGTGATTACAGGTTTTGCAGTAGGAATAGAAACAACAAGATCATAGGGTAATTTAACAACAGGCAATTTCTATTGTTTCACGCAATCCAGAGAAATGAAAGAATGTGTCGCACCCGAATCATATAATACAATTAAAGGAATTCCACTTATGACACACTTACCTTTGATTAGATCCTCAGATTCAGCAGCTTCAGCACCGCTCATGGTGAACACTCTACCTCTGGTCCTAGGCCTTCCAGCTTGTGCATTCAGATTTGACACAGGCGCACTTGCAACACCGCTACTACTTCCTTTCCATGCCAGGCAATCCCTCTTGATGTGGCCACCTTGTTTGCAATGATAACAGATGGGTTCGCCGAATGGGTTTGTAGGTTGGTTCTTGATTGGACAGTCCTTCAAGAGATGGTTCTTCTTACAGCGCGGACAACTAGCATAGTTGTTTTCGGTACTGCTTGTTGGATTTCCCCCACTAGCAACCATGGATTGCAGTCTCACAGCGCTCCCAGATGATGAGCCAAAGTTATTCCTTGGGACACAATAAGGCTTCCTCCTTTCTTATACAACCTTGGGTTTGTTCCTCTGCGGGCCGGAGTTCTTTCACTTAGCTTGCCTCGCCTTAGTATCATCCTAAAAATACGGCACATGTTGACCATATTAGAGAACTCAGTGATCTATTGATAGCCAATGGCTTGCTTAGTCTCTGGCCTCATTCCACTTTCAAACTTAGAGCACTTGGATCCTTCATCGACAATGTTCTGGAAGTACGGGCAGAACTTGGACAACTCCTCGAACTTCGCAACATACTCCCCAACAATCATGCTTCCCTGTTCCAACTTCAGAAACTCCACCTCCTTGCGCTTCCTCAGATTAGTCGGGAAATACTTCTGGAGAAAAGTCTCCTTGAACAGATTCCAAGTGATTAGCCTTCCAGCGGCTTCTAGCTGACGCCTAGCATACTCCCACCAATGCTGAGCTTCCCCAACCAGCATGAATACAACTAATGTTACCCTCTGCTCATCAGGACAGCCTATAGCTAAGAAAATATTCTCTAGTTCTTCTAGCCACAGCTGAGATCCATCAGGATCATGACCTCCTTTGAATTGTGGTGGATTGTTCTTCTTGAAGGTGGACAGTCCACGGTAAGCGTCAGGAATGTTGTTCTGGTTCTGATTACGGCCTTGATTGATCTCATCCAACGTTTGCTGCTGGTTCTCTAGCACGTTCACAATCCTCCCCAGAAGATCGTTCATCACAGGGTTACCTCTTCCTGCCATGAAATCCTGCATTCACAGAACAAATCAGCTTCCTCTATTTCATGTCGAATCATTCAAGCAAGAATAAGTAACGCTACATAGATTCTCATATTACTACCTTTATACAGTTAGTAATACAAGAGCAACCAATTCACACAAGGCAATCCTATTCACACAAACAAGCAATCAATCACAGAGTAGACACAGAGAGAAGGGTATCATAGACCATACCCGAGGCCAAAAGGAAAGAACAACTCTGATACCACCTAATGTGACACCCCTAGTTACCACTAAGAATGCCACATGTGTTACACGTGACCAACAAAAGTATTAATTAAAATCTGTAAAAATGCGGAATTATTTTTTTTAAAAGATTTAGTAGCCGTTAACCTACTACATCTCTAGTTCTATTTTAAGTGTTTATAAAATATTCTTTCCTTACTTGTGAAACTTGTTTTCGAAAAAACGTCAAGAATAGTTACCACGTCGCGTACACATACATACATACATACAACTACGTAACATCACAGGTAAAATAAACAGTGCATGAAATTATATGCATAACTAGTGTACTTCTCGAGCATTACAACAACAATATGAAAATAAGAGTTCTAGAAGTGAAACAAATGATCAATATGACCTCACCAAAATACAAAAAGAGAGGTCGCAACTCAGAGTTGTCACTACTAGACTCAATCAACAACTACCCTTCTCGTCGTCGCTAGACTGGGAAGGGTCCTCCTTCGGATCCTCCTCTGGATCCTCCTCCGGCTCCTCCTCCTCAGACGTGTCTTAGATGATGATCATCTCTAACTCGTCCGAGAGGGAACGGTTTCGCGCATCAGAACGCAGAGACTGTGAACCAGGTGCCTCAGAAGCAGGCGAGTACCTAGGGGAGTTGGGTCCCACCAGGTCTTCTATTCATGATGACCGAGAAGCCACCGAAGATACAGGGCGACGGCGAGAGAACGACGGAAGGTAGTGTAGCGCACCAACTCTGGTGGCGTCTCGAACTCGAGAGTCACCGGTACAACGAAGTCCACTTCAGGTACTAACGGGAGACCAGGGTGGGATATGATGACTCAGACCTCTGCGGTGAAGACACACCTTCTAGGGATGTCTGTCACCCTCCAGGAACCCCTGGGCATCTAGCGTAGCTCCACCCTCATTGACGTCATGCTGAAGATCTCTGATGCCAGCTATCGACGTAGCGAAAAGACACAACAAGCAAATAACAGAAAGGAAGGGTGAGAACACATCACATGAACTCACAAAACATAGGGTATAGTGAATTAGAGCACACACACAGGATCTTTAGACAAAATAATATCTGCTTAGAAGAAGAAGCCTCTATTGACTCTTGCAGCTTCTTTGGCAAAGTCAATGTACAAAGGATGCTAATTAAACTTCAGCCCTCTCATAATTTTTCAAGTCCCAGTGAATCTGAAGGAGAAGAAGAGGGAAGGTTGGCACCAAGAACAAAGAAAGGGAAAATTCAAACATTTTCCAGAAAGAGAAAAGGCCATTCTGTTAGTGCTTCTGGAGAACCTTCAGGAAAGAATCTCAAAGTGTCTTCTCCTTCTGTGGATACAAGTATTTCTACTGAATCCTCACCCATGTCTACTGACTCAGAAGGAGAATATGTTTCTGAGCCTCATTCATCCCCTGCAGAAGCATCACTACCTGAAGAATCTGTCAGTGCTTCTGCAGAAGGTCTGGCAGCTGATACTCTGGCAAATTTGGCTCATATCCCTTCTGATTCACCCAGGACTAATTCTCCAGCCCAAATTCCCTCTTCTCCATCATCAATTCCTCCTGCTGCTGTTCCTACAACTGAGAAGAAAGAGGAAGAAGTTGTGCACAAGGAGACTACTGCTTCAGCTCCTTCTATAGGCACAAGGAGACTACTGCTTCAGCTCCTTCTATAGGAAGAAGTTCTCCTTCCAAGTCTATGGAAAAGAACATCTAGAAGCTCAAATCTGACATGAAGAAGCTGTTTTCTAATGTAAACACTCTCCAAAACACAGTCAATGACATGATTGAGAGGTTCACACAACATCAATTTTGGTTTAATACCTTTGTGCTTCCTGCCATTGCACCACAGGCTCCTCTAATGCAATTCACACAATCTCAGCCTCCCCAGAACTTGCTTCAACCATCAACCTCTTCATCATCTGATCACTCCTCTCCCTCCAAGTGATAAATGATGATCCTGCTTCTCTCCATACATTTCCTCTAGTCCTTTTGATTGATGACAAAGGGGGAGAAGTAGTACTAGGTTGTTAAGGCTTGATATATTAGGGTTTAGGACTGATATTTGCTAATATCTTTTTGGATTCTGACAGTGATTGTCTTATGATCATAATTAAGTCTTTTTGATGTAGTCCCTTTAATTATGAATGAATGACAAATGATGAATTTTAATGCATATTGTTTGCTGCATATTCATAAGCTTACTAAATGGTCAATTTAAGAAATTAAATAAGTTTTGCTGCAAATGATTGATGTAAATTGAAAATCAGTTTTGAAATTATATAATCTGCAATAATCATCATTACCAAAATGATTGCTAACATTCAGGGGGAGTTTGGTATCAAAAATCAGAATTATCTAAGTAATACTTGATTGGGTTGTCATCATAAAAAAGAGGGAGATTGTAAGGTCCAAGTATCCCCTCAAAGTGGTTTTAATCATGACAACCAAATCAAATGTAACTTAGCATAATTCTGACTTCAAAAAACTAACTATTTCATTTGAGAATGTGTCCAGAAGCAACAGGTTTCATCTTGCAGAAGGACAAACATGAGAAGCTTCATTTTAATGGATAACAGAAGCAATAAGTTGAGAAAAATGACAAATCTGTGAAGGAAAACTTGAAATAAAAATGAGTAAATTGAAAGTAACTCATTGAAGCATCCAGAAACTATCAAGCACTCCTCACAGTTTCCAGAAGCAAGAAGAAACTTATCAAGAACTTCAAATGAAGCTGTATTAGAAGGGAGATTCACTTAAAGAGGAAATTTCAAGTAGAAAGCAAAAATATTATTTCATTCTCAAGACATATCAACTCAAGAACTTGAAACATGTCACAGAAGCATAAAATTCATCTGCAGCTCATCAGAAGCAAATTATGCAGAAGCAACATACACATATAAACTCTGCAGAAGCAGCAGATTAAACCAGAATGTGTAAATGATTCTTCTGCTGATTTGGCTGAGTTACAAAAGTTGATATACACTTGAAATTATCCAGAAATCTTCCTCAGAACATTCACAAAAGCATAGGTGAAGAAATGAGCCAGTTTTACTGTCTGCAGATGCAAGTTCTGCAGAAGCATGAAGGCCAGTCAACCAGACAGCTGTACCTGTCAGCTTTTGCAGCTGTACCTGAAAGGGACTTGTCAATACAACATAGTTGGATCAATTTGAATGCATTCCAACGGCTACAAGGCTCCTCACCTATAAAAGGATGTGCTCTCTTCATATTGAGACACACCTCTCATTCCAGAAGCACAAAATACTCTCTACTGTTTCACTGCCAGCTTCTGGAACCTTTTCTCTCTCCTTGAATTCTTTCTAATCTGCTTATACAAGTTGTTGAGGGGGAGATTTGCTCACTAGGAAATTCTGCTGCTTCTCTGATTGTAAAATAGTGAGCTGTTTGTACTTTACCTTGCTGTTTCTGTGCTTCTGTAAGGTCAAAGAGATTGGTCTGTTGTAAAATCTCTTGTGGCACATTAGGTAAAGTTATTTGGAGAGGTTGTAAAGGCTCTGGTGTGAGCCTGTGAGTATTTGAAGAGGTTGTAAAGGCTCTGGTGTGAGCCTGTGTGTGTTTGGAGTCTGCAAAAGGAAGTTCTGCAGATTTCTGGACCTGTGCTTCTGCAGAAAGGCCTGCAGTAAGTCAGGGTCTGTTTCCGTGAGTTTGGTGATTCTGTAGAAAGCCTGAAGAGGCTGGGGTAAAAGAATACTAGTGGTAGTGGATACCCAAAGTTTGTAACTGTTTTGGTTAGTGGAAAATCCTACTGGAGGTAGGGACTGGATGTAGCCTCAGGTTGGAAGAGGTGAACCAGTATAAAAATCCTTGTGCCTTTCTCTTTCCCTTACCTCTTTAGATTACTGCATATGCATAAAAAGTTTCAAAACTAATAATACCTAAGTAAGTGGCACTAAACTGATTCCTACAAAGGAATCCGATTTTAAAGCATTATAAGCATTAACACTAACAATTTATTTGTGAATACTTATCTTCTAATAAATCAGCCAAGCCATTAACTTGAGCAGAATATTATTAGAAGATAAAACTGCAGAAAGTTTAAAAGGATCACAATTCAACCCCCCTTCTTGTGATTTTACAATAAACTTCAATTGGTACCAGAGCCTGGTTCTTGGGTTGAACTCACTTAACAGTGAGAGAGGAAAAGATTCAAGGGATGGCAAACCATGGAGCTGCAATGTTCATTCCAGAAGGATCATCCACCAACAGGCCACCTGCCTTCAATGGAAAAGACTATTACTATTGGAAGGACAGGATGAAACTATTCTTGGAATCCCAAGATATTGATCTTTGGGAGATCATAGAAAGTGGTAACTACATTCCTTCTACAAGAAGGACCAGAGTACTTGCTCCTTCTACAGAAGGAGAATCTGAGGTAATTGAAGAAGCACCAAAACCCAAACCTAGAGAAGAATGGACACAAGATGACAAACAAAGGTATCTTCTAAACTCTAAAGCTAAATTTTTTCTTCTTTGTGCATTAAGTAGAAGTGAATATGATAAAGTTGTTGGCTGCAACTCAGCAAAAGAAATATGGGATACTTTTAAGAATTGCTCATGAAGGTACAGACCAAGTAAAAGAATCTAAAATCAACATTTTAATTCACCAATATGAAATGTTTAACATGATTGAACATGAAACTATAGATGAAATGTTCAGTAGGTTTACTATTATTATAAATGATTTAAAATCACTTGGTAAAAGCTACTCAAATCAAGAACAAGTAAGAAAAATACTTAGAAGTCTCCCAAGAATATGGAGACCAAAAGTTACAGCAATTCAGGAAGCAAAGGATCTAGCTGTACTCAAGCTGGATGAACTACTTGGCTCTTTAAAAGTCCATGAACAAGAGCTCATGGATGAACTACCAAGGAAGGACAAATCAATAGCTCTAAAAGCAAACACATCCAGAAGAAGTGTTTCTGCAGAAGATAAACCTTCAGAAGGAGAATCATCCTCTTCTGAAAATGATGATGAGCTAGCCTTTATATAAAAAAGAATACAAAGGCTAATCAGAAGAAAAGGCAAAGGAAAGAAATTCTTCAATTTCAAGAAGGAAGGACCAAAAGGTGAAAACAACAAAGGTCCCATCATCTGCTATGAATGCAACAAACCAGGACACATCAAGGCAGAGTGTCCACAGCTGAAAGAATCAAGACCATTCCAGAAGAAGAAGGCCATGATGGCTACATGGGATGATTCTGACAGCTCTACAGAAGAAGAAGATGAAGCTGAAACTGCACATCTGTGCTTCATGGCTGGAGAGGATGAAGAAGATGAGGTAATTACCTATACTCCTTCTACATATAAAGAACTTGAAGATGCTTTTGAAAATTTATTATCTGACTCACACACACTTGCACAAAAATGTGCTCTTCTTAAAGAACAATTAGTTAAATCTAAAGAAGAAAATAACATACTTAGAGAAGATAATAATAGGTTAACTGAAACCAATCATTGTCTCCAACAATCTCATGTTAAGTTATCTGAACAAATCAAAACTGCAAGAAATAGCTCTGCAGAAGCAGAAAAAACTGCAAGTCTGCAGAAGGAAAATCTGCTTCTGCAGAAGAAAATTGATCAACTTCAAAATGATTTGTGTAAATTTGTAAACAGCACTCACAACTTGAATAAATTAATAGGAAACAGTAGAGAAACCTCTGACAAAAGAGGTTTAGGATTTAATCAAGATAAATTTTCAGAATCACACAAAACAGTGTTTATTCCAGCCAAAAGGAAATCTCCCTATTGTTCTTGGTGTAACAGACTTGGACACTATGACCAAAACTATTACAGAAGAAAAAGGAGTATCAAAAGAAAGGTATCTAACATCACAGGACCCAAGAAAATTTGGGTACCTAAATCATTGTTGTCCTCTGATGTAGGAACAAACAAAGGATCCAAGAAGAAAGAGCTATGGTTCTTGGACAGTGGATGCTCCAGACATATGACTGGAAACAGAAGCAAATTCACTCAACTACCCATGATGGAAGGTGGAACAGTAACATTTGGAGACAACAACAAAGCTCAAATCAAAGGTATTGGAAAGATAGGTATGCAAAGTTCTACCCAAATTAATAATGTATATTATGTGAAAAGGTTAAAACATAATCTTCTTAGCATTAGTCAATTATGTGACGGTGGCTATGAAGTTATGTTTCAACCTACATTCTATGAAATTAGAGAATCATCTAGAAAAAGGGTATTATTCTCAGGCATCAGAAGCAAGAATCTGTATAGCATAAGTCTAGAAGAACTTCCACATCAAACTTGTCTTACTTCTTTTGAAAATGAAAAATGGATTTGGCATAGAAAAGTAGGACATTTAAACATGAAGTCCATTTCTAAATTATCCAAACTAGAACTTGTCAAAGGATTGCCAAAACTAAAATTTGATAAAGACAAAATGTGTGAAGCTTGTGTAAAAGGAAAACATGCCAAATCTAGCTTTCATCCTAAAAATGTAATAACTACCAAAAGAACTTTAGAGTTGTTGCATATTGATCTTTTTGGTCCTACTAAAACACCTAGCCTGGGAAGTAAGAAATATGGGCTTGTAATAGTAGATGATTACTCTAGATTCACATGGGTTTTGTTTTTAGCTACTAAGGATGAAACTTTTGAATCTTTCAAAATCTTTCTCAAGAAATTTGAAAATAAAAGAAACCAAAAGGTAGCTTCTGTAAGAAGTGACCATGGAGGGGAATTTGAAAACTATTTTTTCAAAAACTACTTTGATGAAAATGGAATTTCCCACAACTTCTCTTAGAACTCCACAACAAAATGGAGTTGTAGAAAGGAAGAATAGAACCCTCCAAGAAATGGCAAGAACTATGTTAAGTGATAGTGGAATTCAAAAATACTTTTGGGGTGAAGCTGTTTCCATTGCATGTTACATACTTAACAGAGTTTCTATCAGAAGCATCCTTAATAAAACTCCATATGAACTATGGAAAGGAAGAAAACCCAATATTGCCTATTTTCATATATTTGGGAGTGAATGCTTCATATTAAAAAATAAGGAAAATCTTGAGAAATTTGATGCTAAATCAGAAAAAGGAATATTTCTTGGATATTCTATCTCTTCCAAAGCATATAGAATATATAATCTCAAAAATCAAACAATAGAAGAAAGCATGCATGTTATTTTTAATGATGCTAACTCTCATTCTCAAGCATGTGACAAGCAAGATTCTGATGATGAAAATCAATTAAAGAAAGTGCCCTCTGAATCCTATAGTCCAACAGAAAAAGATGCAAAAACTGCAGAAGCTGCAGAACCTGCAGAAGCTATAGGAGCTTCTGGAAAAGATTCTGACTGTCAGAAGCAGAATCTGCCCAGAAGCTGGAAATCTGTAATATACCATCCTCATGACCAAGTGATTGGAAATGTTGAGGAAGGTGTAAAAACCAGAAGACAGATAAGAAATGACACAGCTCTTCTATCTCAAGTTGAACCAAAGAATGTTCAAGAAGCACTAAATGAAGAATCATGGGTTGAAGCCATGAAAGAAGAACTAGAACAGTTTGAGAAAAACAAGGTCTGGAACCTTGTACCCCATCCAAACAATCACACCATCATTGGTACAAAGTGGGTATTCAGAAACAAAATGAATGAGGAAGGTAAGGTAATCAGAAACAAAGCTAGATTAGTAGCTCAAGGCTACAACCAACAAGAAGGTATAGATTTTGATGAAACCTTTGCACCAGTAGCTAGATTAGAAGCTATTAGGATTCTTCTTGCCTTTGCAGCATTCAAAAATTTTAAACTCTATCAAATGGATGTGAAAAGTGCTTTTTTGAATGGCTTTATAAATGAAGAGGTTTATGTCCAACAACCTCCTGGTTTTGAAAACAAAGCTTTCCCAAATCATGTTTTGAAACTAACAAAAGCTTTATATGGTTTGAAACAAGCTCCTAGAGCTTGGTATGAAAGACTTAGCACATTTCTCTTACAAAATCAATTTTCAAGAGGACAAATTGATACTACTCTTTTTAAAAAAACCTTTAAGAAGGATCTTCTCATTGTCCAAATTTATGTTGATGATATAATATTTGGATCTACTAATTTGAAAATGTGTGAAGAATTTTCTGAACTTATGACTGGAGAATTTGAAATGAGTCTTATGGGGGAATTAAAATTCTTCCTAGGACTTCAAATCAGACAAGAAAAACATGGAATTTTCATAAATCAAGAAAAATATACTAAAGATCTTTTAAAGAAATATAAAATGGAAAGCTCAAAATCAATGGGAACTCCCATGCATCCTTCTTCAGTTTTAAACTTGGATAAAAGTGGAAAACCTACTTCTGAAAAGGAATATAGAGGAATGATAGGATCTTTATTATATTTAACTGCTAGTAGACCTGACATTTTGCATTCTGTAAGCCTATGTGCAAGATTTCAATCTTCTCCCAAAGAATCACATGTTGCAGCTGTAAAGAGAATCTTTAGATATCTTGTTGGAACTACAAATCTTGGACTATGGTACAAGAAAGGCATAGACTTTGAGGTCACAGGTTATTGTGATGTTGATTATGCTGGAGATAAATTGGACAGAAAGAGTACAAGTGGAAGCTGTCAATTTCTTTGAGAATCATTGATCTCCTGGTCTTGCAAGAAGCAGCCCACAATAGCCTTGTCCACTACAGAAGCAGAATATATTTCTGCAGCTAGTTGCTGCTCACAAATGCTTTGGATTAAACATCAAATGAAAGATTATAGCTTAAGGTACACAAATATTCCAATCTTCTGTGATAATACTAGTGCTATTAATCTGTCCAAGAATCCAATCCAGCATTCTAGATCTAAGCATATTGATATTAAACATCATTTCATTAGAGATCATGTCCAGAAGCATGACATTGAACTGAAATTTATTGAAACCAAACTTCAACTTGCTGATATTTTTACAAAACCTCTCATTGAAGAGAGATTTGTGTTTCTTAGAAATAAAATTAATATGAAATACTTTGTTGATGTTTAAATGTCAATGATTGCTTATAAAATTTTTCAGAAGCAAATATAAAATCACATTCATCTGCAGAATCACAAAATTGTTATAGAAGCATGAACAACTTCTGATATCTGTGCTTCTGTGTCTACTATCTCTGCTTCTGCAGACATCCTTCTTGAAAGGAAAATGTCTTAAATATTTTATTGTTTTCCTGACAAAAAACAGTATCTGTTGACTAACACAGATATGTTAGTCCTCTCTCTCATACTAGGAATGGTCACTATCAATCACTTAGCCAAGTATTTTTCCTTTCTTAGCAAAGTCAAATAGCTTTATTCCTATATCAGCTACAAAAAGAATATGGAAAGGTAGCTGTTGTCTCTAGCTAAAAGCTGGTATGATGAATGTTTCACCATTGAGGCAATTTAAATGCTCTTGACCGTTGGACACTAACCACTTCACCAAAAGCTGCGCGTGTGCCCCTACTCCTCCTCCTTCCCTCTCTCCTTCTCAAATAAGGCAACGACTAGTTAAGTTAGGATATGTAGGGTGACTTGAGTTGCAGAAACATATCTGCTCTTCTTCAACTTAGCCATACCCTGTTTTTCATCTTCTCATTTCCCTGTCTCTGTTTCTATTCATCTCTTGAAAATGAGAATCAAACATGCTGCTGTTAAGAACCCAGGGTCTCCCTTCAATGAACCATAGGATTTCATCGTTCTTGGCAATGAAATTGTACCTTATCGTGAGCCATTACATGCTCAGCCTATCACCACTGAACCCTCTAGTCAATCAACAGAGCAAGTTTCAGCTGCTTCTGAACCCCCACCAAGTGAACCTCAAACTGAACACCCACCTTCTGAACCCTCTTCTATACCAATTCCATCAGCTTCTAAAGCCCAAAATCCCTCTGTTGTCTATGTCAGAAGGTCAGACAGAAGACGTGCAGGCCCTGCCTCCAGAACAATAGGCAATGATCCCTCAAAACCAATAAGCATTGACTCACCCTCTCCCATCAAATCTCCTTCCTCCAGCCATCAAGACACCAAGCCTACTGACATTGAGCAGGAAAGCTCAGCTGAAGAAATAGAAGAAAGTGATCCCTCAGAAGGATCACAAGATTCTAACTGTGATCTCTTTCATGATGAGGGAGTCCTTAAAATTTTCAATGATAAATGGGAAGGGAAGGCTTGTCATTCCAGGGAAGCTATTTCTCCTTGGAGAAATAAGAAAATGTGGCTGGGATATTGGACATTTTGTCCAGAAGCAGGACTGGGGGGATTACCTTCTTATGAGAGAACCTGTCTATGAAAGACTTGTCAAAGCATTTTATGCTTCTACAAGTCAGTACAAGAGTGATGGGAACTCCTTAGTTGTGGATATCAAGGGCTCAACAATCATAGTAACTAATGATACCATTGCTGAGGTACTGGGATGCATTTCAGCTCACACTCAGCTCTATGATGACTGGTTCAGTGCTTCTGGAGTTTCCAAGGAAGAAGTCAAGAAGAAGGTCCTTCACCATTCCTCCTCTCAGCTCAAATCCAGTACCCTCCTCCCTATCTGCAGAATGTTTCACAAGCTGTGCTGCTACTCACTAATACCTAGAGCTGGTACTCTAGAGAAAGTTACTGACCAAGACCTTTTGGTTATTTATCATCTCCTAATTGGTAAACCCTTCTCTTTACCTTATCTCATTCTGAGAAGAATGATTTCATCAGCTAATCCCCAAAGAGCCTATGCTAGCCTACCCTATGGCATGCTAATCACTAGGATCTTTAGACAAAATAATATCTGCTTAGAAGAAGAAGCCTCTATTGACTCTTGCAGCTTCTTTGGCAAAGTTAATGTACAAAGGATGCTAATTAAACTTCAGCCCTCTCATAATTTTTCAAGTCCCAGTGAATCTGAAGGAGAAGAAGAAGGAAGGTTGGCACCAAGAACAAAGAAAGGGAAAATTCAAACATTTTCCAGAAAGAGAAAAGGCCATTCTGTTGGTGCTTCTGGAGAACCTTCAGGAAAGAATCTCAAAGTGTCTTCTCCTTCTGTGGATACAAGTATTTCTACTGAATCCTCACCTATGTCTACTGACTCAGAAGGAGAAGATGTTTCTGAGCCTCATTCATCCCCTGCAGAAGCATCACTACCTGAAGAAATTGTCAGTGCTTCTGCAGAAGGTCTGGCAGCTGATACTCTGGCAAATTTGGCTCATATCCCTTCTGATTCACCCAGGACTAATTCTCCAGCCCAAATTCCCTCTTCTCCATCATCAATTCCTCCTGCTGCTGTTCCTACAACTGAGAAGAAAGAGGAAGAAGTTGTGCACAAGGAGACTACTGCTTCAGCTCCTTCTATAGGCACACTTGGAACTGATATGGTAAACCAGTTCCTTGCTTCTCCAATCATGGACTCTGTGTTCCCTGCTGCTGCACCCCTTAGGGACACCTTACCTGCCATATCATCACATCTCTCTTCCATGAACACCTTTATCCAGCAATTAAGCACTCAGAAACCATCTGTGGAGCCTACTTCAAAACCTGATGCTGCTGCTTCTGGTGAACCACCAAAGAATAAGTTCTCCTTCCAAGTCTATGGAAAAGAACATCCAGAAGCTCAAATCTGACATGAAGAAGCTGTTTTCTAATGTAAACACTCTCCAAAACACAGTCAATGACATGATTGAGAGGTTCACACAACATCAATTTTGGTTTAATACCTTTGTGCTTCCTGCCATTGCACCACAGGCTCCTCCAATGCCATTCACACAATTTCAGCCTCCCAAGAACTTGCTTCAACCTTCAACCTCTTCATCATCTGATCACTCCTCTCCCTCCAAGTGATAAATGATGATCCTTCTTCTCTCCATACATTTCCTCTAGTCCTTTTGATTGATGACAAAGGGGGAGAAGTAGTACTAGGCTGTTAAGGCTTGATATATTAGGGTTTAGGACTGATATTTGCTAATATCTTTTTGGATTCTGACAGTGATTGTTTTATGATCATAATTAAGTCTTTTTGATGTAGTCCCTTTAATTATGAATGAATGACAAATGATGAATTTTAATGCATATTGTTTGCTGCATATTCATAAGCTTACTAAATGGTCAATTTAAGAAATTAAATAAGTTTTGCTGCAAATGATTGATTTAAATTGAAAATCAGTTTTGAAATTATATAATCTATAATAATCATCATTACCAAAATGATTGCTAACATTCAGGGGGAGTTTGGTATCAAAAATCAGAATTATCTAAGTAATACTTGATTGGGTTGTCATCATCAAAAAGAGGGAGATTGTAAGGTCCAAGAATCCCCTCAAAGTGGTTTTAATCATGACAACCAAATCAAATGTAACTTAGCATAATTCTGACTTCAAAGAACTAACCATTTCGTTTGAGAATGTGTCCAGAAGCAACAGGTTTCATCTTGCAGAAGGACAAACATGAGAAGCTTCATTTTAATGGATAACAGAAGCAATAAGTTGAAAGAATGAAAAATCTGTGAAGGAAAACTTGAAATAAAAATGAGTAAATTGAAAGTAACTCATTCAAACATCCAGAAGCTATCAAGCACTCCTCACAGTTTCCAGAAGCAAGAAGAAACTTCTCAAGAACTTCAAATGAAGTTGTATTAGAAGGGAGATTCACTTAAAGAGGAAATTTCAAGTAGAAAGCAAAAATATTATTTCATTCTCAAGACATATCAACTGAAGAACTTGAAACATGTCACAGAAGCATAAAATTCATCTGCAGCTCATCAGAAGAAAATTCTGCAGAAGCAACATACACATATAAACTCTACAGAAGCAGCAGATTAAACCAGAATGTGTAAATGATTCTTCTACTGATTTGGCTGAGTTACAAAAGTTGATATACACTTGAAATTATCCAGAAATCTTCCTCAGAACATTCACAGAAGCATAGGTGAAGAAATGAGCCAGTTTTACTGTCTGCAGAAGCAAGTTCTGCAGAAGCATGAAGGCCAGTCCACTGGACAACTGTATCTGTCAGCTTTTGCAGCTGTACCTGAAAGGGACTTGTCAATACAACACAGTTGGATCATTTTGAATGCATTCCAACGGCTACAAGGCTCCTCACCTATAAAAGGAGGTGCTCTCTTCACATTGAGACACACCTCTCATTCCAGAAGCATAAAATACTCTCTGTTGTTTCACTGCCAGCTTCTGGAACCTTTTCTCTCTCCTTGAATTCTTTCTAATCTGCTTATACAAGTTGTTGAGGGGGAGTTTTGATCACTAGGAAATTCTGCTGCTCTGATTGTAAAATAGTGAGCTGTTTGTACTTTACCTTGCTGTTTCTGTGCTTCTGTAAGGTCAAAGAGATTGGTCTGTTGTAAAATCTCTTGTGGCACATTAGGTAAAGTTATTTGGAGAGGTTGTAAAGGCTCTGGTGTGAGCCTGTGAGTATTTGAAGAGGTTGTAAAGGCTCTGGTGTGAGCCTGTGTGTGTTTGGAGTCTGCAGAAGGAAGTTCTGCAGATTTCTGGACCTGTGCTTCTGCAGAAAGGCCTGCAGTAAGTCAGGGTCTGTTTATGTGAGTTTGGTGATTCTGTAGAAAGCCTGAAGAGGCTGGGGTAAAAGAATACTAGTGGTAGTGGATACCCAAAGTTTGGAACTGTTTTGGTTAGTGGAAAATCCTACTGGAGGTAGGGACTGGGTGTAGCCTCAGGTTGGAAGAGGTGAACCAATATAAAAATCCTTGTGCCTTTCACTTTCCCTTACCTCTTTAGATTACTGCATATGCATAAAAAGTTTCAAAACTAATAATACCTAAGTAAGTGGCACTAAACTGATTCCTTCAAAGGAATCCAATTTTAAAGCATTATAAGCATTAACACTAACAATTTATTTGTGAATACTTATCTTCTAATAAATCAGCCAAGCCATTAACTTGAGCAGAATATTATTAGAAGATAAAAGTGCAGAAAGTTTAAAAGGATCACAATTCAACCCCCTTTCTTGTGATTTTACAATAAACTTCAAGAGTCTGTACTAGCATCGGTACAAAGAGCATTGCTCATTTATTTTCTTTTGGCCAAAACTTTTATGCGTCCTTCCAGACAATCTCAACTGACCCCGAAACCTTGAGAGCGACAGGATAGTCAAGCCTGATCCCCTTCGAACTCGACAGTAGGGAGCGAGCCTACGTCCCCTGAGTTCTTTCTGGAACTCAACTATCCTCAGGGCTGGCGTCCCATTTCAGGACCCGCTGGAGTTCTTTGCAAAACCCAGTGCACCCGTACCAAAGTGTCACTGTCATATTAGGTCGTAAGGTTTTCAACCTTGAACATCATCAATGCTTTATGATGCATGCCACACAATCAATGCTTCTCAGCATACACATCCTTACAGGCAAAGCCCATTGAATCATTCTACGTCACCACTCCCCGTGGTACGGCCCGATTCAATATCTTCCCTTCACAAGGAGATCCAAACCCTATCTCGAGTTAAAACCACACTCTCTCACTAAGCTTCTCAATTTTTATGCAAGAAGAGTGTGTTGGTTATAAACTTTTAAGTTAATTTGTACTAATGTTTTTCTTAAAATCAATGATCACTTTCACTTAAGTCCTATAGCTTACTAAGACTTATGGTTGTGTCTTATGAATAGTGTTACCTTATCTTAATTCATCTTGTATAACTAATTAGGATTTGGTTTATCCATTAATCATAATTAATCTTCTTTAATTAGACTATAATTAAACCTAATTCTCCTTAATTAAGTCTTAATCTTTACTTAAGATCCTTATTAATTCTTAATTATCCCTTAATCTCTTCCTTAATATTGGATTAAACTTTTAATTATACTTGATTAAGGTTAATCATAATTAATTAGTTCTTAATCACCATTAAGTCTTAATTACTTGATTAATACTTCATTAGTAATTTATGATTAAGATTAAGGTTAATTAAAATTAATCTTAATTAATTTCCTTTACTTAATTAACTTAAGTGGGTTGAGTTAATCAACTTAGGCAAGTTGGATTAATAAGCCTACTAATTAAATTTTAAGCTTTGGTCTTGATAGGTTGGATTAGAGTTGAAGCCCAACTCTAACCTAAGCCCAAGTCCACATAATATTTTTGGTTGACTTTATGATGAGTCTTTTGACTTTTTTTATGGCATTGGGCCTAAACTAAAGGCCCAATGGTTAGGTAACCCATAGGGGTCCAATTTTTCACATTACCATCACATATTATGGATTTTAGGGTGACTTTTAAATAGGTCTATTTTTGTACCCGAATTTGGTTTATATAATTTACCAAAAGTTTGTTTCCTTTTAATTTGGTTGTCACTTTAAATGGTTACGCTTTTGGCTTATTGGGCCACTATGGCCCATAAACACTTTAACATATTTTTTGTTGCCAAAACAAGATCAAACCACTTTCCTTCATGAGTTTCTCATGAATGTGTTCAAGAACACCAAGAACACATGATGAACACTATGAATGTTCATCAAGAACATCAAAATCCAACAATTTCCAAAAATTCACAAACTCAAGTGTAGTCATCCATAAGCATTTTAATCAAGCAATTTCATACAAATTCATCCAAATATGCCAAACAACATCATCAAGTCCATATCTTGTTCATGAGCCCAAAAATATCATTTTTCATGATCAAGTCATACCAATCAATTTTATAATTCCAAACAATCACATGCATGTACTTAGATTCATCATACAAACATGTTAAAACCATCAAATAAATTTTTAAACACATGCAGCCCCATTATCATATGATGGCCGAACCTATTCAAGGAAAAAGGGGGAAAATTTTCAATCAAAACTCATGGTTTGCATGTATTCAAAATCATCATTTAAACACATTTTAACTAACAAACAACACTTTAGAACAAGCATACAAGATCATCACCAAACAGTCGAACCATTTCTCAAGGAAATAGGTTCCAACAAACTCATTTTCACAAAAGAAAAAGGGATAGGAACAAGGATCAAGGGTAATCCTTTACTCTAATCACCAATCCTACTAGAGTTCAAGGTTCTTCCCCCCTTTACCTAAGGAAAACTCTCTTGAAAAGGTGCAGCAAAATCCACAAAAACTCCTTCTTTGAACTTCTCTTGATCACCCAAACAAACTTCTTCAAAGGTTGGAGGCTAGATTATGAAGTTCTAGGTTCAAAGATGGAACCTTTCGCTTAGAAGATGATGGAGAAATTTGGAAATGGAGAGGATGGAAGGGAGAGAGCTCACGGTTCTCCTTGGGAAGAAATGAGGAAATGAATTGATTTTTGCATGTAGGTGGAAGGAAGAAATAGACAAGTGTCTTACCATTCCATGACATTTAAGACTTTCTTTACTTTATTTTTGACTTTTGGCTTAAGAAAGGATGTGAAGCCAACATGTGTCACACATGCACACACACACACACACACGACTTTGGGAGAAGGGAAAGAAAGGATGATGCTGATTTTTCTGACCCGGATCAAGGGTATTCGGGCCCGGTTCCAAAAAGAGTAAGGGTAAAATGGTAATTTTGCACCAAAATCCCAAAATTTACCAAAAATTCCCAAAAATTATAGAAAAATAGGAAATTCATTCCTATCCTTATTAAAACCAATTTTGATGATTAAAAATATTTAATTACTCAAAAATTCAATAAATCACACAATAAAAAGCATACATGCAAAAATGCGGGTGTTACAGTTGCAGATGTGTTTAATAGGACAAAGTAAACACCACAAATGGTATTTGGTCAGTGGCTGATTGCGACACATGATGGGAGAAAGGTCTTTGTTCCAAAACCTTAGACCTAAAGATGGTGGTGTGGTCACCTTTGGAGGGAATCAGAAAGGAAAGATCACAGGTATAGGATCTGTAGGTATATCACATCTCTCTGTTATTCATAATGTTCTCCTTGTGGAAGTTCTTCAACACAACCTGCTGAGCATAAGTCAATTATGTTACAGTGGATAAGTTGTGTCCTTCACCAGGGATGGTTGTGTAGTCAAAGATGCTTCTGATCAAATCATTTTTACTGCCAAGAGACACAACAATGTGTACAAAATAGATCTTGAGGAACTTGCATATCAAAATGTGACTTGTCTTCTTTCTGTTAAAGATGAAAAACAGATTTGGCATAAAAAACTTGGGCATACCAGCTTGAGATTAATCTCAAAGTTAACAAAACACAACATTGTAAAAAGACTGCCCAAGCTCTCTTTCAAATATGATATTTTGTGTGAAAATCGTCTTAAAGGTAAACAGACAAGAAGCTTTTTTAAGAGTAAAAATGTTGTGTCTACCTCAAGACCTTTAGAACTACTTCACATTGATATGTTTGGTCCTACAAGAACTGAAAGTCTTGCTGGTAAGAAATATGGTTTGGTCATTGTGGATGACTACTCTAGATTTACATGGGTGTTATTCCTCAAAAGCAAGGATAAGACTTTTGAGAATTTCACAAAATTCTGTAAGAAGGTGAAAAATGAAAAAGGATTTTGCATATCTTCTATCAGAAGTGACCATGGTGGTGAGTTTGAAAACTCAAGCTTCAGCATGTTCAGTGATGAGAATGGGATCTCACACAATTTCTCTATGGCAAGAACACCTCATCAAAATGGGGTTGTTGAGAGAAAGAACATAAGCTTGCAGGAGATGGGTAGAACCATGCTCATTTCAAGCAATCTACCAAGATCTTTCTGAGCAGAGGCTATTCACACAGCCTGCTACATTCAATATAGAATTTTGGTAAGGCCAATTCTCAAAAGAACTCCCTATGAATTGTGAAGAGGAAGAAAACCCAACATTTCTTATTTTCATATATTTGGCTGTGAGTTTTCATACTTAACACCAAAGATGATCTTGGAAAATTTGACTCTAAATCTGACAAAGGATTCTTTATTGGTTATTCAGAAACTTCCAAGGATTATAGAGTTTAGAACTCTAGAATCTTGACAGTATAAGAATCTATTCATGTTAGGTTTAATGATGCTATAGAGACTGATAGGGAACTATCAAATCTAGAAGATGATTTTGTGAAGTCTATAAATCTGTTTAAGTAATTAAACATGATTATAAGACTTAACATCCGTTAGTTTTAATGATTAACAAATAAGATTATACAAAGAACAAATAAGATTATATATAAATAAGAACCAATTAGATTATATAAACAGGTTCTACTGAGAAAGGTATTTGTTTGTTAATTATGTTTCAGGATGAAATACTCTTTAGCAGAAGAAGAAGATTTTGTGAACAGAATCAGAATCAGAAGATCAGAATCAGAAGAACAAGAGTGCAAAATCTGAAGAAGAATAATCCTTAACAGAGTTGAAGCAACCGAAGAATAGAAGTGAAGACATGAAGACTATCTGAAGAAGTGAAGACTTGAAGACTATCTGAAGAATTGAAGATTAGAAGACTATCTGAAGAATTGAAGAACCAAGAAGACTATCTGAAGAACTGAAGGCAGAAGATATATGAAGAAGTACAGATTCAAATATACATCTGTCTGAAGAACAACAATGAACTGAAGAAACGAAGAAGAAGAGATACAAGAAGAGGAAGATACAAAGAAGAATGAAGCTACAATTCTATTATCATAAGGAAGAAGGCTTCTGAAGTTTCAACCAGTATGAAGAATTGAAGTTGTCTGAAGGACGCAACCCGTCTGAAGTATTGAAGCTGTCTGAAGCAACGAAGCTGTCTGAAAGACTCAAGCTGTCTGAAGTGGTCAACCTGTCTTAAGTGATGAAGCTGTCTGAAGAGCCGAACCCGTCTGAAGACTAGAACCCGTCTGAAGACTGGAACCCGTCTGAAGTTTGGAAGTTGTCTGAAGCTTTAGTAATGACGTGGCATCTTTGCTGAAACCTTGCGTGAAGACTTTTATAAGTCTCTGCTGCTCGTACGTTTTGAAACACATTTGTGGCAACAAACACAGAGACCTTTCCTGGTGCATTTAAACTTCATACACCACTGAGGAAATCTCTGCAACGCAGCATTTGCAGCAACAACAGTAGCAGCTTTACTGCAGCACCAACGTTGTACTATGTCAGAACTTTCAAGAAGCGTGTCTCACAACGGATTAAAAGAAGACTATTTGCTATCTCTAAACGATAGTATTTCAACGAGACATTTCTTCATTTGTGCAACCTGGAACAAAGCAGAAGAAAAGCTCAGGAGACTAAGCAAAAGCAACAAGGAAGATGTTTGAATAAAATATATTCAATTCAACATCTTTATCTAAATCTCAAAAGAGGAATCTGCAAACAACGACTATTGATCAAGACATCTCATTCAAAGAAGTAATGGTGTCAGGAGCAAATGAAAAAGGAGTATATGCAGAATAAGCAAAAAGGACAAATTCAACGGATACACACTCTCAAGAGAATCAGAGGAAATCTGAAGAAAGCAGATGCAAGCCGGACAAAACAGATAAAGGCAGATGCAAGCAGATGCAAGATAATGCAAGCTGGATAAAACAGATAAAGCAGATGCAAGACAATGCAAGCTGGAGCAAGCAGATGCAAGCTGGATAAAACAGATGCAAGAAAGCAGAAGAATTCAAGAGAGAGAATACACATAATCATCACATCTCTCAAAATAGAGCTCATCAACAGAAGTGTCAGAACGGGAGTATTCTGAACACTCAATATGCTTAAGGAGAAGCAACCGTTTGAGAAGCTATTACACAACGACTATATGAGCCACATCATCAGAAGCTCAACGGTATTATGAATTATCTTCAACGGCTATATTCAAGAAGAACATATAAATAGCCTCAAGAAAGAAGTTGAAGAAGTGGTGGTTGTTGTTGTTGTTGGAAAACAACCATGCAGCTGCTGTTGCAACCAAGTTAGATCAATTGGGATTGTTTTTCAAGAAGGTTCTTGAAATCAATCAGGATGAAAATTGTTAACTAGGCTGAGTGTCTTACAGTTAACAAGAGTTGACTCGAGCTCAAATACATCATGAAAAAGTCAACAACAATTGATCAGAGAGTTAATTCTCAATCGGGCTACTGATCAGCTGGTCAGTTAGTTAGATTGTACAGTTGGTCTGTTGATCAAGTGAGTTGGTTGTCGGGAAGGCAATCATGCTGTACAAATGACTATCAAACCGGGTACGGTTTGAAGCTTTGAAGATACCTTGGTATTCCAATGATACGGGTGAGAATGTAGCCCATGGAAACCAATGGTTGGAGAATAAGGCTGGAGCTTAATTTCATATCTTAGTTAGCCTACTCTCAGAGGATGTATTCCTCATAGAAAAGACAGGGATTGTACTTAAATTCAAACACTTGTATCACTGTCTATCCTTGTATTTAGTTTGTAATGACTGTATCCTGAGTATGTACTCAGTAATCTCTATGTACAAGAAGAATCTGAGTTGAGAGGTTCTAGCGAACATCTAGCTTAGATTGAGTAGTAATACTCAACACTTAGTTAAGTGTCTGAGAGCCTGGAGAGGCTTGGTGGAAGAAAGAATACTCGTGGTAGAGCTTGGAGAGGCTTGATAGAAAAGAATACTTGTTGTGTTGGCCTGGAGAGGTTAACATGTGTATCTGTGGTTTCAGATAGTGGAACACATATGTGGCTGCAAGGGTCTGGGGGATTCGGAGTGGCACATATGTGTTGTTGTTTTTGTTGTTGTGATTAAAGGCTAGTGGTGGTTTGCCACTAGGACTGGATGTAGCTCACAGGGTTTGTGGGTGAACCAGGATAAATTCTGTGTCTAAGTTTTCTTTCCCTTAATCTCTTTTACTTACAGTCTTTACATTTACGATGGGGATTGAAAAGTATCTTTCATAATAATCTTAACACAACGATTTCAATAAAACAAGTTTTCATACAAACATAACATTAAAACGTCTCTAAGTGTAGGATGAAGTATTATAGAAGAATATATTCACAGGGATGTCTGAAATATCTGTCTGAAGTAAGCCCAACAGGAACTCAGTTCAGACACATGATATAGATGGTCTCTGATCATCTAAAGTATTTCAGAAACAGTTCTGAAGGTACTCTTAGTAATATTCTTCAGAAGACACTAAGAGAAGTTTGTTTAAAATCAAAACAATCTTAACTGTAAGAGAAAGTTTTTAATCTAGATCTTTCATATATTCCGCATGTATTTAAAATAACTCTGATCTTAAGATTAGTTTGCACAATGATCACTTAACGTGATTGATTTAAAAATAAAGATTTCCAAAATTGTCTTAAAATGTCTAAAACACTATTCAACCCCCCCTTCTAGTGTTGCCTGTGGTTCTAACAATTGGTATCAAAGCTCACCTTGGGGTTGAGCATCTAACAAATGCAGAAGGAGTAGATGCTCAGAAGATGGAAATCTCACCAGGCTGAAGCAACTCTGAAGAATGATAATGAGAATAGGAAAATCATTTTTTCCAATACTCATTATTCATAAGGCTAAAGCACAGGACGCAACAAAAAAAAAAGGAAAGTGAATCTACCTCTAGATCACAAACTGGTAACACCTTTCTTATCTATATTTAAGTTATAATTTTAAATATAGTTATTAATCTGATGCATGATTTGTTTTATTGAAATTGTGAAAAATATGATTACATGATATAATTGTCTCATGCTTTTTAAATTATGTGAAAAATTAAATCACTGCATGCTATGTGTTTTACTATGTTTACTGTGTGAAATGTATGATTCATTTTATGTATGCTTTACTTATTTAAATATATGTGTTGAAGAGTCACACATGCTTAGTAAAGTAATAACTGTGTTTTTAAATTAAGTAAATGAAGAGTCGTGTGTGTTAGTCATAACTGTTTTTGAAAATATGAAACGACACGATGTGAATCATTGAATCATCAACCGGTTTCTCTCAATGGACACGATGCACATCTCTCCACAACTGCTTAGTGGATGGAACCGTCTCTCATCAATGCTTGAAGCATGCTTGGCTATCTATTTAAAAGGATTGGATGATCAACATGGAAATCACACTTTACTCAATCCTTTCCCTAAAAAGATCAAATCTCCTCAAGTATCTTCATCTCAGAAAGATCATTTGATTCATAGAAATCAATGGCAAACGCGTTTGCATCATCAAGCAACTCAAACCCTTCCGTGTTTGATGACAGGATCATACCCTGTAAGGCGGTTAACCTTTCTGACTTTGATGAAGCAGACTACAAGATATCTGAGTACTTCAACGCCATTGGATGGACTCCATACTTCAATAACATTTTCTCCTCCTGGCATAAGAAGAATATAATGGATTTTTGGGACAACATCAAGATCATATCTGAACCCAACAGAACCGGGATTGAAACGAAGGTGATGGGAAGATCACTGTCTGTGGACACCAAACTTATTGCTGAAGTTATATGTGTTCCTGACAGCGGGGAACAATACTTCCAAGGATGGGAATCTCTTCATGGTGGAACATTCGTTCTTGATCAACATCTATTTGGAAGAAGAAGGATTGCCCCTTTCAGACCTTCTCAACTTCTGAGCACACCCAGAGCCCTCCTTGCTGTATTAAACTGCTGCATTCTTCTCAGAGGAAGAAATAATTTGACTTTAAGTATGATGGAGAGGTTCGTATTGGGACTCTTGATGACAAAGAAGAAAATTAATCTCCCATGGGTATTGTTGTATCAGATGATGTTCAGAGATGAGATGGGAAATGAGGACCTCTATCTTCACAACACCTTGATTATGAAAATTCTTTTGCACAAGGGATTTCCTATGGAAAGTCTCTTTGACCAACCGTCTCCTGACTTCTTCACTCCGGCTGAATATGCTGAGTTAGACCGGACTCTTACAGAAAGAGAAGAAGCTCCTGAGAATCAAGTGGTCATTCCTCCTCTTTTTGCTCCACGCATTGAAGAAGGAACTGAAGATACCAACTTGAAGTCTCGTAAAAGGAAAATGATGACATTGGGTGCATATAATCTGAAGAAGGTAAATGATAGAGTAATTCGGCTGACAAAGAAATTGAGAGCTGCAGAAAAAGAGCTTCAAAAGCTTAGGGCTGAAAAGGAAAAGGCTGATGAGAACCAATCTAATGATCAATGATATACGTGTGTCCTGTTTAGGAGTCTTTGTTTCTATGTCTTTGTGTTTATATTTTTAATGATATTGAAATTCTATTTTGTTTGAAGTCTCTCTGTTTTGATTCCTTTGTGTTAATATCTGTGCATAATTAAGAATATAATTCTTTCTTAACCGATTAACAAATTGTATTTCTAAAAGATAAATTTAATTAACCTAATAAGATAATTTTTAAATATTGATAAAATGTTATCTGTAATTTTAAAATACTTAATTTAAATAATTAAACAAATTACAACCAGGTGCTACTGAAAGGTACTTCTAGTTTGAATGTTTCAGGAAACAGGTTTTAAGAAGACCATCTAAGAAACATCATCTAAAAGAACATAATGTGATAACATCTTTATTATCTGAACCTATTCAGGAAGTTCAAAATAAACTCTCTGAAAGTGTGGGTCATCAATATTAAAGATAGTTAACACTCTATGTTCAAACCGAACTCAATCTCTGAGTAGATTATACTAACTTAGTAATATCTCTATTCATCTAGCCCGTTCAGAAGGCTCCTTATGGACTGTCTGAAATCGTGGGTCTAAAATGACTGTTCAAAGATGGAGAGGCTTGATAGAAAAGAATACTTGTTGTGTTGGCCTGGAGAGGTTAACATGTGTATCTGTGGTTTCAGATAGTGGAACACATATGTGGCTGCAAGGGTCTGGGGGATTCGGAGTGGCACATATGTGTTGTTGTTTTTGTTGTTGTGATTAAAGGCTAGTGGTGGTTTGCCACTAGGACTGGATGTAGCTCACAGGGTTTGTGGGTGAACCAGGATAAATTCTGTGTCTAAGTTTTCTTTCCCTTAATCTCTTTTACTTACAGTCTTTACATTTACGATGGGGATTGAAAAGTATCTTTCATAATAATCTTAACACAACGATTTCAATAAAACAAGTTTTCATACAAACATAACATTAAAACGTCTCTAAGTGTAGGATGAAGTATTATAGAAGAATATATTCACAGGGATGTCTGAAATATCTGTCTGAAGTAAGCCCAACAGGAACTCAGTTCAGACACATGATATAGATGGTCTCTGATCATCTAAAGTATTTCAGAAACAGTTCTGAAGGTACTCTTAGTAATATTCTTCAGAAGACACTAAGAGAAGTTTGTTTAAAATCAAAACAATCTTAACTGTAAGAGAAAGTTTTTAATCTAGATCTTTCATATATTCCGCATGTATTTAAAATAACTCTGATCTTAAGATTAGTTTGCACAATGATCACTTAACGTGATTGATTTAAAAATAAAGATTTCCAAAATTGTCTTAAAATGTCTAAAACACTATTCAACCCCCCTTCTAGTGTTGCCTGTGGTTCTAACAGATTTTGCAAGAATGGAGCTGAATCCAACTTTAGAGAAGGCAGAGGTAAAAAATGAAGAACCTATTGAAGGACCCTTTGAAGTACCTGCTGAACAACTTCCTGGTCAACCTGATGAAGCTGATCCTCTTCATAGAGTTAATGTTGAGTCTCAGTCTGAGCATGTATTTCCTCACAAACATGAGTGGAGATACAAGTCTCATCATCCTCGAGAGCAAATAATTGGTGAAACTTCAGAAGGTGTAAGAACAAGATCAAGAATTAAAGAAGTCAATAATCTTGCCTTCCTCTCTGAAATTGAGCCAAAGAATATTGATGAAGCTCTGCATGATGAAGGGTGTATCCTATTATGGCCACAGGAAACACTAGAAGAGGGGGTTGAATAGTGTTTTGTTAATCTTTACATATTTTGGAAAACCTTTTGAAAATAAGCAAAACCAATTTGAAAATATTTGATCAACCTTCCGAAACTGGAGTGTTCAGTAACCTGCTGATGCAACTCGGAAAGTTGAATTAAAACCTTTTTGAAATATTTTCCCTTTAAAGAAAAGATTGTTTTTCTGCGCAGATTAATAAAACTCTTTTCTTTAACCCTCCTTTGTTAGTTTAAAACAGATATCAGCGGAAAGTAAAGAGGTAAGGGAAGAGAGAACTTAACACCAAGATTTATACTGGTTCACTCACTAACGCAGTGAGATACATCGAGTCCCAGGGCAAAACTCCAATGGATTTTTCACTAATCCCGCAAGATTACAAGTATTCTTTTACCCCAGCCTCTCTAGCCTTAACAACGAGTATTCTTTGTTTTCAACTGCCTCTCCAGGCAACTCATGTAGTATTCTTTGCACACCTAGCCTCTCCAGGCCCAACAAGTATTCTTTGTTTTCAACTGCCTCTCCAGGCAACACATGCAGTATTCTTTTACAGGCAAGCCTCTCCAGGCTCAACAAGTATTCTTTTTTTTCAATTGTCTCTCTAGGAAACACATGCAGTATTCTTTTACAGAAAAGCCTCTCCAATCTCAACGAGTATTATTTTACAGGCAAGCCTCTCCAGGATCAACCAAGTATTCTTTATTCCACCAAGCCTCTCCAGGCTCTCAGACACATAAAGTGTTTACAACATAAAGTTTAAGTTTCCTAGAAACTGAAACCCATGTTCATCTTTTACTAAGGGGTTACTGAGTACTACTTAGGATACAATAGGTGAATTCTAAGTACAAGGATATACAGAGATACAAGTATATGAATTAAGCTCTATATCTACTCTGTATCTAACAAGCAGAAAACTGCTTCTTCTTCATCTTCGGAGAGTTGGCTTGATAATATTTCTCATAAGCTTCTTTCAATTCTCGCTTTGGGCGTTATCTTGGAAATCATGGCCACTGTGGGCCAATCTTCATAATCCTT
Organism: Sesbania bispinosa; assembly: GCA_026901365.1. NCBI lineage: Eukaryota > Viridiplantae > Streptophyta > Magnoliopsida > Fabales > Fabaceae > Sesbania > Sesbania bispinosa. Next base: position 1,055,485 of record QLOH01000202.1, read on the forward strand.
CATTGAGGCTATTTATATGTTCTGGAAATATAGCCGTTGAAGATTGCTCAATTTACTGTTGAGAAGAAATGATTAATGCTCTAAGAGCCGTTGTGAAATAACTTCTCTTTCGGTATCTTCTAACTTAAGCGGATTAGGTGTGCAGATGAATTAGTTCTGACACACAGCAGATAGGCTCTTAATTTGGAGAGATTTTCTTCATCTTCAGCAAGTTGATATTCCTCTCTCTTCTTTTTCTTTCTTTCTCTTTTTTGTGAGTATAAGGAGGCAAGATGCTAAGATCCGTTAGACTTCTCCTTTGTCCCGTTGTGAGTTCTGCTTTTCTTCTCACTTGAGGTGCACGCCTCTGATAACGTATTGCAGAGATGGTACATAGTAGGTGTTACAGCAACGCTGACTCTATCTCTGACCTCTATTCACTTTTCTGCAGTAGGCTTCCTCTTTTATGTCGAGAAATGAACCTGTTCCTGAAGGCCTTTGTTTTTCTTTGCACAAATTCAGCTTCACCTTTAATCTTTGTTGAGACTTGAGTCTTTTAATATATCATCCATATTGACTCACAAGTCTTCAGAGAATAGCATGACGTTTCTGGCTTCTTCTTCTTCTTCAGAGGGTTTGAAATGCCACATCATCAGTGAGTATGTGTTCAGAAGGTTTGACTTCATTGTGCACATACTTTCAGCAGGTTGATCAGCTGCAACACACTTTAGTTCTTTAGCATGGAGACGCTTTCAACAAGTTCCTTCTTTCAGTAAATTGCTTCTTCTTTTCTTTAGATGGTTGCTGCTCTGTTCTTCCTTGTTCTTTGCGATCTTCCTTGAGCCTTAAGTTTATCTTCATTTCAGCTTGCTCGTTTGTTCTTCTTTTTCTTCGGTAGCTTGCCTTTGGTAGCTCTTCTTTTCTTCGGTAGCTTGCTCAAACAAAAATTCTTCATTGCTCTGAGTTCTTCTTCTTATTGTTGATCTCTGATGTCCTTCTTCTTCATTTAATCTTGCGCTTTTATTATTCTTCTTCTTAACCAATTCTTGCCACAGATTCTTGCTTCTTCAGTTCAGCAGGTTGATCTTCTTCTGAGAGTTGCCTCTTCAGGATTCCTGAAATACATAAGATAATACCTTTCTCAGTAGAACCTGTTTCTATACAATCTAATTTGTTAATCATTAAAACTAAGGATAAAGAGTATTGAATCTAATTTCAATTTCTTAAATTAATTCTGAGACTCAACAGATCCTAGCCATGCAGGAAGAACTGAATCAATTTGCCAGGAGTGATGTATGGACTCTTGTTCTTAAACCCCATGGGAAAACAATCATTGGAACTAAATGGGTGTTCAGAAACAAGCTCTCTGAAGATGGACAAGTGATAAAAAATAAACTAGATAGGTTGCTCAAGGCTACAACCAACAAGAAGAGTAAGGACTGCAGGTTATTAGGATATTGTGATGCTGACTTTGCTGGAGATAGAGTTGAAAGAAAATCAACAAGTGAAGGATACCACTTCATTGGAGAAAATATGATAAGTTGGGCTAGCAAGAGGCAAAGCACCATAGCTCTCTCAACTGCTAAAGCTGAGTATATTGTTGCTGCATTCTGTTGCTCACAGCTGCTTTGGGTAAAGTATCAACTATAAGATTTTAACATCCCTGTTAAATCTATTCCTGTATTCCGTGATAATACAAGTGCAATAAATCTTTCCAAAAATCCCATCCAACATTCTAGGGCTAAGCATATAGAAATCAAACATCATTTCATTAGAGTCTATGTTCAGAAAGGTGTTTTTGATATTAAGTTCATTGACACAGAGCATCAATGGGTTGATATATTCACAAAACCCCTTGCTGAAGATAGGTTTAAGTTCATAAGAGATAATATGCACATTCTTGCACTCTCTGAGAATTGAACTTGCTAATATTGTTTGTACCTGCTGAACTTTTGAACTTTTGTTGCACTTTCTCTTACTCTGATATATGCTCTATCAACTACTTTAATACCCTGTATTTATTGCTCTATTGCACATTTATTACTTCAGCATGCTCTGGAAACCCTTTTGATTAATGATAAAAGGGGGAGTAATATAAATTAACAAAATCTGAAGTTTAAGTGTTTTTCAGAGAAGAAATCTTCTGTTAAGGGGGAGCAAGCACTTATCTTAATATCTGACAAAGGGGGAGATTTTTTTTTCTAAACCTAATTCTATTTAAATTTCCCTTCAGATATTTGCAAGTTTAAGAAAAATTGTCATCATTAAAAAGAGGGAGAATGTTGAGTCTCAAAAATGTTATTAATAAATTAATAATGTTTTAAGTCTCATAATCCTGAGTTTTAATGTATAACAAATTTGGTTAAAGTATCCTGAAAGAAGGAACAAATTCTCTTAAAGGCTTTTTCTGTGTTTCAGCAACCTTCTGAAAGAGCAACTCTCTGAAGTAATGCAACCCTCTGAATTGGTTCAACCTTCTGAAGGAGAGGAACATGCTGAAGTATCAGGACCTGCTGAAACTAGTGAACCATCTAAAGTCATGAGACGTCGTACTGACAATTGTATCTTCTTGGGAATGAGTTTCTCTGAAGATCCCTTTTGAAGACTCAAGTATTTTCTTTGCCTTCTGCCAGCTATCTGCACCTTACGCTCTCTAGCAAGGAAAATCAGAAACCTTTTGGTACATTTCGAATTCCAATTCACCAAAAAGGTAGTCTCTGCTATGAAAGTACATTTTGCTCAGAAAAGTAGAGTCAGTGCTGCTGCACACCTATACCTCTGTTGTGTCTGCTGCTGCAAGCTGTAAGAAGCTTGTGACTCAACGAAAATAAAGCTATTTCACAACGAGATTTATGGAGAAGTCTAAATAGTCTCATATCTCTCTTGTAGGAACACAGGGAAACACTAGAAGGGGGGTTGAATAGTGTTTCTAAATATTTTAAGAAACTTTTCGAAAACAGATTTACAAAACAGACTTTCAGACAGGTTGCTAGAGGGCTGTCTGAAGTTTTTCAGATAGCTGTCTGAAGTTGGTTTCAGACGGCCTTAAAATGGTTCTAAAAAAAGTTTCTTCCTTTTTAAAATATTAGATTAAATATTCAGTCCCCTTGATTAGCGTAAAACTGAAATGACAAAGATAAGGGAAAGAGAAACTTAGCCACAGAATTTATCCTGGTTCACTCACTACCACTTGTGAGCTACGTCCAGTCCCAATGCCAACTAGCACTTGGATTTTCTCTTAATCTTGCAAGATTACAAGTATTCTTTTCTATCAAGCCTCTTCAGGCTCTACAACCAAGTATTCTTTTACAAACAAGCCTCTCCAGGCTCAACAACACAAGTATTCTTTTTCAGACAAGCCTCTCCAGGCTCAACAACAAAAGTATTCTTTTTCAGACAAGCCTCTCCAGGCTCAACAACAATTACAGTTGAATGGAAAGTGCTTAAGCTCACAAACTATGACAGTTTTGAGAATTAAACAAATACAAATGTACAAAGAAAAACTGAGGTATGCTCAGGATAAATAACTTTGTTTGTACAAAAATGTATGAAATAAATCAGAGTGTTGCAGCAAAAATCTTGCAGAGTTTCTGTTCTTTTTCAATTCTTCTCTCTCTCACTGCAGGTCTTCAAATGAGGGGGTATTTATACCCAAATGATTGGCACATTGAAGACTCTCATGCTTGTGAAATCCATGCTAGCCGTTGTGAGACAGCTGCTGCAGTACAGAATATTCTCTGACATATTCTGATATTCCCTGACAAATTCTGACACTTTTACAAGGTTTGCTCCTGCCAAAAAGGTGCTCTTTGTTGCTGCGTAGCAGAGGACACGTTGTGACAAAGAACGTGCTTGAATTGCATTGCACAGGTGCCAGCTGTTTGTAGCAGAGAACGTGCGTGAAAAACGAGCAGAGGTACAAGGATTGTCATAGCTTCAGACAAGAGATGCCATGTCATCAAATGCTTTCAGACGGCTTTGATGCTTCAGACGGGTTGATCATCTTCAGACAGCATCAGCTTCTTCAGACGGATCCAACACTTAGTCTTATATAATAGGCTTCTTGCTGAAAATCATAGATAAACAATTAGACAATTGTATCTATGAGAAACAACTTAAGTTGAATTTGTTGATCATTAAAACTTAGAGAAATTTCAGTCTTTAAAACATCATAAACCTCTTTATGATATTTTTGAGACTCAACATCTCTCTCTCTATAAATACAAGTCTTCATGCAGAGAATAAGATATAAAACGAACGTGAACTTGCTAAAGTGCTACAAAATTTCTCTAAGAAATATTTTCATATGTTTCATTTGTACACAAATTCCATATCCTGAGTTAAACTTAGTAGATTGTACATCTTACCCAGTTTAGGCTTTAAACTGGTGTAGTTTTAAAGCTTAAGCAATCTTTCTTCTAAAATAGTTTTTCTATTTGAACCTGGAGAAGCTTGTTGTTTAAACAATACTTGCTGTAGAGCATAGAGAGGCTTGGTAGGAAACTATACTTGTTGTAGTAGATCCTGAAGAGGCTTGACAAAAAAGAATACTTGTATATCTGATCAGATAGTGAAAATCCTTAGCTGGTTGGCTTTGGGACTGGACGTAGCTCACAGTGGTGGTGGGTGAACCAGTATAAATCTTTGGCTAAGTCTTCTCTCACCTTTAACTCATTTATATTTGATTTATACTAACGTGGAGGGCTCTAAGTTTATTGTTTTATAACTTTAAGCTGAAAAACTATCTAAATAATTTGAAAAACAAGTTTCTCAAACTGTTTTATTAAACCTGTTGAAGTTACTTCAGCAAGTATAAAACCTCCAGTTTCAACAAGTTATAAAAACCTCTTTGTGAAAAGTGTTGCTTGTGAAAGGTTTTCCAAAATCAGTTTGAAATTTATAAAACACTATTCAACCTCCCCTTCTAGTGTTTCCTATGTTTTCTACATATATATATAAAATTTAATACCTAAATCACGTTAAATGGTAATATGTGTACTTGTATAACAATTCTGATTTTCCTATACTTCAATATCCTCTCACATCTTCTTTCACATTTCATTTTTTCTTCATTTCTTTCTTTCTTTCTTATACTTTACAATCAAATCACTTATCACACATTTCATTTTCTTTCTCTTTTTTATCTCTCTCGTCTCATTAAGTACAATTACATATTGGATAATTAAGTTGTCTTTCAATATAATCACGACTCTTTCTACCATCCTATGATGAAAATTGAAGTAGTACTATTGAAGTGTCATGTCCAATAGAAAATGAACTTATAATTAATTAAAAATTACCATTTTATATACTTCAATGCGTATATTTTATAATTTTGCCTGATTTTTACACAGATCTTCGATCGGCATATTAATCTAAAAACACACAAAATTATATATGGATTGGATTCATTTTTTTTTCATATAGCATCATGTAAGAAATTTCAATGTAAATTATTTAACAATGAGGATAAAATATCAAACTCGATCATGAATAAATAAGATGCCCTTTATTTGAATACATATGAAGAACTACACATTACATTTCCCAACTACGAAACAAAGGAATAACCATAATTAAATGGAACACATATTATAACAAAAAACACGAAGTACGATGGAACTATATCCAAACCCTAATCGACCCTAACCATGTAACATTGATGAAATTGGCCGATTCTATAGAAATTAAACAAAAACACCAACAAAGGAGCTTGAAAATAAATAGGGCATCATCCAACTAGTAGAATCTCGACGGATCATCAAAAGAATCTACGATTTCCATACCCTCCCAAGTTGTTAAATCCATGGTGGCGCATCAAGCTCCCATGATAAAACAAATGATTCTGCAGCATAGGGTTCTGAAGGAACTGTGGTTGAAACACCTGAGGTGGAGGGGGTGTTTGAAGGAGAGGGAGGTTGGAGGAGGAGCCAGCAGGTGGTGCAACAGTAAAAATATGATGATGATGAGTTGGGTTAGTGGCAGCAGCAGCAGCAGAAGTAGCACCTTGAATGAGGAGCCTATCACAATAGTGAGTAACATGTTTCTTAAGCTCCTCTAAGGCCAACTTGAATTGTTCAAGTTGAACTCTATTCATCTCCTCAATGGGATAAGCCCACAAGAACTAAGCTTGCGCTGCTTTCCGCATACAATTCAACTCTTCACCATGCTTCCTCTCACCCTCAAGTTGGCTATTGATCTGAGCCAATTGCGCGTTCATCTCATGCACGTTGGCACTGCGGTGAGCCTCAATGAACTGCATGGTGCCCGAGTTTTGTGGTGGGACCCGCCTTAAATAGCGATTGATAACCGCATTGACATTGGGGTGGCCAAAGGAGAAGACCTTCTCACCGGGTGAGAACACAATGAGAGCAACATTAGCACCACATAGAATGCAAAGCTCGCTGGCTTTCTTGAAGAGCCCACTGCGGTGCTTCGAGAAAGTCACATGTAAGGATGTGAAAATAACAATCAGACACTTTGTAGAAATTAACATGAACAAAAGACATAGGCAGATAATCAGTCCTTCTTCAGCAAAGCTTGAGACAGAAAGGAGATCAGTTCTTCCTTGGCCTTGTCTATGGCAGCTTCAATAGATAACTTCAACTCTTGTTGACCACTTCTTATCAGTTGTTGTTCATGGAGAATTTCTTCTTGATTCTGAATAACCTTTTGTGATTTCTTCTCTGAGACTTCACATCTCCTCTCAGATTCTTCACACCTCTTCTCAAGGGCCTTGACCTTGGATTTCAGCTTCTGGTTCTCTTCATACAGGTTAGGCTCAGACTCAACAAAGATGAGCTGAAGGTAGGGACATACAAATCTCAAAACTCCAAAACCAGGCTGCAAGCCATATTCTGAAGGATTGTAGACTGGACAGAAAAAGGTCCCAACATACTTCAGAAGCACCCAAGCTTTGTTGAATGAATCTGCCTGTGGGGGAAAGTGATCTCTTAAGAAATGGTACTGAACATTTGTGGAATGTCCAACACCCATTGCAGACTCAACATCAGGACCACTACACCCAGAAGAAGACCCAACATCTTCTCTGATCTGCCAATAAGAATCCCACATCCAATTTTCAAGCAAGTGATTCAAGCCTCCTCCTTCTGAGATGATGAACTCAGGTAGACCTTCCCATTCTGAAGCAGTCATGGCTTCAGACAGGGGTGCTGATACAGAGTAGATCTTAGGACCCTTGTATTTCTCATCTTGTCCTTCCTTGAGGGGATACCTAGGAACAATCCTATCGGGTTTCACCAAGATTTTGGTTGAAGGCCTGATTGAACTTGTTCTAGGGGGCCTGTAGCCCATCATTCCAATTCCTCTAGCCAAGTCTCTTTGGAATAACTCAGCTTCAGTGTTCAGCTTCCTTACCATGAGCCATTCCTCATTGCTCAGCTTCCATGAGTCTTCAGAAAATGGGTTGATAAGATCCCATGTATGACCAGGAGGGACAACACCCTTCCTTATCTTCTCCAATCCATCAGCATCATTGGAGTATAAAGCTCTTTCATTAGTCACAGTCCTCTTAGTGAGACCATGATGTAGTGAGACAGCAGGGGCTGTTCTAAAGTGTTGCAACTCTTCAGACAGATGCTGGAATTTTGGCAAAGGGCAAGAGCCAAAGGAGGTTCTTGTCAGTTTCTTGCAAATGGCTGCTATCTCAGATGAAAGGTTGACTTGATGAACAGATGGAGGTGGTGAGGGTGGTAAAGGTGTAAGAGGTGAGGATGAGGATGGTGAGGATGGAGATGATGGTGTGGAAGATTGAGGTGAAGGTTGAGGTGGGAGTTGAGATAGCTGTATGTACTGAGGTGACGGGGGTTTGGATGGTGAAGGTATGGGTTCAAGAACTTGGTTTTCTTGAATTGCAGGGGGTTCAGACAGCAGTTTGTCTGATGGTATGATGGGTGTAGGTGATGAGGGTTTAGATGGTATGAAAGGTTCAGATGGAGATGTATTTATCTGTAAGGTTGGTAATGGTTGAGAAGGAGGTGGAGATGGTTGTTTTTCTGGTGATGTGGGTTTTGATAAGGGTTGAGGTTGCTTTTCTGATGATGAAGGAGGTGAGGGAGTTACATTATCAAATATCACCTTGATCCTCTTGTAAGGTTTGGGAGCAGCAACTTCTTGATCCTTAGCAACTCTTTCTCTTTCTTCCCTTTCCTTGGCTTCCCTATCTTCCCTTTCTCTTTGCTCAGATGAAAGAGCCCTTCTTCTCTTGAAGTAGTGATCAGCCTTTACAAATTTCTGATATCTTTCAACAATATCTGCTTCTTCTAGTTGAGAAGTAATACTTCTGGTAACCCTAACTTCAGGCACTGTCTGAAGTAGTTTACCCTTCTTCCTTTTTCTTTGAGGTGCACTTGACCTCTTTCTTTTCTTTGTAGCCTCAGCAATGGCTGCTTGCTTGTCATCCTCAGCATAAGCAAGTTGTGAAGCTATTACAAGAGCTCTGTCAGTCCTCTCTTGCTCTTCCTTCTGTTCTAACTCCTCTTGCTCAATGGCAGTAGCCAAAGCAGCAACCTGAATCAATTCAGGGTCAGAAGGACATGCAGCTAATGGTTGAGCAGCAACTGCATCAGTATCCACAACTTCTTCAGCCTGTCCTTCCATTATAGAAGTAGGCTTTGAAGATTGTGCAGGTTCGGACACTTGACCCACAATTTCAGACAACCTTTGAGAAGGTTTCTGAACAGGTTCAGATGTTTGATTCTACACAGATGCAGAAGCTATCTTAGCTGAGCTTCTCACAGGAAGCTTCTTCAGCTTAGGTTGAGGAGATTCCTTTGAAGGCTTGAACTCATGTCTTCTGATATCACCCTTGAGTTCATTTTCCAGAATCTGCATTGTAGTATTCCTCCTCTGAGCTTTCTCCATCAGTAAGCTTTCTTTCACGGTGGGAGAGGGAGGCCTTGGAGTCAGCTTAATCTTCATGCTCTTCAGATTTGATTCACCAAACATAGGGATTGAGTGGTGATCATAGAGCTGGTGAACTGGAACTTTGAAGTGCAACAACACCTTGGTGATGATGGTGTTGTGAGGAAAACTCCCAGCAGAGTCTCTCAACCTCTTCTGAAGGTGGTACATGATGATATTTGGGAGGTTGATCTTCTGCTTCTTCAGAAGGTGGATGAGACAGAATCTCTCCAGTTCAGACACATGGTTTCTGCTGCCGTTTTTAGGGATTACAGAGTTCCCTAAGATAGCATGCAGAACCCTAGCCTTGTCTGACATGTTCTTAGCATCCAGACTTGCAGGGGAAGAAGTTCCATACAAAAATTCTGTAAAGTGCTTCTGACCTCCATTTCTTGATTCCCAGCCAGGTGAGAAGACAACACTTTCAGTCTTGACACCACAGACGATGGCCAGGATGTCTTCATCAATAAAGATAGACGTACCAAGCACATTAGCCTTGATGGTGGTGTAGATGCCTTGAGGGTTAGGGATTCCTCTGGCTGTGGCCCAGAAGTCAAGAATACTCTGCTCATGCCACTGTGAACGATTTCTGTTGAAATATTCAAGCCACCCAGCTGCTTGAAATTCTGCATAAAGGTCCATCCCCAGTGCTTCAAGATCTTCCAAAAAGACACCCTTGATCGTCACAATGTTATCAGCTCCAGACTTCTTAGGTGCCATTGTTGAAGGTTGGAAAGAACTTGAGAGAAAAATGCTTTCTTGAAGATGAAGAGTAGCAAAGGTTCTGAGAGAGTAGAGAGCTGTAACGTATCAAGGACTCACTGCCTTCTGTACTTATAGACCTCTGAGTTAATGATGGCACGAACTTAAACCGTCCCTTTATTGCCACGTCATTTGTTCATTTCAGACAAGTGATAGATTTCAGACATCCAGTTAATTTCAGACGACCAAAACTTCAGACAGGTCACATGTTTCAGACAAGCTGAAGTTTCAAACACATCATTTTTCATACACACTCAAAATGCATGAATGTTCAATTTATCTCTGATGAACTTAAATCTATCTTCAGTTAGAGGTTTTGTGAATATATCAGCCCATTGATGCTCTGTATCAATAAACTGAATATCAAAAACACCTTTCTGAACATAGTCTCTAATGAAATGATGTTTGATTTCTATATGTTTAGCCCTAGAATGTTGAATGGGATTTTTAGATAAATTAATGGCACTGGTATTATCACACAACACAGGTATAACAGATATTGCAATATTAAAATCTTCAAGTTGATACTTCACCCATAACAGTTGTGAGCAACAACTGGCTGCTGAGATGTATTCTGCTTCAGCTGTTGATAATGCAATTGTGCTTTGCCTTTTGCTTGACCAGCTGATCATATTTTCTCCAAAGAAGTGACATCCATCACTGGTGCTTTTTCTTTCAACTCTGTCTCCAGCAAAATCAGCATCACAGTATCCTACTAACCTGCAATCCTTACTTTTCTTATAGCATAGACCAAGATTAGTAGTACCTTTAGGATATCTGAAAATTCTTTTTACAGCTTTGTAGTGAGTGATTCTTGGATCAGATTGAAATCTAGCACACAGGCACACACTGAACATGATGTCAGGCCTGCTTGTTGTTAGATACAATAATGAACCAATCATCCCTCTATACAAAGTTTGATTCACTGGTTCTTCATTCTCATCTTTATTTAAAGATGCAGAAGGGTGCATTGGAGTTGTCATGGGTTTGCAATCACTTAGGTTGAACTTGTTAAGCATTTCCTTTGTATATTTCTCTTGATGGATCCATATACAATCAGAATCTTGCTTAATCTGAAGTCCAAGGAAAAACTTTAGTTCACCCATTAGGCTCATTTCAAATTCAGATTGCATTAACTCAGAAAACTCTTTGCACAATGAAGAATTAGTTGAACCAAAAATAATGTCATCAACATATATTTGGACAAGTATAAGATCCTTGTTAGACTGTTTTCTAAAAAGAGTTGTGTAAACTTTTCCTCTTTCAAAACCATTGGTTGCAAGAAAACTGCTCAGTCTGTCATACCAAGCTCTTGGGGCTTGTTTCAGACCATAGAGAGCTTTCTTAAGTTTAAAAACATGTTCAGGAAAAGATACATCTTCAAAACCAGGGGGTTGTCTAACAAAAACCTCTTCTTCAATGAAACCATTGAGGAAGGCACTTTTGACATCCATTTGATATAGTTTGATGCCATTATTTACAGCATAAGATAAAAGAATTCTAATTGCTTCTAACCTGGCCACTGGAGCAAAGGTTTCAGTGAAGTCAATACCTTCTTGCTGGTTATATCCTTGAGCTACTAGCCTTGCCTTATTTCTGATAACTTTGCCTTCTTCAGACAGCTTGTTTCTGAACACCCATTTGGTTCCAATAATTGTTTTCCCATGGGGTTTAGGAACAAGGGTCCAGACATCACTCCTAGCAAATTGATTTAGCTCCTCTTGCATGGCTAGGATCCATCCTTCATCATGCAGAGCTTCATCAATGTTCTTTGTCTCAATTTCAGATAGGAGAGCAAGAGAATTCAAATTTCTGAATTTTGATCTTGTCTTAACTCCTTCTGAAGTACTGCCAATGATTTGCTCTTTAGGATGATGTGACTTGTATCTCCAATCAGGTTTATGAGGAGGTATCACATCCGTCTGAGACTCAACATTTGTCTGAAGAGGTTCAGAAACAGCAGGAACTTCAGACAGTTGCTCATCCTTCAAGTTGCTGTGATCATTCAACTTCATACCTGCAAAATCATCCTCTAGATCTGATAGTTCCCTATCAGTCTCTTTGTTATCATTGAATTTTACATGAATAGTTTCTTCAACAGTTAAAGTTCTAGAGTTATACACTCTATATGCTTTAGATGTTTCAGAATATCCAATGAAAAATCCATTATCAGACTTTGCATCAAATTTTCCAAGATCATCTTTGGTGTTAAGTATAAAACACTCACATCCAAAGGTGTGGAAATATGATATGTTGGGTTTTCTTCCTTTCCACAATTCATATGGAGTCTTTTTCAGAATTGGTCTTATCAATATTCTGTTTTGAAGGTAACAAGCTGTGCTAACAGCTTCTGCCCAGAAGGTTCTTGGTAAGTTGCTTGAGTTGAGCATGGTCCTTGCCATCTCTTGCAAACTTCTGTTCTTTCTCTCAACAACCCCATTCTATTGAGGTGTTCTTGCCACAGAGAAATTGTGTGAGATCCCATTCTCATCACAGAACAATTGGAAATTTGCATTCTCAAACTCCCCACCATGATCACTTCTTATGACAGAATTACAGAATCCTTTTTCATTCTGTACCTTCTTACAAAATATTGTGAAATTCTTAAAAGTCTCATCCTTGTTTCTAAGGAATATCACCCATGAGAATCTAGAATAGTCATCAACAATGACCAAACCATATTTCTTTCCACTAAGACTTTCTGTTCTAATAGGACCAAACAAGTCAATGTGTAAAAGTTCAAGTGGTCTGCTGGTTGAAACAACATCCTTACTCTTGAAAGAGTGTCTTGTTTGTTTCCCTTTCAGACAACTATCACACAAAATATCAGATTTGTATGAAAGCTTGGGTAATCCTTTAACAAGGTTGTATTTTGCTAATCTTGAGATTAATCTCAAGCTGGCTATGCCCAAGTCTTTGATGCCAAATCTGTTTTTCATCTTCAACAGAAATGAAGGATTTTACATTTTGACTTGCTAGATCCTCTAGATCAATTTTATACACATTGTTGTGTCTCTTTGCAATAAAAAGTGTTTGATCAGAGGAGTCTTTGACTATACATCCTTCCTTGGTAAAGGATACTACATAACCACTGTCACATAATTGACTTATGCTCAGTAAATTATGTTGTAGTCCTTCCACAAGAAGATCAGGAAACCAAGTTCTACATTCTTGAACAGACAAAGTACTCCTGGTGATGGAGTTAGCAAAATCATACTTGGTCCCTGAGCAAGAGCATTCCTTTTCCCTTTCATGCCAGTAGCAGTTCCAAAGCCAATCTCTGTAGGAGTAATCCAATCCACCATAGATCTCTACATCCTCAGGAACCCTTTCCCATTGCTCTCGAGTCATGGGCTCCTGATCAAACAAATATGTTGAGTAGAACTTGGGCTCCTTCTTCTTATCATTAGGGCCTTCAGCAAAGGGCAGCCTTGGAACAATTCTATCAGGTTTCCAGGAGATCTTGGTGGTTGGCTTCATAGAAAGCGGTTTGGGAGGCTTGAAGTTCTTGCACCCAGCAAAAGATACAATGTATCTTGCATACAGCTCAGTTTCCAGGTTCAGATGCCCGATGTGGATCAAGTCTTCAGCAGGTATCTTGACATGGTCTGAGGGGTACACATCAATCTTTTTCCAGAAGTGCTTAGGTGGTTGAACTCCTTGCCTTATCCTTTCCAGCTAGTCAGACAGTAAATCTCCTCCAATATCTTTCTGAGCAACTGCCCATTTTTCCCTAGCAGCATCAAGAGAATCCACATGTAAACCAGTGTGCTTGAGCCGGGGTGGGTGCCCTCTGAAGAAAAGCAGCTCTTCGTATAAATTTGGGAATTTGGGCACTCTGATTTTGTGATCATAGGGAGTTAAGTAGAATTTATGAGGAAACTGGGCAGCCTTCAACAATTCCTCAAAACTGACAACAGGTACCACCTTGTCAAAGGATGGTCTTCTTGATAAATCTCTAGACTTAGGCTTCAGTAGTTTTTCTCTTGGAGTGAGATCACCCTCCCATACGAACTTCCCTTCTCCTTTCCAAACATAACTCTCTTGAGCTTCCCAATTTATTGATCTGGGTTTAGTAGGAACAATGGCAAGATCAGTAGAGATTACTTCTTCTACTTGTTCCCCTTCAGATGATGATGGTGGGGGTAAAGGGGGTGCAGAATCAATAGCAGGTGCAGTAGCAACAATATCATCAACATTTTCAGCAGGTACAGGTTCTGCAACTTTATCAGCAACAACAACTGGTTCAAGAATCTTCACTTGTTCCTTTGAGGGGCTGAGATCATCTTCTAAGTCAATGGGATCAAGGTTCCCAAAGTTGACTTTGATTTTCTTGTAGGGTACTTCTTCAGCAGCAGACATAGTACTAATCTCCCTCATCTTCTTCTTCTTGTAATGAATAGTTTCAGTAATTGGGTTGTAGGGAACATATTCTGCAACAGGCTTGGCAGATTTCCTCTTGAGCTTCAACTGTTTCAGCTCCAAGATCTTTTGAGATCTTATCTCTTCAGCAGCTCGCTAAAATATAGCAGCTTCTTCTTGTTGTATTGATTTGCTCCTTGTAACTATCTGAGTTGGAGCCTCTTCTTTTACTGGAAACAAAAGTCTTATATTCTTCATCCTTAAAGACTTAGAAAGTCTCTTCCTTTTGGGAACCGAGGATTGTTCAAGCTTCTCATCCTCATGTATTGCTTGCTGAGCAACAAGAACAATTGCATGATCAGTGTCTTTCTGCTCCTTAGCTCTTCTTGCTTCCTCCTCATCCAAAGCATTTGCCAATGCAACAACTTCCTGAAGCTCAGGATCTGGATGACTTCTTTCTAGAGGCATAACTGCAATTGGTTTCTTAGATGAGCTTTCACTGAGAGTGTCAACCATCATGATCTGTCCCTCAGGGATTGAGGTAGGCTCAGTGACTTCAGTAACAGTCACCTCAGAAACTTGACCCACAATTTCAGCAACCTGACTGTCGCTACAATATGAAACTTGGCGAAAGTCTGGCCGTCACAACGTATTAATGGCACAGTTATGCAATGAAAATCGCATTTAATAATGTAGCGATGGCGTTGTGACGGCTAGGCCGTCACTAAATTTTCATGTCTAAAAACCCGCATTCTTATGGTGAGACTAAACCATAACATTGTTAAACAATAAGGTACCCGAAGCATTGTTTGTTGATCTCTTGGAATTCTTCACTCGTCAATCCTTGAGCATTAGTCCAAAAGGGCAAAAGATTGTTAACGCTCAAGTGTAACCCTGCTATGCTTAAGTGTTGATACTCAGTAGAAAACTCTTTTTAATTTATTTCTTCCACATATATATATTTGTCTATCTCATGAACTTTCTTTTCCTATTTTCCCACATGTTATTATTATTATTATTCAATTTCCTTAATTTATTTATATTTAATTATCTATAATTTGAGATGTTACACTTTATTTATAAGATCTTTAACCCATTCATATTTAAATTCAAACATTATAATTAACAGGAGGTTATAATCATCAATTCAAATTCAATTATTATAATTATACATAATTCTAAAACTGTTGTTACTTTCCTATCTCAAATCTTTGTGATTTCACCATTCCTATTTTAAATTAAAATACTAAAACAGGTCTTTCTCATAAGATTATTATCATCAATCTCAATATTATTGTATTAGTGACAATTATTTTCTTTATAACAATAAGATTTGATTGTGATAAATAGTTTAACAGTTCTATCTCTGAATGGGCTAGCGGAAGAAATTAAAAAAATTATATAATATATTACTATTTATTTTATATTTATATTTAAATATTTATTACAAATATTATTTATAAATGGATTAGTCCACCAAATCTAATATCTTATCCATGTATGTTTAGTTGTGCTCACTAAGGCGTTAGTCTCACCACATGTTTGTGGGTTTTCATTTTAGATTCCCAGGATCCTTCTCAGGCTGACCGCTGAGGGCCAAGGAGCTGTTGGAGCTCAATTATTGTCATATTTGGCTTGTGGAGCATTGACTGTTTAGCTTATATTTTGTAAAACATTATGATGTATATTCTTTTGATGGATATTTAGTACATGTGTTGCCCATGTTGAGAGTTTCTTTTATTAGGACACATGTATTGTAATATCCATGCCATTGCTATGTATGTAGCTACTCGGATTATGTTTAATTAAACATTGGATTAGTTAAAATAATCTTAATCATGTTTATTGATATCATTAATGTCGCGAAAAAGAATTCTCTAAATTTGGGACTTATGTCTCCAACGGGCATAAATCCAAGTTTTTGGTATTAGGACGTTACACAGGTTGCTTCAGCTGCTCCTTACGAGACTTTTTGAGTATATATGTATAGTTGTAGGTTGAATTTTATTGTAGATTAGTAGTATTGTATTTTAAGCCACTAGGTGGCCTTTAAACTACAATTCTTGGATTATGCATGTAAAATTTACGCTTATATAATCGTTGAAATTACATGAAGCATTGAGTGTATTGTTTGAGGATACCAGTAATGTCACGAAAAATAATTCGGTAAATTTAGGAGTATGCTTCCAACGTGTATTATTTCTCGGTTTACGAAATTAGGGCGTTACAAAATATGTGTGTGCGTGTGTTTTATGTCATTTTACGTACATTTATTAGATATATAAGTAATTAGTTAATATTTTAATCACTCTTATATTGCACGAGATAGTATTTTTATTTTATTTGTATTTGTATTTGTATCATAACTAAAAAATTAAGTATCAAAGATTATTTGTTGTAAAATTGAATAAAAAAATCAAAAGATAAGGAGATTATCATAGAAAAATTATTGTTGAGTTTTTCATTAATATGTTATAGAATTTAAATGAAAAAATTCAAAGAATAAGGAGAGTTTCAATCTATGTTGATAGTATTGGATGATATTTACATGTAATGTTTAAACTAATCATTATATATCCAATATTAAATATATTTTTATTCAATGGAATGAGTATTTTATATTTTTTTACATGGGATTGTTCCAGATTTATTGAATATTTTATAAATTAAATTAATTTTTATGAAGTACATGTTAAATTTAAAATAAATAATTTTAACTATTCTTAATAAATCATAAGAAATGATATTCAAATTTATTTATAAATTATGATACATGATTTATTATTTTAAATATTAAATATTTGTTTCATATATTAAATTAATAAATCAATTTAATATTATATAAAAACACAAAAACGGGCCATTCATTTGGCAGGTTGATGAAAGCTACCAAATAGGTTTGACAATTGATATCCTCTGGGCATGGTACCATAGTGCCCATCTCCACACTGACTTTTTCAGAAAAAGCCCATACAAATGCTCGTACTCGCATGGGCACCAACTTTAATGCCCGTCCCTAAAGTTGGCTAAATGTCTCTAGAAGGGGGGTTGAATAGAGATTGGAAAATATTGTACCTGAAAAACTCAGATTCAATCTGAGGTGAATCTCAAGTCTTGGACTTGGAACACATATTGAATCTTAAATTAGCAGAAAGTTAATGATTCAAAACAGATTCAGTTTGAGGTAAATCTTAAGCCTGAAACTTGGAGCATAGATCAAATCTTAACTCAGCTAGAAAATTAAGGTTCAGAACAGATTCAGTAAGTCTCAAGTCTGATATATACCAGGAACTCAGATTGAATCTTAACTCAGATATTTCAGATTCATAACAGATTCAATATAAGTAAATCTCAAGTAAGAAAGGCATACTCAGATATGAGTTATGCATAGACAGGTCTGAGTTATGCAGGGACAAATGTGAGTTATGCAGAATTAGTCTGAGTTATGCAGGGACAAATGTGAGTTATGCAAAATTAGGTCCGAGTTAAGCAGAATTAGTTTTTAACAAACTTTCCTTTTTTAAAAACATTGAAACAAATAATAAGAGATAGAGAGCACACTCACATTTATACTGTTTCACCCACACCTTGGGCTACATCTAGTCCTCACAACCTTATGAGATTTCAACTATAACTTCTCAAAGTTACAAGTATTCTTTGTTATCAACTGCCTCTTCAGGTAACACACCAAGTATTCTTCTTACATAGCCTCTCCAGGCGTTTAAGTATTCTTTGTTCTCAACTACCTCTCCAGGAAACTCAATGAGTATTCTTGTTTCAGTGCCTATCCAGGCTTACAATCACCCACACCACTGCTTAGGTACCTCCTAGCTTGGTTGGGATTTCAAGGGTAAGGTAAGGTTGAGATTTTCTAGCTTTGACTACGTACAAGGGTAAGGATACACAGTGAGATTTGCTAGATGATGGGTAGCTCTCTAAATCACTCAAAGAGTGTATATAAACCATTACAAAGCAAGAGCAAAACCTACTACATGATATTAGCTAAGATAGCATAGGTAGGTGGAATAGAGGTGAGAAGAGGTAAGATTGGATTTTCCTTCGATAATATGGTCCAGCTCTTCTAACCTTTGATTTTTCACTTAAGATCCTTTATATAGGCTTAGTAAACTAGTCGTTATGATTCTGGAGCTGATCTAAACGTTATGAGTGCAAACTAGCCGTTTCTAGCCATTATTTTGTCTTTTCCAGCGTGTCAGCAAAAGTGGCTTCGTAAGATTGAGTAAGTCTGAGTCTCGGTCTTAGTCTGAGTCTGAGGTCATAGACTGAGTCTTAGTCTTAGTTCCTGAATCTGAGGTACAAGTCTCAATCTTAGTTCCTGAATCTGAGGTACAAGTCTGAGTCTTAATTAGTCCTAGTTCTTGAATCTGAGCTTTGTCAGTTGATAAGTGTAAATTATATGATATATTCTTGTATTTTTAATGCACTTATCAAGGTTAAAATAGTAATTTATGTCCCAAAATAATCCCTTTTTAGTAATAATTGTAATAATTGTGTTTATTTGATTTGAATTTGAATTTGATGTTATTTTAATATAAAATCTGTTGATTTTGAAGATTTGTGAGGAGATTTAAATGAGGAGAGAAAATAGCATTATTTGAGGATAGGATTTGCAGATTTGAAGTTTAAATGAGAACAAATAAAGATAAGATCAGCCGCCATTTAAACAAGGATTCTGCAGATAACTTCCCAATTTAAATTCAAAGGCCAAATAAATACAGAATCAGATTAAAAAGAGGGAAACAAGGAAAGCCAAGCACACAAGGATAAGATCAAGAAGAAATCAAGCTGTTAAAAGAGGAAACAGAAGAAGCAGTTACGCGCTCCATGCTTCACCTGTGTTAAGCGCAGGGTGGAGCGCAACATTCTGGATTTCACGCTTCACTTGCGCTGAGCGCAAGTGAAGCGCAGCTGCGCAGATTTATTTTTTAGATCTGTTTTCAAAATAGATCCTTTCCATGTTTAAGATAGCTTTCCTTAGTCTATAAATAGGACCTTTTGTAAAGATTAGAGCAGGTTAGCAAAGGAGCATTTAGGAAGGAGATTAGAGAGATGACAAAGGCAGAGCTAGGATTGGAACAAGGTGACAACTTCTCCATTGGGTTGTAATGGCTACCATGTGTAGCTAAACATCTCAGTAGGATTGAATGTAGTTGATTCAATCCCCAAGTGTATGTGAATTCTCTTATTTATTTATGAATCCCTATTCTATAATATTGGTACTTTTATACTTTGCTTAATGCATAGCTTTCGCCTGTGTGCCGGAGTTATAAGTTGTTTTATGAAACGCATTGGTAAATGGTTTTATTAATTCAATAGCGAGTTTTGGGGGGCCTAGAAATAGGGAACTTGAATTCTGATTGGTAAAAGTACTCATTAATCATTATATCAATATAGAGAGAATCGATGATTGAATTGGAATGTGTGAGCCTCTTCATAGTAGTCTCTATAGGAGTATAAAGTTCTTTGATAGTGTTAACAAACGGAACAGTAGAGCAATCAAGTCGGGGTAATTTGTCTCCTGGGAGAACCCGCATGGATTATCTTCGAGTGGTTTACTGCTGGTAACTCGGGGTAAAGCAATAATAGTTTAGCTAAGATATTATAGAGATATATTCATAAATAATATTTGGGATTCACATGCATAAGGGGTGCGATGATACGAAGTTCTATCCTGATCCAAGTAAAGTATTTTATCTTCTCTCAATTGTCTCTTTCTTCTATGTAAAATTACTTTCTTCACCACAAACCCTCAAATACCGTTTTCTGCTTGATAGTTTGATCACGAGTAAATACGAAGTGAACCGTTCCCTGTGGATACGATAAACTCATAATTACTATTATACTGCTGAAATTTTGGTACGCTTGCCAAAACATCATCATCAGTCTGAGGTTCCAGTCTGAGTCTGAGTCTAACATTCTAATATAGGTCTCAGTCTGACCTTCCAATCTGAGTCTGAGTCTGTCACTATAATCTGAGGTCTCAGTCTGATGTACCAGTCTGACCTTCCAATCTGAGTCTAAGTCTGTCTCAATCTAAACCTTGCAATCTGAGGTCTTAATCTAAGTTGATTGAGTCTTGTTTCATTCTTTCCTTTTAATTGTACTCTTTTGTAAATCTTGAATCCACAAGTAGAGTAGCAATTTCAAACCATAGAGACAATCTTTGTGTTGAATCAAATCAGATTTATTCATTGTAGGATGCTTAGACTAAGCTTGATGATTGGTGTTTCTAATAAAGACCCTTTCTGACTATAACTAAAATTGCATTCTGATGTGCACCATTCTCAACTCGGGCTATCTTCAGATTCAGCCATTATGAGCTTTTGAAAGCTTTCTGATAAAGGATCTCTCTACAACATTCTTCTGAAATTATCTTTAGCATATAGAACATTAATTCTAAGCTTTGACCATTCTGCATAAATAATTCTGAAGTCTAATACTTCTTAACATTAGGATTATGATCTTTTTGAATCTCAGGAAAGACTTGTATTGTTTGCTCAATCTCAGTCTAACCTTTATCTTCATCTTCAACCTGAGGATTCCTACCCGTCGCAGTCTGAGGTTGCTTCTCAGTCTCAATCTGAGCTTGGTTGTGGTTCTTATGATCTTTCTGCGTTCTTTACTCAACATAAGATTCTTGTCTTTCTAAGATCTCACATATAAAACATCAGTAAATTCAAGAACAAAAACGTTAAGTTTGATCAAAAGGTTTGTTGTCATTAAAACAAAATCTCATAGGGTTTTGCGCTAACAGTCCCCATACCCGCTGGGAACCTATCCGCGCCTGTTACCCGCAATTTAATAATTAAGTGAAAAATTAATAACTCATTAAAATATATATTAATTATAACTAAATTGAAAAATTACTCCAAAATCATCCAAATATAATTATTAAATATCAATGACAAAATTTAATTAAATTGAAATAAAATACGTTAATATTCTAAAACATATAACACATGATCTAATGTTCAAATTTTTTATTAAATATTATTATATACTTTCACATCATGCTATTTTATAAACTTGGATATTATGTCTTAGCATTTTCTAAGATTTACAAAAATGATTATTAATATTAATTAGTCATATATTATAAAGTAAAAATAATACAAATAAGTAGTTATAAAATATATTTTAATATGTAATATACTATATATATCAATTTCAAAAATACGTATAAATATATTAGATATTTTAATAAAATTATTATATAAAATTATATATGATATTATTTATTAAATAATTATATATATATATATATATATTTGTGTTTGTGTGTGAGTGCGGGTATGAGATGAGTTGGGCATCATATATAGTGCAGGTACCCGTGTCCGTCCCCATGAAAAAATGCGAGCTATTACTCGTACCCGTGCACATATTCGTTTTGCTGATTTTTACCTATCCATTACGGGTAATTTTTACAGGTACCCGGACTTGGGCTCAATTGTCATCCCTATTATCAAAGCTTGAGATGTGCTATATATAACTTTCTTGTATAAAGAAAGGGTCCTGCTAACGAGTGCCCTAAGAACACTGGTTAAGGAAACAAAAAGAGAAGGTTTTATTGAAAATCACAGTCTTAATTGCATATGTGACATTAAATATCACATACTCCAATAAAAACCTTCTATTTTTTTAGTTCCTTAACAACACTCGTTAGCATTTTTCATAAAGAAATGCTTACTTAAAGGAATTGTAGAGTACTGTAGCGATCTGCATCAGATTTATGTTAGCATATAGATAATGTGCGGACTAAATATTAAATCAATATATTGCACAGGTTTTTGTTTTTTGGTAAAAATATTTTGCACACATTTAACAACGTAATATGATCAGTTTGAGAATCCAGTTCTATTAGAACATCCTTTTTGATGTTCACTTGGCACTAGCAATTTTCTTTAATTAATTTAATTAGTTTGTGAGTCTAATAAACATTGAATTACAATCACGTATATAAGTACTTGAAAACATGGCACATATATAATCAACTTTTATATTCTCTTACTAAATTCTGTTTGTGAAGAATAGGTTGTTTACATTTACAATCTCATCTTAAAGATTTTTATTATTTTTTATGTATGAATTAATAGAATTTTTACGTGCTTTTCTTTAAACCTATTCCAAGATTTGAAGCTAACTTTCCATATACCTTTGATGATCAGGGTAGTTCCAACTTCCTGATTTTAAGGGAGAGTAACGTAGAAAGCAAAATGTTTAGCTTGATGGATTTGCAAATTATCTAGGTCTTAATTAATTGCTCCAGCGGGCTTTCTATTATTTTTTTTTTGTTGTAAACCATAGATATCTCCTATTGTCAGGGGGCCAATTCGGGGCTTAGTCACAGTTAAGACTCTTCAGCCCTCCCGAAGAGTGTGTTTAGTGGGGATCGAACCCGGGAGCTCTCCCACAAACTCAGTTTGCGTTGCCAACGAAGCCACAACTCTTTGATAGCGGGCTTTCTATTTGTTTTAGGATTTTCTTGTAAATCTTTCATTTACCATAATTACTTTAGATTACCAGAATGTTAATGAATATGATCCTTTTGGGAAAAAAGTTGTTACCTCATTTTTTGTTTCATTATATCATAACAGAAAGAGGATGAAAGTGCAACTTTTGAACTATGGCAGAACCAGAAAAAATTAATTTGACAAACAATTTTTTTTTTTGTGACTAAAAATTTAGGGTGAGGGGATGGTGCCCCAGTCCAAGGCAGGTTATGCCTCCGGACTCAAAGAGCACTTACAGAGGTACTTACATTTTACCTCACTCCAAGGGGACGAGTGGGGGTTCGAACCTGCGACCTGTCAGATACGAGACCCTGTCTTGCTCCACTCGACCAACCCCTTGGATTATTTGACAAACGAATTATAGCTAGGTTCAGCAACAAATTAGGAATGATTTGATTAAGAAAAAAACGGACTCATTATTAAATGTTTGTCCGGAAAAAAATGGCTTGAATAACATGTGTGTGCGTGGAAGAGATAAAACTTATAATAATAATAATAATAATAATAATAATAATAATAATAATAATAATAATAATAATAATATAGTAATAAAAATAATAATATCAATGGTTAGTCATATGGTAATATTTGGCATTAAGAGATAAATAAGTAATAATTAATTAGCCTTATGTATTTGCATTTAACATAAATATTAATTTCCATACATTCTGTAATACATTATTGATCAATGATTAATTTAACAAATTTTGTCAAAAAATGATTAATTTAACAAATTTATTTGAGAATTTAATTAAATTATTCCTTTTTAACTTATCATATATATATATATAATTATAATAAAAATAAACTAAACCACTATAATTATTTTCTTTTTATTATTTTTAGGTCTGTCACTAGATTTTAAACTTATTACCTAGTAATGTTTCTTTTATGACAGGGACGACGGTGAGATATAAACAAAGGGGAAAGTTTCTCTCTAATTACTCGAATCCTCCGGTATGAGAAAGAAAAAAACATACATGTGGGTGTTGCGCAACATTGTGGGGCCCACACATATGTATGTTTCTTTCTCTCTCATATTGAAGGCTTCCAGTACTGGAGATTATTTATTTCCATAAACTAAAGCCAACAACATTATCACACATTAAAAAAGTAATCACCTACCTCTATGTAAAAACTTCAAAATTAAATAAAGAAAATGACCCGAAAGATAAAACCAATATTTTGAAAATTGGATAAGTAATTGAAATGTCATTGGTTTAATCGATCAAACTGATAATAATTAAATATATATTTTTAATATTGTATAATATTTCAACCAAATAACATAAAATCATAAAAAAAATAAGATATATAAAATTATAAACTAACATAAATATAATTGGTAAAATTATAGATATTTATGTTTAATTTTTAAATATATGTATTTATTTATCTTTAAAACATTTTAGATAAAAAAATAGATTTTTTAAAAGGACTGGTTCTCAACACCAGTTTTAGACAGCTGGTTCAATAAGTTTTCTACAAGTTCCCACCGATTCAGTGCTTCATGGATCTTTAGGACTGAATAGATCAGTAACTAAATCAGTTCATATCAAATCAATTAGTTCAATTTTCAAAACTATAGATAAAACATATTTTCAATAAAATCGTTCCCGCACGCTTTTAAGAAAAAGATTTCGTAATAAACATAATTTTCCTTTATCACCCGTACATTTCTATTGAAAGTTAAATTCCTTTAATGATGTAATAATTAACATTTCATCACAATATTGCTTTTGTATATTGCATAGAATTTATCTAAAAAAATTAGAGTTCTAATTTTTTTTACATTCACCACTCATATCTTTTTCATCTTATTTTATAACATCAATTATTATAATTTTTACTTTCCTTCTCCCACGACCCTATTCTTTGTAACCCCATTACATATGGTGTATATACTACAATATATAAATACTTTTTTATTGGATTTACCTTATTATATATTAAGCAATTTTTATTTTTCACAAAAAATTGAGAAGATTAAAGTTTATATATGGCAGTTTCCTAGTAATATCCAGGTGCAGTTTATCCCAAAATGTTGAATATACTTCTGATATAATCCCTAAGAGCGTCATTTCTTTATATTAAATTTCCTGCCATATACACATCCAAAAGGGAGATTTTGAGAATCTCAATCCAGAAACCACTTCAATGAAACCAAAAAGTGTGTTGTTTCTCTTCACAAACAATACAAAATTGCCTATAAAACGACCCCATTTCTATGTACCATTTGTAATCTAAAGCACTGATCTAGGCTCATTCCTATTATTTCTCTCTCTCTCTCATTCAGCCATGGCGAACCCAACTAAGAAGAGCAGGGGTCGTCAAAAGATCGAGATGAAGAAGATGAGCAACGAGAGCAACTTGCAAGTGACTTTCTCGAAGCGCCGCAGTGGGCTCTTCAAGAAAGCCAGCGAGCTTTGCATTCTATGTGGTGCTAATGTTGCTCTCATCGTGTTCTCACCCGGTGAGAAGGTCTTCTCCTTTGGCCACCCCAATGTCAATGCGGTTATCAATCGCTATTTAAGGCGGGTCCCACCACAAAACTCGGGCACCATGCAGTTCATTGAGGCTCACCGCAGTGCCAACGTGCATGAGATGAACGCGCAATTGGCTCAGATCAATAGCCAACTTGAGGGTGAGAGGAAGCATGGTGAAGAGTTGAACCGTATGCGGAAAGCAGCGCAAGCTCAGTTCTTGTGGGCTTATCCCATTGAGGAGATGAATAGAGTTCAACTTGAACAATTCAAGTTGGCCTTAGAGGAGCTTAAGAAACATGTTACTCACTATTGTGATAGGCTCCTCATTCAAGGTGCTACTTCTGTTGCTGCTGCTGCCACTAACCCAACTCATCATCATCATATTTTTACTGTTGCACCACCTGCTG
Source organism: Sesbania bispinosa (assembly GCA_026901365.1). Lineage (NCBI taxonomy): Eukaryota > Viridiplantae > Streptophyta > Magnoliopsida > Fabales > Fabaceae > Sesbania > Sesbania bispinosa. The sequence goes on from QLOH01000202.1 coordinate 1,080,934, forward strand.
GCTCCTCCTCCAACCTCCCTCTCCTTCAGACACCCCCTCCACCTCAGGTGTTTCAACCACAGTTCCTTCAGAACCCTATGCTGCAGAATCATTTGTTTGATCATGGGAGCTTGATGCGCCACCATGGATTTAACAACTTGGGAGGGTATGGAAATCGTAGATTCTTTTGATGATCCGTCGAGATTCTACTAGTTGGATGATGCCCTATTTTTTTTCAAGCTCTTTTGTTGGTGTTTTTGTTTAATTTCTATAGAATCGGCCAATTTCATCAATGTTACATGGTTAGGGTCGATTAGGGTTTGGATATAGTTCCATCGTACTTCGTGTTTTTTGTTATAATATGTGTTCCATTTAATTATGGTTATTCCTTTGTTTCGTAGTTGGGAAATGTAATGTGTAGTTCTTCATATGTATTCAAATAAAGGGCATCTTATTTATTCATGATCGAGTTTGATATTTTATCCTCATTGTTAAATAATTTACATTGAAATTTCTTACATGATGCTATATGAAAAAAGAAATGAATCCAATCCATATATAATTTTGTGTGTTTTTAGATTAATATGCCGATCGAAGATCTGTGTAAAAATCAGGCAAAATTATAAAATATACGCATTGAAGTATATAAAACGGTAATTTGTAATTAATTATAAGTTCATTTTCTATTGGACATGACACTTCAATAGTACTACTTCAACTTTCATCATAGGATGGTAGAAAGAGTCGTGATTATATTGAAAGACAACTTAATTATCCAATATGTAATTGTACTTAATGAGACGAGTGAGATAAAAAAGAGAAAGAAAATGAAATGTGTGATAAGTGATCTGATTTTAAAGTATAAGAAAGAAAGAAAGAAATGAAGAAAAATGAAATGTGAAAGAAGATGTGAGAGGATATTGAAGTATAGGAAAATCAGAATTGTTATACAAGTACACATATTACCATTTAACGTGATTTAGGTATTAAATTTTATATATATATATATATGTAGAAAACATAGGAAACACTAGAAGGGGAGGTTGAATAGTGTTTTATAAATTTCAAACTGATTTTGGAAAACCTTTCACAAGCAACACTTTTCACAAAGAGGTTTTTATAACTTGTTGAAACTGGAGGTTTTACACTTGTTGAAGTAACTTCAACAGGTTTAATAAAACAGTTTGAGAAACTTGTTTTTCAAATTATTTAGATAGTTTTTCAGCTTAAAGTTATAAAACAATAAACTTAGAGCCCTCCACGTTAGTATAAATCAAATATAAATGAGTTAAAGGTGAGAGAAGACTTAGCCAAAGATTTATACTGGTTCACCCACCACCACTGTGAGCTACGTCCAGTCCCAAAGCCAACCAGCTAAGGATTTTCACTATCTGATCAGATATACAAGTATTCTTTTCTGTCAAGCCTCTTCAGGATCTACTACAACAAGTATAGTTTCCTACCAAGCCTCTCTATGCTCTACAGCAAGTATTGTTTAAACAACAAGCCTCTCCAGGTTCAAATAGAAAAACTATTTTAGAAGAAAGATTGCTTAAGCTTTAAAACTACACCAGTTTAAAGCCTAAACTGGGTAAGATGTACAATCTACTAAGTTTAACTCAGGATATGAAATTTGTGTACAAATGAAACATATGAAAATATTTCTTAGAGAAATTTTGTAGCACTTTAGAAAGTTCACGTTCGTTTTATATCTTATTCTCTGCATGAAGACTTGTATTTATAGAGAGAGAGATGTTGAGTCTCAAAAATATCATAAAGAGGTTTATGATGTTTTAAAGACTGAAATTTCTCTAAGTTTTAATGATCAACAAATTCAACTTAAGTTGTTTCTCATAGATACAATTGTCTAATTGTTTATCTATGATTTTCAGCAAGAAGCCTATTATATAAGACTAAGTGTTGGATCCGTCTGAAGAAGCTGATGCTGTCTGAAGATGATCAACCCGTCTGAAGCATCAAAGCCGTCTGAAAGCATTTGATGACATGGCATCTCTTGTCTGAAGCTGTGACAATCCTAGTACCTCTGCTCATTTTTCACGCACGTTCTCTACTACAAACAGCTGGCACCTGTGCAATGCAATTCAAGCACGTTCTCTGTCACAACGTGTCCTCTGCTACGCAACAACAAAGAGCACCTTTTTGGCAGGAGCAAACCTTGTAAAAGTGTCAGAATTTGTCAGGGAATATCAGAATATGTTAGAGAATATTCTGTACTGCAGCAGCTGTCTCACAACGGCTAGCATGGATTTCACAAGCATGAGAGTCTTCAACGGGCCAATCATTTGGGTATAAATACCCCCTCATTTGAAGACCTGCAGTGAGAGAGAGAAGAATTGAAAAAGAACAAAAACTCTGCAAGATTTTTGCTACAACAATCTGATTTATTTCATACATTTTTGTACAAACAAAATTATTTATCCTGAGCATACCTCAGTTTTTCTTTGTACATTTGTATTTGTTTAAGTCTCAAAACTGTCATAGTTTGTGAGCTTAAGCACTTTCCATTCAACTGTAATTGTTGTTGAGCCTGGAGAGGCTTGTCTGAAAAAGAATACTTGTGTTGTTGAGCCTGGAGAGGCTTGTTTGTAAAAGAATACTTGGTTATAGAGCCTGAAGAGGCTTGATAGAAAAGAATACTTGTAATCTTGCAAGATTAAGAGAAAATCCAAGTGCTAGTTGGCATTGGGATTGGACGTAGCTCACAAGTGGTAGTGAGTGAACCAGGATAAATTCTGTGGCTAAGTTTCTCTTTCCCTTATCTTTGTCATTTCAGTTTTACGCTTATCAAGGGGACTGAATATTTAATCTAATATTTTAAAAAGGAAGAAACTTCTTTTAGAACCATTTTAAGGTCGTTTGAAACCAACTTCAGACAGCTATCTGAAAAACTTCAGACAACCCTCTAGCAACCTGTCTGAAAGTCTGTTTTGTAAATCTGTTTTCGAAAAGCTTCTTAAAATATTTAGAAACACTATTCAACCCCCTTCTAGTGTTTCCCTGTGTTCCTACAATTTGTACCAGAGCTCTACTCAGGGTTGAAACACCTAACAAGTGTCTGAGGACTGAAAGATCCACATGGAAGCTTCAAACAGTAACAGGCAATACATCATAGAAGGAGCCTCTATCACAAGACCTCCAGCTTTCAATGGAGAAGATTATCACTACTGGAGAGATAGAATGAAGCTGTTCATTGAAAGCACAAACATTGATGTTTGGGATGTGGTCACTGATGGAGACTATGTGCCTATGCTAAATGATGTGCCTATACCTAAGACTGAATGGACTTTGGAGCAAAAGGCTAGAGTCCAGATGAATGCTAAGGCCAAACTCTATCTGATATGTTCCCTGAACAAATCAGAATATGAGAAGGTTCATGGATGCACCTCTGCCCATGAAGGAACTGAGACTGTCAAGCAATCCAAGATAAGTATGCTCATACATCAGTATGAGATGTTCAAGATGGAAGAATCTGAAACCATTGACCAAATGTTTGGAAGGTTTCAGACCATAACAAATGGACTCAGGTCCTTAGGCAGAACATACAACTCTGGAGATAATAACAGAAAAATTCTAAGGAGCTTGCCTAAGTCCTGGAGACCCAAAGTTACTGCCATTCAAGAGGCAAGAGATTTGAACTCTCTTAGAGTGGAAGAACTGTTGGGATCTCTTAAGGTCCATGAGCTTGAGCTTGGAGAAGATGACAACAAGAGAAAATCTCTAGCCCTAAACTCCAAGACCAAACAGTCTAGGCATGGCAACATCAAGGCTATGCAAGCTGAGGCAGCTTCAGAGGGAGATGAAGACTCTGAAGATAGCTCAGAAGATGATGATGATCTTTCTCTTCTAAGTAGGAAGATCAAGAGAATGCTGTAGAACAGAGGAAGATTCAGAAAGAATCAACCCTCAACCTCAAAAGGAGGTAAGTCAGGTAAAGACATACAAACTGACAAATTTATTTGTTTTGAGTGTAAGCAACCAAGGCACATGAAGGCTGAGTGTCCAAACCTGAAGAAAAACAACTTCAAGAAGAAGACGTTTTTCAAGAAAAAGAAAGGTCTCATGGCAACATGGGAGGACCTGGATGAATCAACTTCAGAAGAGGAGGAAGACACCTCAGAAGAGGCAAATCTGTGCCTCATGGCAAGCCTATCATCTTCAGACAGCTCTGAAGCTGAGGTATTCCCTCTTACTTTGCAAGAAATGTATGATGATCTGGTGGAGAGTTCCAAGGAACTGTTCCTAGAGTATAAGAATCTATCCAAGGCTCACATAGAAATGTGTAACAAATATGAGTCTCTTGAAATAGAACATATTATGCTCAAGGAAAAGGTCCTTGAGACTGAAAACCATAGTTCACAAGCTGTGTCTGAAGAAAATAAAAACTTCAGAAATAGATTGTAGAACTAACAAATGACTTAGCCAAGTTTGTCAAAGGAACTAAAAATTTAAACATTATGCTTGGAAATCAAAGACATTCCTCTGACAAAAGTGGACTAGGTTTTTTTTATCACAACATGTCTGAACCTCCTACTGTCTTAAATTTTTCTAAAGGCAAAAAGAAGGTTACTGGGTGTTCTCACTGTGGTAAGCCTGGACACAATGTGATTCAGTGCAAGCACAAGAGAAAAGCAAGACCCAAAGCTAACAAAACAGGACCCAAAAGAACATGGGTACCTAAAGACTTGATCATTCCTGTTGTAGATGTGTTTAACAGGACAAAGGAGACCCCACAAATGGTACCTGGACAGTGGGTGCTCGCGACACATGACAGGAGAAAGGTCTTTGTTCCAAAACCTTAGACCTAAGGAAGGGGGAGTGGTCACCTTTGGTGGAAATCAGCAAGGGAAGATCACTGGCATAGGGACTATAGGTATAATTCCTTCATCCCTCATTAAAAATGTTTTAAACGTATTAAATGCTCAAATGATTGATTGAAAACATCTAGTGTCTTAACAACAACTGAAATTAAAAAAATAACTGATTGTTTGCTGCAATTATACCCTGCATTTATTGTTCTGTGCATATTTACTACTTCAGCAAGCTCTGGTAACCATTTTGATTGATGACAGAAGGGGGAGTAATATAAACTAACAAAATTTGAAGTTTAAGTGCTTTTCAGAGAAGAAATATTTTGTTCAGGGGGAGCAAGCATTCTGCTTAAGTATCTGAGAAAGGGGGAGATCGCTTTAAACTTAATTCTATTTATTTTCCCTTCAGATATTTGAGTTTAAGCAAATTTCTCATCATTAAAAAGGGGGAGAATGTTGAGTCTCAAAAATGTTATTAATAAATGAATAATATTTTAAGTCTCATTATCCTAAGTTTTAATGCATAACAAATTTGGTTAAAGTATTATGAAAAAAGTAGTAAAAATTCTCTTAAAGGTAGTTTCTATGTCTCAGCAACCCTCTGAAAGGGGAACCCTCTGAAGTGGTGCAACCTTCTGAAGAAGAGGAACTTGCTAAAGAGTCAGGACTTGTTAAAGTATATCAACCCATGAAGAGATGTACTATCTGAAACATGAAGACCTGCTGAAGACATCCAACGTGGCATTTTGTCTGAAGTCAGAAGGCTTTCTGCTCAAGACTAAAAAGCACCCTCAACGTCTTCTGCAACATGTCTTCTTAAGGAAAGATTACAGAGTCCTTTCTCACGTATTTGAAGCATCTTACCAGAAAAGGAAACCTCTGTTTCATAGTACCTGCAGTGTGTCAGAACTGAATCATCCCTGCACACCTGCATTGTTCAAAGTCAGAAGCTATCAAAAGATTGTCTCACAATGGATCTTATAGCATTTAATGCTATCTCTCAATGGTGAATCCAACAATCTTCAACAGACTTAAATTCATCCCTATATATAGATTCGTGAAGGACTTCTTTTGAAAAAGAGAGAAGAAACTGTATCAAGCCAAAACTCTGCAAAAATCTACGCTGCTTACTCTCTGATATATTGTACAAAAAATTTCACTTATCCTGATTTAAACTCAATTATCCTGTACAAGTGTTTTCTGTTTAAGTTAGGAACTTGTTTAGTTCAGTAACTTAAGCAAATTTCTTTGTAAACACTATTAAGTGTCTTAGAGCCTGGAGAGGCTTGGTGGAAGAAAGAATACCCGTTGTTGAGCCTGGAGAGGCTTATGGTTTAAACAATACTTGTTGTAGAGCATGAAGAGGCTTGATAGAAAAGAATACTTGTAATCTCTGAGATTAGTGGAAATCCTTAACTGGTTGACTTTGGGACTGGACGTAGCTCACAGTGGAAGTGGGTGAACCAGTATAAATCTTTGGCTAAGTCTTCTCTTACCCTTTACTCTTTACATTTGGTTTATACTAACTTGGAGGGTTCAAAAATTGTGGTTTTATAACTTAAAGCTAAAAAATTATTTTAACAGATTGAAAAACAAGTTTCCCAAACAGTTTTATTGAACCTGCTGAAGTGACTTCAGCAAGAGTAAAACTCCCAATTTCAGCAAGTTGTAAAGAAACTATTTGTGAAAAGTGCTGCTTGTGAAAGGTTTTCCAAAATCAGTTTGAAATTTATAAAACACTATTCAACCCCCCTTCTAGTGTTTCCTGTAGTTTCTACAAGGATAAACGAAAAACAAGATAATAGGGTACTTTGTTTCATCCTGTGTGAGAGTCAATCAGTATCTTATTGTCAACGTTGTAAAATTGTGAATTTTAATGTAAGGTGTCAGTGAATTGTCTTTTAATTAGAATGGTCAAGGTGCTGAATTAATTTCACTTTATGTTTTGTTAGAATGATAGTTTTATCACACTTCACCAAAAGTTATTTTTTTCTTATGAAGGGATCTGTATGTTGGCCATGATGGTGTTAGAAACAATATGAAAGGGTAACATGGGACATGAATAGAAATGCAAAATGAGAAAATTATGTGGCATGTGATAAGTGCTCAATTTAAGTGAAATTTAATGAGGAATTTGAGCACTTATTTGCTGAAATATGTTTATTCTTGAAGTTAATTCTCCTAACTTTAGAATTTTTGAATTCAATCGTTTATTCTGAGAAGTTTATATATATGAAGTCATTTGATCCCAATTTTTTATATAAATTTCAGGTGACCAAAGATGGAAGAAGGAAAAGAATTGAAAGGATCATGAAGAAACCAAGAAAAAGAGCTAAAATGGAGTTTCTGCCATTTTCTCGCTCAAGCGATAATCTTCTCGCTTGAGCGAGAAACGTCTAAAGAGGGTTGATTTGGAGCTTCATTCTCGCTCAAGCGAGAATACCTTTCTTCACGATCAAGTACTCTTCTCGCTTGAGCGAGAAATGGCTCGCTCAAGCGAGAAATCACTTACTCAACCACAAAATAGATTTAGAAAAAGTTTCGTCATTCGGAACTGAAAGTTTCTAATCTTGGAATGTACGGGACACAGACGGAAATGAACGAAAAGTTGTGGAAGCCGATTTTCTTAATTTCTTCTCCAAATCCATTATGTGTAATGGCTACCATGAGTAGTTAATCTTCCTTTTGGGATTGAATGTAATCGAATCGGAACTCGAATATATTCTGGTGATATTTATATATAGTAATCTCGTTTCTATTTGATATTGGTATTTTCGTTCTGTTCTTAATGCTTGATTATATCTGATCAATAGTTTCTAGATTTCGATTTTTAGATTTAATTGGAAAGTATTTCTTGAAATATGATCTTAACGAAAATACTCGATATGTTGTAATGCTAAGAATAGATTTCAATGTATCGATTGCTTTATAACATTTGATCGTAATGCTGGATAATTTGTTAAACATTTAAGGAATCTGTATTTAGGATATTTTTCTTATGAATTTTATACTTGAGGAATCAGTATAATTGATTTTAGTATGTTGCATCAATATCAATATTTTCGACTGCTATATATCTTAGATTATCCAAAATACAGACGGGTGAGATAGATGAAATTCAATCCCAGTTTCTCTCACTAAACTCTCTTTATAACTTACCTTGTTAGTCTTTTTACATTTTGATTCAAAATAGTTTATTTCACAATTAATCAACCATGAACCAATTCATTTTCCGTGTATATATACTTAGTGAGCATTATAACTAGGAAATTCAATTGAATCCTGTTCCTCGTGGTTACGACAACCCTTACTTTTAAACTATCATACTACAGTTGACTTTGGTGTGTTTGCAAGAGATTCAACAACATGTTACCAGAATGAGAAACAGGTTGCATGCGTGAAACATGAGATGCGGGGTGCAGAAAGAACAATATAATCAGAAAATGCAAGTGAGGATATGTGGTTTTCTTTTTGACATGTACAAAAGGAGGAGAAGATGTGTGGAAAATTGGGAGGTGACCAGAAAAATGCTTAAAAAGTTTCAAAGTTGGACGTTAGTCTTTGATTAACCATTGGTTTCTCTGAGGAAGAACAAAATGATGCTGGAATAAATTAGGGGTTCTACGGTTATTTTAGTGAATGATTGTCGGAAGGGTTTTGATCTTATATTAAGGGACTAATTTATTGTAGAAACCACAGGAAACAGTAGAAGGGAGGTTTGATAGTGTTTTATATGTTCAAACAGATTTTATGAAAACCTTTTCACAAGCAAAGTATTTCAGAATATTTTAGAGCACGGTGGAGCGCAGAATCCAGAGAGTCAATTAGTTCCAGTAGCTTTTGCGCTTCATCCTGCGCTTTAGCGCAGGCTGTGGCGCAAATATCAGTAACTCTCTGCTTCTGTTACCCTTACCTAATTTCATGCATTCTTTAATGTATATCCCCAAATTTACAGTTTCTTATTCTCACAGGCAATTCCTAAGACTCGAAATTACTGAAGAATAAAAAAAAATAAAAACTTACAAACACTGGGTTGCCTCCCACGAAGCGCTTGTTTAACGTCTTCTAGCTCGACGCCTGGTTATGTAACCTCTTTATGGTGGCCTCAAGTGGAGGATGATGTTGGTCTCCATGCCAGTTCTCCCTTTGAGCTCCCATCCTCCATGCCAATCAGTGACTCTTCCTTCATGGTCACTATCTTCTGTTGTATCTGATGTTGATCACTTCTTCCTCTTGAACTTGAATTCCCAGATGGACTCTGGATCTTTTACTCTCATTCTAGGCTTCCTCAGAAATCCGGAGCCTTGCAATTGTGGAGAGTTTTGGGAAGTGGGATTATTTTGTTGTAACAGGGGTATTCCCCTATCAATATGAAACACAATGGTTTCATCCTTTGTACCCATTGCATACTTCCCTTGATCAACATCGATAATCATTCGAGTAGCCTTCATGAATGGTCTTCCCAAGATAAGGGGGACATCAGTATCCTCCTCTGCTGTCTCTGCAACGTAAAAATCTACCATATATGCAAACTTATCTACTCTTATTTCAATATCCTCAAGTATTCCATGCAAGCTTTGAGCAGATTGATTTGCAAGAAGTAGTTTCACCTTAGCAGGCTTGACCTTCACATCACTCAACTTATTAAAATACGATAGCGGCATCAAATTAATGCTCGCTCCAATATCTAATAAAGCATAAGTTGAGGGTAGATTACCAAGAGATATGGGTATAGTGAACCTATCGGGGTCAAGTGACTTACTTGTGACTAAGACCTTCTCTTTATGGGGTTCCTTTTTTGGTTGGGCTGCTTTGTCCTCATCTTGATGAACTGCTTCCTCTTGAGGTGCTTGTTCTTCAAAGATGAGTTCAACTTCCTCATCAAGGTCCTCCTCCTCTGGCTTGTTGCCATCCGTAGCAATCAAGCTGCATTGCGCCTTGGGATTTGTTTGGGTCACAGCAGAGAAATGTTGTTGTCTATGTTCTGTCATCTCGTTTGCTAACTGACCCACTTGATTCTCTAGAGTCTTGATTGCTGCCTTAGTTGTTGTCTTGAATCCGGTAAGTCCTTGTACTAATGCATCAATCTTCCCCTCCAAAGAATTCAGTTTATCATAAGTTGAAGGTTGCTGCTGATAGGGTGGTTGTCGACCTCCATTCTGATTCCAACCAGAGTTGGTTTGGTTATTTCTCCATCCTTGAGAGTACTGGTTATTATTATTGGAGAAATTTCCTTTCCTTCCCTGATTTCCCATGTAATTGACTTGCTCAGGTTGTGTCTCTTGGATAGTGCATTGACCATTTGGATGGTCTCCTCCACAAAAGTCACAAATCAATGGTTGGGTAGGAACGGGTGGTGAGTAGACAGCTTTAAGTTGTTGGGGGTAGTGCCTTCAAAGTATCAGTGAGTGCTTCTATTTGACGTTTGATGAGCTTATTCTCTGCTAATAGAGCAACACTTTGATTCAATTCTAGCATTCCCTTTTTCAATTGTGCAGGCTGTCTTCCACTTTGAGCTTGCTGGTCATTCTGGGCCAAGTTGTTGATAATCTCTAGAGCTTTATCAACCTCTGCGGATAAGATTGTTCCTCCTGCTGCAGCATCTATAAAGGATTTGGAGTCTAAACGTAGCCCCTTACAGAACATGTTAAGTTGAGCTATGTCTTCGAAACCATGGTTAGGGCATTTGCGCAGCAAGGACTTGAATCTTTCCCAAGCTTCATATAGTGGCTCATCATCCCTTTGTCTGAAGGTTGAGATCTCTCCTTTGGCTTCTATTTGCTTCCCTGGTGGGAAGAATCTAGTCAAGAATTTCTCCTCAACCACACCCCAATTGGTCAGACTTTGGTTTGGGTGTGATTGTAGCCATTCCTTAGCTTTACCTATCAAAGAGAAAGGAAATAAGCGTAAGTAAACAGATTCCAAACTTCCATCATCAAAACCCATAGTGCCAATCAATTCATAGAAATTAGAAAGATGATAGTTTGGATTTTCATGGTCCAATCCAGTGAATTGATGTGCGCTAATCAGATTTAGATGTGCAGTCTTCAACTCCAAGGTTCTTGCGTTGGGTGGCAACACAATGCTGGAGTAGTGACGTGGTCCTTGATGGGAGATGTAATCTCCTAAGGTTCTCCTTACTGGAGTTCCTTCTTCAGCCATAATTTTGGGTTCCTCAACAAATAACCTCCTTCTTCTCCTTCTTGAGTTTCTACCTCTGTTCCGTCGAGACGTCCTTTCGATTTTCGGGTCGAATAACAGTTGATTAGGAGTCGCCTGACCTCTCAAAAGCATAAACACAAAACTTGAAAAAAAGTAAGTGTTGAAGATATTTTTATTTTAATAAAAGAAAACAATAATATTCCTAATATAGTACTAAAAATAGAAATCCTAAAAAAAAGAAAAATAAATAAATAACTAAATAAGATAAATAATTTTTGATAAATAGACCTTAGGGATCTACACAAATTAGAACCGTTCCCCGGCAACAGCGCCAAAAATACTTGATGGGTTTCTGGCAAGCGAACCACAAATCCAGCAATATAAAAGTAAGTAAGATATCGTCTCCACAGGGAACGACAATTTATGTAAACCGAAATCGTATTTATCAAGGGAAATAATGGTTTAGAGTGAATATGGTTGCAAACATGTAAATAGCAGGAAAGATCAATGGGAATTAGAAAGGTAGAGTTAGAGATACTTTACCTGGATTAGGATTGAACTTCATCTCATTGCACCCTTCATGTATGTAAAGACTATCTATTATTTTAGGTTTACTCTATAATACTGTAGACAAATTCTATTGCTAAGACCCCGAGTTACCAGCGTCCTCACACACTCAAAGGTAAACTATGCGGACTTCCCAAGCGACAGACTTACCCTCGGCTTATTTCGCTCTATTTTGTTCAGTTTGTAAAGACTTAATTGAAATACGCGGCCTACCAAATGAATGTATACCTTCGCTAGAATACTGTCACTACCCATCGCTCATTAGATATACCCATCTCTCGCTTCCTGGATTCACAATCAATTAACTCTTTGCTATCGAAATACCAAGCCCTAATGGTCGGATGCCCCTTCAATTAGAGTACTCACACTACCCCTCAATCATTAGCAAAACACCCCTTTTCGGTCAAAGTGGTAACCGAGTCCTCTTATTCAATCAGAGAGTGAGTTTCTTCAGAATCTGCTACCCCACTCTCGCTCCTAGCCAGAACTGACCCAGTTAAGACTAGCCTATAACTCCAGGCGTAAACCGCGGGAATTAGAAATAAACACGGAATAAGATTACCAATATTATAGACAGAGAGCTCAGAAATAATAAAATAGAATTTACATACACTTGGGGATAGAATCGATTACATTCAATCCTACTGGAGAGTTAACTACTTAAGGTCGTCATACACACCACCGATGATGCTATCACCATCTTCAATCCTTGTGAAGCACTCCTCCTCTCCTAATCTAAACTTAGTTACAGTACATAATCACTAGACGAGATTACAATACTATACTCCACACTGTCTAACTCGCTCTCGATACAAGAGGTTCCTATTTATAGATTAGGAAAGATAAAGCAAATTTGGGAAGAGATCCTCTTAAAAACGACAACAAGGAAGCAATCTGCGTGTTCTGCGCTTCAAACTGCGCTACAGCGCAGGCTGTAGCGCAGATTCCAGAGAGTTACGCTTCACCTGTGCTATAGCGTAGGGTGAAGCGCAGCTAGCGTCCTGCAGCTTCAACTTTCCTCTTTTAATTGTTGATCTCTCCCCGAGACTGGTTTTCGCGCGTTTGTCCTTCCATGTTTCCCTTTATTTTCTAATATCTTTGTATTTATTGTGCAATCCTTGTTTATTTGGGAAGCTTGTCTGCAATATCTTTGTTGATTGGCTCTGATCTCCTCATTAATGATTCAAATCTGCTTCAAATTTTTAATTAATTATCCTCAATCAATCTACAATCTTGCATAAATCCTCCTCATTTAATGCCATTTAATCTCTGAATTAAATCTTTGCAAGAATCCTGCAAAAATCAGCAATAAATCTATTAAAATAGCATCAAATTCAAAACTAGGATTAATAAATACGAATTATTAAATATAAAATAAAAAGGGATAAAAATGGGGTAAAATTATTATTTTGTCCTTGATAAGTGAAATAAAATGTATACTAATTTATCAACTATTTTTCACTTATCAATGCTCTAGACAAATCTTTGTACTCTTGAAAAAGCTCTTTAGAACTTTCTAGCAAGTCATCATACATGTCTTGCAGAGTTTGAGGAATTACCTCCGATTCAAAACTGTCTGATGAAGAGAGACTTGCCATTAAACACAGATTGACTTCTTCAGCATACTCATCTTCCTCTTCTGAGGTTGAATCATCTAAGTCCTCCCAGGTTTCCATCAAACCCTTTTTCTTCTTAAAGAACTTCTTCTTCTTATAAGAAGATTTCTTCAGCTTTGGACAATCAGCCTTCATATGCCCTGGCTGTTTGCATTCATAACAGATTATTTTGTCAGTAGAAAAAGATTGTTTACCTGACTTACCTATTTTGGTTTCAGAGGATAACCCTTTTCTGAACCTTCCTTTCTTCTGAAGCATCATCTTGATCTTTCTACTCAAAAGAGCAAGATCATCATCATCATCATCATTATCAGAGCTTCCCTCTGAATCTTCAAAACCTTCTAAAGACTCCTCAACTTTCATGGCCTTTTATGGTCCAGCCTTCAGCCGTTTGGACTTAGCATTCATGGCAAGTGACTTCTTTTTAGGAGCATCTTCACCAAGTTCCAACTTATGGACCTTGAGGGATCTCAGAAGTTCCTCCATTCTTAAAGTATTGAGGTCTTTTGCCTCTTGAATGGCAGTAACTTTGGGCCTCCAAATCTTTGGTAAACTCCTATGATCCCATGAGATTAAAGACTGCAAAGGTTGCTGCAAAATATGAAGCTCTCAAACCATGCAACTTTGTGCTGAAAAGACTATTTGACCTCAATCCAGGGGAGTAAAAGGAGCTCAACATGGAGATTACTAGACGCGGATGGCGTAGGATAGCTACTCCAGACATATTATTTGACCCGGAGCTGGTCCGGGAATCCTATGCCAACGCAGTCACAGAGCCTGGTGATAGAGGAGAGAGGAGATCATGAGCAACAGCAACCACATCCGCCGCCACCAGGTGACATCCCACTCCGAGCTTACATGGTGCACATCTGCAGGCAGAACTCCACCCTCCACAAAGGGATTTCCCACCTTCAGGAGTTACCAGACCCGACAAGACCCATACCCAAGCATGTTGCGTGATGAGTTCCAGACATTCTTGCAGTGGCCTGGGGACAGGCTTATTCATCCAGGGGGAGGTGGAGCAGCAACAGCTGGAGAGCAGGACGAGAACTTACAGGATACAGAGGACGAAGATTGACACCAATGTTTTTCTTTCTTTTATTTTCTATTTTATTTTATAGGATTAATTTTTTTAGTTAATTAGGATTTTTGTTTTGTATTTCATTTTTTTAGGAATTAGGAAATAGGGATTTAAGGAAATAAATTTAAAATCTCAACACTAGACAGTCTAACTAACTGAATTAGCAAAGAAAAAGGAATTTTGTGATTGAATCCATAATCAGTTAGGATTAGGATATTATGCAGGAAAATATATCGGAGTAGTTAATTAATTTCAACAAGTGATTTTATCAAGGAAATTAGCCAAAAAGCTGGCGAGTTGTGAGACCAAACACTTTTGCTGAGAGTTTTCACCGTTGCTTGTCAACTGCTATTGCTTGAGTTTTTGGATTTTATTTTGTGCATGAAAATCATGGAATTGACAAAGGCAAACTTGTACTTATGAAATAATTGCTCAGTGCCAAAAAGCCAACCCTTGAAATTTGTTTCCAATTTTTTGGTAACCCATTTGAGCTTAATGTTTCTTTTCTTATGCACCCCAGCCAAAATAATGTCTATATCTTGTCCCTTACACACTTGGGATAGAGAGAAAAGGTGCACTTTGATAAAATGAGAGAAATGGTTGGTTATTTGAAAGTGAATTGGTTGGTTACTTGAAGAAAACCAAAAAGCAGGCACAAGAAAGCAAAGTGAGTCACTCCCTCAAGAACAGAAAAGAAAAAGAAAAAAATGAATAAAAGAGGGAGTGAATCACCAATTAAAAAGAAGAGGCCAGCTGAATAATGCAAATCAAGAATGCAATGGAGAATTAAGAGAAAGTTCAAGAAAAAGAAAAATTCAAAAATTCTCTCTATTCCGGTGTTTCTTTTCATATCCAGAAAAACCATGAGTTCTTGATAGCCAGCCTCATTTCAGCCAAGAAAGACCTTTAGATCCATGATTTACCATGTGCATGTTATTTAACCAGAAACGACTATCAATTTTAGTTGTTCAACTGCTGTGAAAAAATAAGGGAAACACTGACCCATGAGCATGAGAGAATTCCTTGAATTATCACTTATTGTTTTGGTTACTACTTTTGAAAAAATTTGAATGTGTTTTTATCCTGTTCTGATTGAGTCTTGGAAATATCACTTAATTCTGATTTTCAATCTGATATTTGGAAAGTGAAAGTTGTCTAGTGAGAGGTAATGAAATTATTTCCTTACTTAAGAATCATGATTGGGGATTGAAGTTATTTGATTGCAAAAGGTTTTCTTGCTTGAGGACAAGCTAGAAGCTAAGTTGAGGGGAATTTGATAAGTGCTAAATTAATGATAAATTTCTATATAATTACAACACTTATCAAGGGCAAAATATTAGATTTATACCCCAAATTATCTCTTTTTAGTTTAAAATGCAGATCTTGTGAATATTTAATTCAAATTTGAATTTTATGCTATTTTGATAAGAAACATGTGATTTTGCAGATAAAAGGAAAGTTTTAAATGGAGTAACAAGATAGCAACAAATAAGGATAAGATCAGCAAGAGATTAAGCTAAAAACAGGGAAATCAGGAAAGCGAAGCAAATAAATATAAGATCAGCAAGAGATCAAATCAGAAAAGAGGAAATCAGAAAAGCAGAAAATGGAGACCTGCGCTGAGCGCAAGTGGAGCGTAGGAATAAAATCCCATTCTGTTTCCTACGCTTCATCTGCGCTGAGCGCAGGAGCACGGGATCCTAATTTCCAATGGGCCAAAGCAAGGTTTCAACAAGCTTTCCAAAGTTCTATTTAAAGGACCTTTTGCATAGATCAAAAGGAGGAGACGGCGGAGCAGAGCTGGAGCTAGAGAAAAGTGTGATGGTTTCTCGATTGGTTTGTAATGGCTACCATGAGTAGCTAAATTCTTCGATAGGATTGAATGTAGTCGATTCAATCCCCAATTGTATTTGAATTCTCTTTGTCATTTATGAATCCCTGTTTTTATAATATTGATGTTTTTAATCTGTTCTTAATGCTTAGCTTCCGCCTTTGTGCCAAAGTTATGAATTGGTTTTATGGGGCTCACTGAGAGGTGGTTTTATAAAATCATGAGCGAGTTCTTGGGAGCCTAGACATAGGGATCTTGAATTCTGATTGGTCAAAACACTCAATTCGCGACTGTGGAGACCAGGGTGAATTGATAGCTTTAACAAATAGATCTTTAATCCGGGGTAGTCTATCACTGTGGAGACCAGGGTAGATTATTTCTGAGTATTTCATATTTGTGGAGACCTTTGTGAAATAAATTTAATTTTGTGCTTCAATATTATAATTGCATATTCATAAATATCATTGGGTTTCAAATACAAAAGAGGTGCGATAGACGAAGTTCAATCCTAGTTCTAGTAATTTTCTCAACCTCATCTCAATTTACTGTTCTTTATTTACTATTGCAATCTACACAAACAATCATCTTCTCTCACTTGATAAGTGTGACCATTAGGATTTACAATTGAACTGTTCCCTGTGGATACGATAAACCCTTTTACTTACTATTATACTGTTGTGATTTTGGTACGCTTGCCAGAATTTCAACATTACTTCAGAGGGTCCTTCAGCAGGTGCTTCATTCTTGACCTCTAGAGTCTCTGATGGGTTTCTGGCAAGCGAACCAAAAATCCAGTAGTATAATAGTAAGAAGAGTTATCGTATCCACAGGGAACAGTCAATTCATGTAAACTTGTGATCTAATTATCAAGGGAAACAACGGTTTGATAATATTGTTGCGGAATTGTAAATAGAAAATTAATAATGGAATAGAAAGGAAGAGTTAGAGACACTTTACTTGGATCAGGATTGGATTTCATCTCATCACACCCATTGTGCATATAAAGACTATCTATTATTTTAGGTTTATTCTATAATAATGTAGACAAACTTTATTGCTAAGGCCCCTCGCCAGCGACCTTAACACTCAAGGATAAATTATGCGGGATCTCCCAGGCGATAGATTTATCTCGGCTTATTTCGCTCTCTTTTATTCAGTTTGTAAAGAATTAGACGATAAACGAGGCCTAGTGTTGTAGACGCGCATTCGCTCCAGTACTGTCACTACCTTATACTCATTAGGACACGCCTATGTTCGGATCCTGGATTGACAACCCCCTAATTCTTTGTTACCGATTACTAAGTTCTATTGGTCGAATGCTCCTTCACTTAGAGTACTCACACTACCCCTCGCTCATTAGTAAACATCCCTTTTCAGCCGTCAGTAGTAACCGAGTATTCTTATTCAATCATAGAATGAGTTTCCTATGTCTAGGCTCCCCCATCCTCACTCCTAGTAATAACTGCTTTAGTTAAGACTAACCTATAACTCCAGATGCAAGCGTGGGAATTAGGAATAAGCACAGAATAAGACATACCACTATTATAGATAGGGAGCTTATTGAAATAATAATATAGAATTTATATACACTCAAGGATAGAATCAATTACATCCAATCCTACTGGAGAGTTAACTACATGAAGTAGCCATACAAACCATCGAAGACGTTGTCACCATCTTCAATCCTCGTGAAAGCGCTCCTCCTCTCCTACTCTAACCTTAGCTTTGGTGCATTATCACTGAAATAAGACTAAATTACAATAATCGTGCACACCAGAATTGATGCAAGAGGTTCCTATTTATAGACTAAGGAAAGACAAAGCAAATTTGGGAAGAGATCCTCTTAAAAATGGCAACTGGGAAGCGATCTGCGTGTTTTGCGCTTCAAGCTGCTCTACAGCGCATGTTGTAGCGCAGGTTCCAGAGAGTTGTGCTTCACCTGCGCTATAGCGCGGGGTGAAGCGCAGCTAGCGTCCTGCAACTTCAACTTTCCTCTTTTATTTGTTGATCTCTCCCCGAGACTGGTTTTCACGCGTTTGCCTTTCCTTGTTTCCCCTTATTTTCTGATATCTTTATATTTATTATGCAATCCTTGTTTATTTGGGAAGCTTGTCTGCAATATCTCTGATTGATTGGCTCTGATCTCCTCATTAATGATTCAAATCTTCTTCACATCTTTAATTAATTGTCTTCAATCAATCTACAATCTTGCATAAATCCTCCTCATTTAATGCCATTTAATCTCTGAATTAAATCTTTGCAATAATCCTACAAAAATCAGCAATAAATCTATTAAAATAGCACCAAATTCAAAACTAGGATTAATAGATACAAATTAGTAAATATTAAATAAAAATGGATAAAAATGGGGTAAAATTATCATTTTATCCTTGATAAGTGAAATAAAATATATACTAATTTATCAACTATTTTTCACTTATCAAATTCCCCCCAACTTGAATTCTTGCTTGTCCTCAAGCAAGAGACCTCTTTGCATTCACAATCAATTCTAATCCTTAGTGTATTTTTACAAAAATAAAACTAATTCAAGGTAATCATCCCTCAACTCCTTCCTAAGTAGAAGTCACTTCCCATACATAAGAAAAAATCAGAATCAAGAGATATTACCAATCAGCAGTTAGGATAGAAATACAACATCAATTAAACTTTCTCAATAATAGCAATTAAAGCAGTAAGTGATAAACCAAGGAAGTCTCTCATTCTCACGGGTAAGTGTTTCCCTCAATCATTTTCACCCACTGTTGAACAACTAGAATTGATAGTCGTTTCCAAGGTCTGAACCTGCAAGCAGTTAGTATGGATCAAAAGGTCTTTCTTTAGGTTGTAATGAGGCTGGGCTATCAAGAAATCATGGTTTTTTTGGATATTCAAGGAACACTTTGAATAGAGAGCATCTTGTGGTTGTGCTTTGGAACTTCTCTCAATTCACCTGATGATTCTTGAATGGTCACCCTTTTTCAGCTTTGGCCTCTTTTTTGAAGAATTTTCTCCCCCCAACTTATTTATTTTCCACACTTTGTGCAGAATTTTTTTTTTGTATACATAACATAAAGAACTTATTTTTGGTGGGGGAAAATCTTTTCTTTGTGATTCCTTGTGCCTTCTCTTGGATTCCTTGTGACCAACCTCTTTGTCAATTGCTTGTCCCATTTTGTTGTAGTGCACCTTGATCTCTATCCCAAGTGTTAAGGGACATGGTATGATCATTGATCATTGATAATGATAATGGCTGGGGTGCATCAAAAGAAACATTAAAGGCTCAAATGGGCAATCAATAATTGGAAATATTAATGCATGGTTGGCTATTTGGCACTAAGCAGAATATTAAAATCACAAAATTGTGCCTTTTTCACTTCCATACCTTCTACAAGGAAGACAAATTTCAGAAACTCAAGCAATAACAGTTGACAAGCAGTGGTGAAAAGCTCTCAATATAAGTGTTTAAGTGTTTAGGGCTCTCAGCTCACCGGTTGGGCTAAAATTTCCTTGCTAAAGCACTTACTAGATTTAATAAACTACCATGATAGGTTCTCTTGAGAAGTACTCTAAACCTAACTAATTATGGAATTAATCACAAGACCCTAT
Organism: Sesbania bispinosa; assembly: GCA_026901365.1. Classification (NCBI taxonomy): domain Eukaryota; kingdom Viridiplantae; phylum Streptophyta; class Magnoliopsida; order Fabales; family Fabaceae; genus Sesbania; species Sesbania bispinosa. Next base: position 1,100,605 of record QLOH01000202.1, read on the forward strand.
CATCTTACCTAGATTGGTTAGTTAAACTACTTATTTACAGAGAAAAAGGAAATAATTACCTTGATTCCTAATTTCCTAAGGTCCTAAAAATTCTAAAAATTTAAGAAAAATTGAAAATACGAAACCGAAATCCTAATTAACTAGAAAATAACTATAAAATAATAGAAAATAAAGAAAAACTAAAAGAAAGAAAAACTAAAAGAAATAAAAACTAAAAGAAAGAAAAACACCAGTATCAATTTTCATCCTCTGTATATTGTGAGTCCTTGTCTTGCTGCTGCTCCATCCCCCTCTGGGAAAATAGGCCTGTCCTTAGGCCACTGCAAGAATATCCGGAATCTTCAAGCATCAAGCCCGGGTATGGGTCTAGTACTCCTGATTGGTTTGTGGTCAACTAGTCTTTATACTTTACAGCAGTCTGTGCAATTCATGAAGAACATGGAAGTCTGCCAATAACATGCAAAAATAATTATTCTCTTCACAACAAAACTTCACTGTAATTGGTAATGCTTTCCTAAAAACAGAACATACTCAATTGTTTTGCAAGCATTCAATCAATCCATGGAAAGTGAAAGTTTAAAATTTTTGAAAGAAACAGAACATAACACTTTCAAATTTAATAACTCACAAAACAAAGAGCATTCCAATCAAGCAAATTGTTCTTCATGTTCCACACAGCCAAAATCACATTTAAGATAGCAATAATCAATAATATTCACAATCCTAAGGTTGCTACCCTAAAGTGTAAATCATAGAGATAGAGTAAATGAAGATTTCAATTGGTAAAATAAAATAAAAAAATATAACTGAAAGTTTCAAAATTGATGGAAGTTTGTGAGTGAAAGAGTGAAAAGAAGAGCCTTAGGAAGTAGTACATGAGAAAGATTTTTAAAATTTCGTATCCTGCGCTATAGCGCAGGTGAAGCGCAGAATACAGTGACTAAAATTGCATTTATGTGCTTTACCTGCGCTACAGCGCAAGTTGAAGCGCAGAAAACAGAATGTAGTTTTGCAATTTTCAATCACGTTTTCTGCTACTTCCTATTTTTTTAAAAAAAAATATTTTCCACAAACTTATTCCAATCAATTTTGAAAATTTCCTAAATCCTAAAAAATAAAAAATGAAAAATCCTAATTAACAAAATAAAATTGAAAACAATTAAAAACTTAAAAATCTCTGGGTTGCCTCCCAGGAAGCGCTTGTTTAACGTCTGATAGCTCAACGCCTGTTCCCTCAAGGTGGCTGAAACTGAAATCTTTTGATGAGCCTGTGTGCTGCACCCTTCCTTTTCCTGGCCTGTATACCTCCCCATAATCTTGCCTTGGAGCAATCTGTCCTTTTCTTTACTTTCTTGCTTTGATGTGCATGAATCTTCTTCTCCTGAAGCTTTAATGGTTCACAAATGAATTCTCTCAATTCCTTTGCTTCGGGGGGTTCTTTGACATGAAACACACCTGACCACTTGATCTTCAATCTGGCTCTAGAATCTGAATTTAAGTCTAGCTTGACTTTTCTTCTCTTTGCCTTGTTCTGGTCAGTGTGATCGCAGAACTTTCTTTTGTGAGGTCTGGAAGGTTGATCACTTGCACCATGCCTTTCTTGATCTTCCTTTAGAGGGATGGTTGGATAAGGCAAGGTCTTTGTTCTTGAAATCACTTCCCTTCCTTCCTCGGGCTTTGATTCACCATCTCTCTGTTCACCATCATATGTTGTATTCTCTACCTCCCTTTCACAGTCAGTCTCTTCCTCAAGCACCATCTTTTCCGTTTCCTCCTCTCCTTTTTCTTCTTCTGCTGCACCTTCTTCTTCCTTTTCTTCTTCAGCTCCTCTTTCTTGTGTTTCTTCAGATTCATCTTCTTCTTCTTCTTCTTCTTCTTCTTCTTCTTCAGCCAGATTGTCATTGATTTCCTCCCCTATCAGTTGAACAATGTCATCGTACTGCTCTTCGAGGTTGGGTAATGCATTTGCTGAAGATTGCTTGTCCCAACAGTTGATCATATTTTCTATCTCCTCTAGTGCAAGACTAACAGTTAGTCCTTCTTCTTCACAATACCGCTGAAATTGTAAAAATTCATCCCACTTTTCTTTCATGAAATTGTCACTATCTATCTTCCTTTCTAAGATTTGTTCTGACTATTGGTTAGCTCCTGTTTCTGCTATCTCTTCAATTGTTGCATCAGGAGACTCTCTCTTCTTGTTGAGCAGTTCCAACATGGTGTCAGTGTTTCTTCTTGCTTCATCTCTTTCCTTCTTAAGTATTGACTCCCTTTGTTCTGCCATCTGTTTTAATAAAGCGTCAGTGCTTCGTCTTCTCTCTTCGCTCTCTTTCTGGAATTGTATATTGCTTTGATTGAATTCTTCCAAAAACTCATAAAATTGGGAGTCTCTTTGTTGATAGGAAGAGTAACTTTGTTGCTGTTGAAAAGAAGGTTGCATGTGGAGTGAAACATCATCTTGGTATCTCCCAAAATTCTGATTCTGGTAACTTCCCCAATCCTGTGAAAATTGTTAGCATAATTGTTGTAATTAGAGAAGTTACCTTGAATCGGTGCATGAGAGGAGTAACTTGGTTCTTGCCACCTAACATAATCTCCAGGGGTTCTCCTTGGTTGATTCTGCCATGCATAAGCCATTTAAAATTTATTTCACTTGAGGTAGTTGAGCAGAGAGTGTTGAGATTGTCTCCTTGAAATTTGTCCCCTTCTTCTTCTTGGGTAATCAGAGAGTGTTGAAATTATCTCCTTAAGCTCTGCCCCTTTTTCTGTTACCTGTTTTCTCAAGAGAAATAAGATGCTCAAACAAAGAGAAAACATAATAACAAAGAATAATATTTATTTATTTATTTTTAATAATAATAAATATATTTTTTTTTTATTATTTATATTAAAAAGAATAATAATAAATTTTTTTTAAAATAATACTAAATAATAATATTATTTTTTTAAGAAAATAAAATAATTAAAAAAAATATTTTTGTTTTCTTCTCGACTTCTCCCTTGTCTCCTTTCCTTGTTTCTACTTTTGTTCTTCCTTGATGTCCTTCCTATTTCTGCTTCAATTTGTAGTTGATTTGGGGATACCTGGCTTCTCAAAAGCAAAAAACAAGAAACTTGAAAGAGGGTAAGTGTGGAAGAAAAATTTATAACTATAAATTTCCTAAAATAATAAAATTTCCTAAAATAATAAGAAGAATAAATAGAAGAAATCCTAAGATAGATATCCTTGATAAATAGACCTCAAAGATCTACACAAATTAGAACCGTTCCCCGACAACGACGCCAAAAATACTTGATGGGTTTCTGGCAAGCGAACCAAAAATCCAGTAGTATAATAGTAAGAAGAGTTATCGTATCCACAAGGAACAGTCAATTCATGTAAACTTGTGATCTAATTATCAAGGGAAACAGCGGTTTGATAATATTGTTGCGGAATTGTAAATAGAAAATTAATAATGGAATAGAAAGGAAGAGTTAAAGACACTTTACTTGGATCAGGATTGGATTTCATCTCATCACACCCATTGTGCATATAAAGACTATCTATTATTTTAGGTTTATTCTATAATAATGTAGACAAACTTTATTGCTAAGGCCCCTCGCCAGCGACCTTAATAGTCAAGGATAAATTATGCGGGATCTCCCAGGTGATAGATTTATCTCGGCTTATTTCTCTCTCTTTTATTCAGTTTGTAAAGAATTAGACGATAAACGAGGGCCTAGTGCTGTAGACGTGCCTTCGCTCCAGTACTGTCACTACCTTATACTCATTAGGACACGCCTATGTTCGGATCCTGGATTGACAACCCCCTAATTCTTTGCTACCGATTACTAAGTCCTATTGGTCGAATGCTCCTTCACTTAGAGTACTCACACTACCCCTCGCTCATTAGTAAACATCCCTTTTCAGCCGTCAGTAGTAACCGAGTATTCTTATTCAATCAGAGAATGAGTTTCCTATGTCTAGGCTCCCCCATCCTCACTCCTAGTAATAACCGCTTTAGTTAAGACTAACCTATAACACCAGACGCAAGCGTGGGAATTAGGAATAAGCACAGAATAAGACATACCACTATTATAGATAGGGAGCTCATTGAAATAATAATATAGAATTTATATACACTCAAGGATAGAATCAATTACATCCAATCCTACTGGAGAGTTAACTATATGAAGTAGCCATACAAACCATCGAAGACGTTGTCACCATCTTCAATCCTCATGAAAGCGCTCCTCCTCTCCTACTCTAACCTTAGCTTTGGTGCATTATCACTGAAATAAGACTAAATTACAATAATCGTGCACACTGGAATTGATGCAAGAGGTTCCTATTTATAGACTAAGGAAAGACAAAGCAAATTTGGGAAGAGATCCTCTTAAAAATGGCAACTGGGAAGCGATCTGCGTGTTCTGCGCTTCAAGCTGCGCTACAGCGCATGTTGTAGCGCAGGTTCCAGAGAGTTGCGCTTCACCTGCACTATAGCGCGGGGTGAAGCGCAGCTAGCGTCCTGCAGCTTCAACTTTCCTCTTTTATTTGTTGATCTCTCCCCGAGACTGGTTTTCACGCGTTTGCCTTTCCTTGTTTCCCCTTATTTTCTGATATCTTTATATTTATTGTGCAATCCTTGTTTATTTGGGAAGCTTGTCTGCAATATCTCTGATTGATTGGCTCTGATCTCCTCATTAATGATTCAAATCTTCTTCACATCTTTAATTAATTGTCTTCAATCAGTCTACAATCTTGCATAAATCCTCCTCATTTAATGCCATTTAATCTCTGAATTAATTCTTTGAAATAATCCTGCAAAAATCAGCAATAAATCTATTAAAATAGCATCAAAATCAAAACTAGGATTAATAAATAAAAATTAGTAAATATTAAATAAAAAGGGATAAAAATGGGGTAAAATTATCATTTTATCCTTGATAAGTGAAATAAAATATATACTAATTTATCAACTATTTTTCACTTATCAGTCTCTGAAGTAGGATTCAGCTCCATACTTGCAAAATCATTTTCTAGATCTAATAGTTCCCTATCAGCCTCTTTAGCATCATCAAATCTAACATGAATATATTCTTCTACTGTCAAGGTTCTAGAGTTATAAACTCTATAAGCCTTGGATGTTTCTGAATAACCAATGAAGAATCCCTTATCAAATTTAGAGTCAAATTTACCCAGATCATCTTTGGTGTTAAGTATGAAACACTCACAGCTAAAAATGTGAAAATAAGAAATGTTGGGTTTTCTTCCTCTCCACAATTCATAGGGAGTTCTTTTGAGAATTGGTCTTACCAAAATTCTGTTTTGAATGTAGCAAGCTGTGTGAAAAGCTTTTGCCCAAAATGATCTTGGTAGGTTGCTTGAAATGAACATGGTTCTACCCATCTCCTGCAAGCTTCTATTCTTTCTCTCAACAACCCCATTTTGCTGAGGTGTTCTAGCCACAGAGAAATTTTGTGAGATCCCATTCTCATCACAGAACATGCTGAAGCTTGAGTTTTCAAACTCACCACCACGGTAACTTCTGATTGCAGAAATGCAAAAGCCTTTTTCATTTTGCACCTTCTTACAGAATTTTGTGAAATTCTCCAAAGTCTCATCCTTGCTTTTAAGGAATATAACCCATGTGTATCCATAGTAGTCATCAACAATGACTAAGCCATACTTTTTACCAGCCAAGCTTTCAGTTCTTGTAGGACCAAACAGATCAATGTGAAGCAGTTCTAAAGGTCTTGAGGTAGACACAACATTTTTACTCTTGAAAGAACTTCATGTTTGTTTACCTTTAAGACAGTTTTCACATAAAATGTCAGAATTGACAGAATGCTTGGGCAATCCTTTTACAAGATTGTGCTTTGTAAGCTTTGAGATTAACCTCAAGCTGGCATGCCCAAGTTTCTGATGCCAAACCTGTTTTTCATCTATAACAGAAAGCAAACAAGTCACATTTTGATATGCAAGTTCCTCACGATCTATCTTATACACATTACTGTGTCTCTTGGCAGTAAAAATGACTTCATCAGAAGCATCTTTGACTACACTACCATCCTTAGTGAAGGATACAACATATCCACTCTCACATAATTGACTTATGCTCAGCAGGTTGTGTTGAAGACCTTCAACAAGGAGAACATTTTGTATAACAGAGAGAGGGGATATACCTACTGAACCAATACCAGTAATTCTTCCTTTCTGGTTCCCTCCAAAGGTCACCACCCCTCCATCCTCAGGTCTAAGGTTTTGGAACAAAGACCTTTCTCCTGTCATGTGTCGCGAGCAGCCACTGTCCAGGTACCATTTGTGGTGTCTTCTTTGTCCTATTAAACACATTTGCAACAGGAATAATTAGAGACTGAGGTACCGATCTTCTTTTGGGTCCTTTTTTGTTAGCAGCACGTTTGCCCTTTCTCTTGTATTTACACTGAGACACATTATGTCCAGGTTTTCCACAATGAGAGCATCCCCTACCTTTCTTAGCTTTCTCACCAGGTTTAAAATTTGAATCATGTGATGATTCACTGTCTGAGTATCCTAAACTTTCTTTGTTTTTGGAGTTCTTTTGAACACCCAACATTCTGTTGAGGTTCTTAGTTCCATTAACAAAGTTGGCTAGGTCTCTAGTAAGTTCAGCAACTTGTTTCTTTAGAAATTCATTTTCTTTGATTAAACTTTATGAACTACTAGCCTCAGAATTCTTCAAGAGTTTTTATTTAAGTAAAAGATTTTTAGTCTCAAGAGCTTCACTTTTATTTGCAGCTTCAGTATATGCTCTAGACAAATCTTTGTACTCTTGAAAAAGCTCTTTAGAACTTTCCAGCAAGTCATCATACATGTCTTGCAGAGTTTGAGGAATTACCCTCAGATTCAGAACTGTCTGATGAAGGGAGACTTGCCATTAAACACAGATTGGCTTCTTCAGCATACTCATCTTCCTCTTCTGAGGTTGAATCATCTAAAGAACTTCTTCTTCTTATAAGAGGGTTTCTTCATCTTTGGACAATCAACCTTTATATGCCCTGGCTGTTTGCATTCATAACAGATTATTTTGTCAGTAGAAAAAGATTCTTTACCTGACTTACCTATTTTGGTTTCAGAGGATGACCCTTTTCTGAACCTTCCTTTCTTCTGAAGCATCCTCTTGATCTTTCTACTCAAAAGATCAAGATCATCATCAAAACTTCCCTCTGTATCTTCAGAACCTTCTGAAGACTCCTCAGCTTTCATGGCCTGTTGTGGTCCAGCCTTTAGCGGTTTAGACTTAGCATTCAGGGCAAGTTATTTATTTTTAGGAGCATCTTCACCAACATCCAACTCATGGACCTTGAGGGATCTCAGAAGTTCCTCCATTCTTAAAGTATTGAGGTCTTTTGCCTCTTGAACGGAAGTAACTTTGGGCCTCCAAATCTTTGGTAAACTCTTAAGAATCTTGCGATTATTATCACCAAAGTCATAGGATCTGCCTAAAGATTTGAGTCCATTAGTTATGGTCTGAAACCTACCAAACATTTGGTCTATGGTTTTCTGACTCATGCATCTTGAACATCTCTTACTGATGAACAAGCATACAGATCTTAGATTGTTTAACATTATCAGTCCCTGATAAGTTCCAATTATATGATTTATTCTTGTATTTTTACTGCACTTATCAAGGGTAAAATATTAATTTATGCCCCAAAATAATCCCTTTTTATTAATAATTGTAATAATTTTGTTTATTTAATTTGAATTTGAATTTGATGCTATTTTAATAGAAAATCTGTTGATTTTGCAGATTTATGACAGAGATTTAAATGAGAAAAGAAGATAGCATTATTTGAGGATAGGATCTGCAGATTTGAAGTTTAAATGAGAGCAAATAAAGACAAGATCAATAGCCATTTAAACAAGGATTCTGCGGATAACTTCCCCAATTTAAATTCAAAGACAAGATAAACACAAAATCAAGCCAAAAAGAGGGAATCAAGGAAAGCCAAGCAAACAAGGATAAGATCAGGAAGAAATCAAGTTGTTTAAAGAGGTAACCGAGAAGGCTGGAACGCATTCCACACTCAACCTGCGCTAAGCGCAGGTTTGAGCGCAGCATTCTGGAAGCCACGCTTCACTTACGCTGAGCGCAGGTGAAGTACAGCTACACAGATTTGTTTTCTAATCTAATTTCAAAACAGATTCCTTCCAGATTTCAGATAGCTTTCCTTCATCTATAAATAGGACCTTTTGTAAAGATCAAAGAGAGCTTTTGGGGGAGCATAGAAGAGAGTTAGAGTTTAGGGCTCAAAGATCAGAGGAGACCCCGAAGGACTGCCGAGATAGAAACGCTAGGATTGAAGAAAAGTGTGACAGTTTCTTCATTGGTCTGTAATGGCTACCATGCGTAGCTAAACTCTCCAATAGGATTGAATGTAGTTGATTCAATCCCCAACTGTATGTGAATTCTCTTTACTATTTATGAATCCCTATTCTATGATATCAGTACTTTTATACTTTGCTTAATGCGTATCTTCCGCCCGTGTGTCGGAGTTATAGGTTGCTTTTATAAAACACATTGGAAAATGGTTTTGTGAATTCAACCGTGAGTTTGGGGGGAACCGATAGGTAGGAAACTCGACTCTGATTGGTAAAAGTACTCATAGTAGTCGCTATAGGAATATAGGATGAATTGATAGTGTTAACGAATGGAAAAATAGAGCAATCAAGCTGGGGTAATTTGTCGCCTGGGAGAACCCGCATGGATTATCTTCGAGTATTTTACTACTGGTGACTCGGGGTAAAATAATATAGTTTGGCTAGGGTATCATAGAAATATATTCATAAATAATCTTGAGGTTCACATATAAAAGGGGTGCGATGATACGAAGTTCAATCCTGATCCAAGTAACGCTATCTCACTTTACTCTACTATCTGTATTTCCTTTATGCAATTTAATTTCCGCAATATAAACATCAAACATCGTTTCTTACTTGATAGTCTGATCACTAATCATTACGAGTTGAACCGTTCCCTATGGATATGATACTTTTTTCTTACTATTATACTGCTGGAATTTTGATACGCTTGCCTAAATCCCATCAGTCCCTTCATGGGTTGATGCCAAAGTATCCCAGATCTCCTTGGCTGAAGTGCATCCATGCACCTTCTCATATTCAGATTTACTCAAAGAGAAAACTAAATAGAGTTTTGCTTTTGCATTAAGTTGTACACGTGCCTTCTGTTCATCAGTCCATTCTGCCTTGGGAATTGGCACACCATTATTGGTGGGAATATAGTCACCATCAATGACAACATCCCAAAGATCTATGTTGCTACTCTCAATGAACAACTTCATACGATCTCTCCAGTAATGATAGTCTGTACCATTGAAAGCTGGGGGCCTTGAGACAGAGGCTCCTTCTGCAATGTAGTGAGGATTTCTTGTTGAGGTTTCCATCTGGATCTTCTTTTCTCAACACTTTTTAGATGCTCAACCCGAGGTTGAGATCTGATACCAACTGTAGAAACCACAGGAAACACTAGAATGGGGGGTTGAATAGTGTTTCATATGTTCAAACAGATTTTATGAAAACCTTTTCACAAGCAAAGTATTTCACAATAATTTAGAGCAACTTGCTAAAACTAGGTGTTAGGGTACTTTCTGAAGTGGCTTCAGCAGGTCCAGAAAATAGTTATGAAAACTTGTTTTTAAAGAGTGTTTGAATTCATTTTCAGTTCAAACTTATAAAACAGATTATTCAAAATCCTCCAGTTAGTTTAAATAACAAATATTGAGAGATAAGGGTAGAGATGACTTAGCCAAGAGATTTATCCTGGTTCACTCACAACCACCGTGAGCTACGTCCAGTCCCAATGCCAAACCAGCAAAGGATTTCCACTAACTGATCACAGTTACAAGTATTCTTTTACAGTCAAGCCTCTTCAGGCTCTATACAACAAGTATTCTTTTTCATACAAGCCTCTCCAGGCTCAAACCAAGTATTCTTTAAACAGCAAGCCTCTCCAGGCTCAAACACAAACAGAGTATGAAAAGAAAATGCTTAAGCTTTTAAACTACACAAGTTTAAAGCCTAAACTGGGTAAGATGTACTAATAACTGAGTATATCTCAGGATAAGAAATTTTTGTACAAATGAAACAAATGAATATTTCTCTCTGAGAATTTTAGCAGCGCTTCAGCAAGTTGGTTCGTTCTTTTCTCTCTTTTATGGAGACTGTATTTATAGGGTTGGAAAAGAAATCCGTTGAACTCCATTTGATTCCCGTTGTGAAATGGCATTAAATGCAAATGCTCCCATTGAGACACATAGCCTTTTTGGTGGATAGAAATTTGAATTTGCCTTTTTAGTGAATAGAAATTTGAAATATGCCAAAAAGCAACTGTTTTGACTTTCCAGAGGGAGAAGAAGCACAGACAGATGAGAAAAGCTACAGTTTACATGAGTCTTGAAAAGGAATTATCAGAGATGTTCTTTTCCAAAAAGATATAAGTCTCAGTACGACGTCTCTCATCTTCAGAAGGTTCTCTGGCTTCAGAAGGTCTTGATCAATCAGCAGGTTCCTCTTCTTCAGAAGGTTGCACCACATCAGAGGGTTGCATGATTTCAGAGGGTTGTTGTATCAGACGTTTTCTGAAACACAGAAACTACCTTCAGCAGAAATTGTTCCTTCTTTTTAGGAATTTAACCAAATTTGTTACTCATTAAAACTCAGGGTTATAAGACATAAACATTATTAACCATTTAATAATATTTTGAGACCCAACATTTATAACTTTCCATAACTTACAAGCTAACTGGAACATGGGACATCAACCATTCAATGTACCAGTAACAAATCAAGTTAATTGTTAAACTTTTGTTTAACAAACCATAGTCCGTGTGGAACACGATCCACAATAGTTAACGCCTTATGGTATAGGGATAGATCAAATGAAAATTACAATATAAAAATAATAAACTATAATAGTACATGTTTAGTGTGTCATTAAACCGTTAAAATGATTGAATAAATATTTGTAACAAAAAGGACAACATACTCATGTAATGATAAGTAAAAATTAGTTGATAAATTAGAGCACTTTTTAGTTCACTTATCAAGGATAAAATGGTAATTTTGCCCCAGTTTAATCCCTTTTTATTAAATATTAGATAAATTGTATTTATTAATCTAAGATTTGAATTTGATGCTATTTTGATAGAAAATATTGCTGATTTTTGCAGGATATTGCAAAGATTTGATTTGAAGGATAAATAGCATCAAATGAGGGGGATATCTGCAAGATTTGAGATTGATTGAAGGCGTTTAATAAAGATTTGAAGAAGATTTGAGACAATTAATGAGGAGATCATTGCCAATCAATCAAGGATTCTGCAGACAAGCTTCCCAGATAAATCAAAGATTGCTCAATAAATGCAAGGATTTTATCAAGAAAAGGGAAACAAGGAAAGACAAATCTGTCAAAACCAGTCTCGGGGAGAGATCAAGATTAAAAAGAGAAAGTTGGAGCTGCAGGACGTTACCTGCGCTATAGCGCAGGGTGAAGCGCAGACTCTCTGGAAATTGCGCTCTATCCTGGGCTGTAGCGTAGCCTGGAGCGCAGCTCATGCTGATTTGTTCCCTGTTGCCGTTTTTAGATAGATTTCTCCCCAAATTGCTTTGTCTTTCCTTAGTCTATAAATAGGAACCTCTTGCACCAGATCAGGTGTGCACGATCATTGTAATCAAGTCTATATTTAAGTGATAATGTACCAGAGCTAAGTTTAGAGTAGGAGAGGAGGAGCGCTTCACAAGGATTGAAGATGGTGACAACATCTTCGGTGGTTTGTATGGCTACCTTGTGTAGTTAACTCTCCATTAGGATTGGATGTAATTGATTCTATCCCCAAGTGTATGTAAACTCTATATTATTATTTCTGTGCTCTCTGTCTATAATATTGGTAATCTTATTCTCTACTTAATTCCTAATTCCCGCGCCTGCGCCTGGAGTTATAGGCTAGTCTTACTAAGTTAGTTTTGATTAGGACTGAGAGTGGGGGAGCGGATTCTGAAGAAACTCATTCTCTGATTGAATAAGAATACTCGGTTAACCATTGACTGAACAAGGGTGTTTACTAATGATTGATGGGTAGTGTGAGTACCATAATGAAGGGCATCCGACCATTAAGCTTGGTATTGATAAACCGATAGCAAAGAGTTAGTTGATTGTGAATCCAGGACCGAACATAGGTGTATCCTGATGAGTGATGGTAGTGACAGTACTGGAGCGAAGGTGCGTCTACATCATTAGGCCTCGTTTATCAACTAGTTCTTTTACAAAATGACTAAAAAAGAGCTAAATAAGCCGAGTGTAAGTCTGTCGCCTGGGAGAGCCCGAATGGATTATCTTTGAGTGTGTGAGGCCGCTGGTAACTCGGGGTCTTAGCAATAAAGTTTGTCTAGGATATTATAGAGTAAACCTAAAATAATAGATAGTTTTTACATGCACAAAGGGTGTGATGATATGAAGTCCAATCCTAATCCAAGTAAAGTGTCTCTAACTCTTCCTTTCTATTCTATTGATTATTACTTTGTTATTTACAATTTCGCAAACAATACTCTCTAAACCATTGCTTCTCTTGATAAATAGATCACAGTCTTACTATTATACTGCTGGATTTGTGGTTCGCTTGCCAGAAACCCATCAAGTATTTTTGGCGCCGTTGCCGGGGAACGGTTTCCAATTTGTGTAAACCTTGGAGGTCTAGTTATCAAGGATATCTATCTTAGGATTTCTTTTATTATTTTAGGAAATTTTTATTATCTTAGGAAATTTATAGTTTTTCTATTATTATTAATTTTTCTTCCACACTTACCCTTTTCAAGTTTCATGTTTTTTCTTTTGAGAAGCCAGGTGTCCCCAAATCAACTACAATTTGTGCCAGAAATAGAAAGGACATCAAGGAAGAACAAAAGTAGAAACAAGAGAAGGAGACGAGAGAGAAGTCGAGAAGAAAACAAAAATATTTTATTTTTAATTATTTTATTTTAATTATTTTCTTTTTATAAAAAAATTAATTAATTATTATTTTTTTAAAAAAAAAGATAATAATTTTTGTTCCACTCTCTTGAGCTAACATTTGTTTGAGCTTCCTGAATAGTGCTCCTGTGGAAGACAGGTGTGTCAAAATCAATTGAGAGAAGGGTCAAAATAGAGAGAGAGAGAAAAAAGGGGCAGAGCTCAAGGAGACAGTTTTAACACTCTCTGTTCTACCACCCCAAGTGAATTAAATGTTAAATGGCTTATGAGTGGCAAAATCAACCAAGAAGGACCCTTGGAGATTATGTTAGGTGGCAAGAACCAAGTTACTCCTCTCATGCACCAATTCAAGGTAACTTCTCTAATTACAATAATTATTCTAACAACTTTTCACAGGATTGGGGAAGTTACCAGAGCCAGAATTTTGGGAGGCACCAAGATGATGTTTCACTCCGTATGCAACCTTCTTTTCAACAGCAAAGTCACTCTACCTATGAACAAAGAGACTCACAATTTTATGAGTTTTTGGAAGAATTCAATCAAAGCAATATACAATTTCAAAAAGAGAGCGAAGAGCGAAGATGAAACATTGACGCTTTGTTAAAGCAGATGGCAGAACAAAGGGAGTTAAGAATTTGTAAGAGTATCGGAGAAATTCATCAAGGCAATATACAATTTCAAAAGGAGAGAGAAGAAGCAAGAAGAAAAATGATGTTTTGATAGCACAACTAGTAGAACAAAGGGAGTCAAGACTTCAGAAGGAAAGAGAAGAAGCAAGAAGAAACACTGACACCATGTTGGAACTGCTCAACAAGAAGAGAGAGTCTCCTGATGCAACAATTGAAGAGATAGCAGAAGCAATAGCCAACCAACAGTCAGAACAGAGCTCAACAAACGCTCAACCCAACCCCGTAGAATTTTGTCCCACCATAATTGTTAAATTAACAGGGGAGGAAATCAATGATGATCTGGCTGATAAAGAAGATAAGTTTGAAGAAAAACAAGAAAGAGAAGCTGAAGAAGAAGAAGGTGCAGCAGAAGAAGAAGAAGAAAAAGGAGAGGATGAAACAGAAAAGATGGTGCTTGAAGAAGAGTTTGGCTGTGAAAGAGAGGTAGAGAATACAACATATGAGGGTGTACATGATCAAGAAAATGAGAAAAAGAGTGAACAGGGAGATGATGAATCAAAGCCCGAGGAAGGAAGGGAAATGATTTCAAGAATAGAGACATTGCGTTATCCAACCAGTCCTCTAACGGAAGATCAAGAAAGACATGGTGCAAGTGATGAACCTTCCAGACCCCACAAAAGAAAGGCCTGCAATCACACTGACCAGGACAAGGCAAAGAGAAGAAAAATCAAGCTAGAATTAAATTCAGAGCCTAGAGCCAGATTGAAGATCAAGTGGTCAGGTGTGTTTCATATCAAAGAACCCCCCGAAGCAAAGAAATTGAGAGAAATCTTTTGTGAATCATTCAAGCTTCAGGAAAAGAAGACTCATGCACATGAGAGCAAGAAAATAAAGAGAAGGACAAAATGCTCCAAGGCAAGATTATGGGGAGGTTTACAGGCCAGAAAAAGGAAGGGTGCAGCTCACAGGCTCATAAAATATTCCAGTTTCAGCCACCTTGAGGAAACAGACGTCGAGCTATCAGATGTTAAACAAGCGCTTTCTGGGAGGCAACCCAGAGATTTTTAAAGTTTTTAATTAATTTTCGTTTTGTTTTATTTTCTTGCTGTTAATTAGGATTTTTCAGTTTTTAGGATTTAGGAAATTTTCAAAATTGATTGGAATAAGTTTGTGGAAAATAAAATTTTTTAAAAAATAGGAAGTAGCAGAAAACGTGACTGAAAATTGCAAAATTGCATTCTGTTTTCTGCACTTCAACATGCACTGTAGCGCAGGTAAAGCGCATATATTCAATTTTAGTCACTGTATTCTGCGCTTCAATTGCGCTGTAGCGCAGGATACGAAATTTTTAAAAAAAAATCTTCTATTTCTCATGTGCTGTTTCTCTACTTCCTAAGCTCCTCTTTTCACTCTTTCCACTCATAAACTTTCATCAATTTTGAAACTTTCAGTTATGTTTTCTTTAATTGTTACCAATTGAAATCTTCATTTACTCTATTTGCACTTTAGGGGAGCAACTTTAGGATTGTGAATATTATTGACTATTGCTATCTTGAATGTGGTTTTGGTTGTGTGGAACATGAAGAACAATTTGCTTGAATTGAAATGCTCTTTGTTTTGTGAGTTATTAAAGTTGAAAGCGTTATGCTCTGTTTCTTTCAAAAATCTTGAGCTTTCACTTTCCATGGATTGATTGAATGCTTGCAAAACAAATGAGTATGATTTGTTTTTAGGAAATCATTACCAAGTGCACTGAACTTTTGTTGTGAAAATACTAATTCTTTGAATTATGCATGTAAATTGGTTAATGATGGCTTCCATGTTTTTCACGAATTGCACAGACTGCTGCAAAGTATAAAGACCAGTTGCACAGACTGCTTGAGGAGTTCCGGATATTCTTACAGTGGCTTGGGGACAGGCCTATTTTCTCAGGGGGGATGGAAGCAGCAGTAGGACAGGAACTCACAGGATACAGAGGATGAAGATTGATACTGTAGTTTTCTTTCTTTTAGTTTTTCTTTTATTTTCTAATAATTTTTCTATTAATTAGGATTTTTTGTTTTGTATTTCATATCTTTAGAATTTTTAAAATTTTTAGGACCTTAGGAAATTAGGAATCAAGGTAACTCTTTCAAATTCTCTGTAATTAAGTAGTTTAACTAACTAGACTAGGAAAGATGATAGGATTTTGTGATTAATTCCATAATCAGTTAGGATTAGGGTACTTCTCAAGAGAACCTATCAGGATAGTTAATTAAATCCATTAAGTGCTTTATCAAGGAAATTTTAGCCAATAATCGGTGAGATGAGAGCCCAAACACTGAAATTGAGAGCTTTTCACCGCTACTTGTTAACTGTTATTGCTTGAGTTTTTAAATTTTTGCTTGCTTGAAGAAGATATGGAAGTGACAAAGGCATATTTTGTGATTATAATATTTTGCTCAGTGCCAAATAGCCAACCCTGATTAAATGTTTCCATTTATTGACTGCCCATTTGAGCTTGAATATTTCCTTGATGCACCCTAACCATATTCATTGAATGTAACATGTCGCTTAACACTTGGGATAGAGAGCAAGGTGCACCACAACAACATGGGACAAGAGGTTGGTGAAGTGAAAAGTCACAAAGAGTCAAGAAAAGGCCCAAGAAAATCACAAAGAAGAATACTCCCCCATAAATAAATTCTCTATGTTATTGTTTATGATTCAAAAAAAAAATTCTGCACAAAAGTGTGGAAATTGAATAAGTTGGGGGGAGAATTTCTTCAAACAATGAGGCCAAGCTGAAAAAGGGTGACCATTCAAGAATGACCAGGTGAATTGAGAGAAGTCCCAAGCACAATCACAAGATCCTTGAATATCCAGAAAAGCCATGATTTCTTGATAGCCCAACCTCATTACAACCTAAGAAAGACCTTTTGATCCATATTAACTGCTTGCAGGTTCAGATCTTGGAAACGACTATCAATTCTAGTTGTTCAACAGTGGTGAAAAAGATTGAAGGAAACACTTACCCGTGAGAATGAGAGATTTCCTTGGTTTATCACTTATTGCTTTAATTGCTATTTTTGAGAAGTTTGATTGATGTTTGTATTTCTATTCTGACTGATGATTGTAACATCCCTTGATCCTGAGTTTTTCTTATGTTTGAAAAGTGACTGCTACTTAGGAAGGAGTTGAGGAATAGTTCCTTGAATTTGTTTTAATTGTTTGAAATACATTGGGAATAGAATTGATTTTTGATTGCAAAGAGGTCTCTTGCTTGAGGACAAGCAAGAAGTTAAGTTGGGGGGATTTTGATAAGTGAAAATTAGTTGATAAATTAGAGCACTTTTTAGTTCACTTATCAAGGATAAAATGGTAATTTTGCCCCAGTTTAATCCCTTTTTATTAAATATTAGATAAATTGTATTTATTAATCTAAGATTTGAATTTGATGCTATTTTGATAGAAATATTGCTGATTTTTGCAGGATATTGCAAAGATTTGATTTGAAGGATAAATAGCATCAAATGAGGGATATATCTGCAAGATTTGAGATTGATTGAAGGCATTTAATAAAGATTTGAAGATGATTTGAGACAGTTAATGAGGAGATCATTGCCAATCAATCAAGGATTCTGCAGACAAGCTTCCCAGATAAATCAAAGATTGCTCAATAAATGCAAGGATTTTATCAAGAAAAGGGAAACAAGGAAAGACAAATATGCCAAAACCAGTCTCGGGGAGAGATCAAGATTAAAAAGAGAAAGTTGGAGTTGCAGGACGCTACCTGCGCTTCACCTGCGCTATAGCGCAGGGTGAAGCGCAGACTCTCTGGAAGTTGCGCTCTATCCTGCGCTGTAGTGTAGCCTGGAGCGCAGCTAACGCTGATTTGTTTCTTGTTGCCGTTTTTAGATAGATTTCTCCCCAAATTTCTTTGTCTTTCCTTAGTCTATAAATAGGAACCTCTTGCACCAGATTAGGTGTGCACGATCATTGTAATCAAGTCTATATTTCAGTGATAATGTACCTGTAACATCCCGCAAATTAGGAGCTTTAATAACTTATTAGGCTGAAAATAAGAGGGTTATGTATTAGTAATTAAGGGAAGATAAGTTGAGGAATTAAGGTAAATTGAGGAGCTATGGGTTAAAAAATCAAGTATAAAACCAAGCTTTAAGCTTTAACTTAAGTGAATTTAGGGATTGTGGGTTCTGGTAATCGATTACACTGGCTTCGTAATCGATTACCCGAGAGCTAGTTTTTAGGTAATCGATTACTCACAGGTTGTAATCGATTACCCGAGAGCTGAGTTTTTTGTAATCGATTACGTAATCGATTACCTGAGGGCTGAGTTTTTGGTAATCGATTACCAAGGGTTGTAATCGATTACCAGATTCCCAGAAAGGTTTTCTAGTGTATTTTTTATTGTTTGTAATCTATTATAGCTTATCTGTAATCGATTACCGTCGGACCAGTATACATAGTTTAGCATGCAAAAATCAGATTTTTTTCTCATTTCTTTCTCACCCTTCTTCACCCTAGAGAGAGAAAGAGAGAGTCCTAGAGAGAGGGAGTCCATTTTGGAGCTTGGGAAGGAGATCGAAGCTAGAATCATCAATTGAATCACTTCAAATTCTCATTCTCCTCTTGATTTCATAGATTTGGTGAGTATAACTCACACACCCACTTTCTCCTTTGATTTTGATTTATCCCAATGTATGAACCCTACTCTTTAATTTCTCTTCTATATGATTATTGTGGTTAGATTAGTAATGTATGCATGAGATTGAGTAGTTTGGTTAGTATTTTCATGGAAAACCTTAGGGTAGCGAGATTTACGAAAGTAGCGAGATTACGAAATTGACGAAATACTCATTGTATGATCCCTACCCTTTGATTCCCTTTCTATATGGTTGAATTGAATAGATTTATGAAGTTTATGCTAGAATTGAGTAATTTATGCTATGGATTGATTGTAAATCCCTTGAATTTCGAAGTTACGAAACTTACGAAAGTTACGAAACTCTCGAAATGCTTGGAATTTCAGTTTTCATTATTGATTCATGTATACCGGTTTCGACCGTGAGTTAAATAAGTCGGCCTTCGTGCTGTGAGTTAAGGAATTGATTAATTAAGTGAAAATTGACTTCGGTCCAGTAATGGGTGGGATACGTCCCCGGGAAAGACGTTTCCCGTAGTCTGAGCTCAGTTCTAACTCCAGTTTAACTAATAAGTTCATGCCTGCTGGGCACAGCAGTGAGTTGCATCATTAGTGCATTTACTTGTTTTTAGTTATGATCATGATGATGGTTACATTTAGTCAATAATTAACTTTCCCCACACCGTATGTCTCACCTATCCATTTACTTGAATTATGTTCTAAGAAGTTTGCTTAATTGATAATTGTCATTGATATATGCTTCTTGCATTCACGCATGTGGTTGTATTCACTAGGATTATTATCTCACCCCAAGTTTCGGGGATATATCTTAGTGATGCAGGTACTTCCGGTGAGGTTGAGGCAGTTAAGGTGAGGGTGGAGCTAAGTCTTAGCTCAACTGGAAGATTAGTTTAATAGAAGTAGTTTCCTAAAGTATTTGTATATTGCTTAATCGGTTATTTGCCGAGGTGTATTGATGTAAATTATATAAGTATATTTATTTCTGAGTTGGCCACTGAGGCTTAGTTTTAATGCTATGATAGTTATGATATTGAAATGTGTTGGTTTTGCTGATTTTCAGGTTAAGCTGAATTTGGTAATTATCCGGTTTTTAGGGGAGACTCTGCTGAATTTCCGGTATGAGTTCATTGAATCACACTTCTCCAAGTGTGGATACTTCCCTAAGTTTAAGTAAGATTTACTCTTATTTAGGGATTTTGATGTTGTATTGTAATTGCTCAAGCTAATCGTTGGAAAGTTTGAGCGAATGTATGACAATATCGAAAATTTAACGAAATGATTTCAAGAACTTCAGGGATAGTGTCTCCAACGGGCATTATTTCTGAGTTTAGAAATTAGGGCGTTACATTTTGGTATCAGAGCAGTTCAATCCAATTGGACTGTGGTTAGGATAGTTGCCCGTGACTTATTATAATCTTCTAATACATGTACTCATTATATTAACTGATCACTTCTATGGTGTGTATTGTATATGGAGATTATGGTCAGTTATGTGAGTAGGATGCTTTGGTCCGGAAGTTAGGATACTTCCTTAACAAAGTTAAAGCCACCCATTATTGTATTAGAAAGAGAGTAACCTAAGTTTATTCCTAAGAACAGTATATTCACCATAGAAGCTTTATAGAATGTGACCCTAGAGCCCTAGTAAACATTAGGCATCTCTGAGGTAGTTAGTTAAGATAGATTCATTACTTGTGGAGGTTGGTTTGTTGTTTGACTTATAATGTGGTCTCGAATGTGTAACTTGTATAATTTGAATGTTTTGTGTGTCTTGCTATTTGATTGTAATGTTGGTTTGTTTGAATGGTTTTATTACTTATTATATTAGAGTGTGTATGCTTGTTAGGTAGTAGTACACATAGTTAAAATTTCTTTTATGCAAACACTTGTTAAAGGTCACAGTAGAGGGAATATGGGAATGTTAGTCCATATTGGGATGGCTACCCTACTTAGAGTGAAACAGAGCTTGCTTAGGCACACGAGAGGAATATAAACCATTAGGAAGGTATGTGGAGATTGAAAAATTATATAGGTCCAAGATATACCCTAAATTAACAACATAGTGCGAATATCATGGACATTTAAAAACATAAACTAGGAAGGGCTAAGGAATGAGATTTCTTTTGAAATGATATAAGAATAGGTGTATTCCCTAGGCCACCTTGAGGGTAGTCGGGAGACTGTCAGGCGAGTGCGGATTCTTTCAGTCACCTTACTCCTTGCTTTGTCCATGGATCACATGGACAGACCTTTAGACTTTACTGGGCGGGTAGGTAGTCATGGCGGCTACCAACCCCTCACCCTTTCATCTCACGTTTAGAGAACCCCTAGTAGCCTTAGAGGCAGTGTCTTGTGACCCTGATATTCTAGAAACCCTTAGGTGAGGACCATACCATCAATTGGTAACCCGCAAGGAGTTGGGGGCATGTTTAGGAGATGAATAAGGTAGAGATCCCTAGTAAATGTAGTGAGATTTCAATTATCTAATATTAGTACCCTCCCAAGACTTACCGTTAGTAACATCTTTAACCCTACCGAGTGGGTAAGTTGTCATGAGAAAACAATACCTTTGCTCTTTCTTTTCACCTTTAGAAAATACTTAAGGATATTAGGAAGTGATGCCTTAAAAACCTGAAAATCTAGAAATCATCAAATAAGAACACTTCACCCATACCTTCAGTCTAACCATATCGGTTTTAACCTCGAGGACTCGGAGAAGTACTCGGGAGAAGAATTAGGTAAAGGCTTTTAGTCAGGATAGTTAGTATGAACCAAATTTTTCTCGGAAATCCAACTCAGTAGTTTCACCATCCAAAATCACCCAAATCAACTTATTACCACCAGTAGAGAGAAACCTTAGCCATAACTCTCTTAAGGCAGAGGAACCTTAATAAAAAAAGTTAAGAATTCTAGTATAGATTGCGTAAGGTAGTGTAGATTTACCCACAACCCAGGTAAGGATAGGAAGTTCCCAATTAAGCCATATTAGGGGTAGTCTTGTAGAAAGGAATTAGGAATCACCTGAGAGAATTGTTAGACAGAAAGTAAGTGAATCTAATACCTTAGTTAAAGATAACAAAGTAGCGGAATAACATAGACTTTTTAGAATTTTTTAGGAAAGGGAAGGAAATTATAGTTGAGGTCCTATGGGAAATGAATAGAATAAGTAGATTAGCAGACAACTCTAGAGCTAACCAAGGATTTATCAAGTAGCTATAGATGTTCTCCCAGCCACCCAAATACTTAGCCCCATCCATGAATTCCATGAGGGAAATATTAGAACATTAAACCATATACTTATATATTATAGTGTGATCATGTTTACATATGTTCACATCCCAAACAGAAATAGGGAATTCCATTTCACACCATAATAGAAATAACTCTGGATATTATGAGAAGGAAAAAACAAATTAGTTTAGGCATCTGGATGTAGGTTTGGTATCTCCAAGAGAGAAATCAAGATTTTAAACACTAAGAAATATTAGGAAGAGCCTAAATCCTTAAGGGGGTAGTTTTATAGACAAACCATGAGAATCCGTAGAAGGCACTCGGTACTTAAACACAACTAAGTTGCACCCAACCTGAAAGTTAGATTTGATTGTGTATAGTTAGGTCTGGCCAGAGTGTTAGGAAAGGATTGAGATATTGTTAGGCACACTCACTAGGTTAAAACTCTAAAGCATTTAGAAATCCTTACTTATAGGAGGACTAGGGTATGGACGACATTATGTCACTCTCCTTTTCAGTGAAAGCTTAGAACCAAATTAAGTACAAGCCCTGACCGGTAGGGTGAGATAGAGAAAGATCCCAGTAGGGGAAGATAGGAGACTACGAGGGTTTACCATGTTCATGCTGTAACCGGTAGGTATTATACCTACGTTTATGGCATGAGTGTTGTTAGGATTCCGTTATTTTCTTAGAAGAATGAGTGACTTTCCTCTCACTTGTGTGCGGTGTTTGCCTATGTGATTACGTGAACTTAATTCCTCGAACATGACATGAGCGTTGGATTATTTCGCCAACACAAACTTAGTGATTAGAGGGATTGAGTAATTATGTGTGCATGACTTATTGATAGTAATATAGTAGAACTTAGAATATAAACATGTAAATCACTTAGAATTTTCTCAAGCCTAGCTAGATCAGTAAGAACATAAGACTTGAAACCAACTGGTAGTTGATGGGTTTGGGTATGGAATTAGGATCCTTACTTAGTTGCTGTGTGAAATCTTTTCCTATGATTAGATTTTATCAAGGGTGTTGTCTAACCAAGCCAGTCAAGTATACTCAAATAGAGTAGAAAGTCTCTTCATGTGTCTTTCGTGATGATACATGAAAGGAGTTTGTTAAAGAAGTTCAGGAACCTAAGTTTAGGTGTAGCAATGGGAGGGCATAGTGTCAGACTTCATTTAAATGAGATCACTAATGAGCTAAGAGCTCTAATCAGGGAGGCTCAGAGTTTGGACTCAAGCCTCCAAGAGAGTAGACAACAATTAGGGTTTTCTGAATCAGAAGATGGGATGATTCTCTTCCAAGGGAGAGTCTGTGTCCCTAAGGGATTAGCCTCAGGTAATAGGTGTTATAGGAAGCTCATAGAGGTAAGTTTTATGTACATCCTAACTCTACCAAGATGTATCGGGATTTGAAGAGAGATATAGCAGATTATATTTTTAAGTGTTTAGTGTGGCAACAGGTCAATATAGAACATCAAAACCATTAGGAACCCTTTTACCATTAGAAATCTCTGAGTGGAAGTGGGAGAGTATAAATATGGATGTTGTGTTAGGGTTGCCTCGAGTCTAAGATGGCTTTGATGCCATCTGAGTAATTGAGGACCGACTGACCAAGCCATCTCACCTCCTACCAGTTAGGAGTACCTTTTCCCTTAGCAAGTTAGCAGATTTATATGTTAGGGAGATTGTCAGACTCCATGGCATTCCCTCTAACGTCATATCAGATAGGGACCCTAGGTTCACTTTTAGGTTCTGGGATGCACTTCACCAGGCTACGAGAATGACTTCCAGAACTTTTTAGTTGAGATAGTCTTTAATTTCTGTTTCTTAAACAATTTTGAGGTCAAAATTTCTAAAAGGGGGTAGAATGTAACATCCCGCAAATTAGGAGCTTTAATAACTTATTAGGCTGAAAATAAGAGGGTTATGTATTAGTAATTAAGGGAAGATAAGTTGAGGAATTAAGGTAAATTGAGGAGCTATGGGTTAAAAACTCAAGTATAAAACCAAGTTTTAAGCTTTAACTTAAGTGAATTTAGGGATTATGGGTTCTGGTAATCGACTACAGTGGGTTCGTAATCGATTGCCCGAGAGCTAGTTTTTAGGTAATCGATTACCCGAGAGCTGAGTTTTTGGTAATCGATTACGTAATCGATTACCTGAGGGCTGAGCTTTTGGTAATTGATTACCAAGGGTTGTAATCGATTAGCAGATTCCCAGAAAGGTTTTCTAGTGTATTTTCGACTGTTGGTAATCGATTACCGTCGGACCAGTATAAATAGTTTAACATGCAAAAATTAGATTTTACTCATTTCTTTCTCACCCTTCTTCACCCTAGAGAGAGAAAGAGAGAGTCCTAGAGAGAGGGAGTCCATTTTGGAGCTTGGGAAAGAGATCGAAGCTAGAATCATCAATTGAATCACTTCAAATTCTCATTCTCCTCTTCATAGATTTGGTGAGTATAACTCACACACCCACTTTCCCCTTTGATTTTGATTTCTCCCAATGTATGAACCCTACTCTTTAATTTCACTTCTATATGATTATTGTGGTTAGATTAGTAATGTATGCATGAGATTGAGTAGTTTGGTTAGTATTTTCATGGAAAACCTTAGGGTAGCGAGATTTACAAAAGTAGCGAGATTACGAAATTGACGAAATACTCATTGTATGATCCCTACCCTTCGATTCCCTTTCTATATGGTTGAATTGAATAGATTTATGAAGTTTATGCTAGAATTGAGTAATTTATGCTATGGATTGATTGTAAATCCCTTGAATTTCGAAGTTATGAAACTTACGAAAGTTACGAAACTCTCGAAATGCTTGGAATTTCAGTTTTCATTATTGATTCATGTATACCGGTTTCGACCGTGAGTTAAATAAGTCGGCCTTCGTGCTGTGAGTTAAGGAATTGATTAATTAAGTGAAAATTGACTTCGGTCCAGTAATGGGTGGGATACGTCCCCGGGAAAGACGTTTCCCGTAGTCTGAGCTCAGTTCTAACTCTAGTTTAAGTAATAAGTTTATGCCTGCTGAGCACAGCAGTGAGTTGCATCATTAGTGCATTTACTTGTTTTTAGTTATGATCATGATAATGGTTACATTTAGTCAGTAATTAACTTTCCCCACACCGTATGTCTCACCTATCCGTTGTTAGAACCATAGGAAACACTAGAAAGGGGGGTTGAATAGTGTTTTAAGCCTTTTTAAAGGATTTTGGAAATCTTAAATTAAATTAACGTGTTCAAAAGAAAAGCGAGTTCAAAACAAATCTTAAGATCAGAGTTAAAAATGTGGAAGTTAAAAACAATAAAGATTGATGATCTTTTTACTTAAATGCTTAAGATTGTTTTGATTGAGAAACTTCTCAAAATACCTTCTGAAGGTTATTATACAGAAGCTTTTTAGAACCTTTTCTGGACTTCTTCAGATGATTGGAGATCGTCTGAAGAATGTTGATAACTTCTGAACTGAGTTTTTTTCAGACCCACTTTAGAAAGTTATTTCAAAGGTTGTTCGAAATGCGTTCTTTATAATGCTTCAAAGGATGTAAGAGATGCTTTATGTTAGCGTTTCTTAGAAAGCTCATTTTATTGAAATTGTTTACTTAGAGTTTATTATGAAAATACTTTTCAATCCCCTTAATAGATGCGAAAACTGAAAATAAAAGAGTTTAAGGGATAGAAGACTTAGACAAGAATTTATCCTGGTTCACCCACTAAACTCGTGAGCTACATCCAGTCCCAGGGCAAACCACCACTGGATTTTCCACTATCTGAAACCACAGATACAAGTATTATTCACAGCCTCTTCAAGCCAACACAAGTATTACTTTGTTTTCAACTGCCTCTCCAGGAAACTCATGCAGTATTCTTTTACAGACAAGCCTCTCCAGGCTCAACAAGTATTCTTTCTTACCAAGCCTCTCCAGGCTCTAACCAAGTATTCTTTGTCGACCAAGCCTCTCCAGGCTCTAACCAAGTATTCTTTGTCAACCAAGCCTCTCCAGGATCTAACCACGTATTCTTTTCTATCAAGCCTCTCCAGGCTCTACCACAAGTATTCTTTCTATCAAGCCTCTCCAGGCTCTACCACGAGTATTCTTTCTTCCTCCAAGCCTCTCCAGGCTCTCAGACACTTATCCAAGTGTAGAGTATTCTTTCTTACACCAAGCCTCTCCAGGCTCCCAGACACTTATCGTGTTTACAATTTAAACTAAGTTTAAGTTTCCACGAAACGTAAACTTAATCTTTTCCTGTACTAGAGGTTAACTGAGTACAACTCAGGATACAATGAGTGAATTCTAAGTACAAGGCTAAGACAGTGATACAAGTGTATAAGTTTAAGTACAATCTCTGTCTCTAAAAATGAGGAATAACATCCTCTGAGAATAGGCTAGATAGATACTTGATTTAAGCTTCAGCCTTGTTCTCTAACCATTGGTTTCCATGGGTTACATTCTCACCTGTATCATTGGAATAACCAAGGTACATTCGTGGCTTCAAACCATTATTGGTTCATTTTCATTTTGGCCAACGTGGTTGGTTGTTTTATCGAACAACAACAACATCTTCAATTTGATCTTGAGGCTATTTATATGTTCTGTTGGATATAGTCGTTTGAAGATGATTCATAATGTCGTTGAGATGTTGATGATGTGGCTCATATAGCCGTTGTGTAATAGTGTCTCAAACGGTTGCTTCTTCCTAAGCAAAATAAGTGTTCAGACAATCCTGTTCTGACACTTCTGTAGATGAGCTCCTCTGAGAGATATTCTTGATATTGTTATGATAATTCTCTCTCTTGATTTTCTCCTGCTTTCTTTTGCATTCTTCAGCTTTCTTCAGCGTTCATCTATTTTCTTCAGATTTCCTCTGATTTTCTTGGGAGTGTATATTGTTAGAACCACAGGCAACACTAGAAGGGGGGTTGAATAGTGTTTTAATCTTTTTAAACTATTTTGGAAATCTTTGATTAAATCGATCACGCAACGTGATCAATGTGCAAAACGAATCTTAAGATCAGAGTTACTTTTAAAAATGCAGAACATATGAAAGATACAGATAGAAAATCTTTCTCTTAAACTTAAGATTGTTTTGATTAAAAAGCTTCTCTAAGTATCTTCTGAAGATTATTACCAAGAGTACCTTCAGAACTATTTCTGAAATACTTCAGATGATCAGAGATCATCTGTTTCTAACTTCTGAACTGAGCTCTTTTTGAACTCACCTCAGACAGTTATTTCAGAGGTTCTTCAACATACATTTTTTGTAATGCTTCAAACGATATAAGAGATGTTTTTGAGTTATGTTTGTTTGAAAGCTTGTTTTATTAAAATCGTTGCGTTAAGATTATTATGAAAAATACTTTTCAATCCCCAACGTAAATGTAAAGACTGTAAATAAAAGAGATTAAGGAATAAGAAGACTTAGGCACAGAATTTATCCTGGTTCACCCACAAACCCGTGAGCTACATCCAGTCCCAGAGGCAAACCACCACTGGATTTTCACTGAGTACAGCCTCTCCAGACAAAAACGGGTACAGTCTCTCCAGACATCACAAGTACAGTCTCTACAGACAAACACGAGTACAGTATCTCCAGACATCACAAGTACAGTCTCTCCAGACATACACATCCAGAATCACACAGACCCTGAACACACTAGGTCACACCGACCCAGAAAATAAGGTCACCCAGACCTCCAACACCTACATGTGTCATCCAGGCCCCTCAGACCCAACACATGCCTGTGTCACTCCGAGTCACCCAGACCCAGCCAAGTAGTCTTTTCTATTAAGCCTTTCCAAGCTCTAAGAGTATTCTTTCTTCCGCTAAGCTTCTCCAGGCTCTCAAAGTATTTTTTTTCTGCCAAGCCTCTCCAGGCTCTCAGACACTTATCCAAGTGTAGAGTATTTTACTACTCAACCTAAGCTAGAAGTTCGCTAGAACCTCTCAACTCAGATTCCTCTTGTACATAGGGATTACTGAGTACACACTCAGAATACAAACATTACAAGCTAAGTACAAGGATAGACAGTGATACAAGTGTTTGAATTTAAGTATAATCCTTGTCTTTTCTATGAGGAATACCATCCTCTGAGAGTAGGCTAACTAAGATGTGAAATTAAGCTCCAGCCTGATTCTCCATCCATTGGTTTCCATGGGCTACATTCTCACCCGTATCATTGGAATACCAAGGTAACTTCAAAACTTCAAACAGTACCTAGTTTGATAGTCATTTGCTCAGCATGGTTGTCTTCAGACCAACAACCAACTTAATTGATCAAACAGATCAACTGAACAACATGACTAACTGACCAGCTAGTCAGTAGCCTGATTGATTCGAGAACCAACTCTCTGAACAAACTTTGTTGACATATTGATGATCCACTTTAGCTCAGGTCAACTCTTGTTAACCATTTGGCACTCAGCCTAGTTAACTTCACTCATCCTGATTGATTTCAAGAACCAACTTGAAAATCAACTATCAACATGATAGGTTGTTCAACCAAACAACTACCACAACCAATGTCTCTTTCACTTTGGTTGTGTTATTAACAACAACTGGTTGGACCGACCAACTTGATTGATTCTGTCGATCAACTTGATTGATTTTATTGATCCACACGATTGATCCTATCGATCCTCTCGATTGATCCTATCGATCCTCTCGATTGATCCTATTGATCCTCTTCTTCAAATTCTTTCTTAAGGCTATTTATATGTTCTTCTTGAATATAGCCGTTTGAAGATGATTCATAATACCGTTGAGGTGATGATGATGTGGCTCATATAGCCGTTGTGTAATAGCTTCTCAAACGGTTGCTTCTCCTTAAGCGAATAGGTGTACAAACGATCCCGTTCTAACACTTGTTATGTTCTTCTTTGTGGGAGATGTTTCTTGATATTAATCTGCGTATTCTCTCTCTTGAATTTCTTCTGCTTTCTCCAGCTTTCTTCTGCTTTCTTTTGGATTGTATAAATGAGGAAATATCCGTTGAAATACTATCGTTTAGAGATAGCATTGTATCCTCCTTAATCCATTGTGAGACACGCTTCTGAGGGCTCTGACATGTCTGACATAGTACAACGTAGGTGCTGCTATAAAGCTGCCATCGTTGTTGCTGCGAATGCTGCGTTGCAGAGATTTCCTCAGTGGTGTATGTAATTCAAAAGCACCAGGAAAAGTCTCTGTGTTCATTTCCATAAATATGCTTGACAAGGAAACGTGTAGCAGAGAATGACTTTTCTCAGCAATCTTCAGAGAGCAAAAGGTCTTCATAGTCTTCAGCGAGTAGTGCCACGTCGGATTTCAGAAGGCCTCAATATTTTAGTTGGATTGAGACTTCAGACAGATTGAAACTTCAGACAGCTTCAACACTTCAGACAGGTTGATGCTTCAGACGACTTCAATCCTTCAGACGGGTTGCGCACTTCAGATGACTTCAATACTTCGGACTGGTTGAAACTTCAGAAGGCTTCTTCCTTATGATAAGAGGATTTTAGCTTCATTCTTCTTTGTATCTTCTTCTTCTTCTTCTTCTTGTATCTTCTTCTTCTTCTTGTATCTTCTTCTTCTTCTTCTTATTCTTCTTGTATCTTCTTCTTCTTAGATAAATAAAGATGTTGAATTGTATGTACTTTATTCAACCATCTTCCTTGCTTGCTTTTGTTTAGTCTTCTAACACATTCTGGTCATTGGCAGGCGTACATGCAGTAGGTCTGCGCACACAGATCCTTTTGTTGCAGGTGCAGTAGGCGTTGCAGAAAGTCTTTGCAGTATTTCCTTATTTGTGTAAGACTTTGATCGATATAGAAAAGCATGTCTAGCTTTATCCACTGAGATGAGTGTACTCCATTTGATGGAGTGTGCTTTACGCTTTGCAACGTCTCCAAGAGATCATTTCTTGATTCTGACATCTTTATCTTTCAGTCTCAAGACTGCTTTAGATCATCTTCAAACCTTTAAGTCGTCGTAGTCTTCAATTCTTCAGATCTTCAAAGTCTTCAGATATACCGAATTTCTTCAAAATTGCTTCAACTTAGTTGTGGATTACTCTTCTTAGGATTTTGCATTTTGTTCTTCTGATCCTGATCTTCTGAATGCGATTCTGATTATCTTCTTCTTCAGATAATTATTGTGACCTGAAACACAATCAACAAACCAATACCTTTCTCAGTAGAATCTGTTTATGTAATCTTATTAAGTTCTTATATAAACTTATTTGTTAATCATTAATATAATCTTATTTGTTAATCATTAAAACTTAAGGATGCTAAGTCTTATAATCATGTTTAAATACTTAAACTGATTTATAGACTTCACAATCTCCCCCTTTTTAATGATGACAAATAAATTATATATTACTGACAAAATGTGTATAAAAAGAAACGAGAGATAATAAACAAAATATTTAATTGTATTACTCCCCCTGAGACAAGCATTGATTCTTTTAGTTATCTTCTAAAACAATTAAATTTTTTTTATGCCAATTGTTGGTTAAGTCTTTCAGATACCAACTGTTAAATCTTTATTATCCAATTGTTAAATTATTATTATTAATATTTTAGATACCGATTGTTGTTTTGATTGTTATTCTTACTTATTATTATGACTTTTGGTTTGTTATCTTCTAAGTTTCCTTATATTCTTTCCTATTTATGTTTGTTATTCTTACTTATTATTATGACTTTTGGTTTGTTATCTTCTAAGTTTCCTTATATTCTTTCCTATTTATGTTTCTTCCTATATTTATTTCCCTTTTTGTTACATTCTTTTTAGCATTTTGTTAGTTTATATTTCTCCCCCTTTTGTCATTGATTAAAAAGGTTTGGTGATTAGTTTTCCTCTTTCGTTTTTATAACTTGTTATTTATCTTTCCCTTTTTATCTTGCATTAAACAGAATAAAGTTTTAAACCGCTTGTTATAAAGACTATTATAAAAAAAATATTCTAACCGAAAGGAAGATTTTATTAGATTTATTAAATAGATATCAAGCTATAAAACAGGAGAAGTCAACTAAAAAGAAGACCATTGATTGGTCATAGATGAAGCACCATAGGAAACTGAGTCATTAGCATTGATAAAGTAAGTTTTGGAAAACATTTTCGAAAAAGCAGAAAAAGCATATATACAAAAATATTTTTGACAAACATATTTGAAGAGCTTTTCGAAAAGAGAGAAGATAAAATAAGGTTAAAAAATTTTAAAAGGAATTTTTGGAAAAACAAAATATTTTAAACAAGGACAGGAAAAGAAAGAGAAAAATGTTTTATAAAAGAAAGTATCTGAGAAACTGTTAAGGTTTGATTGTCTTAGGTTTTTACTTATTAAAGAATTAAGGTTTATAATCAGATTTTAAAGGTTTTACTAAAAGACAACTTTCACAGATATTAAAGTTTTAAGATGAAGTGATGTTACCAAAGATCTGGTTGTTGTTCACTGGATGAAGAGGTGCTTTCTAACATTACTCCTTTCTTTGAAGACTTTTTCTTCTTCTGTGGTTGCTTGATGTCTGCACGTCCTACTTTTGTCTTTTGCTCCAGAGAATCTTTGAACAATCATCTTAACCTTTCTTCAAGAATTGAGATAGACTTTAATGGCTTAAGTATCAGTCACCTTAGCATTCTTGACCCACAATTTCAGCAAGTCCATAGAGAACTTTCTGAACAGGTTCAGAGAATAGGGATGTTACTGAGTCAATATAATCTTCTCAAGAGTTGGGTTAGGTTTGGTGCATAGAGTGTTAACCATCTTAACATTGTTGACCCACAATTTCAGTGAGTTCATCTCGAACTTTCTGAACAGGTTCAGACAATGGAGATGTTATCACACTAGCCATCCTTTTAGATTATGTTGCTTTGATTTATCTTTTCAGACGGTATTTCCTTCTGATGGTCTTCTTGAGATTATCTTCAAGAACCTGTTTTTCTGAAACATACACAAACTAAGAATACCTTTCAGCAGCATCTGATATTAAGTTAATTATTAAACCAAGTGTCTTAGGTTACTGATTACACTTTACCAAATTAAAAAAAATTATCTTAGAATATAAATTTTAATTCTGTTTTTATGTTATTAAGTTAATTAATTTTATCTTTTAGTTGAACCAATTAAGGAAGTGTGTTGAGTTAAAGATTCATACATACTTACAGAAATGTACGGTATAAATAGTCACAAAATTTGATACAATTGTTAATTAATTAAAGATAGAGTTATATTATTGATAGACTTAAATATGCACAAAAGGAAACACATATAAGCAGATAGAACACACAGAATATTAATATTATATCAAAATATATGCAAAAACTAAAACAAAATAGAATTTTAATATCATTAAAAATATAAACACAAAGACAAAGGAACAAAGATTCTGAAACAGGACACAAGTATATCATTGATCATTAGATTGATTCTCGTCAGCCTTTCCTTTTTCAGCCCTAAGCTTTTGAAACTCTTTTTCTGCAGCTCTCAATTTCTTTTCCAGTCGAGTTACTCTATCATTCACCTTCTTCAGATTATATGCACCCAATGTCATCCTTTTCCTTTTACGATACTTCAAGTTGGTATCTCCAGTTCCTTCTTCAATGCGTGGAGCAAAAAGAGAAGGAATGACCACTTGATTCTCAGGGGCTTCTTCTCTATCAACAGGAGTTTGTTCTAACTCAGCATGTGCACCCGGAGTGAAAAAGTCAGGAGACGGTTGGTTAAAAAGACTTTCCATAGGAAATCCCTTGTGCTATAGAATTTTCATAATCAAGGTGTTGTGAAGATAGAGATCATCATTTCCCATCTCATCTCTAAAACACATCTGGTACAATAGTACCCATGGGAGATTGATTTTCTTCTTTGTCATCAAGAGTCCCAATACGAACCTCTCCATCATACTTAAAGTCAAATTATTTCTTCCTCTAGGAAGAATGCAGCAGTTTAGTACAGCAAGGAGGGCTCTGGGTGTGCTCAGAAGTTGAGAAGGTCTGAAAAGGGCAATCCTTCTTCTTCCAAAAAGATGTTGGTCAAGAATGAATGTTCCACCATGAAGAGATTCCCATCTTTGGAAGTATTGTTCCCCACTGTCAGGAACACCTATAACTTCAGCAATAAGTTTGGTGTCCACAGACAGTGATCCTCCCATCACCTTCGTCTCAATCCCGGTTCTGTTGGGGTCAGATATGATCTTGATATTGTCCCAAAACTCCATTACACTTTCCTTATGCCAGGAGGAGGAAATGTTATTGAAGTATGGAGTCCATCCAACAGCATTAAAATATTCAGAAATCTTGTAATCTGCCTCGTCAAGTTCTGAGAGTTTTACCATCTTACATGGGATGATTCTCTCATCAAAAACTGAGGGAGCAGAGTTACTTGATGATACTGAAGTATTTGCCATGAATACTATAGTACTTGAAGTTCCTTGGCCTTTTAGAGAAGGAATTTGAATGAAGTGTAATTTCCATGTTGATCATCCAATCCTTTTATATAAGCAAGAGAGCGTGCTTCAGGCATAAATGAGGGATGGTTAAGTGCACTGAACCGGTGTGGGAAGTCGTGCATCGTCCCGATTGAGAGAAACAGTTAATGATTCAATGATTCTTATTGCACCATTTTTCATTTATAAAAAAAATGATTAACACATATGACTCTTCATCGACTTAAATAAATATGCACATATATTCATACAGATAATGTTCTACTAAACATGCGCAATTGTTCAACTCATGTATACAAACAACGAGAAGAAAATATGCAGCAAATATTTACACAGAACAGATTATAAACATCAGGCAATATACATTAAAACACATATCATGCAATAGTATATTTTCACACAATTATATATATAAATACATATTCAAGAATTAATGATTTCAGTCAGACAGATCATGCAGCACATTTTCATACTGTAAACAATTTCAATAAAACAAATCATACAACCGATAAGTAACTACACTTAAATTTAAATTTAAATTTAGACAGGAAAGGTGTTACCCGTTTGTGATCTAGAATTAGATACACTTTCCTTTTCCAGTTACGTCCTGTGTTTAGCCTTATGAATAATGAGTATTGGAAAATGTTTTTCCTATTCTCATTATCATTCTTCAGAGTTGCTTCAGCTTGGTGAGATTTCCATCTTCTGAGGATCTACTCCTTCTGCATTTGTTAGATGCTCAACCCGAAGGTGAGCTCTGATACCAATTGTTAGAACCACAGGCAACACTAGAAGGGGATTGAATAGTGTTTTAATCTTTTTAAACTATTTTGGAAATCTTTGATTAAATCGATCACGCAACGTGATCAATGTGCAAAACGAATCTTAAGATCAGAGTTACTTTTAAAAATGCAGAACATATGAAAGATACAGATAGAAAATCTTTCTCTTAAACTTAAGATTGTTTTGATTAAAAAGCTTCTCTAAGTATCTTCTGAAGATTATTACCAAGAGTACCTTCAGAACTGTTTCTGAAATACTTCAGATGATCACAGATCGTCTGTTTCTAACTTCTGAACTGAGCTCTTTTTGAACTTACCTCAGACAGTTATTTCAGAGGTTCTTCAACATACATTTTTTGTAATGCTTCAAACGATATAAGAGATGTTTTTGTGTTATGTTTGTTTGAAAGCTTGTTTTATTGAAATCGTTGTGTTAAGATTATTATGAAAAATACTTTTCAATCCCCAACGTAAATGTAAAGACTGTAAATAAAAGAGATTAAGGGATAAGAAGACTTAGGCACAGAATTTATCCTGGTTCACCCACAAACCCGTGAGCTACATCCAGTCCCAGAGGCAAACCACCACTGGATTTTCACTGAGTACAGCCTCTCCAGACAAAAACGGGTACAGTCTCTCCAGACATCACAAGTACAGTCTCTACAGACAAACACGAGTACAGTATCTCCAGACATCACAAGTACAGTCTCTCCAGACATACACATCCAGAATCACACAGACCCTGAACACACTAGGTCACACCGACCCAGCAAATAAGGTCACCCAGACCTCCAACACCTACATATGTCATCCAGGCCCCTCAGACCCAACACATGCCTGTGTCACACCGAGTCACCCAGACCCAGCCAAGTAGTCTTTTCTATTAAGCCTTTCCAAGCTCTAAGAGTATTCTTTCTTCCGCTAAGCCTCTCCAGGCTCTCAAAGTATTTTTTGTCCGCCAAGCCTCTCCAGGCTCTCAGACACTTATCCAAGTGTAGAGTATTTTACTACTCAACCTAAGCTAGAAGTTCTCTAGAACCTCTCAACTCAGATTCCTCTTGTACATAGGGATTACTGAGTACACACTCGGAATACAAACATTACAAGTTAAGTACAAGGATAGACAGTGATACAAGTGTTAGAATTTAAGTACAATCCCTGTCTTTTCTATGAGGAATACCATCCTCTGAGAGTAGGCTAACTAAGATGTGAAATTAAGCTCCAGCCTGATTCTCCATCCATTGGTTTCCATGGGCTACATTCTCACCCGTATCATTGGAATACCAAGGTAACTTCAAAGCTTCAAACCGTACCTAGTTTGATAGTCATTTGCTCAGCATGGTTGTCTTCAGACCAACAACCAACTTAATTGATCAAACAGATCAACTGAACAACATGACTAACTGACCAGCTAGTCAGTAGCCTGATTGATTCGAGAACCAACTCTCTGAACAAACTTTGTTGACATATTGAAGATCCACTTTAGCTCAGGTCAACTCTTGTTAACCATTTGGCACTCAGCCTAGTTAACTTCACTCATCCTAATTGATTTCAAGAACCAACTTGAAAATCAACTATCAACATGATAGGTTGTTCAACCAAACAACTACCACAACCAATGTCTTTTTCACTTTGGTTGTGTTATTAACAACAACTGGTTGGACCGACCAACTTGATTGATCTTGTCGATTAACTTGATTGATTCTATCGATCCACACGATTGATCCTATCGATCCTCTCGATTGATCCTATCGATCCTCTCGATTGATCCTATCGATCCTCTTCTTCAAATTCTTTCTTAAGGCTATTTATATGTTCTTCTTGAATATAGCCATTTGAAGATGATTCAGAATACCGTCGAGCTGATGATGATGTGGCTCATATAGCCGTTGTGTAATAGCTTCTCAAACGGTTGCTTCTCCTTAAGCGAATAGGTGTACAAACGATCCCGTTCTGACACATGTTATGTGCTTCTTTGTGAGAGATGTTTCTTGATATTAATCTGCGTATTCTCTCTCTTGAATTTCTTCTGCTTTCTCCAGCTTTCTTCTGCTTCCTTTTGGATTGTATAAATGAGGAAATATCCGTTGAAATACTATCGTTTAGAGATAGCATTGAATCCTCCTTAATCCATTGTGAGACACGCTTCTGAGGGCTCTGACATGTCTGACATAGTACAACGTAGGTGTTGCTATAAAGCTGCCACCGTTGTTGCTGCGAATGCTGCGTTGCAGAGATTTCCTCAGTGGTGTATGTAATTCAAAAGCACCAGGAAAGGTCTCTGTGTTCATTTCCATAAATATGCTTGAAGAGGAAACGTGTAGCAGAGAATTACTTTTCTCAACAATCTTCAGAGAGCAAAAGGTCTTCATAGTCTTCAGTGAGTAATGCCACGTCGGATTTCAGAAGGCCTCAATATTTCAGATGGATTAAGACTTCAGACAGATTGAAACTTCAGACAGCTTCAACACTTCAGACAGGTTGATGCTTCAGACGACTTCAATCCTTCAGACGGGTTGCGCACTTCAGATGACTTCAATACTTCGGACTGGTTGAAACTTCAGAAGGCTTCTTCCTTATGATAAGAGGATTGTAGCTTCATTCTTCTTTGTATCTTCTTCTTCTTCTTCTTGTATCTTCTTCTTCTTCTTCTTGTATCTTCTTCTTCTTTTTCTTCTTATTCTTCTTGTATCTTCTTCTTCTTAGATAAATAAAGATGTTGAATTGTATGTACTTTATTCAACCATCTTCCTTGCTTGCTTTTGTTTAGTCTTCTAACCCATTCTGGTCATTGGCAGGCGTACATGCAGTAGGTATGCGCACACAGATCCTTTTGTTGCAGGTGCAGCAGGCGTTGCAGAAAGTCTTTGCAGTATTTCCTTATTTGTGTAAGACTTTGATCGAGGTAGAAAAGCATGTCTAGCTTTATCCACGGAGATGAGTGTACTCCATTTGATGGAGTGTGCTTTACGCTTAGCAACGTCTCCAAGAGATCATTTCTTGATTCTGACATCTTCATCTTTCAGTCTCAAGACTGCTTTAGATCATCTTCAGATCTTCAAGTCGTCGTAGTCTTCAATTCTTCAGATATTCAAAGTCTTCAGATATACCGAATTTCTTCAAAATTGCTTCAACTTAGTTGTGGACTACTCTTCTTAGGATTCTGCATTTTGTTCTTCTGATCCTGATCTTCTGAATGCGATTCTGATTATCTTCTTCTTCAGATAATTATTGTGACCTGAAACACAATCAACAAACCAATACCTTTCTCAGTAGAATCTGTTTATGTAATCTTATTAAGTTCTTATATAAACTTATTTGTTAATCATTAATATAATCTTATTTGTTAATCATTAAAACTTAAGGATGCTAAGTCTTATAATCATGTTTAAATACTTAAACTGATTTATAGACTTCACATATATGAGGAGGTATCCGTTGAATTTGTCTTTTTGCTTACTCTGCATATACTCCTTTTTCATTTGCTCCTGGCACCATTTCTTCTTTCTTCTTTGAGTGAGGTGTCTTGTCTAATAGCTGTTGTTGCAGTTTCCTCTTTGAATAAAGACAAATGATATTATATTCTTTGAATCATATAGTCTTAGCTCCCGTATTGATTTCTTCTATGTTGAAATCTGTTCCAAGCATTCAGAGAGTTTATATGTTCAGATAATTGATTTCTTTGATCTTCACATATACTCAGAAGCTTGCTTTTATCTCGTTGTAATTTCATCAGCTTCAACATGTGCTCATCTCATATAATTATTTCAAGCTTATTTTAATTCTCCAGCTTGAGATGCTTTTAATAAGCTCTTTTCTTTTGATAAGATATTTCTTCTTTTCTTCAGACGATTGCAGCTTTGTTCTTCTTTGCATTTACTTCTTCTTCTGAGATTTAGATGAATAAAGATGTTGACTTAAAAGTGTTTTATTCAAACATCTTTCTTGTTGCTTTTACTCAGTCTTCTGATCAGTTCTGGGCAGCAGTAGGTGCAGGTGCAGTAGGTCTGCGCACAGAAATCCCTTTTGTTGTAGGTGCAGCAGGCATTGCAGAAAGTCTTTGCAGAGTTTCCTTATTTGTGCAAGACTTTGGTCGAGGTAGAAAAGCATGTCTAGCTTTTATACTGAAATAAATGTAGTCCGTTTTGTAGAATGTGCTTTACACTTAGCAACGTCTCTCAAGAGATCAATTTTTGATTCTGTTCGTAGACTGCTTCAGATTTTCTTCATATCTTCAGATGATAACTCCTCTTCAGGTCTTCAGACAATGTAAATGCTTCAGATAGACGAGCTTCCTTCGTATTTATATTCTTCAGACGATAGTCGAGTCTTTGCTACTGTCTTCAAGTCTTCAGATTGTCTTCATGATATTCTTCATGTCTTCAGATAGTCTTCATGTCTTCAGATAGTCTTCATATCTTCATATAGTCTTTATGTCTTCAGAAAGTCTTCATGTCTTCAGATAGTAGGCTTTGCTTTGTAGAATTCTTCTTTTCAGATTCTGCATTTGTTCTTCTGATTTTGATCTTCTGATTTTGATTTTGTTCTTCTAATCTCCTTCTGATTCTGATTCTGTTCTGCTTATCTTCTTTTGATTCGTTCTTCTTTTTCTTCTAATGAGTATTCCAACCTGAAACAAAATTAACAAACCAAGTAGAACCTGTTTACAAAATCTTATAATCTTATTTATTATGTTCTTGTATAGTCTTTACTTGTTAGAATTATGTTCTTATGTAATCTTATTTGTTCATTATATTCATATATAATCTTATTTGTTAATCATTAAAACCTAAGGATGCTAAGTCTTTGATTCATGTTTGAATGCTCAAATTGATTTATAGACTTCACAATCTCCCCCCTTTTAATGATGACAAATAAGATATGTAAAACTTACAAAATGTTTTAGGAAAGGTGTTTAAGTATTTAGATGGATCCTCCTATCTATAATACTCCCCCTGAGAAGAACATTAATTGTTTAGTTTGTTAATTGTTATCTGATATTAATCTTTTTAGTTATCTAAATTGTTAAATACCACTTGTTAATATTTTAACTCTTAAATACCACTTGTTATTTAAATCTTCTGAGTTTTCAGTCTTTTATATTCTTCCCCGTTATTTACTTACAGCATTTTGTTGACTTACCAACTAGTTGTTAAGTTTAATATTTCTCCCTATACCAATTGTTATTATTATTATTTCTCCCTATATACTATATCATTTTGTTAAGTTTCATATTTCTCCCTCTTTTTTCATTAATTTAAAAGAGTTAAAGATATTTTGTTAAGTTTCATATATATCTCCCTCTTTATCTGTAAATCTTTCTTATTTATATAGCTCCCCCTTTTTATCTTACATTAAAGGTTTTAGCCATTGACATTTATCTTTCTGAACCTGGATAATTGTTAATATATACTTATTATGTAGGTTGTTATTACTCAGATTGTTATTATTATTCAAAAGCCAAGTTGTTAAGAATAGACACCACTTGTTAAAACCAAAAAATCAACTGTTAATAGAAAGATAACCTTTTTGAACAAGAGAAACTAAAATAAAGACACACAGAAATAAACAGATTTAAATTTTCTCAAAACATTTGATATGTACAAAAGAAATTTTGAAAAAAGAAGAAAAACAAGTTACATTCCAAAAAGCAGAATGCATCCATCCATTGCTTCCTTCTTCTGATTCCTATGGAGGCTAAGGCATAGCCTTAAAGACTTCATCTCTTTCAAAGCTTCCACCACTCCTTCTGCTACAGAGCTTCAGGAGTTGCCTCAGATCCCTATACCTACATCCCAACCGTGCCTTGTTGCACGCATTTTCCTTCTAACTGCTGGGACAGTGGAGGTGCATCCTTTAAGGCTGTATTTCGACCACCAGCCACAACCTTAATCCTAAGGACCTCATTTGAAGTGGTTCTTATCATAAGATTGGCTATTTTGGGATCTCCCAGAGATCTTTCAGTCCGTCTGTGATGCAGTAAGATCATCATGGTCCAAGTATAGAGAATCTGGTTTTCAGATGAACCCTTTCCCTTACTCTTCATTCCATACACCATCCTTGATGACTTGATCTTTGCCTCAACTTGTTCCAGAGGTCCTTCTGCTACTTCCCTTTGCTTCTTCATCATCCTTCTGGGAGCACCACACTCAGAACCTTAGACAAAGCTATAGAAGAGCTTTGAAGATGTGAGTTTGTGTAAAGAGCTCTTGTGAATTTATAGGATTTTGAAGCAGGGTTAAAATAGAGAAGTAAAGAAAATGAATCCATTGGATTGTTGTTCACGCGATATATATGGGCTCAGGTAGCTTTTATGATGATAGTTTCAGACCTTGGGAGTATTGAAATGTACATCGTTGATTGGTCATCGATGAAGCACCATAGGAAACTGAGTCATTAGCATTGATGGAGAAAGTTTTGGAAAGCGTTTTTGAAAAGCAGAAAAATAGATATACAAAAACATGTTTGAAAACACCTTTCAAAATACTTTTGAGAAAGAAGAAAGGAGAGAGAAAATAGAAAAGTAGTTGAGAGAGAATATTAGAAAGAAATCTTTGGAAAACAAAACATATTTCAGACAAAGCAAAAAGATTTTATGATTATTATCTGTAAATCTTTTAAAGTTTTAAGTCTCTTAAGTTTTTACTCATTAAGTGAATTAAAGTCTTATTTGTAGATTAAAGTTTTTTTACTAGAGGACAATTTTCACAGATATTTAAGTTTTAAGGTGAAATGATGTTACCATATGACCCAGTTTTTGTTCTCTGGATAGAGGAGTGCTTTTCTGACATTACTCCTTTCTGTGAAGTCCTTTCCTTCTGAAGTTACTTGATATCTGCAAGCTCCAGTTTGCTTTTTGTCTTTTGTGTTCCATGAGATTCTTTGAACAGTCATCTTAATTTATCCTTCAAGACCTGTTTTCTGAAACATACACAAACGAGAAATACCTTTCAGCAGCATCTGATATTACTTAATAAAATTAGTTAACCAAGTGTCTTAAGTTTTAATTATTATACTTCAGCAAGTTAGTTATTCGGAACCTTTTATTTTGTTCTTTGATTGATTTTATCTTTTAATTGTACCAAAAAATATGTTAAGTTTAAAGATTTATTTACACATGCATAGTTACAGAAATGAACAGTATAGGTAGTCATGGATAGAAGGAAATTTAATAACGCATAAGAGAAATGTATATTAACACTAGGTCAAAGCAAAAACAAGATCTAACTATTTTCATTATAAAAAGAAAACACTTAATCATGATAAAAACAAGAGAAACGAAAAGACACAAGAGAATCATTGATCATCAAATGAATTCTCTTCAATATTTCCTCCTTTAGATCTGTGCCTTTTAACTTCCTTCTCAGCGGCTCTCTGTCTTCTTGCAAGATCTGGTCATTCTGCCATTCACCTTCTTCACATGATATGCACCCGACATCGTCCTTTTCCTTTTTCTAGTTTTCAAGTGGGTGTCTTCAGTTCCTTCTTTAATGCATGGAACAAAAAGAGAAGGAATAACCACTTGATTTTCAGGAGCAACTTCTCTTTCAATAAGAGTATGTTCTAACTCAGCATATGCACCAGGAGTGAAAAAGTCAGGTGACGGTTGATCAAAGAGATTACCCATAGGAAAGCCCTTGTGCAGAAGAATTTTCATAATTAAGGTGTTATGAGGGTAGAGATTTTCATTGCCCATATCTTCTCTGAAGATCATTTGATACATCAGCACCCAAGGGAGACTGATTCTTTTCTTCGTCAACAAGTTTCCCAGCACAAATCTTTCCAGATGATTTATTTCTAATTTGTTGCGTCCTTTGGGAAGGATGCAACAGTTTAATACAGCAAGAAGTGCTCTGGGAAGCTTCAGAAGTTTAGAGTGTCTGTAGGGTGCTAGACGTCTTTCTCCAAAGAGAACTCTATCAAAGGAAAATGTCTTTTCTCGAATGAATTCCCATCTTTGAGAATATTGTTCTCCTCGAGCAGGCACTCCAATCACTTCAGCTATTAAGGCGAAGTCCACACAGATTGGCCTTCCCATCACT
Organism: Sesbania bispinosa; assembly: GCA_026901365.1. Lineage (NCBI taxonomy): Eukaryota > Viridiplantae > Streptophyta > Magnoliopsida > Fabales > Fabaceae > Sesbania > Sesbania bispinosa. The sequence continues at coordinate 1,142,405 of QLOH01000202.1, forward strand.
TCTGTCTTTATTCCAGACCATTCTTTGTTGGACACAACCTTGGAGTTGTTCCAGAACTCTAGAACGCTTTCCTCATGCCATGGTGAGGAAATATTGCTGAAGAAGGGAGTCCAACCAATAGCATCAAAGTACTCAGAGATCTTGAATCCTGCATCGTCAAAGTCTGAAAGGTTCACTGCTTTGCAGGGTATGATCCTTTTGTCAAACACAGACGGTTTTGAGTTGCTTGATGATGCGGACATGTTTGCCATTGATTTCTATAGATCAATTGATCTTTCTGAGATGAAGATACTTGAAGAGACTTGACCTTTTAGGGAAAAGATTGAATGAAGTGTAATTTCCGTGTTAATCATTCAATCCCTTTAAATAGAGAGCCAGGCGTGTTTGAAGTATTGATGAGAGACAGTTTCGTGCACTGAACCGGTGTGGAGAGATGTGCATCGTGCCGATTACGAGAAACCGTTTGATGATTCAACGATTCACATTGCGCCGTTTCAAATTTATTTGAATAAATGATTATTATGCAAAACTTTTCAACTTCATTTAAAAAAATGACACAGATTACATGCAACTGATAATTATTACATAAATATGCATACAGAGCAAATAATATACATAGGTTAATTTTTATACATAATCAAATACGTACATATGGATCAGTTAGCATGCTATAATTTATTTTCACACAAATACATATATGTATTAACAATTTCAATAACAAACAAATCATGTAGCAAATTATTTTCATACCATATTTGAATAAATAGATTTAATTTAAAACTAAGATAGGAAGGATGTTACCTGGGTGTAATCTAGAGATAGATGTACTTTCCTTTTCCAGTTACGTCCTTCTGAAGGATGCCTTAGTTATGAATAATGAGTCTTAAGAAAATGATTCCTTTTTCTCATTTTCATTCTTCAGAGTTGCTTCAGCTTGGCGAGATTTCCATCTTCTGAGGATCTACTCCTTCTGCATTTGTTAGATGCTCAACCCGAAGGTGAGCTCTGATACCAATTGTTAGAACCACAAGAAACACTAGAAGGGGGGTTGAATAGTGTTTTAAGCCTTTTTAAAAGATTTTGGAAATCTTAAATTAAATTAACGTGTTCAAAAGAAAAGCGAGTTCAAAACAAATCTTAAGATCAGAGTTAAAAATGCGGAGGTTAAAAACAATAAAGATTGATGATCTTTTTACTTAAATGCTTAAGATTGTTTTGATTGAGAAACTTCTCAAAATACCTTATGAAGGTTATTATACAGAAGCTTTTCATAACCTTTTCTGGACTTCTTCAGATGATTGGAGATCGTTTGAAGAATGATGATAACTTCTTAACTGAGTTCTTTTCAGACCCACTTCAGAAAGTTATTTCAAAGGTTCTTCGAAGTGCGTTCTTTATAATGCTTCAAAGGATATAAGAGATGCTTTATGTTAGCGTTTCTTAGAAAGCTCATTTTATTGAAATTGTTTACTTAGAGTTTATTATGAAAATACTTTTCAATCCCCTTAATAGATGCGAAAACTGAAAGTAAAAGAGTTTAAAGGATAGAAGACTTAGACAAGAATTTATCCTGGTCCACCCACTAAACCCGTGAGCTACATCCAGTCCCAGGGCAAACCACCACTGGATTTTCCACTATCTGAAACCACAGATACAAGTATTATTCACAGCCTCTTCAGGCCAACACAAGTATTACTTTGTTTTTAACTGCCTCTCCAGGAAACTCATGCAGTATTCTTTTACAGACAAGCCTCTCCAGGCTCAACAAGTATTCTTTCTTACCAAGCCTCTCCAGGCTCTAACCATGTATTCTTTGTCAACCAAGCCTCTCCAGCCTCTAACCAAGTATTCTTTGTCAACCAAGCCTCTCCAGGCTCTAACCAAGTATTCTTTTCTATCAAGCCTCTCCAGGCTCTACCACAAGTATTCTTTTCTATCAAGCCTCTCCAGGCTCTACAACAAGTATTCTTTTCTATCAAGCCTCTCCAGGCTCTACCACAAGTATTCTTTTCTATGAAGCCTCTCCAGGCTCTACCACGAGTATTCTTTCTTCCTCCAAATCTCTCCAGGCTCTCAAACACTTATCCAAGTGTAGAGTATTCTTTCTTCCACCAAGCCTCTCCAGGCTCTCAAACACTTATCGTGTTTACAATTTAAACTAAGTTTAAGTTTCCACGAAACATAAACTTAATCTCTTCCTGTACTAGAGGTTAACTGAGTACTGCTCAGGATACAATGAGTGAATTCTAAGTACAAGGGTAAGACAGTGATACAAGTGTATAAGTTTAAGTGCAATCTCTGTCTCTAAAAATGAGGAATAACATCCTCTGAGAATAGGCTAGATAGATACTTGATTTAAGATTCAGCCTTGTTCTCTAACCATTGGTTTCCATGGGTTACATTCTCACCCGTATCATTGGAATAACCAAGGTACATTCGTGGCTTCAAACCATTATTGGTTCATTTTCATTTTGGCCAACGTGGTTGGTTGTTTTATCGAACAACAACAACATCTTCAATTTGATCTTGAGGTTATTTATATGTTCTGTTGGATATAGCCGTTTGAAGATGATTCATAATGCCGTTGAGATGTTGATGATGTGGCTCATATAACCGTTGTGTAATAGTGTCTCAAACGGTTGCTTCTTCCTAAGCAAAATAATTGTTCAGACAATCCTGTTCTGACACTTTTGTAGATGAGCTCCTCTGAGAGATATTCTTGATATTGTTATGATAATTCTCTCTCTTGATTTTCTTCTGCTTTCTTCTGCATTCTTCAGCTTTCTTCAGCGTTCATTTGCTTTCTTCAGATTTCCTCTGATTTTCTTGGGAGTGAATATGAGGAGGTATCCGTTGAATTTTTCTTTTTGCTTATTCTGCATATACTCCTTTTTCATTTGCTACTGACAACATTTCTTCTTTCTTCTTTGAATGAGGTGTCTTGTCTAATAGTTGTTGTTGCAGTTTCCTCTTTGAATAAAGACATATGATATTATATTCGTTGAATCATATAGTCTTAGCTTCCGTATTGATTTCTTCTATGTTGAAATCTGTTCCAAGCATTCAGAGAATTTATATGTTCAGATAATTGATTTCTTTGATCTTCACATATACTCAGAAGCTAGCTTTTATCTCGTTGTAATTTCATCAGCTTCAACATGTGCTCATCTCATATAATTATTTCAAGCTTATTTCAATTCTCCAGCTTGAGATGCTTTTAATAAGCTCTTTTCTTTTAATAAGATATTTCTTCTTTTCTTCAGACGATTGCAGCTCTGTTCTTCTTTGCATTTTCTTCTTCTTCTGAGATTTAGATGAATAAAGATGTTGACATAAAAGTGTTTTATTCAAACATCTTTCTTGTTGCTTTTACTCAGTCTTCTGATCAGTTCTGGGCAGCAGCGAGTGCAGGTGCAGTAGGTCGCAAATCCCTTTTGTTATAGGTGCAGCAGGCATTGCAGAAAGTCTTTGCACGGTTTCCTTATTTGTGCAAGACTTTGGTCGAGGTAGAAAAGCATGTCTAGCTTTTATACTGAAATAAATGTAGTCCATTTTGTAAAATGTGCTTTACACTTAGCAACGTCTCTCAAGAGATCGATTTTTGATTCTGTTCGTAGACTGCTTCAGATTTTCTTCATATCTTCAGATGATAACTCCTCTTCAGGTCTTCAGACAATGTAAATGCTTCAGATAGACGAGCTTCCTTCGTATTTATATTCTTCAGACGATAGTCGAGTCTTTGCTACTGTCTTCAAGTCTTCAGATTGTCTTCATGTCTTCATGATATTCTTCATGTCTTCAGATAGTCTTCATGTCTTCAGATAGTCTTCATGTCTTCAGATAGTCTTCATGTCTTCAGATAGTAGGCTTTTCTTTGTAGAATTCTTCTTTTCAAATTCTGCATTTGTTCTTATGATTCTGATCTTCTGATTTTGATTTTGTTCTTCTAATCTCCTTCTGATTATGATTCTGTTCTACTTATCGTCTTTTGATTCGTTCTTCTTCTTCTGTTCTTCTTTTTCTTCTAATGAGTATTCCAACCTGAAACACAATTAACAAATAAATACCTTTCTCAGTAGAACCTGTTTACATAATCTTATAATCTTATTTATTATGTTCTTGTATAGTCTTTTCTTGTTAGAATTATGTTCTTATGTAATCTTATTTGTTCATTATATTCATATATAATCTTATTTGTTAATCATTAAAACCTAAGGATGCTAAGTCATTGATTCATGTTTGAATGCTCAGACTGATTTATAGACTTCACATCCGTTTACTTGAATTATGTTCTAAGAAGTTTGCTTAATTGTTAATTGTCATTGATATATGCTTCTTGCATTCATGCATGTGGTTGTATTCACTGGGATTATTATCTCACCCCACGTTTCGGGGATATATCTTAGTGATGCAGGTACTTCCGGTAAGGTTGAGGCAGTTAAGGTGAGGGTGGAGCTGAGTCTTAGCTCAGCTGGAAGATTAGTTTAATAGAAGTAGTTTCCTAAAGTATTTGTATATTGCTTAATCGGTTATTTGCCGAGGTGTATTGATGTAAATTATATAAGTATATTTATTTCTGAGTTGGCCACTGAGGCTTAGTTTTAATGCTATGATAGTTATGATATTGAAATGTGTTGGTTTTGCTGATTTTCAGGTTAAGCTGAATTTAGTAATTATCCGATTTTTAGGGGAGACTCTGCCGGATTTCCGGTATGAGTTCATTGAATCACACTTCTCCAAGTGTGGATTCTTCCCTAAGTTTAAGTAAGATTTACTCTTATTTAGGGATTTTGATGTTGTATTGTAATTGCTTAAGCTAATCGTTGGAAAGTTTGAGCGAATGTATGACGATATCAAAAATTTAACGAAATGATTTCAAGAACTTCAGGGATAGTGTCTCCAACGGGCATTATTTCTGAGTTTAGAAATTAGGGCGTTACAGTACCAGAGCTAAGTTTAGAGTAGGAGAGGAGGAGCGCTTCACAAGGATTGAAGATGGTGACAACATCTTCGGTGGTTTGTATGGCTACCTTGTGTAGTTAACTCTCCATTAGGAATGGATGTAATTGATTCTATCCCCAAGTGTATGTAAACTCTATATTATTATTTCTGTGCTCTCTGTCTATAATATTGGTAATCTTATTATGTACTTAATTCATAATTCCCGCGCTTGCGTCTGGAGTTATAGGCTAGTCTTAACTAAGTTAGTTTTGATTAGGACTGAGAGTGGGGGAGCGGATTCTGAAGAAACTCATTCTCTGATTGAATAAGAATACTCGGTTAACCATTGACTGAACATGGGTGTTTACTAATGACTGATGGGTAATGTGAGTACCATAATGAAGGGCATCCGACCATTAAGCTTGGTATTGATAAACCGATAGCAAAGAGTTAGTTGATTGTGAATCCACGACCGAACATAGGTGTATCCTGATGAGTGATGGTAGTGACAGTACTGGAGCGAAGGTGCGTCTACAACATTAGACCTCGTTTATCAACTAGTTCTTTTACAAACTGACTAAAAAAGAGCCAAATAAGTCGAGGGTAAGTCTGTTGCCTGGGAAAGCGCGCATGGATTATCTTTGAGTGTGTGAGGCCGCTGGTAACTCGGGGTCTTAGCAATAAAGTTTGTCTAGGATATTATAGAGTAAACCTAAAATAATAGATAGTTTTTACATGCACAAATGGTGTGATGATATGAAGTCTAATCCTAATCCAAGTAAAGTGTCTCTAACTCTTCCTTTCTATTCTATTGATTATTACTTTGTTATTTACAATTTCGCAAACAATACTCTCTAAACCATTGCTTTCCCTTGATAAATAGATCACAGTCTACGTAAATTGACTGTTCCCTGTGGATACGATACTCTCTTACTATTATACTGCTGGATTTGTGGTTCGCTTGCCAGAAACCCATCATGTAATATATAAAGGCATGGAATGTATAAAAAATTAATGCAAATAATTAATATGATAACAATTTTATAATGTAATTAAAGCATACAATTAATCATAATTTAATAGAGTTATTAAACTAAATAATTATTAATTATTGGAATTATAAAACTAAACAATAATAAATGTTTGATAATTATATGCATTTAATATAATTTTCAAGGAATTTTGAAATAGATAATAATAATAATAATAATAATAATATAGATATATAAAATAAAATAAAATATATTACATGAACATACATATTAAGTATCATGTAATAGAAATACACACATACTAATTAGCAGTTATGAATATAAAATAGTTATTATTATTATAGCCAATATAATTGTATTCAATATCTCTAAATGAATTTTTTTTTAAAAAAAACTATATAGAAATAATGAGCCAAGTTAAAAATAGCCTATAAAAAAAGTTAAAAATGCTTTCATGGAATATATTTATTAATTTTTAAGCGTTTCTTGAAAAATTATTCTATATTATTTATTATAATATAAAAATAAATTTACATTAATATGAGTATCCATTAAGCATATGTATATGGACACTTGAAGTTATACCCGTGGATGTAGGTTTGATAAGCATGTATATGTATTCTTTTAACCAAATGTACGTAAGCATAATTAATGTGCTACCGGATACTATCCTCACTTTCCAATAAAGAAGACAGATCTTTCATATAACAGAAAAAAAAATCCTCTATAATTACTAAAAAATCAGTTAACAAGAGAGACACTCATACAATGTATATGTGATACCCACATTGCGTGTCATTCTCTTATGTTGAAAAGAAATTGGACTTTCATCCAAAATCTTATAACAATTTTGAACTTTAAAAAAATACAACTCAAATTAAGGCACATTTCTATTCACCTTTCTGCTCATTGTTATGTTTTCTATGCTTACAATTAGTGGATAATATTAAAATGGGTTAAATATGTTTTTAGTCCCTGAAGTTTGATCCGGATTTTGATTTTGTCCCTAGACTTTAAAATGGGCCTCTTGTTCCGAAATCACGTAACTTTAGTCCCTCCCCTTAACACCATCAACTCTTACGAGCTAAGTGACACATGGGACATAAAAATTTCAATGTACTAGTAACAAATCTAACTAACTGTTAAACTTCTGTTTAACATTATACCGTAGTTTGTGTGGAACACGATCCACCATAGTTAACACCTTATGATATGGGGATGGATCAAGTGAAAATTGCATGGTAGAAATAATAAACCATAATAGTACATGGTTATTGTGTCATTAAACTGTTAAAATGATTAAATGAATATTTGTTACAAAAAGACAACGTACTCATATAATATATAAAGGCATGGAAGGAATAAAAAATTTAATACAAATAATTAATATGATAACAATTCCAAATTGCAATTAAAACATATAATTAATCACAATTTAATTTAGTTATTAAACTAAATATTTATTACTTATTGGAATTATAAAATTGAAAAATAATAAATGTGTGATAATTATTATATGAATTTAATATATTTTTCAAGGAATTTTTACCTGGATAATAATAGTATAGATATACAAAATAAAATATATTACATGAAAATACATACTACCTCCGGTCCTATATATAAGAAACAAAATTGAAAATTTTTTTGGTCCTATATATAAGAAACATAATACTATTTTTAGTTGCATTAATTGCTAAATACCTTATATGCCCTTAATTTATTGTGAGTAGTTAAAGAGGTACCCACTTATTTACTCATTTAATACTAAGGGTATTTTTGAGAAAAAAAATAAATTCATAGCGCTATTAATTACCACTAACAGATTCCAATGCATTTCCTTGGTCTTGATGATTTTAGTCTAATGTTTCTTATATATAGGATCGGAGGTAGTATTAAGTAGTATGTAATAGTAATACACACATAAATTAGCAGTTATGAATATAAAACAATTATTATTATTATTATAGCCAACATAATTGTATTCAATGTCTCTAAATTAAATTTTTTTAAAAAACTATATAGAAATAATGAGCCAAGTTAAAAATAGCATATGTATATGGACACTTGAAATTATACTCGTGGATGTAAGTCTGATTAGTACACATGTATTTTTTAACAAAATATACGTAAGCATAATTAATGTGCTACCGGTCACTGTCCTTACTTTCCAATAAATAAGACAAATATTTCATATAATGAAAAAAAATCCTCTAAAATATTAAGTTAACGAGAGAGAAACATCTTATAAAATTCAATTACTATGTGATACCTACATTGCGTGTCATTCTTTTATGCTGAAAAGAAATTGGACTTTCATCCAACATCTTATAAAAAAATTAATACAACTGTGAGTTGCTTTTGCCTCGGGATGGAACAAAATTTCGTTTCTAACTTTTATTCAAATACGCGCTAAGTAAGCCATCTTGCAATGGGTGTGACTCTTCCTTACAACATCATATATATATATATATATATATATAATTTAATACCTAAATCACGTTAAATGGTAATATGTATACTTGTATAACAATTCTGATTTTCCTATACTTCAATATCCTCTCACATCTTTCACATTTCATTTTTCTTCATTTCTTTCTTTCTTTCTTATAATTTACAATCAGATCACTTATCACATATTTCATTTTCTTTATCTTTTTAATCTCTCTCCTCTCATCAAGTACAATTACTCATTGGATAATTAAGTTGTCTTTCAATATAATCACGACTCTTTCTACCATCCTATGATGAAAAAATTGAAGTAGTACTATTGAAGAGTCATGTCCAATAGAAAATGAACTTATAATTAATTACAAATTACCATTTTATATACTTCAATGCGTATATTTTATAATTTTGGCTGATTTTTACACAGATCTTTGATCGGCAAATTAATCCAAAAACTCACAAAATGATATATGGATTGGATTGATTTTTTTTCATATAGCATCATGTAAGAAATTTCAATGTAAATTATTTAACAATAAGGATAAAATATCAACACTCGATCATGAATAAATAAGATGACCTTTATTTGAATACATATGAAGAACTACACCATTACATTTACCAACTACGAAACAAAGAAATAACCATAATTAAAGGGAACACATATTATAACAAAAAAACGAAGTACGATGGAACTAAATCCAAACCCTAATCAACCCTAACCATGTAACATTGATAAAATTGGTCGATTCTATAGAAATTAAATAAAATCACCAACAAAAGAGCTTGAAAATAAATAGGGCATCATCCAACTAGGAGAATCTCGGTGGATCATCAGAAGAATCTAGGATTTCCATACCCTCCCAAGTTGTTAAATCCATGGTGGCGCATCAAGCTCCCATGATCAAACAAATGATTCTGCAGCATAGGGTTCTGAAGGAACTGCGGTGGAAACACCTGAGGTGGAGGGGGTGTCTGAAGGAGAGGGAGGTTGGAAGAGGAGCCAACAGGTGGTGCAATAGTAAAAATATGATGATGACGATGAGTTGGGTTGGTGGCAGCAGCAACAGAAGTAGCACCTTGAATGAGGAGCCTATCACAATAGTGAGTAACATGTTTTTTAAGCTCCTCTAAGGCAAACTTGAATTGTTCAAGATGAACTCTTTTCATCTCCTCAACGGGATAAGCCCACAAGAACTGAGCTTGTGCTGCTTTCTGCATACGGTTCAACTCTTCACCATGCTTCCTCTCATTCTCAAGTTGGTTATTGATCTGAGCCAATTGCGCGTTCATCTCATGCACGTTGGCGTTGCGGTGAGCCTCAATGAACTGCATTGTGCCCGAGTTTTGTGGTGGGACCCGCTTCAGATAGCGATTGATAACCGCATCGACATTGGGGTGGCCAAAGGAGAAGACCTTCAGACCAGGTGAGAACACAATGAGAGCAACATTAGCACCACATAGAGTGCAAAGCTCGCTGGCTTTCTTGAAGAGCCCATTGCGGCGCTTCGAGAAAGTCACTTGCAAGTTGCTCTCGTTGCTCATCTTCTTCATCTCGATCTTTTGACGACCCCTGCTCTTCTTGGTTGGGTTCGCCATGGCTGAATGAGAGAGAGAGAGAGAGAGAAATAATAGGAATGAGCCTAGATCACTGCTTTAGATTACAAATGGTACATAGAAATGGGGTCGTTTTATAGGCAATTTGTATTGTATGTGAAGAGAAACAACACGCCTTTTGGTTTCATTGAAGTGGTTTCTAGATTGAGATTCTCAAAATCTCCCTTTTGGATGTGTATATGGCAGGAAATTTAATATAAAAAATGGCGCTCTTAGGGATTATATCAGAAGTATATTCAACATTTTGTGATAAACTGCACCTGGATATTACCAGGAAACTACCATATATAAACTTTAATCTTCTCAATTTTTTGTGAAAAATAAAAATTGTTTAATATATAATAGGGTAAATCCAGTAAAAAAGTATTTATATAATGTAGTATATACACCACATGTAATGGGGTTACGAAGAAAATGGTCGTGGGAAAGGGAAAGTAAAAATTATAATAATTGATGTTATAAAATAAGATGAAAAAGATATATGAGTGGTGAATGTAAAAATAATTAGAACTCTAATTTTTTTTAGATAAATTCTATGCAATATACAAAAACAATATTGTGATAAAATGTTAATTATTATATCATTAAAGGAATTTAACTTTCAATAGAAATGTATGGGTGATAAAAGAAAATTATATTTATTACGAAATCTTTTTCTTAAAAGCGCGTGGGAACGATTTTATTGAAAATATGTTTTATCTATAGTTTTGAAAACTGAAGTAATTGATTTGATATGAACTGATTTAGTAACTGATCTATTCAGTCCTAAAGATCCATGAAGCACTGAATCGGTGGGAACTTGTAGAAAACTTATTGAACCAGCTGTCTAAAACTGGTGTTGAGAACCGATCCTTTTAAAAAATCTATTTTTTTATCTAAAATATTTTAAAGAGAAATAAATACATATATTTAAAAATTAAACATAAATATCTATAATTTTACCAATTATTTATGTTAGTTTATAATTTTATATATCTTATTTTTTATGATTTTGTGTTATTTGCTTGAAATATTATATAATATTAAAAATATATATTTAATTATTATCAGTTTGATCAATTAAACCAATGAATAGTGAATGAGTGCATTCACTGGTTCAATTACTTGTCCAATTTTCAAAATATTGGTTTTATCCTTCAGGTCATTTTCTTTATTTAATTTTCAAGTTTTTACATAGAGGTAGGTGATTACTTGTTTACCGTGTGATAATGTTGTTGGCTTTAGTTTATGGATATGACTCTAGTACCGGAAGCCTTCAATACGAGAGAGAAAGAAACATACACATGTGTGGGCCCCACAATGTTGTGCGGCATACACATGTATGTTTTTTTCTCTCTCATACTAGAGGCTTCGAGTAATTAGAGAGAAATTTTTCCCTTACCTTGTGTTTGGAAGGAGAATTTTAGAATTCTCAAAATTATAATAGACAATGTTGAGTGAATTGTTAAAATGAGAGGAACTGACAATGACAATCTAAAAAGTTTGAACATAAAAGAGAAATGTTGAAATTCTCTCTTAATATTTATCATTTGAAATTCCCCTATTTGTCATAAAAAATGCTCCTATTTGTCATTTGAAATTCTTTGTTCTACTATTTTAACACATGAATTCTAGTAATTTCAAATTTCTCTATCCAAATACAAGGTTAGTTTATACTACCTCTGTTCCTATTTAACTGTCCACTTTGACTAAAAACACACATATTAAGGAATGCAATCATTACTCTTGTTTTTATGGAAATAAATTTTAAACTTTCTATTTTACCCTTTTATCTCTCTTAGTACTATTGGCTCTCATTAGTTTTCAATAGTGGGTCATTTATTAACATAAGGGCAAAATAGAGAAAAATGTAATTATTAGTGCATTGGGTTTGTAAGTGGACAGTTAAATAGGAACAAATTTTTTCTTTAAAAGTGGACAATTAAATAGGAACGGAGGTAGTATCTCACTGTCGTCACTGTCATAAAAGAAACTAGGTAATAAGTTTAAAATCTAGTGACAGACCTAAAAATAATAAAAAGAAAATAATTATTGGTTTAGTTTATTTTTATTTTAATTATATATATATATATGATAAGTTAAATAAAAAAATTAATATATATATATGATAAGTTAAAAAGGAATAATTTAAATTCTCAAATAAATTTGTTAAATTAATCATTTTTTGACGGAATTTGTTAAATTAATTATCATTGATCAATAATGTATTATGGAAATTAATATTTATATTAAATGCAAATACATAAGGCTAATTAATCATTACTTATTTATCTCTTCATGCCAAATATTACCATATGACTAACCATTGATATTATTATTTTTATTACTATATTATTATTATTATTATTATTATTATTATTATTATAATAATAAGTTTTATCTCTTCCACGCACACACATGTTATTCAAGCCATTTTTTTCCAGACAAACATTTAATAATGAGTCAGTTTTTTTCTTAATCAAATCATTCCTAATTTGTTGCTGAACCTAGCTATAATTCGTTTGTCAAATTAATTTTTTCTGGTTCTGCCATAGTTCAAAAGTTGCACTTTCATCCTCTTGTTATGATATAATGAAACAAAAAATGAGGTAACAACTTTTTCCCAAAAAGATCATATTCATTAACATTAAATCTAAAGTAATTGTGGTAAATGAAAGATTTACTAGAAAATCCTAAAACAAATAGAAAGCCCGTTGGAGCATGTAATTAAGTCGACCTAGATAATTTGTAAATCCATCAAGCTGAATTTGCTTTCAATGTTACTCTCCCTTAAAATCAGGAAGTTGGAACTACCCTGATCATCAAAGGTATATGGAAAGTTAGCTTCAAATCTTGGAATAGGTGGAAAGAAAAAAGCACGTAAAAATTCTCTTAATTCATACAAAAAAAATAAAAATCTTTAAGATGAGATTGTAAATGTAAACAACCTATTCTTCAGAAACAGAATTTTGTAAGAGAATATAAAAGTTGATTATATATGTGCCATGTTTTCAAGTACTTATGTGATTGTAATTCAATGTTTATTAGACTCACAAAGTAATTAAATTAATTAAAGAAAATTGCTAGTGCCAAGTGAACATCAAAAAGGATATTCTAATAGAACTGGATTCTCAAACTGATCATATTACGTTGTTAAATGTGTGCAAAATATTTTTACCAAAAAACAAAAAGCTGTGCAATATATTGATTTAATTTAATCCGCACATTATCTATATCCTAACATAAATATGATGCAGATCGCTACAGTAATCTACAGGTGCTTTAAGTAAGCATTTCTTTATGAAAAATGATAACGAGTGTTTTAAGGATAAGGGCACTTGTCAAGGAACTAAAAAAATAGAAGGTTTTTATTGGAGTATGTGATATTTAATGTCACATATGCAAACTGTGATTTTCAATAAAAACCTTCTCCTTTTGTTTCCTTAACCAATGCCCTTAGAGCGCTCGTTAGCAGGACCATTTCTTTATATATGAAGAAAGTTATATATAGCACATCTCAAGCTTTGATAGTATGGATGACAATTGGGCCCAAGTCCGGGGTACCCGTAAAAATTACCCGTAATGGGTAGGTAAAAATCAGCAAAACAAATATGTGCGCGGGTACGAGTAATAACTCGCATTTTTTCATGGGGACAGACGCGAGTACATGCACTATATATGATATCTCATACCCGCACTCACACACAAACACAAATATATATATATATATATTAAATTATTTAATAAATAATATCATATATAATTTTATATAATAATTTTATTAAAATATCTAGTATATTTATACATATTTTTTAAATTGATATATATAGTATATTACATATTAAAATATATTTTTAAAACTACTTATTTGTATTATTTTTACTTTATAATATATGACTAATTAATATTAATAATCATTTTTTGTAAATCTTAGAAAATTTTAACACATAATATCCAAGTTTATAAAATAGTATGATGTGAAAGTATATAATAATATTTAATAAAAATTTTGAACATTAGATCATGTGTTATGTTTTAGAATATTAACGTATTTTGTTTCAATTTAATTAAATTTTGTTATTGATATTTAATAATTATATTTGGATGATTTTAGAGTAATTTTTCTATTTAGTTATAATTTACTTTAATTAATATATATTTTTAATGAGTTATTAATTTTTCATTGAACTAAATTGCGGGTAACAGGCGCAGATAGGTTCCCAGCGGGTATGGGGACTGTTAGCGCAAAACCTTATGAGAATTGGTTTTAATGACAACAAACCTTTGATCAAACTTAACGTTTTTTGTTCTTGAAGTTACTAATGTTTTATATGTGAGATCTTAGAATGACAAGAATCTTATGTTGAGTAAAGAACGCAGAAAGATCATAAGAACCACAACCAAGCTCAGATTGAGACTGAGAGGTAACCTCAGACTGCGACGGGTAGGAATCCTCAGGCTGAAGATGAAGATAAAGGTTAGACTGAGATTGAGCAAACAATACAAGCCTTTCTTGAGACTCAGAAAGATCATAATCCTAATGTTAAGAAGTATTAGACTTCCGAATTATTTATGCAGAATGGTCAAAGCTTAGAATTAATGTTCTATATGCTAAAGATAATTTCAGAAGAATGTCATAGAGAGATCCTTTATTAGAAAGCTTTCAAAAGCTCAGAGTGGCTGAATCTGAAGATAGCCCGAGTTGAGAATGGTGCACATCAGAATGCAGTTTTAGCTATAGTCAGAAAGGGTCTTTATTAGAAACACCAATCATCAAGCTTAGTCTAAGCATCCTACAATGAATAAATCTGATTTGATTCAACACAAAGATTGTCTCTATGGTTTGAAATTGCTACACTACTTGTGGATTCGAGATTTACAAAAGAGTACAATTAAAAGGAAAGAATGAAACAAGACTCAATCAACTCAGATTAAGACCTCAGATTGCAAGGTTTAGATTGAGACAGACTTAGATTCAGATTGGAAGGTCAGACTGGTACATCAGACTGATACCTCAGATTATAGTGACAAACTCAAACTCAGATTAGAAGGTCAGACTGAGACCTCATATTAGAATGTTAGACTCAGACTCAGACTCAGACTAGAACTTCAGTTTGGTACCTCAGACTGACAAAGTTGAGATTCAAGAACTAGGATTAAGTAAGACTCAGACTTGTACCTCAGATTCAGGAACTAAGACTGAGACTTGTACCTCAGATTCAGGAACTAAGACTAAGACTCAGTCTATGACCTTAGACTCAGACTAAGACCGAGACTCAGACTTACTCAATCTTACGAAGCCACTTTTGCTGACACGCTGGAAAAGACAAAATAACGGCTAGAAACGGCTAGTTTGCACTCATAACGTTTAGATCAGCTCCAGAATCATAACGACTAGTTTACTAAGCCTATATAAAGGATCTCAAGTGAAAAACCAAAGGTTAGAAGAGCTGGACCAGATTATCGAAGGAAAATCCAATCTTACCTCTTCTCACCTCTATTCCACCTACCTATGCTATCTTAGCTAATATCATGTAGTAGGTTTTGCTCTTGCTTTGTAATGGTTTATATACACTCTTTGAGTGATTTAGAGAGCTACCCATCATCTAGAAAATCTCACTGTGTATCCGTACCTTGTACATAGTCAAAGCTAGAAAATCTCAACCTTACCTTACCCTTGAAATCTCAACCAAGCTAGGATGTGCCTAAGCAGTGGTGTGGGTGATTGTAAGCCTGGATAGGCACTGAAACAATAATACTCATTGAGTTTCCTGGAGAGGTAGTTGAGAGCAAAGAATACTTAAACGCCTGGAAAGGCTATGTAAGAAGAATAATTGGTGTGTTACCTGAAGAGGCAGTTGATAACAAAGAATACTTGTAACTTTTAGAAGTTATAGTTGAAATCTCACAAGGTTGTGAGGACTAGACGTAGCCCAAGGTGTGGGTGAACCAATATAAATCTGAGTGTGCTCTCTCTATCTCTTATTATTTATTTCAATGTTTTAAAAAAGGAAAGTTTGTTAAAAACTAATTCTGCATAATTCGGACCTATCTCTGCATAACTCAAATTTGTCTCTGCATAACTCAGACTAATTCTGCATAACTCACATTTGTCCTTGCATAACTCAGATCTGTCTATGCATAACTCATATCTGAGTTTGCCTTTCTTACTTGAGATTTACTTTATATTGAATATGTTCTGAATCTGAAATATCTGAGTTAAGATTCAATCTGTGTTCCTGGTATATATCAGACTTGAGACTTACTGAATCTGTTATGAACCTTAATTTTCTGGCTGAGTTAAGATTTGATCTATGCTCCAAGTTTCAGGCTTAAGATTCACCTCAAACTGAATCTGTTTTGAATCTGAGTTTTTTAGGTACAATATTTTCCAGTCTCTATTCAACTCCCCTTCTAGAGACATTTAGCCAACTTTAGGGACGGACATTAAAGTTGGTGCCCATGCGAGTACGACCGTTTGTATGGGCTTTTCCTGAAAAAGTCGGTGTGGAGATGGGCACTATGGTACCATGCCCGGAGGATATCAATTGTCAAACCTATTTGGTAGCTTTCATCAACCTGCCAAATGAATGGCCCATTTTTGTGTTTTTATATAATATTAAATTGATTTATTAATTTAATATATGACACAAATATTTAATATTTAAAATAATAAATCATGTATCATAATTTATAAATAAATTTGAATATCATTTCTTATGATTTATTAAGAATAATTAAAAATATTTATTTTAAATTTAACATGTACTTCATAAAAATTAATTTAATTTATAAAATATTCAATAAATCTAGAACAATCCCATGTAAAAAATATAAAATACTCATTCCATTTAATACAAATATATTTAATATTGAATTTATAATGATTAGTTTAAACTTAATATGTAAATATCATCCAATACTATCCATATAGATTGAAACTCTCCTTATTCTTTGAATTTTTTCATTTAAATTCTATAACATATTAATGAAAAACTCAACAATAATTTTTCTATGGTAGTCTCCTTATCTTTTGATTTTTTTATTCAGCTTTACAACAAATAATCTTTGATACTTAATTTTTTAGTTATGTTACAAATACAAATAAAAAAATACTATCTCGTGCAATATAAGAGTGATTAAAATATTAATTAATTACTTATATATCTAATAAATATACGTAAAATGACATAAAACACACGCACACACATATTTTGTAATGCCCTAATTTCGTAAACCGAGAGAAATAATACACGTTGGAAGCATACTCCTAAATTTACCGAATTATTTTTCGTGACATTACTGATATCGTCAAACAATACACCCAATGCTTAATGTAATTTCAACGATTATATAAGCGTAAATTTTACACGCATAATCCAAGAATTGTAGTTTAAAGGTCACCTAGTGGCTTAAAATACAATACTACTAATCCAAATTAAAATTCAACCTACAACTATACATATATACTCAAAAAGTCTCCTAAGGAGCAGCCGAAGCAACCAGTGTAACGTCCTAATTCCAAAAACTTTGGATTTATGCCCGTTGGAGACGTAAGTCCCAAATTTAGGGAATTATTTTTCGCGACATTAATGATATCAATAAACATGATAAAGATTGTTTTAACTAATTCAACGTTTAATATAATTAAACATAATCCGAGTAGCTACATACATAGCAATGAGATGGATATTACAATACATGTGTGTCTTAATAAAAGAAACACTCAACATGGGCAACACATGTACTAAATATCCATCAAATGAATATACATCATAATGTTTACAAAATATAAGCTAAACAATCAATGCTCCACAAGCCAAATATGACAATAAGCTCCAACAGCTCCTTGGCCCTCAGCGGCCATCCTGAGAAGGATCTTGGGAATCTAAAATGAAAACCCACAAATATGTGGCGAGACTAATGCCTTAGTGAGCACAACTAAACATACATGGGTAAGATATTAGATTTGGTGGACTAATCCGTTTATAAATAATATTTTTAATAAATATTTAAATATAAAATATAAGATATAAAATAAATAGTAATATATTATATAATTTTCTAATTTCTTCCGCTAGCCCATTCAGAGATACAACTGTTAACCTATTTATCACAATCAAATCTTAATTTTATAAAGATAATAATTGTCACTAATACAATAATATCGAGAGTGATGATAATAATCTTATGAGAAAGACCTGTTTTAGTATTTTAATTTAAAATAGGAATAGTGAAATCACAAAGATTTGAGATAGGAAAGTAACAACAGTTTTAGAATTATGTATAATTATAATAATTGAATTTGTATGGATGATTATAACCTCCTGTTAATTATAATGTTTGAATTTAAATATGGTTAAGGATCTTATAAATAAAGTGTAACATCTCAAATTATAGATAATTAAATATAAATAAATTAAGGAAATTGAATAATAATAATAATATGTGGGAAAATAGGATAAAGAAGAGTTCATGAGATAGACAAATATATGTGGAAGAAATAAAATAAAAAGAGTTACTACTGAGTATCAACACTTAAGCATAGAAGGGTCACACTTGAGCGTTAACAATCTTTTGCCCTTTTGGACTAATGCTCAAGGATTGACGAGTGAAGAATTCCAAGAGATCAACAAACAATGCTTCCGGTACCTTATTGTTTGACAGTGTTATGGTTTAGTCTCACCATAAGAATGCAGGTTTTTAGATGTGAAAATTTAGTGACGGCCTAGCCGTCACGACGCCATCGCTACATTATTAAATGGGATTTTCAATGCATAACTGTGCCATTAATACGTTGTGACGGCCAAAATTTCGCCAAGTTTTATATTGTAGCGTCAGTTAGGTTGCTGAAATTGTGGGTCAGGTTGCTGAGGTGACTGTTACTGAAGTCACTGAGCCTACCTCAATCCCTGAGGGACAGGCCATGATGGTTGATACTCTCAGTGAAAGCTCATCTGAGAAACCAATTGCAGTTATGCCTCTAGCAAGAAGTCATCCAGATCCTGAGCTTCAGGAAGTTGCTGCATTGGAAAATGCTTTGGATGCGGAGGAAGTAAAAAGAGCTAAGGAGCAGAAAGACACTGATCATGGAATTGTTCTTACTGCTTAGCAAGCAATACATGAGGATGAGAAGCTTGAACAATCCTCAGTTCCCAAAAGGAAGAGACTTTCTAAGTCTTTAAGGATGAAGAATATAAGACTTTTGTTTCCAGTAAGAGAAGAGGCTCAAACTCAGATAGTTACAAGGAGCAAATCAATACAACAAGAAGAAGCTACTATATTTCAGCAAGCTGCTGAAGAGATAAGATCTCAAAAGATCTTAGAGCTGAAACAATTGAAGCTCAAGAGGAAATCCGCCAAGACTGTTGCAGAATATGTTCCCTACAACCCAATTACTGAAACTATTCGTTACAAGAAGAAAATGAGGGAGATTGGTACTATGCCTGCTGCTGAAGAAGTACCCTACAAGAAAATCAAAGTCAACTTTGGGAACAACTTTGGGAACCTTGATCCCATTGACTTAGAAGATGATCTCAGCCCCTCAAAGGTACCAGTGAAGATTCTTGAACCAGTTGTTGCTGATAAGGTTGCAGAACCTTTACCTGCTGAAAATGTTGATGATATTGTTGCTAATTCACCTGCTATTGATTCTGCACCCCCTTTACCCCCACCATCATCATCTGAAGGGGAACAAGTAGAAGAAGTAATCTCTACTGATCTTGCCATTGTTCCTGCTGAACCCAGATCAATAAATTGGGATGCTCAACGGAGTTATGTTTGGAAAGGAGAAGTGAAGTTCGTATGGGAGGGTGATCTCACTCCAAGGGAAAAACTACTGAAGCCTAAGTCCAGAGATTTATCAAGAAGACCATCCTTTGACAAGGTGGTACCTGTTGTCAGTTTTGAGGACTTGTTGAAGGCTGCCCAGTTTCCTCATAAATTCTACTCAACTC
This sequence comes from Sesbania bispinosa, assembly GCA_026901365.1. Lineage (NCBI taxonomy): Eukaryota > Viridiplantae > Streptophyta > Magnoliopsida > Fabales > Fabaceae > Sesbania > Sesbania bispinosa. Next base: position 1,162,338 of record QLOH01000202.1, read on the forward strand.
CCTATGATCACAAAATCAGAGTGCCCAAATTCCCAAATTTATATGAAGAGCTGCTTTTCTTCAGAGGGCACCCACCCCTGCTCAAGCACACTGGTTTACATGTGGATTCTCTTGATGTTTATTGGGAAAAAGGGTAGCTGCTCAGAAAGATATTGGAGGAGATTTACTGTCTGACCAGCTGGAAAGGATAAGGCAAGGAGTTCAACCACCTAAGCACTTCTGGAAAAATATTGATGTGTACTCCTCAGACCATGTCAAGATACCTGCTAAAGACTTGATCCTCAACGGGCATTTGAACCTGGAAACTAAGCTGTATGCAAGATACATTGTATCTTCTGCTGGGTTCAAGAACTTCAAGCCTCCCAAACCTCTCTCTATGAAGCCAACCACCAAGATCTCCTGGCAACCTGATAGAATTGTTCCAAGGCTGCCCTTTGCTGAAGGCCCTAATGATGAAAAGAAGGAGCCCAAGTTCTACTCAACATATTTGTTTGATCAGGAGCCCATGACTCGAGAGCGATGGGAAAGGGTTCCTGAGGATGTAGAGATCTATGGTGGATTGGATCACTCCTACAGAGATTGGCTTTGGAACTCCTACTAGCATGAAAGGGAAAAGGAAGGCTCTTGCTCAGGGACCAAGTATGATTTTGCTAACTCCATCACCAGGAGTACTTTTTCTGTTCAAGAATGGAGAACTTGGTTTCTTGATAGATTTCCTGGCTCAAGTCATGAACTTCATGAGGATTGGATTATGAAGAAATGGATCCCTTCCATCTTTACTTGCCTTGTAGTCAAGCCTGCTGACTATGGCATGCCCAGTGGTTTTTGGCAGATAGTCTTTATTGGGAAATATTTATCTATCATCTTCAGAGAACCTGACCTCACAGAAGCCCTTGAAGTAAGAGAAAGGGAGATAAGAAGGTTGAGAAACAAGAACGAGAAACTTCAGAGGCTGATGAAACAATTGCAAGCCACTCCAGCTCCACTGCAAACTCAAGAATCAAGGCCAAAGCATAAGAGGAGTTGTAGTTTGTGATAGTTGAGTGACTTCAGAAAGTGTTTTGTGTTCATGTTTTGTTTTTAAACTCTTTGAAAGTACTTAAATGAATGAGCTTCTTGTTTCATACGTCTTGATATGACTACGTGATGCATTATTTCTATGCGCATTTATCTTATTGTTTAAACGTATTAAATGCTCAAATGATTGATTGAAAACATCTAGTGTCTTAACAACAACTGAAATTAAAAAAATAACTGATTGTTTGCTGCAATTATACCCTGCATTTATTGTTCTATGCATATTTATTACTTCAGCAAGCTCTAGTAACCATTTTGATTGATGACAGAAGGGGGAGTAATATAAACTAACATAATTTGAAGTTTAAGTGCTTTTCAGAGAAGAAATCTTTTGTTCAGGGGGAGCAAGCATTCTGCTTAAGTATCTGAGAAAGGGGGAGATCTCTTTAAACTTAATTCTATTTATTTTCCCTTCAGATATTTGAGTTTAAGCAAATTTCTCATCATTAAAAAGGGGGAGAATGTTGAGTCTCAAAAATGTTATTAATAAATGAATAATATTTTAAGTCTCATTATCCTAAGTTTTAATGCATAACAAATTTGGTTAAAGTATTATGAAAAAAGTAGTAAAAATTCTCTTAAAGGTAGTTTCTATGTCTCAGCAACCCTCTGAAAGGGGAACCCTCTGAAGTGGTGCAACCTTCTGAAGAAGAGGAACTTGCTAAAGAGTCAGGACTTGTTAAAGTATATCAACCCATGAAGAGATGTACTATCTGAAACATGAAGACCTGCTAAAGACATCTAACGTGGCATTTTGTCTGAAGTCAGAAGGCTTTCTACTCAAGACTAAAAAGCACCCTCAACGTCTTCTGCAACATGTCTTCTTAAGGAAAGATTACAGAGTCCTTTCTCACGTATTTGAAGCATCTTACCAGAAAAGGAAACCTCTGTTTCATAGTACCTGCAGTGTGTCAGAACTGAATCATCCCTGCACACCTGCACTGTTCAAAGTCAGAAGCTATCAAAAGATTGTCTCACAATGGATCTTATAGCATTTAATGCTATTTCTCAATGGTGAATCCAACAATCTTCAACAGAATTAAATTCATCCCTATATATAGATTCGTGAAGGACTTCTTTTGAAAAAGAGAGAAGAAACTGTATCAAGCAAAAACTCTGCAAAAATCTACGCTGCTTACTCTCTGATATATTGTACAAAAAAATTTCACTTATCCTGATTTAAACTCAGTTATCCTGTACAAGTGTTTTCTGTTTAAGTTAGGAACTTGTTTAGTTCAGTAACTTAAGCAAATTTCTTTGTAAACACTATTAAGTGTCTTAGAGCCTGGAGAGGCTTGGTGGAAGAAAGAATACCCGTTGTTGAGCCTGGAGAGGCTTATGGTTAAACAATACTTGTTGTAGAGCATGAAGAGGCTTGATAGAAAAGAATACTTGTAATCTCTGAGATTAGTGGAAATCCTTAACTGGTTGGCTTTGGGACTGGACGTAGCTCACAGTGGAAGTGGGTGAACCAGTATAAATCTTTGGCTAAGTCTTCTCTTACCCTTTACTCTTTACATTTGGTTTATACTAACTTGGAGGGTTCAAAAATTGTGGTTTTATAACTTAAAGCTAAAAAATTATTTTAACAGATTGAAAAACAAGTTTCCCAAACAGTTTTATTGAACCTGCTGAAGTGACTTCAGCAAGAGTAAAACTCCCAATTTCAGCAAGTTGTAAAGAAACTATTTGTGAAAAGTGCTGCTTGTGAAAGGTTTTCCAAAATCAGTTTGAAATTTATAAAACACTATTCAACCCCCCTTCTAGTGTTTCCTGTAGTTTCTACAAGGATAAACGAAAAACAAGATAATAGGGTACTTTGTTTCATCCTGTGTGAGAGTCAATCAGTATCTTATTGTCAACGTTGTAAAATTGTGAATTTTAATGTAAGGTGTCAGTGAATTGTCTTTTAATTAGAATGGTCAAGGTGCTGAATTAATTTCACTTTATGTTTTGTTAGAATGATAGTTTTATCACACTTCACCAAAAGTTATTTTTTTTCTTATGAAGGGATCTGTATGTTGGCCATGATGGTGTTAGAAACAATATGAAAGGGTAACATGGGACATGAATAGAAATGCAAAATGAGAAAATTATGTGGCATGTGATAAGTGCTCAATTTAAGTGAAATTTAATGAGGAATTTGAGCACTTATTTGCTGAAATATGTTTATTCTTGAAGTCAATTCTCCTAACTTTAGAATTTTTGAATTCAATCGTTTATTCTGAGAAGTTTATATATATGAAGTCATTTGATCCCAATTTTTTATATAAATTTCAGGTGACCAAAGATGGAAGAAGGAAAAGAATTGAAAGGATCATGAAGAAACCAAGAAAAAGAGCTAAAATGGAGTTTCTGCCATTTTCTCGCTCAAGCGATAATCTTCTCACTTGAGCGAGAAACGTCTAAAGAGGGGTGATTTGGAGCTTCATTCTCGCTCAAGCGAGAATACCTTTCTTCACGATCAAGTACTCTTCTCGCTTGAGCGAGAAATGGCTCGCTCAAGCGAGAAATCACTTACTCAACCACAAAATAGATTTAGAAAAAGTTTCGTCATTCGGAACTGAAAGTTTCTATTCTTGGAATGTACGGGACACAGACAGAAATGAACGAAAAGTTGTGGAAGCCGATTTTCTTAATTTCTTCTCCAAATCCATTATGTGTAATGGCTACCATGAGTAGTTAATCTTCCTTTTGGGATTGAATGTAATCGAATCGGAACTCGAATATATTCTGGTGATATTTATATATAGTAATCTCGTTTCTATTTGATATTGGTATTTTCGTTCTGTTCTTAATGCTTGATTATATCTGATCAATAGTTTCTAGATTTCGACTTTTAGATTTAATTGGAAAGTATTTCTTGAAATATGATCTTAACGAAAATACTCGATATGTTGTAATGCTAAGAATAGATTTCAATGTATCGATTGCTTTATAACATTTGATCGTAATGTTGGATAATTTGTTAAACATTTAAGGAATCTGTATTTAGGATATTTTTCTTATGAATTTTATACTTGAGGAATCAGTATAATTGATTTTAGTATGTTGCATCAATATCAATATTTTCGAATGCTATATATCTTAGATTATCCAAAATACAGACGAGTGAGATAGATGAAATTCAATCCCAGTTTCTCTCACTAAACTCTCTTTATAACTTACCTTGTTAGTCTTTTTACATTTTGATGCAAAATAGTATTTCACAATTAATCAACCATGAACCAATTCATTTTCCGTGTATATATACTTAGTGAGCATTATAACTAGGAAATTCAATTGAATCCTGTTCCTCATGGTTACGACAACCCTTACTTTTAAACTATTATACTACAGTTGACTTTGGTGTGTTTGCAAGAGATTCAACAACATGTTACCAGAATGAGAAACAGGTTGCGTGCGTGAAACATGAGGTGCGGGGTGCAGAAAGAACAATATAATCAGAAAATGCAAGTGGGGATATGTGGTTTTCTTTTTGGCATGTACAAAAGGAGGAGGAGATGTGTGGAAAATTGGGAGGTGACTAGAAAAATGCTTAAAAAGTTTCAAAGTTGGACGTTAGTCTTTGATTAACCATTGGTTTCTCTGAGGAAGAACAAAATGATGTTGGAATAAATTAGGGGTTCTACGGTTATTTTAGTGAATGATTGTCGGAAGGGTTTTGATCTTATATTAAGGGACTAATTTATTGTAGAAACCACAGGAAACAGTAGAAGAGAGGTTTGATAGTGTTTTATATGTTCAAACAGATTTTATGAAAACCTTTTCACAAGCAAAGCATTTCAGAATATTTTAGAGCACGGTGGAGCGCAGAATCCAGAGAGTCAATTAGTTCCAGTAGCTTTTGCGCTTCATCCTGCGCTTTAGCGCAGGCTGTGGCGCAGATATCAGTAACTCTCTACTTCTGTTACACCTACCTAATTTCATGCATTCTTTAATGTATATCCCCAAATTTACAGTTTCTTATTCTCACAGGAAATTCCTAAGACTCAAAATTACTGAAGAATAAAAAAAAAATAAAAACTTACAAACACTGGGTTGCCTCCCACGAAGCGCTTGTTTAACGTCTTCTAGCTCGACGCCTGGTTATGTAACCTCTTTATGGTGGCCCCAAGTGGAGGATGATGTTGGTCTCCATGCCAGTTCTCCCTTTGAGCTCCCATCCTCCATGCCAATCAGTGACTCTTCCTTCATGGTCACTATCTTCTGTTGTATCTGATGTTGATCGCTTCTTCCTCTTGAACTTGAATTCCCAGATGGATTCTGGATCTTTTACTCTCATTCTAGGCTTCCTCAGAAATCCGGAGCCTTGCAATTGTGGAGAGTTTTGGGAAGTGGGATTATTTTGTTGTAACAGGGGTATTCCCCAATCAATATGAAACACAATGGTTTCATCCTTTGTACCCATTGCATACTTCCCTTGATCAACATCGATAATCATTCGAGTAGCCTTCATGAATGGTCTTCCCAAGATAAGGGGGACATCAGTATCCTCCTCTGCTGTCTCTGCAACGTAAAAATCTACCATATATGCAAACTTATCTACTCTTATTTCAATATCCTCAAGTATTCCATGCAAGCTTTGAGCAGATTGATTTGCAAGAAGTAGTTTCACCTTAGCAGGCTTGACCTTCACATCACTCAACTTATTAAAATACGATAGTGGCATCAAATTGATGCTCGCTCCAAGATCTAATAAAGCATAAGTTGAGGGTAGATTACCAAGAGATATGGGTATAGTGAACCTACCGGGGTCAAGTGACTTACTTGTGACTAAGACCTTCTCTTTATGGGGTTCCTTTTTTGGTTGGGCTGCTATGTCCTCATCTTGATGAACTGCTTCCTCTTGAGGTGCTTGTTCTTCAAAGACGAGTTCAACTTCCTCATCAAGGTCCTCCTCCTCTGGCTTGTTGCCATCAGTAGCAATCAAGCTGCATTGCGCCTTGGGATTTGTTTGGGTCACAGCAGAGAAATGTTGTTGTCTATGTTCTGTCATCTCGTTTGCTAACTGACCCACTTGATTCTATAGAGTCTTGATTGCTGCCTTAGTTGTTGTCTTGAATCCGGTAAGTCCTTGTACTAATGCATCAATCTTCCCCTCCAAAGAATTCAGTTTATCATAAGTTGAAGGTTGCTGCTGATAGGGTGGTTGTCGACCTCCATTCTGATTCCAACCAGAGTTGGTTTGGTTATTTCTCCATCCTTGAGAGTACTGGTTATTATTATTGGAGAAATTTCCTTTCCTTCCCTGATTTCCCATGTAATTCACTTGCTCAGGTTGTGTCTCTTGGATAGTGCATTGACCATTTGGATGGTCTCCTCCACAAAAGTCACAAATCAATGGTTGGGTAGGAACGGGTGGTGAGTAGACAGCTTTAAGTTGTTGGGGTAGTGCCTTCAAAGTATCAGTGAGTGCTTATATTTGACGTTTGATGAGCTTATTCTCTGCTAATAGAGCATCACTTTGATTCAATTCTAGCATTCCCTTTTTCAATTGTGCAGGCTGTCTTCCACTTTGAGCTTGCTGGTCATTCTGGGCCAAGTTGTTGATAATCTCTAGAGCTTTATCAACCTCTGCGGATAAGATTGTTCCTCCTGCTGCAGCATCTATAAAGGATTTGGAGTCTAAACGTAGCCCCTTACAGAACATGTTAAGTTGAGCTATGTCTTCGAAACCATGGTTAGGGCATTTGCGCAGCAAGGACTTGAATCTTTCCCAAGCTTCATATAGTGGCTCATCATCCCTTTGTCTGAAGGTTGAGATCTCTCCTTTGGCTTCTATTTGCTTCCCTGGTGGGAAGAATCTAGTCAAGAATTTCTCCTCAACCACACCCAAATTGGTCAGACTTTGGTTTGGGTGTGATTGTAGCCATTCCTTAGCTTTACCTATCAAAGAGAAAGGAAATAAGCGTAAGTAAACAGATTCCAAACTTCCCTCATCAAAACCCATAGTGCCAATCAATTCATAGAAATTAGAAAGATGATAGTTTGGATTTTCATGGTCCAATCCAGTGAATTGATGTGCGCTAATCAGATTTAGATGTGCAGTCTTCAACTCCAAGGTTCTTGCGTTGGGTGGCAACACAATGCTGGAGTAGTGACGTGGTCCTTGATGGGAGATGTAATCTCCTAAGGTTCTCCTTACTGGAGTTCCTTCTTCAGCCATAATTTTGGGTTCCTCAACAAATAACCTCCTTCTTCTCCTTCTTGAGTTTCTACCTCTGTTCCGTCGAGACGTCCTTTCGATTTTCGGGTCGAATAACAGTTGATTAGGAGTCGCCTGACCTCTCAAAAGCATAAACACAAAACTTGAAAAAAAGTAAGTGTTGAAGATATTTTTATTTTAATAAAAGAAAACAATAATATTCCTAATATAGTACTAAAAATAGAAATCCTAAAAAAAAAGAAAAATAAATAAATAACTAAATAAGATAAATAGTTCTTGATAAATAGACCTTAGGGATCTACACAAATTAGAACCGTTCCCCGGCAACGGCGTCAAAAATACTTGATGGGTTTCTGGCAAGCGAACCATAAATCCAGCAATATAAAAGTAAGTAAGATATCGTCTCCACAGGGAACGACAATTTATGTAAACCAAAATCGTATTTATCAAGGGAAATAATGGTTTAGAGTGAATATGGTTGCAAACATGTAAATAGCAGGAAAGATCAATGGGAATTAGAAAGGTAGAGTTAGAGATACTTTACCTGGATTAGGATTGAACTTCATCTCATTGCACCCTTCATGTGTGTAAAGACTATCTATTATTTTAGGTTTACTCTATAATACTGTAGACAAATTCTATTGCTAAGACCCCGAGTTACCAGCGTCCTCACACACTCAAAGGTAAACTATGCGGACTTCCCAAGCGACAGACTTACCCTCGGCTTATTTCGCTCTATTTTGTTCAATTTGTAAAGACTTAATTGAAATACGCGGCCTACCAAATGAATGTATACCTTCGCTAGAATACTGTCACTACCCATCGCTCATTAGATATACCCATCTCTCGCTTCCTGGATTCACAATCAATTAACTCTTTGCTATCGGAATACCAAGCCCTAATGGTCGGATGCCCCTTCAATTCGAGTACTCACACTACCCCTCAATCATTAGCAAAACACCCCTTTTCGGTCAAAGTGGTAACCGAGTCCTCTTATTCAATCAGAGAGTGAGTTTCTTCAGAATCTGCTACCCCACTCTCGCTCCTAGCCAGAACTGACCCAGTTAAGACTAGCCTATAACTCCAGGTGTAAACCGCGGGAATTAGAAATAAACACGGAATAAGATTACCAATATTATAGACAGAGAGCTCAGAAATAATAAAATAGAATTTACATACACTTGGGGATAGAATCGATTACATTCAATCCTACTGGAGAGTTAACTACTTGAGGTCGTCATACACACCACCGATGATGCTGTCACCATCTTCAATCCTTGTGAAGCACTCCTCCTCTCCTAATCTAAACTTAGTTACAGTACATAATCACTAGACGAGATTACAATACTATACCCCACACTGTCTAACTCGCTCTCGATGCAAGAGGTTCCTATTTATAGATTAGGAAAGATAAAGCAAATTTGGGAAGAGATACTCTTAAAAACGACAACAAGGAAGCAATCTGCGTGTTCTGCGCTTTAAACTGCGCTACAGCGCAGGCTGTAGCGCAGATTCCAGAGAGTTACGCTTCACCTGTGCTATAGCGTAGGGTGAAGCGCAGCTAGCGTCCTGCAGCTTCAACTTTCCTCTTTTAATTGTTGATCTCTCCCCGAGACTGGTTTTCGCGCGTTTGTCCTTCCTTGTTTCCCTTTATTTTCTAATATCTTTGTATTTATTGTGCAATCCTTGTTTATTTGGGAAGCTTGTCTGCAATATCTTTGTTGATTGGCTCTGATCTCCTCATTAATGATTCAAATCTGCTTCAAATCTTTAATTAATTATCCTCAATCAATCTACAATCTTGCATAAATCCTCCTCATTTAATGCCATTTAATCTCTGAATTAAATCTTTGCAAGAATCCTGCAAAAATCAGCAATAAATCTATTAAAATAGCATCAAATTCAAAACTAGGATTAATAAATACGAATTATTAAATATAAAATAAAAAGGGATAAAAATGGGGTAAAATTATTATTTTGTCCTTGATAAGTGAAATAAAATGTATACTAATTTATCAACTATTTTTCACTTATCAATGCTCTAGACAAATCTTTGTACTCTTGAAAAAGATCTTTAGAACTTTCTAGCAAGTCATCATACATGTCTTGCAGAGTTTGAGGAATTACCTCCGATTCAGAACTGTCTGATGAAGAGAGACTTGCCATTAAACACAGATTGACTTCTTCAGCATACTCATCTTCCTCTTCTGAGGTTGAATCATCTAAGTCCTCCCAGGTTTCCATCAAACCCTTTTTCTTCTTAAAGAACTTCTTCTTCTTATAAGAAGGTTTCTTCAGCTTTGGACAATTAGCCTTCATATGCCCTGGCTGTTTGCATTCATAACAGATTATTTTGTCAGTAGAAAAAGATTGTTTACCTGACTTACCTATTTTGGTTTTAGAGGATAACCCTTTTCTGAACCTTCCTTTCTTCTGAAGCATCATCTTGATCTTTCTACTCAAAAGAGAAAGATCATCATCATCATCATCATCATCAGAGCTTCCCTCTGAATCTTCAAAACCTTCTAAAGACTCCTCAACTTTCATGGCCTTTTGTGGTCCAGCCTTCAGCCGTTTGGACTTAGCATTCATGGCAAGTGACTTCTTTTTAGGAGCATCTTCACCAAGTTCCAACTTATGGACCTTGAGGGATCTCAGAAGTTCCTCCATTCTTAAAGTATTGAGGTCTTTTGCCTCTTGAATGGCAGTAACTTTGGGCCTCCAAATCTTTGGTAAACTCCTATGATCCCATGAGATTAAAGACTGCAAAGGTTGCTGCAAAATATGAAGCTCTCAAACCATGCAACTTTGTGCTGAAAAGACTATTTGACCTCAATCCAGGGGAGTAAAAGGAGCTCAACATGGAGATTACTAGACGCGGATGGCGTAGGATAGCTACTCCAGACAGATTATTTGACCCGGAGCTGGTCCGGGAATCCTATGCCAACGCAGTCACAGAGCCTGGTGATAGAGGAGAGAGGAGATCATGAGCAACAGCAACCACATCCGCCGCCACCAGGTGACATCCCACTCCGAGCTTACATGGTGCACATCTGCAGGCAGAACTCCACCCTCCACAAAGGGATTTCCCACCTTCAGGAGTTACCAGTCCCGACAAGACCCATACCCAAGCATGTTGCGTGATGAGTTCCAGACATTCTTGCAGTGGCCTGGGGACAGGCTTATTCATCCAGGGGGAGGTGGAGCAGCAACAGCTGGAGAGCAGGACGAGAACTTACAGGATACAGAGGACGAAGATTGACACCAATGTTTTTCTTTCTTTTATTTTCTATTTTCTTTTATAGGATTAATTTTTTTAGTTAATTAGGATTTTTGTTTTGTATTTCATTTTTTAAGGAATTAGGAAATAGGGATTTAAGGAAATAAATTTAAAATCTCAACACTAGATAGTCTAACTAACTGAATTAGCAAAGAAAAAGGAATTTTGTGATTGAATCCATAATCAGTTAGGATTAGGATATTATGCAGGAAAATATATCAGAGTAGTTAATTAATTTCAACAAGTGATTTTATCAAGGAAATTAGCCAAAAAGTCGGTGAGTTGTGAGACCAAACACTTTTGCTGAGAGTTTTCACCGTTGCTTGTCAACTGCTATTGCTTGAGTTTTTGGATTTTATTTTGTGCATGAAAATCATGGAATTGACAAAGGCAAACTTGTACTTATGAAATAATTGCTCAGTGCCAAAAAGCCAACCCTTGAAATTTGTTTCCAATTTTTTGGTAACCCATTTGAGCTTAATGTTTCTTTTCTTATGCACCCCAGCCAAAATAATGTCTAAATCTCGTCCCTTACACACTTGGGATAGAGAGCAAAGGTGCACTTTGATAAAATGAGAGAAATGGTTGGTTATTTGAAAGTGAATTGGTTGGTTACTTGAAGAAAACCAAAAAGCAGGCACAAGAAAGCAAAGTGAGTCACTCCCTCAAGAACAGAAAAGAAAAAGAAAAAAATGAATAAAAGAGGGAGTGAATCACCAATTAAAAAGAAGAGGCCAGCTGAATAATGCAAATCAAGAATGCAATGGAGAATTAAGAGAAAGTTCAAGAAAAAGAAAAATTCAAAAATTCTCTCTATTCCGGTGTTTCTTTTCATATCCAGAAAAACCATGAGTTCTTGATAGCCAGCCTCATTTCAGCCAAGAAAGACCTTTAGATCCATGATTTACCATGTGCATGTTATTTAACCAGAAACGACTATCAATTTTAGTTGTTCAACTGCTGTGAAAAAATAAGCGAAACACTGACCCATGAGCATGAGAGAATTCCTTGAATTATCACTTATTGTTTTGGTTACTACTTTTGAAAAAATTTGAATGTGTTTTTATCCTGTTCTGATTGAGTCTTGGAAATATCACTTAATTCTGATTTTCAATCTGATATTTGGAAAGTGAAAGTTGTCTAGCGAGAGGTAATGAAATTATTTCCTTACTTAAGAATCATGATTGGGGATTGAAGTTATTTGATTGCAAAAGGTTTTCTTGCTTGAGGACAAGCTAGAAGCTAAGTTGAGGGGAATTTGATAAGTGCTAAATTAATGATAAATTTCTATATAATTACAACACTTATCAAGGGCAAAATATTAGATTTATACCCCAAATTATCTCTTTTTAGTTTAAAATGCAGATCTTGTGAATATTTAATTCAAATTTGAATTTTATGCTATTTTGATAAGAAACATGTGATTTTGCAGATAAAAAGGAAAGTTTTAAATGGAGTAACAAGACAGCAACAAATAAGGATAAGATCAGCAAGAGATTAAGCTAAAAAAAGGGAAATCAGGAAAGCGAAGCAAATAAATATAAGATCAGCAAGAGATCAAATCAGAAAAGAGGAAATCAGAAAAGCAGAAAATGGAGACCTGCGCTCCACCTGCGTTGAGCGCAAGTGGAGCGTAGGAATAAAATCCCATTCTGTTTCCTACGCTTCATCTGCGCTGAGCGCAGGAGCACGGGATCCTAATTTCCAATGGGCCAAAGCAAGGTTTCAACAAGCTTTCCGAAGTTCATTTAAAGGACCTTTTGCATAGATCAAAAGGAGGAGACGGCGGAGCAGAGCTGGAGCTAGAGAAAAGTGTGATGGTTTCTCGATTGGTTTGTAATGGCTACCATGAGTAGCTAAATTCTTCGATAGGATTGAATGTAGTAGATTCAATCCCCAATTGTATTTGAATTCTCTTTGTCATTTATGAATCCCTGTTTTTATAATATTGATGTTTTTAATCTGTTCTTAATGCTTAGCTTCCGCCTTTGTGCCAAAGTTATGAATTGGTTTTATGGGGCTCACTGAGAGGTGGTTTTATAAAACCATGAGCGAGTTCTTGGGAGCCTAGACATAGGGATCTTGAATTCTGATTGGTCAAAACACTCAATTCGCGACTGTGGAGACCAGGGTGAATTGATAGCTTTAACAAATAGATCTTTAATCCGGGGTAGTCTATCACTGTGGAGACCAGGGTAGATTATTTCTGAGTATTTCATATTTGTGGAGACCTTTGTGAAATAAATTTAATTTTGTGCTTCAATATTATAATTGCATATTCATAAATATCATTGGGTTTCAAATACAAAAGAGGTGCGATAGACGAAGTTCAATCCTAGTTCTAGTAATTTGCTCAACCTCATCTCAATTTACTGTTCTTTATTTACTATTGCAATCTACACAAACAATCATCTTCTCTCACTTGATAAGTGTGACCATTAGGATTTACAATTGAACTGTTCCCTGTGGATACGACAAACCCTTTTACTTACTATTATACTATTGTGATTTTGGTACGCTTGCCAGAATTTCAACATTACTTCAAAGGGTCCTTCAGCAGGTGCTTCATTCTTGACCTCTAGAGTCTCTGATGGGTTTCTGGCAAGCGAACCAAAAATCCAGTAGTATAATAGTAAGAAGAGTTATCGTATCCACAGGGAACAGTCAATTCATGTAAACTTGTGATCTAATTATCAAGGGAAACAACGGTTTGATAATATTGTTGCGGAATTGTAAATAGAAAATTAATAATGGAATAGAAAGGAAGAGTTAGAGACACTTTACTTGGATCAGGATTGGATTTCATCTCATCACACCCATTGTGCATATAAAGACTATCTATTATTTTAGGTTTATTCTATAATAATGTAGACAAACTTTATTGCTAAGGCCCCTCGCCAGCGACCTTAACACTCAAGGATAAATTATGCGGGATCTCCCAGGCGATAGATTTATCTCGGCTTATTTCGCTCTCTTTTATTCAGTTTGTAAAGAATTAGACGATAAACGAGGCCTAGTGTTGTAGACGCGCCTTCGCTCCAGTACTGTCACTACCTTATACTCATTAGGACATGCCTATGTTCGGATCCTGGATTGACAACCCCCTAATTCTTTGCTACCGATTACTAAGTCCTATTGGTCGAATGCTCCTTCACTTAGAGTACTCACACTACCCCTCGCTCATTAGTAAACATCCCTTTTCAGCCGTCAGTAGTAACCGAGTATTCTTATTCAATCAGAGAATGAGTTTCCTATGTCTAGGCTCCCCCATCTTCACTCCTAGTAATAACTGCTTTAGTTAAGACTAACCTATAACTCCAGATGCAAGCGTGGGAATTAGGAATAAGCACAGAATAAGACATACCACTATTATAGATAGGGAGCTCATTGAAATAATAATATAGAATTTATATACACTCAAGGATAGAATCAATTACATCCAATCCTACTGGAGAGTTAACTACATGAAGTAGCCATACAAACCATCGAAGACGTTGTCACCATCTTCAATCCTCGTGAAAGCGCTCCTCCTCTCCTACTCTAACCTTAGCTTTGGTGCATTATCACTGAAATAAGACTAAATTACAATAATCGTGCACACCGGAATTGATGCAAGAGGTTCCTATTTATAGACTAAGGAAAGACAAAGCAAATTTGGGAAGAGATCCTCTTAAAAATGGCAACTGGGAAGCGATCTGCGTGTTCTGCGCTTCAAGCTGCGCTACAGCGCATGTTGTAGCGCAGGTTCCAGAGAGTTGCGCTTCACCTGCGCTATAGCGCGGGGTGAAGCGCAGCTAGCGTCCTGCAGCTTCAACTTTCCTCTTTTATTTGTTGATCTCTCCCCGAGACTGGTTTTCACGCGTTTGCCTTTCCTTGTTTCCCCTTATTTTCTGATATCTTTATATTTATTGTGCAATCCTTGTTTATTTGGGAAGCTTGTCTGCAATATCTCTGATTGATTGGCTCTGATCTCCTCATTAATGATTCAAATCTTCTTCACATCTTTAATTAATTGTCTTCAATCAGTCTAAAATCTTGCATAAATCCTCCTCATTTAATGCCATTTAATCTCTGAATTAATTCTTTGAAATAATCCTGCAAAAATCAGCAATAAATCTATTAAAATAGCATCAAATTCAAAACTAGGATTAATAAATACAAATTAGTAAATATTAAATAAAAAGGGATAAAAATGGGGTAAAATTATCATTTTATCCTTGATAAGTGAAATAAAATATATACTAATTTATCAACTATTTTTCACTTATCAGTCTCTGAAGTAGGATTCAGCTCCATACTTGCAAAATCATTTTCTAGATCTAATAGTTCCCTATCAGCCTCTTTAGCATCATCAAATCTAACATGAATAGATTCTTCTACTGTCAAGGTTCTAGAGTTATAAACTCTATAAGCCTTGGATGTTTCTGAATAACCAATGAAGAATCCCTTATCAAATTTAGAGTCAAATTTACCCAGATCATCTTTGTTGTTAAGTATGAAACACTCACAGCTAAAAATGTGAAAATAAGAAATGTTGGGTTTTCTTCCTCTCCACAATTCATAGGGAGTTCTTTTGAGAATTGGTCTTACCAAAATTTTGTTTTGAATGTAGCAAGCTGTGTGAAAAGCTTTTGCCCAGAATGATCTTGGTTGGTTGCTTGAAATGAACATGGTTCTACCCATCTCCTGCAAGCTTCTATTCTTTCTCTCAACAACCCCATTTTGCTGAGGTGTTCTAGCCACGGAGAAATTTTGTGAGATCCTATTCTCATCACAGAACATGCTGAAGCTTGAGTTTTCAAACTCACCACCACGGTAACTTCTGATTGCAGAAATGCAAAAGCCTTTTTCATTTTGCACCTTCTTACAGAATTTTGTGAAATTCTCCAAAGTCTCATCCTTGCTTTTAAGGAATATAACCCATGTGTATCTATAGTAGTCATCAACAATGACTAAGCCATACTTTTTACCAGCCAAGCTTTCAGTTCTTGTAGGACCAAACAGATCAATGTGAAGCAGTTCTAAAGGTCTTGAGGTAGACACAACATTTTTACTCTTGAAAGAACTTCATGTTTGTTTACCTTTAAGACAGTTTTCACATAAAATGTCAGAATTGACAGAATGCTTGGGCAATCCTTTTACAAGATTGTGCTTTGTAAGCTTTGAGATTAACCTCAAGCTGGCATGCCCAAGTTTCTGATGCCAAACCTGTTTTTCATCTATAACAGAAAGCAAACAAGTCACATTTTGATATGCAAGTTCCTCAAGATCTATCTTATACACATTACTGTGTCTCTTGGCAGTAAAAATGACTTCATCAGAAGCATCTTTGACTACACTACCATCCTTAGTGAAGGATACAACATATCCACTCTCACATAATTGACTTATGCTCAGCAGGTTGTGTTGAAGACCTTCAACAAGGAGAACATTTTGTATAACAGAGAGAGGGGATATACCTACTGAACCAATACCAGTAATTCTTCCTTTCTGGTTCCCTCCAAAGGTCACCACCCCTCCATCCTCAGGTCTAAGGTTTTGGAACAAAGACCTTTCTCCTGTCATGTGTCGCGAGCAGCCACTGTCCAGGTACCATTTGTGGTGTCTTCTTTGTCCTATTAAACACATTTGCAACAGGAATAATTAGAGACTTAGGTACCGATCTTCTTTTGGGTCCTTTTTTGTTAGCAACACGTTTGCCCTTTCTCTTGTATTTACACTGAGACACATTATGTCCAGGTTTTCCACAATGAGAGCATCCCCTACCTTTCTTAGCTTTTTCACCAGGTTTAAAATTTGAATCATGTGATGATTCACTGTCTGAGTATCCTAAACCTTCTTTGTTTTTGGAGTTCTTTTGAACACCCAACATTCTGTTGAGGTTCTTAGTTCCATTAACAAAGTTGACTAGGTCTCTAGTAAGTTCAGCAACTTGTTTCTTTAGAAATTCATTTTCTTTGATTAAACTTTATGAACTACTAGCCTCAGAATTCTTCAAGAGTTTTTATTTAAGTAAAAGATTTTTAGTCTCAAGAGCTTCACTTTTATTTGCAGCTTCACTATATACTCTAGACAAATCTTTGTACTCTTGAAAAAGCTCTTTAGAACTTTCCAGCAAGTCATCATACATGTCTTGCAGAGTTTGAGGAATTACCTCAGATTCAGAACTGTCTGATGAAGGGAGACTTGCCATTAAACACAGATTGGCTTCTTCAGCATACTCATCTTCCTCTTCTGAGGTTGAATCATCTAAGTCCTCCCATGTTTCCATCAAACCCTTTTTCTTCTTAAAGAACTTCTTCTTCTTATAAGAGGGTTTCTTCATCTTTGGACAATCAACCTTTATATGCCCTGGCTGTTTGCATTCATAACAGATTATTTTGTCAGTAGAAAAAGATTCTTTACCTGACTTACCTATTTTGGTTTCAGAGGATGACCCTTTTCTGAACCTTCCTTTCTTCTGAAGCATCCTCTTGATCTTTCTACTCAAAAGATCAAGATCATCATCATCATCATCAAAACTTCCCTCTGAATCTTCAGAACCTTCTGAAGACTCCTCAACTTTCATCGCCTGTTGTGGTCCAGCCTTTAGCGGTTTAGACTTAGCATTCAGGGCAAGTTATTTATTTTTAGGAGCATCTTCACCAACATCCAACTCATGGACCTTGAGGGATCTCAGAAGTTCCTCCATTCTTAAAGTATTGAGGTCTTTTGCCTCTTGAACGGCAGTAACTTTGGGCCTCCAAATCTTTGGTAAACTCTTAAGAATCTTGCGATTATTATCACCAAAGTCATAGGATCTGCCTAAAGATTTGAGTCCATTACTTATGGTCTGAAACCTACCAAACATTTGGTCTATGGTTTTCTGACTCATGCATCTTGAACATCTCTTACTGATGAACAAGCATACAGATCTTAGATTGTTTGACATTATCAGTCCCTGATAAGTTCCAATTATATGATTTATTCTTGTATTTTTGCTGCACTTATCAAGGGTAAAATATTAATTTATGCCCCAAAATAATCCCTTTTTATTAATAATTGTAATAATTTTGTTTATTTAATTTGAATTTGAATTTGATGCTATTTTAATAGAAAATCTGTTGATTTTGCAGATTTATGACAGAGATTTAAATGAGAAAAGAAGATAGCATTATTTGAGGATAGGATCTGCAGATTTGAAGTTTAAATGAGAGCAAATAAAGATAAGATCAATAGCCATTTAAACAAGGATTCTGCGGATAACTTCCCCAATTTAAATTCAAAGACAAGATAAACACAAAATCAAGCCAAAAAGAGGGAATCAAGGAAAGCCAAGCAAACAAGGATAAGATCAGGAAGAAATCAAGTTGTTTAAAGAGGAAACCGAGAAGGCTGGAACGCATTCCACACTCAACCTGCGCTAAGCGCAGGTTTGAGCGCAACATTCTGGAAGCCACGCTTCACTTACGCTGAGCGCAGGTGAAGTGCAGCTACACAGATTTGTTTTCTAATCTAATTTCAAAACAGATTCCTTCCAGATTTCAGATAACTTTCCTTCATCTATAAATAGGACCTTTTGTAAAGATCAAAGAGAGCTTTTGGGGGAGCATAGAAGAGAGTTAGAGTTTAGGGCTCAAAGTTCAGAGGAGACCCCAAAGGACTGCCGAGATAGCAACGCTAGGATTGAAGAAAAGTGTGACAGTTTCTTCATTGGTCTGTAATGGCTACCATGCGTAGCTAAACTCTCCAATAGGATTGAATGTAGTTGATTCAATCCCCAACTGTATGTGAATTCTCTTTACTATTTATGAATCCCTATTCTATGATATCAGTACTTTTATACTTTGCTTAATGCGTATCTTCCGCCCGTGTGCCGGAGTTATAGGTTGCTTTTATAAAACACATTGGAAAATGGTTTTGTGAATTCAACCGTGAGTTTGGGGGAACCGATAGGTAGGAAACTCAACTCTGATTGGTAAAAGTACTCATAGTAGTCACTATAGGAATATAGGATGAATTGATAGTGTTAACGAATGGAAAAATAGAGCAATCAAGCTGGGGTAATTTGTCGCCTGGGAGAACCCGCATGGATTATCTTCGAGTATTTTACTACTGGTGACTCGGGGTAAAATAATATAGTTTGGCTAGGGTATCATAGAAATATATTCATAAATAATCTTGAGGTTCACATATAAAAGGGGTGCGATGATACAAAGTTCAATCCTGATCCAAGTAACGCTATCTTACTCTACTATACTATCTGTATTTCCTTTATGCAATTTAATTTCCGCAATATAAACATCAAACATCGTTTCTTACTTGATAGTCTGATCACTAATGATTACGAGTTGAATCGTTCCCTGTGGATACGATACTCTTTACGTACTATTATACTGCTGGAATTTTGGTACGCTTGCCTAAATCCCATCAAGTATTTTTGGCGCCGTTGCCGGGGAATGATGTATTAATTCATATAGACTTGGGAGGTCTAACTATCAAGTTGTATATACTCTATCTTAGGATTTTAGATTTATATTTTTAGGAATTTTCTTTTTGTTTTTATTTTTATTCTTTTTATTGAAATTCTCTTCCACACTTACCCTTTTCAAGTTTTCTTGTTTATGCTATGAGAGGCCAGGTGTCCTTAAATCAGTTACAATTTGATCCAGAAATAGAAAGGACATCAAGGAAGAACAGAAGTAGAAACAAGAGAAGGAGAAGTAGGAGACTTGAGGAATAACCCAAAAATATGGCAGAAGAAGAACCTTGGGAGAATATGTCATGCATCAAGGGCCTCGCCATTATTCGAGCATTGTCTTACCTGTTACAGTGAAGTCCTTGGAGTTGAAGGATGCTCACCTCAATCTTATCAGTGCCCATCAATTCGCAGGATTGGACCATGAGGATCCACATACACGTCTTTCAAACTTTTATGAATTAATTGGCACTATGGGTTTTGAGGAAGGTGATTTAGAGTTTGTATACTTACGCTTATTTCCTTTTTCATTGATAGGTAAAGCTAAGGAGTGGCTGAAGTCGCATCCAAACCAAAGTCTAAACAACTGGGGTGTGGTTGAAGACAAGTTCTTGAAAAGATTTTTCCCACCACGAAAACACATACAAGCCAAGACAGACATCTTCACATTTAGGTGGTAGTTTTTGAAATGCTCAATGATTTGCTGCATGTTATTCTTTTTTGTGCATGTATCTTCAGTCTATGCCATACTATTTTTTGCATGACCATATTTGAATAATTGTGCCCTATTGCATGTTGCTGATAACATGATTTTTTAGCTTAATTTTTGTTACCAATTTTTGCCCTAATTTAAAATTAATTAGGACTTGCTTTAATTGATCACTTTAGCATGCTCTTAATAAATTAATTAATTAGCATTTGGTAACTTTAAAATCAAGATTTTTGTGCAAGTGCTTGATTGAATGACTACTTTGATTTCTGATTTAAATTGGCCACTTATTTCATTAATTATGAGTTAGCTTATTATTTTCATAAAAAATCTTGGTTTGATTTTGTTTTGCAGATGGCTCGCACTAAGGTAGTTAAGGCAACAGATACCTCCAGCAGAGGCAAAGGGGGTGCCAAGAGGGCTAGAGAGGCACCTCAAGAGGACCCTGAGTTTGATGCTCACCGCTTCAAGGACGCTAAGTTCTTTGAAGCTTACAGTTCACTGATGAACTGTAATTTCATCAAGGAGAGGCCAGTGGCTTTGCAGCCTGATGAGTGTGAGGACTTTAGAGCTGAGATATACAGGAGGAACTGGGTCCGCCTCAGCCGCCCAGATATACACTTTGACCCTGACATCGTTAGAGAATTCTATGTCAATGCCATAAGAGAACATGGCATTGATGTGAGGCGACAATCTTATGTCCGAGAGCACATAGTTTCTTATGATCGTGATGTGATCAATGCACTCTTACAGTTCCCAGGGCCTGAGGATAGAAGATGCATGGTGTGCCAGTACCATGAGAGGATGATGGTAGTGGGGATCAATGGCAATGATCCCATAGATATTCAGACCCCAAAGTGCCTATGCCTGCGGGGATGTTCCTTTGAGAGGAATGTCTATAGTCATGCTGCTCGCATCTACAGACGCGACATGAGGGATATAGCGCGAATGTGGACAGTGTTGGTGTTGGCTAACATCCAGCCCACCAACCATGTGTCAGATATCACCATGCCAGTAGCCCACCTTCTCTACAGCATCATCACTGGCGCAGACATCGATATCGCCAGTCATCACGCAGAAGATAGCAGACTTTGTATCTTCTGTGGGGCGCCGCAACGCCAACTCCAGGATCAGTTTAGGCTTTCGTTCACTTATCACAACCCTCTGCAGTTTTAGGGGTGTTGAGGTGTTTCCTTCGGTTCGCATCTTGAACCCCATGACCAGAAGATATATAGCAGCCAACTGCATCCCTGAGGAGTAGGAGGAGGAGCAGCAGCAGCAGCCACAGGCACCACCACCAGCAGCAGACCATACTATTCCTTCCTGGGCTTAACACGTGATGGCTCGATCTCTTCTCTTCATAGACAGTCATTCCATCTTCAGAAGTATCACTATTTGACTCGCCCAGACCCATACCCAGGAATGACACCGGATCAGTTCAGAGATTATGCACAGTGGCCTGGGGACAGGCCTATTCCTCCGGGAGAGGGTGGAGCGGCTGCAGATGGAGCTGAGGATGCTGGGCCTGACCATAGAGATCAAGAGGAATGATATTTTTTTTATTTGGTGCTTTTCTTTCTTTTCTTTTTCTTGTCATTTTTCTCTTTTATTTTCTTTCTTTTTTTTTATTTTGATCATTCTGGATATGTACTGTATATATACCTCACTGATACATTATATTGCTATGCAGTGCATTTTCAGCATTTTCTTTCTTTATTAGGATTTTTAAAATTTTTAGGGTTTTAGGAATTAGGGATTTAAGGGAAAAGTTTTCAAAATTCTCTGAAATTAGGCACTTTAACTAACTAGATTAGGAAAGAAGAAAGGGTTTGGTGATTAATTCCATAATCAGTTAGGATTAGGATATTTCTCAGGAGAACTTACCAGGGTAGTTAATTAAAACAGTAAGTGCTTTATCAAGGAATTTAGCCAAAACCCGATGAGTTGTGAGCCCAAACACTTGAATTGAGAGTTTTTCACCGTTGTTTGTCAATTGTTATTGATTGAGTTTTTGGATTTTATTCTGTTCATGGAAAATATGGAAGTGACAAAGGCAATTTTTGTATTTAAATTATTTGCTCAGTGCTAAAAAGCAAACCCTTGATAAAAAAATTTCCAATTTTTTGGTAACCCATTTGAGCTTTAATGTTTCTTCTTATGCACCCCAACCATAATTGATGTCTATATCCCGTCCCTTACACATTTGGGATAGAGAGCAAGGTGCAACTTGATATAATGGGAAGAAAAGGTTGGTGATTTGAAAGTCAAGAAATGCAAAGAGCAGGCACAAGAAAGCAAAAGAAGATCACTCCCTCATAAATCAAAAAGAAAAAGTGAATCAATTGAATAAGTTGGGGGAAGTGCATCTTCAAACAAAGAAAGAGGCCATCTAAATAAGACAAATCAAGAATAAGATGGAGAATGGAGAGAAGTTCCAAGTTCAAGAAAAATAAAAAATGCTCTCTATTCTAAGTGTTTCTTGCTTATCCAGAAAAACCATGATTTCTTGATAACCCAGCCTCATTACAACCAAAGAAAAGACCTTTTGATCCGTATTAACCATGTGCATGTTTAGAAACTAGAAACGACTATCAATTTTAGTTGTTCAACTGTGGTGGAAAAATTGAGGGAAACACTTACCCGTAAGCATGAGAGAATTTCTTGATTTATCATTTATTGCTTTAATTGCTATTTCTGAGAAAGTTTGACTGAATTGATGTATCTTATTCTGATTGAGCATTGGTAACATCTCTTAATTCTGATTTTTTCTTATATTTGGAAAGTGACTTCTGCCTAATAAAGAGATGATGAAAATTTGTCCTTATTTCTGAGAATTGTAACAGGGGGGATTGAATCCATTCTTGATTACAGAAAGGTCTCTTGCTTGAGGACAAGCAAGAAGTTAAGTTGGGGGGATTTTATAAGTTCCAATTATATGATTTATTCTTGTATTTTTACTGCACTTATCAAGGGTAAAATAGTAATTTATGCCCCAAAATAATCCCATTTTATTAATAATTGTAATAATTGTGTTTATTTAAATTGATGCTATTTTAATAGAAAATCTGTTGATTTTGCAGATTTATGACAGAGATTTAAATGAGAAAAGAAGATAGCATTATTTGAGGATAGGATTTGCAGATTTGAAGTTTAAATGAGAGCAAATAAAGATAAGATCCGCAACCATTTAAACAAGGATTCTGCGGATAACTTCCCCAATTTAAATTCAAAGACAAGATAAACACAAAATCAAGCCAAAAAGAGGGAATCAAGGAAATCCAAGCAAACAAGGATAAGATCAGGAAGAAATCAAGATGTTTAAAGAGGAAGCAGAGAAGGTTGGAACGCATTCCACGCTCCACATGCGCTAAGCGCAGGTTGGAGCGCAACATTCTGGAAGCCACGCTTCACTTGCGCTGAGCGCAGGTGAAGCGCAGCTACACGAATTTGTTTTCTAATCTAATTTCAAAACAGATTCCTTCAAGATTTCAGATAGCTTTCCTTCATCTATAAATAGGACCTTTTGTAAAGATCAAAGAGACCTTTTGGTGGAGTAGAGAAGAGAGTTAGAGTTTAGAGCTCAAAGTTCAGAGGAGACCCCGAAGGGCTGCCGAGATAGCAACGCTAGGATTGAAGAAAAGTGTGACAGTTTCTTCATTGGTTTGTAATGGCTACCATGCGTAGCTAAACTCTCCAATAGGATTGAATGTAGTTGATTCAATCCCCAACTGTATGTGAATTCTCTTTACTATTTATGAATATCCCTATTCTATGACATCGGTACTTTTATACTTTGCTTCATGTGTAGCTTCTGCCTGTGTGTCGGAGTTATAGGTTGCTTTTATAAAATACATTGGAAAATGGTTTTGTGAATTCAACCATGAGTTTGGGGGAACCGATAGGTAGGAAACTCGAATCTGATTGGTAAAAGTACTCATAGTAGTCGCTATAGGAATATAGGATGAATTGATAGTGTTAACGAATGGAAAAATAGAGCAATCAAGCCGGGGGTAATTTGTCGCCTGGGAGAACCCGCATGGATTATCTTCGAGTATTTTACTACTGGTGACTCGGGGTAAAATAATATAGTTTGGCTAGGGTATCATAGAAATATATTCATAAATAATCTTGAGGTTCACATATAAAAGGGGTGCGATGATACGAAGTTCAATCCTGATCCAAGTAACGTTATCTCACTTTACTCTACTATCTGTATTTCCTTTATGCAATTTAATTTCCGCAATATAAACATCAAACATCGTTTCTTACTTGATAGTCTGATCACTAATCATTACGAGTTGAACCGTTCCCTATGGATATGATACTTTTTTCTTACTATTATACTGCTGGAATTTTGGTACGCTTGCCTAAATCCCATCATTCCCTTCATGGGTTGATGCCAAAGTATCCCAGATCTCCTTGGCTGAAGTGTATCCATGCACCTTCTCATATTCAGATTTACTCAAAGAGAAAACTAAATAGAGTTTTGCTTTTGCATTAAGTTGTACACGTGCCTTCTGTTCATCAGTCCATTCTGCCTTGGGAATGGGCACACCATTATTGGTGGGAATATAGTCACCATCAATGACAACATCCCAAAGATCTATGTTGCTACTCTCAATGAACAACTTCATACGATCTCTCCAATAATGATAGTCTGTACCATTGAAAGCTGGGGGCCTTGAGACAGAGGCTCCTTCTGCAATGTAGTGAGGATTTCTTGTTGAGGTTTCCATCTGGATCTTCTTTCCTCAACACTTTTTAGATGCTCAACCCGAGGTTGAGATCTGATACCAACTGTAGAAACCACAGGAAACACTAGAAGGGGGGGTTGAATAGTGTTTTATATGTTCAAACAGATTTTATGAAAACCTTTTCACAAGCAAAGTATTTCACAATAATTTAGAGCAACTTGCTAAAACTGGGTGTTAGGGTACTTGCTGAAGTGGCTTCAGCAGGTCCAGAAAATAGTTATGAAAACTTGTTTTTAAAGAGTGTTTGAATTAATTTTCAGTTCAAACTTATAAAACAGATTATTCAAAATCCTCCAGTTAGTTTAAATAACAAATATTGAGAGATAAGGGTAGAGAAGACTTAGCCAAGAGATTTATCCTGGTTCACTCACAACCACCGTGAGCTACGTCCAGTCCCAATGCCAAACCAGCAAAGGATTTCCACTAACTGATCACAGTTACAAGTATTCTTTTACAGTCAAGCCTCTTCAGGCTCTATACAACAAGTATTCTTTTTCATACAAGCCTCTCCAGGCTCAAACCAAGTATTCTTTAAACAGCAAGCCTCTCCAGGCTCAAACACAAACAGAGTATGAAAAGAAAATGCTTAAGCTTTTAAACTACACAAGTTTAAAGCCTAAACTGGGTAAGATGTACTAATAACTGAGTATATCTCAGGATAAGAAATCGTTGTACAAATGAAACAAATGAATATTTCTCTCTGAGAATTTTAGCAGCGCTTCAGCAAGTTGGTTCGTTCTTTTCTCTCTTTTATGGAGACTGTATTTATAGGGTTGGAAAAGAAATCCGTTGAACTCCATTTGATTCCCGTTGTGAAATGGCTGTTGAGTCTCAAAAATATCATAAAGAGGTTTATGATGTTTTAAAGACTGAAATTTCTCTAAGTTTTAATGATCAACAAATTCAACTTAAGTTGTTTCTCATAAGATACAATTGTCTAAATTGTTTATCTATGATTTTCAGCAAGAAGCCTACTATATAAGACTAAGTGTTGGATCCGTCTGAAGAAGCTGATGCTGTCTGAAGATGATCAACCCGTCTGAAGCATCAAAGCCGTCTGAAAGCTTTTGATGACGTGGCATCTCTTGTCTGAAGCTGTGACAATCCATGTACCTCTGCACGTTTTTCACGCATGTTCTCTGCTACAAACAGCTGGCACCTGTGCAATGCAATTCAAGCACGTTCTCTGTCACAACGTGTCCTTTGCTACGCAGCAATTGCAGCAGCAACAAAGAGCACCTTTTTGGCAGGAGCAAACCTTGTAAAAATGTCAGAAATTGTCAGGGAATATCAGAATATGTCAGAGAATATTCTGTACTGCAGCAGCTGTCTCACAACGGCTAGCATTGATTTCACAAATCTGAGAGTCTTCAATGATTCAAATCATTTGGTTATAAATACCCCCTCATTTGAAGACTATCAGAGAGAGAGCAATATATAGCAAAAGAACAGAAACTCTGCAAGTTTTTCGCTGTAACACTCTGATAGATTTTTTATCATCTTTGTACACACATATTGTATTATCCTGAGCATACCTCAGTCATCTTTGTACATCTGTAACTGTTTAAGTCTCAAAACTGATATAGTTTGTGAGCTTAAGCATTTCTCTCATTTGTATTTCCTTTTGAGCCTGGAGAGGCTTGTCTGAAAAAGAATACTTGTGTTGTTGAGCCTGAAGAGGCTCGTCTGAAAAAGAATACTTGGCTGTAGAGCCTGAAGAGGCTTGATAGAAAAGAATACTTGTAATCTTGCAAGATTAAGAGAAAATCCAAGTGCTAGTTGGCATTGGGACTGGACGTAGCTCACAAGTGGTAGTGAGTGAACCAGGATAAATTCTGTGGCTAAGTTTCTCTTCCCTTATCTTTGTCATTTCAGTTTTAAACTAATTAAGGGGACTGAATATTTTATTTAATATTTAAAAAGAAGAAACTTCGTTTAGAACCATTTTAAAGCAGTCTGAAACCAACTTCAGACAGCTAACTAAAAACTTCAGACAACCCTCTAGTAACCTGTCTGAAAATCTGTTTTTGTAAATCTGTTTTCGAAAAGCTTCTTAAAATATTTAGAAACACTATTCAACCCCCCTTCTAGTGTTTCCCTGTGTTCCTACAATGGCATTAAATGCAAATGCTCCCGTTGAGACACATAGCCTTTTTGGTGGATAGAAATTTGAATTTGCCTTTTTAATGAATAGAAATTTGAAATATGCTAAAAAGCAACTGTTTTGACTTTCCAGAGGGAGAAGAAGCACAGACAGATGAGAAAAGCTACAGTTTACATGAGTCTTGAAAAGGAATTATCAGAGAAGTTCTTTTCCAAAAAGATATAAGTCTCAGTACGACGTCTCTCATCTTCAGAAGGTTCTCTGGCTTCAGAAGGTCTTGATCAATCAGCAGGTTCCTCTTCTTCAGAAGGTTGCACCACATCAGAGGGTTGCATGATTTCAGAGGGTTGTTGTATCAGACGTTTTCTGAAACACAGAAACTACCTTCAGCAGAAATTGTTCCTTCTTTTTAGGAATTTAACCAAATTTGTTACTCATTAAAACTCAGGGTTATAAGACATAAACATTATTAACCATTTAATAATATTTTGAGACCCAACATTTATAACTTTCCATAACTTACAAGCTAACTGGAACATGGGACATCAACCATTCAATGTACCAGTAACAAATCAAGTTAATTGTTAAACTTTTGTTTAACAAACCATAGTCCGTGTGGAACACGATCCACAATAGTTAACGCCTTATGGTATAGGGATAGATCAAATGAAAATTACAAGATAAAAATAATAAACTATAATAGTACATGATTAGTGTGTCATTAAACCGTTAAAATGATTGAATAAATATTTGTAACAAAAAGGACAACATACTCATGTAATGATAAGTAAAAATTAGTTGATAAATTAGAGCACTTTTTAGTTCACTTATCAAGGATAAAATGGTAATTTTGCCCCAGTTTAATCCCTTTTTATTAAATATTAGATAAATTGTATTTATTAATCTAAGATTTGAATTCGATGCTATTTTGATAGAAAATATTGTTGATTTTTGCAGGATATTGCAAAGATTTGATTTGAAGGATAAATAGCATCAAATGAGGGGGATATCTGCAAGATTTGAGATTGATTGAAGGCGTTTAATAAAGATTTGAAGAAGATTTGAGACAATTAATGAGGAGATCATTGCCAATCAATCAAGGATTCTGCAGACAAGCTTCCCAGATAAATCAAAGATTGCTCAATAAATGCAAGGATTTTATCAAGAAAAGGGAAACAAGGAAAGACAAATCTGTCAAAACCAGTCTCGGGGAGAGATCAAGATTAAAAAGAGAAAGTTGGAGCTGCAGGACGTTACCTGCGCTATAGCGCAGGGTGAAGCGCAGACTCTCTGGAAGTTGCGCTCTATCCTGGGCTGTAGCGTAGCCTGGAGCGCAGCTCACGCTGATTTGTTCCCTGTTGCCGTTTTTAGATAGATTTCTCCCCAAATTGCTTTGTCTTTCCTTAGTCTATAAATAGGAACCTCTTGCACCAGATCAGGTGTGCACGATCATTGTAATCAAGTCTATATTTAAGTGATAATGTACCAGAGCTAAGTTTAGAGTAGGAGATGAGGAGCGCTTCACAAGGATTGAAGATGGTGACAACATCTTCGGTGGTTTGTATGGCTACCTTGTGTAGTTAACTCTCCATTAGGATTGGATGTAATTGATTCTATCCCCAAGTGTATGTAAACTCTATATTATTATTTCTGTGCTCTCTGTCTATAATATTGGTAATCTTATTCTCTACTTAATTCCTAATTCCCGCGCCTGTGCCTGGAGTTATAGGCTAGTCTTAAGTAAGTTAGTTTTGATTAGGACTGAGAGTGGGGGAGCGGATTCTGAAGAAACTCATTCTCTGATTGAATAAGAATACTCGGTTAACCATTGACTGAACAGGGGTGTTTACTAATGATTGATGGGTAGTGTGAGTACCATAATGAAGGGCATCCGACCATTAAGCTTGGTATTGATAAACCGATAGCAAAGAGTTAGTTGATTGTGAATCCAGGACCGAACATAGGTGTATCCTGATGAGTGATGGTAGTGACAGTACTGGAGCGAAGGTGCGTCTACATCATTAGGCCTCGTTTATCAACTAGTTCTTTTACAAACTGACTAAAAAAGAGCTAAATAAGCCGAGTGTAAGTCTGTCGCCTGGGAGAGCCCGAATGGATTATCTTTGAGTGTGTGAGGCCGCTGGTAACTCGGGGTCTTAGCAATAAAGTTTGTCTAGGATATTATAGAGTAAACCTAAAATAATAGATAGTTTTTACATGCACAAAGGGTGTGATGATATGAAGTCCAATCCTAATCCAAGTAAAGTGTCTCTAACTCTTCCTTTCTATTCTATTGATTATTACTTTGTTATTTACAATTTCGCAAACAATACTCTCTAAACCATTGCTTTCTCTTGATAAATAGATCACAGTCTTACTATTATACTGCTGGATTTGTGGTTCGCTTGCCAGAAACCCATCAAGTATTTTTGGCGCCGTTGTCGGGGGAACGGTTTCCAATTTGTGTAAACCTTGGAGGTCTAGTTATCAAGGATATCTATCTTAGGATTTCTTTTATTATTTTAGGAAATTTTTATTATCTTAGGAAATTTATAGTTTTTCTATTATTATTAATTTTTCTTCCACACTTACCCTTTTCAAGTTTCATGTTTTTTCTTTTGAGAAGCCAGGTGTCCCCAAATCAACTACAATTTGTGCCAGAAATAGAAAGGACATCAAGGAAGAACAAAAGTAGAAATAAGAGAAGGAGACGAGGGAGAAGTCGAGAAGAAAACAAAAATATTTTATTTTTAATTATTTTATTTTAATTATTTTCTTTTTATAAAAAAAATTAATTAATTATTATTTTTTAAAAAAAAAAAGATAATAATTTTTGTTCCACTCTCTTGAGCTAACATTTGTTTGAGCTTCCTGAATAGTGCTCCTATGGAAGACAGGTGTGTCAAAATCAATTGAGAGAAGGGTCTAAATAGAGAGAGAGAAAAAGGGGCAGAGCTCAAGGAGACAATTTTAACACTCTCTGTTCTACCACCCCAAGTGAAGTAAATGTTAAATGGCTTATGAGTGGCAAAATCAACCAAGAAGGACCCTTGGAGATTATGTTAGGTGGCAAGAACCAAGTTACTCCTCTCATGCACCAATTCAAGGTAACTTCTCTAATTACAATAATTATTCTAACAACTTTTCACAGGATTGGGGAAGTTACCAGAGCCAGAATTTTGGGAGGCACCAAGATGATGTTCAACTCCGTATGCAACCTTCTTTTCAACAGCAAAGTCACTCTACCTATGAACAAAGAGACTCACAATTTTATGAGTTTTTGGAAGAATTCAATCAAAGCAATATACAATTTCAAAAAGAGAGCGAAGAGCGAAGATGAAACATTGACGCTTTGTTAAAGCAGATGGCAGAACAAAGGGAGTTAAGACTTTGTAAGAGTATCGGAGAAATTCATCAAGGCAATATACAATTTCAAAAGGAGAGAGAAGAAGCAAGAAGAAAAAATGACGCTTTGATAGCACAACTAGTAGAACAAAGGGAGTCAAGACTTCAGAAGGAAAGAGAAGAAGCAAGAAGAAACACTGACACCATGTTGGAACTGCTCAACAAGAAGAGAGAGTCTCCTGATGCAACAATTGAAGAGATAGCAGAAGCAATAGCCAACCAACAGTCAGAACAGAGCTCAGCAAACGCTCAACCCAACCCCGTAGAATTTTGTCCCACCATAATTGTTAAATTAACAGGGGAGGAAATCAATGATGATCTGGCTGATAAAGAAGATAAGTTTGAAGAAAAACAAGAAAGAGAAGTTGAAGAAGAAGAAGGTGCAGCAGAAGAAGAAGAAGAAAAAGGAGAGGATGAAACAGAAAAGATGGTGCTTGAAGAAGAGTTTGGCTGTGAAAGAGAGGTAGAGAATACAACATATGAGGGTGTACATGATCAAGAAAATGAGAAAAAGAGTGAACAGGGAGATGATGAATCAAAGCCCGAGGAAGGAAGGGAAATGATTTCAAGAATAGAGACATTGCCTTATCCAACCAGTCCTCTAACGGAAGATCAAGAAAGACATGGTGCAAGTGATGAACCTTCCAGACCCCACAAAAGAAAGGCCTGCAATCACACTGACCAGGACAAGGCAAAGAGAAGAAAAATCAAGCTAGAATTAAATTCAGAGCCTAGAGCCAGATTGAAGATCAAGTGGTCAGGTGTGTTTCATATCAAAGAACCCCCCGAAGCAAAGAAATTGAGAGAAATCATTTGTGAATCATTCAAGCTTCAGGAAAAGAAGACTCATGCACATGAGAGCAAGAAAATAAAGAGAAGGACAAAATGCTCCAAGGCAAGATTATGGGGAGGTTTACAGGCCAGAAAAAGGAAGGGTGCAGCTCACAGGCTCATAAAAATATTCCAGTTTCAGCCACCTTGAGGAAATAGGCGTCGAGCTATCAGATGTTAAACAAGCGCTTTCTGGGAGGCAACCCAGAGATTTTTAAAGTTTTTAATTAATTTTCGTTTTGTTTTATTTTCTTGCTGTTAATTAGGATTTTTCATTTTTTAGGATTTAGGAAATTTTCAAAATTGATTGGAATAAGTTTGTGGAAAATAAAATTTTTTAAAAAATAGGAAGTAG
The DNA here is from genome assembly GCA_026901365.1 of Sesbania bispinosa. Classification (NCBI taxonomy): domain Eukaryota; kingdom Viridiplantae; phylum Streptophyta; class Magnoliopsida; order Fabales; family Fabaceae; genus Sesbania; species Sesbania bispinosa. The sequence continues at coordinate 1,193,480 of QLOH01000202.1, forward strand.
CAGAAAACGTGACTAAAAATTGCAAAATTGCATTCTGTTTTCTGCGCTTCAACATGCACTGTAGCGCAGGTAAAGTGCATATATGCAATTTTAGTCACTGTATTTTGCGCTTCAATTGCGCTGTAGCGCAGGGTGAAGCGCAGGATACGAAATTTTTAAAAAAAAATCTTCTATTTCTCATGTGTTGTTTCTCTACTTCCTAAGCTCCTCTTTTCACTCTTTCCACTCATAAACTTTCATCAATTTTGAAACTTTCAGTTATGTTTTCTTTAATTGTTACCAATTGAAATCTTCATTTACTCTATTTGCACTTTACGGAAGCAACTTTAGGATTGTGAATATTATTGACTATTGCTATCTTGAATGTGGTTTTGGTTGTGTGGAACATGAAGAACAATTTGCTTGATTGAAATGCTCTTTGTTTTGTGAGTTATTAAAGTTGAAAGCGTTATGCTCTGTTTCTTTCAAAAATCTTGAGCTTTCACTTTCCATGGATTGATTGAATGCTTGCAAAACAAATGAGTATGATTTGTTTTTAGGAAATCATTACCAAGTGCACTGAACTTTTGTTGTGAAAATACTAATTCTTTGAATTATGCATGTAAATTGGTTAATGATGGCTTCCATGTTTTTCACGAATTGCACAGACTGCTGCAAAGTATAAAGACCAGTTGCACAGACTGCTTGAGGAGTTCCGGATATTCTTGTAGTGGCCTGGGGACAGGCCTATTTTCTCAGGGGGGATGGAAGCAGCAGTAGGACAGGAACTCACAGGATACAGAGGATGAAGATTGATACTGGTGTTTTCTTTCTTTTAGTTTTTCTTTTATTTTCTAATAATTTTTCTATTAATTAGGATTTTTTGTTTTGTATTTCATATCTAGAATTTTTAAAATTTTTAGGACCTTAGGAAATTAGGAATCAAGGTAACTCTTTCAAATTCTCTATAATTAAGTAGTTTAACTAACTAGACTAGGAAAGATGATAGGATTTTGTGATTAATTCCATAATCAGTTAGGATTAGGGTACTTCTCAAGAGAACCTATCAGGATAGTTAATTAAATCCATTAAGTGCTTTATAAAGGAAATTTTAGCCAATAATCGGTGAGATGAGAGCCCAAACACTGAAATTGAGAGCTTTTCACCGCTACTTGTTAACTGTTATTGCTTGAGTTTTTAAATTTTTGCTTGCTTGAAGAAGATATGGAAGTGACAAAGGCATATTTTGTGATTATAATATTTTGCTCAGTGCCAAATAGCCAACCCTGATTAAATGTTTCCATTTATTGACTGCCCATTTGAGCTTGAATATTTCCTTGATGCACCCTAACCATATTCATTGAATGTAACATGTCGCTTAACACTTGGGATAGAGAGCAAGGTGCACCACAACAACATGGGACAAGAGGTTGGTGAAGTGAAAAGTCACAAAGAGTCAAGAAAAGGCCCAAGAAAATCACAAAGAAGAATACTCCCCCATAAATAAATTCTCTATGTTATTGTTTATGATTCAAAAAAAAAATTCTGCACAAAAGTGTGGAAATTGAATAAGTTGGGGGGAGAATTTCTTCAAACAATGAGGCCAAGCTGAAAAAGGGTGACCATTCAAGAATGACCAGGTGAATTGAGAGAAGTCCCAAGCACAATCACAAGATCCTTGAATATCCAGAAAAGCCATGATTTCTTGATAGCCCAACCTCATTACAACCTAAGAAAGACCTTTTGATCCATATTAACTGCTTGCAGGTTCAGATCTTGGAAACGACTATCAATTCTAGTTGTTCAACAGTGGTGAAAAAGATTGAGGGAAACACTTACCCGTGAGAATGAGAGATTTCCTTGGTTTATCACTTATTGCTTTAATTGCTATTTTTGAGAAGTTTGATTGATGTTTGTATTTCTATTCTGATTGATGATTGGTAACATCCCTTGATCCTGAGTTTTTCTTATGTTTGAAAAGTGACTGCTACTTAGGAAGGAGTTGAGGAATAGTTCCTTGAATTTGTTTTAATTGTTTGAAATACACTGGGAATAGAATTGATTTTTGATTGCAAAGAGGTCTCTTGCTTGAGGACAAGCAAGAAGTTAAGTTGGGGGGATATTGATAAGTGAAAATTAGTTGATAAATTAGAGCACTTTTTAGTTCACTTATTAAGGATAAAATGGTAATTTTGCCCCAGTTTAATCCCTTTTTATTAAATATTAGATAAATTGTATTTATTAATCTAAGATTTGAATTTGATGCTATTTTGATAGAAATATTGCTGATTTTTGCAGGATATTGCAAAGATTTGATTTGAAGGATAAATAGCATCAAATGAGGGATATATCTGCAAGATTTGAGATTGATTGAAGGCATTTAATAAAGATTTGAAGATGATTTGAGACAGCTAATGAGGAGATCATTGCCAATCAATCAAGGATTCTGCAGACAAGCTTCCCAGATAAATCAAAGATTGCTCAATAAATGCAAGGATTTTATCAAGAAAAGGGAAACAAGGAAAGACAAATATGCCAAAACCAGTCTCGGGGAGAGATCAAGATTAAAAAGAGAAAGTTGGAGTTGCAGGACGCTACCTGCGCTATAGCGCAGGGTGAAGCGCAGACTCTCTGGAAGTTGCGCTCTATCCTGCGCTGTAGTGTAGCCTGGAGCGCAGCTAACGCTGATTTGTTTCTTGTTGCCGTTTTTAGATAGATTTCTCCCCAAATTTCTTTGTCTTTCCTTAGTCTATAAATAGGAACCTCTTGCACCAGATCAGGTGTGCACGATCATTGTAATCAAGTCTATATTTCAGTGATAATGTACCTGTAACATCCCGCAAATTAGGAGCTTTAATAACTTATTAGGCTGAAAATAAGAGGGTTATGTATTAGTAATTAAGGGAAGATAAGTTGAGGAATTAAGGTAAATTGAGGAGCTATGGGTTAAAAACTCAAGTATAAAACCAAGCTTTAAGCTTTAACTTAAGTGAATTTAGGGATTATGGGTTCTGGTAATCGATTACACTGGCTTCGTAATCGATTACCCGAGAGCTAGTTTTTAGGTAATCGATTACTCACAGGTTGTAATCGATTACCCGAAAGCTGAGTTTTTTGTAATCGATTACGTAATCGATTACCTGAGGGCTGAGTTTTTGGTAATCGATTACCAAGGGTTGTAATCGATTACCAGATTCCCAGAAAGGTTTTCTAGTGTATTTTTGACTGTTGGTAATCTATTATAGCTTATCTGTAATCGATTACCGTCGGACCAGTATAAATAGTTTAGCATGCAAAAATCAGATTTTTTTTCTCATTTCTTTCTCACCCTTCTTCACCCTAGAAAGAGAAAGAGAGAGTCCTAGAGAGAGGGAGTCCATTTTGGAGCTTGGGAAGGAGATCGAAGCTAGAATCATCAATTGAATCACTTCAAATTCTCATTCTCCTCTTGATTTCATAGATTTGGTGAGTATAACTCACACACCCACTTTCTCCTTTGATTTTGATTTCTCCCAATGTATGAACCCTACTCTTTAATTTCTCTTCTATATGATTATTGTGGTTAGATTAGTAATGTATGCATGAGATTGAGTAGTTTGGTTAGTATTTTCATGGAAAACCTTAGGGTAGCGAGATTTACAAAAGTAGCGAGATTACGAAATTGACGAAATACTCATTGTATGATCCCTACCCTTTGATTCCCTTTCTATATGGTTGAATTGAATAGATTTATGAAGTTTATGCTAGAATTGGGTAATTTATCCTATGGATTGATTGTAAATCCCTTGAATTTCGAAGTTACGAAACTTACGAAAGTTACGAAACTCTCGAAATGCTTGGAATTTCAGTTTTCACTATTGATTCATGTATATCGGTTTCGACCGTGAGTTAAATAAGCCGGCCTTCGTGCTGTGAGTTAAGGAATTGATTAATTAAGTGAAAATTGACTTCGGTCCAGTAATGGGTGGGATACGTCCCCGGGAAAGACGTTTCCCATAGTCTGAGCTCAGTTCTAACTCCAGTTTAACTAATAAGTTCATGCCTGCTGGGCACAGCAGTGAGTTGCATCATTAGTGCATTTACTTGTTTTTAGTTATGATCATGATGATGGTTACATTTAGTCAGTAATTAACTTTCCCCACACCGTATGTCTCACCTATCCATTTACTTGAATTATGTTCTAAGAAGTTTGCTTAATTGATAATTGTCATTGATATATGCTTCTTGCATTCATGCATGTGGTTGTATTCACTGGGATTATTATCTCACCACAAGTTTCGGGGATATATCTTAGTGATGCAGGTACTTCCGGTGAGGTTGAGGCAGTTAAGGTGAGGGTGGAGCTAAGTCTTAGCTCAGCTGGAAGATTAGTTTAATAGAAGTAGTTTCCTAAAGTATTTGTATATTGCTTAATCGGTTATTTGCCGAGGTGTATTGATGTAAATTATATAAGTATATTTATTTCTGAGTTGGCCACTGAGGCTTAGTTTTAATGTTATGATAGTTATGATATTGAAATGTGTTGGTTTTGCTGATTTTCAGGTTAAGCTGAATTTGGTAATTATCCGGTTTTTAGGGGAGACTCTGCCGAATTTCCGGTATGAGTTCATTGAATCACACTTCTCCAAGTGTGGATTCTTCCCTAAGTTTAAGTAAGATTTACTCTTATTTAGGGATTTTGATGTTGTATTGTAATTGCTCAAGCTAATCGTTGGAAAGTTTGAGCGAATGTATGACAATATCGAAAATTTAACGAAATGATTTCAAGAACTTCAGGGATAGTGTCTCCAACGGGCATTATTTCTGAGTTTAGAAATTAGGGCGTTACATTTTGGTATCAGAGCAGTTCAATCCAATTGGACTGTGGTTAGGATAGTTGCCCGTGACTTATTATAATCTTCTAATACATGTACTCATTATATTAACTGATCACTTCTATGGTGTGTATTGTATATGGAGATTATGGTCAGTTATGTGAGTAGGATGCTTTGGTCCGGAAGTTAGGATACTTCCTTAACAAAGTTAAAGCCACCCATTATTGTATTAGAAAGAGAGTAACCTAAGTTTATTCCTAAGAACAGTATATTCACCATAGAAGCTTTATAGAATGTGACCTTAGAGCCCTAGTAAACATTAGGCATCTCTGAGGTAGTTAGTTAAGATAGATTCATTACTTGTGGAGGTTGGTTTGTTGTTTGACTTATAATGTGGTCTTGAATGTGTAACTTGTATAATTTGAATGTTTTGTGTGTCTTGCTATTTGATTGTAATGTTGGTTTGTTTGAATGGTTTTATGGCTTATTATATTAGAGTGTGTATGCTTGTTAGGTAGTAGTACACATAGTTAAAATTTCTTTTATGCAAACACTTGTTAAAGGTCACACTAGAGGGAATATGGGAATGTTAGTCCATATTGGGATGGCTACCCTACTTAGAGTGAAACAGAGCTTGCTTAGGCACACGAGAGGAATATAAACCATTAGGAAGGTATGTGGAGATTGAAAAATTATATAGGTCCAAGATATACCCTAAATTAACAACATAGTGCGAATATCATGGACATTTAAAAACATAAACTAGGAAGGGCTAAGGAATGAGATTTCTTTTGAAATGATATAAGAATAGGTGTATTCCCTAGGCCACCTTGAGGGTAGTCGGGAGACTGTCAGGCGAGTGGGGATTCTTTCAGTCACCTTACTCCTTGCTTTGTCCATGGATCACATGGACAGACCTTTAGACTTTACCAGGCGGGTAGGTAGTCATGGCGGCTACCAGCCCCTCACCCTTTCATCTCACGTTTAGAGAACCCCTAGTAGCCTTAGAGGCAGTGTCTTGTGACCCTGACATTCTAGAAACCCTTAGGTGAGGACCATACCATCAATTGGTAACCCACAAGGAGTTGGGGGCATGTTTAGGAGATGAATAAGGTAGAGATCCCTAGTAAATGTAGTGAGATTTCAATTATCTAATATTAGTACCCTCCCAGGACTTACCGTTAGTAACATCTTTAACCCTACCGAGTGGGTAAGTTGTCATGAGAAAACAATACCTTTGCTCTTTCTTTTCACCTTTAGAAAATACTTAAGGATATTAGGAAGTGATGCCTTAAAAACCTGAAAATCTAGAAATCATCAAATAAGAACACTTCACCCATACCTTCAGTCTAACCATATCGGTTTTAACCTCGAGGACTCGGAGAAGTACTCGGGAGAAGAATTAGGTAAAGGCTTTTAGTCAGGATAGTTAGTATGAACCAAATTTTTCTCGGAAATCCAACTCAGTAGTTTCACCATCCAAAATCACCCAAATCAACTTATTACCACCAGTAGAGAGAAACCTTAGCCATAACTCTCTTAAGGCAGAGGAACCTTAATCAAGAAAGTTAAGAATTCTAGTATAGATTGCGTAAGGTAGTGTAGATTTACCCACAACCCAGGTAAGGATAGGAAGTTCCCAATTAAGCCATATTAGGGGTAGTCTTGTAGAAAGGAATTAGGAATCACCTGAGAGAATTGTTAGACAGAAAGTAAGTGAATCTAATACCTTAGTTAAAGATAACAAAGTAGCGGAATAACATAGACTTTTTAGAATTTTTTAGGAAAGGGAAGGAAATTATAGTTGAGGTCCTATGGGAAATGAATAGAATAAGTAGATTAGCAGACAACTCTAGAGTTAACCAAGGATTTATCAAGTAGCTATAGATGTTCTCCCAGCCACCCAAATACTTAGCCCCATCCATGAATTCCATGAGGAAAATATTAGAACATTAAACCATATACTTATATATTATAGTGTGATCATGTTTACATATGTTCACATCCCAAACAGAAATAGGGAATTCCATTTCACACCATAATAGAAATAACTCTGGATATTATGAGAAGGAAAAAACAAATTAGTTTAGGCATCTGGATGTAGGTTTGGTATCTCCAAGAGAGAAATCAAGATTTTAAACACTAAGAAATATTAGGAAGAGCCTGAATCCTTAAGGGGGTAGTTTTATAGACAAACCATGAGAATCCGTAGAAGGCACTCGGTACTTAAACACAACTAAGTTGCACCCAACCTGAAAGTTAGATTTGATTGTGTATAGTTAGGTCTGGCCAGAGTGTTAGGAAAGGATTGAGATATTGTTAGGCACACTCACTAGGTTAAAACTCTAAAGCATTTAGAAATCCTTACTTATAGGAGGACTAGGGTATGGACGACATTATGTCACTCTCCTTTTCAGTGAAAGCTTAGAACCAAATTAAGTACAAGCCCTGACCGGTAGGGTGAGATAGAGAAAGATCCCAGTAGGGGAAGATAGGAGACTACGAGGGTTTACCATGTTCATGCTGTAACCGGTAGGTATTATACCTACGTTTATGGCATGAGTGTTGTTAGGATTCCGTTATTTTCTTAGAAGAATGAGTGACTTTCCTCTCACTTGTGTGCGGTGTTTGCCTATGTGATTACGTGAACTTAATTCCTCGAACATGACATGAGCGTTGGATTATTTCGCCAACACAAACTTAGTGATTCGAGGGATTGAATAATTTTGTGTGCATGACTTATTGATAGTAATATAGTAGAACTTAGAATATAAACATGTAAATCACTTAGAATTTTCTCAAGCCTAGCTAGATCAGTAAGAACATAAGACTTGAAACTAACCGGTAGTTGATGGGTTTGGGTATGGAATTAGGATCCTTACTTAGTTGTTGTGTGAAATCTTTTCCTATGATTAGATTTTATCAAGGGTGTTGTCTAACCAAGCCAGTCAAGTATACTCAAATAGAGTAGAAAGTTTCTTCATGTGTCTTTCGTGATGATACATGAAAGGAGTTTGTTAAAGAAGTTCAGGAACCTAAGTTTAGGTGTAGCAATGGGAGGGCATAGTGTCAGACTTCATTTAAATGAGATCACTAATGAGCTAAGAGCTCTAATCAGGGAGGCTCAGAGTTTGGACTCAAGCCTCCAAGAGAGTAGACAACAGTTAGGGTTTTCTGAATCAGAAGATGGGATGATTCTCTTCCAAGGGAGAGTCTGTGTCCCTAAGGGATTAGCCTCAGGTAATAGGTGTTATAGGAAGCTCATAGAGGTAGTTTTATGTACATCCTAACTCTACCAAGACGTATCGGGATTTGAAGAGAGATATAGCAGATTATGTTTTTAAGTGTTTAGTGTGGCAACAGGTCAATATAGAACATCAAAACCATTAGGAACCCTTTTACCATTAGAAATCTCTGAGTGGAAGTGGGAGAGTATAAATATGGATGTTGTGTTAGGGTTGCCTCGAGTCTAAGATGGCTTTGATGCCATCTAAGTAATTGAGGACCGACTGACCAAGCCATCTCACCTCCTACCAGTTAGGAGTACCTTTTCCCTTAGCAAGTTAGCAGATTTATATGTTAGGGAGATTGTCAGACTCCATGGCATTCCCTCTAACGTCATATCAGATAGGGACCCTAGGTTCACTTTTAGGTTCTGGGATGCACTTCACCAGGCTATAGGAATGACTTCCAGAACTTTTTAGTTGAGATAGTCTTTAATTTTTGTTTCTTAAACAATTTTGAGGTCAAAATTTCTAAAAGGGGGTAGAATGTAACATCCCGCAAATTAGGAGCTTTAATAACTTATTAGGCTGAAAATAAGAGGGTTATGTATTAGTAATTAAGGGAAGATAAGTTGAGGAATTAAGGTAAATTGAGGAGCTATGGGTTAAAAACTCAAGTATAAAACCAAGTTTTAAGCTTTAACTTAAGTGAATTTAGGGATTATGGGTTCTGGTAATCGACTACAGTGGGTTCGTAATCGATTACCCGAGAGCTAGTTTTTAGGTAATCGATTACCCGAGAGCTAGTTTTTAGGTAAACGATTACTCACAGGTTGTAATCGATTACCCGAGAGCTGAGTTTTTGGTAATCGATTACCTGAGGGCTGAGTTTTTGGTAATTGATTACCAAGGGTTGTAATCGATTAGCAGATTCCCAGAAAGGTTTTCTAGTGTATTTTCGACTGTTGGTAATCGATTACCGTCGGACCAGTATAAATAGTTTAACATGCAAAAATCAGATTTTTACTCATTTCTTTCTCACCCTTCTTCACCCTAGAGAGAGAAAGAGAGAGTCCTAGAGAGAGGGAGTCCATTTTGGAGCTTGGGAAAGAGATCGAAGCTAGAATCATCAATTGAATCACTTCAAATTCTCATTCTCCTCTTCATAGATTTGGTGAGTATAACTCACACACCCACTTTCCCCTTTGATTTTGATTTCTCCCAATGTATGAACCCTACTCTTTAATTTCTCTTCTATATGATTATTGTGGTTAGATTAGTAATGTATGCATGAGATTGAGTAGTTTGGTTAGTATTTTCATGGAAAACCTTAGGGTAGCGAGATTTACAAAAGTAGCGATATTACGAAATTGACGAAATACTCATTGTATGATCCCTACCCTTCGATTCCCTTTCTATATGGTTGAATTGAATAGATTTATGAAGTTTATGCTAGAATTGAGTAATTTATGCTATGGATTGATTGTAAATCCCTTGGATATCGAAGTTATGAAACTTACGAAAGTTACGAAACTCTCGAAATGCTTGGAATTTCAGTTTTCATTATTGATTCATGTATACCGGTTTCGACCGTGAGTTAAATAAGCCGGCCTTCGTGCTGTGAGTTAAGGAATTGATTAATTAAGTGAAAATTGACTTCGGTCCAGTAACGGGTGGGATACGTCCCCGGGAAAGACGTTTCCCGTAGTCTGAGCTCAGTTCTAACTCTAGTTTAAGTAATAAGTTTATGCCTGCTGAGCACAGCAGTGAGTTGCATCATTAGTGCATTTACTTGTTTGTAGTTATGATCATGATGATGGTTACATTTAGTCAGTAATTAACTTTCCCCACACCGTATGTCTCACCTATCCGTTGTTAGAACCACAGGAAACACTAGAAAGGGGGGTTGAATAGTAGTGTTTTAAGCCTTTTTAAAGGATTTTGGAAATCTTAAATTAAATTAACGTGTTCAAAAGAAAAGCGAGTTCAAAACAAATCATAAGATAAGAGTTAAAAATGCGGAAGTTAAAAACAATAAAGATTGATGATCTTTTTACTTAAATGCTTAAGATTGTTTTGATTGAGAAACTTCTCAAAATACCTTCTGAAGGTTATTATACAGAAGCTTTTCAGAACCTTTTCTGGACTTCTTCAGATGATTGGAGATCGTCTGAAGAATGTTGATAACTTCTTAACTGAGTTCTTTTCAGACCCACTTCAGAAAGTTATTTCAAAGGTTCTTCGAAGTGCGTTCTTTATAATGCTTCAAAGGATATAAGAGATGCTTTATGTTAGCGTTTCTTAGAAAGCTCATTTTATTGAAATTGTTTACTTAGAGTTTATTATGAAAATACTTTTCAATCCCCTTAATAGATGCGAAAACTGAAAATAAAAGAGTTTAAGGGATAGAAGACTTAGACAAGAATTTATCCTGGTTCACCCACTAAGCCCGTGAGCTACATCCAGTCCCAGGGCAAACCACCACTGGATTTTCCACTATCTGAAACCACAGATACAAGTATTATTCACAGCCTCTTCAAGCCAACACAAGTTTTACTTTGTTTTCAACTGCCTCTCCAGGAAACTCATGCAGTATTCTTTTACAGACAAGCCTCTCCAGGCTCAACAAGTATTCTTTCTTACCAAGCCTCTCCAGGCTCTAACCAAGTATTCTTTGTCAACCAAGCCTCTCCAGGCTCTAACCAAGTATTCTTTGTCAACCAAGCCTCTCCAGGCTCTAACCACGTATTCTTTTCTATCAAGCCTCTCCAGGCTCTACCACAAGTATTCTTTCTATCAAGCCTCTCCAGGCTCTACCACGAGTACTCTTTCTTCCTCCAAGCCTCTCTAGGCTCTCAGACACTTATCCAAGTTTAGAGTATTCTTTCTTCCACCAAGCCTCTCCAGGCTCTCAAACACTTATCGTGTTTACAATTTAAACTAAGTTTAAGTTTCCACGAAACATAAACTTAATCTCTTCCTGTACTAGAGGTTAACTGAGTACTACTCAGGATACAATGAGTGAATTCTAAGTACAAGGGTAAGACAGTGATACAAGTGTATAAGTTTAAGTGCAATCTCTGTCTCTAAAAATGAGGAATAACATCCTCTGAGAATAGGCTAGATAGATACTTGATTTAAGATTCAGCCTTGTTCTCTAACCATTGGTTTCCATGGGTTACATTCTCACCCGTATCATTGGAATAACCAAGGTACATTCGTGGCTTCAAACCATTATTGGTTCATTTTCATTTTGGCCAACGTGGTTGGTTGTTTTATCGAACAACAACAACATCTTCAATTTGATCTTGAGGTTATTTATATGTTCTGTTGGATATAGCCGTTTGAAGATGATTCATAATGCCGTTGAGATGTTGATGATGTGGCTCATATAGCCGTTGTGTAATAGTGTCTCAAACGGTTGCTTCTTCCTAAGCAAAATAAGTGTTCAGACAATCCTGTTCTGACACTTCTGTAGATGAGCTCCTCTGAGAGATATTCTTGATATTGTTATGATAATTCTCTCTCTTGATTTTCTTCTGCTTTCTTCTGCATTCTTCAGCTTTCTTCAGCGTTCATCTGTTTTCTTCAGATTTCCTCTGATTTTCTTGGGAGTGTATATTGTTAGAACCACAGGCAACACTAGAAGGGGGGTTGAATAGTGTTTTAATCTTTTTAAACTATTTTGGAAATCTTTGATTAAATCGATCACGCAACGTGATCAATGTGCAAAACGAATCTTAAGATCAGAGTTACTTTTAAAAATGCAGAACATATGAAAGATACAGATAGAAAATCTTTCTCTTAAACTTAAGATTGTTTTGACTAAAAAGCTTCTCTAAGTATCTTCTGAAGATTATTACCAAGAGTACCTTCAGAACTGTTTCTGAAATACTTCAGATGATCACAGATCATCTGTTTCTAACTTCTGAACTGAGCTCTTTCAGAACTCACCTCAGACAGTTATTTCAGAGGTTCTTCAACATACATTTTTTGTAATGCTTCAAACGATATAAGAGATGTTTTTGAGTTATGTTTGTTTGAAAGCTTGTTTTATTAAAATCGTTGCGTTAAGATTATTATGAAAAATACTTTTCAATCCCCAACGTAAATGTAAAGACTGTAAATAAAAGAGATTAAGGGATAAGAAGACTTAGGCACAGAATTTATCCTGGTTCACCCACAAACCCGTGAGCTACATCCAGTCCCAGAGGCAAACCACCACTGGATTTTCACTGAGTACAGCCTCTCCAGACAAAAACGGGTACAGTCTCTCCAGACATCACAAGTACAGTCTCTCCAGACAAACACGAGTACAGTCTCTCCAGACATCACAAGTACAGTCTCTCCAGACATACACATCCAGAATCACACAGACCCTGAACACACTAGGTCACACCGACCCAGAAAATAAGGTCACCCAGACCTCCAACACCTACATGTGTCATCCAGGCCCCTCAGACCCAACACATGCCTGTGTCACACCGAGTCACCCAGACCCAGCCAAGTAGTCTTTTCTATTAAGCCTCTCCAAGCTCTAAGAGTATTCTTTCTTCCGCCAAGCCTCTCCAGGCTCTCAAAGTATTTTTTTTCTGCCAAGCCTCTCCATGCTCTCAGACACTTATCCAAGTGTAGAGTATTTTACTACTCAACCTAAGATAGAAGTTCGCTAGAACCTCTCAACTCAGATTCCTCTTGTACATAGGGATTACTGAGTACACACTCAGAATACAAACATTACAAGCTAAGTACAAGGATAGACAGTGATACAAGTGTTTGAATTTAAGTACAATCCCTGTCTTTTCTATGAGGAATACCATCCTCTGAGAGTAGGCTAACTAAGATTTGAGATTAAGCTCCAGCCTGATTCTCCATCCATTGGTTTCCATGGGCTACATTCTCACCCGTATCATTGGAATACCAAGGTAACTTCAAAACTTCAAACAGTACCTAGTTTGATAGTCATTTGCTCAGCATGGTTGTCTTCAAACCAACAACCAACTTTATTGATCAAACAGATCAACTGAACAACATGACTAACTGACCAGCTAGTCAGTAGCCTGATTGATTCGAGAACCAACTCTCTGAACAAACTTTGTTGACATATTGATGATCCACTTTAGCTCAGGTCAACTCTTGTTAACCATTTGGCACCCAGCCTAGTTAACTTCACTCATCCTGATTGATTTCAAGAACCAACTTGAAAATCAACTATCAACATGATAGGTTGTTCAACCAAACAACTACCACAACCAATGTCTCTTTCACTTTGGTTGTGTTATTAACAACAACTGGTTGGACCGACCAACTTGATTGATCCTGTCGATCAACTTGATTGATTCTATCGATCCACATGATTGATCCTATCGATCCTCTCGATTGATCCTATCGATCCTCTCGATTGATCCTATCGATCCTCTTCTTCAAATTCTTTCTTAAGGCTATTTATATGTTCTTCTTGAATATAGCCGTTTGAAGATGATTCATAATACCGTTGAGGTGATGATGATGTGGCTCATATAGCCGTTGTGTAATAGCTTCTCAAACGGTTGCTTCTCCTTAAGCGAATAGGTGTACAGACGATCCCGTTCTGACACTTGTTATGTTCTTCTTTGTGGGAGATGTTTCTTGATATTAATCTGCGTATTCTCTCTCTTGAATTTCTTCTGCTTTCTCCAGCTTTCTTCTGCTTTCTTTTGGATTGTATAAATGAGGAAATATCCGTTGAAATACTATCGTTTAGAGATAGCATTGAATCCTCCTTAATCCATTGTGAGACACGCTTCTAAGGGCTCTGACATGTCTGACATAGTACAACGTAGGTGCTGCTATAAAGCTGCCATCGTTGTTGCTGCGAATGCTGCGTTGCAGAGATTTCCTCAGTGGTGTATGTAATTCAAAAGCACCAGGAAAAGTCTCTGTGTTCATTTCCATAAATATGCTTGACAAGGAAACGTGTAGCAGAGAATGACTTTTCTCAGCAATCTTCAGAGAGCAAAAGGTCTTCATAGTCTTCAGCGAGTAGTGCCACGCCGGATTTCAGAAGGCCTCAATATTTCAGTTGGATTGAGACTTCAGACAGATTGAAACTTCAGACAGCTTCAACACTTCAGACAGGTTGATGCTTCAGACGACATCAATCCTTCAGACGGGTTGCGCACTTCAGATGACTTCAATACTTCGGACTGGTTGAAACTTCAGAAGGCTTCTTCCTTATGATAAGAGGATTTTAGCTTCATTCTTCTTTGTATCTTCTTCTTCTTCTTCTTCTTCTTGTATCTTCTTCTTCTTCTTCTTATTCTTCTTGTATCTTCTTCTTCTTAGATAAATAAAGATGTTGAATTGTATGTACTTTATTCAACCATCTTCCTTGCTTGCTTTTGTTTAGTCTTCTAACACATTCTGGTCATTGGCAGGCGTACATGCAGTAGGTCTGCGCACACAGATCCTTTTGTTGCAGGTGCAGCAGGCGTTGCAGAAAGTCTTTGCAGTATTTCCTTATTTGTGTAAGACTTTGATCGATGTAGAAAAGAATGTCTAGCTTTATCCACTGAGATGAGTGTACTCCATTTGATGGAGTGTGCTTTATGCTTTGCAACGTCTCCAAGAGATCATTTCTTGATTCTGACATCTTTATCTTTCAGTCTCAAGACTGCTTTAGATCATCTTCAAACCTTTAAGTCGTCGTAGTCTTCAATTCTTCAGATCTTCAAAGTCTTCAGATATACCGAATTTCTTCAAAATTGCTTCAACTTAGTTGTGGATTACTCTTCTTAGGATTTTGCATTTTGTTCTTCTGATCCTGATCTTCTGAATGCGATTCTGATTATCTTCTTCTTCAGATAATTATTGTCACCTGAAACACAATCAACAAACCAATACCTTTCTCAGTAGAATCTGTTTTTGTAATCTTATTAAGTTCTTATATAAACTTATTTGTTAATCATTAATATAATCTTATTTGTTAATCATTAAAACTTAAGGATGCTAAGTCTTATAATCATGTTTAAATACTTAAACTGATTTATAGACTTCACAATCTCCCCCTTTTTAATGATGACAAATAAATTATATATTACTGACAAAATGTGTATAAAAAGAAACGAGAGATAATAAACAAAATATTTAATTGTATTACTCCCCCTGAGACAAGCATTGATTCTTTTAGTTATCTTCTAAAACAATTAAATTTTTTTTATGCCAATTGTTGGTTAAGTCTTTCAGATACCAACTGTTAAATCTTTATTATCCAATTGTTAAATTATTATTATTAATATTTTAGATACTGATTGTTGTTTTGATTGTTATTCTTACTTATTATTATGACTTTTGGTTTGTTATCTTCTAAGTTTCCTTATATTCTTTCCTATTTATGTTTGTTATTCTTACTTATTATTATGACTTTTGGTTTGTTATCTTCTAAGTTTCCTTATATTCTTTCCTATTTATGTTTCTTCCTATATTTATTTCCCTTTTTGTTACATTCTTTTTAGCATTTTGTTAGTTTATATTTCTCCCCCTTTTGTCATTGATTAAAAAGGTTTGGTGATTAGTTTTCCTCTTTCGTTTTTATAACTTGTTATTTATCTTTCCCTTTTTATCTTGCATTAAACAGAATAAAGTTTTAAACCGCTTGTTATAAAGACTATTATAAAAAAAATATTCTAACCGAAAGGAAGATTTTATTAGATTTATTAAACAGATATCAAGCTATAAAACAGGAGAAGTCAACTAAAAAGAAGACCATTGATTGGTCATAGATGAAGCACCATAGGAAACTGAGTCATTAGCATTGATAAAGTAAGTTTTGGAAAACGTTTTCGAAAAAGAAGAAAAAGCAAATATACAAAAATATTTTTGAAAAACATATTTGAAGAGCTTTTCGAAAAGAGAGAAGATAAAATAAGGTTAAAAAATTTTAAAAGGAATTTTTGGAAAAACAAAATATTTTAAACAAGGACAGGAAAAGAAAGAGAAAAATGTTTTATAAAAGAAAGTATCTGAGAAACTGTTAAGGTTTGATTGTCTTAGGTTTTTACTTATTAAAGAATTAAGGTTTATAATCAGATTTTAAAGGTTTTACTAAAAGACAACTTTCACAGATATTAAAGTTTTAAGATGAAGTGATGTTACCAAAGATCTGGTTGTTGTTCACTGGATGAAGAGGTGCTTTCTAACATTACTCCTTTCTTTGAAGACTTTTTCTTCTTCTGTGGTTGCTTGATGTCTGCACGTCCTACTTTTGTCTTTTGCTCCAGAGAATCTTTGAACAATCATCTTAACCTTTCTTCAAGAATTGAGATAGACTTTAATGGCTTAAGTATCAGTCACCTTAGCATTCTTGACCCACAATTTCAGCAAGTCCATAGAGAACTTTCTGAACAGGTTCAGAGAATAGGGATGTTACTGAGTCAAAATAATCTTCTCAAGAGTTGAGTTAGGTTTGGTGCATAGAGTGTTAACCATCTTAACATTGTTGACCCACAATTTCAGTGAGTTCATCTCGAACTTTCTGAACAGGTTCAGACAATGGAGATGTTATCACACTAGCCATCCTTTTTTTTCTGCCAAGCCTCTCCAGGCTCTCAGACACTTATCCAAGTGTAGAGTATTTTACTACTCAACCTAAGCTAGAAGTTCGCTAGAACCTCTCAACTCAGATTCCTCTTGTACATAGGGATTACTGAGTACACACTCAGAATACAAACATTACAAGTTAAGTACAAGGATAGACAGTGATACAAGTGTTAGAATTTAAGTACAATCCCTGTCTTTTCTATGAGGAATACCATCCTCTGAGAGTAGGCTAACTAAGATGTGAAATTAAGCTCCAGCCTGATTCTCCATCCATTGGTTTCCATGGGCTACATTCTCACCCGTATCATTGGAATACCAAGGTAACTTCAAAGCTTCAAACCGTACCTAGTTTGATAGTCATTTGCTCAGCATGGTTGTCTTCAGACCAACAACCAACTTAATTGATCAAACAGATCAAATGAACAACATGACTAACTGACCAGCTAGTCAGTAGCCTGATTGATTCGAGAACCAACTCTCAGAACAAACTTTGTTGACATATTGAAGATCCACTTTAGCTGAGGTCAACTCTTGTTAACCATTTGGCACTCAGCCTAGTTAACTTCACTCATCCTAATTGATTTCAAGAACCAACTTGAAAATCAACTATCAACATGATAGGTTGTTCAACCAAACAACTACCACAACCAATGTCTCTTTCACTTTGGTTGTGTTATTAACAACAATTGGTTGGACCAACCAACTTGATTGATCTTGTCGATAAACTTGATTGATTCTATCGATCCACACGATTGATCCTATCGATCCTCTCGATTGATCCTATCGATCCTCTCGATTGATCCTATCGATCCTCTTCTTCAAATTCTTTCTTAAGGCTATTTATATGTTCTTCTTGAATATAGCCATTTGAAGATGATTCATAATACCGTCGAGCTGATGATGATGTGGCTCATATAGCCGTTGTGTAATAGCTTCTCAAACGGTTGCTTCTCCTTAAGCGAATAGGTGTACAGATGATCCCGTTCTGACACATGTTATGTGCTTCTTTGTGAGAGATGTTTCTTGATATTAATCTGCGTATTCTCTCTCTTGAATTTCTTCTGCTTTCTCCAGCTTTCTTCTGCTTTCTTTTGGATTGTATAAATGAGGAAATATTCGTTGAAATACTATCGTTTAGAGATAGCATTGAATCCTCCTTAATCCATTGTGAGACACGCTTCTGAGGGCTCTGACATGTCTGACATAGTACAACGTAGGTGCTGCTATAAAGCTGCCACCATTGTTGCTGCTATAAAGCTGCCACCATTGTTGCTGCTATAAAGCTGCCACCATTGTTGCTGCGAATGCTGCGTTGCAGAGATTTCCTCAGTGGTGTATGTAATTCAAAAGCACCAGGAAAGGTCTCTGTGTTCATTTCCATAAATATGCTTGACAAGGAAACGTGTAGCAGAGAATGACTTTTCTCAACAATCTTCAGAGAGCAAAAGGTCTTCATAGTCTTCAGCGAGTAGTGCCACGTCGGATTTCAGAAGGCCTCAATATTTCAGATGGATTAAGACTTCAGACAGATTGAAACTTCAGGCAGCTTCAACACTTCAGACAGGTTGATGCTTCAGACGACTTCAATCCTTCAGACGGGTTGCGCACTTCAGATGACTTCAATACTTCGGACTGGTTGAAACTTCAGAAGGCTTCTTCCTTATGATAAGAGGATTGTAGCTTCATTCTTCTTTGTATCTTCTTCTTCTTCTTCTTGTATCTTCTTCTTCTTCTTCTTCTTATTCTTCTTGTATCTTCTTCTTCTTAGATAAATAAAGATGTTGAATTGTATGTACTTTATTCAACCATCTTCCTTGCTTGCTTTTGTTTAGTCTTCTAACCCATTCTGGTCATTGGCAGGCGTACATGCAGTAGGTATGCGCACATAGATCCTTTTGTTGCAGGTGCAGCAGGCGTTGCAGAAAGTCTTTGCAGTATTTCCTTATTTGTGTAAGACTTTGATCGAGGTAGAAAAGCATGTCTAGCTTTATCCACGGAGATGAGTGTACTCCATTTGATGGAGTGTGCTTTACGCTTTGCAACGTCTCCAAGAGATCATTTCTTGATTCTGACATCTTCATCTTTCAGTCTCAAGACTGCTTTAGATCATCTTCAAATCTTCAAGTCATCGTAGTCTTCAATTCTTCAGATATTCAAAGTCTTCAGATATACCGAATTTCTTCAAAATTGCTTCAACTTAGTTGTGGACTACTCTTCTTAGGATTCTGCATTTTGTTCTTCTGATCCTGATCTTCTGAATGCGATTCTGATTATCTTCTTCTTCAGATAATTATTGTGACTTGAAACACAATCAACAAACCAATACCTTTCTCAGTAGAATCTGTTTATGTAATCTTATTAAGTTCTTATATAAACTTATTTGTTAATCATTAATATAATCTTATTTGTTAATCATTAAAACTTAAGGATGCTAAGTCTTATAATCATGTTTAAATACTTAAACTGATTTATAGACTTCACATATATGAGGAGGTATCCGTTGAATTTGTCTTTTTGCTTACTCTGCATATACTCCTTTTTCATTTGCTCCTGACACCATTTCTCTTTCTTCTTTGAGTGAGGTGTCTTGTCTAATAGTTGTTGTTGTAGTTTCCTCTTTGAATAAAGACAAATGATATTATATTCGTTGAATCATATAGTCTTAGCTCCCGTATTGATTTCTTCTATGTTGAAATCGGTTCCAAGCATTCAGAGAGTTTATATGTTCAGATAATTGATTTCTTTGATCTTCACATATACTCAGAAGCTTGCTTTTATCTCGTTGTAATTTCATCAGCTTCAACATGTGCTCATCTTATATAATTATTTCAAGCTTATTTTAATTCTCCAGCTTGAGATGCTTTTAATAAGCTCTTTTCTTTTGATAAGATATTTCTTCTTTTCTTCAGACGATTGCATCTTTGTTCTTCTTTGCATTTACTTCTTCTTCTGAGATTTAGATGAATAAAGATGTTGACTTAAAAGTGTTTTATTCAAACATCTTTCTTGTTGCTTTTACTCAGTCTTCTAATCAGTTCTGGGCAGCAGTAGGTGCAGGTGCAGTAGGTCTGCGCACGGAAATCCCTTTTGTTGTAGGTGCAGCAGGCATTGCAGAAAGTCTTTGCAGAGTTTCCTTATTTGTGCAAGACTTTAGTCGAGGTAGAAAAGCATGTCTAGCTTTTATACTGAAATAAATGTAGTCCGTTTTGTAGAATGTGCTTTACACTTAGCAACGTCTCTCAAGAGATCAATTTTTGATTCTGTTCGTAGACTGCTTCAGATTTTCTTCATATCTTCAGATGATAACTCCTCTTCAGGTCTTCACACAATGTAAAAGCTTCAGATAGACGAGCTTCCTTCGTATTTATATTCTTCAGACGATAGTCGAGTCTTTGCTACTGTCTTCAAGTCTTCAGATTGTCTTCATGTCTTCATGATATTCTTCATGTCTTCAGATAGTCTTCATGTCTTCAGATAGTCTTCATATCTTCAGATAGTCTTTATGTCTTCAGAAAGTATTCATGTCTTCAGATAGTAGGCTTTGCTTTGTAGAATTCTTCTTTTCAGATTCTGCATTTGTTCTTCTGATTTTGATCTTCTGATTTTGATTTTGTTCTTCTATTCTCCTTCTGATTCTGATTCTGTTCTGCTTATCTTCTTTTGATCCGTTCTTCTTCTTCTGTTCTTCTTTTTCTTCTAATGAGTATTCCAACCTGAAACAAAATTAAAAAACCAAGTAGAACCTGTTTACAAAATCTTATAATCTTATTTATTATGTTCTTGTATAGTTTTTACTTGTTAGAATTATGTTCTTATGTAATCTTATTTGTTCATTATATTCATATATAATCTTATTTGTTAATCATTAAAACCTAAGGATGCTAAGTCTTTGATTCATGTTTGAATGCTCAAACTGATTTATAGACTTCACAATCTCCCCCCTTTTAATGATGACAAATAAGATATGTAAAACTTACAAAATGTTTTAGGAAAGGTGTTTAAGTATTTAGATGGATCCTCCTATCTATAATACTCCCCCTGAGAAGAACATTAATTGTTTAGTTTGTTAATTGTTATCTGATATTAATCTTTTTAGTTATCTAAATTGTTAAATACCACTTGTTAATATTTTAACTCTTAAATACCACTTGTTATTTAAATCTTCTGAGTTTTCAGTCTTTTATATTCTTCCCCGTTATTTACTTACAGCATTTTGTTGACTTACCAACTATTTGTTAAGTTTAATATTTCTCCCTATACCAATTGTTATTATTATTATTTCTCCCTATATACTATATCATTTTGTTAAGTTTCATATTTCTCCCCCTTTTTTCATTAATTTAAAAGAGTTAAAGATATTTTGTCAAGTTTCATATATATCTCCCCCTTTATTTGTAAATCTTTCTTATTTATATAGCTCCCCCTTTTTATCTTACATTAAAGGTTTTAGACATTGACATTTATCTTTCTGAACCTGGATAATTGTTAATATATACTTATTATGTAGGTTGTTATTACTCAGATTGTTATTATTATTGAAAAGCCAAGTTGTTAAGAATAGACACCACTTGTTAAAACCAAAAAATCAACTGTTAATAGAAAGATAACCTTTTTGAACAAGAGAAACTAAAATAAAGACACACAGAAATAAACAGATTTAAATTTTCTCAAAACATTTGATATGTACAAAAGAAATTTTGAAAAAAGAAGAAAAACAAGTTACATTCCAAAAAGCAGAATGCATCCATCCATTGCTTCCTTCTTCTGATTCCTATGGAGGCTAAGTCATAGCCTTAGAGACTTCATCTCTTTCAAAGCTTCCACCACTCCTTCTGCTACAGAGCTTCAGGAGTTGCCTCAGATCCCTATACCTACATCCCAACCGTGCCTTGTTGCACGCATTTTCCTTCTAACTGCTGGGACAGTGGAGGTGCATCCTTTAAGGCTGTATTTCGACCACCAGCCACAACCTTAATCCTAAGGACCTCATTTGAAGTGGTTCTTATCATAAGATTGGCTATTTTGGGATCTCCCAGAGATCTTTCAGTCTGTCTGTGATGCAGTAAGATCATCATGGTCCAAGTATAGAGAATCGGGTTTTCAGATGAACCCTTTCCCTTACTCTTCATTCCATACACCATCCTTGATGACTTGATCTTTGCCTCAACTTGTTCCAGAGGTCCTTCTGCTACTTCCCTTTGCTTCTTCATCATCCTTCTGGGAGCAGCACACTCAGAACCTTAGACAAAGCTATAGAAGAGCTTTGAAGATGTGAGTTTGTGTAAAGAGCTCTTGTGAATTTATAGGATTTTGAAGCAGGGTTAAAATAGAGAAGTAAAGAAAATGAATCCATTGGATTGTTGTTCACGCGATATATATGGGCTCAGGTAGCTTTTATGATGACAGTTTCAGACCTTGGGAGTATTGAAACGTACATCGTTGATTGGTCATCGATGAAGCACCATAGGAAACTGAGTCATTAGCATTGATGGAGAAAGTTTTGCAAAGCGTTTTTGAAAAGCAGAAAAATAGATATACAAAAACATGTTTGAAAACACCTTTCAAAATACTTTTGAGAAAGAAGAAAGGAGAGAGAAAATAGAAAAGTAGTTGAGAGAGAATATTAGAAAGAAATCTTTGGAAAACAAAACATATTTCAGACAAAGCAAAAAGATTTTATGATTATTATCTGTAAATCTTTTAAAGTTTTAAGTATCTTAAGTTTTTATTCATTAAGTGAATTAAAGTCTTATTTGTAGATTAAAGTTTTTTTACTAGAGGACAATTTTCACAGATATTTAAGTTTTAAGGTGAAATGATGTTACCATATGACCCAGTTTTTGTTCTCTGGATAGAGGAGTGCTTTTCTGACATTACTCATTTCTGTGAAGTCCTTTCCTTCTGAAGTTACTTGATATCTGCAAGCTCCAGTTTGCTTTTTGTCTTTTGTGTTCCATGAGATTCTTTGAACAGTCATCTTAATTTATCCTTCAAGACCTGTTTTCTGAAACATACACAAACGAGAAATACCTTTCAGCAGCATCTGATATTACTTAATAAAATTAGTTAACCAAGTGTATTAAGTTTTAATTATTATACTTCAGCAAGTTAGTTATTCGGAACCTTTTATTCTGTTCTTTGATTGATTTTATCTTTAATTGTACCAAAAAATATGTTGGTTTAAAGATTTATTTACACATGCATAGTTACAGAAATGAACACTATAGGTAGTCATGGATAGAAGGAAATTTAATAACTCATAAGAGAAATGTATATTAACACTAGGTCAAAGCAAAAATAAGATCTAACTATTCTCATTATAAAAAGAAAGCACTTAATCATGATAAAAACAAGAGAAACGAAAAGACACAAGAGAATCATTGATCATCAAATGAATTCTCTTCAATATTTCCTCCTTTAGTTCTGTGCCTTTTAACTTCCTTCTCAGCGGCTCTCTGTCTTCTTGCAAGATCTGGTCATTCTGCCATTCACCTTCTTCACATGATATGCACCCGACATCGTCCTTTTCCTTTTTCTAGTTTTCAAGTGGGTGTCTTCAGTTCCTTCTTTAATGCATGGAGCAAAAAGAGAAGGAATAACCACTTGATTTTTAGGAGCAACTTCTCTTTCAATAAGAGTATGTTCTAACTCAGCATATGCACCAAGAGTGAAAAAGTCAGGTGACGGTTGATCAAAGAGATTACCCATAGGAAAGCCCTTGTGCAGGAGAATTTTCATAACTAAGGTGTTATGAGGGTAGAGATTTTCATTGCCCATATCTTCTCTGAAGATCATTTGATACATCAGCACCCAAGGGAGACTGATTCTTTTCTTCGTTAGCAAGTTTCCCAGCACGAATCTTTCCAGTTGATTTATTTCTAATTTGTTGCGTCCTTTGGGAAGGATGCAACAGTTTAATACAGCAAGAAGTGCTCTGGGAAGCTTCAGAAGTTTAGAGTGTCTGTAGGGTGCTAGACGTCTTTCTCCAAAGAGAACTCTATCAAAGGAAAATGTCTTTTCTCGAATGAATTCCCATCTTTGAGAATATTGTTCTCCTCGAGCAGGCACTCCAATCACTTCAGCTATTAAGGCGAAGTCCACACAGATTGGTCTTCCCATCACTTCTGTCTTTATTCCAGACCATTCTTTGTTGGACACAACCTTGGAGTTGTTCCAGAACTCTAGAACGCTTTCCTCATGCCATGGTGAGGAAATATTGCTGAAGAAGGGAGTCCAACCAATAGCATCAAAGTACTCAGAGATCTTGAATCCTGCATCGTCAAAGTCTGAAAGGTTCACTGCTTTGCAGGGTATGATCCTTTTGTCAAACACAGACGGTTTTGAGTTGCTTGATGATGCGGACATGTTTGCCATTGATTTCTATAGATCAATTGATCTTTCTGAGATGAAGATACTTGAAGAGACTTGACCTTTTAGGGAAAAGATTGAATGAAGTGTAATTTTCGTGTTAATCATTCAATCCCTTTAAATAGAGAGCCAGGCGTGTTTGAAGTATTGATGAGAGACAGTTTCGTGCACTGAACCGGTGTGGAGAGATGTGCATTGTGCCGATTACGAGAAATCGTTTGATGATTCAACGATTCACATTGCGCCGTTTCACATTTATTTGAATAAATGATTATTATGCAAAACTTTTCAACTTCATTTAAAAAAATGACACAGATTACATGCAACTGATAATTATCACATAAATATGCATACAGAGCAAATAATATACATAGGTTAATTTTTATACATAATCAAATACGTACATATGGATCAGTTAGCATGCTATAATTTATTTTCACACAAATACATATATGTATTAACAATTTCAATAACAAACAAATCATGCAGCAAATTATTTTCATACCATATTTGAATAAATAGATTTAATTTAAAACTAAGATAGGAAGGATGTTACCTGGGTGTAATCTAGAGATAGATGTACTTTCCTTTTCCAGTTACGTCCTTCTGAAGGATGCCTTAGTTATGAATAATGAGTCTTAAGAAAATGATTCCTTTTTCTCATTTTCATTCTTCAGAGTTGCTTCAGCTTGGCGAGATTTCCATCTTCTGAGGATCTACTCCTTCTGCATTTGTTAGATGCTCAACCCGAAGGTGAGCTATGATACCAATTGTTAGAACCACAGGAAACACTAGAAGGGGGGTTGAATAGTGTTTTAAGCCTTTTTAAAAGATTTTGGAAATCTTAAATTAAATTAACGTGTTCAAAAGAAAAGCGAGTTCAAAACAAATCTTAAGATCAGAGTTAAAAATGCGGAAGTTAAAAACAATAAAGATTGATGATCTTTTTACTTAAATGCTTAAGATTGTTTTGATTGAGAAACTTCTCAAAATACCTTCTGAAGGTTATTATACAGAAGCTTTTCATAACCTTTTCTGGACTTCTTCAGATGATTGGAGATCGTTTGAAGAATGATGATAACTTCTTAACTGAGTTCTTTTCAGACCCACTTCAGAAAGTTATTTCAAAGGTTCTTCGAAGTGCGTTCTTTATAATGCTTCAAAGGATATAAGAGATGCTTTATGTTAGCGTTTCTTAGAAAGCTCATTTTATTGAAATTGTTTACTTAGAGTTTATTATGAAAATACTTTTCAATCCGCTTAATAGATGCGAAAACTGAAAGTAAAAGAGTTTAAAGGATACAAGACTTAGACAAGAATTTATCCTGGTCCACCCACTAAACCCGTGATCTACATCCAGTCCCAGGGCAAACCACCACTGGATTTTCCACTATCTGAAACCACAGATACAAGTATTATTCACAGCCTCTTCAGGCCAACACAAGTATTACTTTGTTTTCAACTGCCTCTCCAGGAAACTCATGCAGTATTCTTTTACAGACAAGCCTCTCCAGGCTCAACAAGTATTCTTTCTTACCAAGCCTCTCCAGGCTCTAACCATGTATTCTTTGTCAACCAAGCCTCTCCAGCCTCTAACCAAGTATTCTTTGTCAACCAAGCCTCTCCAGGCTCTAACCAAGTATTCTTTTCTATCAAGCCTCTCCAGGCTCTACCACAAGTATTCTTTTCTATCAAGCCTCTCCAGGCTCTACAACAAGTATTCTTTTCTATCAAGCCTCTCCAGGCTCTACCACAAGTATTCTTTTCTATGAAGCCTCTCCAGGCTCTACCACGAGTATTCTTTCTTCCTCCAAATCTCTCCAGGCTCTCAAACACTTATCCAAGTGTAGAGTATTCTTTCTTCCACCAAGCCTCTCCAGGCTCTCAAACACTTATCGTGTTTACAATTTAAACTAAGTTTAAGTTTCCACGAAACATAAACTTAATCTCTTCCTGTACTAGAGGTTAACTGAGTACTACTCAGGATACAATGAGTGAATTCTAAGTACAAGGGTAAGACAGTGATACAAGTGTATAAGTTTAAGTGCAATCTCTGTCTCTAAAAATGAGGAATAACATCCTCTGAGAATAGGCTAGATAGATACTTGATTTAAGATTCAGCCTTGTTCTCTAACCATTGGTTTCCATGGGTTACATTCTCACCCGTATCATTGGAATAACCAAGGTACATTCGTGGCTTCAAACCATTATTGGTTCATTTTCATTTTGGCCAACGTGGTTGGTTGTTTTATCAAACAACAACAACATCTTCAATTTGATCTTGAGGTTATTTATATGTTCTGTTGGATATAGCCGTTTGAAGATGATTCATAATGCCGTTGAGATGTTGATGATGTGGCTCATATAGCCGTTGTGAAATAGTGTCTCAAACGGTTGCTTCTTCCTAAGCAAAATAATTGTTCAGACAATCCTGTTCTGACACTTTTGTAGATGAGCTCCTCTGAGAGATATTCTTGATATTGTTATGATAATTCTCTCTCTTGATTTTCTTCTGCTTTCTTCAGCATGTAAGGTTCAAATATCCCCTCAAAGTGGTTTTAATTATGACAACTAAATCAAATGGAACTTAGCACAATTCTGATTTCAAAGGAGACTAATCATTTCATTTGAGTGTGTATTCAGAAGCAACAGGTCTTACTTTGAAGAAGCAGGAACCATCATATAAAGAAAAGGTTGAGAAGCATGATTCATTACTTCTGGACTAATAAGGAGTAATATAATGATGAATCATAAAAATCAGAAGCTGTCAAGCACTTCTCTGAATCTCCAGAAGCATGAAAGAAGCTTCTAAGAAGAACTTCAAATGAAAGCATATTAGAAGGGAGATTCACTTAAAAGAAGAGAAATTATTAGTTGCAAGTACAACTCAGAAAAAAGGCTTCAAATATATCACAGAAGCATAGCATTACAGCTGCAGCCCATCAGAAGCATTCACAGCTCATCAGAAGCAGAATTCTGCAGAAGCAACAGTTGCAGCAGAATTCTGCAGAAGCATAGATCAATGGCAGGATCTGTAATTACTTCACCTGATGAATCAGCTAAGTTAAACAAGTCTATTTACACTTGAATTCATCCAGAGATCCTCCTCAACATTGATCAGAAGCATAGGTGAAGAGAAGAACCAGTATGCTGTCTGCATAAGCATGGTTCTGCAGAAGCATGAAGCTGGTCAAACAGCCAGCTGAACTTGGCAGCTTTAACAGCTGTACCTGAAAGGGACTTGTCAAAAGGCACAGCTGGACCATTTGGACTAATCCCCAACGGCTACAAGGCTCCTCACCTATAAAAGGAGGTGTTCTCTTCACAATGAGACACACCTCTCCCTCCAGAAGCACAATAGAATTCTGACCCAATACTTCCTGCTTCTGGAACACATTTTCTCTCTCCTCAGATTTTCTTTCATCAGCTTGAATATCTCATTGAGGGGGAGTTCTGCTCACTAGAAGCTGCTAATACTGTTCTGATTGTAATCTAGTGAGCTTTGTTCATTTTTACACTTTACCTTTGCTGTACTGTGCTTCTGCAAGGTCCAAGTGACTACTGAGTTGTAAAATCACTTGGGACAGGTTTTGTAAAGTGTTTGAGAGGTTGTCAAGGCTCTGTAGTGAGTCTGTGTGAGTTTGTAAAGGCTTGAGTGCAAGCCTTTGTTAGTGTGAAGTCTGCAGAAGAAAGTTCTGCAGATTTCTGATCCTGTGCTTCTGCAGAAGGTTCTGCAGTAAGACAGGAACTGTTATTGCAGTGTGTGTTGTGTTTGCGTGAAGCCTGAAGAGGCTGTGGGAAAAGAATACTAGTGGTAGTGTGTACCCAAGGTTGTAATTGAGATTGTTAGTGAGAAAATCCTACTGGAGGTAGGGACTGGAGGTAGCCTTTGGTTGGAAAAGGTGAACCAGTATAAATCCTTTGTGTCATCTTCTTTCTCTCAACTCTTAATTACTGCATGAGCATACAAAGTTTTTAAAACTACCTATTACCTAAGTAAGTGCTAACTAAATTGATTCCATCAAAGGAATCCTACTTTCTGCATAATAAGCATTATACTAACAAGTATAGTTTTGAAGATACATCTTCTAATAAAGAGCCAAGAACCAATCTTGAGCAGAATTTTATTAGAAGATAAACTTGCAGAATTTTAAAGAGATCACAATTCAACCCCCCTTCTTGTGATCAAACCATTTTACTTCAATTGGTACCAGAGCTTGCCTCTTGGGTTGAACTCACTTAACAGTGAGAGAGGAAAAAGATCAAGGGATGACAAACCATGGAGCTGCAATGTTCATTCCAGAAGGATCATCAACAAACAGACCACCAGCCTTCAATGGAAAGGACTACTACTATTGGAAGGATAGAATGAAATTGTTTATGGAATCCCAAGATATTGATCTATGGGATATCATAGAAAATGGCAACTTTATTCCAACTGTGAGAAGAACCAGAGTTCTAGGACCTCTTACAGATGGTGACTTTGATGTTGTAGAAGAAGCATCAAAACCAAAGCCTAGAGAAGAATGGACACAAGATGACAAACAAAGGTATCTTCTAAACTCTAAAGCTAAATTCTTTCTTCTTTGTGCATTAAGCAGGGGTGAATATGATAAGGTTGCTGGCTGTAACACAGCAAAAGAAATATGGGATACTTTGAGAATTGCTCATGAAGGAACAGATCAAGTTAAAGAATCCAAAATAAATATTTTAATTCACCAATATGAAATGTTTAACATGATAGAACATGAATCTATAGATGAAATGTTCAGTAGATTTACTATTATTATAAATGATTTAAAATCTCTTGGAAAAAGCTATTCTAACCAAGAACAGGTGAGAAAGATATTAAGAAGTCTCCCAAGAATATGGAGACCAAAAGTTACAGCTATCCAGGAAGCAAAAGATCTAGCTGTGCTAAAGCTAGATGAGCTTCTTGGATCTTTGAAAGTTCATGAACAGGAACTAATGGATGAGCTACCAAGAAAGGATAAAACAATAGCTCTAAAAGCAAGCACATCCAGAAGGAGTGCTTCTGCAGAAGAAAAACCCTCAGAAGCAGAATCATCATCTTCTGAAAATGATGATGAATTAGCCTTTATATCAAAGAGGATACAAAGGTTAATTAGAAGAAAAGGGAAAGGCAAAAAGTTCTTCAACTTCAAGAAAGAAGGACCTAGAGGAGAAAGCAGCAAGAGTCCTATAATTTGCTATGAATGCAACAAACCAGGACATATCAAAGCAGAATGTCCACGGCTGAAGGAGTCAAGGCCATTTCAGAAGAAAAAGGCCATGATGGCTACATGGGATGATTCTGAAAGCTCCACAGAAGAAGATGATGAAGCTGAAACTGCACAGCTATGTTTTATGGCTGGAGAAGCAGAAGAAGAAGAGGTAATCACTTATACTCTTTCTGCATATAAAGAACTTGAAGATGCATTTGAAAATTTGCTGTCAGACTCACACACACTTGCACAAAAATGTGTTGTTCTTAAAGAACAATTAGTTAAAACCAAAGAAGAAAATAAAGCTCTCAGAGAAGACAATAATAGGTTAAATAGAACTAATCAGTCTCTGCAACAATCTCATTTTGAATTATCTGAACAAGTAAAGAAAGTAAGAATCAACTTTGCAGAAGCAGAAAAATCTGCAAGTCTGCAGAAAGAAAACATGCTTCTGCAGAAGAAAATTGATGAACTTCAAAATGATTTATGCAAGTTTTTTAATAGCACTCATAACTTGAATCAATTAATAGGAAACAGTAGGGAAACCACTGATAAAAGAGGATTAGGATTCAAGTTTGATAAAAATAAAAACACACATAAACAGTTTTTTGTTCCAGCCAAAAGGAAACCTCCTTATTGCTCTTGGTGTAACAAATTTGGACATTATGACCAAATCTGTTACAAAAGAAAAAGGAGTGCCAGAAGAAAGGTATCTAACAGCAAAGGACCCAAGAAAATTTGGGTACCTAAATCCTTACTATCTTCTGATGTAGGTACAAGCAAAGGATCCAAGAAGAAAGAGCTATGGTTCTTGGACAGTGGCTGCTCCAGACACATGACTGGAAACAAAAGCAAATTCACTCAACTCCACATGATGGAAGGAGGAACAGTAACTTTTGGAGACAACAACAAAGCTCAAATCAAAGGTATTGGAAAGATAGGTATGCAGGGTTCTACCCAAATTAATAATGTATATTATGTGAAAGGGTTAAAACATAATCTTCTTAGCATTAGTCAGTTATGTGACAGTGGCTATGAAGTTATGTTTCAACCTACATTCTGTGAAATTAGAGAATCATCTACAAAAAGGGTATTATTCTCAGGCATCAGAAGCAAGAACCTATATAGCATAAGTCTAGAAGAGCTTCCACAGCAAACATGTCTTGCTTCTTTTGAAAATGATAAATGGATTTGGCATAGAAAAGTAGGACATTTAAATATGAAGTCCATCTCTTAAGCTATCTAAGCTAGAACTAGTAAGAGGACTACCAAACTGAAATTTGACAAAGATAAAATGTGTGAAGCATGTGTGAAAGGAAAACATACCAAATCTAGTTTTCACCCTAAAAACATAGTAACTACTCAAAGAACCTTAGAATTGCTGCACATTGATCTTTTGGTCCTACCAAAACACCTAGCCTGGGGGGAAAGAAATATGGACTTGTAATTGTAGATGATTACTCTAGATTCACATGGGTATTATTTTAGTAACCAAGGATGAATCTTTTGAATCTTTCAAGATCTTTCTAAAGAAAGTTCAAAATGAAAGAAATCAAAAGGTTGCTTCTGTAAGAAGTGACCATGGAGGGGAATTTGAGAACTATCTTTTCAAAAACTATTTTGATGAAAATGGAATTTCCCATAACTTCTCCTGTCCTAGAACTCCACAACAAAATGGAGTTGTAGAAAGGAAGAATAGAACCCTCCAAGAAATGGCAAGAACCATGTTAAGTGATAGTGACATTCAAAAATACTTCTGGGAAGAAGCTGTATCTACTGCATGCTATATACTTAACAGGGTCTCTATCAGAAGCATCCTAAATAAAACACCATATGAACTTTGGAAAGGTAGAAAACCTAATATTGCTTATTTTCATATCTTTGGAAGTGAATGTTATATATTAAACATCAAGGATAACCTAGAGAAGTTTGATGCTAAATCTGAAAAGGGAATATTTCTTGGATATTCCACTTCTTCCAAAGCATACAGAATCTACAATATAAAAAATCAAACAATAGAAGAAAGCATGCATATTGTTTTTAATGATGCTAACTCTCCTTCTCAAGCATGTGATAAGCAAGATTCTGATGATGAACATCAGCCAAAGAAAATTTCTTCTGAGAATCACAGTTCTACAGAAAAGAATGCAGAATCTGCAGAAGCTGCAGATGCTGCAGAAGCAGTTGATGCTTCTGGAAGAGATCCTGATAGTCAGAAACAGAATCTGCCCAGAAGCTGGAGATCTGTGACCTATCATCCTCATGACCAAGTAATTGGAAATGTTGAGGAAGGGGTTAGAACAAGAAGACAACTGTCAGGATCAAATGACACTGCATTTCTTTCTCAAGTTGAACCAAAAAATGTTCAAGAAGCACTTGATGAAGAATCATGGGTTGAAGCCATGAAAGAGGAAGTAGACCAGTTTGAGAAAAACAAGGTCTGGACACTGGTACCTATGCCAAAGAATCATACCTTAATTGGCACTAAATGGGTATTCAGAAACAAACTGAATGAAGAAGGTAAAGTAATTAGAAACAAAGCAAGATTAGTAGCTCAAGGCTACAATCAACAAGAAGGTATTGATTTTGATGAAACTTTTGCACCAGTAGCCAGATTAGAAGCTATTAGAATCCTTCTTGCTTTTGCTGCATTCAAAAATTTCAATCTTTACCAAATGGATGTGAAAAGTGCCTTTCTAAATGGTTATATAAATGAGGAGGTATATGTACATCAACCTCCTGGTTTTGAAAGCAAAAATTATCCTAACCATGTTTTCAAACTAACTAAAGCACTATATGGTTTGAAACAAGCTCCTAGAGCATGGTATGAAAGACTAAGCACTTTTCTATTGCAAAATCAGTTTTCAAGAGGACAAATTGACACCACTCTTTTTAGAAAAACTTTCAAGAAGGACCTTCTAATAGTTCAAATCTATGTAGATGATATTATATTTGGATCTACAAATTTAAAAATGTGTGAAGAATTTTCTGATCTTATGAAAGGTGAATTTGAAATGAGCCTCATGGGTGAATTGAAGTTCTTTCTAGGACTTCAAATCAAACAAGAGAAGCATGGCATTTTCATAAATCAAGAAAAATATACTAGAGATCTCTTAAGAGATATAAAATGGAAGGTTCAAACCCATGGGAACACCTATGCATCCTTCTGCTGTATTAAACTTAGATGAAATGGGAAACATGTTTCTGAAAAAGAATACAGAGGGATGATAGGATCCCTACTATACTTAACTGCTAGTAGACCTGACATTCTTCACTCTGTAAGTCTATGTGCAAGATTTCAATCTTGTCCCAGAGAATCACATGTTGCAGCTGTGAAAGAATTCTGAGATATCTTGCTGGAACTACCAGTCTTGGACTGTGGTACAAGAAAGAGACAGATTTTGAGCTTACAGGGTTCTGTGATGCTGATTATGCTGGTGATAAATTAGATAGAAAGAGCACTAGTGGGAGCTGCCAATTCCTTGGAGAATCATTAATCTCTTGGTCTTGCAAGAAGCAGCCCACAATAGCTTTATCCACTACAGAAGCAGAATACATATCAGCTGCAAGCTGCTGCTCTCAAATGCTGTGGATTAAGCACCAGATAGAGGACTACAGTCTAAGGTACACAAATATCCCCATTTTCTGTGATAATACAAGTGCAATTAACTTGTCTAAAAATCCTATTCAGCATTCTAGATCAAAGCACATTGATATCAAGCATCATTTCATCAGAGATCATGTGCAAAAGCATGATATTGAATTAAAATTCATTAAAACTGAATTCCAAATTACTGATATATTCACAAAAACCTCTTGTGGAAGAGAGATTTGTGTTTCTAAGAAACAAAATTAATATGAAATATCTTGATAATTAAGGTGTATATTAATTCTATGAATGATTGTTTGTATGCCTTAGAAGCACCATCAGATGCAGAAGCATCAATCTGCATAATGGAATAGGGTATTTAGTATGCTTGCTTCTGCAGAAGCTTATCAGAAAATGAAAACATTCATCCTTCTGCAGAAATAAATTAGTTGCAGAAGCATCAAGCAGCTTCTGGAAAGCAACCCAACTGCATAAAACTTAACTAAGTAATGTGCTTCTGCAGAAGACATTAGTCTAGCTTCTGCAAATTTCCTTCTTCAAAGGAAAACGGCAATGATGCTTCTGCGCACTTGCCTGATAGAGAAACACTATAACAGTGACTGTTGACTAGCAAACTTAGCTTAGTCACATCACCAGTACTAGGAAAGGTCACTGTCATTGCTCTCCTAGGGCAAAGTCAAAGGCAAAGCTCATAGCCTTTTTAAGAGCTACAAAAGGAATAAGGAAGAATGACTTTGTCCCTAGCTGAGAGAAAATAGATCATTTAATGATCATTTAGGAAATTTAAAACTAGTAACCGTTGGTCACTAACCAACTCCTAGAAAGCTACGCATGCTTCCCTCTATCTTCCTCGTTCTCTCTCTCATAGCAACGACTAGTTACAAAGCTGTATATGTGAGCAAGTTTCACAATAGAACAAACCATTTCCAGCTTAATCTCTGCCCCTTTACTCTCCATCACTGTCTCTATTCCTTGCCTCATCCTTGTCTCTGTTTTCATCTCAAAACCTGAAAATGAGAATCAAGCACGCTGTTGTAAAGAATCCTGGCTCTCCACTCAATCAAGAAGAAGAGATTTCATCGTCTTAGGGAATGAGATTGTACTCTATGAAGGACCCCCTTCTTCTGAGCCCCAAAATCCAGAAACAAAGCAATCCCCTGTTTCTGATGATCCCTCAGCTTCAAGCCACCAAAAAGAACATGTTGTTGTTCCCTGTGAATCTCTACCCCAAGAAGCTGAACCTCAACCAATGGTTGATAAACCAGTAGCTGCTGAACCTAAGCCTTCATCTTCAAGACCTTCTTCTACTTCCAAAATCTAAGCCTACCCCCTCTGTAGTATATGTTCGTAGGTTTGAGAGAAACAAGGCAAACTTCAAAACTATAGGAAATGACCCCAATAAACCCATAGAAATTGACCCTCCTATAACTGAACCTCCTTCTGAAACACCTGCCCCTCCTTCTCCTACAACTGCCTCTCCTTCTCAAACAACTGCTTCTTCACAAGATAAAGGGAAGAGAATATTTTCAGAAGAAGAAAATGATCCTTCTGAAACCACTCAAGACTCCAACCATGACCTCTTTGGAGATGAGGAGCTGCTGAAGATCTTTAATGAAAAGTGGGAATGGAAGGCTGTCATTCCAGGAAAGATGTTTCTGCTGAAAGAAATTAAAAAGTGTGGATGGGATCTTGGACACTTTGTCCAGAAGCAGGATTGGGGGGATTACTTATTGATGAAGGAACCTGTTTATGACAGGCTTGTAAAGGCCTTTTATGCTTCTGCAAGCAAATACAACAGTGATGGGAACTCACTTGTTGTAGATATGAAAGGATCAACCATGGTGGTCACTGTTGACACCATAGCAGAAGCTTTGGGATGTGAGAATGATCATCCACACCTGTATGATGACTAGTTTGCTGCTGCAAAGATATCCAAGGAAGAAGTGAAGAAGAAGGTGTTTGCAAGTTCCTCCTCTCAGCCTCAATCAAGTAAACTCAATCCCATCTGCAGGCTGTTTCACAAACTTTGCTGCTACTCTATTCTTCCTAGAGCTGGAACCCTAGAAAAGGTCACTGATCTAGATTTGCTGGTCATCTATCACTTGCTCACTGGGAAACTCTTTTCCTTACCTTATCTCATCCTCAGAAGCATGATTGCTTCTGCTAATCCCCAAAGAGCATATGCTAGCCTACCTTATGGCATGCTTCTGACCAGGCTCTTTCAGCAGAACAACATCTCTTTAGAAGATGAAGTTTCCACTGATCACTGCAGCTTCTTTGGCAAGATGAATGTCCAAAGAATGCTCATCAAGCTTCAGCCTTCCGAAGACTATTCTAGCCCCAGTGAGTCAGATGAAGAAGAAGAAAGAAGTTCTATGCCTAGAACTAAGAAGAAGAAGCTCCTGACTTTCTCCAAAAAGAGAAAAGATATTCCTGTTGATGCTTCTGGAGAACCATCAACTAAATCCTTGAAGGAATCCTCTCTTTCTCCTGAACCAGCACAATCCCCTGAGCCACAATCATCTGATAAATCTTCATCCTCAACCTCCCTCTCCTTAGATCCTTTGATGGATGAAGAAGCTGTTTCTCAGCCTAAAACGATTTCTGCAGAAGCTGAGAAGGAAGCAGAATCACAAGGAGTGAGCACTGCTTCTGCAGAAGACATGGCTATTGATACATTGGCTCAGCTTGCTCAAGGTTCTCCTTACTCTCCTCATTCTCCACAGTGTGCTTCTCCAGAACCAATTCCCTCTCCCATGCAGACGTCCCCTCCTGAAGAAGCACCCACAGAAAAGAAGCCAGCATCTAAAGAAGCAAAGCAAACTGTATCCACTCCTTCAATGGGCACTTTTGGAACTGACATGGTAAATCAGTTCCCTGCTTCTCCAATCCTGGATTCAGGGATACCTGCTGCTGCACCAATAT
The DNA here is from genome assembly GCA_026901365.1 of Sesbania bispinosa. Lineage (NCBI taxonomy): Eukaryota > Viridiplantae > Streptophyta > Magnoliopsida > Fabales > Fabaceae > Sesbania > Sesbania bispinosa. Next base: position 1,229,202 of record QLOH01000202.1, read on the forward strand.
TGGAAAGTATTCCTGTTATAACCTCTCGTTTGTCATCCATGGATACTTTCATGCAACAACTAAGCAGTGAGAAGCCCCCAGAAGCACCTGCTAAAGAGTCTGCTATGCCAGATATTGCTGCTGCTTCTACAGAAGCTCCTCCTGCTGCTTCTTCTTCAAGATCTGTGGAAAGAAACATTCAAAAAGTCAAGTCTGACATGAAGAAGTTGTTCTCAAATGTCAACACCCTGCAAAATACAGTCAATGAGATGATTGAGAGGTTTACTCAACATCAATTCTGGGTGAACAACTTTCTTCTTCCTGCCATTGCACCACAAGTGCCTCCCATGCCTTTCACTCAATTTCAGCCTCCCCAGAACCTGCTCCAGCCTTCTACCTCATCATCATCAGATCACTCATCCCCTTCTAAGTGATAGATGATGATTCTGTTTCTCTCCTTGCATTTCCATAAGGATTTTTTGATTGATGACAAAGGGGGAGAAAGTAGTTAGGAAGTTAAGGCTTAATCAGTTGTGGCTGAATTATATTTGGGAGTTATTTTCTATTTTGTTTAGACTGACTTCCGTTAATGATCATTATCCTTTTGATGTAATTTTGATGAATGATTAATGACAATGAGATGTCTTTTGCTGCATACTTGTGCCATCTGTTAATTGTATGCTTGCTGAATACTAATTATCTTTGCTTCTGCTGCAAATTATTTCAAACTGCAACTCTGATATGTTATCTGTAATGAAGTGCCAAAATTTAGGGGGAGTTTGGTATAAAATTCAGAATTATCTAAGCAAAATTTGATAAGGTTGTCATCATCAAAAAGGGGGAGATTGTAAGGTTCAAATATCCCCTCAAAGTGGTTTTAATTATGACAACTAAATCAAATGGAACTTAGCACAATTCTGATTTCAAAGGAGACTAATCATTTCATGTGAGTGTGTATTCAGAAGCAACAGGTCTTACTTTGAAGAAGCAGGAACCATCATATAAAGAAAAGGTTGAGAAGCATGATTCATTACTTCTGGACTAATAAGGAGTAATATAATGATGAATCATAAAAATCAGAAGCTGTCAAGCACTTCTCTGAATCTCCAGAAGCATGAAAGAAGCTTCTAAGAAGAACTTCACATGAAAGCATATTAGAAGGGAGATTCACTTAAAAGAAGAGAAATTATTAGCTGCAAGTACAACTCAGAAAAAAGGCTTCAAATATATCACAGAAGCATAGCATTACAGCTGCAGCCCATCAGAAGCATTCACAGCTCATCAGAAGCAGAATTCTGCAGAAGCAACAGTTGCAGCAGAATTCTGCAGAAGCATAGATCAATGGCAGGATCTGTAATTACTTCACCTGATGAATCAGCTAAGTTAAACAAGTCTATTTACACTTGAATTCATCCAGAGATCCTCCTCAACATTGATCAGAAGCATAGGTGAAGAGAAGAACCAGTATGCTGTCTGCAGAAGCATGGTTCTGCAGAAGCATGAAGCTGGTCAAACAGCCAGCTGAACTTGGCAGCTGTAACAGCTGTACCTGAAAGGGACTTGTCAAAAGGCACAGCTGGACCATTTGGACTGATCCCCAACGGCTACAAGGCTCCTCACCTATAAAAGGAGGTGTTCTCTTCACAATGAGACACACCTCTCCCTCCAGAAGCACAATAGAATTCTGACCCAATACTTCCTGCTTCTGGAACACATTTTCTCTCTCCTCAGATTTTCTTTCATCAGCTTGAATATCTCATTGAGGGGGAGTTCTGCTCACTAGAAGCTGCTAATACTGTTCTGATTGTAATCTAGTGAGCTTTATTCATTTTTACACTTTACCTTTGCTGTACTGTGCTTCTGCAAGGTCCAAGTGACTACTGAGTTGTAAAATCACTTGGGACAGGTTCTGTAAAGTGTTTGAGAGGTTGTCAAGGCTCTGTAGTGAGTCTGTGTGAGTTTGTAAAGGCTTGAGTGCAAGCCTTTGTTAGTGTGAAGTCTACAGAAGCAAGTTCTGCAGATTTCTGATCCTGTGCTTCTGCAGAAGGTTCTGCAGTAAGACAGGAACTGTTATTGCAGTGTGTGTTGTGTTTGCGTGAAGCATGAAGAGGCTGTGGGAAAAGAATACTAGTGGTAGTGTGTACCCAAGGTTGTAATTGAGATTGTTAGTGAGAAAATCCTACTGGAGGTAGGGACTGGAGGTAGCCTTTGGTTGGAAAAGGTGAACCAGTATAAATCCTTTGTGTCATCTTCTTTCTCTCAACTCTTAATTACTGCATGAGCATACAAAGTTTTTAAAACTACCTATTACCTAAGTAAGTGTTAACTAAATTGATTCCATCAAAGGAATCCTACTTTCTGCATAATAAGCATTATACTAACAAGTATAGTTTTGAAGATACATCTTCTAATAAAGAGCCAAGAACCAATCTTGAGCAGAATTTTATTAGAAGATAAACTTGCAGAATTTTAAAGAGATCACAATTCAACCCCCCTTCTTGTGATCAAACCATTTTACTTCACTGCATTCTTCAGCTTTCTTCAGCGTTCATTTGCTCTCTTCAGATTTCCTCTGATTTTCTTGGGAGTGAATATGAGGAGGTATCCGTTGAATTTGTCTTTTTGCTTATTCTGCATATACTCCTTTTTCATTTGCTCCTGACAACATTTCTTCTTTCTTCTTTGAATGAGGTGTCTTGTCTAATAGCTGTTGTTGCAGTTTCCTCTTTGAATAAAGACATATGATATTATATTCGTTGAATCATATAGTCTTAGCTTCCGTATTGATTTCTTCTATGTTGAAATCTATTCCAAGCATTCAGAGAATTTATATGTTCAGATAATTGAATTCTTTGATCTTCACATATACTCAGAAGCTAGCTTTTATCTCGTTGTAATTTCATCAGCTTCAACATGTGCTCATCTCATATAATTATTTCAAGCTTATTTCAATTCTCCAGCTTGAGATGCTTTTAATAAGCTCTTTTCTTTTAATAAGATATTTCTTCTTTTCTTCAGACGATTGCAGCTCTGTTCTTCTTTGCATTTTCTTCTTCTTATGAGATTTAGATGAATAAAGATGTTGACTTAAAAGTGTTTTATTCAAACATCTTTCTTGTTGCTTTTACTCAGTCTTCTGATCAGTTCTGGGCAGCAGCGAGTGCAGGTGCAGTAGGTCGCAAATCCCTTTTGTTGTAGGTGCAGCAGGCATTGCAGAAAGTCTTTGCACGGTTTCCTTATTTGTGCAAGACTTTGGTCGAGGTAGATTAGCATGTCTAGCTTTTATACTGAAATAAATGTAGTCCATTTTGTAAAATGTGCTTTACACTTAGCAACGTCTCTCAAGAGATCGATTTTTGATTCTGTTCGTAGACTGCTTCAGATTTTCTTCATATCTTCAGATGATAACTCCTCTTCAGGTCTTCAGACAATGTAAATGCTTCAGATAGACGAGCTTCCTTCGTATTTATATTCTTCAGACGATAGTGGAGTCTTTGCTACTGTCTTCAAGTCTTCAGATTGTCTTCATGTCTTCATGATATTCTTCATGTCTTCAGATAGTCTTCATGTCTTCAGATAGTCTTCACATCTTCAGATAGTCTTCATGTCTTCAGATAGTCTTCATGTCTTCAGATAGTAGGCTTTTCTTTGTAGAATTCTTCTTTTCAAATTCTGCATTTGTTCTTATGATTCTGATCTTCTGATTTTGATTTTGTTCTTCTAATCTCCTTCTGATAATGATTCTGTTCTACTTATCGTCTTTTGATTCATTCTTCTTCTTCTGTTCTTCTTTTTCTTCTAATGAGTATTCCAACCTGAAACACAATTAACAAACAAATACCTTTCTCAGTAGAACCTGTTTACATAATCTTATAATCTTATTTATTATGTTCTTGTATAGTCTTTACTTGTTAGAATTATGTTCTTATGTAATCTTATTTGTTCATTATATTCATATATAATCTTATTTGTTAATCATTAAAACCTAATGATGCTAAGTCATTGATTCATGTTTGAATGCTCAGACTGATTTATAGACTTCACATCCATTTACTTGAATTATGTTCTAAGAAGTTTGCTTAATTGTTAATTGTCATTGATATATGCTTCTTGCATTCATGCATGTGGTTGTATTCACTGGGATTATTATCTCACCCCACGTATCGGGGATATATCTTAGTGATGCAGGTACTTCCGGTAAGGTTGAGGCAGTTAAGGTGAGGGTGGAGCTGAGTCTTAGCTCAGCTGGAAGATTAGTTTAATAGAAGTAGTTTCCTAAAGTATTTGTATATTGCTTAATCGGTTATTTTCCGAGGTGTATTGATATAAATTATATAAGTATATTTATTTCTGAGTTGGCCACTGAGGCTTAGTTTTAATGCTATGATAGTTATGATATTGAAATGTGTTGGTTTTGCTGATTTTCAGGTTAAGCTGAATTTGGTAATTATCCGATTTTTAGGGGAGACTCTGCCGGATTTCCGGTATGAGTTCATTGAATCACACTTCTCCAAGTGTGGATTCTTCCCTAAGTTTAAGTAAGATTTACTCTTATTTAGGGATTTTGATGTTGTATTGTAATTGCTTAAGCTAATCGTTGGAAAGTTTGAGCGAATGTATGACGATATAAAAAATTTAACGAAATGATTTCAAGAACTTCAGGGATAGTGTCTCCAACGGGCATTATTTCTGAGTTTAGAAATTAGGGCGTTACAGTACCAGAGCTAAGTTTAGAGTAGGAGAGGAGTAGCGTTTCACAAGGATTGAAGATGGTGACAACATCTTCGGTGGTTTGTATGGCTACCTTGTGTAGTTAACTCTCCATTAGGATTGGATGTAATTGATTCTATCCCCAAGTGTATGTGAACTCTATATTATTATTTTTGTGCTCTCTGTCTATAATATTGGTAATCTTATTCTGTACTTAATTCATAATTCTCGCGCTTGCGTCTGGAGTTATAGGCTAGTCTTAACTAAGTTAGTTTTGATTAGGACTAAGAGTGGGGGAGCGGATTCTGAAGAAACTCATTCTCTGATTGAATAAGAATACTCGGTTAACCATTGACTGAACATGGGTGTTTACTAATGACTGATGGGTAGTGTGAGTACCATAATGAAGGGCATCCGACCATTAAGCTTGGTATTGATAAACCGATAGCAAAGAGTTAGTTGATTGTGAATCCACGACCGAACATAGGTGTATCCTGATGAGTGATGGTAGTGACAGTACTGGAGCGAAGGTGCGTCTACAACATTAGACCTCATTTATCAACTAGTTCTTTTACAAACTAACTAAAAAAGAGCCAAATAAGCCGAGGGTAAGTCTCTGTTGCCTGGGAGAGAGCGCATGGATTATCTTTGAGTGTGTGAGGCCGCTGGTAACTCGGGGTCTTAGCAATAAAGTTTGTCTAGGATATTATAGAGTAAACCTAAAATAATAGATAGTTTTTACATGCACAAATGGTGTGATGATATGAAGTCTAATCCTAATCCAAATAAAGTGTCTCTAACTCTTCCTTTCTATTCTATTGATTATTACTTTGTTATTTACAATTTCGCAAACAATACTCTCTAAACCATTGCTTTCCATTGATAAATAGATCACAGTCTACGTAAATTGACCGTTCCCTGTGGATACGATACTCTCTTACTATTATACTGCTGGATTTGTGGTTCGCTTGCCAGAAACCCATCATGTAATATATAAAGGCATGGAATGTATAAAAAATTAATGCAAATAATTAATATGATAACAATTTTATAATGTAATTAAAGCATACAATTAATCATAATTTAATAGAGTTATTAAACTAAATAATTATTAATTATTGGAATTATAAAACTAAACAATAATAAATGTTTGATAATTATATGCATTTAATATAATTTTCAAGGAATTTTGAAATAGATAATAATAATAATAATAATAATAATAATAATAATAATATAGATATATAAAATAAAATAAAATATATTACATGAACATACATATTAAGTATCATGTAATAGAAATACACACATACTAATTAGCAGTTATGAATATAAAATAGTTATATTATTATAGCCAATATAATTGTATTCAATATCTCTAAATGAATTTTTTTTTAAAAAAAAACTATATAGAAATAATGAGCCAAGTTAAAAATAGCCTATAAAAAAAAGTTAAAAATGCTTTCATGGAATATATTTATTAATTTTTAGGCGTTTCTTGAAAAATTATTCTATATTATTTATTATAATTAAAAATAAATTTACATTAATATGAGTATCCATTAAGCATATGTATATGGACACTTGAAGTTATACCCGTGGATGTAGGTTTGATAAGCATGTATATGTATTCTTTTAACCAAATGTACGTAAGCATAATTAATGTGCTACCGGATACTATCCTCACTTTCCAATAAAGAAGACAGATCTTTCATATAACAGAAAAAAAAATCCTCTATAATTACTAAAAAATCAGTTAACAAGAGAGACACTCATACAATGTATATGTGATACCCACATTGCGTGTCATTCTCTTATGTTGAAAAGAAATTGGACTTTCATCCAAAATCTTATAACAATTTTGAACTTTAAAAAAATACAACTCAAATTAAGGCCCATTTCTATTCACCTTTCTGCTCATTGTTATGTTTTCTATGCTTACAATTAGTGGATAATATTAAAATGGGTTAAATATGTTTTTAGTCCCTGAAGTTTGATCCGGATTTGGATTTTGTCCCTAGACTTTAAAATGGGCCTCTTGTTCCGAAATCACGTAACTTTAGTCCCTCCCCTTAACACCATCAACTCTTACGCTAACGTGACAAATGAATTTTTAAGTCAATTTGTCTAGTCACTTTCAATAACCATGATGTGGTAATTGAATTACAACTCATTTTATCCAGTCAATTTTGTGGTCTTCCCTGTTCATGAAAAATGTGAAGTTAAATTTATTAAAACCCTAAATAAAATCTAATAGGATGAGCTGAGGTATAATTTATTTGCCACAACATGGTCATTGTAACTGGCTCGACAAATTGACACAGAAATTCGTTGGTCACGTCAATGTCAAAGTTAACAGTGTTAAGGGGAGGGACTAAAGTCACATGATTTCAGAATATGAGACACTAAATTTACGTGATTTCAGATCATGAGGGACCCAAACCAACAGTGCTATAAAGTCTAGGGAATAAAATTCGAGTCAAACTTCAGGGACTGAAAACATATTTAACACTATTAAAATAGAACTAAACGAATCATTATAAGAAAGAAACGTGGTATATTTTTTATTAAAAGGATAAACGAAAAACAAGAGAATAAGGCACTTTGTTTCATCCTGCATGTGAGTCAATTTGTACCTTATTATTAACGTTGTAAAATATTGAATTTTAACGTAGGTTATTAGTGAATTGTCTTTTAATTAGAATGTTATTGCACTTTATGTTTTGTTAGAATGATGGTTTTATTACACTTCACCAAAAATTATTTTCTTCTTATGAAGTAATTTATATGTTGTCCATGATGGTGTTAGAAACAATATAAAAGGGTAACATAGGACATAAATAGAAATGAAAAAGGAGAAAATTAGGTGGCATGTTGTTAATAGAATGAGAAACTGATTGCATGCGCAAAACATGAGGTGCAGGGTGCAGAAAAAAATAGATTCAAAAAATGCGATTAGGGAATAGCGGTTTTCTTTTTTGCATGTACAGAAGGAGGAGAAGATGTGTGGGAAATTGGGAGGTGACAAGAAAGTTGCTAAAAAGTTTCAAAATTGAAGCTTGGTCTTTGATTAACCATTGGTTTCTTTGAGGAAGAACAAAATGATGCTGGAATAAGTGAGGTGTTTTAAGATCGTTGTGGCAAATGATCTTCGGAAGGATTTTCATCTTATATTAAGGGACTTATCTATAACTTTCCTTAACTTACAAGCTAAGTGACACATGGGACATAAAAAATTCAATGTACTAGTAACAAATCTAACTAACTGTTAAACTTCTGTTTAACATTATACCGTAGTTTGTGTGGAACACGATCCACCATAGTTAACACCTTATGATATGGGGATGGATCAAGTGAAAGTTGCATGGTAGAAATAATAAACCATAATAGTACATGGTTATTGTGTCATTAAACTGTTAAAATGATTAAATGAATATTTGTAACAAAAAGGACAACGTACTCATATAATATATAAAGGCATGGAAGGAATAAAAAATTTAATGCAAATAATTAATATGATAACAATTCTAAAATGCAATTAAAACATATAATTAATCACAATTTAATTTAGTTATTAAACTAAATATTTATTACTTATTGGAATTATAAAATTGAAAAATAATAAATGTGTGATAATTATTATATGAATTTAATATATTTTTCAAGGAATTTTTACCTGGATAATAATAGTATAGATATACAAAATAAAATATATTACATGAAAATACATACTACCTCCGGTCCTATATATAAGAAACAAAATTGAAAATTTTTTTGGTCCTATATATAAGAAACATAGTACTATTTTTAGTTGCATTAATTGCTAAATACCTTATATGCCCTTAATTTATTGTGAGTAGTTAAAGAGGTACCCACTTATTTACTCATTTAATACTAAGGGTATTTTTGAGAAAAAAAATAAATTCATAGCGCTATTAATTACCACTAACAGATTCCAATGCATTTCCTTGGTCTTGATTATTTTAGTCTAATGTTTCTTATATATAGGACCGGAGGTAGTATTAAGTAGTATGTAATAGTAATACACACATAAATTAGAAGTTATGAATATAAAACAATTATTATTATTATTATAGCCAACATAATTGTATTCAATGTCTCTAAATTAAATTTTTTTAAAAAACTATATAGAAATAATGAGCCAAGTTAAAAATAGCATATGTATATGGACACTTGAAATTATACTCGTGGATGTAAGTCTGATTAGTACACATATGTATTTTTTAACAAAATATACGTAAGCATAATTAATGTGCTACCGGTCACTGTCCTTACTTTCCAATAAATAAGACAAATATTCATATAATGAAAAAAAATCCTCTAAAATATTAAGTTAACAAGAGAGAAACGTCTTATAAAATTCAATTACTATGTGATACCTACATTGCGTGTCATTCTTTTATGCTGAAAAGAAATTGGACTTTCATCCAACATCTTATAAAAAAATTAATACAACTGTGAGTTGCTTTTGCCTCGGGATGGAACAAAATTTCGTTTCTAACTTTTATTCATATACGCGCTAAGTAAGCCATCTTGCAATGGGTGTGACTCTTCCTTACAACATCATATATATATATATATATATATATATATATAATTTAATACCTAAATCACGTTAAATGGTAATATGTATACTTGTATAACAATTCTGATTTTCCTATACTTCAATATCCTCTCACATCTTTCACATTTCATTTTTCTTCATTTCTTTCTTTCTTTCTTATAATTTACAATCAGATCACTTATCACACATTTCATTTTCTTTATCTTTTTTATCTCTCTCCTCTCATCAAGTACAATTACTCATGACTCTTTCTACCATCCTATGATGAAAAAATTGAAGTTGTCTTTCAATATAATCATGACTCTTTCTACCATCCTATGATGAAAAAATTGAAGTAGTACTATTGAAGAGTCATGTCCAATAGAAAATGAACGTATAATTAATTACAAATTACCATTTTATATACTTCAATGCGTATATTTTATAATTTTGGCTGATTTTTACACAGATCTTTGATCGGAAAATTAATCCAAAAACTCACAAAATGATATATGGATTGGATTGATTTTTTTTCATATAGCATCATGTAAGAAATTTCAATGTAAATTATTTAACAATAAGGATAAAATATCAACACTCGATCATGAATAAATAAGATGACCTTTATTTGAATACATATGAAGAACTACACCATTACATTTACCAACTACGAAACAAAGAAATAATCATAATTAAAGGGAACACATATTATAACAAAAAAACGAAGTACGATGGAACTAAATCCAAACCCTAATCAACCCTAACCATGTAACATTGATAAAATTGGTCGATTCTATAGAATTAAATAAAAGCACCAACAAAAGAGCTTGAAAATAAATAGGGCATCATCCAACTAGGAGAATCTCGGTGGATCATCAGAAGAATCTAGGATTTCCATACCCTCCTAAGTTGTTAAATCCATGGTGGCGCATCAAGCTCCCATGATCAAACAAATGATTCTGCAGCATAGGGTTCTGAAGGAACTGCGGTGGAAACACCTGAGGTGGAGGGGGTGTCTGAAGGAGAGGGAGGTTGGAAGAGGAGCCAACAGGTGGTGCAATAGTAAAAATATGATGATGACGATCAGTTGGGTTGGTGGCAGCAGCAACAGAAGTAGCACCTTGAATGAGGAGCCTATCACAATAGTGAGTAACATGTTTTTTAAGCTCTTCTAAGGCAAACTTGAATTGTTCAAGATGAACTCTATTCATCTCCTCAACGGGATAAGCCCACAAGAACTGAGCTTGTGCTGCTTTCTGCATACGGTTCAACTCTTCACCATGCTTCCTCTCATTCTCAAGTTGGTTATTGATCTGAGCCAATTGCGCGTTCATCTCATGCACGTTGGCGTTGCGGTGAGCCTCAATGAACTGCATGGTGCCCGAGTTTTGTGGTGGGACCCGCTTCAGATAGCGATTGATAACCGCATCGACATTGGGGTGGCCAAAGGAGAAGACCTTCAGACCAGGTGAGAAGACAATGAGAGCAACATTAGCACCACATAGAGTGCAAAGCTCGCTGGCTTTCTTGAAGAGCCCATTGCGACGCTTCGAGAAAGTCACTTGCAAGTTGCTCTCGTTGCTCATCTTCTTCATCTCGATCTTTTGACGACCCCTGCTCTTCTTGGTTGGGTTCGCCATGGCTGAATGAGAGAGAGAGAGAGAAATAATAGGAATGAGCCTAGATCACTGCTTTAGATTACAAATGGTACATAGAAATGGGGTCGTTTTATAGGCAATTTGTATTGTATGTGAAGAGAAACAACACGCCTTTTGGTTTCATTGAAGTGGTTTCTAGATTGAGATTCTCAAAATCTCCTTTTTGGATGTGTATATGGCAGGAAATTTAATATAAAAAATGGCGCTCTTAGGGATTATATCAGAAGTATATTCAACATTTTGTGATAAACTGCACCTGGATATTACCAGGAAACTGCCATATATAAACTTTAATCTTCTCAATTTTTTGTGAAAAATAAAAATTGTTTAATATATAATAGGGTAAATCCAGTAAAAAAGTATTTATATAATGTAGTATATACACCACATGTAATGGGGTTACAAAGAAAATGGTCGTGGGAGAGGGAAAGTAAAAATTATAATAATTGATGTTATAAAATAAGATGAAAAAGATATATGAGTGGTGAATGTAAAAAAAATTAGAACTCTAATTTTTTTTAGATAAATTCTATGCAATATACAAAAACAATATTGTGATAAAATGTTAATTATTATATCATTAAAGGAATTTAACTTTCAATAGAAATGTATGGGTGATAAAAGAAAATTATATTTATTACGAAATCTTTTTCTTAAAAGCGCGTGGGAACGATTTTATTGAAAATATGTTTTATCTATAGTTTTGAAAACTGAAGTAATTGATTTGATATGAACTGATTTAGTAACCGATCTATTCAGTCCTAAAGATCCATGAAGCACTGAATCGGTGGGAACTTGTAGAAAACTTATTGAACCAGCTGTCTAAAACTGGTGTTGAGAACCGATCCTTTTAAAAAATCTATTTTTTTATCTAAAATATTTTAAAGAGAAATAAATAAATATATTTAAAAATTAAACATAAATATCTATAATTTTACCAATTATTTATGTTAGTTTATAATTTTATATATCTTATTTTTTATGATTTTGTGTTATTTGCTTGAAATATTATATAATATTAAAAATATATATTTAATTATTATCAGTTTGATCGATTAAACCAATGAATAGTGAATGAGTGCATTCACTGGTTCAATTACTTGTCCAATATTCAAAATATTGGTTTTATCCTTCAGGTCATTTTCTTTATTTAATTTTCAAGTTTTTACATAGAGGTAGGTGATTACTTTTTTACCGTGTGATAATGTTGTTGGCTTTAGTTTATGGATATGACTCTAGTACCAGAAGCCTTCAATACGAGAGAGAAAGAAACATACACATGTGTGGGCCCCACAATGTTGTGCGACATACACATGTATGTTTTTTTCTCTCTCATACTAGAGGCTTCGAGTAATTAGAGAGAAATTTTTCCCTTACCTTGTGTTTGGAAGGAGAATTTTAGAATTCTCAAAATTATAATAGACAATGTTGAGTGAATTGTTAAAATGAGAGGAATTGACAATGACAATCTAAAAAGTTTGAACATAAAAGAGAAATGTTGAAATTCTCTCTTAATATTTATCATTTGAAATTCCCCTATTTGTCATAAAAAATGCTCCTATTTGTCATTTGAAATTCTTTGTTCTACTATTTTAACACATGAATTCTAGTAATTTCAAATTTCTCTATCCAAATACAAGGTTAGTTTATACTACCTCTGTTCCTATTTAACTGTCCACTTTGACTAAAAACACACATATTAAGGAATGCAATCATTACTCTTGTTTTTATGGAAATAAATTTTAAACTTTCTATTTTACCCTTTTATCTCTCTTAGTACTATTGGCTCTCATTAGTTTTCAATAGTGGGTCATTTATTAACATAAGGGCAAAATAGAGAAAAATGTAATTATTAGTGCATTGGGTTTGTAAGTGGACAGTTAAATAGGAACAAATTTTTTCTTTAAAAGTGGACAATTAAATAGGAACGGAGGTAGTATCTCACTGTCGTCACTGTCATAAAAGAAACTAGGTAATAAGTTTAAAATCTAGTGACAGACCTAAAAATAATAAAAAGAAAATAATTATTGGTTTAGTTTATTTTTATTTTAATTATATATATATATATATGATAAGTTAAATAAAAAAATTAATATATATATATATGATAAGTTAAAAAGGAATAATTTAAATTCTCAAATAAATTTGTTAAATTAATCATTTTTTGACGGAATTTGTTAAATTAATTATCATTGATCAATAATGTATTATGGAAATTAATATTTATATTAAATGCAAATACATAAGGCTAATTAATCATTACTTATTTATCTCTTCATGCCAAATATTACCATATGACTAACCATTGATATTATTATTTTTATTACTATATTATTATTATTATTATTATTATTATTATTATTATTATTATTATTATTATTATAAGTTTTATCTCTTCCACGCACACACATGTTATTCAAGCCATTTTTTTCCAGACAAACATTTAATAATGAGTCAGTTTTTTTCTTAATCAAATCATTCCTAATTTGTTGCTGAACCTAGCTATAATTCGTTTGTCAAATTAATTTTTTCTGGTTCTGCCATAGTTCAAAAGTTGCACTTTCATCCTCTTGTTATGATATAATGAAACAAAAAATGAGGTAACAACTTTTTCCCAAAAAGATCATATTCATTAACATTCTGGTAATCTAAAGTAATTGTGGTAAATGAAAGATTTACTAGAAAATCCTAAAACAAATAGAAAGCCCGTTGGAGCATGTAATTAAGTCGACCTAGATAATTTGTAAATCCATCAAGCTGAATTTGCTTTCAATGTTACTCTCCCTTAAAATCAGGAAGTTGGAACTACCCTGATCATCAAAGGTATATGGAAAGTTAGCTTCAAATCTTGGAATAGGTGGAAAGAAAAAAGCACGTAAAAATTCTCTTAATTCATACAAAAAAAATAAGAATCTTTAAGATGAGATTGTAAATGTAAACAACCTATTCTTCAGAAACAGAATTTTGTAAGAGAATATAAAAGTTGATTATATATGTGCCATGTTTTCAAGTACTTATGTGATTGTAATTCAATGTTTATTAGACTCACAAAGTAATTAAATTAATTAAAGAAAATTGCTAGTGCCAAGTGAACATCAAAAAGGATATTCTAATAGAACTGGATTCTCAAACTGATCATATTACGTTGTTAAATGTGTGCAAAATATTTTTACCAAAAAACAAAAAGCTGTGCAATATATTGATTTAATTTAATCCGCACATTATCTATATCCTAACATAAATATGATGCAGATCGCTACAGTAATCTACAGGTGCTTTAAGTAAGCATTTCTTTATGAAAAATGATAACGAGTGTCTTAAGGATAAGGGCACTTGTTAAGGAACTAAAAAAATAGAAGGTTTTTATTGGAGTATGTGATATTTAATGTCACATATGCAAACTGTGATTTTCAATAAAAACCTTCTCCTTTTGTTTCCTTAACCAATGCCCTTAGAGCGCTCGTTAGCAGGACCATTTCTTTATATATGAAGAAAGTTATATATAGCACATCTCAAGCTTTGATAGTAGGGATGACAATTGGGCCTAAGTCCGGGGTACCCGTAAAAATTACCCGTAATGGGTAGGTAAAAATCAGCAAAACAAATATGTGCGCGGGTACGAGTAATAGCTCGCATTTTTTCATGGGGACAGACGCGAGTACATGCACTATATATGATATCTCATACCCGCACTCACACACAAACACAAATATATATATATATATATATATTAAATTATTTAATAAATAATATCATATATAATTTTATATAATAATTTTATTAAAATATCTAGTATATTTATACATATTTTTTAAATTGATATATATAGTATATTACATATTAAAATATATTTTTAAAACTACTTATTTGTATTATTTTTACTTTATAATATATGACTAATTAATATTAATAATCATTTTTTGTAAATCTTAGAAAATTTTAACACATAATATCCAAGTTTATAAAATAGTATGATGTGAAAGTATATAATAATATTTAATAAAAATTTTGAACATTAGATCATGTGTTATGTTTTAGAATATTAACGTATTTTGTTTCAATTTAATTAAATTTTGTTATTGATATTTAATAATTATATTTGGATGATTTTAGAGTAATTTTTCTATTTAGTTATAATTTACTTTAATTAATATATATTTTTAATGAGTTATTAATTTTTCATTTAACTAAATTGCGGGTAACAGGCGCAGATAGGTTCCCAGCGGGTATGGGGACTGTTAGCGCAAAACCTTATGAGAATTGGTTTTAATGACAACAAACCTTTGATCAAACTTAACGTTTTTTGTTCTTGAAGTTACTAATGTTTTATATGTGAGATCTTAGAATGACAAGAATCTTATGTTGAGTAAAGAACGCAGAAAGATCATAAGAACCACAACCAAGCTCAGATTGAGACTGAGAGGCAACCTCAGACTGCGACGGGTAGGAATCCTCAGGCTGAAGATGAAGATAAAGGTTAGACTGAGATTGAGCAAACAATACAAGCCTTTCTTGAGACTTAGAAAGATCATAATCCTAATGTTAAGAAGTATTAGACTTCCGAATTATTTATGCAGAATGGTCAAAGCTTAGAATTAATGTTCTATATGCTAAAGAAAATTTCAGAAGAATGCCATAGAGAGATCCTTTATTAGAAAGCTTTCAAAAGCTCAGAGTGGCTGAATCTGAAGATAGCCCGAGTTGAGAATGGTGCACATCAGAATGCAGTTTTAGCTATAGTCAGAAAGGGTCTTTATTAGAAACACCAATCATCAAGCTTAGTCTAAGCATCCTACAATGAATAAATCTGATTTGATTCAACACAAAGATTGTCTCTATGGTTTGAAATTGCTACACTACTTGTGGATTCGAGATTTACAAAAGAGTACAATTAAAAGGAAAGAATGAAACAAGACTCAATCAACTCAGATTAAGACCTCAGATTGCAAGGTTTAGATTGAGACAGACTTAGATTCAGATTGGAAGGTCAGACTGGTACATCAGACCGATACCTCAGATTATAGTGACAGACTCAAACTCAGATTAGAAGGTCAGACTGAGACCTCATATTAGAATGTTAGACTCAGACTCAGACTCAGACTAGAACTTCAGTTTGGTACCTCAGACTGACAAAGTTGAGATTCAAGAACTAGGATTAAGTAAGACTCAGACTTGTACCTCAGATTCAGGAACTAAGACTGAGACTTGTACCTCAGATTCAGGAACTAAGACTAAGACTCAGTCTATGACCTTAGACTCAGACTAAGACCGAGACTCAGACTTACTCAATCTTACGAAGCCACTTTTGCTGACACGCTTGAAAAGACAAAATAACGGCTAGAAACGGCTAGTTTGCACTCATAACGTTTAGATCAGCTCCAGAATCATAACGACTAGTTTACTAAGCCTATATAAAGGATCTCAAGTGAAAAACCAAAGGTTAGAAGAGCTGGACCAGATTATCGAAGGAAAATCCAATCTTACCTCTTCTCACCTCTATTCCACCTACCTATGCTATCTTAGCTAATATCATGTAGTAGGTTTTGCTCTTGCTTTATAATGGTTTATATACACTCTTTGAGTGATTTAGAGAGCTACCCATCATCTAGAAAATCTCACTGTGTATCCGTACCTTGTACATAGTCAAAGCTAGAAAATCTCAACCTTACCTTACCCTTGAAATCTCAACCAAGCTAGGATGTGCCTAAGCAGTGGTGTGGGTGATTGTAAGCCTGGATAGGCACTGAAACAAGAATACTCATTGAGTTTCCTGGAGAGGTAGTTGAGAGCAAAGAATACTTAAACGCCTGGAAAGGCTATGTAAGAAGAATAATTGGTGTGTTACCTGAAGAGGCAGTTGATAACAAAGAATACTTGTAACTTTTAGAAGTTATAGTTGAAATCTCACAAGGTTGTGAGGACTAGACGTAGCCCAAGGTGTGGGTGAACCAATATAAATCTGAGTGTGCTCTCTCTATCTCTTATTATTTATTTCAATGTTTTAAAAAAGGAAAGTTTGTTAAAAACTAATTCTGCATAATTCGGACCTATCTCTGCATAAATCAAATTTGTCTCTGCATAACTCAGACTAATTCTGCATAACTCACATTTGTCCTTGCATAACTCAGATCTGTCTATGCATAACTCATATCTGAGTATGCCTTTCTTACTTGAGATTTACTTTATATTGAATATGTTCTGAATCTGAAATATCTGAGTTAAGATTCAATCTGAGTTCCTGGTATATATCAGACTTGAGACATACTGAATCTGTTATGAACCTTAATTTTCTGGCTGAGTTAAGATTTGATCTATGCTCCAAGTTTCAGGCTTAAGATTCACCTCAAACTGAATCTGTTTTGAATCTGAGTTTTTCAGGTACAATATTTTCCAGTCTCTATTCAACTCCCCTTCTAGAGACATTTAGCCAACTTTAGGGACGGACATTAAAGTTGGTGCCCATGCGAGTACGAGCGTTTGTATGGGCTTTTTCTGAAAAAGTCGGTGTGGAGATGGGCACTATGGTACCATGCCCGGAGGATATCACTTGTCGAACCTATTTGGTAGCTTTCATCAACCTGCCAAATGAATGGCCCATTTTTGTGTTTTTATATAATATTAAATAGATTTATTAATTTAATATATGACACAAATATTTAATATTTAAAATAATAAATCATGTATCATAATTTATAAATAAATTTGAATATCATTTCTTATGATTTATTAAGAATAATTAAAAATATTTATTTTAAATTTAACATGTACTTCATAAAAATTAATTTAATTTATAAAATGTTCAATAAATCTGGAACAATCCCATGTAAAAAATATAAAATATTCATTCCATTTAATAAAAATATATTTAATATTGAATTTATAATGATTAGTTTAAACTTTATATGTAAATATCATCCAATACTATCCATATAGATTGAAACTCTCCTTATTCTTTTAATTTTTTCATTTAAATTCTATAACATATTAATGAAAAACTCAACAATAATTTTTCTATGGTAGTCTCCTTATCTTTTGATTTTTTTATTCAGCTTTACAACAAATAATCTTTGATACTTAATTTTTTAGTTATGTTACAAATACAAATAAAAAAAT
Source organism: Sesbania bispinosa (assembly GCA_026901365.1). Taxonomy (NCBI): domain Eukaryota; kingdom Viridiplantae; phylum Streptophyta; class Magnoliopsida; order Fabales; family Fabaceae; genus Sesbania; species Sesbania bispinosa. The sequence continues at coordinate 1,247,226 of QLOH01000202.1, forward strand.
ACTATCTCGTGCAATATAAGAGTGATTAAAATATTAATTAATTACTTATATATCTAATAAATATACGTAAAATGACATAAAACACACGCACACACATATTTTGTAATGCCCTAATTTCGTAAACCGAGAGAAATAATACACGTTGGAAGCATACTCCTAAATTTACCGAATTATTTTTCGTGACATTACTGATATCGTCAAACAATACACCCAATGCTTAATGTAATTTCAACGATTATATAAGCGTAAATTTTACACGCATAATCCAAGAATTGTAGTTTAAAGGTCACCTAGTGGCTTAAAATACAATACTACTAATCCAAATTAAAATTCAACCTACAACTATACATATATACTCAAAAAGTCTCCTAAGGAGCAGCCGAAGCAACCAGTGTAACGTCCTAATTCCAAAAACTTTGGATTTATGCCCGTTGGAGACGTAAGTCCCAAATTTAGGGAATTATTTTTCGCGACATTAATGATATCAATAAACATGATAAAGATTGTTTTAACTAATTCAACGTTTAATATAATTAAACATAATCCGAGTAGCTACATACATAGCAATGACATGGATATTACAATACATGTGTGTCTTAATAAAAGAAACACTCAACATGGGCAACACATGTACTAAATATCCATCAAAAGAATATACATCATAATGTTTACAAAATATAAGCTAAACAATCAATGCTCCACAAGCCAAATATGACAATAAGCTCCAACAGCTCCTTGGCCCTCAGCGGCCATCCTGAGAAGGATCTTGGGAATCTAAAATGAAAACCCACAAATATGTGGCGAGACTAATGCCTTAGTGAGCACAACTAAACATACATGGGTAAGATATTAGATTTGGTGGACTAATCCGTTTATAAATAATATTTTTAATAAATATTTAAATATAAAAAATAAAATATAAAATAAATAGTAATATATTATATAATTTTCTAATTTCTTCCGCTAGCCCATTCAGAGATACAACTGTTAACCTATTTATCACAATCAAATCTTAATTTTATAAAGATAATAATTGTCACTAATACAATAATATCGAGAGTGATGATAATAATCTTATGAGAAAGACCTGTTTTAGTATTTTAATTTAAAATAGGAATAGTGAAATCACAAAGATTTGAGATAGGAAAGTAACAACAGTTTTAGAATTATGTATAATTATAATAATTGAATTTGTATGGATGATTATAACCTCCTGTTAATTATAATGTTTGAATTTAAATATGGTTAAGGATCTTATAAATAAAGTGTAACATCTCAAATTATAGATAATTAAATATAAATAAATTAAGGAAATTGAATAATAATAATAATATGTGGGAAAATAGGATAAAGAATAGTTCATGAGATAGACAAATATATGTGGAAGAAATAAAATAAAAAGAGTTACTACTGAGTATCAACACTTAAGCATAGAAGGGTCACACTTGAGCGTTAACAATCTTTTGCCCTTTTGGACTAATGCTCAAGGATTGACGAGTGAAGAATTCCAAGAGATCAATAAACAATGCTTCCGGTACCTTATTGTTTGACAGTGTTATGGTTTAGTCTAACCATAAGAATGCGGGTTTTTAGATGTGAAAATTTAGTGACGGCCTAGCCGTCACGACGCCATCGCTACATTATTAAATGAGATTTTCAATGCATAACTGTGCCATTAATACGTTGTGACGGCCAAAATTTCGCCAAGTTTTATATTGTAGCGTCGGTTAGGTTGCTGAAATTGTGGGTTAGGTTACTGAGGTGACTGTTACTGAAGTCACTGAGCCTACCTCAATCCCTGAGGGACAGGCCATGATGGTTGATACTCTCAGTGAAAGCTCATCTGAGAAACCAATTGCAGTTATGCCTCTAGCAAGAAGTCATCCAGATCCTGAGCTTCAGGAAGTTGCTGCATTGGAAAATGCTTTGGATGCGGAGGAAGTAAAAAGAGCTAAGGAGCAGAAAGACACTGATCATGGAATTGTTCTTACTGCTCAGCAAGCAATACATGAGGATGAGAAGCTTGAACAATCCTCAGTTCCCAAAAGGAAGAGACTTTCTAAGTCTTTAAGGATGAAGAATATAAGACTTTTGTTTCCAGTAAGAGAAGAGGCTCCAACTCAGATAGTTACAAGGAGCAAATCAATACAACAAGAAGAAGCTACTATATTTCAGCAAGCTTCTGAAGAGATAAGATCTCAAAAGATCTTAGAGCTGAAACAATTGAAGCTCAAGAGGAAATCCGCCAAGACTGTTGCAGAATATGTTCCTTACAACCCAATTACTGAAACTATTCGTTACAAGAAGAAAATGAGGGAGATTGGTACTATGCCTGCTGCTGAAGAAGTACCCTACAAGAAAATCAAAGTCAACTTTGGGAACAACTTTGGGAACCTTGATCCCATTGACTTAGAAGATGATCTCAGCCCCTCAAAGGTAACAGTGAAGATTCTTGAACCAGTTGTTGCTGATAAGGTTGCAGAACCTGTACCTGCTGAAAATGTTGATGATATTGTTGCTAATGCACCTGCTATTGATTCTGCACCCCCTTTACCCCCACCATCATCATCTGAAGGGGAACAAGTAGAAGAAGTAATCTCTACTGATCTTGCCATTGTTCCTGCTGAACCCAGATCAATAAATTGGGATGCTCAACGGAGTTATGTTTGGAAAGGAGAAGTGAAGTTCGTATGGGAGGGTGATCTCACTCCAAGGGAAAAACTACTGAAGCCTAAGTCCAGAGATTTATCAAGAAGACCATCCTTTGACAAGGTGGTACCTGTTGTCAGTTTTGAGGACTTGTTGAAGGCTGCCCAGTTTCCTCATAAATTCTACTTAACTCCCTATGATCACAAAATCAGAGTGCCTAAATTCCCAAATTTATATGAAGAGCTGCTTTTCTTCAGAGGGCACCCACCCCTGCTCAAGCACACTGGTTTACATGTGGATTCTCTTGATGTTTCTTGGGAAAAAGGGTAGCTGCTCAGAAAGATATTGGAGGAGATTTACTGTCTGACCAGCTGGAAAGGATAAGGCAAGGAGTTCAACCACCTAAGCACTTCTGGAAAAATATTGATGTGTACTCCTCAGACCATGTCAAGATACCTGCTAAAGACTTGATCCTCAACGGGCATTTGAACCTGGAAACTAAGCTGTATGCAAGATACATTGTATCTTCTGCTGGGTTCAAGAACTTCAAGCCTCCCAAACCTCTCTCTATGAAGCCAACCACCAAGATCTCATGGCAACCTGATAGAATTGTTCCAAGGCTGCCCTTTGCTGAAGGCCCTAATGATGAAAAGAAGGAGCCCAAGTTCTACTCATCATATTTGTTTGATCAGGAGCCCATGACTCGAGAGCGATGGGAAAGGGTTCCTGAGGATGTAGAGATCTATGGTGGATTGGATCACTCCTACAGAGATTGGCTTTGGAACTCCTACTAGCATGAAAGGGAAAAGGAAGGCTCTTGCTCAGGGACCAAGTATGATTTTGCTAACTCCATCACCAGGAGTACTTTTTCTGTTCAAGAATGGAGAACTTGGTTTCTTGATAGATTTCCTGGCTCAAGTCATGAACTTCATGAGGATTGGATTATGAAGAAATGGATCCCTTCCATCTTTACTTGCCTTGTAGTCAAGCCTGCTGACTATGGCATGCCCAGTGGTTTTTGGCAGATAGTCTTTATTGGGAAATATTTATCTATCATCTTCAGAGAACCTGACCTCACATAATCCCTTGAAGTAAGAGAAAGGGAGATAAGAAGGTTGAGAAACAAGAACGAGAAACTTCAGAGGCTGATGAAACAATTGCAAGCCACTCCAGCTCCACTGCAAACTCAAGAATCAAGGCCAAAGCATAAGAGGAGTTGTAGTCTGTGATAGATGAGTGACTTCAGAAAGTGTTTTGTGTTTATGTTTTGTTTTTAAACTCTCTGAAAGTACTTAAATGAATGAGCTGCTTGTTTCATAAGTCTTGATATGACTACGTGATGCATTATTTCTGTGCGCATTTATCTTACCGTTTAAATGTATTAAATGCTCAAATGATTGATTGAAAACATCTACTATCTTAACAATAACTGCAATTACAAAAATAACTGATTGTTTGCTGCAACTATACCCTTCATTTATTGCTCTGTGCTCATTTATTACTTCAGCAAGCTCTGGTAACCCTTTTGATTAATGACAAAAGGGGGAGTAATATAAATTAACAAAATCTGAAGTTTAAGTGCTTTTCAGAGAAGAAATCTTATGTTCAGGGGGAGCAAGCATTCTGCTTAAGTATCTAAGAAAGGGGGAGATCTCTTTAAACATAATTCTATTTATTTTCCCTTCAGATATTTGAGTTTAAGCAAATTTCTCATCATTAAAAAGGGGGAGAATGTTGAGTCTCAAAAATGTTATTAATAAATGAATAATGTTTTAAGTCTCATTATCCTAAGTTTTAATGCATAACAAATTTGGTTAAAGTATTATGAAAAAAGTAGTACAAATTCTCTTAAAGGTAGTTTCTATGTCTCAGCAACCCTCTGAAAGGGGAACCCTCTGAAGTGGTGCAACCTTCTGAAGGAGAGGAGCCTGCTAAAGAGGTAGGACCTGCTAAAGTATATAAACCCATGAAGACCTGCTGAAGACATCCAACGTGGCATTTTGTCTGAAGTCAGAAGGCTTTCTGCTCAAGACTAAAAAGCACCCCTCAACGTCTTCTGCAACATGTCTTCTTAAGGAAAGATTACAGAGTCCTTTCTCACGTATTTGAAGTATCTTACCAGAAAAGGAAACCTCTGTTTCATAGTACCTACAGTGTGTCAGAACTGAATCATCCCTGCACACCTGCACTGTTCAAAGTCAGAAGCTATCAGAAGATCGTCTCACAATGGATCTTATAGCATTTAATGCTATGTCTGAACGGTGAATCCAACAATCTTCAATAGACTTAAATTCATCCCTATATATAGCTTCGTGAAGGACTTCTTTTGAAAAAGAGAGAAGAAACTCTATCAAGCCAAAACTCTGCAAAAATCTACGCTGCTTACTCTCTGATATATTGTACACAAAAATTTCACTTATCCCGATTTAAACTTAGTTATCTTGTACAAGTGTTTTTTGTTTAAGTTAGGAACTTGTTTAGTTTAGTAACTTAAGCAAATTTCTTTGTAAACACTATTAAGTGTCTTAGAGCCTGGAGAGGCTTGGTGGAAAAAAGAATACTCGTTATTGAGCCTGGAGAGGCTTGTGGTTAAACAATACTTGTTGTAGAGCCTGGAGAGGCTTGACTGTAAAATAATACCTGTTGTTGTAGAGCATGAAAAGGCTTGATAGAAAAGAATACTTGTAATCTCTGAGATTAGTGGAAATCCTTAGCTGGTTGGCTTTGGGACATGACGTAGCTCACAGTGGAAGTGGGTGAACCAGTATAAATCTTTGGCTAAGTCTTCTCTTACCCTTTACTTTTTACATTTGGTTTATACTAACTTGGAGGGTTCAAAAATTGTTGTTTTTGTTGAGTCTCATATAAAGTATGTCAGTAAATGAATACTTTCTAAAGTCTCATACTCTCAAATGTTTTAATGGATAACAAATATAAAAGTCAGAAGATCATTTAAAATGAACAAATAAACTGTCTTGTATCTTCTGTTTTGTTTCAGATAGTCTGATGAATGCGTTTGCGTCTGAAGAGTGGTTGTGCATCTGAAGACATATATATTATCTGAAGCCTTGCATTGGAAGCTGAACCTATCCTTGTCAAAGTTGACCATGCTAAGAGACATTACTGTATTTGAAAGACATCCTACCTGTGGTCTAACCATTTTCAGCATCTGTGTCAGAAGAGCTTTCCTACCTCGTTCAAATGATTTGCACATTTAAGGAAACGCTGTTGTTCTGCTCACCTGACGCTGACTACGCATGCCTGCTATGAAGCCGCTCAGCACCCTTTAAGGATAAAGGAGTCACAACGTCTTTTAGGACGCATTTAATGCTAAGAGACAACGGTTAAAGCTTCTCAATCTATAAATACCTTCATGCAGAGCGAAGTAAAGAGAGAGAATATATCAAGAATTAAAAAGAACTAATACGCTGTGAAAATCTCTGTCTAAAAATTCTCTGTACACAATTCATTTCAAATTCTGAGTGTTATCTCAGTTGCTTGTACATCTTTGAGTTCATCCTATCGTGAGTGATAGTTGAGTGAATGCTCTCTGTTTTAGCTTAAACAGTTTGGTTTACTAAGCCTGGAGAGGCTTTATGTTTAAAGAATACTTGGGTATTACACTTGGATAAGTGTCTGAGAGCCTGAAGAGGCTTGGTGAAAAAAAGAACACTTGTGGTAGAGCCTGAAGAGGCTTGACAGAAAAGAATACTTGTGGTAGAGCCTGAAGAGGCTTGACAGAAAAGAATACTTGTGGTAGAGCCTGAAGAGGCTTGACAGAAAAGAAAACTTGTGGTAGAGCCTGGAGAGGCTTGACAGAAAAGAATACTTGGTCTAGATCCTGGAGAGGCTTGGCTAACGAAAGAATACTTGTTGTAGAGCTTGAAGAGGCTTGATAGAAAAGAATACTTGTAATTCTTGCAAGAATAGTGGAAATCTAGTGGTGGTTTGCCTCTGGGACTAGACGTAGCTCACGGTGATAGTGGGTGAACCATGATAAATTTTTGGCTAAGTTTTCTTCTATCCCTTACTCTCTGTTAATTTAGTTTTGATAATCTAACCGAAGGGATTGAAAAGTATTTCTGAAAACAACCTATTTGTGAAAATGATATTTCAAGTTATCTAAACTCCCGCTGCTTCTGAACTCGTTTCAGACGAACCAAAACATTTCAGACAATAAAACTTATCATCTGAACATTTTATAAAGAGAATTTTCATCCTCTTTTATAAAACATAAAAAGTTTCCATAGAAACACTATTCAACCCCCCTTCTAGTGTTTCCCTGTATTTCCTACAGTTGGTATCGGACCTTATCCTTGGGGTTAACACCTAAACAGTGTTAAGGACAAAGATATTGATGGAAGCTTCTACTGGCAACAGACAGTACATTACTGAGGGAGCCTCCATCACGAGACCCCCAACATTCAATGGAGTGGATTACCACTATTGGAGGGATCGCATGAAGTTGTTCATTGAGAGCAACAACATTGATGTTTGGGATGTGGTCACTGATGGAGACTTTGTTCCCATGCATACTGGAGTGCCCATACCTAAGGCTGAATGGACCTCAGAGCAGAAGGCTAGAGTTCAGCTAAATGCCAAAGCAAAACTCTATCTTATATGTTCTTTGAATAAATCAGAATATGAGAAGGTTCATGGATGCTCATCTGCCAAGGAGATTTGGGATACACTTGCAGCTACCCATGAAGGGACCGAGAATGTCAAGCAATCCAAAATTAGCATACTTATACATCAGTATGAGATGTTCAAGATGGAAGAATCTGAAACCATAGATCAAATGTTTGGGAGGTTTTAGACCATAACCAATGGACTCAGGTCTTTAGGAAGAACTTTTGAATCTGGAGATAATAACAGAAAAATTCTGAGAAGTTTGCCAAAGTCTTGGAGACCCAAAGTTACAGCCATTCAAGAGGCCAAAGACCTAAACTCTCTTAGAACGGAGGAACTGTTGGGATCTCTCAAAGTTCATGAGCTTGAACTTGGGGAAGATGACACCAAGAAGAAATCACTGGCATTGAACACCAAGGTCATACAGCCCAGGCATGGTAGCCTGAAAGCTATGCAAGCACAGGACACTTCAGATAGTGATACTGAGTCTGAAGGCTGCTCAGAAGATGATGATCTTGCTCTTCTCAGCAGAAAAATCAAGAAGATGCTGCAAAATAAAGGGAGATTCAGAAAATCTCAACCTTCCACATCTAGGCAAGGTAAGTCAGGTAAACATTCCTTTAATACTGACAAAGTTACTTGCTTCGAATGTAAACAACCAGGACACGTGAAGTCTGACTGCCCAAAGCTAAAGAGGCCAACTTTCCAGAAGAAAAACTTCTTCAAGAAAAGGAAAGGGTTGATGGCTACATGGGAAGATCTGGATGACTCCACTTCAGAAGAAGAAGAGGATACTTCAGAAGAAGCCAACTTGTGTCTGATGGCAAGTCTACCATCCTCAGACAGCTCAGACTCTAAGGTAATACCACAAACCTTGCAAGATCAGTATGATGACCTTGTTGAAAGTAGCAGAAAACTCTTCCATGAGTTTAGGGAACTTTCAAGAGCATTTTCTGAAATGTCTGTAGAAAATGAAAAATTACAAATAGAAAATCTTGCTCTAAAGGAAAGGCTACTTCAACAAGATCCAAGTAGTTCTGAAAATCTTGTTAAGGAAAACAAAAAACTCCACAACAAGGTCAAGGAACTAACTCTGGATCTAGCCATATTTGTTAAAGGCACTGATAATCTAAACAAACTATTAGGATCTCAGAAACAGGCCTTAGACAAAAGTGGACTAGGTTACTCAGACTCATCTTCTTCTGAGTCATTAATATTTAAAGTGCCAAATGATGGTCCAAAGAAAGGAAATGAGTGTTCCAACTGTGGTAAACCTGGACATGATAGGTCTAAGTGTAGACACAGAAGGAAAGATAAACCCAATGCTAACAAAAAAGGACCCAAGAAGGTATGGGTACCTAAAACTTTGATTGTTCCTGTTGCAGATGTGTTTAACAGGACAAAGGATACACCACAAGTGGTACCTAGACAGTGGATGCTCGCGACACATGACGGAAGAAAAGTGTTTGTTCCAAAGCCTTAGACCCAAGGCTGGAGGAGTGGTCACCTTTGGTGGAAATCAACAAGGGAAGATCACTGGCATAGGGACAGTAGGTATGACTCCTCTATCCCTTATAAAAAACGTACTTCTAGTTGAAGGATTACAACACAATCTCTTCGGATCAAGTCCTTTTCTCTGCTAAGAGACACAATAATGTGTACAAAATTGATCTAGAGGAACTTGCAAGTCAAAATGTGAAGTGCTTCATTTTCTATGGAAGATGAAAAACAGATTTGGCATAATAAACTTGGACATGCCAGCTTGAGATTAATCTCAAAGCTAACCAAACATAATCTGGTTAAAGGCTTACCAAAGATCTCAAAGCTAACCAAACCAGAAACTCTTTTAAAAGCAAAAATGTTGTTTCTACTAACAAACCATTAGAACTACTTCACATGGACTTGTTTGGTCCTACTAGAACTGAAAGTCTTAGCAAGAAGAAGTATGGGTTGGTCATTGTTGATGACTATACAAGATTTACATGGGTTATATTCCTCAGAAGCAAAGAGGAAACCTTTGAGAATTTCACAAAGTTCTGTAAGAAGGTGCAGAATGAAAAAGGGGTAGTTGAGAGAATGTTCTGTGATGATCATGGTGGTGAGTTTGAAAACTCAAGCTTTAGAATGTTCTGTGATGAGAATGGGATCTCACACAACTTCTCAGTGGCAAGAACTCCTCAGCAAAATGGGGTAGTTGAGAGAAAGAACAAAAGCTTGCAGGAAATGGGTAGAACCATGCTCATTTCAAGTAATTTACCAGGATCCTTCTGGGCAGAAGCTGCTAACACAACATGTTATCTTCAGAACAGAATTTTGGTAAGACCAATTCTCAAAAGAACTCCATATGAATTGTGGAAAGGAAGAAAACCCAATATTTCCAACTTCCATATCTTTGGATGTGAATGTTTTATAATCAACACGAAAGATGACTTACGAAAATTTGATGCTAAGTCAGATAAAGGATTTTTCATTGGATATTCTGAAACTGCTAAGGCCTACAAAGTCTATAACTCCAGAACCCTAACAATAGAAGAATCAATCCTTGTAAAATTCAATGACTATAAAGAGACTGATAGGGAACTATCAGATCTGGAAGATGATTTTGCAGGTATGGAGCTGAACCCAGAAGGAAAATCTGAAGGACCATCTAAGCACAATTCTGAACTTGTATCTGAACCTGGATCTTCACAGACCAAAATTGTTGAGCCTCAGATTGAGAATCTATTCCCTCACATTCGTGATTGGAGATACAAGTCTAATCACCCAAAAGAGAAAATTATTGGAGATGCCTCAGAAGGAGTGAAAACTAGGTCAAAATTCAGAAGCATGAACAATCTTGCACTTCTCTCTGAGATTGAACCCAAAAATATCGAGGAAGCTTTGCATGATGAAGGGTGGATCCTAGCCATGCAAGAAGAGCTAAATCAATTTGCTCGAAGTGATGTCTGGACACTTGTGCCTAAACCCCATGGGAAATCCATTATAGGAACCAAATGGGTATATAGAAACAAGCTGTCAGAAGAAGGTAAAGTGGTCAGAAACAAGGCAAGACTTGTTGCTTAAGGCTACAATCAACAAGAAGGTATTGACTTTACTGAAACCTTTGCTCCAGTAGCTAGACTTGAAGCAATTAGAATTTTACTCTCTTATGCAGTAAATAATGGCATCACCCTATATCAGATGGATGTCAAGAGTGCCTTTCTCAATGGTTTCATTGAGGAAGAGGTCTATGTTAGACAACCACCAGGCTTTGAAGACATTGCTTTTCCTGAACATGTTTACAAACTGAAAAAGGCTCTCTATGGTCTGAAACAAGCCCCAAGAGCTTGGTATGACAGACTGAGCAATTTTTTAATTAAAAATGGTTTTGAAAGAGGAAAAGTAGATACATCTCTTTTCAAAAAAATGTCTAACAAAGATTTCATTCTTGTTCAGATATATGTGGATGGCATTATTTTTGGTTCTACTGACTCTTCATTATGTAAGGAATTTTCTGAGCTTATGCAATCTGAGTTTGAAATGAGCATGATGGGAGAACTTAAGTTCTTTCTGGGACTTCAGATCAAGCAACAATCTGACTGTATATGGATCCATCAGGAGAAATATACAAAAGAAATGCTTAAGAAGTTTAACATGCATGATTTGTAGAAACACAGGGAAACACTAGAAGGGGGGTTGAATAGTGTTTCTTAATATTTTTGAAAGCTTTTTCAAAACAACAAGTATAAAACTATTTCAGACAGATTTTTGAGGACTGTCTGAAGTTTTTAAGACAACTTCTGGAAATATATTTTAAAAGGTTTCTCAGCTTTTAAAATATTTAGAATTGCTTTTCAACTCCCTTAAATTAGTATAAACGAATTGACAAGAGTTAAGGGATAGAAAACTTAGCCAAGGAATTTATTCTGGTTCACTCACTACCACTGTGAGCTACGTCCAGTCCCAATGCCAACTAGCACTTGGATTTTCTCTTAATCTTTCACAAAGGTTACAAGTATTCTTTTACAGTCAAGCCTCTTCAGGCTCTACAACCAAGTATTCTTTACAGCCAAGCCTCTCCAGGCTCTTACAGACAAGTATTCTTTAGACACCAAGCCTCTCCAGGCTCTTACAAACAAGTATTCTTTAGACAACAAGCCTCTCCAGGCTCAAGAACGATTTTACAGAGAAAAGATAAGTTTAAGCTTTTAAACTAAACCAATTTTAAGCTCAAACAAATACAATGTACAAAGATAACTGAGGTATTCTCAGGATATACAAATGTGTGTACAAAGAATATTATCAGAAAGTTTTTACAGAGTAAAAACTAGCAGCGATTTGTTTCTCTTTGATTTTTTTGAATATGAATTCCTTCTCTGTATTTCTCTGTTCTTCTCTGTTTTAGTGATGGTCTTCATGAGGGGTATTTATACCCAGACTTCAGTCCATTGAAAAATCACCGTTTAGAGATAGCATTAAATGCTATTTAATCCGTTGTGCGACATGCTTCTGAGTGTCCTGACCTTTCTGACACAGAACAAGGTTGCATCTGCCAAAAATCTGCTTTAAATGTTGTTGCAGAGGCTGCGTTGCAGGAATTTCCTCAGTGGTGTATGAATTTCAAAAACACCAGGAAAGACCTCTGTGTTCCTTGCCATAAATATGCTTGAAAAGGTACGTGCAGCAGAGACTCAGAAAACGTCTTCACAAAGCTTCAGCAAAGGTGCCACGTCATTAATGAGACTTCAGACAACTTCAACACTTCAGACGAGTTGGGCACTTCAGATGGCTTCAACACTTCAGACGGGTTGATCCTTCAGAAGGCTTGATACCTCAGACAGTTTGAAACACTTCACAAAATCTTTTTGTAAGTTCATAGTGGCTTGCTGAAATCATAGATAAATCATTAAAACATATATGTATCTATGATGAATTATTTTAACCCAAATTTGTTAGTCATTAAAACTTGGGAATTATATTGTCTTGAAACATCATAATTTACTTATGATATTTTTGAGACTCAACATTCTCCCCCTTTTTAATGATGAAAAATTTGCTTAAAAATATACAAATCTGAAAGGAGTTTTTAATATAAAAAAAATGATAACTCCCTCTCAGATGATGAACACTTAAACTGATTTACTCTTTTCAGTTTTATCAGTTTTTTATATGCTCCCCCTGAGTCCTGTAATCACTTCACATTCAGATTTTGTTAGTTTTTATACTCCCCCTTTTGTCATCAATCAAAAGGGTATCCAGAGCACAACAACAACAGTAATCACAACAAAAACATGAAGGATAACAGCAAACTCAGACAATAAAGCACAACATTTATGAGTAAAAACTAATAGATTATAGCAAATAGTTCAGACAAACAGAAATTTAAACACTTGAAAGAAATGAACTAAGAAACATGGCTACACATCATAGACTATCCATCTTTCTTCAGCAAGGCTTTATTCAAGAAAGAAATCATCTCATCTTTGGCTTTGTCAATCTGAGAAAGAAGAGCACTCTTCATATCCTCTTGGCCATACTTAATCTGTTGTTGCTCTTGAAGGATTTGGTCTTGCTTGGCAACAAGGTCTGCATTCTTCTTCTCCAGCTTCTTTATCTTCATCCTTAGCCTTCTATTTTCTTCCTCAGGATTAGGATCTGATTCATAAAAGATGATCTGAATGTGTTTACACACAAACCTCAGCACTTCAAACCCTGGAAGAAGTCCATACTCAAGAGGATGATAGACAGGATGAAAGAAGGTGCCAATGGGGTTTAACAACTCTCATTCTTCATGAAATGGTGCAGTCAGAGGGGAAAGGGTTGTCTGATAAACATATACTGCACATTCAGGTACTTCCCATGACCAACTAGTGAATCTGCATCAGGTCCATATGACCCAGAAGAGGATCCATCATCCTCTCTTATCTTCCAATACGAAGCCCAAACTTTGTCTCTAAGACTGTGATCCATGCCTCCTCCTTGCTTCTTTATATTGGCAGGTAGCTCTCTCCACTACCTTGGAGTCAAAGGCTTGAAGGGGGCTGAGTAAACTTTAGGTTCTTTAAACTTATCTTCAGAACCCTCCTTCAAAGGATACCTCGGCACAATCCTATCAGGTTGCACCAGAATTTTGGTGGTTGGCCTGATTGAGAAAGTCCTAGGAGGCTTGTAGCCTCTCATACCTATGCCCTTGAGACAATCTCTTTCAAACAGCTCTCCTTCTGTATACAGCTGCCTAGCAAAGCTCCAATCTTCATTGGATAATTTCAGACAGTCTTCATCAGAGAAAGGATTGAGTGGAGCCCACTTATGAGAAGGTGGTACCACACCCTTTCTGATCTTCTCTAACTGTCCTGAGTACTACTGATCAAAGCTTCCCTTGTACTTATCTCTTTCAGCTTCAGCAGTGTGCTTGATCAAACCTTGATGCAGAGAGATGGGAGGTGCATCTCTGAAGTATAACAGCTCTTCATAGAGGTTTGGGAACTTAGGAACCCTTTCCCTTTCAAAGAAAGGTCCCTCATACCTCTTATGGGGCACTTCAGCTTCTTCCTCATACTGATGAACAGTGGAGAGGAATGCATAAGGATCAAAAGTTGGTTCTGTGAAGAAATCCCTACTTTTGGGTCCAAGCCTAATGTGTTCAGGCAGCATACTCCCTTTCCATACCTTGGAACTTGATCCTTGCTAAATCTCCACAACAGGTTCTTCAGATTGAGTTGACTCTGAAGATGATGAAGATGATGGTGAGGATAAGGGTGATGGAGGAGATGATGGTGATGGTGGTGCAGGTTCTTCTTCTTTAGTAACCATAGGTTGATCATCAACCTCTATTTCTTTTCTTGTTCTTCAGTAGGCCTTTTTTCAGGTGAAGGGGTCACATTATCAAACCTGACTATAAGCCTCTTTACAGGAGTCTTAGCTTTTTCAGGTTCAAACACCTGCTGGTTTTCTCTTTCAGCTTGCTTAGCTTCTCTAAGCTTCTTGAAATAGAGATTGGCTGTGACAAACTTCTGGTACTTGTCAGCCATCTCCACAGCTTCTTGTTGACTAGCCACACTCCTTGTAACCCTAGTAGTAGGTTCAGGATCCAACTCAAGAAGTCTACTTCTCTTCTTCTTCCTCTGAACAGCACTGGATCTTCTTCTTTTCTTAGAACCTTGAGCCAAGGTCTCTTGCCTTTCATCATCAGATAAGGCAAGTTGTGCAGCCACAACAAGTGCATGATCAGTCTTTTCTTGTTCTTCTTTTTGTTCCAGCTCCTCTTGCTCCAAAGCAGTAGCTATGGCAGCCACTTGGATTAGTTCTGGATCAGAGGGGCAAGTAGCCAAAGGTGATGCTGCTACAGCATCAACAACAACAATCCTATCCTCTTGAGCCTTTCCTTCTTTGTCTGAAGTAGGCTTAAGAGGCCTTGCAATTTCAGACCCTTGACCCACAATTTCAGATGACTTTGGCAAAGCCTTCTGAACAGGTTCAGTTGTCTTAGAGTGCAAGTTAGGGTTTGTTGCAGACACTTTTGCTGCACTTCTTACTGGTAACTTCTGCAGCTTTGGTTGAGGGCAGGGCTTAGAGCCTTTGAACTCCTCCTTTCTGATGTCTCCCTGCAGCTCTCTTTCCAGTACCTCAATTGTGCTTTTCCTCCTTGATGCCTTCTCCAGTAACATACTCTCCTTCAGAGTAGGAGATGGAGGTCTTGGTACTAGAGCATTCTTTAGATTCATGCTCTTAAGATTTGCTTCACCAAAGAAATTAGGGCCTTTGTGATCATACAGCCTCACAATAGGTACTTTGAAGTGTAAGAGTACCTTGGTTATGAGCAGATTGTGTGGAAGATTTGCACCTGAATCTCTGATCTTCTTCTGCATGTGAAACATAAGGATGCTTGGAAGATTCATCTTCTCCTTCTGCAGCAGATGGATCAAGCAGAATCTTTCCAGTTCAGACACATGATTTCTGCTCCCACTCTTAGGGATTATGGAGCACCCTAAGATGGAGTGGAGTACTCTCACCTTATCTAACATGAATTTGGAATCAGGACTTTCAGGCACTTCAGTCCCATACAACATCTTGGTAAATTTCTTCTGACCACCATTCTTCTGCTCCCATCCAGGAGAGAAAGATGATCCTTCTGCCTTTACACCAGTGACAGTAGACAAAATACCTTCATCCACAAACACAGGAACACCCAGAACATCAGCCCTGATGCTTTCATATATCCTTTTGGAGTTAGGGATTCCTCTTGCTGATGCCCAGAAGTCAATCACACTCTGCTTATGCCACGAACAGTAAACCTTGTCAAAGAATGGCGTCCAGCCCATAACATCATACTCCTCAAACAAGTCCATCCCAAGGTTACGAAGATCCTCAAGGTCCACACCTTTGGATCTAACCACATTTCCACCTGAACTTGAAGACTTCTTTGGTGCCATTGAAGTTGCAGAGAAAGCTTGAGATGAAAACGGTTGCGAGAGAGATGAAAAAGTTTAAACAATAGCTGAGAGAAAGTGTGAGACTTCTCCAACACACTAACTCTTGCATTTATAGACCCATGATGCAATGATGGCATGTACTGGCTGCGAAGACGTTGGGTAACGTGCGAAGTGGAAGAGACAAAATAAATGTAATTTAACCGTCTCAGATAGCCACGTCATCAAGTTATTTCAGACAAGTGAGAAATTTCAGATACACATATAAAATTTCAGACATGTCACAATTTCAGACACCCTGAGATTTCAGATGCTCTTTTTCATACATAATCAATTAGAAAATGCGTGAATGTTCAAGTTATTGCATATGAATTTATATCTATCTTCAGCCAGGGGTTTTGTGAATATATCTGCCCATTGATGCTCTGTTTCAATAAACTTTATATCAAAAACACCTTTCTGAACATAGTCTCTAATGAAATGATGCTTGATTTCTATATGTTTAGCCCTAGAATGTTGAATAGGATTCTTAGACAAATTAATGGCACTTGTATTATCACACAACACAGGTATAACAGATATAGGAATGTTAAAATTCTCAAGTTGATACTTCACCCATAGCAGTTGTGAACAACAACTGGCTGCTGAGATGTATTCTGCTTCTGCTGTTGATAATGCAATGGTGCTTTGCCTTTTGCTTGACCAGCTGATCATGTTGCTTCCAAAGAAGTGACATCCTCCACTGGTACTCTTTCTTTCTATTTTATCTCCAGCAAAGTCAGCATCACAGTATCCTATTAACCTGCAATCCTTGTCTTTCTTATAGCATAGACCAAGATTAGTAGTACCTTTAAGATATCTAAAAATTCTCTTAACAGCTTTGTAATGAGTAGTTCTTGGATCTGATTAAAATCTAGCACAAAGACATACACTGAACATAATGTCAGGTCTGCTTGTTGTTAGATACAATAAAGAGCCAATCATTCCTCTATACAAAGTTTGATTAACTGGTTCTTCATTCTCATCCTTACTTAAAGATGAAGAGGGATGCATAGGAGTTGACATGGGTTTGCAATCACTTAAATTGAACTTCTTAAGCATTTCTTTTGTATATTTCTCTTGATGGATCCATATACAATCAGAATCTTGCTTAATCTGAAGTCCTAAGAAAAATTTTAGTTCACCCATTAAACTCATTTCAAACTCTGATTGCATTAACTCAGAAAACTCTTTGCATAGTGAAGAATCAGTTGAACCAAATATAATGTCATCGACATATATCTGGACAAGCATAAGATTTTTCTTGGTCTGTTTTCTAAAAGGGTTGTGTCTTCTTTTCCTCTTTCAAAACCATTTTTGATAAGAAAATTGCTCAATCTGTCATACCAAGCTCTTGGGGCTTGTTTCAGACCATAAAGAGCCTTTTTCAGTTTGAGAACTTGATCAGGAAAAGCAACATCCTCAAAACCAGGGGGTTGTCTAACAAAAACTTCTTCTTCAATGAATCCATTGAGAAAAGCACTTTTGACATCCATTTGATATAGTTTGATGTCATTATTTATAGCATAAGAAAGAAGAATTCTAATTGCTTCTAAACTGGCAACAGGGGCAAAGGTTTCAGTAAAGTCAATGCCTTCTTGTTGATTGTACCCTTGAGCAACCAATCTTTCCTTGTTTCTGACCACTTTTCCTTCTTCGGACAACTTGTTTCTGAACACCCATTTGGTTCCAATAATTGTCTTCTCATGTGGTTTAGGAACAAGGGTCCAGACATCACTCCTAGCAAATTGATTCAGCTCCTCTTGCATGGCTAGGATCCACCCTTCATCATGCAGAGCTTCATCAATGTTCTTTGGCTCGATTTCAGACAAGAGAGCAAGAGAATTCAGATTCTTGAATTTTGATCTTGTCTTAACTCCTTCTGAAATACTGCCAATGATTTGCTCTTTAGGATGATGTGACTTGTATCTCCAGTCAGGTTTGAGAGGTGATACTAAGTCAGTCTGAGACTCAACATTTGTCTGAAGAGGTTCTGATAGATCTTCAGACACCTGTTCATCCTTGGTGTTGTTGTGTGTGATTAGTTCCATTCCTGCAAAATCATCTTCTAGATCTGATAGTTCCCTATCAGTCTCTTTCATGTCATTGAACATAACATGGATTTATTCTTCTACAATTAAAGTTCTAGAGGTATAAACTCTATAGGCTTTTGATGTTTCAGAATAACCTATGAAAAATCCTTTATCAGACTTTGAATCAAATTTTCCAAGATCATCCTTTGTGTTAAGTATAAAACACTCACAGCCAAAGGGATGGAAATATGATATGTTTGGTTTTCTTCCTTTCCACAACTCATAAGGAGTCCTTTTCAGAATTGGTCTTACCAATATTCTGTTTTGAAGGTAGCAGGCTGTGTTAATAGCCTCTGCCCAGAAGGTCCTTGGTAGACTGCATGAGTTGAGCATGGTTCTTCCCATCTCTTGCAAACTTCTGTTCTTTCTCTCAACAACCCCATTTTGTTGAGGTGTTCTAGCCACAGAGAAATTGTGTGAGATCCCATTCTCATCACAGAACAGCTGAAAGTTTGCATTCTCAAACTCTCCACCATGA
Organism: Sesbania bispinosa; assembly: GCA_026901365.1. Taxonomy (NCBI): domain Eukaryota; kingdom Viridiplantae; phylum Streptophyta; class Magnoliopsida; order Fabales; family Fabaceae; genus Sesbania; species Sesbania bispinosa. The sequence continues at coordinate 1,265,522 of QLOH01000202.1, forward strand.
TCACTTCTAATGACAGATATACGAAATCCTTTTTCATTATGTACCTTCTTGCAGAATATTGTGAAATTCTTAAAGGTCTCATCCTTGCTTCTAAGGATTATTACCCATGTATATCTAGAATAGTCATCAACAATGACCAAACCATATTTCTTACCACTAATGCTTTCTGTTCTAATAGGACCAAACAAGTCAATGTGTAAAAGTTCTAATGGTCTGCTAGTAGAAACAACATCCTTACTCTTAAATGAGTGTCTTGTTTGTTTCCCTTTCAGACAGCTTTCACATAAAATATCAGATTTGTAAGAAAGCTTGGGCAAACCTTTAACAAGGTTGTGTTTTGCTAACCTTGAGATTAATCTCAAGCTGGCATGCCCTAGTCTTTGATGCCAAATCTGTTTTTCATCTTCAACAGAGATAAAGCATTTTACATTTTGACTTGCTAACTCCTCTAGATCAATTTTGTACACATTACTGTGCCTCTTAGCAGTAAAAAGCATTTGATCATGAGAGTCTTTGACTATACATCCTTCCTTAGTGAAGGAAACCACATATCCACTGTCACACAATTGACTTATGCTCAATAGATTGCGTTGAAGTCCTTCTACTAGAAGAACATTCTTAATGAGGGATAGAGGAGTCATACCTACAGTCCCTATACCAGTGATCTTCCCTTGCTGATTTCCACCAAAGGTGACCACTCCTCCTGCTCTGGGTCTAAGGTTTTGGAACAAAGACCTTTCTCCTGTCATGTGTCGCGAGCAGCCACTGTCCAGGTACCATTTGTGGTGTTTCATTTGTCCTGTTAAACACATCTGCAACAGGAATAATCAAGTTCTTAGGTACCCATATTCTTTTGGGTCCTTTCTTGTTAGACTTGGGTTTAGGTCTCCCTTTGTGTTTGCACTGAGCCACATTGTGTCCAGCTTTGCCACAGTGAGAACACCCAATAACTTTCTTTTTGCCTTTAGCAACATTGAAAATATGAGGTTCGGAGACATCATGATTACAAAAGCCTAAACCACTTTTGTCAAGGGAATGCCTTTGATTGCCAAGTAATCTGTTAAGATTATCAGTTCCTTTGACAAATTTAGCCGAGTCTTTTTTCAGTTCCTCAACTTGTTTCTGAAGTTTTTTATTTTCTTCAGACACAGATTGTGAACTGCTGACTTCAGACATAAGAATCTTTACCTTGAGCATAATATTTTCTATCTCAATAGCTTCATATTTACTACATATTTCTGTGTGAGCTTTGGATAGATTCTTATACTCTTGGAAGAGCTCCTTGGAACTTTCCATCAGGTCATCATACATCTCTTGAAGAGTTAAGGGAAATACCTCTTCTTCAGAGCTGTCTGATGAGGGCAGGCTGGCCATGAGACATAGGTTGGCCTCTTCTGAAGTGTCCTCCTCTTCTTCTGAAGTGGACTCATCAAGATCCTCCCATGTAGCCATCAGGCCTTTCTTTTTCTTGAAGAACTTCTTCTTTTTGAAGGTATTCTTCTTCAGCTTTGGGCATTCTGCCTTCATGTGACCTGGTTGTTTACATTCAAAACAAATAACCTTGTCATTTTGAGAGTATTTACCTGACTTACCTCCTTTAGAGGTTGAAGGTTGGTTCCTTCTGAACTTCCCTCTATTTTGCAACATTCTTTTGATCTTTCTACTTAACAGAGCAAGATCATCATCTTATGAGCTGTCTCCAGAATCTTCATCTGCTTCTGAAGTTTCTTCAGCCTGCATAGCCTTCATCTTGCCATGCCTAGGCTGACTGGCCTTGGAGTTTAGTGCTAGAGACTTCTTCTTGTTGTCATCTTCACCAAGCTCAAGCTCAAGAACCTTAAGAGATCCCAACAGTTCTTCCATTCTAAGAGAGTTCAAATCTCTTGCCTCTTGAATGGCAGTAACTTTGGGTCTCCAGGACTTAGGCAAACTTCTTAGAATCTTTCTGTTATTATCTCCAGATTCATAAGTTCTACCCAAAGACCTAAGTCCATTGGTTATGGTCTGAAACCTTCCAAACATTTGATCAATGGTTTCAGTTTCTTCCATCTTAAACATCTCATATTGATGTATAAGCATACTGATCTTGGATTGCTTGACAGTCTCAGTCCCTTCATGGGCTGCTGCAAGAGTATCCCAGATTTCCCTGGCAGATGTACAACCATGAACCTTCTCATATTCTGATTTATTCAAAGAACATATCAGATAGAGCTTGGCTTTGGCATTCATCTGGACTCTAGCCTTCTGCTCCAGGGTCCATTCAGCCTTAGGTATAGGCAAGCCATTGTGCATAGGCACATAGTCTCCATCAGTGACTACATCCCAAACATCAATGTTGTTGCTCTCAATGAACAACTACATACGATCCTTCCAATAGTGGTAATCCACACCATTGAATGCTGGGGGTCTTGTGATAGAGGCTCATTCAGTGATATATTGCCTGTTGTTGTTGGAAGCTTCCATCTGGATCTTTAATCCTCAACACTTGTTAGGTGCTCAACCCTGAGTTGAGCTCTGATACCAACTGTAGAAACACAGGGAAACACTAGAAGGGGGGTTGAATAGTGTTTCTTAATATTTTTGAAAGCTTTTTCAAAACAACAAGTATAAAACTATTTCAGACAGGTTTTTGAGGACTGTCTGAAGTTTTTAAGACAGCTTCTGGAAATATATTTTAAAAGGTTTCTTAGCTTTTAAAATATTTAGAATTGCTTTTCAACTCCCTTAAATTAGTATAAATGAATTGACAAGAGTTAAGGGATAGAAAACTTAGCCAAGGAATTTATCCTGGTTCACTCACTACCACTGTGAGCTACGTCCAGTCCCAATGCCAACTAGCACTTGGACTTTCTCTTAATCTTTCACAAAGATTACAAGTATTCTTTTACAGTCAAGCCTCTTCAGGCTCTACAACCAAGTATTCTTTACAGCCAAGCCTCTTCAGGCTCTTACAGACAAGTATTCTTTAGACACCAAGCCTCTCCAGGCTCTTACAAAACAAGTATTCTTTAGACAACAAGCCTCTCCAGGCTCAAGAACGATTTTACAGAGAAAAGATAAGTTTAAGCTTTTAAACTAAACCAGTTTTAAGCTCAAACAAATACAATGTACAGAGATAACTGAGGTATTCTCAGGATATACAAATGTGTGTACAAAGAATATTATCAGAGAGTTTTTACTCTGTAAAAACTAGCAGCGATTTGTTTCTCTTTGATTTTTTTGAATATGAATTCCTTCTCTGTATTTCTCTGTTCTTCTCTGTTTTAGTGATGGTCTTCATGAGGGGTATTTATACCCAGACTTCAGTCCGTTGAAAATTCACCGTTTAGAGATAGCATTAAATGATATTTAATCCGTTGTGAGACATGCTTCTGAGTGTCCTGACCTTTCTGACACAGAACAAGGTTGCATCTACCAAAAAGCTGCTTCAAATGCTGTTGCAGAGGCTGCGTTGCAGGAATTTCCTCAGTGGTGTATCAATTTCAAAAACACCAAGAAAGACCTCTGTGTTCCTTGCCATAAATATGCTTGAAAAGGTACGTGCAACAGAGACTCATAAAACGTCTTCACAAAGCTTCAGCAAAGGTGCCACGTCATTAATGAGACTTCAGACATCTTCAACACTTCAGACGGGTTGGGCACTTCAGACGGCTTCAACACTTCAGACAGGTTGATCCTTCAGAAGGCTTGATACCTCAGACAGTTTGAAACACTTCACAAAGTCTTTTTGTAAGTTCATAGTGGCTTGCTGAAATCATAGATAAATCATTAAAACATATATGTATCTATGATGAATTATTTTAACACAAATTTGTTAGTCATTAAAACTAGGGAATTATATTGTCTTGAAACATCATAATTTACTTATGATATTTTTGAGACTCAACATGATTGCTCGCCCATGACAACTCCTATGCATCCTTCGAGTGTACTAGACAAGGATGAAGGGGAAGAACTAGTAAATCAAACTTTGTACAGAGGAATGATTGGATCATTACTATATTTAATAACTAGCAGACCTAATATCATGTTCAGTGTTTGTGTCTGTGCTAGATTTCAATCAGATCCAAGAATCACTCATTACAAAGCTGTGAAGAGAATATTTAGATACTTGAAAGGTACTACTAATCTTGGTCTTTGCTACAAGAAGAGTAAGGATTACAGGTTAGTTGGATTCTGTGATGCTGATTTTGCTGGAGAAAGAACTGAAAGAAAATCAACAAGTGGATGATGTCATTTCATTGGTGATAACATGATAAGCTGGTCCAGCAAAAGGCAAAACACCATAGCACTCTCAACAGCAGAAGCTGAATACATTGCAGCTGCCAGTTGTTGTTCACAACTGTTATGGGTGAAGTATCAGTTAGAAGATTTTAACATTAATTTATCTTGCATTCTTGTAATGTGTGATAATACTAGTGCTATTAATCTGTCTAAGAACCCCATTCAACATTCTAGGGCAAATCATATAGAGATCAAGCATCATTTCATTAGAGACTATGTTCAGAAAGGAGTTTTTGATATACAGTTCGTTGATACTGATCATCAATGGGCTGATATATTCACAAAGCCTCTAGCTGAAGATCGATTTAAGTTCATTAGAGATAATTTGAATATCTTGACTTTGTCTGAATAGCACGTGCTCAGTTCCTGATAACTTGCATCTGAATATGTTTCGTCTGAACATTCATTTGAACATGCATCATCTAATTGATTAATGTGTGTCTGAAGCACTAAGTCTGATGACATGGCAAGCTGAAATGTTTGGGTTTCCCACTCTCTGAGCAACTGCTCACTGCACACTTGGACGATCTTCAAGACTGCAACCGCCATCATAAAGGTGTCTTACGGCTATTTAAGGAGAAGGCTGAGCCATTTTTGAAAGATACGTTTTTCTCTCACTTCTCTGAAAAACCTGTTCAAGGGTTTCTTGCATTCTAGGTTTTCTCTCTATATCTTCACCTTCTTCATTTCAAGTTTCTCATGGCACGCAAGAAGGCAACTGAGTCTGCTGGAGGTCAAATTGTTCCATCTAAGACCATCGACCTTAATGAACTCAGTGCTTGGGGTATAAACCTCTATGACAACTTTGATACTGCTGGATGGACCAAATTCTTCTTAGCAACTGACTGTGCTTGGCACGAACAGAGTGTCATTGAACTCTGGAGAAACGCTAGGGATATCTCTGCTAAAGATGGCTCTTTCCAAGCCCTAGAAACCACTATGCTGGGAACAAAGATTCTGGTCGATGCAAGTACAACAGCAAATGCAACCGATGTTCCAAATGAAGGAGAAATGTTCTCACCTAGTTGGGAAGGAAGAAACGGTGGCATTCGCAAGTTTAATAAGAAAGTCTATGGTTCGAAAAATGTAGCTAATTTGGATAGTTCGAACATGCGTCCTCAAGCAAGGATTCTCCATGCCATTCTGGGCTGTTGTGTTCTACCAAAGACTGGAAGTAGGAAACATGTCTCAGAACTGGAAAGATTTTGTGTGATTCACCTGCTAGACAAGAAAGCTCTAAACTTTCCCAGGATTGTTCTCTGCGACATGCTAAAAAGGGTTAGTGATTCTGCTACTAATTTCACTCACACAACCCTAATCACTAAGATTCTTTTGAAACTATGTGTTCCCATAGAAAGGCTCCTTGATCACAAGGGCCCATCTTTTTTCTCTATTCCTAATATCAAGGGGATGGGAATCAGTGTAAAGAAGCCTTCACCAGAAAAGACAATACTGGAGGAAGCTGTATCTGATAAAGCAACAAGAACTGGACGGAATGCTCTAGACATCTTGCAAGAACAAATACAAGGAGATTTACATCGTTCTGAGTTTAAGTCATCTTCAACACCTGTGAAGACTCAGAAAAAGAAGAGGTCAAGACCTCAGACTAAGGAGGGTATGTCTGAAGAAGAAGCTACCCTCAGACAGTTTGAACCTGCTCAGGATGGAACTAATGTTGTTCCTGAAAATATGGATCAAACTGGAGAAGGTACAATCATTTCTACTCAGCCTACTTCGCAATTAGAAGGTCAGGAAAAGGACAACATTGTGGTATCTGAGACCACTGAACCCATTCAGGCTATACCTTTAGCTGCCAGTATGCCTGAAGCTGATCTCAATAAAATTGTTGAAGAAATTGAACAGACAGAAAGAAGAATGAAGGAGGAGCAAGAGAAACAAGATCATGCTCTTGTTGTTTCAGAACAACAAGCTGTTCTTGAGAAGGAAGAAAGGCAAAAGAAAGAGGAGCAGGAGAAGCAAGATTATGCTCTTGCTCTTGCTGTTGCTGCACAACAAGCTTATCTTGAAGATGAAAAGTTGGATCAAGCCTCTAGGCTCAAAAGAAGAAGACAAAGTGCTCATAAAAGGAGAGGTGCTAAGAAGATTAGGCTGCTTGAACCTATCATTCAGGCTTCACCTATCAGAACTAGGAGAAGCATACAAGAGGCTGGAGCTGTCAAGTTTCAGAAAATGGCAGAAATACAAAGGAAGAAGGCTCTGGAGGTGTTGCATAAGAAGAAGAAAGCTGCTAAAGAGACTCAGGCACCTGTCAAAAGACCTAGGGTACTTCTTGATGATGTGTCTAATTCAGAAGATGAAGCTACACCTGCTCAGTTGAGTCTGCAAAATTCTGAACCTATTCCCCCACTTGAACCTGAACCAGAACCAGAACCAGAACCGGAACCTTCACCACCTCAAACTTTAGTAGATTCTCAAATTGTGGATGATGAGGATTCTGACTGCATATGGTTTGGAGGAAATCTCTCTAAAGCAATTCTGCTGAAAGCCAAGACCAGAGACTACTCCAGGAAACCATCTCAGGATCTTGCATTGAGTTTTCAAAATGAACAGCAAATGTTGTGGGCTGCTGAAGTGCCACACAGATTCTACAATGTTCCTGTGAATGAAAGTCATAGAGTGCCTATCTTTCCGAATCTTTTTGAAGAGCTTGGTTACTTCAGAGACTATCCACCTCTACAGCTTCATGATCTCTTAAAGTTTGAGCTGGAAACCTCTTCAGAGGCAAAAATGAGAAGGAGCGGAAGAGGAGGACGTGTAGCTGATGCCCTTGAGAAGATTCGCAGTGGGGCTGTTAAAGCTTAGCACAAGTGGAAATTGTTGAACCCATTCACTGATGATAGAATGATGTTTTCTTATGAAGACTGGACTGTGGTTAGAATGTTATGTCTTGAATCTGAGTTGGTAGAACTTCAATGTCAAAAGCTCTTTGGTCTAAGAGGATTCATCCTACCTTCAAGTATCCATATCAAACCCTACACCGAGGTCAAGGTATGCCCTGATGCAATTATACCTAAGTTACCTTGTGCTGATGAGTTTAAACTGAAGAGGAAACAAAAGGTTATAGCATCATATTCAGATAAGGGACCCAAAGTCTTATCTGATGAGGAGTGGGCGCTCTTAGCTGAAGAAGTCGCTATAGAAGGAGGCATGGATCATTCTCTTTATAATGCTATGTGGGACTACCATTGGAATCTTGTAAAAAAAGACGGAAGTTGCTCAGGCACGAAATGGGATGATGATGACTCAATGGTCAAGGTTGGGAAGAATACTGCTCTTGAAACTCCAACATTCTTCAGAGGAAGATTTCCCTCATATAACTTTGATCATCATAATTTCCATTATGATTGGGAAGTTATGAAGCATGTTCTTGATCAACCACGGTTTGTCAAAGTGACTGATGCCAGAAAGTTCAACCTTCCTACTGGGTTTAACTTTTTCAAATACCATGGCAAGCAACTCACCTTAATATTCTATGAAGAAAACTTGGAAGCAGAACTGAGTGCCTTAATAGAGGAGATTTTTGTTCTAAAAGCTCAAAATGCAGAATCAATTCAGAAGACAGAACACATTCTTGAGGTCCAACAGCAAATCAGGACCGGTCAGTCAGAGCTATAGAATACAATGATTGTGGCATTAGAGGAACACAAGCTCGCTATGCAACACATGATGGGGCAAGCTATCCAGAGACTTAAACCTAGTTCATGATGTTGCTGCCATTAAACTTGCTTTAGACTGCATTATTTTGTGTTACATAATGCTATTGTGTTTGAAATCTATTGTGTCTTGTGTTATTGCTCTTTATCATGTCTGTTTGAAATCATGATTATTTTTTTTATGCTATCCTTTTGAATTGATGACAAAAGGGGGATTATTATCTATTATCTGTGTGAGCTAACAAACTTTATCTGAAAAAGAGTGAACAAAGATTGCAGGGATGGACAAAATATACACTTCAGATCATAATGAGCATAACTTCAGTATATGACGCAGAACTCAGGGGGAGACTTGCAGAACTCAGGGGGAGTTTTTGGTTGAGGGGGAGTTATTATCTAACCCTAAAACTTTTTCAGATTCTCTCACACATTTATATTTGTCATCATTAAAAAGAGGGAGATTGTTGAGTCTCAAATAAAGTATGTCAGTAAATGAATACTTTCTAAAGTCTCATACTCTCAAATGTTTTAATGGATAACAAATATAAAAGTCAGAAGATCATTTAAAATGAACAAATAAACTGTCATGTATCTTCTGTTTTGTTTCAGATCGTCTGATGAATGCGTTTGCGTCTTAAGAGTGGTTGTGCATCTAAAGACTTATATATATTATCTGAAGCCTTGCATTGGAAGTTGAAGCTATCCTTGTCAAAGTTGACCATGCTAAGAGACGTTACTGTATCTGAAAGACATCCTACCTGTTGTCTAACCATTTTCAGCATCTGTGTCAGAAGAGCTTTCCTACCTCGTTCAAATGATTTGCACATTTAAGGAAACGCTGCTGTTCTGCTCACCTGACGCTGTCTGCACATGCTTGCTATGAAGCCGCTCAGAACCCTTTAAGGATAAAGGAGTCACAACTTCTTCTGGGACGCATTTAATGCTGAGAGACAATGGTTAAAGCTTCTCAATCTATAAATACCTTCATGCAGAGTGAAGTAAATAGAGAGAATATATCAAGAATTAAAAGAACTCTTACGCTGTGAAAATCTCTGTCTAAAAATTCTCTGTACACAATTCATTTCAAATTCTGAGTGTTATCTCAGTTGCTTGTACATCTTTGAGTTCATCCTATCGTGAGTGATAGTTGAGTGAGCGCTCTCTGTTTTAGCTTAAATAGTTTGGTTTACTAAGCCTGGAAAGGCTTTCTATTTAAAGAATACTTGGGTATTCCACTTGGATAAGTGTCTGAGAGCCTGAAGAGGCTTGGTGAAAAAAAAGAATACTTGTGGTAGAGCCTGAAGAGGCTTGACAGAAAAGAATACTTGTGGTAGAGCCTGAAGAGGCTTGACAGAAAAGAATACTTGTGGTAGAGCCTGGAGAGGCTTGACAGAAAAGAATACTTGGTCTAGAGCCTGGAGAGGCTTGGTTGACGAAAGAATACTTGTTGTAGAGCCTGGAGAGGCTTGATAGAAAAGAATACTTGTAATTCTTTCAAGAATAGTGGAAATCCAGTGGTGGTTTGCCTCTGGGACTGGACGTAGCTCACGGTGATAGTGGGTGAACCAGGATAAGTTTTTGGCTAAGTTTTCTTCTATCCCTTACTCTCTGTTAATTTAGTTTTGATAATCTAACTGAAGGGATTGAAAAGTATTTCTGAAAACAACCTGTTTGTGAAAAGGATATTTCAAGTTATCTAAACTTCCGTTGCTTCTGAACTCGTTTCAGACGAACCAAAACATTTCAGAAGATAAAACTTATCATGTGAACATTTTATAAAGAGCATTTTCATCCGCTTTTATAAAACATAAAAAGTTTCCATAGAAACACTATTCAACCCCCCTTCTAGTGTTTCCCCGTGTTTCCTACAGTTTTATAACTTAAAACTGAAAAATTATTTTAACAGATTGAAAAACAAGTTTCCCAAACTGTTTTATTGAACCTGCTGAAGTGACTTCAGCAAGAGTAAAACTCCCAATTTCAGCAAGTTGTAAAAAATCTATTTGTGAAAAGTGTTGCTTGTGAAAGGCTTTCCAAAATCAGATTGAAATTTATAAAACACTATTCAACCCCCTTTCTAGTGTTTCCTGTTGTTTCTACAAGGATAAACGAAAAATAAGAGAATAGGGTACTTTGTTTCATCCTGTGTGAGAGTCAATTAGTATCTTATTGTCAACGTTGTAAAATTGTGAATTCTAATGTAAGGTGTCAGTGAATTGTCTTTTAATTAGAATGGTCAAGGTGCTGAATTAATTGCACTTTATGTTTTGTTAGAATGATGGTTTTATTACACTTCACCAAAAGTAGTTTTTTTCTTATGAAGGGATGTATATGTTGGCCATGATGGTGTTAGAAACAATATGAAAGGGTAACATGGGACATGAATAGAAATGCAAAATGAGAAAATTATGTGGCATATGATAAGTGCTCAATTTAAGTGAAATTTAATGAGGAATTTGAGCACTTATCTGTTGAAATATGTTTATTCTTGAAGTTAATTCTCCTAACTTTAGAATTTTTGAATTCAATCGTTTATTCTGAGAATTTTATATATATGAAGTCATTTGATCCCAATTTTTATATAAATTTCAGGTGACCAAAGATGGAAGAAGGAAAAGAATTGAAAGGATCATGAAGAAACCAAGAAAAAGAGCTAAAATGGAGATTCTGCCATTTTTTCGCTCAAGCGATAATCTTCTCTCTTAAGCGAGAAACATCTAAAAAGGGGTGATTTGGAGCTTCATTCTCGCTCAAGCGAGAATACCTTTCATCAATGTTTTTAAAACCGGACCAGTCATTGAACCGGTTTGGCCACTGGTTCAAGGTTCAATGGTCGGACCGTGGTCGGACCGGTAGTAAATAAAATAATATTTTTTTATATTTCTACCTAGTAATTCTAATATGAATATCTCACCATATTAATTTATTTTAATCCATCAACAATAGCAAACAAGTGAACAACAATTAAGAGGAGAGGCATGAACAACAAACAGCCCAATAATCCTATTTTTTCCAACAATAGGCATTACCTAATACCTCTAGTGGCAAAAAGAAAAAAAAAAAGAAACTGAGGTAAGAAAAAAAAAGACCTCCTGCACAGGTTGCGATTCTCGGGTGGCAATTTGGAGAATGAGATCGGAGGCACAACTGGGCGCGGCTGGGGGCTGGGAACGACAGGAACTGGGACGCGACGCCCTTGACAGAAGGAACCACACGCCTGGGACGTGACGCATGCAGCAGCACAGGACGCGGTTGGGAGCGGTTGGAACGGCAGGACGCGACGGAAGAGCTGGACAGCAAAGGGCGGCCGAGAGAGAAAGAGAGAACCAGAGAAGAAAGGGACGCGGCGAAGGGCGGGCAAAGATTAGGGTTCTACTTTGAGTCTTTGAACTTTCTAATTCTAAAAGAGTAAAGAGTAATACTAAAGACTGAAAGTGAAACCGTAACTCAGCTGAGCTCTCAGCACCAGTTTTTTAATTTTTTTTTTACAATTTTTTTAAAAGGTAAAACGGCGTCGTTTTGGCTAGCAAAATCAGACCCGTTGAAAACCAGTGAACCACCGGTTCTGGACCGGTTCACCGGTTCCTGACCGATTTTACCGGTTTCCGTCCGGTTTCCTGCCAATCCGGTTTCCTGGTCCAATTGAATCGCTGCTACAAACCGGTTACCGGTCCGGCCGGTCCGGTCCGGTTCTGACAACACAGCCTTTCATCATGATCAAGTACTCTTCTTGCTTGAGCGAGAAATGGATCGCTCAAGCGAGAAATCACTTACTCAACCATAAAACAGATTCAGAAAAAGTTTTGTCATTCGGAACTGAAAGTTTCTAATCTTGGAATGTACGAGACGCGGACGGAAATGAACGAAAAGTTGTGGAAGCCGATTTTCTTCATTTCTTCTCCAAATCCATTATGTGTAATGGCTACCCTGAGTAGTTAATCTTCCTTTTGGGATTGAATATAATCGATTCGGAACTCGGATATATTCTAGTGATATTTATATATAGCAATCTCGTTTCTATTTGATATTGGTATTTTCGTTCTGTTCTTAATGCCTGATTATATCTGATCAATAGTTTCTGGATTTCGATTTTTAGATTTAATTGGAAAGTATTTTTTGAAATATGATCTGAACGAACATACTCGATATGTTGTAATGCTAAGAATAGATTTTAATGTATCGATTGCTTTATAACATTTGATCGTAATGCTGGATAATTTGTTAAATATCTGAGGAATATGTATTTAGGATATTTTTCTTATGAATTTTATACTTGAGGAATCAGTATAAATGATTTTAGTATGTTGAATCAATATCAATATTTTTTAATGCTATATATCTTAGATTATCCAAAATACAGACGAGTGAGATAGATGAAATTCAATCCTAGTTTCTCTCACTAAACTCTCTTTAAAACTTACCTTGTTACTCTTTTTACATTTTGATGCAAAATAGTTTATTTCACAATTAATCAACCATGAACCAATTCATTTTCCATGTATATATACTTAGTGAGCATTATAACTAGGAAATTCAATTGAATCATGTTCCTCGTGGTTACGACAACCCTTACTTTTAAACTATTATACTAAAGTTGACTTTGGTACGTTTGTAAGAGATTCAACAACATGTTGTTACCAGAATGAGAAACATGTTGCGTGCGCGAAACATGAGGTGCGAGGTGCAGAAAGAACAATAGAATCAGAAAATGCGATTGGGGAAATGCGGTTTTTTTTTGGCATGTACAGAAGGAGGAGAAGATGTGTGGAAAATTGGGAGGTGACCAGAAAGATGCTTAAAAAGTTTCAAAAACGTTAGTCTTTGATTAACCATTGGTTTCTCTGAGGAAGAACAAAATGATGCTGGAATAAATTAGGGGTTCTACGGTTATTTTGGTGAATGATTATCGGAAGGGTTATCATCTTATATTAAGGGAATAATTTATTATAGAAACCACAGGAAACACTAGAAGGGGGGTTTGATAGTGTTTTATATGTTCAAACAAATTTTATGAAAACCTTTTCACAAGCAAAGTATTTTAGAATAATTTAGAGCAACTTGCTGAAACTGGGCGTTAGGGTACTTGCTAAAGTGGCTCCAGCAGGTCCAGAAAATAGTTTTGAAAACTTGTTTTTAAAGAGTGCTTGAATTCGTTTTCTATTCAAACTTATAAAATATATTATTCAAAACCCTCTAGTTAGTTTAAATAACAAATATTGAGAGATAAGAGTAGAGAAGACTTAATCAAGAGATTTATCCTGGTTTACTCATAACCATCCTGAGCTACGTTCAGTCCCAATGCCAAACCAGCAAAGGATTTCCACTAACTTATCATAGTTACAAGTATTCTTTTACAGTCAAGCCTCTTCATGTTCTATACAACAAGTATTCTTTTTCAGACACGCCTCTCCAGGCTCAAACCAAGTATTCTTTAAACAGCAAGCCTCTCCAGGCTCAAACACAAACAGTGTATGAAAAGAAAATGCTTAAGCTTTTAAACTACACAAGTTTAAAGCCTAAACTGGGTAAGATGTACAAATAACTGAGTATATCTCAGGATAAGAAATTGTTGTACAAATGAATATTTCTCTCAGAGAATTTTAGCAGCGCTTCAGCAAGTTGGTTCGTTCTTTTCTCTCTTTTATGGAGACCGGTATTTATAGGGTTGGAAAAGAAATCCGTTGAACTCCATTTGATTCCCGTTATGAAATGACATTAAATGTAAATGCTCATGTTTAGACACATAGCCTTGGTAGCTTGGACTAGCAGGTGCAGCAGGTAGAAGGTGTCAGCAACGCAGACTCTACTTTTCTGAGCACAATGTACTTCACAGCATACATTGCCTTTTTGGTGAATAGAAATTTGAAATATGCCAAAAAGCATTTGTTCTGACTTTCCAGAGGGAGAAGAAGCACGGACAACTGAGAAAAGCTACGGTTGACTTGAGTCTTCAAAAGGAATTATCAGAGAAGTTCTTTTCCAAAAAGATATAAGTCTCAGTACGACGTCTCTCATCTTCAAAAGGTTCTTTGGCTTCAGAAGGTCTTGATCAATCAGCAGGTTCCTCTTCTTCACAAGGTTGCACCACATCAGAGGGTTGCATGATTTCAGAGGGTTGTTGTATCAGACGTTTTCTAAAACATAGAAACTACCTCCAGCAGAAATCGTTCCTTCTTTTGAGGAATTTAACCAAATTTGTTACTCATTAAAACTCAGGGTTATGAGACTTAAACATTTTTAACCATTTAATAATATGTTGAGACTCAACATTCTCCCCCTTTCTAATGATGACAAATTTGCTTAAACTATCAAATATTTGAATGGAATATTAACAAAGATATAATTTCAAAGAATTCTTCCCCTTTCTCAGGTATTTGAAAAGGAATGAATTTCTCCTTTTTCTTTATGAACTTTAACCAGAAAACTTGCTTTGCTTTGCTCCCCCTGAATCAGAGATCTCTTCTCTGAAATGAGCTTAACTTCATATTTTGTTAGTTTATATAACTCCCCCTTTTGTCATCAATCAAAAGGGTGTCCAGAGCATGCTGAAGTAATAAATAAGCAGCAGAGCAAGAATATTCAAGGTAAAAGAGTTGTTGAAAGAGTACATAACCTTAACAATGCAGCAAAAACCAGATAAGTCCATCAAGAAAGCATATGAAAGCAAGTTCATTTTCCAGATAATGCAAGAATGTGCAGATTGTCTCTAATGAACTTAAACCTATCTTCAGCAAGAGGTTTTGTGAATATATCAGCCCAATGATGCTTTGTGTCAATGAACTTTATATTAAAAACATCTTCCAGAACATAGTCTCTAATGAAATGGTGTTTGATTTCTATATGCTTAGCTCTAGAATTCTGAATGGGATATTTAGAAAGGTTTTCGACACTTGTATTATCACAAAATAAAGGAATAGATTTAACAGGAATGTTAAAATCTTCAAGTTGATATTTTACCCATAGCAGCTGTGAACAACAACATGCAGCAGCAATGTACTCAGCTTCAGCAAATGAGAGGGCTATGGTACTTTGCCTTTTGCTAGCCCAACTTATCATATTCTCTCCAATGAAGTGGCATCCTCCACTTGTTGATTTTCTTTCAACTCTATCTCCAGCAAAGTCAGCATCACAGTAACCTAATAATCTGCAGTCCTTACTCTTCTTATATCATTGACCAAGATTAGTAGTACCATTTGAGATATCTGAAAATTCTTTTAACAGCCTTGTAATGAGTTATTCTTGGATCTGATTGAAATCTTGTACATAGGCATACACTGAACATAATGTCAGACCTACTTGCTGTAAGATACAACAGAGATCCAATCCTGCCTCTATACATGGTTGGGTCAACACATTCTTCTCCTTCACCTTTACTCAAGATTGATGAAGGGTGCATAGGAGTTGACATAGGTTTGCAATCATGCATGTTAAACTTCTTAAGCATTTCTTTTGTATATTTTTCCTGATGGATCCATATACAATCAGAATCTTGCTTAATTTGAAGTCCTAAGAAAAAATTAAGTTCACCCATTAAACTCTTTTCAAATTCAGATTACATAAGCCTTGAAAACTCAGTGCACAGAGAGGAATTTGTTGATCCAAAAATAATGTCATCAACATATATCTGAACTAGAATCAGGTCTTTGTTAGACATTTTTCTAAAAAGATTTGTATCAACCTTTCCTCTTTCAAAACCATTTTCGAGTAGAAAATTGCTCAATATGTCATACCAAGCTCTTGGAGCTTGTTTAAGACCATACATAGCCTTTTTAAGTTTAAAAACATGATCAGGAAAAGTCAGATTTTTAAAACCAGAGGTTGTCTAACAAATACCTCTTCCTCAATGAATCCATTTAGGAAGGCACTATTTATATCCATTTGATATAGTTTGATTCCATTACTGGCTGCATAAGAGAGTAAAATCCTAATGGCTTCAAGACTTGCTACTGGAGCAAAAGTTTCAGTAAAGTCAATACCTTCTTGTTGATTATAGCCTTGTGCAACCAATCTGGCCTTGTTTTTGACCACTTGACCATATTCAGAGAGTTTGTTTCTAAACACCCATTTGGTTCCAATAATAGTTTTCCCATGACGTTTAGGAACAAGAGTCCATACATCACTCCTGGCAAATTGATTTAGCTCTTCTTGCATGGCTAGGATCCACCCTTCATTATGTAGAATTTCCCCAATATTCTTTGGCTCAATTTCAGAGAGGAAGGCAAGATTATTGACTTCTCTAAGTCTAGATCTTGTTCTTACTCCTTCTAAAGTATCACCAATGATTTGCTCTCGAGGATGATGAGTTCTGTATCTCCACTCATGCCTGCGAGGGAATACATTCTCATTCTGAGACTCAACATTAACTCTGTGAAGAGGATTGGTTTCAGCAGGTTGACTGGAAGTCTGTTCAGCATGTACTTCAGAGGGACTTTCAGCAGGTGCTTCATTCTTGACCTCTAGAGTCTCTGAAGTAGGATTCAGCTCGATACCTGCAAAATCATCTTCTAGATCTGATAGTTCCCTATCAGCCTCTTTAGCATTATTAAATCTAACATGAATAGATTCTTCTACTGTCAAGGTTCTAGAGTTATAAACTCTGCAAGACTTGGATGTTTCTGAATAACCAATGAAGAATCCCTTATCAAATTTAGAGTCAAATTTACCCAGATCATCTTTGGTGTTAAGTATGAAACACTCACAGCCAAAAATGTGAAAATAAGAAATGTTGGGTTTTCTTCCTCTCCACAATTCATAGTGGGTTCTTTTGAGAATTGGTCTTACCAAAATTCTGTTTTGAATGTAGCAAGTTGTGTGAACAGCCTCTACCCAGAATGATCTTGGTAGGTTGCTTGAAATGAGCATGGTTCTACCCATCTCTTGCAAGCTTCTGTTCTTTCTCTCAATAACCCCATTTTGCTGAGGTGTTCTAGCCACAAAGAAATTTTGTGAGATCTCATTCTCATCACAGAATATGTTGAAGCTTGAGTTTTCAAACTCACCACCACGGTCACTTCTAATTGCATAAATGTAAAAGACTTTTTCATTTTGCACATTCTTACAGAATTTTGTGAAATTCTCAAAAGTCTCATCCTTGCTTTTAAGGAATATAACTCATGTGTATCTAGAGTAGTCATCAACAATGACTAAGCCATACTTTTTACCAGCCAAGCTTTCAGTTCTTATATGACCAAACAGATCAATGTGAAGAAGTTCTAGAGGTCTTGAGGTGGACACAATATTTTTACTCTTGAAAGAGCTTCTTGCTTGTTTACCTTTAAGACAGTTTTCACATAAAATGTCAGATCTGAAAGAATGCTTGGGCAATCCTTTTACAAGATTGAGCTTTGTAAGCTTTGAGATTAACCTCAAGCTGGCATGCCCAAGTTTCTGATGGCAAATCTATTTTTCATCTTTAACAAAAAGCAAACAAGTCACATTTTGATATGCAAGTTCCTCAAGATCTATCTTATACACATTATTGTGTCTCTTGGAAGTAAAAATAACTTGATCAGAAGCATCTTTGACTACACAACCATCCTTAGTGAAGGATACAACATATCCACTGCCACATAATTGACTTATGCTCAGTAGGTTGTGTTGAAGACCTTCAACAAGGAGAACGTTTTGTATAACAGGGAGAGGGGGGATATACCTACTGAACCAATACTAGTAATTCTTCCTTTCGGGTTCCCTCCAAAGGTCACCACCCCTCCATCCTTAGGTCTAAGGTTTTGGAACAAAGACCTTTCTCCTGTCATGTGTTGCGAGCAGCCACTGTCTAGGTACCACTTGTGGTGTCTCCTTTGTCCTATTAAACACATTTGCAATAGGAATAATTAGAGACTTAGGTACCCATCTCCTTTTGGGTCCTTTTTTGTTAGAAGCAGGTTTGCCTTTTCTCTTGTGTTTGCACTGAGACACATTGTGTCCAGGTTTTCCACAATGAGAGCATCCCCTACCTTTCTTAGCTTTTTCAGCAGGTTTAAAATTTGAATCATGTGATGATTCACTGTCTGAGTATCCTAAACCTTCTTTGTTTTTGGAGTTCTTTTGAGCACCCAACATTCTGTTGAGGTTCTTTGTTCCATTAACAAAGTGAGCTAGGTCTCTAGTAAGTTCAGCAACTTGTTTCTTTAGAAATTCATTTTTTATTAAACTTTCTGAACTACTAGCCTCAGAATTCTTCAAGAGTTTTTCTTTAAGTAAAAGATTTTCAGTCTCAAGAGCTTGACTTTTATTTGCAGCTTCAATATATGCTCTAGACAAATCTTTTTACTCTTGAAAAAGCTCTTTAGAACTTTCTAGAAAGTCATTATACATGTCTTGCAGAGTTTGAGGAATTACCTCTGATTCAGAACTGTCTGATGAAGGGAGACTTGCCATTAAACACATATTGGCTTCTTCAGCAGACTCATCTTCCTCTTCTGAGGTTGAATCATCTAAGTCCTCGCAGATTACCATCAAACCCTTTTTCTTCTTAAAGAACTTATTCTTCTTATAAGAGGGTTTCTTCAGCTTTGAACAATTAGCCTTCATATGCCCTGGCTGTTTGCATTCATAACAGATTATTTTGTTAGTAGAAAAAGATTCTTTACCTGACTTACCTATTTTGGTTTCAGAGGATGACCCTTTTATGAACCGTCCTTTCTTCTGAAGCATCCTCTTGATCTTTCTGCTGAAAATAGCAAGATCATCACCATCATCATCATCTTCATCATCATCATCAGAGCTTCCCTCTGAATCTTCGAAACCTTCTGAAGACTCCTCAGCTTTCATGGACTTTTGTGGTCCAGCCTTCAGCAGTTTGGACTTAGCATTTAGGGCAAGTGACTTCTTTTTTGGATCATCTTCACCAAGTTCCAACTCATGGACCTTGAGGGATCCCAGAAGTTCCTCCATTCTTAAAGTATTGAGGTTTTTTGCCTCTTGAATTGCAGTAACTATGGGCCACCAAATCGTTGGTAAACTCCTATGATCCCATGAGATTCAAGAGTGCAAAGGCTGCTGCAAAATATGAAGCTCTCAAACCATGCAACTTTGTGCTGAAAAGACTATTTGACCTCAATCCAGGGGAGTAAAAGGAGTTCAATATGGAGATTACTAGACGTGGATGCGTAGGATAGCTACTCCAGACAGATTATTTGACCCGGAGCTGGTCCGGGAATCCTTTGCCAACACAGTCACAGAGCCTGCAGCCACATCCGCTGCCACCAGCTGACATCCCACTCCGAGCTTACATGGAACACATCTGCAGGCAGAACTCCACCCTCCACAAAGGGATTTCCCACCTTCAGGAGTTACCAGACCCGGCCAGACCCATACCCAGGCATGTTGCGTGATGAGTTCCGGACATTCTTGCAGTGGCCTGGGGACAGGCTTATTCATCCAGGGGGAAGTGGAGCAGCAGCAGCTGGAGAGCAGGACGAGAACTTACAGGATACAGAAGACGAAGATTGACACCGGTGTTTTTCTTTCTTTTCGTTCTTTTATTTTCTATTTTCTTTTATAGGATTAATTTTTTTTAGTTAATTAGGATTTTTGTTTTGTATTTCATTTTTTTAGGAATTAGAAAATAGGGATTTAAGGAAATAAATTTAAAATATCAACACTAGACAGTCTAACTAATTGAATTAGGAAAGAAAAAGGAATTTTGTGATTGAATCCATAATCAGTTAGGATTAGGATATTATGCAGGAAAATATATCGAAGTAGTTAATTAATTTCAACAAGTGATTTTATCAAGGAATTTAGCCAAAAAGTCGGTGAGTTGTGAGACCAAACACTTTTGCTGAGAGTTTTCACCGTTGCTTGTCAACTGCTATTGCTTGAGTTTTTGGATTTTATTATGTGCATGAAAATCATGGAAGTGAGAAAGGCAAACTTGTACTTATGAAATAATTGCTCAGTGCCAAAAAGCCAACCCTTGAATTTTTTGTTTCAATTTTTTGGTAACCCATTTGAGCTTAATGTTGCTTTTCTTATGCACCCCAGCCAAAATAATATCTATATCCTGTCCCTTACACACTTGGGATAGAGAGCAAAGGTGCAGTTTGATAAGATGGGAGAATTGGTTGGTTAGCTTGATGCCCGGTTTACTCATGGAGGTTTCAACTGGAGGATAATGGTAGAATCAACTGATCCACCTCTTGTTGCCCTGAACAATCCTCTAATTCTACCATTATCCTCCAGTTGAAACCTCCATGAGTAAACCAGGTGTCAAGCTATATTACGTTAAACGAGCGCTTCCTGGGAGGCAACCCAGTGTTTTTATTTATTTTTGCATTTTTTTCTTGCATTTTTTGTTTTGTGTGTTGTAGTTAGTTTAATTTTCTTTAAAATACCTACTTAGTTTAGAAGTTGCTAGGAGAAGGATCAAAGAAAATATGGAAGGGGAACATAACCTTTGAAAGTTAGAAGCAGCAGAAAACAGGAAAAATGCATTTTGTTTTCTGCGCTTCACTTACGCTCAGCGCAAGTGAAGCGCAGAATTACCAAATTTAATTTTGTTTTCTACGCTTCACCTAGCGTAGCTACTCGCTCCCGGGAACGCTGCAACACGCGCTCCACCTACGTTGAGCACAAGTGAAGCGCAGGTTGCCGCTCCTGCATAAATTTGAAAATTTGGAGCGTGGAAGGTCATTTTACACCTTCCCCTATTTTTCTTGAGTATTTTCTCTGGTCTCCTAACCTTCCATATCCTTTCTTTCACTCAAAAGCCTCTTCCTTACACATTTTTCTTGCTATTTCAGGTATGTTTTATAGTTTTGAAATGATTTTACTGATTAAAATCCTTAGTTCTCTGTTTCATTAAGCAAACCTTAGGATAGAAGACTTAGGCCCTTAGAATCATATGATTTTAGGATTAACTGTCAATAGAGCCTTAGTATACAATGTTGGTTGTGATTATATGTTTGGTGGTAATTTTTTAAATGCTCAGTAAGTCTCTGCAAATTATTCTAGTTGGTAATATAGGTGCTTTAATTATGTGTAATTTTGCACTGACTATTGCATAAATAATTGTGCATTATTGCATGTTTTAAGGTCATGATATTTGAGCATAATACTTTGTACTATTTAATGCCATGTTTAAAAGTTTATTAGGACTTGCTTTAACCGATCACTTTAGCATGCTCTTAAGAAATTAATAAATTGGCATTGGGTAATATGGTGGTCAAACTTTTGTGTAAATGAACCTAACAGTGCCTACTGAATGATTGCTCTGATATTTGAATTAAGATGGCCACCTTGTGTGTGATTTTCATGAAAGTGAGCATGCATGGCTTAATACACTGATCATGAGTTGATATTCTTTATATGCAATGGAATAATCTTGGTTCTATTTACCTTGCAGATGGCTCACACAGAGGTAACCAACACTACCGGCACCTCCAGGAAGGCCAAGGGTGCCAAGAGAGCTCGTGATGTGCCTGATTATGACCCTCTTAAGTTTAAAAGCCCCCAAGATTTTGAGGTATAAAGTTCACTAATGAACTATAACTTCATCAAGGAGAGGCCAGTTGCTCTACAGCCGGGAGAGTTTGATGATTTTCTGGATGAGATCATCAAGAGGCGGTGGAGACGCGTTGCTGAGCCAGACCGCTACTTTGACCCGAAGCTGGTCAGAGAATTTTATGCCAGCGCCATTGGAGACCACAGCGTTGATGTACACAGATGGTCATATGTGCGAGGACGATGGGTGTCTTATGATCGTGACACGATCAACACCTTTCTGGAGCGACCTGGGCCTGGTGATGAGGAGATGATGCCTTGCCAGTATCATGCACTAGTAGAGGAAGTAGGCATGAATGGAAATGATCCATTGGACATTAGGACTGCTGAGTGCGTATGCTTGAGGGGGCTCACTTTTGAGAGGAACGCATATAGGCAAGCTTCCAGGATATACAGGCATGGTATGCACGCCATAGCCAGGATGTGGACAATTTTAGTGTTGGCTAGCATTCAACCAACCAACCATGTATCAGACGTCACCATGAAGACTGCCCATCTCCTATATTGCATTCTGACTGGGCAGGACATTGACATCGCTAAGGTGATCTCTCATAAAATATTCATGACAGGATCATCTGTGGGACGACGGAGTGTGCAGCCTAGGATCATCCTAGGATTCCCTTCTCTCATCACTGCTTTATGCCACTTCCAGGGGGTTGAGGTGTTCCCCACTGAGCGCATTAAAACCCCTATGACTAAGGGGTACATTGAGGCTAACTGCATTCCTGATGAGGAGGAGGAGGAAGAGCCACCGGCACCAGAGCAACCACCACCATCACAGCAGCAGCAGCCACCACCAGTTGACACCACCATCCCATTTTGGGTACAACACATCATTTCTCAGAACTCCACTTACCACTATCAGACTCGACTGGATCCCTAACAAGCCTAGGGACAGGCTTGTTGTTCCGGGAGAGGGAGGAGCAGCTGCTGATGGAGCTGACGATGATATGGAGGATGATGAGGATTGATTTTGGTTTTTTCTTTTCTTTTCTTTTTCCTTTTCATTTTTCGTTTTTTCTCTTTTTTTCTTTTATTGGATCTATACTGTATCTGATATTACTGACTTATTATTCCTATGCAGTGTGGATTCCAGTATGTTTATTGTTGCATTAGGATTTAGTTTTAGGATAATTATTTTAGTAATTTAGGATTTTTTTCATAACTTTTTTAGGAGTTAGGAAAAAGGGATTTAGGGAAATAAAATCAAAATCTCAACATTAGGCAGTCTAACTAACTAAGTTAGGAAAGAAATAGGAATTTTGCGATTGAATCCATAATCAGTTAGGATTAGGATATTATGCAGGAAAGTATTTCAGGGTAGTTAATTAATTTTGATAAGTGACTTCATCAAGGAAATTAGCCAAAAAGCCGTGAGTTGTGAGACCAAACACTTAATATGAGAGTTTTCACCGCTGCTTGTCAACTGTTATTGCTTGAGTTTTTGGATTTTATTCTGCACATGAAAAATATGGAAGTGATAAAGGCAAATTTGTGATTATAAATTATTTGCCCAGTGCCAAAAAGCCAACCCATGAAATATTTTTCCAATTTTTGTAACCCATTTGAGCTTTAATGTTTCTTTTCTTATGCACCCCGGCCAAAATAATGTTTATATCATGTCCCTTACACACTTGGGATAGAGAGCAAAGGTGCAGGTTGATAAAATGGGAGAATTGGTTGGTTACTTGAAAGGGAATTGAAGAAAAACAAAAAGCAGGCACAAGAAAACAAAGTGAGTCAGTCCCTCAAGAATGAAAAAGAAAAAGTGGATAAAAAAGGGAGTGAACAACCAATCAAAAAGAAGAGATCAGCTGAATGATGCAAATCAAGAATATAATGGAGGATTGAGAGAAAGTTCAAGAAAAGGAAAAGTTCAAAAATTGCCCTCTATTCCAGTGTTTACTTGCATATCCAGAAAAACCATGAGTTCTTGATAACCCAGCCACATTACAACCCAAGAAAGACCTTTTGATCCATGATTTACCATGTGCTTGTTTATTAACCAGAAACGACTATCAATTTTAGTTGTTCAACTGTTGTGAAAAATTGAGGGAAACACTAACCCGTGAGCATGAGAGAATTCCTTGATTTATCACTTATTGTTTTGGTTACTACTTTTGAAAAAGTTTGAATGTGTTTTTATCCTGTTCTGATTGAGTCTTGGAAATATCACTTAATTCTAATTTTCAATCTGATATTTGGAAAGTGACAGCTGCCTAGCAAGAGGTAATGAAATTGTTTCCTTACTTAAGAATCATGATTGGGGATTGAAGTTATTTGATTACAAAAGGTTTTCTTGCTTGAGGACAAGCAAGAAGCTAAGTTGGGGGGAATTCGATAAGTGCTAAATTAATGATAAATTTCTATATAATTACAACACTTATCAAGGGCAAAATATTAGATTTATACCCTAAATTACCTCTTTTTAGTTTAAAATGCAGATCTTGTGAATATTTAATTCAAATTTGAATTTTATGCTATTTTGATAAGAAATCTGTGATTTTGCAGATAAAAAGGAAAGTTTTAAATGGAGTAACAAGATAGAAGTAAATAAGGATAAGATCATCAAGAGATCAAGCTAAAAAGAGGGAAATCAGGAAAGCGAAGCAAATAAAGATAAGATCAGCAAGAGATCAAATCAGAAAAGGATTGAATGTAGTCGATTCAATCCCCAATTGTATTTGATTTCTCTTTGTCATTTATGAATCCCTGTTTTTATAATATTGGTGTTTTTAATCTGTTCTTAATGCTTAGCTTCCGCCTTTGTGCCAGAGTTATGAATTGGTTTTATGGGGCGCACTGAGAGGTGGTTTTATAAAATCATGAGCCAGTTCTTTGGAGCCTAGACATAGGGTTCTTGAAATCTGATTGGTCAAAACACTCAATTCGCGACTGTGGAGACCAGGGTGAAATGATAGCTTTAACAAATAGATCATTAACCTGGGGTAGTTTATCACTTTGGAGACCAGGGTAGATTATTTCTGAGTATTTCATATTTGTAGAAACCTTTGTGAAATAACTTTAAACTTGTGCTTCAATATTATAATTGCATATTCATAAATATCATTGGGATTCAAATACAAAAGGGGTGCGATAGATGAAATTCAATCCTAGTTCTAGTAATTTGCTCAACCTCATCTCAATTTAATGTTCTTTATTTAGTATTGCAATCTACACAAACAATCATCTTCTCTCACTTGATAAGTGTGACAATTAGGATTTACAATTGAACCGTTCCCTGTGTATACGACAAACCCTTTTACTTACTATTATACTGTTGTGATTTTGGTACGCTTGCCAGAATTTCAATAGTACTTCAGAGGGTCCTTCAGCGGGTTCTTCATTCTTGACCTCTAGAGTCTCTGAAGTTGGATTCAGCTCCATACCTGCAAAATCATTTTCTAGATCTGATAGTTCCCTATCAGCCTCTTTAGCATCATTAAATCTAACATGAATAGATTCTTCTATTGTCAAGGTTCTAGAGTTATAAACTCTGTAAGCCTTGGATGTTTCTGAATAACAAATGAAGAATACCTTATCAGATTTAGAGTCAAATTTACCCAGATCATCTTTGGTGTTAAGTATGAAACACTCACAGCCAAAAATGTGAAAATAAGAAATGTTGGGTTTTCTTCCTCTCCACAATTCATAGGGAGTTCTTTTGAGAATTGGTCTTACTAAAATTCTGTTTTGAATGTAGCAAGCTATGTGAACAGCCTTTGCCCAGAATGTTCTTGGTAGGTTGCTTGAAATGAGCATGGTTCTACCCATCTCTTGCGAGCTTCTATTCTTTCTCTCAACAACCCCATTTTGTTGAGGTGTTCTAGCCATAGAGAAATTTTGTGAGATCCCATTCTCATCACAGAACATGTTGAAGCTTGAGTTTTCAAACTCACCACCATGGTCACTTCTGATTGCAGAAATGCAAAAGCCTTTTTCATTTTGCACCTTCTTACAGAATTTTGTGAAATTCTCAAAAGTATCATCCTTTTTTTGAGGAATATAACCCATGTGTATCTAAAGTAGTCATCAACAATGACTAAGCCATACTTTTTACCAGCCAAGCTTTCAGTTCTTGTAGGACTAAACAGATCAATGTGAAGCAGTTCTAAAGGTCTTGAGGTTGACTGATAAGTGAAAATTATATGATAAATTAGAGCACTTTTTAGTTCACTTATCAAGGATAAAATGGTATTTTTGCCCCAGTTTAATCCCTTTTGAGTAAATATTTGATAAATTGTATTTATTAATCTTAGATTTGAATTGGATGCTATTTTGATAGAAATATTGCTGATTTTTGCAGGATAATGCAAGGATTTGATTTGAAGGAAAGATAGCATTAAATGAGGGAGATATCTGCAAGATTTGAAGTTCGATTGAAGACATTTAACAAAGATTTGAAGAAGATTTGAAGCAATTAATGAACATATCACTGCCAATCAAACAAGGATTTTGCAGACAACCTTCCCAAATAAATCAAAGATGCTCAATAAATGAAAAGATTTCATCAAGAAAAGGGAAACAAGAAAAGACAAATCAGCCAAAACCAGTCTCGAGGAGAGATCAAATTAAAAAGAGAAAGTTGGAGCTACAGGACGCATCCTGCGCTTCAACCTGCGCTACAGCGCAGGGTGAAGCGCAGATCTCTGCAGCCTGCGCTGTAGCGCAACTTGAAGCGCAAGTCACGCAGATTTGTTCATTGTTCTCGTTTTTAGGTGATTTCTCCCCAATTTTCTTTGTCTTTCCATAGCCTATAAATAGGAACCTCTTTCACCAGATCAAGTGTGCACGATTATTGTAATTCAGTAATATTTCAGTGATAATACACCAGAGCTAATTTTAGAGTAGGAGAGGAGGAGCACTTCACAAGGATTGAAGATGGTGACAACATCTTCGGTGGTTTGTATGGCTACCTCGTGTAGTTAACTCTCCATTAGGATTGAATGTAATCGATTCCATTCCCAAGTGTATGTTGAACTCTATCTATTTATTTATGCAGTTCCCTAACTATAATATTGGTAATCTTATTCTGTGCTTAATTCCTAACTTCCGTGCTTGCGCCGAAGTTATAGGCTAGTTTGTAATTAACGTTACGACTAGGATTGAGTTTGGGGGAGCCTAGACATAGGAAACTACCTCTGAGTGAATAAGAATACTCGGTTAACCAGTTACTGAAACATGGGTGTTGCTAATGATTGATGGATAGTGTGAGTATCCTAATGAAGGGCATCTAAAGGATAGGCATGGTATAATGGACCGATAGCAAAGAATTAGTTGATTGTCAATCCAGGACCGAACATGGATGTATCCTGATGAGTGATGGGTAGTGTGAGTACTCTAATGAAGGTGCGTCTACAGCATTAGGCCTCGTTTATCAATTAGTTCTTTACAAACGGAATAAAGAAAATAAAATAAGCCGAGGGTAAGTCTGTCACTTGGGAGAGCCCGCATGGATTATCTTTGAGTGTGTGAGGCACCTGGTAACTCGGGGTCTTAGCAATATAGTTTGTCTACAGTGTTATAGTTCAAAGCCTATAAATAATAGGTAGTCTCGACATCCATGAGGGGTGTGATGAGATGAAGTTCAATCCTAATCCAAGTAAAGTGTCTCTAACTCTTCCTTTCTAATCCATTGATTATTAGTTTCAGTTTACAATTTCCGCAACAATATTCTCAAAATTGTTGTTTCCCTTGATAAATAGATCACGCGTATACGTGAATTGACCGTTCCCTGTGGATACGATAACTCTCTTACTATTATACTACTGGATTTTTGGTTCGCTTGCCAGAAACCCATCAAGTATTTTTGGCGTCGTTGCCAGGGAACGATTTTCAATTCGTGTAGACCTTGACGGTCTAGTTATCAAGTTTTTAATTATCTTAGGATTTTTTTTATTTGTTTTTCTTAGGATTTTTATTTATTCTTCTTATTATTTTAGGACTTTTTATTATTTAGGAAATTTATAGTTTTTTCTATTATTATTAATTCTCTTCAACACTTATCTTTTTCAAAGTTTCTTGTTTATGCTTTTTAGAGGTCAGGCGTCCCCCAATCAATTACAGTTGGACCCGGAAATAGAAAGGACGTCGCGAAGGAACAGAGGTAGGAACGGGAGAAGGAGAAGGAGGTCAATTGTTGAATAACCTAAAAACATGGTAGAGGAAGTTCCAAGAAGGAGGTTAGGAGATTATATCTCCCATCAAGGACCACATCACTTCTCAAGCATTGTATTACCACCAAACGCGATAGCGTTGGAGTTGAAGACTACACATCTCAACCTCATTAGTGCACATCAATTCGCTGGATTGGATCATGAAAATCCAAATGCTCATCTCTATAATTTTTATGAATTGATTGGTACTATGGGTTTCGATGAAGGTAGTTTAGAATCTATTTAATTACGCTTGTTTCCTTTCTCTTTGATAGGTAAAGCTAAGGAATGGTTGCAATCACACCCAAATCAAAGTCTAACCAATTGGGGTGTAGTTGAGGAGAAATTCTTGACAAGATTCTTCCCACCAGGGAAGCAAATTGAAGCCAAAGCAGATATTTCCACATTCAGACAAGGGATTGATGAGCCACTTTGTGAAGCTTGGGAAAGATTTAAATCTATGATGCGCAATTGTCCCAATCATGGCTATGAGGATATAGCCCAACTCAATATATTCTGCAAGGGACTTCGTTCAGATTCAAAGTCATTCATAGATGTCGCAGCAGGAGGAACAATCTTATCCGCAGAAGTTGATTGAGCACTAGACATCATTAACAACTTTGCTCAGAACGATCAACAAGCTCAAAGTGGAAGACAACTCACACAATTACCAAAGAAAGGGATGCTAGAACTCAATCAAAGTGATGCTCTGTTAGCTGAGAATAAGCTCATTAAACGTCAAATAGAAGCACTCACTGAGACGTTAAAGGCACTCCCTCAACAACTCAAAGTTGTCCACTCACAACCCATCCAAGCCCAACCATTGATTTGTGACTTCTGTGGAGGTGACCATCTAAATGGTCAAAGTGCTAACCAAGGAATACAGCCAGAGCAAGTCAACTACATGGGTAACCAGGGAAGGCAAGGTAATTACTCCAATAACAACAACAACCAGTACTCACAAGGTTGGAGGAATAACCAAACCAACTCAGGTTGGGGTCAGAATGGAGGAGCAAGACAACCACCTTACCAACAGCAGCCTTCAACATACGTTAAATTGAATACTTTGGAAAGTGAGATGATGACTTAGTGCAAGGATTTAATGGATTCAACAAAAATACTGAGGCGCCAATCAAGACTCTAAAGAACCAAGTGGGTCGGTTAGCAAATGAGATGGCAAAGCACAGGCAGAAACACTTCTCAGCTGTGACCCAAACCAATTCAAAGGAACAATGCAACTTGGTTGCTACTGATGGCAACAAGTCAGAGGAGGAGGAACCCGATGAGGAAGAAGAGATCATCTTTGAAGAACAATTGCTTCAAGAGGAAGCTGTTCATCAAGATGAGGATAAAGCAGCACAACAAAAAGAGGAACATCATGAAGAAAAGGTCCTTGTTACAAGTAAGTCACTTGACCCAGGTAGGTTTACTACACCCATCTCTATTGGTAATCTACCACCTACTCATGCTTTATTAGATCTTGGAGCGAGCATCAATTTGATTTCGCTATCGTATTTTAACAAGTTGAGTAATGTGAAGGTCATGCTTGCAAATGTGAGACTGCTTCTTGCAAATAAATCCGCTCAATGCCTTCATGGGATATTAGAGGATATTCAAATCAAAGTGGATAAATTTGCATATGTTGTAGATTTTTACATTGCAGAGACTGAAGAGGAGGATACTAAAGTCCCCCTAATTTTAGGAAGACCCTTCATGAAAGCTGCTAGGATGATCATTGATGTTGATCGAGGGAAATATGAATTGAGCTCAAAAGATGAAACCATTGTGTTTCATATTGACAGGGGTATACCCAAGTTACAACAAACTGATGTTATTTCCAAAAATTCAACAAAGCTGCCAGGCTCCGAATTTCTGCGGAAGCCTAGGATGAGAGTAAAGCATCCAGAGTCAACTTGGGAATTCCAATTTAAGAGAAGAATGAGATCAACATCTGATACTGAGGAAGATAGTGACAGTGATGGAAGAGTCAAGAATTGGCATGGACGATGGGAGCTCAAAGGAAGAACTGGTATGGAGTCAAACATCATCCTCCACTTGAGACCACCATAAGAAGGTTGCGTAACCAAGCGTCGAGCTAAAAGACGTTAAACAAGCGCTTCTTGGGAGGCAACCCAGTCTTTGTAAGTTTTAATTTTCATTTAATTTTCATTTTGTTAATTTTTAGTTTTAGGATTTACCTGTTTAATTAGGAAATTGTTAAAATGAAGGATCTAAATTTTAAAGGAATGCATGGAACCAGTTAGGAGTAGCAGAAGCAGAGAGAATACTGCAGATCTGCGCTTCAACCTACGCTGTAGCGCAGAATTAAAATTAAAAACCTGATTCTCTGACTTTTGCCCTTTACCCTTTGCTGCAGCGCAGGGTGAAGCGCAGCGGCACGCTTCAACTTCTAGGGTGAAGCGCAGGAAGCGGGATCTATAAATCCCAGATTTCGAACGAAGAAGCTCATTTCGAACTTCTTCTCGTTCTCTCCCTTGCCTTTTCTCTGATAATCCTAACCTTTGCTTTGCCTTTTCTCACTCCTATAGCCTTCATTTTCAATTTCTGAGCTTATACCAGGTATGTTTTTATAGTTTTCTTTCTTTTTAACCGATCGAAATTTTGATTTTTTATTTTATTTGAGCATAACCTTAGGATAGGAAACTTAGGATTCTAGGAACCTTTAGGAAAGAAATAATTGTCCATAGTACTTAAA
This sequence comes from Sesbania bispinosa, assembly GCA_026901365.1. Classification (NCBI taxonomy): domain Eukaryota; kingdom Viridiplantae; phylum Streptophyta; class Magnoliopsida; order Fabales; family Fabaceae; genus Sesbania; species Sesbania bispinosa. Next base: position 1,295,860 of record QLOH01000202.1, read on the forward strand.
AATAGATTGCATGTTGTTAGGATTCATTGTGAGTAATTCCTGTTTGCTTAGGTGGTAGTTTTTTAGTGCTCAATAATTTCTGCAAATTATTTTTGTTTGTGCATGTATGCTTAATTAATTGCTCTGATATTTTTGCATGCCCATACATAAATAATTATGCTTTATTGCATGTTTCTGATGACATGATTTTTTAGCATGAGTTTAGTTCTCACTTTTCCTGTTTAGGATTGTTTAAGACTTGCTTTAACTGATCACTTTAGCATGTCTTAATTAATTAATTGGAATTTATTTGGTAATATTAAAATCAAAATTTTTATGCACAATTGTTTGGCTAATTGATTGCTCTAATTATTGAAATTAATTGGCCATTTATTTCATAATTATGAGCAATTAAATATTATGATGCATAAATAATTTTGATTTGCTTCTGTTTTGCAGATGGTTCGCACGAAGAATGTCAGTGGTGCCAGTTCTTCTAGGAGAGGCATGGGGGGTGCCAAGAGGAAGGCCCCCAGAGGGAACCTGATTTTGACCCTCATCGCTTCAAGGACCTTAAGTCCTTTGAAGCATACACTGATATTGCAGACTGCAAGTTTATCTTGGAGCGACCAGTCATCCTTGAGGAGGATAAGTATGAGGAGTTTTCGGCTGAGATTCATAGGAAGCGATGGGACCGCCTCAATCGCCCCGACAACCACTTTGACCCGGATATCGTCAGAGAGTTCTATGCTAACGCCATTGGAGACCACGGCGTTAACATTAGGAGGGAGTCCTATGTTCGAGGGCAGGTTATCAGGTTTGATTGCGACGCAATCAACACACTTCTAGGACGTCCCATAGAGGAGGACAGGGATCTCGTGGAATGTCAATACCACGAGAGGATGGAGACTGTGGGGCCTCATGGCAATGATCCCCTTGATCTCGAGACTGCTCAGCTGCTTTGTTTACCAAGGCATTTGTTTGAGAGGAACGCATACCAGAGGGCTGCTAGGATCTACAGGAAAGATATGAAGAGCATAGCTCAGATGTGGACAGTACTGATACTGGCCAACATTCATCCTACCGGGCATGTTTCTGATGTAGTTATGCCCATGGCCCACCTCATCTACACTATCCTCACCGACGCCGTTATCGATGTCCCACGGGTCATCACCCAGAAGATATCAGACTTTGCTTCTTCTGTAGCACGCCGGACTCCTAACTCCAAGATCAGACTTGGCTTCCCTTCTCTCATCATATCACTCTGCAGATCTAGGGGTGTGGAGGTGAACCCCAGGGTTTGCATTGCACTACCTATGACTAGAGCTTATATTGAAGCTAACTGTATCCCAGCTGAGGAGTTACAGGTTGAGGAGGAGCAGCAGCAGCAGCAGCCACCACCACCAGCAGACATGGATGCTCCAGTCTGGGCTCGGTGACTTGAGGCCCAGAACACTCACTTGATGGCTCAGATGTCCACTCTCCACCGAGCAGCTGTTCATTTTCAGAGTAGCCACTATCAGGCTCGGGAGGACCCCATGCCCCCTGCACAGTTTCATGATTATTTACAGTGGCCTGGGGACAGGCCTATTTTCCCAGGGTGGGATGAAGCAGCTGATGCCGGAGCTGAGGATGGAGCTGCTTACATGGATCAGGACCAGGAGGACTTGTGAAGTCTATAAATCTGTTTAAGTAATTAAACATGATTATAAGACTTAACATCCGTTAGTTTTAATGATTAACAAATAAGATTATATAAAGAACAAATAAGATTATATAAAGAACAAATTAGATTATATAAACAGGTTCTACTGAGAAAGGTATTTGTTTGTTAATTATGTTTCAGGATAAAATACTCTTTAGAAGAAGAAGAAGAAGATTTTGTGAACAGAATCAGAATCAGAAGATCAGAATCAGAAGAACAAAAGTGCAGAATCTGAAGAAGGTTAATCCTTAACAGAGTTGGAGCAACTGAAGAATAGAAGTGAAGACTTAAAGACTGACTGAAGAACTGAAGAAGTGAAGACTTGAAGACTGACTGAAGAAGTGAAGACTTGAAGACTGTCTGAAGAAGCGAAGACTTGAAGACCATCTGAAGAAGTGAAGACCAAGAATACTATCTGAAGAACTGAAGGCAAAAGATATGAAGAAGTACAGATTCAAATATACGTCTGTCTGAAGAACAACAATGAACTAAAAAAACCAAGAAGAAGAAGAACGAAGCTACAATTCTAAGGAAGAAGGCCGCTGAAGTTTCAACCAATATGAAGAATTGAAGTTGTCTGAAGGAAGCAACTCGGCTGAAGTAGTGAAGCTGTCTAAAGCAACGAAGTTGTCTGAAAGACTTGAGCTGTCTGAAGTCATCAACCTGTCTTAAGTGATGAAGCTGTCTGAAGAGCCAAGTCCGTCTGAAGACTCGAACTCGTCTGAAGACTGGAACCCGTCTGAAGGTTGGAAGCTATCTGAGGCTTTAGTAATGACGTGGCATCTTGCTGAAACTTTGCGTGAGGACTTTTCTAAGTCTCTGCTGCCCGTACGTTTTGAAACACATTTGTGGCAACAAACACAGAGACCTTTCCCGGTGCATTTGAACTTCATACACCACTGAGGAAATCTCTGCAACGCAGCAGTCGCAGCAACAACAGTAGCAGCCTTACTGCAGCACCAACGTTGTACTATGTCAGAACTCTCAAGAAGCGTGTCTCACAACGGATTAAAAGAAGACTATTTGTTGTCTCTAAACGATAGCATTTCAACGAGACATTTCTTCATTTGTGCAATGTGGAACAAAGCAGAAGAAAAGCTCAGGAGACTAAGCAAAAGCAACAAGGAAGATGTTTGAATAAAATATATTCAATTCAACATCTTTATCTAAATATCAAAAGAGGAATCTGCAAACAACGACTATCGATCAAGACATCTCATTCAAAGAAGTAATGGTGTCAGGAGCAAGTGAAAAAAAAATAGTATATGAAGGATAAGCAAAAAAGGCAAACTCAACGGATACATACTCTCAAGAATCAGAAGAAATCCGAAAGCAAGCAGATGCAAGACAATACAAGCTGGATAAAGCAGATGCAAGCAAATGCAAGATAATACAAGCTAGAGCAAGCAGATGCAAGCTGGATAAAACAGATACAAGAAAGCAAAAGAATTCAAGAGAGAGAATACACATGATCATCACATCTCTCAAAACAGAGCTCGTCAACAGAAGTGTCAGAACGGGAGTATTCTGAACACTCAATATGCTTAAGGAGAAGCAACCGTTTGAGAAGCTATTACACAACGGCTATATGAGCCACATCATCAGAAGCTCAACGGTATTATGAATTATCTTCAACGGCTATATTCAAGAAGAACATATAAATTGCCTCAAGATTAAAGTTGAAGATGTTGTTGCGGTGCACAACCAAGTTTTTGAAAACACACAACCAAGTTGGTCGGTCCAACAAGTTGTTGGCATGCAGAGCATATTAACCATGCTGCCGAGGTGCAGTTGTTATGCTATACAACCAGAGTGAATTATCAATCAGGCTACTGATCAGCTAGTCAGTTAGTTAGATTGTACAGTTGGTCTGTTGATCGAGTGAGTTGGTTGTCGGGAAGGCAATCATGCTGTACAAATGACTATCAAACCAGGTACGGTTTGAAGCTTTGAAGATACCTTGGCATTCCAATGATACGGGTGAGAATGTAGCCCATGGAAACCAATGGTAGGAGAATAAGGCTGGAGCTTAATTTCACATCTTAGTTAGCCTACTCTCAGAGGATGTATTCCTCATAGAAAAGACAGGGATTGTACTTAAATTCAAACACTTGTATCACTGTCTATCCTTGTATCTAGTTTGTAATGACTGTATCCTGAGTATGTACTCAGTAATCACTATGTACAAGAAGAATCTGAGTTGAGAAGTTCTAACGAACATCTAACTTAGGTTGAGAAGTTGTAAACTTCATACTTGGTTAGTTTCCCTGAGCCTGGAGAGGCTTGACTGTAAAAGAATACTCTTAGAGCTTGAAGAGGCTTGATAGAAAATACTACAGCTGGTCTGTGTGACTCAGTGTGACATATATGTGGTTGCGAGGGTCTGGAGGATTCGGAGTGACGCATATATGTGTTAAGGATCGGTTTGATCCTGAGCCTGAAGAGGCTTGACCGTAAAAGAATACTTGGTGTGACATATATGTGGCTGCAAGGGTCTGGGGGATTCGGAGTGGCACATATGTGTTGTTGTTATAAAAAAAGGCTAGTGGTGGTTTGCCACTAGGACTGGATGTAGCTCACAGGGTTTGTGGGTGAACCAGGATAAATTCTGTGTCTAAGTTTTCTTTTCCTTAATCTCATTTATTTACAGTCTTTACATTTATGATGGGGATTGAAAAGTATTTTTCATAACAAGCTTAACTGAAGGATTTCAATAAAACAAGTTTCCATACAAACATAATGGCAAAACGTCTCTAGTGTAGGTTGAAGTATTATAGAAGAATACATTCAGAGGGTTGTCTGAAATACCTGTCTGAAGTGAGCCCAAGAGGAACTCAGTTCAGACATATGATATGAATGGTCTCTGATCATCTAAAGTATTTCAGAAACAGTTCTGAAGGTACTCTTAATAATATTCTTCAGAAGACACTAAGATAAGTTTGTTTAAAATCAAAACAATCTTAAGTGTAAGAAAAAGTTTTTAATCTAAATCTTTCATATATTCCGCATGTTTTTAAAATAACTCTGATCTTAAGATTGGCTTTGTACAATGATCACTTAACGTGATTGTTTATTTTAAAGATTTCCAAAATTGTCTCAAAATTGTTAAAACACTATTCAACCCCCCCTTCTAGTGTTGCCTGTGGTTCTAACAATTGGTATCAGAGCTCACCTTCGGGTTGAGTATCTAACAAATGCAGAAGGAGTAGATCCTCAAAAGATGGAAATCTCACCAGGCTGAAGCAACTCTGAAGAACGATAATGAGAATTGGAAAATCATTTTTCCAATACTCATTATTCATAAAGCTAAAGCACAGGACGCAACAGAAAAGGAAAGTGAATCTATCTCTAGATCACAAAGTGGTAACACCTTTCCTTTCTATATTTAAGTTATAATATAGCTGTTATTCTGTTGCATGACTTGTTTTATTGAAATTGTGAAAAATATGATTACATGATATAATTGTTTCATGCTTTCTAAAGTGTGTTAAAATAAATCACTGCATGTTATGTGTGTTTAACTATGTTCACTGTGTGAAATCAATGATTCATTTTATGTATGCTTTACTTATTTAAATGTATGTGTTGAAGAGTCACACATGTTTAGTAAAGTAATAACTGCGTGTTTAAATTAAGTAAATGAAGAGTCGTGTGTGTTAGTCATAACTGTTTTTGAAAACATGAAACGGCACGATGTGAATCATTGAATCATCAATCGGTTTCTCTCAATGGACACGATGCACATTTCTCCACAACTGCTTAGTGGATGAAACTGCTCCTTTCATAAAATGAAGCGACGCTTGATTGCCTATTTAAAAGATTGGAAGATCATCAAAAGAACCTCACAGTTTATTTCCTTCCAATACATCTTAATCTATCTCAATGGAATCAAGATCAGCAATCTCATGTGTTCAAAGTCTATGCAAGTATGATGAAAGAATTATTCCCACAAGGGGAGTAAATTTAAGCGACTTTGACAAAGAAGGACTAAGAATCTCTGAGTACTTCAAGGAAGCTGGATGGATTTCCTTTCTTGAAGAGGCATCGTTCCCCTGGCATGAGCAGAGTGTTCTAGATTTCTGGAACAACTCAGAAGTGTTTCTTGAAGAGACAAGTGGTATAAACACTTCAGTAATGGGAATGCCTATCAGAGTGGACTTCAAGGTTCTGAAGGAAATCATTGGGGTTGAAGCAACCGGAAAACAATTTTCTTCGGATTGGCAAATCTATGATAAAGAGGAAGAGATGCATGATCAGATTTTATTTGGTTGCAGAATCCTTGAAACTCCAGTACGCTCACAACTACTGGAAATTCCCAGAATTCTGCTGTCAATCATTAATTGTTGTATTCTACCCAAAAGGAAGGATACAAACATCATCTCTGATATGGAAAGATTCGTGCTGATACATCTCCTTCAAAGGAAAAGATTAAATCTTCCCAGAATCATCCTCTACCATATGATGAGAAGAAAATTAGATGAAGCCAAAGTCTTTCCCCATACTACACTGATTATGAAAATCCTTCAATATAAAGGATTTCCTATTGAAAGATTCTTTGACCAGGAGCCATCACCCTTGTTCACTATAGAAGAATATAAGCATATCAAGGGAAGATCAGCAGAGGAAAATGAAGATCAAAGCCCTTTGTCGTCAACTCAAAGCGAAATAGAATCTTCTGACTATCTGAGTACTCATGGAAACTTAAGAGAAATATTCAGAAGAAGTAAGATAAAGAGGTTGGATGAACGTATTGAACATTTGGAAGAAACACTCAGATTTTACCAAAAGGAGCTACGAATGTTGAAGAGAGAAAAGGAGAAAGTCAATACCAATGAGAACAAAGCTGTTAATGATCAATGATACACTTGTGTGTTTTTGCTTCAAGATCTTTGTGTTTAAATCTTTATCAATATATATACAGTATACTTTGTTTCAAGTCCTTCTCTGTTTGATTTCTATGTATTCTATATGTTTAAATGGTTATATGTGACTTTCTATATTCCCATTCTTAATTGTTTAATATATAATTTAAAAGGTATGTGTGAAATACATGAATCTGATAATCAAATAAGACAAAATTAATTAACTTATTAAGCTATTTCATTAATCAATCCAAGTATTTAATTTAACAACATCAGATGCTACTGAAAGGTATTTCTAGTTTAAATGTTTCAGGAAACAGGTTTTAAGAAGATCATCTAAGAAACATCATCTAAAAGGACATAATGTGATAACATCTTTATTATCTAAACCTATTCAGGAAGTTCAGAATGAACTCTCTGAAAGTGTGGGTTACCAATATTAAAGATGGTTAACATTCTATGCACCAAACCTAACTCAATCTCTGAGTGGATTATACTAACTTAGTAATATCTCTGTTCATCTAACCCGTTCAGAAGGCTCCTTACGGACTGTCTGAAATTGTGGGTCTGAAATGTTAAAGGGATAGTTACTCAAGTCATTAGAATCCAACTCAAGTGTAAAGGGGTAGGTTAAGATGACTGTTCAAAGATTCTCTGGGAGCACAAACGACAAAAGCATACTGAAACGTGCAGACATCAAGCAACCTCAGATAAAGAAAAAGTCTTTCAAGCAAAAAGTAATGTCAGAAGGGACTTCTTTACCCAGTGGACAATAACCAAATTCATGGTAACATCACTTCATCTTAAAACTTTTACAGCTTTGAATACCTGTCTCCATAAATACTCTTTAAAAGCCTTTAAGAAACCTTTAATAAGTACAAACGTAAAAGACTTATAAAAAGTTATCAGATACTTGCCTTTACAAAAAAAATTTTCTCCTCTCTCTCAAAATATTTTCCGAAAAGTTTTTCAAACAAATTTATAAAACCTTCCTCTCTCTCTGTCTTTAAACCTTTTTTTGTTTTCAAAAATTATGTTTGGCATTTTTCTTTCTCTCAAAATTTTAAAAATTTTTCAGATAGTAATAATATTCATAATATCCTTTGCTCTGATACCCCTTTCTCACACTTTCTCTTCTATTTTTTTTAAGAACGTATTTTCAAAAATATTTTCAAATATTTTTCTAAAAGTTTCTTCTAATTATCTTTCAAAAACGTTTTCCGAAAACTTAATTTAACCATGCTAATGACCAAGTTTCCTATGGTACTTCATCTATGACCAATCAATGATGTACGTTTCAAGACTCCCAAAGTCTGAAACCGTCATCATCAAAGCTATCTGAGCCCATACACATCGCGTGAACAACAATCCAATAGATTCATTCTCCTTACTTCTCTGTTTTACCCCTGCTTTAAAAGTCCTATAAATTCACAAGAGCTCTTCACACAAACTCACATCTTCAAAGCTCTTCCATAGCTTTGCCTAAGGTTCTGAGTTAGTGGCTCTCAATAGGATGACAAAGAGGCAAAGGAAAATAGCAGAAAGTATCTTGGAACATGTTGAGGTAAAGATCAAGTCATCTTGGATGATGTATGGAATGAAGAGTAAGGGAAAGGGTTCATCTGAAAACCCGTTTCTCTATACTTGGACCATGGTGATCTTGTTGCATCACAGGGGGACTGGAAGACCACTGGGAGATCCCAGAATAGTCAATCTTATGAAGAGAACTACTGCCAAAGTAGTTCTTGGAATTAAGGTGCTGACTGTTGGTCGAAATACAGTCTTAAATGATGCACCTCCACTGTCCCGGATGTCATGAGGGGAATGCGTGCAGCAAAGCATGGTTGGGATGAAGTCTGGGGCTCTGAGGCAACTCCTGAAGCTCTAGCAGCAAAAGGAGTGGGGATGGCTTTGAAGGAGATGAAGTCTGATGAGGCTATGCCTCAGGCCTTCGGAGGAATCCCCGGAGTTAGCAATGGTTGGATGCATTCCATTTTTGGAATGTAACCTCTTTTCTTTTTGAGAAAACCTGCTTAGGTTTCTCTTTTGAGTTTTCTTTTCAAAACCTGTATCTGAGCAACTGTAAAGACTTAATAAAAATCTTCTTTGTTTAGTTTCATTTATGCTTCATAACCTCTTGACAATTGCTTAGCAAAATCTTAACTGAAACAAGAAATTCTTAAAAAACTGTAGAAAACTAATCAACTTAGGGGGAGAAATCCAAGTATTGAGAAGCAGATCTTTAAGCGTAACAAAACTTAACAGGAAAAATATATCTGTCATAACGTTACATTATTTAACATTTGGTATAGGATTACATTAAACCTTTTTAATTAATGACAAAAGGGGGAGAAATATAAACTAACAAAATACTAAAAGAGTGTAACAAAGAGGGAAATATACAGGGAGATAATAGGAAGTAGAAATAAATAGCAAAGAAATATAACATACAGTAAGCGAAAAGATAACAAACTAAGAGTTCTAATAACAAGTAAGAATAACAATAAGTCATAACAATCGGTGTCTGAAATCTTAACAAGAACATTTTAACAATAAGTTTCATTTTAACAATAGGTATCTGAAATTTCTGAAGTATCATATAACAATAGGTATCTGAAGGATTCTAATAACCATAGGTGTCTGAAATTTTAACAAGAAAAATAACAATAGGTATCTGAAATCTTAACAAGAAAAAGTTTAACAATCAGTTATCTAAAATATCTGAACTATTAACAATAAACTTGTAACAGTTGGTTAATAAAAGATTTAACAATTGAAATTGATTAATTAAAGACTAAATTGGTTCAGAAGATATCTAAAAGAATCAATGCCTGTCTCAAGGGGAGTAATATAGATAAGGGGAGTAATAAAATCTATTATCTTATTTTATTATCTCTCATTTCTTTTTATATCCATTTTGTCAGTAATATATAATTTATTTGTCATCATTAAAAAGGGGGAGATTGTGAAGTCTATAAATCTGTTTAAGTAATTAAACATGATTATAAGACTTAACATCCGTTAGTTTTAATGATTAACAAATAAGATTATATAAAGAACAAATAAGATTATATAAAGAACCAATTAGATTATATAAACAGGTTCTACTGAGAAAGGTATTTGTTTGTTAATTATGTTTCAGGATAAATTACTCTTTAGAAGAAGAAGAAGATTTTGTGAACAGAATCAGAAGATCAGAATCAGAAGAATAAAAGTGAAGACTTAAAGACTGACTGAAGAACTGAAGAAGTGAAGACTTGAAGACTGTCTGAAGAAGCGAAGACTTGAAGACCATCTGAAGAAGTGAAGACCAAGAATACTATCTGAAGAAGTGAAGGCAAAAGATATGAAGAAGTACAGATTCAAATATACGTCTGTCTGAAGAACAACAATGAACTAAAGAAACCAAGAAGAAGAAGATACGTATAAGAACGAAGCTACAATTCTAAGGAAGAAGGCCGCTGAAGTTTCAACCAATATGAAGAATTGAAGTTGTCTGAAGGAAGCAACTCGGCTGAAGTAGTGAAGCTGTCTAAAGCAACGAAGCTGTCTGAAAGACTTGAGTTGTCTGAAGTCATCAACCTGTCTTAAGTGATGAAGCTGTCTGAAGAGCCAAGTCCGTCTGAAGACTGGAACCCGTCTGAAGGTTGGAAGCTATCTGAAGCTTTAGTAATGACGTGGCATCCTTGCTGAAACCTTGCGTGAAGAATTTTCTAAGTCTCTACTGCCCGTACATCTTGAAACATATTTGTGGCAACAAACACAGAGACCTTTCCCGGTGCATTTGAACTTCATACACCGCTGAGGAAATCTCTGCAACGCAGCAGTCGCAGCAACAACAGTAGCAGCCTTACTGCAGCACCAACGTTGTACTTTGTCAGAACTCTCAAGAAGCGTGTCTCACAACGGACTAAAAGAAGACTATTTGCTGTCTCTAAACGATAGCATTTCAACGAGACATTTCTTCATTTGTGCAAACTTGAACAAAGCAGAAGAAAAGCTCAGGAGGCTAAGCAAAAGCAACAAGGAAGATGTTTGAATAAAATATATTCAATTCAACATATTTATCTAAATATCAAAAGAGGAATCTGCAAACAACGACTACTGATCAAGACATCTCATTCAAAGAAGTAATGGTGTCAGAAGCAAGTGAAAAAGGAGCATATGCAGAATAAGCAAAAAGGGAAAATTCAACGGATACATATCCTCAAGAGAATCGGAAGAAATCCGAAAGCAAGCAGATGCAAGACAATGCAAGATGGATAAAGCAGATGCAAGCAGATGCAAGATAATACAAGCTAGAGCAAGCAGATGCAAGCTGGATAAGACAGATACAAGAAAGCAAAAGAATTCAAGAGAGAGAATACACATGATCATCACATCTCTCAAAACAGAGCTCGTCAACAGAAGTGTCAGAACGGGAGTATTCTGAACACTCAATATGCTTAAGGAGAAGCAACCGTCTGAGAAGCTATTACACAACGGCTATATGAGCCACATCATCAGAAGCTCAACGGTATTATGAATTATCTTCAACGGCTATATTCAAGAAGAACATATAAATAGCCTCAAGATTGAAGTTGAAGATGTTGTTGTGATATACAACTAGTTGTTGTTGTTGTTGTTGTTGAAAACACACAACCAAGTTGGTCGGTCCAACAAGTTGTTGGCATGCAGAGCATATTAACCATGCTGCCGAGGTGCAGTTGTTATGCTATACAACCAGAGTGAATTTACAATCAGGCTACTGATCAGCTGGTCAGTTAGTTAGATTGTACAGTTGGTCTGTTGATCAAGTGAGTTGGTTGTCGGGAAGGCAATCATGTTGTACAAATGACTATCAAACCAGGTACGGTTTGAAGCTTTGAAGATACCTTGGCATTCCAATGATACGGGTGAGAATGTAGCCCATGGAAACCAATGGTAGGAGAATAAGGCTGGAGCTTAATTTCACATCTTAGTTAGCCTACTCTCAGAGGATGTATTCCTCATAGAAAAGACAGGGATTGTACTTAAAATCAAACACTTGTATCACTGTCTATCCTTGTATTTAGTTTGTAATGACTCTATCCTGAGTATGTACTCAGTAATCACTATGTACAAGAAGAATCTGAGTTGAGAAGTTCTAACGAACATCTAACTTAGGTTGAGAAGTTGTAAACTTCATACTTGGTTAGTTTCCCTGAGCCTGGAGAGGCTTGGCTGTAAAAGAATACTCTTAGAGCTTGAAGAGGCTTGATAGAAAAGACTACTGCTGGTCTGTGTGACTCAGTGTGACATATATGTGGTTGCGAGGGTCTGGAGGATTCAGAGTGACGCATATATGTGTTAAGGATCGGTGTGATCCTGAGCCTGAAGAGGCTTCACTGTAAAAGAATACTTGGTGTGACATATATGTGGCTGCAAGGGTCTGGGGGATTCGGAGTGGCACATATGTGTTGTTGTTATAAAAAAAGGCTAGTGGTGGTTTGCCACTAGGACTGGATGTAGCTCACAGGGTTGTGGGTGAACCAGGATAAATTCTGTGTCTGAGTTTTCTTTCCCTTAATCTCTTTTATTTACAGTCTTTATATTTACGTTGGGGATTGAAAAGTACTTTTCATAATAATCTTAACTCAAGGATTTCAATAAAACAAGTTTCCATACAAACATAATGGTAAAATGTCTCTAGTGTGGGTTGAAGTATTATAGAAGAATACATTCAGAGGGTTGTCTTAAATACCTGTCTGAAGTGAGCCCAACAGGAACTCAGTTCAGACATATGATATGAATGGTCTCTAATCATCTAAAGTATTTCAGAAACAGTTCTGAAGGTACTCTTAATAATATTCTTCAGAAGACACTAGGATAAGTTTGTTTAAAATCAAAACAATCTTAAGTGTAAGAAAAAGTTTTTAATCTAAATCTTTCATATATTCCGCATGTTTTTAAAATAACTCTGATCTTAAGATTGGCTTTGTACAATGATCACTTAACGTGATTGTTTATTTTAAAGATTTCCAAAATTGTCTCAAAATATCTAAAACACTATTCAACCCCCCCTTCTAGTGTTGCCTGTGGTTCTAACAGTTACAGTCATGACCGGGGCCACGATCGGTCGGCGAGATGAGAGAATATTGAAAATTAATGAATTATTTGGGGAGTCGCCACCAATTTATTTGGTTTGGGAAAATTGGAAAACCTGAAAATGATGTTAAATTGAAAACTACTCTGCGAACAAGAGATCTAAATTCGAAAGTCGATTATGTGTAGGGAAGGTATTAGCACCCTACAACATCCGTTAAAAAACGGTTACCTTTGATTAATTGTGCAAAATTTAATAACTTTAAAAATGTTTATTTTACCCCTTTTAAATTAAAATCTATTTACATTCTTTAAATTAAAGAATGATGAGAAAAAATTAAGTTGAAATGAATGGGACAAAATTTTGGAAAGTTTTATTTTGGCTCGACGAGGAAATCCTGCTCCTACGTATCCTCAGGTGCAATGGAGAAATCAAAGCCACGTAGTTCTAAAAATGTGTTTGAAAAAGCTTGGTTTTAATTTTGAAAAGAAAATCATTTTTTTAATTTTTGAAAAAAAGAAGAAAAGTGGAGAAATTGATTTTGAAAATATTTTTAATTTAAAGAAAAGAATTTGGGTTCAAGTTAGCAAATGACTATACTATGAACCCTAAAAATGTTATTGATAGAAATGCTATTCAATAAACATCATCAATTATTGTGCAAATTTGATTTAATTTTGAAAACAATTTTGCAATTGCACGCTTTATTGAGTTAGCAAAAGGCTATACTCAATAAATTATTTCAATTCAAATGACGTTAAACGATAGAAATGCTATTCGATTAACGTAATGGATTGGTGAACAAATTTATTTTAAAAGAATTTTCTTATTTTCAAAAGTGCATGCTATCGAGTTAGCAAATAACTATACTCAATATTTCTTTTTAATTTAAATGATGTTAAAGGATAGAAATGCTATTCCGTCAACGTAATTGATTTCATAAACGAATCCATTTAAAAAATGTTTTGTTATTTATGAACGGGCAAACTATTGAGCTAGTAAATGACTATGCTCAATTATTTTTTAATTTGAATGACATTAAAAGATAGAAATGCTACTCTATTAACGTCAAAGATAAAAAAGGGATAAATTGAATCAATTAATATTTACATGAACACATAATGAAAATTACAAATAATCAATTATTTACAAATAAAATGGATTTAAACAAATATCTACATTCACAAATGTCAAATAAATAATCCTAAACATTTAAAAGAAATACAAGATGGTGGATAAAAAATAATTACAAGAAAAAGATGAATAATCACAAAATAATTAACACACATTGAAATAAAAAGGGGTTGGACCTCAGCTCACATCATTGGCCCAACATATACTCCACCTTTTTGGTCAAGACATAATGCCACAAATAAAGTAAAATAGAAATGGAATGGGCTCCTGTACATTAGCCCAATTTTCATTATGCAAAATAAGAGATAAAAGAATCAAACAAAAGGGAAAAAAAAGCCATTTTACATTCAGACTTAAGCATTTTCTAGAGACAAAATGTCTCTGTTAGGGTTTGTGTTTGGGAACAAAATAAGAGAGCTATGGTGGGGGTAAAGCGGCGGTGTTGAGATATTGGCAGGCGTACCAATATCACAGCAGTATAATAGTAAGAAAGGATTGTCGTACCCACGAGGAACGACACAAAATAAATTCTTAGTATCTAATATAATTGAGTATATAAAGAGAAACTGTGGAATTTATTATTGTGATAATTAAGGAAATAGTGCAGTAAAAAATTAAATAAAAAAGAAATATTTAAGGAAGATTTAAATGGAAACTAGGATTATTGTGAAAATTAAATAAAGATTACAATAACATAATAAAATAAAATAAAATATGAGACAAAGAGAAACAAAGATAAGATTGAGCAAATAAAGAGAAACTAGGATTGAACTTCGTCTATCGCACCCCTCTTGTATTTGGAAACCAATGATATCTAGGAATTTATAATTATAGATATTGAAGCCCAAATAAAATTCATTCATAAAGATCCCTATATGAAATTCTTAGAACAATTCCCTAAACACCAATTCCTTGGCTGTTTAACAAATTGCGCTGGCTTTAAGATCAGTTGTAAATTTCTATCAATAAATTGAACCCTATCTCTAGGTATTCAACCTATCAAGTGTTTTTACCCAAATCAGAATTCAAGAACCCTATTCCTAGGCATTTAGGAACTCACACCTGATTTAGAAAACCGCTTCCCAGCGTATTCAATAAATCATATCATAACTCTGATACAAAGACGGAAGCTAAGCATTAAGAACAGAATAAAAGCACCAATATTATAAAAATAGAGATTCCTAAATAACAAAGAAAATCCAAAGTACACTTGGGGATTGAATCGAATACATTCAATCCTAAAGAGAGATTTAGCTACTCATGGTAGCCATTCCACTCCAGAGTCTGTCACACTTTTCTCCTAACTCCGCATCTACTCAAAAACTCTGTAACTCTCTGAATGAATAAAACTGACTGCTAATAGTCATTTAAATACTATCTGAAAGCCCGTTGGAACCCTGTTTGTGGCCCATTACAAATTAGGTTATGTTTCCTGCGCTCTGCCTACGCTCAGCGCAGGTGAAGCGCAAGAAACAGTATCTGGACAGTCATTCCTGCACTCTGCCTCCGCTCAACGCAGGTGGAGCGCAGGAAACAGCAGCAACTTCCTCTAAATTTTCATCCTTTGGAGCTTGTTCTACATTGTTCTTGTCCTTGCTCACTGTCCTTTTGATGCTCCAATTATACCTTAGCTTTTTATCTGTAAAATCAACAGATTTCTCATCAAAATAGCATCAAATTCATTTTAAACTTCAATAAATACTAAAACCACAAATTAAGCTAAAAAAGGTGGAATTAGGTTATAATTCAATAATCAATTATCAATAAGTGTTGTAATTTATATGGAAATTTACGTAATTTTAACACTTATCAAATCCCCCCAACTTAGCTTCTTGCTTGCTCTCAGGCAAGAAAAATCAAATTCAGACAGTTATTTACAATGACTAACTATGACTCTAACAAACAGGAAAAACAATTTCAATATCTCTTGCTAGACAGCTTTCACTTTCCAAATTTCAGATTTAAAATCAGAAACAAATGGTGACTTCAATCATCAATCAGAATAAGATAAAAGTGCATTCAGTCTCTCAAGAATAGCAATTGCAACAACAAATGATAAAATCAAGGAAATTCTCTCAATTCTCATAGGTAAGTGTTTCCCTCAATTTTTCCACTGCAGTTGAACAATTAAAATTGCTAGTCGTTTTTAGTTAACATACAACACATAATCAACAAGGATCATAAGGTCTTTCTTGGGTTGTAATGAGGCCTGACTATCAAGAAATTATGGTTTTTCAGGATATATCAAAAACACAACCTCAGAGAAAAGAGAGCATAAATACAAGTTAAACAATTCTTTCAAGTGACTCTCAATTATCCACCTTTTTCTGGAATTCAAACATTTCAGCACAATTTTCTGCCTCTTTTGGGAATTCACTCCTTTTTACATATACAGTTTTTTTATAATAATAATAATAATAATGATAATAATAAGAAGGAGTGGATTCCATTACTCACTGTGCCCTTTTTTCCAATATCCATCAACCAACTAATACCCATTCTCTTTGAATAAAATGCACCTATGCTCTCAATCCCTAGGTGTGTAAGGGACATGGATTATAATGATTAACAAGGATAGGGTTCAAAATCCAAGAAAAACTCAAGCTCGAATGGGCTATCAAAAATAGGAAATATTATTTATAGGTTGGCTATTTTGCACTGAGTAATTTACATATTCAAACAAATTACCTTAGTCACTTCCATGCTTTTCATATGCAGTAATAAAAATCAATAACTCAAGCAATAGCAACTGACAAGCAACATGGAAAACTCTCAAAGTGTTTGGTCACACAAACTCACGGGCTTATGGCTGTTTTTCCTTGATTAAATTACTTGTTGCACAATTAGCTATCTTAATTAACTTTCCTACACAAAATTCTAATCCTAACTAATTATGAATTCAACAACTTAATTCTTTTAAATTTTTTAATTTAGTTAGTTTGGCTGACTATCTTTGAGACATTGAATTGAATTCATTAAGTCCTAATTCCTAAATCCTAAGTTGCATAAGATATAAAATTATCAAATAAAAGAAAAGAAAAGAAATTAGAATATATGAGCGTAAAAGAAAGAAAAACATCGTGTAAAACAATGGAACAGGAATCTCTCAATCTCGCAATCCTCATTGAAATATACTCTTGTTCCCTCCTCATCGGCTCCAGTGCCAGGTGTAGCTGCAGAATCATCAAAGGCTGGTTCAACTCAGCTCCACTCCCCCTGGGAAAATAGGACTGTCCCTAGGCCATTGAAGGTATTGCGGAAACTTCAGTTACTATAAAGTGACATTTTTTCCCAGATCAACACAAGATTTGTCTCAATACACCACTTCAGTACGGTGTTCAAGTTCTCCAAGGAATCATCAAATGAGGCTCCAAAAACTAAGAAGTTATTCATGAAGACTTCTATGCACCTCTCTACTAATGGGATTTAGACAAGCGTACCAAAATTCCAGCAGTATAATAGTAAGTAAAGAGTATCGTATCCACAGGGAATGGTTCACTTCGTATTTATTAGTGATCAGACTATCAAGTAAGAGACGATTTTATGATTATTGTGCGAAAAGTAAATTGCATAAAATAGATGAGATAATGGAGATAAGGTAAGATAGCGTTACCTGGATCAGGAATGAATTTCGTATCATCGCACCCCTTATGCATGTGAATCCCAATATTATTTACGAATATATTTCTACAATACCCTAGCCAAACTATATTATTTTACCCCGAGTCACCAGCAGCAAAACACTCGAAGATAATCCATGCGGGTTCTCCCAGGCGACAAATTACCCCGACTTGATTGCTCTACTTTTCCGTTCGTTAACACTATCAATTCGCCCTATATTCCTATAGAGACTACTATGAGTACTTTCACCAATCAGAATTAAAGTTTCCTATTCCTAGGCTCCCCCAAACTCGCTGTTGAATTCACAAAACCATTTTCCAATGCATTTAAAAAAAAACAACTTATAACTTCGGCACACAAGCGGAATCTACGCATTAAGTAAAGTATAAAAGTATCGATATCATAGAATACGGATTCATAAATAATAAAGAGAATTCACATACACTTGGGGATTGAATCAACTACATTCAACCCTATTGGAGAGTTTAGCTATGCATGGTAGCCATACAGACCAATGAAGAAATTGTCATACTTTTCTTCAATCCTAGCTCTGCTCTGCCGTCTCTCCAAAAGCTCCTCTATCCAAGGCTTCTTTGATCTTTACAAAAGGTCCTATTTATAGATGAAGAAAGGCTATCTGAAATCTGGAAGGAATCTGTTATGAAATCAGATTAGAAAACAAATTCGTGTAGCTGCGCTTCACCTGCGCTAAGCGCACGTGAAGCGTGACTTCCAGAATGTTGCGCTCCATCCTATGCTTAGCACAGGAGGAGCGTGGATCACGTTTTCAGCTTTCTCTGTTTCCTCTTTTAACACCTTGATTTCTTCCTGATCTTATCCTTGTTTGCTTCGCTTTCCTTGATTCCCTTTTTTTGACTTGATTCTGTGTTTATCTTGTCTTTGAATTTAAATTGGGGAAGTTATCCACAGAATCCTTGTTTAAATGGTTGCTGATCTTATCTTTATTTGCTCTCATTTAAACTTCAAATCTACAGATCCTATCCTCAAATAATGCTATTTTCTCTTCTCATTTAAATCTCTCTCATAAATCTGCAAAATCAACAAATTTTCTAATAAAATAGCATCAAATTCAAATTCAAATCAAATAAACACAATTATTACAATTATTAATAAAAAGGGATTATGTTGGGGCATAAATTACTATTTTACCCTTGATAAATGCAGTAAAAATACAAGAATAAATCATATAATTGGCACTTATCAAATACCCCGCAACTTAACTTCTTGCTTGTCCTCAAGCAAGAGACATTTCTGTAATAAAAAATTAATTCAATTCCCTGTACAATTCTCAAAAATAAGGACAAGATTTCATTATCACTTTATTGGGCAGAAGTCACTTTCCAAATATCAGAAAAAATCAGAATTAAGAGATGTTACCAATGCTCAATCAGAATAAGATACAACAACTCAATCAAACTTTCTCACAAATAGCAATTAAAGCAATAAATGATAAATCAAGGAATTCTCTCATGCTTACGGGTAAGTGTTTCCCTCAATTTTTCCATCACAGTTGAACAATTAGAATTGATAGTCGCTTCTAGTTTCTAAACATGCATATGGTCAATATGGATCAAAAGGTCTTTTCTTGGTTGTAATGAGGTTGGGCTATCAAGAAATCATGGTTTTTCTGGATAAGCAAAGAACACTTAGAACAGAGAGCATCTTTTGATTTTTCTTGAACTTGGAACTTCTCTCCGTTCTCCATCTCGTTCTTGATTTGTCTTCTTTTAGTTGGCCTCTTTCTTTGTTTTAAGATGCACTCCACCCAACTTATTCAATTAATTCACTTTTTCTTTTTGATTTTCGAGGGAGTGATCTTCTTTTGCTTTCTTGTGCCAACTCTTTGTATTTCTTGAATTTCAAATTACCAACATTTTCTTCCCATTATATCAAGTTCCACCTTGCTCTCTATCCCAAATGTGTTAGGAACAAGATATAGATATCAACTATGGCTGGGGTGCATAAGAAGAAAAATTAAAGCTCAAATGGGTTACCAAAAAATTGGAAAAATTTTATCAAGGGTTGCCTTTTTGGCACTGAGCATATAATGAAAAAACAAAAAATGCCTTTGTCACTTCCATATTTTCCATGAACAGAGTAAAATTCAAAAACTCAATCAATAACAATTGACAAGCAGCGGTGAAAACTCTCAATTTAAGTGTTTGGACTCACAACTCACCGACTTTTTGGCTAAATTCCTTGATAAAGCACTTATTGGTCTTAATTAACTATCCTGATAGGTTCTTCTTAAGAATATCCTAATCCTAACTGATTATGGAATTAATCACAAAACCCTTTCTTCTTTCCTAATCTGGTTAGTTAAACTGCCTAATTTCAGAGAATTTTAAAAAATTTACCCTTAAATCCCTAATTCCTAAAAACCTAAAAAAATAAAAAAAATCTTAAAAATCCTAAAAAGAAAGAAAATGCTGAAAATGCACTGCATAGCAATATGATGTATCAGTTAAGTATATATATACAGTACATATCCAGAATAAAAAAAATAAAGAAAATAAAAGAAAAATGAAAAGAAAAAGAAAAAAAAGAAAGAAAAGACCCAAAAAAAAATAATCCCCATGGTCCATATGATCAGGCTCAGCATCCTCAGCTCCATCTGCATCTGCTTCATCCTCTCCCGGAGGAATAGGTCTGTCCCCAGGCCACTGTGCATAATCTCTGAGCTGATCTGGTGTTATGCCTGGGTACGGGTCTGGGCGAGTCAAGTAATGATACTCCTAAAGATGTAGTGACTATCTATGGAGCGAAGACATCTGAGCCATCAAGTGCTGAGCCCAGAAAGGAATAATCTGATCTGCAGGTGGTGGTGGTGGTGCTTGTGGCTGCTACTGCTCCTCCTCCTCCTCATCCTCAACCGGGATGCAGTTGGCTGCGATATATCCTCTGGTTATGGGGTTCAAGATGCGTACCGAAGGGAACACCTCAACACCCCTAGAACTGCAGAGGGCTGTGATAAATGATGGAAAGCCCAAACTGATCCTGGAGTTGGCGCTGCGACGCCCCATAGAAGATACAAAGTCTCTGATCCTCTGTGTGATGACTCTGGCAATATCTATGTTTGCGCCAGGGATGATGCTGTAGAGGAGGTGGACTATTGCATGGTGATGTGTGACACATGGTTGGTGGGCTGAATGTTAGCAAACACCAACACTGTCCACATCCGCACGATGTCTCTCACATCGCGCCTGTAGATGCGAGCAGCCTGACTATAGACATTCCTCTCAAAGGAACGTCCCTGCAGGCCTAAGCATTCTACGGTCTGAATATCCAGGTGATCATTGCCATTGATCCCCACTGCCCTCATCCTCTCATGGTGTTGGCAAACCATGCGTCTTTGGTCCTCAGGCCCTGGAAACTGTAAAAGAGCATTGATCGCATTGCAATCATAAGAAATCACCTGCCCTCGGACATAGGACTGCCCCTCACATCAATGCCATGCTCTTCGATGGCATTGGCATAGAACTCCCTTACGATTGTGATGTGGACATCAGTCAAGCAGTCAGCAGGTTAGGTGGGCCCATGACAAGGGCACAGGCTAGGAGGGCTAAGGAGGCACTATAACTTGTCATCAAGGAATTCCAATCCCAAAGTATGCAAAACATTAATGAAAGTCTTCAGTTCATTAATGTCACTTAGGTTGAAGAAGATGGAGCCAATGATGAAGAGGCAGTTGCATTTAATGCAACTACCAGTTGAAGCACCTTCAAGGCAAATGATGTGGCATTGTGGGCGGCCACATGTGGCAATTGTGGGCGGCCACTCTCCTTTTATTTTGCTGAAATTATTAGGTTTATTTGCTTTCAATAAAGAATAGGAAGTTACAAAACATTTGAGTTATTGTTTTTATGGTTACAAGAAAAGGTTGTAAAGTTATTAAAATGCTTTGAAAGCCTTGTCTACTAGCCGTTGGAGTAGGCTTGTTTGTGCGCATGAACCTGGTCTTGTTTAGAGCCACATGGGAACCTTCCACCTAGTCCAAGTTGCGGCCAACATGTGCTAAAATTGGCTGAGTTATAAGTCATCAAGAAGGGGCCAACAAGGCTATAAATTGGAGAATGAAGAGCCATTAAAGTGGCGGCCAAGTCATGAAGAGGGAGGTTACAAAATGAATGGAAACTTGATGAATGGTGGTTGTTTTGTGCGGCCATTTTTATTGCTGCATGAATAGCTTCTTTACTTCATGTTTGGTGGTTATTTTCTAAGGTTTATTGCAGCCACATGTGCCAAAATTCTGGTTGGGAAAATGCGACCATACAAGCATACTTAGGTTGAGTTTTATTAGTTAATTTTGTCTCTTTGATTTATTTATTTCCTAGTAATGTATTAGGGTTGCATGGGGAGTGTGTAAGGGGTATTTTTGGGAGATTTGGGGCGTGAACATGCAGTTGAATGCATAACCCTAATTCACCTTGTAAACTCTATAAATACATGATTCATGCATGAATGAAAGGTTAGAATGTTTATGCAGAAAATTACCTATACTTTGAGAGTGTTTCTCTAAGTTTCTTGCTAGTCAAGAGTTGAGAATTTATCAAGGGATCCTTCCTTTGTGTGTATGTTCTCAGGGACTTATCTTTCAAGTCTTTGAAAGTGTGAAGTCCTTTCCTATCTTCCTTATTCTTCTTAAATTTTCTTATACTATGTTTTCCTTGAACAAAACCTGATTTTCTTAACATGATTACTTGAATTGTATGTGACGTATTCTTCAAGAATTCATAGCTGAATTTTCGTTTTGAAAAGGATATTTTTGGTTGCCTTTGTTTATTTCAATTTCTTGAGTTACGTTTTAAAAGAAAAGAAAATAGAAAAGAAAAAGAAAATATCAAAAAGAAAAAGAATTGTTATCAAGAAAAGTGTTGGTTATTCAGAATTATCTAAGGTCCAACAAAATAGAACCTCAAGGTTCATATCACGATGTCAGGGTCAAAGTGTGAGTCTGGGCGGCTGAGGCGGACCCAGTTCCTTCTGACTATCTCGCTCCTGAACTCCTCATACTCGTCTGGCTCCAGGGCCACTGGCCTCTCCTTAATGAAATCAGAGTTCATCAGTGAATTGTAAGCCTCAAAGGACTTGGCGTCCTTGAATCTGTGATCATCGAACTTTGGGTCCTCTTGGGGTGCCCCTCTAGCCCTCTTGGAACCCCCTTGCTTCTCCTAGAAGTGCCAGTTGCATTAACAACTTTGGTGCGAGCCATCTGCAACAATTTTTAAACCAAGATTATTTCTATGCAAATAATAATAGATTACTCATAATTAATGAAATAAGTGGCCAATTTAAATCAGAAATCAGAGTAGTCATCCAATCAAGCACTTGCACAAAAATCTTGATTTTAGAGTTAACTAATGCCAATTAATTAATTTATTATGAGCATGCTAAAGTGATCAATTAAAGCAAGTCCTAGTTAATTTTACAATAGGGCATAAAAATGGTGACAATATTGAGCTAAAAAAAATCGTTATTAGCAACATGCAATAAAGCAAAATTATTGAAATATGGTCATGCAAAAGTATGGAACAAACTGAGCACACATGCACCAAAAAAGAATAACTTGCAACAAATCATTGAGCACTTTAAAAACTACCACCTAAACATATTAAAACATATAATCATGCATACCATAATAATAAGCAAACTAAACTAAGACTCTATTGAAAAATTTTCCTAATTTAAAAGGTCCTAAGAGCCTAAGTTTTCTATCCTAAGGTTTTGTTCAAATAAATGAAAAACTGGAAATTTTAATCGGTGCAAACTGACTAAAACTATAAAAACATACTTGGTGTAGTTTCAAAAATTAAAAGGAAGAGGATTTGGAAGTTAAAGGTCAGGGGAAAGGATGGATTCTCAGAGAAAATGGAGGTTAGGAGTGGAGGGAAGGTTGAAATGACCTTCCCTCGCTCCAGAATTTCAAGTAAATTCTGAAGCGCGCATGTGCGCTCAACATTCGCTCAGCGAAACTGGAGCGCGTGCTTCATAGAATATGAAGCGAGCTGCTTCGCTACAATGGATAACTTTGATAATTCTGCGCTTCACTTGCGCTTAGCGCAAGTGAAGCGCAGAAAATAGAGACAAATTATCAAATCTGCGCTTCACCTGCGCTGAGCGCAAGTGAAGCGCAAAAAACAGAATTGAATTTTATTTACTCTTTTCTGCTACTTCCTAACTTTAACTGTTTCTCATCCTTTTCTTATTAAAATCAATCCAATTCCTAATAATTTCTTATTCTACACAGGCATTGACTCTAACACAAAAATTCAAAAATAAAAATGAAAGAAAAAGAAAAATTAAAACAAAAAATGTTGGGTTGCCTCCCAGGAAGCGCTTGTTTAACGTCTGATAGCTCGACGCCTGGTTCAATTATGGTGGCCTCAATTGGAGGATAATGGTTGACTCTGTTCCAGTTCTTCCTTTCAATTCCCATCCTCCATGCCAATTTCTTGTTTTCTCCTCATTCTCATCACTGTCTTCCTCTGTATCTGATGTTGATCTTTTTCTCTTTTTAAATCAGAACTCCATGACTGACTCTGGATGCTTAACTCTCATTCTTGGTTTCCTCAGAAATCCATAAACCTTTTTCTTCTTTTGCTCCACATTATCTGGAAGAGCTTCTTTCTTTCTTACCTTTGGCAGCTAAGATTTAGATTTAAATTTATAGATCCCATCAGTAGGATCCATTTTTAATTTTTCTAGAGTTTTCTGAACTTTGGGGATTCCTTTGTCAATATGGAACACAATGCTCTCATCTTTAGAGCTTCATTGGTATTTTCCCCGATCAACATCCACTATTTCCTTGGCAGCTTTCATGAAGGGTCTTCCCAAAATTAAGGGGACATCAGCATCCTTCTCTTCTGTCTCTGCAATGTAGAAGTCAATAGCATATACAAATTTGTCCACTTTGATTGGTAAGTCTTCAATTATCCCATATGGGTTTTGGGTGGACTTATTTGTAAGTTTTAACTTCACGTTGGCAGGCTTGACCTTCAAAATTCCCAGCTTGTTAAAATATGATAGCGACATCAAATTGATGCTCGTCCCAAAATCCAATAAAGCATACGTAACTGGTTTATTATCAATAGAAAGTGGTACAGTGAACTTACCTGGGTCAAGTGACTTACCTGTGGTGTAGACCCCTTCTCGTACTTTTTCTTCTTCAAGCAAAACTGCTTCTGGCTTTTCTTCTTGTTGAACACTCTTCTGTGTAACCTCTTTAGTGGGCACTGCTCTTCAAATGTGACGTTTTCTTCTATGTCACTTTCTTCTGACTTGTTGCCATTAGTAGCAATCAAGTTGCAGTGCTCCTTTGGGTTGGTCTGAGTGTTTGCTGTAAAGTGGCCATTCTTGTGTTATGTCATCTCAGTTGCTAGTTGGCCCACTTGAGTTTCTAATGATTTGATTGATGCTTATGTGTTCTTTCTGAATCCATCGAATCCTTGTAAGAATGCATCAATCTTTTCTTCCAATCTGTTCAATCTGTCATACATTGATGGTTGCTGCTACTGGTATGGTGTCTGTCTGTTCCCTCCATTCTGCCCCCATCCAGAGTTGTTTTGGTTATTCCTCCACCCTTGTGAGTACTGATTGTTATTGTTGGAGAAATTTTCTTGCCTCCCCTGGTTACCTATGAAGTTGACTTGTTCGGTTTTATTTTCTTGGTAAGAGCACTAACCATTAGGATGGTTGCCTCGACAAAAGTCACAGATCAAAGGTTAGGCTTGAATAGGTTGGGATTGGAAAGCTTTTAACTGTTGAGGCAGTGCTTCCAATTGTTTAGTGAGTGCCTCTAGCTGTCTTTTGATAAGCTTGTTCTCTGCTAGAATAACATCATTACTATTGAGTTCCTACACTCCTTTCTTTTGTAATTGAGCTGGTTGTCGTCCACACTGAGCTTGCCGATCATTCTGAGCAAAGTTGTCAATGATTGCAATTGCTCGTTCTGCATCCACTGATAAAATAGTTCCTCCTGCTGCAGCATCTATGAAAGATTTGGAATCAGACTTGAGTCCATTGCAGAAAATGTTGAGTTTAGAAATATCATCATAGCCATGATTAGGACATTTGCGCAGCAAAGATTTGTATCTCTCCCAGGCTTCGCATAATGGTTCATCTATTCCTTGCCTGAATGTGGAGATGTCTGTCTTGGCTTGTATGTGTTTTCCTGGTGGGAAAAATCTTTTCAAGAATTTGTCTTCAACCACTCCCCAGTTGTTCAAACTTTGGTTTGGATGTGACTTCAGCCACTCCTTAGCTTTACCTATCAATGAAAAAGGAAATAAGCGTAAGTATACAGACTCTAAATCACTTTCCTCAAAACCCATAGTGCCAATTAATTCATAAAAGTTTGAGAGATGTGTATTTGGATCCTCATGATCCAATCCTACGAGTTGATGGGCACTGATAAGATTGAGGTGATCAGCCTTTAACTCCAAGGACTTCACTGTTACGGGTAAGACAATGCTCGAATAATGGCGAGGCCCTTGATGCATGACATATTCTCCCAAGGTTCTTCTTCTTGGTGGTTGTTCTTCTGCCATATTTTTGGGTTCCTCAAGTCTCCTTGTTCTCCTTCTCCTGTTTCTACTTATGTTCCTCCTTGATGTCCTTTCTATTTCTGGATCAAATTGTAACTGATTTGGGGACACATGGCCTCTCAAAAGCATAAACAAGAAAACTTGAAAAGGGTAGTGTGGAAGAGAATTTTAATAAAAAGAATAAAAATAAAAACAAAAAGAAAAAGGAAAATTCCTAAAAAAGAAAATTCTAAAATCCTAAGATAGAGTATATACAACTTGATAGTTAGACCTCTCAAGTCTATACGAATTGATACACCGTTCCCCGGCAACGACGCCAAAAATACTTGATGGGATTTAGGCAAGTGTACCGAAATTCCAGCAGTATAATAGTAAGTAAAGAGTATCGTATCCACAGGGAACAATTCACTTCGTATTTATTAGTGATCAGACTATCAAGTAAGAGATGATTTTTTATGATTATTGTGTGAAAAATAAATTGCATGAAATAGATGAGATAATAGAGATAAGGTAAGATAACGTTACGTGGATTGGGATTGAATTTCGTATCATCGCACTCCTTATGCATGTGAATCCTAATAATATTTATAAATATATTTCTACAATACCCTAGCCAAACTATATTGTTTTACCCTGAGTCACCAGCAGCAAAACACTCGAAGATAATCCATGCGGGTTCTCCCAGGCGACAAATTACCCCGGCTTGATTGCTCTACTTTTCAGTTCGTTAACACTATCAATTCGTCGTACATTCCTATAGCGACTACTATGAGTACTTTTACTAATCAAAATTCAAGTTTCCTATTTCTAGGCTCCCCCAAACTCACTATTGAATTCACAAAACCATTTTTCAATGCATTTTACAAAAAATAACATATAACTCCGGCACACAAGCGGAAGCTACGCATTAAGTAAAGTATAAAAGTACCGATATCATGGAATAGGGATTCATAAATAATAAAGAGAATTCAAATACACTTGGGGATTGAATCAGCTACATTCAACCCTATTGGAGAGTTTAGCTATGCATGATAGCCATACAGACCAATGAAGAAACTGTCACACTTTTCTTCAATCCTAGCTCTACTCTGCCGTCTCTCCAAAAGCTCCTCTATCCAAGGCTTCTTTGATCTTTACAAAAGGTCCTATTTATAAATGAAGGAAGGCTATCTGAAATTTGCAAGGAATCTGTTTTGAAATCAGATTAGAATGCAAATCCGTGCAGTTGTGGTTCACCTGCGCTAAGCGCAACTGAAGCGTGACTTCCAGAATGTTGCGCTCCAACCTGCGCTTAGCGCAGGTGGAGCGTGGATCATGTTTTCAGCTTTCTCTTTTTCCTCTTTTAAAAGCTTGATTTCTTCCTGATCTTGTCCTTGTTTGCTTGGCTTTCCTTCATTCCCTCTTTTTGACTTGATTTTGTGTTTATCTTGTCTTTGAATTTAAAATGGGGAAGTTATCCGCAGAATCCTTGTTTGAATGGTTGCTGATCTTATCTTTATTTGCTCTCATTTAAACTTCAAATCTGCAGATCCTATCCTCAAATAATGTTATCTTCTCTTCTCATTTAAATCTCTCATAAATCTGCAAAACCAACATATTTTCTATTAAAATGGCATCAAATTCAAATTCAAATTAAATAAACACAATTATTAATATTATTAATAAAAAAAGATTATTTTGCGGTATAAATTACTATTTTACCCTTGATAAGTGCAGTAAAAAAACAAGAATAAATCATATAATTGGCACTTATCAAATACCCCCAACTTAACTTCTTGCTTGTCCTCAAGCAAGAGACCTTTCTGCAATAAAAATTTATTTCAATTCCTTGTACATTTCTCAGAAATAAGGACAAAATTCCATCATCTCTTTATTAGGCAGAAATCACTTTCCAAATATAAGAAAAAATCAGAATTAAGAGATGTTACCAATGCTTAATCAGAATAAGATACAACAATTCAGTCAAACTTTCTCAGAAATAGCAATTAAAGCAATAAATGATAAATCAAGGAATTCTCTCATGCTTACGGGTAAGTGTTTCCCTCAATTTTTCCACCATAGTTGAACTTCTATAATTGATAGTCGTTTCTAGTTTCTAAACATGCACATGATCAATATGGATCAAAAGGTCTTTTCTTGGTTGTAATGAGGCTGGGCTATCAAGAAATCATGGTTTTTCTGGATAAGCAAAGAACACTTAGAACAGAGAGCATCTTTTGATTTTTCTTGAACTTGGAACTTCTCTCCATTCTCCATCTCATTCTTGATTTGTCTTCTTTTAGCTGGCCTCTTTGTTTGTTTGAAGATGCACTCCCCCCCAACTTATTCAATTAATTCACTTTTTCTTTTTGATTTATTGAGGGAGTGATCTTCTTTTGCTTTCTTGTGCCTGCTCTTTGTATTTCTTGAATTTCAAATTACCAACCTTTTCTTCCCATTATATCAAGTTGCACCTTGCTCTCTATCCCAAATGTTTCAGGAACAGGATATAGATATCAATTATGGCTGGGATGCATAAGAAGAAAAATTAAAGCTCAAATGGGTTACCAAAAAATTGGAAAAAATTTATCAAGGGTTGGGTTTTTGACACTGAGCAAATAATGTAAAAACAAAAATTGCCTTTGTCACTTCCATATTTTCCATGAACAGAGTAAAATTCAAAAACTCAATCAATAACAATTGACAAGCAACGGTGAAAACTCTCAATTTAAGTGTTTGGACTCACAACTCACCGGCTTTTTGGCTAAATTCCTTGATAAAACACTTACTGGTTTTAATTAACTATCCTGATAGGTTCTTCTGAGAAATATCCTAATCCTAACTGATTATGGAATTCATCACAAAACCATTTCTTCTTTCCTAATCTGGTTAGTTAAACTGCCTAATTTCAGAGAATTTTGAAAATTTTACCCTTAAATCCCTAATTCCTAAAAACCTAAAAAAATAAAAAAAATCCTAAAAATCCTAAAAAGAAAGAATATGCTGAAAATGCACTGCATAGCAATATGATGTATTAGTTAAGTATATATATATATATATATATATATATATATATATATATATACAGTACATATCCAGAATAATCAAAAGAAAATAAAAAGAAAATAAAAGAAAGCCCAACACCCCTAGTTGGCTGCTATATATCCTCTGGTCATGGGGTTCAAGATGCGTACCGAAGGGAACACCTCAACACCCCTAGAACTGCAAAGGGCTGTTATAAGTGATGGAAAGCCCAAACTGATCCTGGAGTTGGCGCTGCGGCGCCCCACAGAAGGTACAAAGTCTCCGATCTTCTGTCTGATGACTCTGGCAATATCTATGTTTGCGCCAGTGATGATGCTATAGAGGAGGTGGGCTACTGGAATGGTGATGTCTGACACATGGTTAGTAGGCTAAATGTTAGCCAACACCAACATTGTCCACATCCGCGCGATGTCTCTCATATCGCGCCTGTAGATGCGAGCAGCCTGACTATAGACATTCCTCTCAAAGGAACGTCCCCGCAAGCATAAGCACTCTGCGATCTGAATATCCAGAGGATCATTGCCATTGATCCCCACTGCCCTCATCCTCTCATGGTGTTGGCAAACCATTCGTCTTCCATCCTCAGGCCCTGAAAACTGTAAAAGAGCATCGATCGCATTGCGATCATAAGAAATCACCTGCCCTCAGATCAATGCCATGCTCTCCGATGGCATTGGCATAGAACTCCGTAACGATGTCAGGGTCAAAGTGTGAGTCTGGGCGGCTATGGCGGACCCAGTTCCTTCTGACTATCTCGCTCCTGAACTCCTCATACTCGTCAGGCTCTAGGGCCACTAGCCTCTCCTTAATGAAATTACAGCTCATCAGTGAAAATGTAAGCCTCAAAGGACTTGGCGTCCTTGAATCTGTGATCATCGAACTCCGGGTCCTCTTGGGTTGCCTCTCTAGCCTTCTTGGCACCCCCTTGCTTCTCCTAGAAGTGCCAGTTGCATTAACAACTTTGGTGCGTGCCATCTGCAACAATTTTTAAACCAAGATTATTTCTATGCAAATAATAATAGATTACTCATAATTAATGAAGTAAGTGGCCAATTTAAATCAGAAATCAGAGTAGTCATCCAATTAAGCACTTGCACAAAAATCTTGATTTTAGAGTTAACTAATGCCAATTAATTAGTTTATTAAGAGCATGCTAAAGTGATCAATTAAAGCAAGTCCTAATTAATTTTACAACTGGGCATAAAAATGGTAGAAATAACTTCTCCACATCGGATGGGGTTAAGGCATTACTTATCACAACAGGTTTATTTCCACCAGCAACAAGAAAAACATATTTAAGATGAGTAGGTAATACATTTAACTCTAGCTTCTGATTTTCAGTTTTCTCCTCCAGTTGCAATTTCTCAGATTTTTCTTCATCGGCTGAGACACCCTCGGCTAGATCCAGATGCTTCGAATATTCGTCAGAGATTGCCTATCAAACTCATATCAAGTGCCTATCAAAGCCTTCTCCAGGGGGCTTGCTTTTCTCAACTGCTTCTGGGCTTCTAAAAAAATATCATTCACTTCCTCCATTCTGAGGCATTGCTGCTTATCCTTGAGATGTTGCATTGCATAAAAAACATTAAAACTAACTTCATCATCATGTACCCTTACTTTCAAGTTCCCATCATCTACATGAATGATGACCTTGGCAGTCTTCTTGAAGGGTCTTCCCAGTATGAGAGGAACTTCAGCATCTTCCTCCATATCCATCACCACAAAATCAACTCGGAACATAAACTTATCTACCTTCACCAACACATCTTCTGCTACCCCATAGGGATACTTCATTGATCTATCAGCTAATTGTAGAGTCATCCTTGTAGGTTTCACTTCTAGATCTCCAATCCTATTTAACATGGATAAGGGCCTTTCTGCGCTTTACATGCACTGAGCGCGGGTTGAAGCGCAGAAAACAGTATTAAACCTCTGCAACATTTAGTCAAATT
Source organism: Sesbania bispinosa (assembly GCA_026901365.1). Lineage (NCBI taxonomy): Eukaryota > Viridiplantae > Streptophyta > Magnoliopsida > Fabales > Fabaceae > Sesbania > Sesbania bispinosa. Next base: position 1,326,765 of record QLOH01000202.1, read on the forward strand.
TTCTATTACCTCCCTATGATCAAGATATCTATTTTTCTTTCCTTCACACTCGTTCATCCCGTTCCTAATAATTCTAAACAAACACAAAAACCTAACTAACACGAAATATATACAGACCACAATAATAATCAAAATCAAAACTGTAAAAATTAATAAAACACTGGGTTACCTCCCGATAAGTGTTAAAATTATGTAAAATTCCTATATAATTACAACACTTATTGATGGCAAAATGCTGAATTTATAACCCAATTTACCCCTTTTTAGCTTAAATTGAAATTCTTGTATTTATTTGAATCAAATTTGAATTTGATGCTATTTTGATATACAATCTGTTGATTTTTACAGATAAAAAGCAAAGTTACAAATAAAGCATCAAGAGAGCAGCGAACAAGGACAGGAACAACATAGAACAAGCTTCAAAAGAGGACAATTCAGGAAAATCAGTTGTTGTTTTCTACGCTCCACCTGCGATGAGCGCAAGTGAAGCGCAGAAATATCTGTTCAGTTACTGTTTCTTGCGCTTCACTTGCACTGAGCGCAGGAAACGTAACCTAATTTTTAATGGGTTTCAATCAGGGTCTCAAAAGCGCATCATAACATTTTATAAAGGGACTTTTAGGGATTGAGACGACAGACAGAGCTAGACAAAGCCGTTGAGTAGATTGGGAGCTGGAGAAAAGTGTGACAGTCTCTCTAGTTGGTTTGTAATAGCTATCATGAGTAGCTAAACTTTCCTTTAGGATTGAACGTAGTCAATTCAATCCCCAATTGTATTTTGGATTCTCTTTGTTATCTAGGAATCTCTATTTTTATAATATTGGTGTTTTTATTCTCTTATTAATGCTTGGCTTCCGCTTTGTACCAGAGTTATGATACGATTTTATGGGGCGCGCTGGGAAGCGGTTTTGTGAATCAGGTGCGAGTTCCTGATGCGAGTTCCTGAGTGCCTAGGAATAGGGCTCTTGAATTCCGATTTGGGTAAAAACACTCGATAGGTTGAATGCCTAGGAATATGGTTCAATTTATGGATAGCTATTAACAACTGATCTTAAAGCTAGGACAATTTGTTAAGCAACGAAGGAATTGGTGTTTAGGGAATTGATCCTAAGAATTTCATAGTTGAGGGATCTTTATGAATGAATTTTATTTGGGCTTCAATATTTATAATTATAAATTCCTAGATTTCATTGGTTTCCAAATACAAGAGGGGTGCGATAGACGAAGTTCAATCCTAGTTTCCTAAATTTTCTCAATCTTATCCATATTTTCTCTCTCTCATCTTTTATTTTATCTACTATTGCAATCTTCACAAACAACCATTCAAATTTCCTCTTACTCAATAAGTGTGAACATTAAGATTTATTTTGTACCATTCCTCGTGGGTACGACAACCCCTTTTCTTACTATTATACTGTCGCGATATTGGTACGCTTGCCAAGATCACAACAAGTATTTTTGGCGCCATTGCCGAGAAACGATGTCTCAATTTAAATTCTTAGGAGGTCTATCTTATTGAGTTATGAATATTTTTATTTTTCTTTTAGGAATTTAAATTTTTTTTATTTGTTTTAATTTTAATTTTTTTATTTTTATTTCTAGGATTTTTATTTTTATTTTTAGGAAAATTTATTTTATTATTTATTTTATTATTATTTTGTTCCTCTCTTCCGAGCTAACATTTGTTTGAGTTTCTTGATTTATGCTCTTGCAAGGACAGGTGTCTCAAAATCAATTGGTATTTGATCCTGAGATAGAAAGGACATCTAGAAGGAACATGAGTAGAACAGGAGAAGAAGACAAAGGCAAGCTTAAGGAGATAATCTCAACATTCTCAATTCAACTATCCTTAGTGAGATAAAAATTGGAGATATGGCTGAGGGACAACCAATTCCACAAAGAAGAATATTAGGTGACTATGTCATGCAACAAGGACCACGATACTTTTCATGCAAAGTCGTACCTGCTACTACAAAATCTTTGGAGATGAAGCCAGCATTCTTGAGTCTCATTAGTGCCCATCCCATCAATTCACATGATTGGATCATTAAGATCCACATACTTATCTCTCTACCTTTTATGAATTGATTGGTACCATGGGTTTTGAGGAAGGTGATCTTGAATCTATTTGCTTACGTTTATTCCCTTTCTCTTTGATAGGTAAAGCTAAGGAATGGCTGAAGTCACATCCCAAGTTTGACTACTTGGAGTAATGTGGAAGAAAAGTTCTTGAAAAGATTCTTCCCACCATCTCGCTATATCAAGGCCAAGTTAGATATCTCCACATTTAGGCAGGGAACAGATGAACCATTATGTGATGCCTGGGAGAGATTCAAATCTTTGCTGAGAAAGTGCCCCAACCACGATTTGGAGGATATTGCACAACTGAACATCTTTTGCAATGGACTCAGACCTGACACCAAGATGCTCATCGATGCTACAGCAGGAGGCACAATTATGTCAGTGGATGCAGAGCAAGCTACCAGAATTATTGATAATTTTGCATTAAATGATCAACAAGCTCAGCATGGAAGACAACTAGTTCAGAAGAAGGGGGTGTTAGAGCTAAACACTACTGATGCACTTTTAGCTCACAATAAGCTCCTTTCCCAACAGCTAGAAGCAGTTACTAGACAGATGGCTATGCTCCCTCAGCAGTTTCAAACAGTACAATCTCATCCTAGCCAGTCCCCACAATTGACTTGTGATTTTTGTGGAGGTGACCATCCGAACGGTCATTGCTCTTATCAAGACATTCAGGAAGAGCAAGTTAATTATATGGGAAATCAATGGAGTCCGGGCAATTTCTCCAACAACAACCAGTTCTCAAACAATTACTCACAAGATTGGAGAAATCATCAGAACAACAGTTCTGGGTGGAGACAAGATGTTGGGACTTCCAATAAGCAAACTCCCTATCAGCAGCAATAGCAACAAAGCTATACTCCAGTACATGATAGGCTGTCTAAACTGGATGAGAAAATGGATGCTCTTATACAGTCTCTTGAAACCTATAAGAAGAATACATATGCAACCCTCATAAATGTAGAGATACAAGTTGGCCAGTTAGCAAAGGTCATAGCAGAACATAAAAAGGGACAATTTACTGCTAACACCCAAACAAATCACAAGGAGCAATGCAATGCAGTTACTACAAATAGTAACACATCAGAGGGAAGTGATTTGGAGGACGACTTAACATCTGAAAAGGAGCTTCTAGAAGAGGATAGTGTGGAAAAATGTGTCCAATCAAGTACAGATCAAGAGGAAGTTGAGAAGAAAGTAGAAAAGTCAGACGGGGTTTACAAACCAGAGAAGTCATTAGACCCAGGAAGATTCACTGTACCAGTCATTGTTGGTACTTTACCAGTCACAAACGCGTTGTTGGACCTTGGAGCAAGCATCAATATGATTCCTTTATCATTGTTCAAAAGACTGGGTGATTTAAAGGTCAAACCTGCAAATGTAGCCTTACTACTTGCAAACAAGTCCACAACATATCCTTGTGGGATAATTGAAGATTTGCCTTTAAGAATAGACAAATTTATGTTTCCAGTGGATTTTATGGTGATTGATATGGAGGAGGATAGTGATGTCCCCTTAATTTCAGGAAGACCTTTTATGAAAGCTGCCAAGATGATAATTGATGTTGATAAAGGAAGGTTCAAACTTAGCTCTCAAGATGAGAGTATTGTCTTCCATCTAGACAGAGGAATTCCCCAACAATCTGAACCACCAGATAGACTAGAATTAGATCCTACTGATGGGATCTATCGCACTCATTTTGAACCACGACTGCAAGGAGTAAAAAGAAAAGGAACTGACTGTCAAAATGTTCCTAAAAATTCGGAGAAGATGGTCCTAAAAAATCTTCAAAGGAAGCCTACAAGAAGGAAGAAGCAGCTGCAGGAATCCATGGTGGAATTTCGTTTCAAGAAAAGAAAAATATCAACATCATCTGATGATGAAGAGAGTGAAGAAGCTGATGACAAAACAAAAGGGTGGTATGGAGGATGGATATCAGCCAGTGGAACATCAAAATCCACCACCACCTTCCAGATGAAACCTCCTTGGGTAAAACAGGCGTCAAGCTATTTGACGTTAAACGAGCGTTTCCTGGGAGTCAACCCAGTGTCTTAGTTATTAATTTTTTTCAGTTTTGTTTTTGAATTTTTGTGTGATTTGTATATATTGTGTGTTATGTACGTTTTTATACTTGTTTAGTTCAGGAATGGTTAAGAAGTGGTTAAATAAATGTGTGAAAAAAAATACAGGCACTTTGAAATAGGAAGTAACAGAAAATTTTGTTAGAACCACAGGAAACACTATAAGGGGGTTGAATAGTGTTTTGAATATTTTAACTAATTTTGGAAATCTTGAAATAAAGTATAAAGACATTAAGATATATTAAAGAGAAAAACTTATAACCAGAGTTTATATAAAAGCGCGGAAGATAAGAGGGACATATTTTGATAAACTTTGAGACTAAAGAAGGTTTAGTTGAAACATTAACTTGCTTAGTCTCTTAACTAATCTTAGTTATTTGGATACATCTCAAGATACCCTCTGAAAGATACTACAGAGAATCTTTTCAGAACTGTTTCTGAACTATTTCAGATGATTGGTAATCGTCTGAAGTATATTCCTAACTTCTGAACTGAGACTTTTTCAAATCCACTTCAGAAAGTTATTTCAGAGGTTCTTCAAAGTAAATTTTCTGTAACACTTCAAATGATATGAGATCAACAGAAAGGTTGCTTAACTATGAAAACTGTTTTATTTAAATTGTTGAGTTAAGTTTATTATGAAAAATACTTTTCAATCCCCTTCAGAAATATAAAGCTGTAAATAAAAGAGTTTAAGGGAAAGAAGACTTAGCCAAGAATTGATCCTGGTTCACCCACCAACCCAGTGAGCTACATCCAGTCCCAGGGCAAACCACCACTGGATTTTCCACTGTCTGAAACCACAGATACAAGTATTCTTTACCACAGCCTCTTCAGGCTAAAACACAAGTATTCTTTTGTTTTCAGCTGCCTCTCCAGGCAACTCATGCAGTATTCTTTTACAAACAAGCCTCTCCAGGCTCAACAAGTATTCTTTCTTACAGATCCTCTTCAGGCTCAACACCAAGTATTCATTCTTACAGAGCCTCTTCAGGATCAATACCAAGTATTCTTTCTTACAGAGCCTCTCCAGGCTCAACACAAAGTATTCTTTCTTACAGAGCCTCTCCAGGCTCAACACAGAGTATTATTTATTCCACCAAGCCTCTCCAGGCTCTCAGACACGTAGAGTGTTTACAACTCAATCTAAGTTTAAGTTCGTGAGAAACATAAACTCAGATTCTTCTCGTACAAAATGATTATTGAGTCTAACTCAAGATACATGAATTACAATCTAAGTACAAGGATAAGACCGAGATACAAGAGTATAAATTTGGTACAATCTCGTCTTCTAAGTGAGGTAAAGCTCCCTCAACTAATTGGCTAAGAAAGATATGAAATTATGCTTCAGCCATTTCTTTCTTGTGGACTTCAATGTCCAACTAGGTTGGTCTACCTGCTTTCCATCATCTGATTATCAGGCAGCTTGTTCAACTATCTAACCTTGACCAACTTCGACCAACCAATATCTTCAAAGTCTTTCTTGAGGCTATTTATATTTTCTGATGTAATATAGCCATTAAAGATTTCTTGTTTACCATTTGAGAAGAAGTGATTTTGGCTCAAGTAGCAGTTGTGAAATAGCTTCTCTAACCGGTAGCTTCTTCTTAGGCAGAATAGGTGTGCAGATAGCTCAGCTCTGATACACTACTGATGAGTTCATTAATCTTGAAAGAATTTCCTTAATCAGATGGATGTCTTCTTTTCTTTCTCTCTTCTTCTTCTTTTCTGATCCTCTTTCCTTTCTGTGAGTGTGAAGATGTATCCGTTGAGTTTGTCTTTTAGCTTGAATTGTGCTAGCTTCATTTTAGCTTAGCTTCTGACAATCTGTTGCTTTCATTATTTTCCTTTCTTGATCAGAGTTCCTTGCTAGTATTTGAATAATATCTTATCCGTTGAACAACTGATCTTCACTTTTGTTGAGACTTCTCATATTGGAATTTGTTCTTGTAATCAGTAATGAGAGTCTTCAAAACCCAAAATATGTTCAGAGAGTGTGAGAGTTCAGATGATTAAACTCTTCACATATTTTCAGATGATTTGTTAGCTTTCACCTTGAGGTATTATCTCATTAGTTTTCATCTGCTTCATCATCTCCATTTCTTGCTTCTTCATTCTTAGAATTCATTCATCAAGATTCTTTCTTCTAACAGGAGTAGCTTTTTCATTCTTCAGACGATTCAAGCTTTGTACTACTTTGTCTCTTTTGATTCTTCTAATGCATGGATAAAGATGTTGAATTAAATATTCTTAGTTCAAACATCTTTCTCTTCATTTTCTTGTTCAGACTTCTGATTTGCTTTAGGCAGCAGCAGGTGCAGTAGTCTGCGTACACAGTGCCTTTTTGTTGTAGGTGCAACAGCCTTTGCAGGATTTCCTTATTTGCGCAAGTCTTTTGATCGAGGCAGAAAAACATGCCTAATTCTTGCACTGAAATGATATATAGTCCAATGGATAGAGTGTTGTTCATGCTTGACAAGTCTTCACGAGATCATTTCTTGATTCTGTCATTTTCAGCATTCAGATTGCTTTTGGTCAGCTTCAATTCTTCAGATGATAGATGTTCTTCAGACGAGATCCTTTTGTCTTCAAGTCTTCAAATGATAGAAATGTTCTTCAGATGATTGAGTTTATTTCTTCTCTTCAGATTCTTGTGCTCTTCTTTTTCGTCTTCAGATTCTGCATTGCTTCATCTTCTGATTCTCACTTCGTTCTTCTTTTTCTTCTGATCTTCTTCTCCTTCTGATCTGTTCTTCTTCTTCTGATGAATACTTCTTTCTTTTGATCTTTTCTTCTTCTTCTGATGAATACTCCAACCTGAAACACAATCAACAAAACAATACCTTTCTCAGTAGAACCTGCTTATATGATCTTATTTGTTAATCATTAAAACCTAAGGATACTAAGTCTTAAATCAAGTTTGAATGCTCAAACTGATTCTTAGACTTCACAAATTTGACTAAGTATTGAAAAAAATTGCATTCCTGCGCTCTGCCTCCACTCTGTTTTCCACTTAATAGATTCAAACTTCGAAAGTTTAAGTGTTTATACCTGTAGTGCAAAAGCCAGCTTGCATCCTTAATGGTTGTAGATAAGCATTTATGATCATAGACTTGTATATCAACCTCGAAGACCCTATTATGTGACAAATGTACCATAAGAATTAGTCTCTCCTTGCTGTCGAATAGCTTCAACATTTTTTGTTCCATCCTTATTGAATAGCCTTTCTCAAGCAACTGGCCTATACTTAACAGGTTGTTCTTCATGTTGGGCACATAGAGAACATTTGAAATGTAGGATTGCCTTCCATCCTTTCTCTTAATCAACACCTTGCCAATTCCACAGCAATAAGAAAACTATCATCTGCAAATCTCACCTTACTTTTCACCTTGTCATCAAGACTGACGACCAGGCATGTGATTTGAACAACCTGTGTCCAAGTACCAACAATCTGATGGATTTAATTATGACTTGGTGGTTACCATGAGAAGAACATGTTCTGAATCAGAATCTTCAGTGTGAACTAACTGAGCCTCATCTCCTCTTTCTTGACCTCCACCACTTGACTTACATTCATAGGCAAAATGCGCCCCATCTTTTGACAAGCATAGCATCTAATGTTCCTCTTATCAAATTTCATTTTCCCCACTTTATTCTTGCTGCCTTTTTTCTTATGATTGTTGTCTTCTTGCTTCTGATCATCTCCACCTTGATAGTGCTTCCCTTTAAATTTCTTCCATTTACCCTTTCCTTTCTTGAAATTACTGCTCTCACCAACTTCTTTCTTGCTTACTTGATCCTACAGAGCATTCTCAGTTGATTTATCTGAGCTCCTCTCTTACAATCTCTGCTTATGAGATTCCAAAGATCCTTGTAACTCTTTCAACCCTTAGAGTTTCAAGATCTTTTGACTCCTCAATCGCCACCACTATCTGGTCAAATTTTGGAGTCAAGGTTCTTAAAACCTTCTCAAATAATATTTGATCAGTCACCTTTTCCCCACATGTCTTCATTACATTGGTAAGAGTCAATACCCGAGTGAAGAAATCTGCTACATTTTCATTTTCTTCCATCTGCAGTAGCTCAAATTGTCTCCTTATGGTCTATAATCTCACTTTCTTGATCTTATCAGCCCCTGTATAACTCTTCGTGGGTATATCCTAGGCTTCCTTAGCAGTTGAGGCACCTGCTATCTTCTAAAAAAATGGCTGAATCTACACATTTATGGATCAAGAAAAGTGCCTTGCAGTCTTTCTTCTTAGCTTCTTTATAGGCACCTTTCTGTTGCTCATTTGAATTCTCCTCAACCTCTGAATATCCAAATTTCACTATCTCAAGCATTTCTTGGAAACCAAAGATTACACGCATCTGGATGCACCATTTGTCATAGTTCTTCACCATCAAGAATAGGAAGGTTCGTAGGAAAGCCATTTGAATTCGTCATCTTCATTGACCTCTCACAGATTCCCGGACAAAAAGAACCAAAGGTCTAGGATACCATTGTTGAAGCCCACACACAAGAGAGTATTTCACAGGGAAGGTGAAATTGTATTTCAGAATTAAAAATCAACTTTACAACTCTGCCTTTTATCACTACAAGAAAAACAACAATTAGCGTAGGCCAAAAGCCCACGCTAAATGGAAAAAACGGACGCTAAACAGCAAATTAGCGTAGGTTTAGTGTCGGTGTCGCGGCCCCCGCTAAAACGTTGGAAGCAAAATTTTGCGTCCAAGCCGACGCTAATTAGCGTAGGCCAGCCCACGCTAAGGCCGACGCTAAGTAGAAGCTTAGTATTAAATAAAATGGCCGACGCTAACTTTAGCGTAGGTCAGACCTACAACAGACCTACGCTAAAATCAGCCAAGGCTAAGTTAGCTAGGGTTTGGCCTACGCTAATATTAGCCAAGGATACATTAGCTAAGGCCTGGCCTACGCTAATCATTTTTTTAATGATACCATGTGAAACCAGAAGATCAACATCTAAATTGTACAGAGAAAAACACACAGATTCCGATGCCTGGCAAACGAGAGTTTAAGAAGAAGATATGCACTCACAACAATAATTTCATCATCTTTTCTAAAATGTGAGGAGCCCTAGCACTACAAAGTTGTTATTTGTCATCCCTGAATACATGAATGGAGAATTTATAATAAGATCAAATAATATATGAATAGATTAAAAAAACCTAGGACCACCAGAACTCATGATGCTCCGCATTTGAAATTCTATGCTATGAGTCTATGACACAATGGAATGCACAGGAAATTGTAAATTATGAAACACAGATACATGCCTGCCATAGTTTGGCCTCAACACCTTCCACAGAGGAAGCTCCTTTCTTTATTTTTTCTGCTAGTTTCTCCACATGTCCATACATGGAGTAGTACCTGTCAAAGCAATGTAAAAATTAAATTTTGTAATTAAATCTTACTGAAACATGTTCAGTAACTCACTTCATTGATGAAATGAAAGGAGAATTGAGCAAAAATCTCCAGGACAATAAGAAAAAGGATATGCAGATCAACAAAACAAATGGCAAGTTGCATAAAACACAAAAAGGTTATAATTTACCAGTATAATTAAATAAAAATGAGTGCATAAGTTCTTTATTTTATAAAAAAAATATTATTACAATATATTAGCTAATTATTTTAGATGGATCTTATGTGAGATCAAATGGGCACTTATATATAATCTAAGACTTCCAGTTTCAATCAATAATTATAACTTTAATTATTCCTACTTTGCTTGTCATTTAGAAAAGACAGTCTACTATTACAAAGACAAACCTTTACAAAAACATCATGGCTAAATCAAAACATAGGATCACAAGTCCAACCATCAGAATCAATATATCATGGCAACACCTCTATAAGAAGTTAAACCAAGGAGAATAGAGACCTATGTTGCATCAGATGCTCCAAAGAATCCTGCACTCAACCAAATTGGAATGGATTACAAAGTTATTAATTACACTCCACTGGTGGCTGGTAATAGATTATATGAATTTGCAATAAATGATTGGATATGAGAACTTACAATCATCAATAAGACAACTTCAATAGCATCCTTAATATAAAACAAAAGTACTTTAGGATTGGCCACTATCCACAAGCTTGAGGGACTCTTTGCAAAGGAGGTTCTACAGAAAAAAAAATGGAGTAAAAAACCTTAAAAATGATATTCAAAAGATTTGACTTAAAGATGTACAAGCTTAACCGATGTATAAATCAAAAAGTAAACTGGCATTGCTAAAGCATGGAGAACCCAAGGAACGCTTTCACTTGGACCTTCAATGCCAGGAATGGAATCCATTCTCGGTCCAATCCAATCAAATGGTCTCACAATTGAGAACTCCAAGCCATTCCCAGCACCCTCGGCTGTAAATGATGGCATATCAGTGAGACAAGTCAAGACTTAAAGATACAAACAATTTATGCACCCAAACATTATTAAAATAAAATTAGCTCATCGTAAATCGGCCCCTCAATCAACTGCTTTGCACAATAGGACCGTCTTTGCTTTCCAATTGGACCAAAACTGCATGGAGACTCATCTTCCTTAAGAACAGAGTATGCGGGATCCTAATACAACATTGGAAATAAATCAATACATTTTCTAAAATTATTATATAAATTAAATTTGACAAAATAAAGATAAAAAATGAATATTCTATATATATATATATATAGAAAGCCAACGTTATGAAGTTTAAAAGAACTTTACAATTCAATTTGCAATTGAACTCTAAACGTAATGAAATTTAAAGAAACATATATAATATATAATATTCTTGATTCCTTTTTATCATCACACGGTTTGGAATGATAGAATGCCCATACAAGCTTCGTTTAATATATTTTATAATTTATATTTTTACAATCTAATTACATTAGATGAAGTTTTATATTTTACCACCTCCCCCTTAGCATTAGAAAGTAGAAAGAACTTGTCCAGCTAATAACTCATAGAAGGGTGAGTGATTTTACAAGCGGATGCAAACATCTATCTATATAAAGAGCGAAACATTATTGGAAACCAAATCTCTTTAAGATGCAAGTCACCTCAATCCCTACAGGTTGGTTGCTATATTAGTTGGCACTTGGCACAATAGGGAATGGCATCCTACTAGCCGTTCTATGGATCTATGACTAACAGTTCACAAATGTAGCTCAAGTTCAAACGGGTTTGTTAGTTATCATTCACAAGTTTTACAGTTCAGATAAACCAAGTTTGCATCTATAAATGAAGTCTGTGTATTGAATTTTAATGCATCAGACCAAAAGCTTGAAACCAAAAACAAAATGAGTGACAAACATCTAGGAATAAAATTGCTTGCATAATACTAGAAATCAGGACATCTCAATTTCACGAACTCAACTGTTTCCAGGGGAAGAAAAAATAAGTCACAATGTCAAGAATGATGAAAAGGCCAAAACCACTAAATTCAGGAAAAAAAAAATTGCTTGCATATCAATTGTAGGTTGAATAAAAACTACTCCTGTATGAAAGGCCAAAACAAACTAATATCAATTACGATAGGCGCAGAAACAAGTGACCTAAGAGAATGTAAAGATCTTATCATTAATAATACAGAATGTAAAGACTAAAGAATCCCAATTACTTCAAAAAGAAAGAACAACCTAACAGAATGTAAAGATTTAATCGTTAATAATACAGAATGTAAACAATCCCAATTACTACTTCACGAGAACTATTCACTCAAATGAACAAAACATTAAGGGTGTATTTGGTTTAGTCTAAAACCAAGTTTTAAACGTGATTTCGGGCCAACGCTACTGAGAGTAGCGTTTTCTCGGATCCACGTTTAATACGTGATTTTCGGGGTAAACTAAACACATTATAAAATCACTATGACAAAACATATACAGAAATCTCAAAATTCCTAACCCCAATAACCAACGCACTAATTGTGCATCACAAATTTGAAACAACAAAGTGAGAAAAAAATCCAAATTGAGATGAGGAGAAAAGAGAAACCAACCATAATGAGATCAAAGAGCGTGTCTTGATCAACCTTCATGAAATAAACATCCCATGCATTGAGTTCCTCCTCAGAGGGCTTGTCATCTGAATTAATAACCTCAACATGCTTCTTGCAGTATTCAATGACCTTTGCAAGGATCCTACCAGTGACGTTGAACAAAGGGTCATTTCCATCAAAATGTTCGTCCTCAATGATTTATTTAATGGCTTGCAACTGTAGTGCCACCGCCTCGTCCACCTCAAACACCTCATCGTCTGAACTCTTTAGGGTGATCTTTCCTTTTGACGCCATGCTTCGATAATTCGACAAACTAAAAGGGGGTAAAATCCCTAACCCTAAATTATAGATTTTGATTTCTTTCTGATAAGAGTGATATGTGTTATGACTTGAGGGGTATGACTCCTTTTACTTATTATGTATTAGCTACAAGAAACAAGCATGGCGTGCACGTGGAGACAGTAGCATTGTGCTATATACATGACAATAATTTATTCATTCACACAATATTCAAAACATAATAAAAAAATTAAATTATAATATAAAATATTTTGAATCTTGAATTTTAAATTCAAAACTAATTAAAACCAAATTAATATTAAAATATAAAATCCTTTGATAAAAAGATTTTTAAAATCAAATAAGAATTTATTTGAATTTAAAAATAATAATTTATAAAATACGAAGTCATCTAATAATAAGATTTGTAAAATCAAAACAAGGTTTATGTGAATAGTTTAAAATAAAATAGCAATAATTTTGGTTTATTTGAACTTGAATATAATAACATAATTATAATGATATTTTGAATTAAATTTAAAATAATATAATATCAAAATATGAGGTCCTCTATTAGTAACAAGATTTATAAAATTAAATAGGATTTGATTATGCACACATAATAAAAATATTTGTTTTGAATTTGAAGATGATAACATTTATCTATTATAGTATTTGTTTTTTTTATTGTTGTTGTTGTTATATAATGCTAGTGAGTGACCCGTGCGATGCACGAGACGGGAATATGAGGGAAATAATAGAGAGTCGAGTATTAAATTTAGCTAAGAATACATGTAAAATTTATTATAACAATAAATATTAAATAAGAATAAAAAAGAAAAAAGTACATAAACAATAATGATTATTATAAAGTTTATTCTAAAGATGTCTCAATGGCAAATATACTTGAAGTGTTGATGATTTAGTAAACACTTCTTGATAATACTTGTTCATACAGAACAGTATTGGTTCGGGAATTTTAAGTGAAATCACTATATCAAAAATTATAAGCAGCCACTCAAAGAAGTTTCGTGAAAAACCTGCAAAAAAATGTGGAAATGTCATAAAGAAGAGTAGTATATGATATTTATTGATTGGACACAAATGGATTGAAAATGATTTAATCAATTAAAATAATAATAATGACAAAAAGAACAATTTCTAATTAAAAGAATTGAGGAGCAACCTAATTTAAATTTTGGAAGACTTCTTTATATAAAACATTTGAAGTTGTATCAGAAATATGCGCCTCATCATCAATTATGAGTAATTTCAATCCTCCCATGTTTGTGACTCTGGATACTACAACATATAATTGCTCATAAGAGAAGACTGACTTTGGCATTTAATTTCCGATATGTTTCAAAGATTGACCTTGACTTTTATTGATAGTCATTGCAAATGATACAACGATAGAGAACTGCCTTCTCTAAAACTTAAAAGGAATTCTATTATCTGAATGAGTTAATGACAATCTAGGAATGAATACTTTGTGCCCCACATTTACTCCAGAAATGACTTTTGCTTCCAATACATAGGTACCTAACTGAGTAATGATGAGCCTAGTACCATTGTAGAGACCTAAAGACTGATCCATGTTTCTCAACAGCATTGTGTTATATACATGACAATAATTTATTCATTCACACAATATTCAAAATATAATAAAAAAATTAAATTATAATATAAAATATTTGAATCTTGAATTTTAAATTCAAAGTTGATTAAAACCAAATTAATATTAAAATATAAAATCCTTTGATAAAAAGATTTTTAAAATCAAATAAGAATTTATTTGAATTTAAAAACAATAGTTTATAAAATACGAACTCGTTTAATGATAAGACTTGTAAAATCAAAACAAGGTTTGTGTGAATAGTTAAAAATAAAATAGCAATTATTTTGATTTTAATTATTTGAACTTGAACATAATTATATAATTATAATGATATTTTGAATTAAATTTAAAATAATATAATATCAAAATATGAGGTCCTCTATTAGTAACAAGATTTCTAAAATTAAATAGGATTTGATTATGCACACATAATAAAAAATATTTGATTTGAATTCGAAGATGATAAAATTTATCTATTATAGTATTTATTTTTTTATTGTTGTTGTTATATAATTCTAGTGAGTGACCCATGCGATGCACGAGACAAGAATATGAGGGAAATAATAGAGAGTCAAGTATTAAATTTAGCTAAGAATTCATGTAAAATTTGTTATAACAATAAATATTAAATAAGAAAAAAAAGGAAAAAGAAGTACATAAACAATAATGATTATAATAAAGTTCATTCTAAAGACGTCTCAATAGAAAATATACTTGAAGTGTTGATGATTTAGTAAACATTTCTTGATAAACTTGTTCAAAAATTTTAAGTGAAATCACTATATCAAAAATTATAAGCAGCCACTCAAAGAAGTTTCCTGAAAAACCTGCAAAAAAATGTGGAAAGGTCATAAAGAAGAGTAGTATATGATATTCATTAATTGAACACAAATGGATAGCAAATGATTTGATCTATTAAAATAATAATAATGACAAAAAGAATAATTTATAATTACAAGAATTGAGGAGCAATATAATTTAAATTTTGGAAGACTTCTTTATATACAACATTTGACGTTGTATCAGAAATATGCGCTTCATCATCAATTAGGATTAATTTCAATCCTCCCCTGTTTGTGACTCTGGATACTACAACATATAATTGCTCATAGGAGAAGACTGACTTTAACATTTAAATTCCGACATGTTTCAAAGATTAACCTTGACTTTTATTGATAGTCATTGCAAATGATACAATGATAGGGAACTGCCTTCTCTAAAACTTAAAAGAAATTCTATTATCTGAAGGAGTCAATGAAAGTCTAGGAATGAATACTTTGTTCCCAACATTTGCTCCAGAAATGACTTTTTCTTCCAATACATAGGTACCAAACTGAATAATGATGAGCCTAGTATCATTGCAGACACCTAAAGACTAATCCATGTTTCTCAACAACATAACTGGTGCTCCAATTTTCAACTTTAAGACATGGTTTTGAAGCTCAGGTGAATTAATTGTGTTCAAAAATTCTGGAGCGTAAATATCATCATGAGTATTTAAATGAACACTCTCTGTACACGGATTGTCAAAACTTAGGTTTGTTCTTTCTTCTCTAAGAATCAATTACAACATATATTCATTCAAGTTGAACACAATGTCATTTGTTAGAGCTAAAATAGCTCAATGTTGAAAGAAGGATGCATCATGAATGTTTTGTAATAAGCGATTGGATCAACAATATCCTATATCAATAAATCATTTGGAATTTGAATACTAACCTCTCCATCATTTGGTTCCCAATGGTTCCATCTCCAATACTTATCACATATTTTGAGGTTTTCTTTACTTCTTCTACATCCAAATCTGAGAAACTTTTTAAAGAGTGTTATGTATCAAAATAGTAGAGCCATACAATAATCCAAAAGTGCATTGAACATGTGTCTCACTCATTCATGTTAGTGATGAAAGCATGGTAACTGTTAACTTTTATCCTGCAATTTATGATAATTTGACAACATACACAATGTATTTGTTCTGACAGAACAAACACTACACCATGTAATATTTGAGGTAATATAAAAGGAACATAAGGTTTACAATTAATTAAATATAAACCTTAAAACAAAATAGAACCATTATAACACCATATTCAACTATTGCTTACAATTGGAAGATTTCCATGCATTTCATAAGGAAGATATGTCTGATATGTAAAACATTGTCTATAAACAGAGTCAGCATAATAAACTAACTATAACATAAACCCACATGGAATATAATTCATTGAGTTTTCACAAATTTAGTAAATCATTCGAATCCCCATTGGTTTTCGCGTCGAACATCCTCTTTTTCCTAAGGGTTGAAGTCATTCTTAATGTTAAATATCTTGCGAATTTTCTCTGCAATCTTCCCTTTGATCTTGTCTGCTACAGTCTGGCAGGTAAGGTCTAAAAGGTTCTTGATGTTCAAGTAGTCTGCAGCCTATGAGGGAAAATTTCATAAGACATCATAATGGTACAACCTTAACATCATAAACCCAGTAAATGTGACATTAAAATGCACAAATATGCTCAACATGGATACAAGAAAAATTTTATATTTGTTATATTATGACTAGCAGAAATTGGAAATGGACATCAAATCAAATTGAACACACTATCATGCTATCAGATACAAACTAGCTAAGAGCACTAAGACTAAATCAATCACCTTAGTGAATTTTAATGTAGGAATATGTAATGCACAATTGAATATTTAAGCATACAAACATATTATCCAATGATCAATTATGAATAAGGAACATGGAATCACG
Organism: Sesbania bispinosa; assembly: GCA_026901365.1. NCBI lineage: Eukaryota > Viridiplantae > Streptophyta > Magnoliopsida > Fabales > Fabaceae > Sesbania > Sesbania bispinosa. Next base: position 1,343,588 of record QLOH01000202.1, read on the forward strand.
TAGAACCTACATAACACAAATTTCATAAAATATATACATTAACATAAAAAGGGTTCGAAAACCATAGATAGTACTTTTCTAGAAAGAATTAAGTTGTAAAGTGAGAAAGTGAGGGCCTTGATTGTCCACTTTAGAATATTGTTTAATCTATATACATTTATACCAAAAAAGTAGAAAAATCATGCTCAGGATCAATCCTAAGAAGGAAGACATAAAACCCAAAACAACTATTAGCTTAATCCATATTACAGACTTTGACCAACCAAAGGTATTGTAGGACAACCAATGTTGTTAAGATCAAGATCCTACTTAAGGGGTTGCAAGATCGTAAAATGTATGATAGTAGCAAGGATTATAATATACTACAAAAATGAAAAAGTATTGTAATGTGTATTGTGTATGAAAATCTAAAAATGACAACATACAAGAAAACTTAAAACCGCAAATTTCACAACAATAACATTCATATAAGTCATAATTAGTCACAAACATAACATGAGGTTTACTGAAGTTCAAACATAAAATAGACAGAGAAGAATAGAGATAAGAAAACCCATAATAGAGTTAGACACAAATCAGACTAATTTGGGTCTAATGGTAAGTACTATATTGATTGTTTCACATCTTTCATTGTTTCCTAACATATGCCTATTATGTTAAGTAAATACTGAAGTTGGCTGGATGTCTCTAGAAGCGGGGTTGAATAGAGACTTTAAAAACTTTGTTCCTGAAATTTGCACACTTAAATTTCCAAGTTGAGACGTGATCTCAAGTCTGATGACTTGGAGTCTCAATTAAGTTAGATGAGATGCAGTTTCAATTTCAACTAATTGTATTATCTAAGATCAAGTATAAATTATTTTAGTTACTCAAATCTGGTTTTGTTTAATTATAATTTAATTAATCAAGTAATCACAGATTTAAGATGATTGAAGAGCAATGTAAAATAAAGAGATAGGGAAGAGAGATGCACAAGGATCTTATCCTGGTTCACCCACTCCTTGGGCTCCGTCCAGTCCTCACAACACGTGAGATTTCCACTATTGACAATCACAACCAATTATAGGTATTCTTATAACCTCTTCAGGACGTCCCTCACACCAAGCATAGGCACTCCTATCTTGGCTGAGTCACAGGTATTCTTACAACCTCTTCAGGACTCTCACACGCACTCTGAGACTAGGCTTCCTCCTATCTTAGATGAGACTGGTTACAAATGATTGGTAGGATAAAGTGGGTCTAGCTTACAATCATACAAAGTATTGATAGATAGTGAGCTTAGGTAGATTTTATCTCTTCTATACAGGTAGAAAGATTTAGAGCTAAGAAGAGAAAATAAATTGAGACTACAAGTGTTCTCAAGTTGAGATCAGATTTTAAGTATGATAGACTTGAGATGTGGACTTGAGATGTATGATGAGATGCAAGGATGTTCAATATACAGCGTAGTCTCTCTTTTTTCTTCACTGTAGACTTCAGCATTTATTTCAAATGCAACTAGCCGTTTATGGCCGTTATTCTAGCCGTTAAGAGTCGTTATGAGTGAGAGGAACTTTTCTGGGTCTGATATCATTGTGTCAGCGTACAGTGTACTTGTCTTGACCCTGTGTTGACCTTATGTCATGTCTTCTCAAGCTGAGCTTGAGTCTCAACTTTTGTGACTGAGTCTGGCTCTCAACTTTTGCATCTGATCTTGAGCTTACGTCTCAAGCTGATCTGGAGTCTCTTCTTAAATTATACTCACTGGATCTGATCTTCTCATTGATTAAGATTGAGTCTCATCTTTCAACTGGCCTTGTCTCTGAGTAAGTGATATTCAAACCATTTCTGAATCTAGTTCTTATTCATGAGATGACCTCTTATGCTTGAATCTGTATCTGATCTTGAGCCAGCATCTCAAAATGACCTTGAATCTCTTTATTGCTCATTGTTCTTGCTTTAAGTCTTGTTCCTTGGAATTTCTTAATTCTGAATTTTATGCTTTGTTACCTCAAAGATGATCTTTGAGTTCCATTTACATGATCAATTTCTGCGAAATAAAGTCTAGAAATTCTGCCATATACTTGAGCACACAGTTAGCAAAATAATAAGATGCATCTCATTCAGTTCAGCACATATTTAAACTTAATGGTTTGGCACATTAAAAACTTTAGGAGTGAGTTTGTCTTAACAAATACTACTATATGGGGTTCTAAATTACCAAACATTAATCTGTCCCAAGTGGCAAAGATATTTATTTTCACCAAATAAGAACTAGCCATTCCACTAATAAGAAATTTTATTTAAGTTCAGTAAATAAGAATGAAAAATAAACTACGGGAAAGCTTTGTTCTTTTAAGTCATCCGACTCAACACAAACTACTTAGGGTCTAAATCAATTTTTTTAGTATTATATAGGATCTACATTCAAATTTTCATATATGGTTAAAGTATCACTGCACAAGAAGTAATAACTAATAAGAGATCCAAATCAAATTTCACATATGGTTAAAAATTGTCGCGTTATGGTAAGTATTACATTAATTGCTTCGTATCTTCCCTTTTTTTTCCTTTCCCTAACATGACACTATTGTGTTAGATAAATAGTATTATAAGTGGATTCAAGTTCTCAACCTCCTACCAAAGTGGCACAAAACTTGATTTTCACTAAGTAAGATCTCGTATGTGAATATGGTAAAAATGTAAAAATTAAACTATGAAAGAGTTTTATCCACCTATTCGAACTACGTAAGGTATAAGGGATCCAAATTGATGTTAATGCTATAAGGGATCCATTTTCAAATTTCACATATGGTTATAACATAACTACTTCATAACAACTATTCACTTAAATGAACAAAACATTAATGGTGTATTTGATTTACTTTAAAACCAAGTTTTAAACGTCATTCCATGTCAACCCTACTGAGAGTAGCGTTTTTCCGAATCCACGTTTAGAACGTAATTTCGGGGTAAACATAACACATTATAAAATCACTATGACCAAACATATACATAAATCTCAAAATCCCTAACCCCAATAACCAAACCACTATTTATGCATCCCAAATCAGAAACAACAAAGTGAGAAAAGAAATCCAAATTGAGATGAGGAGAAAAGAGAAACCAACCATAATGAGATCAAAGAGCGTGTCTTGATCAACCTTCATGAAATCAACATCCCAAGCCTTGAGATCCTCCTCAGAGGGCTTGTCATCGGAATTAATGGCCTCAACATGCTTCTTGTAGTACTCAATGACCTTTGCAAGGATCCTACCGGTGACGTTGGACAAAAGGATGTTTCAATCAAGATGTTCATCCTCTGTGATATAATTAATGGCTTGCAACTGTAGCGCCACCGCCTCGTCCACCTCAAACACCTCACCGTCTGAACTCTTAAGGGTGATCTTTCCTTTTGACGCCATGCCATGATAATTCGGCAAACTAAAAGGGGGTAAAATCCCTAACCCTATATTATAGATTTTGATTTCTTTCTGATAAGAGTGATGTGTATTATGACTTGAGGGGTATGACTCCTTTTACTTATTGGGTATTAGCTACAAGAAACAAGCATGGCGTGCACGTGGAGACAGTAGCATTGTGCTATATACATGACAATAATTTATTCATTCACACAATATTCTAAATATAATAAAAAATTAAATTATAATATAAAATATTTTGTATCTTGAATTTTAAATTCAAAACTAATTAAAACCAAATTAATATTAAAATATAAAATCCTTTGATAAAAAGATTTTTAAAATCAAAAAATAATTTATTTGAATTTAAAAACAATAGTTTATAAAATACGAAGTCATCTAATAATAAGATTTGTAAAATGAAAACAAGGTTTGTGTGAATAGTTTAAAAAAAAATAGCAATTATTTTGATTTATTTGAACTTAAACATAATAACATAATTATAATGATATTTTTAATTAAATTTAAAATAATATAATATCAAAATATGAGGTCCTCTATTAATAACAAGATTTCTAAAATTAAATAGAATTTGATTCGAATTTGAAGATGATAACATTTATCTATTATAGTATTTTTTTTTATTATTTTTGTTGTTTTATAATACTAGTGAGTGACCCGTGCGATGCCCGAGACGGAAATATGAGGGAAATACTAGAGAGTCGAGTATTAAATTTAGCTAAGAGTAGATGTAATATTTATTATGACAATAAATTTTAAATAAGAGTAAAAAAGAAAAAAAAGTACATAAACAATAATGAGTATAATAAAGTTTATTCTAAAGACGTCTGAATAGCAAATATACTTGAAGTGTTGATGATTCAGTAACATTTCTTAATAAAACTTGTTAATACATAAAAGTATTGGTCCAGATATTTTAAGTGAAATCACTATATCAAAATTTATAAGCAGCCACTCAAAGAAGTCTCCTGAAAAACCTGCAAAAAAATGTGGAAAGGTCAAAAAGAAGAGTAGTATATGATATTCATTAATTGAACACAAATGGATAGAAAATGATTTGATCAATTAAAATAATAATAATAATGACAAAAAGAATAATTTCTAATTAAAAGAATTGAGGAGCAACCTAATTTAAATTTTGGAAAACTTCTTTATATACAACTTTTGAAGATACATCAGAAATATGCGCGTCATCATCAATTATGATTAATTTCAATCCTCTCCTGTTTGTGACTCTGGATACTACAACATATAATTGCTCATGGGAGAAGACTGACTTTGGCATTTAAATTCCGACATGTTTCAAAGATTGACCTTGACTTTTATCGATAGTTATTGCAAATGATACAACGATAGGGAACTGCCTTCTTTAAAACTTAAAAGGAATTCTATTATATGAAGGAGTCAATGACCGTCTAGGAATGAATACTTTGTGCCCCACATTTGCTCCAGAAATGACTTTTGCTTCCAATACATAGGTACCTAACTGAGTAATGATGAGCCGAGTACCATTGTAGAGACGTAAAGACTGATCCATGTTTCTCAACAACATAACCGGTGCACCCATTTTCAACTTTAAGATATGATTTGGAAGCTTAGGTGAATTAATTGTATTAAAAATTTCTGGAGTGTAAATATCATCATGATTATTTAAATGAACACTCTCTGTACACGAATTGTCAAAACTTAGGTATGTTCTTTCTTCTCTAAGAATCAATGACAACATATATTCATTGAAGTTGAACATAATGTCATTTGTTAGAGCTAAAATAGCTCGATCTTGAAAGAAGGATGCATCATGCATGTTTTGTAATAATGAGGGATTAGTACTATCCATAATTGAAGTGATTGGATCAACAGTATCTTATATTAGTAAATCATTTGGAATTTTAATACTAACCTCTCCATCATTTGGTTCCCAGTGGTTCCATCTCAAATACTAAGCACTTATTCTGAGAATTTCTTTACTTCTTCAACATCCAAATTAGAGCAACTAGTTAAAAAGTGTTATGTAGCAAAATAGTAGATCCATACAATAATACAAATGTGCATTGAATATGTGTCTCAGTCATTCATGTTAGTGATGAAAGCATGGTGTAACATCCCGGAACTTGGAGCCTAGAAATATAAGGGAAGCCTTAGGTTGTAAACCCAGCCAAGAGAGGGAGGTTAGGAGTACGATGAGAACTTGGAGGTTGAGTATGGTCTCAGATAAGAAATTAGGTAACTAAACTAAGAGTCTCTAGTTTTAGGGAGTTTATGGAAGTATGACCAAACGATTAGTAAGATGACTGTAGGAGGAACTTAGGAGAAAATCACACCATAAGTCGGAGAGAATTATGATGATACCAGAATGAGGAAAAAAGTTAGGTTAGGATGATGACGAAATCATGGTGAGGAGAACTTTAGATGAGGAGAGTTGAGTTAGGAGAAGGTGCTAAGGGAAAGGACAAGGTTTGATGTGATGAAATTATGGTGAGGAGAACTTTAGATGAGGAGAGTTGAGTTAGGAGAAGGTGCTAAGGGAAAGGACAAGGTTTAAGTGGGAGGAGTTGAGTTGGGTTTAGAGAGGAGTAAAAGTTAAGGAATTGAATTATGCAACAAAAATGTAAGATTTGGTTTCTCCATATCTCGCTTGGGCGAGAATGTTCTCACTTAAGTGAGAAGGAGGGGAGGAAAAGTGTGTTCTCTAGACGATTTTCGCTTGAGTGAGAAGGTGCTCGCTCAAGCGAGAATCATCAAAAGAAGGGTTTCTCTTTGGAGAATTCTCGCTCAAACGAGAAAGCTCTCGATTGAGTGAGAACGCGTTTCCAGGGAGGATTAGTTTTGCTCGCTCAAGCGAGAAACTCTCGCTTGAGTGAGGACACTCTGTTTGTTGTAAAAATTTTCAATCAAATTCAAAAACTTTCTTGATTCTGAAAGTACAATATGGGACTAGAATCTGAATCCTCTAAAGGTTCTTTTTAAAACTAGGTTTACTTAGAAATTGAATTCCAAAAGTAACAGAATTTTGAATAATTGATTTCTTCCAAAAGAATGAATTCGAAAGAATCAATTTTGCAGAATGAAACAGAATTTCAAAGAGAAAAGATGAATAAAAACAAAGATTTGAAACTTGAAAAGAAATTAAAGTAAATACAATGAAAAATTAAAGACAAAGTGCAAGAATTAAAAGTGCGGAATTTAAATAAAAGAAAGAAAAATTTACAGAAATTTAAATGCAGAAAGTAATCAATGAAAAGAAAATTGCAGAATTGTAAATTGCATTAATGAAAAGTTGCTATGAATACACATACTGGACAATCTCCTTTGTAACCTCTTAGTCGTTTATGATGTTAGACGTTGGGTGTTTTCAGAGAGTTTCAGTAAAATGAAATCAAACCCTTATTACATCAGAATTCTGCCTATTTATAGACTTCTAATCCTAACAGCTAACTTACAGTATTTTGACACGTTTACAAGCCTAATTGAGGTCAAATTTCTAAGTGTGACGCATATTCAAAGCAGCAACGGTCTTCTACTTGCCAAATAACTGATAGCCTAAGGTCTTGACACTTGTCTCTGAGTGATAACTTCCAGTAACTACTTCATTTGAAATTTGAATGGTCTTCGAATGACTCTTCAGACTTCTGACTTCGTAAATTCTTCTAAGTTATTGGGCTTCTTTCATTTTCGAACAAGCCTTCGATTCTGATCTGATTTCAAATCACATTGGGAAACTTAACCAAATGTTGAATGATTAATTCCCTTAAGTCTCACGTGTTGTAAATTCTAATTGGTCAAAATATTGGTTGACTAGACCACCGACCACATGTGAGATTGGCCTTCAAACTGATTGGACCATTCTTCAGGCACATTAATGGCACCGTCTAATCCTATCAATATAAATACCCCTTGGCTTTGACGTTCTTCTTCATTCCTTTCTTTGTTCAAAATGAAGAAGTTTATTCCTTTGGCTATTACATACAACCTTTCTTGATTTCAATTTTGATAAGGTTGACGGAATAGCCAAAGCTATAAGCTTCTCCAATCCTTATTAGGGATTCCCTCAGGTTGAACGTACTAGCCAATTTAAGATCCATTTATATAATAACTGAATCTTCTTTATTGCTTTCCCAGGCTTTCTTTGTTATCACCCCATGCACCAAGGGCTGCGCAACCAGGATAGCACAATGCTTTTGCCTTGGCTCAATCAAAGCTTGTGGGAAAGAAGAAGGAAGAGAAGGGTTAGATGAAGAACATGGAGGCAGAGTCAATTTCTCTGAAGACCCAAGGATGCAGGAGTCAAGTTCTCTGAAGATTTAGAATAGCTTTTATTTTCATGTACTTTTAATATTTCTTATGTATTTTCATTCGAACTTTTTCATGTAATTCGAATTTTGTTTGTACATGAATAAAAGACTTGTAGGAAACACAGGGAAACACTAGAAGGGGGGTTGAATAGTGTTTCTATGGAAACTTTAATACTTTAGAAAATAGATGTAAATTTTCCTTTTTAAAATCAACAAACAAGTGTTATCGTCTGAGTTTTTTTCGTTCGTCTGAGTGTAAAATAGATGCAGCGGAAGTCTAAGAAATATATATATATTTCACGAAAGGTTAATTTTCAGAAATACTTTTCAATCCCTTCGAAGTAGTTAGTTAAAACTGAAATAACAGAGAGTAAGGGATAGAAGAAACTTAGCCAAGATTTATCCTGGTTCACCCACTACCCGTGAGCTACGTCCAGTCCCAGAGGCAAACCACCACTGGATTTTCCACTAACAACACACAAGTACAGTCTCTTCAGACAACCACGAGTACAGTCTCTCCAGACACACACGAGTACAGTCTCTCCAGACACAGGATCACCCAGACCCAACCAAGTAGTCTTTTCTATCAAGCCTCTTCAAGCTCTACCCAAGTAGTCTTTTCTATCAAGCCTCTTCAAGTTATACAAACCAAACTGTTTTAAAACTAAAACAGAAATTGTTAACTCACTATCACACACGATAGGATCAACGCTCAAATGTACAAGTAACTGAGATAACTCTCAGAATATGAAATGAGATGTGTACAAAGAGTTTAACCAGAATTTCTTGACAGCGTTAGATTTCAGATGATATCGTTGATCTTTTCCGTTCTATTCTCTGTCACTGTTTCTTCGCTCCGTATGGAAGTATTTATAAAGTGAGATGATTTATCCATTGTCTCACAGTATTAAATGTATCCAGAAGACGTTGTGACTCCTTTATCCTTAAGTAGTATCAAGCGACTTTGCAGCAGCATGCGCAGATAGAGTCAGGTGAGCAGAGTAGCAGCATTTCCTTAAATGTGCAAATCATTTGAACGAGGTAGGAAAGCCTTTCTGACGCAGATGCTGAAATTGTTTAGACCGGACAAAGAGTGTCCTTTAAACATAGTAACGTCTCTTAGCATGGTCAACTTTGATAGCGAATGGTTCAGCCTCCAATGCAAAGCTTCAGATAATACATAACTCTTCAGCTGCACTAAGCATTCTTCAGACGATGCGCAACCTTCAGTCGCAATTATAATCTTCAGACAGTCTGAAATAGAACAGAAGATATATGACAGTTTATTTGTTCATTTTAAATGATCTTCTGAACTTTTATATTTGTTATCCATTAAAACAAGTGAGAGTATAAGACTTTGTAAAGTATTCATTTACTGACATACTTTATTTAGGACTCAACAAGACTTTTATTTCTTGATCTTTTTATCTTTAAGATTCTACAAACTATAGAGCTCCTTTTCCCTTCCGTCGTATTCAAAACACATTTCGAATTCGAATAGGCTTTTATTCAATGATCTGCATTCCTTTTGAATACATATAGCATAATGCCTTAAATTTCGAATTCAACATACATAAACTTCAAACTTCACTAAGTTATAATGTATTTTGATTCATAATATGCTTTTCGAATCTTTCATTATATACCTCGAATTCGAAGATACCAATCCTGTAATAACTTAGTAAATTTTTTAAATTTCACCCCAACACACTCAGATCTGTTTTTAAAAATAGATCTGCGAGAGCTTTTCCCTCATTCTTTCCCTTATTCTCTATTTCTAAAGGGAGGAACTAGAGAAAGAAAGGGAGATCAAAGAAGAGTAGCACAGATTGAAGCCTCAAATCTCTAGAGGAGCCTTGGATCAACGTTCGTTACCACTCGGTCATCTTATTTTTCCATCTCTTGAGGTGAGTGTGGTTCACCCACTCATTTTCCATCATGTGTGAAGTTCCTTCATGACCCCTATTCTACCTTCCCCTTCTTATTTACTTGCTTGTATTTGATTAAGGTTAATAGAGGGTTTATGTGAGTATTTGTTTTTTTTGCTTGAGTATTGGTTGAACCTTAGGTGGTAAAGGTTAGGGTTCGTATGTGAATATTGATTATGAGGTTTTGTATGCCATGAAATCATCTCTTAGCTTATATGAGCATGTATATATGTCATGAATCAAACTCTCATGTTTTCAAAACCCTAATCATATATCATGTTTTCATGGGTCTTTGGCCAAGAGGAAATCATGGTTCTTCAGACCAAAGAGGTACAAGAGAGGTAACCACATTTACTCCTAGGCCAACGGGTAAATGGGGTCCCTCAATTAAAAATGAATCATGCATGTTTAATAATAAAACTTAATGAGGATGGCCCTGGACGACGGTCCTTGGTCACATGGTCGAGCGCTCAAAAAAGGTTAACAGTGAAAAGACACCTGGGTGTGGGTTGCACACTTCATTTCTCCATGAGGGAGGCTGACGTGAATCCGAGGGGGTGGATTCATTTTACGGATCTATCTAGGTAGGAATGCTCATAATTAGGAAATTTGGGAAATGGTTTAAATGAGAAAATGGAAAAAAAGGTAAGAAGATGGAATGGAAATTGATAGACGTCACACTTCCAAGGATGTAAGATAAGCCCAAGAGTTATACACACAAAGGGATAGAGGACCTTTGATAAAACTCAATTCTTGATTAACAAGAAATTTAAAGAAACACTCTCCAATTCTTAAAATTTCTGAATTAAACTTAACTTGAAAATTTTGCATGCCTTGTACATTCTATTTATGGTCTATGCGCACCATGAAAGGCTCTTTGCATTTAGACAAATTACTACCCCTAATAATTCTACTAATAGATAATAAAAACTTAGAGAAAACTACCAGCAAAAATATTAAACAATCAACCTACAACTAACTCACATGTAGCCGCCCCATTTACAAGCAATTTGTAACCAACCAACAAGAATTAAAAGGTTTATATTTCAGCCATCAATTGGCCGCCCCAATGAGAAACATAACAGCCCCAAAATTGATTGTTGGCTGCTCCATCAATTTGTAACCTCCAATGTGTTGATTGTTGGTCGCCTTTAATATTGTAACAGCTCACATTTCATTTGGCTCTTAATTTTGTAACTCTTTTATTCCTTGTAATTACTCAGTCGCATTATGCCTCTTGAAACTGTCCAAGTTTCATATTTCAACCAAAATGATCCAAGTTTTCCGCCCACCATGTAGCAAGTTGTAACAGTCAATTATGCAATTTTAAAACAAAATAACTCAGCCAAATAATCAAAATTCTGGCCGCCCACAACCAGCCCCAATTCTCTCCATCTTGTGCTTTAATTTATGACAACTACTCTTGAATTAAAAGGCCATGCAACCTCCTCTATAATTTTACCTGGTTGGATTCACATCATACCCTCCTTCTTTGAGAAGATTCATCCTGAATCTTAAGGCTTTATTTATTTGCTAATTTATTTAATTCACTAACTACTGCAGGAACTCAGATGCTTCCTCCTGGGTCGAAGACTTCTTGCTTATAACCATCTTTAGCTTCAGCTATTGGTAAGCCATTAATTATCAACGCAACAAATAAAACCTCTTCAAGTCATAACCACAAACATTCTCAATGAATAGGAATTGAATCTCATTCAAGTGGTAATTCTGGAAAATGGTAACTTCAAACAACAAATCAACCTCAATCTCGAGGTGTTGGGTCTCTTGAATTTGATTTTGAAAGGTGGGTTGAATGTATAAAGGTACGTTAGGAATGATGTCAACTTGCTTCTTCAAACAAGAAAACTTTTCCTCCTATTCCTGTAAATTTGAAACATCAAAAGAAGAAAACATAATGTCAGAGTTGTCATCTTCCTCTCTATGTTCCTCACTCTCTGTTTCTTCATTCTCTTCATTTTTTTCCTTTTTCTATTTCTTCTCTCCTATTTTCTTCTCTTTCTTTTTCTATTTTCTCCTTCAACTTACACTGATCCTCACTGAATCGGCTTGGTGTAAAAAATTTCAACTTAATCTTGCGTCCCTCATGCCTCAAAGAAAGCGAGCGTTCATCAAGATTGAGTGTTTTATAACGAAGCCATGGCCATCCTAAAAGAAGATGACAAGATTCCATGAGAGCGATATCACATAATACTTATTTTTCACACTGCCCCACAATGAATGTGATCCACGCTTGATTCGGATGAAAAATCGTTGGTAGGTGGAGTTTCCCCACCAATCTTTGACTCACAACATTGTTGTCGATTCCGTAATCGTATGCAACTAAATATGGGTGGCCTTCGATTAAACACCTTGTATAGTAAATTTCCATCGCCATTCCGAACACAGAGCCGAAGCTTTGATACCAGATGACTTGAATCTGAGGAGGTGGATTCGTTTTACGGATCTATCTAGGTTGGAATGCTCATAATTAGGAAATTTGGGAAATGGTTTAAACGAGAAAATGGAAAAAAGGTAAGAAGATGGAATGGAAATTGATAGACGTCACACTTTCAAAGATGGAAGATAAGCCTAAGAGTTATAGACACAAATGGATGGAGGACCTTTGATAAAACTCAATTCTTGATTAATAAGAAATTTAGAAAAACACTCTCCAATTCTTAAAATTTCTGAATTAAACTTAACTTGAAAATTTTGCATGCCTTGTACATTCTATTTATGGTCTATGCGCACCATGAAGGCTCTTTGCATTTAGCCAAATTACTACCCCTAATAATTCTACTAATGGATAATAAAAACTTAGAGAAAAAGTACCAGCAAAAATATTTAACAATCAGCCTACAACTAACTCACATGTAGTCGCCCCATTTACAAGCAATTTGTAACCAACAAACAAGAATTAAAAGGTTTATAGTTTAACCATCAATTGGCCGCCCCAAATGAGAAACATAACAACCCCAAATGTGATTGTTGGGTGCTCCATCAATTTGTAACCTCCCATTTGTTGATTGTTGGCCGCCTTTAATATTGTAATAGCTCCCATTTCATTTGGCTCTTAATTTTGTAACTCTTTTGTTCCTTGTAATTACTCTACCGCATTATGCCTCTTGAAACTGTCCAAGTTTCATATTTCAGCCGCAATGATCCAAGCTGGCTGCCCACCATGTAGCAAGTTTTAACAGTCAATTATGCAATTTTTTAAAACAATAACTTAGCCAAATAATCAAAATTCTGGCCGCCCACAACCAGCCCCAATTCTCTCCATCTTGTGATTTAATTTATGACAACTACTCTTGAATTAAAAGCCATGCAACCTCCTCTATAATTTTACCTGGTTGGATTCACATTAGAGCCTTTCATTTATTTATTTACTATATATATATATATATGATTAAATGCCTGGTTGTATGTATGTAGAAGTATATGTATGGACTGTTGCATTCTCATCTATTTGATTCCCTACACTGTATGCATGACCACATTCACTGGGACATAAGTCTCACCACACACTTTGTGTAAACATTTTAGATTTTCAGGATGCCTAGCAGGGTCTTAAAGGAGGAGACTTGAGATCTAAGGGGAGAGATACTTCCCTAGAAGTCACGCAGTTCAGATAAGTTAGACCTAATGTATTTTCATAGTGTTAGAACTTGTATTAGTTGACTTGTGACCAACCAGTGGCGATTATTGCCCAGGCATGTTATAGTTGTAGCCACCAAGTGGCATTTCAATTATATATTTGAGTTGCATGATTGTTTTCCACTTATGTAAACGTTGGATTACATAAGCATGTTGATGTGGTTATTTGTATGTCGATATCGATAATGGCGCGAAATAATTTCTTGAACTTGGAAATGTGTCTCTAACGGACATTATTTCTAGGATCATGGAATTAGGACGTTACATTATGGTATTAGAGCAGTTCAATTCATATAGACTGGGGATGAGTTAGTTGTCTGAATTTAGCTATGATTTTTGTATGCATTGTATTAAATATAGAGCCTGATCAACTCCATATTTTGTTCAATGTGTATAGAAATTATGACTAAAGGTAGACGAGGTAGGCGACGAGCTTTGGGAAGACCTCAGGATGCCTCCATGGCCGCCATTGAAGGGTTGACCCACGCCCTGAGCCAGCAGACCACCTTTCTCTCCACCCTTTTGGGAGAGGGCGGGTGCACCCTACCTTCAGGTCAAGCGACTCCAGTAACTTCTAGACCGGACCACCAGGCGAACGAATTCTTAGCATTTTGGCAGTGCCACCCACCAATCTTTGAAGAAGGAGTAGGTCATGTTTCGGTGGATAATTGACTCAAGAGGATCGAAGAGATTATGAACTCTCAGGGTTACCCCGACGAGTAAAGGGTAAGCTTTGCCTCCCTAATGATTAGGGGGGAGGCTGAGATTTGGTGGAGGGGCATTCGACACCGGGTGATGGCCTTGGACACCCTTATCATTTGGGAAGCCTTTAGGACCCCTTTTCTGGAGAGGCACTCTTGCATCTTGCAAGGGAGGAAGAGAGATGTGTCGTCACTTGAGGGAAGCTCAGGTGGAAGTGTAATGGACGAGAGGGTTTCCTAACAGTTGGGGCGTCAGGTTGCGACTTTTGCAAAGTGTGGAAAGGGTCAAAGAGGGGCTTGTTTCCTAGGCCTGGGAAGATGTTTCTACTGTCACCAACTGGGGCACATAGCAAGGGACTGTCCGAAGAAGAGAAACAAGATGGCTGAGGTCCAAATCTCCACCTTCCAGGGAGATGGTCGCTCGTAGAATTTGAGGCACGTCAGGTCAGACTTGAATAAAAGGTATGTACCATTCCAAAGAAACTCATTCATGTTACGTTTTTTTATGTTAGTCATGTTTCTTTCATTCCATTCTAAATTGTTGAACTCAACCCAAAGGCATTTCTACTTCTCCATTTCACTTTATTGACCCTCCCTTTTGTTGTTCCAAGGGAAGTTTTTGGAATCAAATCGTTCACTTTATGCGTAACCTAGGCCTTCTCCCAGACATGTATGAGGGACCATAGGCCCCATCATGCATGCCGACTCTCCAACCTCTCGAACCACCTCATCTTTCTCTTGCCGGACAAGAGATCAGGAAATTTCCTCGTTAGGCTTCTGCTTGTCTGCATCGCTTAATTTTCATTTAGGGAGTCAAGGGGCAATAGAGTCAAGCATAAGATTTTTCCCAAACCGGACCTATACCTTAAGAATTGAAGGATTGTCATTGTTAGGATTAGAGAATCTGTAGGGGGCATGGGAGAGGTTTAGACTCGCAGAAATCAGAGTGAGTAACGGAAATAGCTAGAACAACCTTTAAATTTTTAGGACCCTTCCTAGTTGGCTAGAAACTCCCTAGAGTCGAGGTGGGAAGACTTCAACGCTCCCTAGAAAACTTGAGAGTAGATGTTCATAGTATTGAAGAGATAGTCTAGTGAGACGTGGGGGTAGGATCTGGGTCATGGTAAGAGAGTGACGTGGTAGTTTAGGGTCCTCCTCAAGGGAGAGCTTTATTCCCCAAGGGGGTAGTTCTTCCACGGAGGAAGGTAGGGGAGGAAGAGACCAAAGATTGTCAGGGTAGTCGGTTGTAGGTAGGGAATTATGGGGTAGACCCCAACCCAACCCTTTTGATCATAGTACATAGCAGAAGCCTTCACCCGTCCCCATATCTGACCTTAAGACACCTTAAGTAGGGTATAGGACCAGGCGGAACAATCTCATAACATGATAGTAGGTGGTCACTTTGAGACCGTGTTTTCTTAAGGGAACCAGAGTGTGGATAACCATAGGTCACCCCAAGTTCCAATTGAGACTTATAGCCAATCTAGGTGGAAGCCCTATTCCTTAAGAGGGGTAGTCGTGGTATAGACCTGCAAAAGTAGAATACATCGGGGCACATTCGGGAACTAGTTGAGGCTCACTAGGGCCACTCCTTAACTTGTAGAGACATTATTTGTAGAAGTGTTGCATGTTCAGGTAGTTGGAGTTTCCTTGATCTTTCTTGCTCTTTTTCCTTGCCTTTCAAGTCGTTGTTTTTACATGAGTTGCTTTGGGGTGTGTGCCTTGGATGCACCCCATGTGCCGGATCACCTTCCCGAAATGAGTTTCATGATTCTTGTATTCAGCGAGCACATGCGCTGGTGGTAGCGACACTAATTCCTTAGAAGCCATGGTACGAGCTAGAGAACTAATTAGAATTACCCGATGTGAGGCTAAGTCATTACCCACACCCACTTGCAGATCGAGTTATAAGTGTCAAGAGTTTAGACTTCCTCACGAAATGTGTAACCGCTAGGTAGCTCCTAGGAGTAGGGTAAGTGTCGAGAATTCAGTTAGGAGTTATAGTTGAAGTTTTGAACCCTTCCTATACTACGACCTTGTTTGTAGCATGGGAAATTGCATATAACATAGGATAAAGGCGAGATAACCACCCTTTTTCATTTCGGTTGGAAATCCTGAGTATATTGTTCTTGACTTGTTAGGGAGAACGCTGATCCTAAGTAGTTAAATTCGCCTAGGGTGAAGAAGACCAACTTGCAGCCCCCTAGGAATCCACGTCAGGATTGTGGAGAAATAAGGTAAAATCGATGGATTCCAACATAAGCTAAACGTAGGATGAGTGCGGAACTGATGCCAATGTAGGTATAGCCTGTGAGGATGGAGCCTAACAGACGATTTTGGAAGTGAAAGCGACCCTTAGTTTCTTTTAGCCACCTTGAGGAATAGAGGTATTAGTTATTGAGCGAAAACTTGGGGGGATTCTAAGTACACGACCATTGTTGGTAATAGGAGGGTAACCTGGTGTTGGTGACGATGGGAGCAAATTTTGAGGGCAAAATTTAATTAAGGGGGGTAGAATTGTAACAACCCGGAACTTGGAGCCTAGAAATATAAGGGAAGCCATAGGTTGTAAACCCAGCCAAGAAAGGGAGGTTAGGGAGTTTATGGAAGTATGACCAAACGATCAATGAGATGAATATAGGTGGAACTTAAGAGAAAATCACACTATAAGTCGGAGAGAATTATGATGATACCAGATTGAGGAAAAAAAGTTAGGTTATGATGAACTAAGTAGGAAGGCACGTTATCAGTGAGAGTTAGGGAGAAGTGAATCATTTCAGGCCCTAATCGTTAGGCATGCTAAAAATGGTATTGAAACAGGCGTCAAGAATTGATGTGACGAAATCAGCGTGAGGAGAACTTTAGATGAGGACATTTGAGTTAGGAGAAGGTGCTAAGGGGAAGGACAAGGTTTGAGTGGGAGGAGTTGAGTTGGGTTTAGATAGGAGTAAAAGTTAAGGAATTGAATCTTAGGATTCTCGCTCAAGCGAGAATAGGCTCGCTTGAGCGAGATATGCAGCAAAAATGTAAGATTTGGTTTCTGCATATCTCGCTTGGGCGAGAATGTTCTTGCTTAAGCGAGAAGTAGGGGAGGAAAAGTTTGCTCTCTAGACAATTTTCGCTTGAGCCAGAAGGGGCTCACTCAAGCGAGAATCATCCATAAAGGGGTTGCTCTCTGGAGCATTCTTGCTCAAGAGAGAAGGCTCTCGCTTGAGCGAGAACGTGTTACCAGCGAGGATTAGTTTTGCTTGCTCAAGCGAGAAACTCTCGCTTGAGCGAGGACACTCATATCTGGTTTTTAAAATAGATCCACGAGGGCTTTTCCCTCATTCTTTCCCTTTTTCTCTATTTCTAGAGGGAGGAACTAGAGAGAGAAAGGGAGATCGAAGAAGAGGAGCACGGACTGAAGAATCAAATCTCTAGAGGATCCTCGGATCAACGTTCGTTACCATTTTATCATCTTATTTCTCCACCTCTTGAGATGAGTGTGGTTCACCCACTCACTTTCCATCATGTGTGAAGTTCCTTCATGACCCCTATTCTCCCTTCCCCTTCTTATTTACTTGCTTGCAATTGATTGAGGTTAATAGAGGGTTTATGTGAGTATTTGTTTTGTTTGCTTGAGTATTGGTTGAACCCTAGGTGGTAAAGGTTAGGGTTTTCATGTGAATATTGATTATGAGGTTTTGTATGCCATGAAATCATCTCTTAGCTTATATGAGCATGTATATATGTCATGAATCTTACTCTCATGTTTTTGAAACCCTATTCATGTATCATGTTTTCATGGGCCTTTGGCCAAGAGGAAATTCATGGGTCTTCGGACCAATGAGGGGTCTTCGGACAAAAGAGGTGTAAGAGAGGTAGCAACATTTACTCCTAGGCCAAGGGGTAAATGGGGTCCCTCAATTAAAAATGAATCATGCATGTTTGATAATAAAACTTAGTGAGGGTGGCCCTGGACGACAGTCCTTGGTCACATGGCTGAGCGCTTAAAAGAAGTTAACAGTGAATAGACACCTGGGTGTGGGTTGCACACTTGATTTCTCCATAAGGGAGGCTTTGATTGATTTATTTGGTATGATGTATATGACTAAATGCCTCGTTGTATGTATGTAGAAGTATATGTATGAACTTTTGCATTCTCATCTGTCTGATTCCCTACACTGCATGCATGACCACATTCACTGGGACGTAATTCTCACCACACGCTTTGTGGAAACATTTTAGTTTTGCAGAATGCCTAGCTGGGTCTTGAAGGAGGAGACATGAGATCTAATGGGAGATATACTTCCCTAGAAGTCACGCAGTTCAGATTAGTTAGACCTAATGTATTCGCATAGTGTTAGAACTTTTATTAGTTGACTTGTGACCAATTAATGGCAATTATCGCCCAGGCATGATATAGTTGTAGGCATCGAGTGGCATTTCAATTATATATTTGAGTTGTATGATTGTTTTCCTCTTATGTAAACGTTGGACTACTTAAGCATGTTGATGTGGTTAGTTTTATGTCGATATCGATAATGGCGCGAAATAATTTCTAGAACTTGGAAATGTGTCTCCTACGAACACTATTTCTAGGATCATGGAATTATGACGTTACACAAGGTAACTGTCAACTTTTATCCAAAAATTTATGATAATTTGACAGCACACACAATGTATTTGTTATGACAGAACAAACACTACACCATGTAATATTTGAGGAAATTTATCAGGAACATAAGGTTTACATTTAATTAAAAATATACCTTAAAACAAAATAGAACCATTATACCACCATATTAAACTATTGCTTACAATTGGAAGATTTTCATCCATTTGATAAGGAAGATATATCTGATATGTAAAACATTGTCTATAAACAGAGTCAACCTAATAAACTAACTATAACATAAACCCACATGGAATATATATCATTGAGTTTTCACAAATTTAGTAAATCATTCAAATCCCCATTGGTTTTTGCGTCGAACACCCTAATGTTAAATATCTTGTGAATTTCCTCTGCAGTATTACCCTTGATCTTGTCTGCTACAGTCTGGCAGGTAAGGTCTAAAAGGTTCTTGATGTTCAAGTAGTTTGCAGCCTGTGAGGGAAAATTTCCTAACACATCATAATGGCACAACCTTAACATCACAAACCCAGTAAATGTGACATTAAAATGCACAAATATGCTAAACATGGATACAAGAAAATTTTTATATTTGTTAGATTAGAACTAGCACAAATTTGAAATGAACATCAAATCAAATGGAACACACTATCATGCTATCAGATACAAACTACTTGAGAGCACTAAGACTAAATCAATCACCTTAGCTAATTTTAATGTAGGAATATGTAATGCACAATTGTATATTTAATTAAGCATACAACATATTTTCCAATGATCAATTGTGAATAAGGAACATGGAATTACATAGAACCTACATAACAAAAATTTCATAAAATGTATACATTAATATAAAATGGGTTCAAAAACCATAGATAGTACTTTTCTAGAAAGAATTAAGTTGTAAAGTGAGAAAGTGAAGGCCTTTATTGTCCACTTTAGAATAGTGTTTAATCTATAAACATTTATACCAAAAAAACAGAAAAATCATGTTCAGGATCAATCCTAACAAGGAACACATAAAACCCAAAACAACTATAAGCTCAATCCATATCACAGACTTTGACCATCCATTTGATAAGGAAGATATATCTGATATGTAAAACATTGTCTATAAATAGAATCAACATAATAAACTAACTATAACATAAACCCACATGGAATATATATCATTGAGTTTTCACAAATTTAGTAATTCATTCAAATCCCCATTGGTTTTTGCGTCGAACATCCTCCTCTTCCTCAGGGTTGAAGTCATTCTTAATGTTAAATATCTTGTGAATTTCCTCTGCAATCTTCCCCTTGATCTTGTCTGCTACAGTCTGGCAGGTAAGGTCTAAAAGGTTCTTGATGTTCAAGTAGTTTGCAGCCTGTGAGGGAAAATTTCCTAACACATCATAATGGCACAACCTTAACATCATAAACCCAGTAAATGTGACATTAAAATGCACAAATATGCTAAACATGGATACAAGAAAATTTTTATATTTGTTAGATTAGAACTAGCACAAATTTGAAATGGACACCAAATCAAATGGAACACACTATCATGCTATCAGATACAAACTACTTGAGAGCACTAAGACTAAATCAATCACCTTAGCTAATTTTAATGTAGGAATATGTAATGCACAATTGTATATTTAATGAAGCATACAACATATTTTCCAATGATCAATTGTGAATAAGGAACATGGAATTACGTAGAACATACATAACACAAATTTCATAAAATGTATACATTAATATAAAATGGCTTCAAAAACCATAGATAGTACTTTTCTAGAAAGAATTAAGTTGTAAAGTGAGAAAGTGAGGGCCTTTATTGTGTACTTTAGAATAGTGTTTAATCTATATACATTTATACCAAAAAAACAAAAAAATCATGCTCAGGATCAATCCTAACAAGAGACACATAAAACCCAAAATAACTATAAGCTCAATCCATATCACAGACTTTGACCATCCAAAGGTATTGTAGGACAACCAATGTTGTTAAGATCAAGATCCTACTTAAGGGGTTGCAAGATCATAAAATGTATGATAGTAGCAAGGATCATAATATACTACAAAATGTGTATTGTGTATGAAATTATAAAAATGCCAACATAAAAGAAAACTTAAAACCGAAATTTCACAACAATAACATTCATATAAGTCATAATTAGTCACAAACATAACATGAGGTTTACCGAAGTTAAAACATTACATAGACAGAGAATCAAAGAGATAAGAAAACCCATAATAGAGTTAGACACAGATCACACAGTAGAAAGAAAACCAAAACAAATATAAAGAAAGAAAGGATAGCATGACCATAGTAGTGTAGAGCCAGTTCACACAAGTAGAATCATACACGCATGTTGAGACAAACTCACCTCCAAAGAGTTTTTAATATGTCAAACCACTAAAGTTTAAATATATGAAATGCATCTTGTTACTACTAACTGTTTGCTCAAGCTTGTGGCAGAAAGATGTTAGAATATTATATTGCAGAATTCAAATCCATGAGAGAAACACCATGTGAAAAAAACAAGGAAGCAAATAAGAAGTTTGAAGCATCAGCCGAGCTAGAGACTTAGCAGCAGCTTGAGATGTTGTCTCAAGAATAGATGCAAGGCCAAGAGATCATCTCAAGATTAAGAGACAGATCCATTAGTGCAGTATGAACCTCATCGACTGAGTCCAGTAAGACCATGAGGCTTGAACTCCAAAATAAGCAAGAGATCTACCCAGGTAGAGTAAAGATGCAAGAACAACTTGAGACGCCGTCTAAAGGACAGACGTTGTCTCATGACCAGACGAGAAGAGATGAGTACCATACAAGGGATGCAAAAGAGAGAGTCAGACCTAGTAAAAAGGCTCAAGTACAACTTAAAAGGTCAAGCCATCAAGTCAAAATAAAGTGAAAGAACCAGTACACTGTGCACTGACATAGTGACATCTGTACATGGGAAACAGTTGCTCTCATCCAGGAAACATGGACCGACACATTCTCAACGGCTCTCAACGGTAAAAAATGGCTAACTGCCATCTGAAATAAATACTGAGGGCTAAAGTGAAGTCAGGGTGTGAGACTACATCAATTACTGAACATCTACTGCATCTCAACGTATCTCAAGTGACATCTCAAGTGTTCATCTCAAGCAGTTCATATTCAGACCTTATCTCAACTTGAGAATCTCATTAGTCTCCATCATTCTCTCTTATTTAAATTGAAATACTATCATTTCCTTAGAAGAGAGAATTACTAGCTAGAATTTACTTCCTATCCATACGTTGTATGCTTGAAAGCTAGACCCATCTCAAATTCATATTCGTGTAACCTGTCTCATCTAAGATAGGAGTGTGCCTAGTCTTAGAGTGAGCTGTGAGCGTCCTGAAGAGGCTGTAAGAATACTTGTGGCTCAGCCAAGATAGGAAGTGCCTAGGCTTGGTGTGAGAGACATCCTAAAGAGGCTGTAAGAATAATTGTAATTGACGGGTTGTCAATAGTGGAAATCTTACGTGTTGTGAGGACTGGACGTAGCCCAAGGTGTGGGTGAACCAGGGAAAGATCCCTGTGCCATCTCTCTTCCTTATCTTTTCATCTTGTCTTACATTTAACTTATCTCAAATCAATTGACAACTGAATAATTGTTTTGAAACATAATTAAAACAACTGAAATTGAAACTACTTATATCCTGTCTTAACAGAGACCCCAAGTCAGCGGACTTGAGATCACGTCTCAACTTTCAATTTCAGTGTGCAAATTTCAGGAACAGTTTTAAGAAGTCTCTATTCAACCCCCCTTCTAGAGACATCCAACCAACTTCAGTTGGTATCAGAGCTCGACCTCTCTAGGGTTGAGCACACTTGCGTGTGAAGAGGAAAAGATCCATGGCTGGACCAAACACAAGCTTGTTCATTCCTGAAGAAGCATCCACCAACAGGCCACCACCCTTTGATGGAACTGATTATTATTATTGGAAGGATAGGATGAGACTGTTCATTGAATCTCAACATGTTGATCTATGGGAAATCATTGAACAAGGTCCCTATGTACCTTACATTACTGATGAGCTGGGTCTTAGAGAAGCTAAACCCAGAGGAGCATGGACTGATGCTGAGAAGGAAAGATATGTTCTTAATTCGAGAGCAAAGTACCTGCTTACATGTGCCTTAAGTCGCAGTAAATATGATGAGGTAGCAGGATATGCATCTGCCAAAGAAATATAGGATGCACTTGAAGTAGAGCATGAAGGAACCAATCAAGTAAAAGAAGCTAAAATTAACATACTGGTCAGACAGTATGAGCTCTTCAAAATGAATGAAGATGAAGGTATTGATGACATGGTGAGACGGTTCACTGTCATTACAAATGATCTCAAGTCTCTAGGAAGAACTTACTCAAATCAAGATATGGTGAGAAAAATTCTAAGAAGTCTACCTAAGCCGTGGAGACCTAAAGTCACAGTCATTCAAGAAGCTAAGAATCTCAGCACTCTCAGATTAGATGAGCTTCTTGGATCATTAATGGTTCATGAGCAGGAGCTGATGGATGAAGATCTCATCAGACGTCCAAAAACAACAGCCTTAAAGGCATCATCCAGCAACTCCAAAGGTAAAAAGGTAAGCTCATCTCAACAAATTTCACTTAACTCATCTCATGATACAGAAACTGAAGAAGATGAAGATGATGATGAAAGTGAGATGGATGATGAGCTGGCCTACATCTCAAGAAAGATCAGACGCATGTGGAGAGCTAGAGGAATTGGAAGAAGAAACTTTCCATCAAGAAGAGGAGAAATAAAGTCTGATAAAAAGGGCCAATTTATCTGCTTTGAATGCAGAAAACCTAGACACATCAAATCTGAATGCCCACTTCTCAAAAAGGAAATTAAGAAAAGTCCAAAGAAAAAGGCAATGATGGCCACCTGGGATGACTCAGAAGGAGATCAGAGTCAAGATGAAGAATCTACCAATTTTTGTCTATGGCAAATGGTAATTCATCAGATGAAGAGGTATATGAATCTGACTCAGAGCTCTCTTTTAGTGAACTTAAGTCTGCTTTTGAAAATCTTCTATATGATTCAAACCTTCTTGTCTCAAAAAGCTCCTTATTAAAGTCAGAATTGGACACAGTTCTTGACAAGGTTAAATTTCTTGAAAAAGAGAATGAAAGTTTGAATCATAAAAACAGTAGTCTCATGCTGTCTCACATGAGACTGTGTGAACTTGTGAAAGCTAAGACTCAAGCTCATGATATGCAAGAACTAAAAAATCTCTCTCAAGAAAACCAGAAACTCAAAAAGCAAAACAAAATTTTCATAGATGATCTGGAAAAATTTGTAAAAGCTATAAAAAACCTTGAGAGACTCATAGGGTCTCAAAAAGGAATTTTTGACAAAGCTGGATTAGGCTATGAAAAATCTTCCAGTGAGGTCTGGTATAAGGATTTCTTCATTCCTGCAAGAAAAAGGAAGAAAGAAAGATGTTCTTGTTGAAGCAAGTTTGGCCACAAGGCCACTGAATGCTACTTGAGACATGTAGCATTCAAGAGAAGGGTAACTAACCATGAAGGACCCAATTATAAATGGGTACCTAAAGCTAAATCTTGTGATGTAACAGATGTGCCTGGCAGCAGCAAAGACAAAGAAATTGTGGGTGTTGGACAGTGGATGTTCAAGGCACATGACAGGAGACAAAAGCAAGTTCCTGTCACTTGAAGAGAAAGCAACAGAAGTTGTCTCTTTTGGAGATAACAGCAAGGCCCAAATTAAGGGCATAGGTAAAATTGGTAAGACAAACTCAGCTCAAATTGAAAATGTATATTTTGTTGAAGGTCTGAAACATAATTTGCTAAGTATTAGTCAATTGTGTGACAATGGTTATCATGTAAATTTCCAACCTACATTATGTGAAATCATAGACTCTAAGACTGGGAAAATAGCTTTTTCTGGAAAAAGAAACAAAAACCTTTACTGAGTCTCACTTGAGAGCCTATCTGATCTCACATGTCTCATGTCTCATGATCATGAGAAATGGTTGTGGCACAAGAGAGTTGGACACATTAACATGAGAACTATTAGTCAACTTGCAAGTCAGTCTCTTGTCAAAGGTCTACCTAAAGTAAAATTTGACAAAGACATGATATGTGAGTCTTGTGTGAAAAGTAAGCACAACAAATCAAGTTTCAAGTCCAAGTGTCATGTCTCAACCACCAGACCTCTTGAGATCCTCCACATTGACTTATTTGGCCCAACTAAGACTACAAGTCTCAGTGGTAAAAAGTATGGGTTTGTAATTGTGGATGATTTCTCTAGGTTCACCTGGGTTCTATTCCGCTCTCAGAAGGATGAATCTTATGATTCCTTCAAAACCTTTTGCAAAAAGATTCAGTCTGAGAAAGGGTATGGAATTGGTGCTGTGAGGAGTGATCATGGAGGAGAATTTGAGAATGCCAAGTTTAAAAGATTTTTTGATAAAAATGGCATCACTCATAACTTCTCATGTCCAAGAACTCCTCAACAGAATGGAGTAGTTGAGAGAAAGAATAGGACCCTTCAAGAGATGGCAAGAACTTTGTTATGTGACTCTGGAATTGAAAAATACTTTTGGGCAGAAGCAGTTAATACTTCTTGCTACATCATAAACAGAGTCACTATAAGAAAGATCTTGAATAAAACTCCATATGAGCTACGGAAAGTGATAAGTGAAAAATATATGATAAATTAGAGTACTTTTCAGTGCACTTATGAAGGGTAAAATGGTATTTTATGCCCCGAATTAATACCTTTTTGTTAATAATTAGATAAATTGTATTTATTAGTCTTGAATTTGAATTTGATGTTATTTTAATATAAAATTGGCTGATTTATGCAGATTATGGCAAATATTTGATATGAAGAGAAGATAACATTAAATAGGGGAGATATCTGCAAGATTTGAAGTTTAATTGAGGACAATTAATGAAGATTTGAAGTTTATTTGAGACCAATTAATGAAGATATCAACTGCCAATTAAACAAGGATTCTGCAGACAACCTTCCCATTTAAATTCATGATGCTCAATAAATGCAAGATTTCATCGAGGAAAAGGGAAACAAGGAAAGATAATCAACCAAAACCAGTCTTGGGAAGAAATCAAGTTAAAAAGAGAAAGATTGAAGCTATGCAACCCGTGTTGCTCGCTCCACCCTGCGCTGTAGCGCAGGTAAAGCGCAACAATCTGACATTTGCGCTGCAACCTGCGCTGTAGCGCAGGTGAAGCGCAGGACTCGTAACTCTTGCCTTGTGGTCATTTTTAGATAGAGTTCTTCCCAATTTTCTTTGTCTTTCCTTAGCCTATAAATAGGAACCTCTTGCACCAGATCAAAGTGTGCAGGGAGTAGTACAGGATCAATATAAATTCATGCACCATATTTACTTTTAGAATAGGAGAGGCGAAGCGCTGCACGAGGATTGAAGAAGGTGACAGATTCTTCGATGGCTTGTATGGCTACCATGAGTAGCTAACTCTCCAGTAGGATTGAATGTAGTTGATTCGATCTCCTAAGTATATGTAATTTCTATTCTATTATTTATGATTCCCTATCTTATAATTTCGGCATCTTTATTCTGTGCTTAATTCTTAACTTCCGTGCGTGCGCCGGAGTTATAGGCTAGCGTCTGTGACATAATGTGGATAGAGACTTCCGGCTAGGAATGAGGATGAGGGGGCCTAGGCATACGGAACTCAAACTCTGATTGTTAAAGCTACTCGCTAGTCATATTGAAATATAGGCGGGATCTCGTGATTGAGGGGGGTAGTGACAACTCCCAATTGAAGAGCGTTTATAGGAAGGTATGGTTAGTTGATAGTAACATAATTGAAAGTTAATTGTATGTGAGGGATAATCGGGATCTCGTGATCGAGGGGGTAGTGACAGCCCCTGATTGAAGAGTGGTTATAGGGAAGTACAATTAATGGACAATTCAAACAAACGAAACAATAATCAATTAATTAAGAGCTTAATGAGCCGAGGGTAATTTGTCGCTTGGGAGAGCCCACATGAATTATCTTTGAGTGGTAGGCTGTTGGTAACTCGGGGTTGTATCAATTCAGTTTGGCTAAGTGATGGGTTTCTGGCAAGCGAACCACAAATCCAGCAGTATAATAGTACGTAAGATATCGTCTCCACAGGGAACGACAATTTATGTAAACCGAAATCGTATTTATCAAGAGGAAACACAGTTTAGAGAGTGTATAATTGCAGAATAACGAATATAGTATTCAGTGGGAATTAGAAAGGTAGAGTTAGAGACACTTTACTTGGATTAGGATTGAACTTCATCTCATCGCACCCCTCATGTATGTCGATACTACCTACTATTTATAGGCTTTGAATTATAACGCTATAGACAAACTATATAGCTTATGACCCCGTGTTACCAAGCGCCACTCATACTCAAAGGTAATCTATGCGGGCTCTCCCAGGTGACAGGCTTACCCTCGGCTTATTTTACTCTCTTCTATTCCGTTTGTAAAGAACTAATTGAAATACGCGGCCTACTCCTCTAGATGCACCTTCGCTCAAGTACTATCATTACCCTCACTCATTAGAATACATCTACGTTATCGCTTCTGGGATTGACATTCAATTAACCCTTCGCTATCGGTTTATCAATACCAAGCCTAATGGTCGGATGCCCCTTCATTAGAGTACTCACACTACCCATCAATCATTAGTAAACACCCCTTTTCGGAACAGTGGTTAACCGAGTATTCTCATTCAATCAGAGGTTGAGTTTCCTATGTCTAGGCTCCCCCAAACTCAATCCTAGTCGTAACGTTAATTACTAACTAGCCTATAACTCCGGCGCAAGCGCGGAAGTTAGGAATACGCACAGAATGAGATTACCAGCATTATAATTAGGGAACTGCATAAATAAAATAGATAGAGTTCTACATACACTTGGGAATGGAATCGATTACATTCGATCCTACTGGAGAGTTAACTACGCGAGGTAGCCATACAAACCACCGAACACGGTGTCACCATCTTCAATCCTCATGAAGCGCTCCTCATCTCATACTCTAAACTTAGTTACAGTACATAATCAATAAATGAGATTACAATACTATTCCACACTGTCTAACTCGCTCTCTTTGGACTGACGCAAGAGGTTCCTATTTAGAGATTAGGAAAGACAAAGCAAATTTGGGAAGAGATCCTCTTAAAAACGGCAACTGGGAAGCAATTTGCGTGTTTTGCGCTTCAAGCTGCGCTACGGCCTGCTTTAAAAGAGTTGCGCTTCACCTGCGCTATAGTGCGGGGTGAAGCGCAGCTAGCGTCTTGCAGCTTCAACTTTCCTCTTTTAATTGTTGATCTCTCCCCGAGACTGGTTTTCGCGCGTTTGTCCTTCCTTGTTTCCCTTTATTTTCTGATATATTTGTATTTATTGTGCAATCCTTGTTTATTTGGGAAGCTTGTCTGCAATATCTTTGATTGATTGGCTCTGATCTCCTCATTAATGATTCAAATCTACTTCAAATCTTTAATTAATTATCCTCAATCAATCTCCAATCTTGCATAAATCCTCCTCATTTAATACCATTTAATTTCTGAATTAAATCTTTGCAAGAATCCTGCAAAACTCAGCAGTAAATCCATTAAAATAGCATCAAATTCAAAACTAGGATTAATAAATACAGATTATTAAATATTAAATAAAAAGGGATAAAAATGGGGTAAAATTATCATTTTGTCCTTGATAAGTGAAATAAAATATATACTTATTTATCAACTATTTTTCACTTACCACTAAGTCATTACAAGGATATAGTCATAAACAATAGATAGTCATTACATATACAAGGGGGTGAGATGATACGAAGTTCAATCCTAATCCAAGTAAAGTGCTTTCAACTCTTCATTTTCATTGCTTTTATTTATTATTTTGAAATTTATATTTTCTGCACCGATTATTCTCATAAATCCATTATTCTCACTTGATAAATAGATCACAAATATACGTGAATTGACCGTTCCCTGTGGATACGATATCTTTCTTACTATTATACTGCTGGATTTTTGGTTCGCTTGCCATAATTTCATCAAATATTTTTGGCGCCGTTGCCGGGGAACGGTTTCCAATTCGTGTAGACCTTGGAGGTCTAGTTATCAAGGGTATTTATCTTAGGATTTCTTTTATTTATTCTTCTTATTGTTTTAGGACTTTTTATTATTTAGGAAATTTATCGTTTTTCTATTATTATTTAATTTTTCTTCCATACATACCTTTTTCAACGTTTCTTGTTTATGTTTTTGAGAGGCCAGGTGTCCCCCAATCAATTACAATTCGACCCGGAAATAGAGAGGACATCTAGGAGGAACAGAGGCAGAAACGGGAGAAGGAGAAGAAGGATAATTGTAGAGGAGCCCAAAAACATGGCTGAGGAAACTCCAAAAAGGACTCTAGGGGATTATGTCACTCATCAAGGACCACGTCACTTCTCAAGCATTGTGTTACCTATAACTGCAAGAGCTTTAGAGTTGAAAACTGCTCACCTCAACCTAATTAGTGCACATCGGTTTGCTGGATTGGATCACGAGGATCCAAATACTCGTCTCTCTAACTTCTATGAATTAATTGGCACTATGGGTTTCAAAGAAGGAAATCTAGAATCTGTTTACTTACGCTTGTTTCCTTTCTCTTTGATAGGTAAAGCTAAGGAATGGCTGCAATCACATCCAAATCAAAGTCTAACCAGTTGGGGTGTGGTTGAGGATAAATTTTTGACAAGATTCTTCCCTTCAGGGAAGCATATTCAAGCCAAAACAGATATTTCTACATTCAGACAAGGGGTAGATGAGCCACTATGTGAAGCATGGGAGAGGTACAAGTCTTTGCTGCGCAAATGTCCCAATCATGGCTATGACGATATAGCCCAACTCAACATATTCTACAAGGGACTCCGATCAGATTCATGGTCATTCATAGATGCTGCAGCGGGAGGAACTATCTTATCCGTAGATGTTGATTGAGCAATAGCTATCATCGATAACTTTGCACAAAACGATCAACAAGCTCAATGTGGAAGACAACCTGCTCAATTACCAAAGAAAGGGGTGCTGGAACTCAATCAAAGTGATGCTCTCTTAGCTGAACACAAGCTTATTAAACGACAAATAGAAGCACTCACTGAAACGTTAAAGGCACTTCCTCAACAACTAAAAGTTGTCCACTCACAATCTATCCAAACCCAACCATTGATTTGCGACTTTTGTGGAGGTGATCATCCAAATGGTCAATGTTCTAATCAAGGAATGCAATTAGAGCAAGTCAATTTCATGGGAAACCAGGGGAGGCAAGGTAATTTCTCCAATAATAATAACCAGTACTCACAAGGATGGACGAACAACCAAACCAACTCTGGTTGGGGTCAAATGGAGGATCTAGACAAACACCTTATCAGCAGCAACCTTCAACCTACGAAAAATTAAATAGTTTGGAAGGAAAGATTGATGATCTCGTACAAGGATTCAATGGATTCAAGAAGAATACAAAGGCGTCAATCAAGACTTTGGAAAATCAAGTGGGTCAGCTAGCAAATGAAATGTCAGAGCATAAGCAACATCACTTCTCAGCTGTAACCCAAACCAACCCGAAGGAACAATGCAACTTGGTTGTTACTAATGGCAACAAGTCTGAAAAGGAGGAACTTGATGAGGAGGAGGAAATCATCTTTGAAGAACAACTGTAACAAGAAGAACAATCCAAAGAAATTGTTCATCAATATGACGAAGAAGCAGCACAAGGGAAAGAAGAATATCATGAAGAAAAGGTCTATATTACAAGTAAGGCACTTGACCCAGGTAAGTTTACTATACCCATCTCTATTAGTAATCTACCCCCTACTCAAGCTTTATTAGATCTTGGAGCGAGCATCAATTTGATGTCGCTGTCATATTTTAACAAGTTAAGTAATGTGAAGGTCAAGCCTGCAAATGTAAAGTTGCTTCTTGCAAATAAATCCGCCCTATGCCCTTATGGGATAATAGAGGATATACAGATCAAAGTGGACAAGTTTGCATATGTCGTAGACTTCTACATTAGAGAAACAGAAGAGAAGATTACTGATGTCCCCCTAATTTTAGGAAGACCTTTCATGAAAGTTGCACAGATGATTGTTGATGTTGATCGGGGAAAATATGAACTAAGCTCCAAAGACGAAAGTATTCTGTTTCATATTGATAGAGGCATCCCCAAATTACAACAAACTGATGGTATTTTCAAATCTCAAACAAAGCTGCCAGGTTCCGAATTTCTGAGGAAACCTAGAATGAGAGTAAAGCAGCCAGAATCCATATGGGAGTTCAAATTCAAGAAAAGGAAAAGATCAACATCTGATATTGAGGAAGATAGTGACAATGATGGAAGAATCAAGAACTGACATGGAGGATTGGAGCTTAAAGGAAGAACTGGAATGGAGCCAAACATCATCCTCCACCTGAGGCCACCATAAAAGATTTGAGTAACCAGGAATTGAGCTAAAAGACATTAAACAGGCGCTTCCTGGGAGGCAACCCAGCCATTGTAAGTCTTAATTTTTCTTTAATTTTGTTAATTTTTAGTTTTAGCTATTACCCTGTGTAATTAGGAAATTTTTAAGTGAAGAATTTAAATTAATAGGAATGCATGAAATCAATTAGGAGTAGGAAGTAGCAGAAGCAGAAAAATAAAACTTTGTACCTGCGCTGTAGCGCAGGTAAAACGCAGAATTAAAAATATGAAAGTTGGTTTCTGACTTCTGCGGCACGCTTCACATTCCAGGAAGCACGCGCTTCACCTGCGTTGTAGCGCAGCGTGCGAGATTTTTTAAATAAGGTCGTTTGAACGAGGGAAGTTCAAATGAACTTCCCCTCGTTCTTTCGCTTTCGTTTTCTCTGAGTTCCTAACCCCTTGCTTTCAATATTTCACTCTTATAGCCTTCCTTTTCACTTTTCTGAGCTTACACCAGGTATGCTTTTATAGTTTTCTTTACTTTTAACCGATTGAAATTTTTATTTTCTATTTTGTTTGAGCAAAACCATTAGGATAGGAAACTTAGGATTCTAGGGACCTTTAGGATAAAAATGATTGTCCATAATGCTTTAGTTTATATTGCATGCTGCTAGGAAATGATTGTGAGTATTCTTTGTTGCTTAGGTGGTAGTTTTTAAGTGCTCAATAGTTTCTGCAAATTATTTTGTTGGTACATGTATGCTTAATTAATTGACATGATCTTTTTGCATGCCCATGCATAAATAATTGTGCCTTATTTCATGTTACTGATTACATGACTTTGAGCATGATTTTTATTATCAACTTTGCTTGCTTAGAATTGTTTAGGACTTGCTTTAATTTATCACTTTAGCATGTTCTTAATTAATTGGCAATTATTGGTAACGTTTAAAATCAAAATTTTTATGCAATACTGTTTGGTTAGTTGATTATTCTGATTATTGAAATTAATTGGCCATTTATTTCTTTAATTATGAATAATTTAAATTAATTAATTTGCATAAATAATTTTGTTTTGTTATGGTTTTTCACATATGGCACACACCAAGACCATTAATGCTGCAGGTACATCTAGGAGAGGCACAGGGGGTGCAAAGAGGAAAGCACCCCAACAGGAACCTGAGTTTGACCCTCGCCGCTTCAAGGACCTCAAGTCCTTTGAAGCCTACACTGCTATCGAGGGGTGCAACTTCATCAAAGAGCGCCCAGTCATCCTTCAAGAGGATGAGTATGAGGAGTTTACTGCTGAAATTCAGAGGAGGCGATGGGGTCGCCTCAGTCGCTCTGACAACTACTTTGACCCAGATATAGTCAGGGAGTTCTATGCTAACGCCATTGGAGACCATGACGTTAATTTCAGGAGGGCGTCCTACGTGCGAGGACGAGTCATCAGGTTTGATTGCAACACAATCAATGCATTTTTAGGCTACCCTATTCGGAAGGACAGGGACCTCGTGGAGTGCCAGTACCACGAGAGGATGCAAGCTATCGGGCTTCATGGTAATGATCCCCTTGATTTACAGACTGCAGAGCTACTTTGTCTGCCAGGGCGTTCCTTTGAAAGGAATGCATACAATGAAGCTGCTAGGATCTATAGGAGGAATATGAGGACCATCGCTCAGATGTGGACAGTGCTGGTACTGGCCAACATCCATCCTACAGGGCATGTTTCTGATGTAGTTATGCCCATGGCCCATATCATCTACACCATCCTCACCGACGCTGACATCGATATATCACGGGTTATCACCAAGAAGATATCAGATTTTGCATCTTTTGTAGGGCACAGGAGCGCCAACTCCAGGATCAGTCTTGGCTTCCCTTCTCTCATTACCGCACTCTGCAGGTCTAGGGGTGTGGATGTAAACCCCAGGGTTCGCATCTTACATCCCATGACTAGAGCATACATTGAAGCCAACTGTATCCCAGTTGAGGAGTTACAGGTTGAGGATGAGCAGCAGCAGCAACAACTACCACTACCACCACCACCACCAGTAGCAGCAGACATGCCCAGAACACTCACATGATGGCACAACTATCCACTCTTCACCGAGCAATAGTTCACTTTCAGGATATGCATTATCAGACTCGCGTGGACCCCTACCCAGGCATGACCCCTGAGTAGTTTCAGGCGTATCTACAGTGGCCTAGGAACAGGCTTATTTTTCCAGGGGGATGGAGAGGCTGGAGCTGGAGCTGAGGATGGAGATGCTCATATGGATGACCATGATGATTGATTTTTATCCTATTTGGTGCTTTTCCTTCTTTTCTTTTTCATTTTCTCTTATTTTTCTTTTCTTATTTTTCTTCTTATTTTTTCTTTTCTTATTTTTCTTCTTATTTTTCTTTTGATATGTACTGTATAGTTATGCCCCACTAATATTCAGTTATATTCTGATTTTTCTGTTAAAATTAAAATTTTTAGGATTTTTAAGACCTTAGGAAATTAGGATTTAAGGCAAATTTTTCCAAATTCTTTGTAATTAAGTAGTTTAACTAACAAGATTAGGAAAGATGATAGGATTTTGTGATTAACTCCATAATCAGTTAGGATTAGGATACTTCTTAGGAGAACCTATCAGGATAGTTAATTAAAACCAGTAAGTGCTTTATCAAGGAATTTTAGCCAATAACCGGTGAGCTGAGAGCCTAAACACTGAAATTGAGAGTTTTTCACCGCTGCTTGTCAACTGTTATTGCTTGAGTTTCTAAGTTTTATCTTGTTAGTGGAAAATATGGAAGTGACAAAGGCATATTTTGTGATTATAATATTTTGCTCAGTGCCAAACAGCCGACCATGATTAAATTTTTCCAATTTTTGATTGCCCATTTGAGCCTTTAATGTTTCTTTTGATGCACCTTAGCCATACTCAATGATTATATCTTGTCCCTTCACACTTGGGATAGAGAGCAAGGTGCAACACAATAGAATTGGACAAAAGGTTGGTGAACTAAAGAAATTCAAAGAGCAGGCACAAGAAATCAAAAAGAAAAGTACTCCCTTATGATTAAATTCTTTATTCTATTGTCAAAAAAAAATCTGCACAAAAAGTGTGGAAATTGAATAAGTTGGGGGGAGTACTTCTTCAAACAAAAAGGTCAGCTGAAAAAGGGTGACAATTCAAGAATGACATGTTGAAACAAACTCACCTCCAAGAATGTTTTTAATATGTCAAACCACTAAAGTTCAAAATATATAATATGCTCTTTTTTTATGTTACTAATTGTTTGTTCAAGTTTGTGGCAGAACATTGTTAGATTTTTTATTGCAGATCTTAACATCATAAAGAGAAGCACCATGTGAAAGAAACAAGGAAATAATGAAGAACCTAAAGCATCAGATATATCACAGATTCATTAACAGCTTGGGACTTGTCTCAAGAACAGATGCAAGGTCAAGAGACTATCTCAAGGTTAAGAGACAGATCTAACAGCACATTATGAACTACATCAAAATGTCAAACAAGAACCATGAGACTTGATATTAGAAACAAGCAAGAGATCAGCTCAAGTAAAAGAACAGATGCAAGAACAGCTTGAGATGTTGTCTCAAGATCAGACGCTGTCCCAATGTCAGATGATGTCTCAGGTTCAGATGAGAAGAGTTAAGTGGCATAGAGAAGGAAGAGTCAGACCCTGCATAAAGGCACAAGTATAGTCTAAAAAGTCAAGCTGTCAAGTCAGGATAAAGTAAAGACCAGTACACTGTGCAACTGTCACAATGACATATGTACTTGAAAAGTAATCTGCCTCATCCAGAAAACATGGGCTGACACATCTCCAACGACTGTCAAACGGCCATAAACGACTAACTACTCTTTGATATAAAGGCTGAAGAGCTACAGTAAAAAGATCATGAGACCACACCCATTATTGAAAGTACATTGCATCTTAACTTATCTCAAGTGACATCTCAAGAGCCTATCTCAAGAAGTTCATATCCAGAGCTTATCTCAACTTGAGAATTTCATTTAGTCTCCATCTATCTCTTGCCATAAATTGTATTATTATCATTTAGAAGTGAGAATCAATAGCTTAATTCTATTGCTCATTCATACACTGTATGTAAGCTAGATCCATCTCAAAATATCATTCTCCTGTAACCTGTCTCAGCCAACTTCAGTTGGTATCAGAGCTCGGCCTCTCTGGGGTTGAGCACACCTACGTGTGAAGAGGAAAAGATCCATGGCTGGACCAAGTGCAAGTCTGTTCATTCCTGAAGGAGCATCTACCAATAGACCACCTGCCTTTGATGGGACTGACTACTACTACTGGAAAGACAGAATGAGACTATTCATTGAATCCCAACATGCTGATCTATGGGAAATCATTGAAATGGGACCTTATATGCCCTATATCACAGATGAGCTCGGGCTCAGGGCAGCTAAGCCCATAGAAACATGGACAGATGCTGAGAAAGCAAGATATGTACTCAACTCAAGAGCAAAATATTTACTCACCTGTGCCTTGAGCAGGAGTGAATATGACAAAGTAGCTGGATGTGCCACAGCCAAGGAGATATGGGATGCTCTTGAGATAGAACATGAAGGAACAAATCAAGTGAAAGAAGCCAAAATCAACATACTGGTTAGACAGTATGAACTTTTCAAAATGAATGAAGATGAAGGCATTGAGGACATGGTTAGAAGATTCACTGTTATTACAAATGATCTCAAGTCCTTAGGAAGAACCTACTCAAACCAAGATATGGTAAGGAAAATCCTGAGGAGTCTACCCAAACCTTGGAGACCTAAAGTTACAGCTATCCAAGAGGCAAAGGATCTGAGCATTCTCAGATTGGATGAACTCCTGGGATCCTTGAAGATTCCTGAGCAGGAGCTGATGGAAGAAGAACTCATCAGACGTCCCAAGACAATAGCCTTGAAGGCATCATCCAACAGCTCCAAAGGTAAAAAGGTAAGCTCATCTCAACAAACCTCACTCAACTCATCTCATGATACAGAAACTGAAGAAGATGAGGGAGAGGATGAACTTGATATGGAGGATGAGCTAGCCTACATCTCAAAAAAAATCAAACGCATGTGGAAAGCTAGAGGAAGTGGAAGAAGGAGCTTTCCTTCAAGGAGAGGAGAAATGAGGCCTGACTGAAAAGAACAATTTATCTGCTTTGAATGTAGAAAACCTGGACATCTCAGATCTGAATGTCCATTGCTCAAAAAGGAAATGAAAAAGAGTCCAAAAAAGAAGGCAATGATGGCAACTTGGGATGAAACTGAAGAAGATGACAGCCAAAATGAAGAATCTGCAAATATATGCCTTATGGCAAATGGTGATTCATTTGATGATGAGGTGTGTGATTCAGACTCAGAATCCTCCTTCAATGAACTCAAGTGTGCTTTTGAAAATCTTCTTTATGATTCAAATCTTCTTGTTTCAAAGAGCTCTCTTTTAAAATCTGATTTAGATACTGCTCTTGAAAAGTGAAATTTCTAGAAAAAGAAAATGAAAGTTTGAGTCATAAAAACAGCAGCCTCATGCTGTCTCACATGAGACTGTCTGAGCTTGTCAATAACAAGAGTCAATCTCTTGACAATCAAGAACTAAAAAATCTTTCTGAAGAAAACCAGAAGCTCAAAAAACAAAATAGAACTCTCATAGATGATCTGGAAAAATTTGTAAAAGGAACAAAAAACCTTGAGAGACTCATTGGTTCTCAAAAGGGGATTTTTGATAAAGCTGGATTGGGCTATGAGAAATCTTCCAGTGAGATCTGGTATAAAGACTTTTTGATTCCTACAAGGAAAAGAATGAATGAAAGATGTGCTTGCTGTAGCAAGTTTGGTCACAAGATCACAAAATGCTATTTGAGACATGTAGCATTCAAGAGAAGGGTAACTAACCAGGAAGGACCCAATTATAAATGGGTACCTAAAGCTAAAATTCCTGTTGTGACAGATGTGCTTGGTAGCAGCAAAGTCAAAGATAATGTGGGTGCTGGACAGCGGATGTTCAAGGCACATGACTGGAGACAGGAGCAAGTTCCTGTCACTTGAAGAAAGAGCAACTGGAGTTGTCTCCTTTGGACACAACAGCAAAGCCCAAATTAAGGGCATAGGTAAAATTGGTAAGACAAACTCAGCTAAGATTGAGAATGTATATTTTGTTGAAGGGCTGAAACATAATTTGCTGAGTATAAGCCACTTGTTTGACAATGGTTATCATGTTAACTTCCAACCCACATATTGTGAGATCATAGACTCTGAGATTGGAAAAATTATCTTTTCTGGAAAAAGAAATAAAAATCTCTACTCAGTCTCACTTGAGAGCCTATCTGATCTTATATGTCTCATGTCTAATGATCATGAGAAGTGGCTTTGGCACAAAAGAGTTGGACATATTAACATGAGAACTATAAGTCAACTTGCAAGTCAGTCTCTTGTCAGAGGTTTACCAAAAGTAAAATTTGACAAAGACATGATATGTGAGTCTTGTGTAAAAAGCAAACACAGCAAATCAAGTTTCAAATCCAAGTCTCATGTCTCAACTTCCAGGCCTATTGACATTCTCCACATTGATTTATTTGGTCCAACTAAGACTGCAAGTCTTAGTGGTAAAAAGTATGGATTTGTAATTGTGGATGATTTCTCTAGGTTCACCTGGGTTTTATTCCTTTCTCAGAAAGATAAATCTTATGATTTCTTCAAAAACTTCTGCAAAAAATTCAGTCTGAGAAAGGGTATGGAATTGGTGTTGTAAGGAGTGATCATGGAGGAGAATTTGAGAATGCAAAATTTAAAAAATTCTTTGATAAACATGGCATTACTCACAACTTCTCATGTCCAAGAACTCCTCAACAGAATGGAGTAGTTGAAAGGAAGAATAGGACTTTTCAAGAAATGGCAAGAACTTTGTTATGTGACTCTGGAATTGAAAAGTACTTTTGGGCAGAAGCAGTGAACACTTCCTGCTACATTATAAACAGAGTTACTATAAGAAAGATCTTAAACAAAACACCATATGAGCTGTGGAAAGGTAGAAAACCCTCAATCTCATATTTTCATATTTTTGGCTGTGATTGTTATATTCTTAATACTAAAGATCAATTAGGAAAATTTGATACTAAATATGATAAAGGAATATCTCTGAGATATTCTCAAACCTCAAAAGCTTATAGAGTTTATAATCTAAAAACAAAGTCTACTGAAGAATCCATGCATGTAGTCTTTAATTAGATACATGGAAACTCTCAGAAAGGAATAGATGAAGAAATTGAGGAAATGATGGGAGAATTGAGAATTTCAACTCAGGAAGCTGAAGAGAGAGCCTCACCTGAACAGAAACTGATGAAATCATCTCAACCTGAGCAAATAAGAGAAGCTCAGTCTGAGAGAACGCCTCAAAGAAATATCCACTCTAATTCATCTCATGCACTTCAAGAAGAAGAAGATAAACCAGAAGAACAACCTGAAATTAGGGAAACAAGACAAGAAAGTCCAGAGATCCAGATTGAGCATGCCTCTCAGCTGCCCAGGAGCTGGAGATTAGTGAGATCTCATCCCAGAGAATAAATAATTGGGGAAACCTCAGATAGAGTCAGAACCAGATCATCCTTCAGAGATGATAAAAATCTTGTAGCTCTTTTACCTGATATAGAACCCAAAGATGTTCATGAAGCTTTGAATGATGAATCATGGATTAAAGCTATGGAAGAAGAACTAAGCCAATTTGAGAAAAGTAAAGTCTGGGATCTGGTTCCTCCTCCCTCCTATCAAACAATCATTGGAACCAGATGGGTATTCAGAAATAAGCTAAATGAGAAAGGCAAAGTCATGAGAAATAAAGCAAGACTTGTGGCACAAGGATACAATCAACAGGAAGGAATTGACTATGATGAGACCTTTTCTCCTGTTGCCAGACTTGAAGCAATCAGAATCTTATTGACTTTTGCTGCTCACAGAGACTTCAAACTCTATCAAATGGATGTGAAGAGTGCATTCTTAAATGGAATTATTGAAGAGGAAGTCTATGTGAGGCAACCTCCAGGCTTTGAAGATCCTCATCATCCAGGATATGTTCTCAGACTCAAAAAGGCCTTGTATGGTCTCAAACAAGCTCCAAGGGCTTGGTATGACAGGTTAAGTTCCTTTTTAATTAAAAATGACTTCACCAGAGGACAGAATGATACCACATTGTTTAAAAGAGAGGTTAAAAAGGATTTATTAATTGTTCATATTTATGTGGATGATATTATTTTTGGATCAACTAATCAGCTTCTTTGTCAAGAGTTCTCAAGTCTCATGCAGGAACAATTTCAGATGAGCATGATGGGTGAATTAAGGTTTTTCCTTGGACTGCAAATAAAGCAATTGTCAGATGGCATCTTCATCTGTCAAGAGAAGTATGCAAAAGATCTGCTGACAAAGTCCAAAATAAGTGAGGCAAAACCAATGAAGACTCCAATGCACCCCTCAACTCAGCTTAACAAAGATGAGACTGGCAAAGCTGTCTCAGACAAGCTATACAGAGTTATGATTGGATCCCTTATGTACCTAACTGCAAGCAGACCTGATATTCAGTATGTTGTAGGCATCTATGCAAGGTACCAATCTGATCCTAAAGAATCACATCTTACTGCCACTAGTGCAAAAAGGGCCTTTTACGACGGTTAAAAACGGCCTTCTACGACGGTTGTACAACCATCTAAGAACCAGGCGTCGTTGAAAATTTGAATTTTGACGACGTGTGAGGACCGTCGTAGAAAAAGAGATACCACGGCGGTTAATCTTGGAACCGTCGTGGAATGCCATACTTTCCACGACGGTTATCCATGCAACCGTCGTGAAAAGACACTTTTCCACGACAGTTATTCTTCTAAAAGTCGTGAAAAGCCCTATTTTCCACGACGGTTGTGAGCACAACCGTCGTGGAAAACCCTCAACCCCACTTCGCGAAGCCAAGGGAACTTTCTACGACGGTTTGCTCAAGAAACCGTCGTAGAAAGTCTACTTTCCACGACGGTTATGCCCATAACCGTCTTTAAATGTAGTTTAGCTACAAAATTTCGGTAGCTAATCCGTAGCTAACAGGTGAAACAGATTTCATCTCTTTTCCATTTGCTCATTCTTCAATCAAATAAGTAATGACTTGGCTACAACCTTCAACTAATGTCATGGGATACTACGTAAGAAAATTCAGATATTAAAGAGCTTTTAAAAAAAGAGACCAAAATATAGAAATAAAGTAACCAGAAAGAAAATAGAACTTCTCTTAAAAATACCAAAGTGGCCAAAGCAAAGATGATGAAGTTAGAAGAACAAACAGAGAGTGAGTAATGAGCTCACTCTCAAATATAGTTCACTTGCTGGCCTTATTGATGGCTGTGACAAAATAAACTCTATAATTACTGCAACAACCTCCGAAAGAATGAACTCCACAGGATGGAACAAATTCTTGTGGTTTGTGAAATAGATACATGGGTTATATACAGATAGGCAATGAAGAACCTGATGTGATAAAAAGGGTGATGGGAGAGACAGAATGTTTCAGATTTCATGTGCCAGAGACTTGAAAAGCAGGACAACCTCTTTAAGTTAATTCCCTCCTTAACCCCTTATGTTGCATGACTACCAATAAGCCAAGAGACTTGAAAAGCAAGACAACCTCTTTATAGTCAACAAAAGCTTAGGTTTTAGTTAGCTGGCATAATGAATTAATTTTCCCAAATATGAAGAAGTAAACAGAAGAATGAATATATTTCAAGATCATTTCATGTTTCCCTTTTGTCCCTAAAACAAACAGAGAATTATATTAATTTGGCAAATGACCAATAAGAAAGAAGGGACACTCACCTCAAAATCCCACTCTCAATATAAGTCCGGATAATCTCGAATGAGTTCAGAATCAGACAAGACAATAATGATTATAACAACAAATCTGATGAAAATCAACACCCGATGTTAGAAACTTCACAACAACTTCCATCCAATCCAAGCATTAATCATAAACACCTAGATGATCAAAATCAAGAACAATAAATGATCAAACTTTTCCCCTGACCTCATCACAAGGATTATCCAAAATTCTAAGCTTCATAATCATAACAATAATCAAAACAGGACCATCTAAGCACAACTTTTATCATTTTATCAAGACCACCCAATATCCTAATCATAACACTATTAGCTTTGGTGCTTTAGCTATTACCAAACCGGTCAGATCCCATAAATGGTTCTGCCTCATCTGTCGCACCACCTTGCTACTGCTCCTGATATTTCAAAAGAATAAGAAATCATTTGGAAGAATAGCTATATAAGAGGAGTCATTAACTTAATTTTGATATGGGGGAAAGAACAAGGTCAATTGAAACTTTAAAATGATACCAGAGCTTCTATTGTGAAGTAATCTAAGCTATGCAGAATAAATAAATTTAAAAACAAAGTAGTGGTTCATTGTCAACACAAAATTGTGAAAAGTATGTACATTGTTCATATTTAAAGACAACATTATGTTCACCTTGGAGGATATTTCAGAGTTATAGCAGTTCTTGGCTTCAATGATTTTCAAAGCTATTAAGAGTTTGCTTCTAAAAGCAAAATGTCTACACAGTTCAAGAATTTCTTCAACC
Organism: Sesbania bispinosa; assembly: GCA_026901365.1. NCBI lineage: Eukaryota > Viridiplantae > Streptophyta > Magnoliopsida > Fabales > Fabaceae > Sesbania > Sesbania bispinosa. The sequence goes on from QLOH01000202.1 coordinate 1,385,320, forward strand.
TTTTCTTAAGCTAACTGATGTGCACAATAGAACATTCATTACCATTTACCTGTATCTTTTGTGTGTGCATGCGCAAGCACAAGGGCAGTGCATCATCCAGCCGTAGCCAAGAGTCCCCTGTGAAAAAAAGCCAAAGATCAAACCAGAATTAGGACCAAAATAAGAACAGAGCAAGTGAGGAAAAGAACAGGACTATTGACCATGTACATAGCTCCATCAAAGCCGTCACTGGGCACCGTGGCATCGCCACTATCGTTCCCCACCTAGCCACCCATTCAAAATCAAAGAGTGAAGAACATCAAGGAAACCAGGGAAAGGAAAATCAAAGAAAAAACAAAGTAAAATTAGAGAAAGAGAGAGAGAACTAGGGTCAGTGCCCAACCGTCATGGCCGCTCCAGGCTCGCGCGCGTTGTTGGGTAGACCACGGCGACACAGTTCCTTTCACGGCTAGAGTTGCTAGAGGTCACAGGTTCAAATGTGGAAGCAGCCTCTTGCAAATGCAAGGAGAACCCACAATGGGTTCGATGCTTCCGTGGACTCCACTATGGCAGGAGCTTTATAGCACCGGTGTTCAGAGAAGGCGGGGAAGAGAAGCCTCACGGTGGGGAGAGAGAAGGCTCGGTGGGGATGGGGAAAAAGGTGAGAGGGACGGTGGAAGAGGGAGAATTTCACGGAGGGGAAAGGGAGAGGTGCTTGAGTGAGAGAGAGAGGGACGAAGCTTGGGAGAGAGACAAAGAGAGAGGGTTCCTACTGTGTGAGAAAGAGAGGTGAACGAGAAAGAGAGGGTTCCTAAGCTTGTGAGAAACAGAGAACATGAGGTGAGGGACGTGCGGCGCTGTGAGAAGAGAGGGTCTCACTAAACCCTAAACGAGGACCTTACCACGACGGTTCAAAGAACAACCGTAGTGGTTTCAACCTTTTACTCCTGCACCATCAAATGTTTCCTATTTATACCCCATAATTTTTTGACACGGATTCTACGACGGTCCTTAAGGCAACCGTCGTAGAATACTATTTTTACTGTTGCACCACCCAATTATTTCTATTCACACCCCTATTTATGCAACCCTTTTTTAACTTCCTGCACCCTCGTTTATTTTTCTGGACCAATTTCTACACGGTTATTTTATGATATTCGTAGTATCCCCGTTTTACTCTTGCACCCCCACCGTTTTCTATTCACACCCACCAATTTTTTTAACCTCTCCTACCGCTTTTAACGACGGTTGCAAAACAACCGTCGTTAAAAACTTGACTTTTTCTTTTTTTTTTGTTTTTCCTGGAGTTTTCAATGACGGTTGTGTAGGAACCGTAGTTGTAGGTACCTTCCATGACGGTTCCTGTACAACCGTCGTCGATTGTTACACAAATAATTTCAAAAATGCCACCGCGTCACTTTCCACGACGGTTGCTCTACAACCGTCGTGGAATAGCCGTTGTAGAAAGCTGTTTTTGTAGTAGTGTGCTGTCAAAAGAATCTTCAGATACTTGATAGGAACCACTGATCTTGGTCTCTGGTATGAGAAAGGTTCAAGTTTTGATTTTGTAGGATATAGTGATGCTGATTTTGCTGGAGACAAAATGGATAGAAAAAGCACAAGTGGTACTTGTCAATTCCTTGGGAAATGTCTTATATCTTGGTCTTGCAAGAAATAAAATACAATAGCCTTGTCCACAACTGAAGTTGAGTATGTCTCAGCAGCTGAATGTTGAACTCAAATGTTGTGGATCAAGTCTCAGATGCAAGACTATGCTCTTAGGTACACCAAAATTTCCATTTACTGTGGTAACACAAGTGCTATAAATCTTGCAAAGAATCCAATTCATCACTCAAGGTCCAAGCACATAGACATTAAGCATCATTTTATAAGAGACCATGTGCAAAAGGGAGATGTGGAAATCATCTTTGTTGATACTAAAAATCAGCTTGCTGATATTTTCACTAAAGCTTTAGTGGAGGAAAGATTTGTTGAAAATCTAAAGTTATTAAATGTATCCTCTCTCAGTTAAAATCTATAACTGTAACCAAGATCAGATGAGATAAGGGTAGAAAGGTCGTTTGAGAAGAGATGACATCTCTTGAAACCATCAGACGATGGATGTCTCACATCTCATCTCAACTCACGTCTCATCATTTAATGAGACGTTACTAAGTGATAAAAGAACCGTTAAATAACGGCTAGTAACTTCCCACTCACAAACCAACTAGCCGTTACCATATAAAAAGAAGAGCCAATCACTCACAACCGTTTTATTAACTGCTGCACCTGCCACTTGCGCACTCATTCTCTCTCTTCCTGGAACCTCTCCTTATTTAAGCAATCTCACAACTCCCTGTCTCATCTTTCATCCTTTCTCAATGTGTATCAAAGTCATTGGACTTAAACTCCCCTACTCTGAAAAATCTTCCTCCTCTTCATCCCCTAAAATCAAAATGTCTTCTAACGATGAAGAATATGAGTCCATAAGCGTTCAATCAAGCCAAGAGCGTCTCAGCCGCTCTCCTTCTCCTCAACCTAGCAATGAATCTGAACCCTCTCAAGCAGAATCCCAAAAATCCCCTGCATCAAAATCAACCTCTTCGAAGAAAAATACTCCTCTTCCTCCACGAATGAAATACCAGAGGATTGCTTCCAATGTAGCCTAAACCTCCTCACAGAAAACCCCTAAATCTCCAGTACACATAGACCTCACTCAACCTGAGCCTTCCAGAAAAGGAAAAGCAAAAGTTGTTGAAGGAAGGAAGCTTTCTTTTCAATCTGATTTATTTGAGAACAGAGAGGTTGAGGACAAGTTTGTTCAGAAGTTTGTTGATAAGAAAATCATGGTGGGAAGGGTCATCTCCACTCAGGCACTACTAGATGGCAATTGGGACCTTGGCCCTTATCTGAGGAAGCAGGGCTGGGAAGACTATCTGTCAATCACAGAGCGAGTCTATCCTAGGATGACTAGAGCATTTTATGCTAGGTGCTACAGAGCCAAGGGTTCATCTCAGGGGCTGCCTCATGTCATCACAAGCATCAAAGGAGTCCATATGGAACTGACTGGAGAGGTTCTTTGAGGCATCGCCCAAGCTCCTGTAGGATGAAATAGGCTCTACAATGAAGATCAATGGTGGAATCAAGTTGGGATTCCTTCAGAAAATGTGGGAAACTCTCTGTTCAAGGAAGGAAAAATCTCTGATTCAGCCTCCTCCCTCAATCTCTTTGGGAAATTCCTTTTTCATCTTGTTGCCAAGTGTATCTTGCCCAGAGCAGGGACTTTCAACAAGGTCTACAATCAGGACACGATGGTAATGTACCAACTGAAACATGGTATCCCTCTCAACCTTCCTTTTCTCATTTTAAGACACATGGAACATGCATTCCACAATGCAAAAATCTCTACCTCTCTTCCTTTTGGCATGCTGGTAACAAAGATTATGAAACACTTTAAAGTTGATCTAAGTGGGTGTGAAGTGTCTGCTGAAAAACCAGGATATATAGGTAAAATAAATTTGAAGTCTCTTGGCCTAGATGGTAAAGTCATTCCTGCTCCCACCTTTCCTCTTGACAACCCTCCTACCATTCCTGCTGCTGCACAAGCTTCTCCTTCATCCAAGATGTCTGATACTCATAAAAGGAAGAAGAAGAAGAAGAAGAAGAAGAAAGCTGCAAAAGACAACAGAGAAGGGTCTCAATCAGATGCTGAGATCCCAAGAGAAGACAAGAAAAGGAAATCTCATCAATCTGTCTCAACAGAGACAGAGACCAAGAAGAAGAAGAAAAAGAAGATCACTTCTGAACATGTCTCATCTGCCCTTACTCAACCAGATCCACAACCTCTCACCTCTGAGGCACCTCACATAGAAGAACCTGCACCTACTATGCAGGAACCTATTTCTGAGCCTCATCCCTCATCTCCTCCATCTCAGACTGTGCTAACCTCCTCAGCACAAGCCACCATCCAAGCTGAAGCTTCACCTTCAACAAAAGTTATTGCTGAGACTCTGGTGAACTTGGAAAAGGTGAACCCTACTCCTACACATGATGAGATGCAGACTGCTCAAGTAACCTCTGATGAGATTCCTGCTGATGTTTTCCTCACTGAAGAGATCCCAACTGATGCATTTCCTGATGATGAGATGTCTATTGTTGATGCTTCAGCAACTCAGAAGACTCCTCAAAGATTTGAGCCATCCTACTCTCAACAATATTCTTTCCCTACTCCTGAGAAATTCTTTGTGGACACTGTGCAGTTTGATTCTCCTGAACCTAAGTATGATCAGTCTGCTCGTCAAACAGCACAACAAAAACAAGCCCCATCTTCTGAGCCTTCCATTCCTACTCACATCTCACCATCCATCAACACTTTTCTCAACCAACTTCAGCAGGAACAACAACAGTATCAACAAGATCTTAACACCAGACTTGAACAGAACCAGAAGAAGATCTTGAAGAAACTTAAGCATCACAAGAAAAGGCAAGAGGCCATTCTTGCAGGATTTGACACTGTCCTGCAAGCAATGCATGCATCAAATGAGTTTCATAAGCACATGAACCTTCATCTTTCCAATCGACCTCTTCTGCCTGTAATTCCACAAGTTGTGTTGCGCCCCACTGGACCAGGCTCTGACTCATCCTCTTCTCCTTCATCCTAGGTGTTCCTAGTACCTTTTGATTATGGCAAAAGGTGGAGAGTTGGTCAGAATTTGTATCTAACGAGAGTCTTAGTTTGTTTTGATATTTTCAGCTTAAGTGGTATTTAGTAGTTAAAGATGTAATAACATCTTTTCTTTTTTTTTTATGAGATGCAGTGGCATCTGTAACTTAGTTTATATGAAATGATGTACTCTTTTCCTTTTGGATTAATGAATTGACTCTCTGATCATATCTGTTGCTCTTAAATTATCTATGGTATTATTAAAAAATCTCTTAACAGATTGGATTCCTAACTCAAGGGGAGCTCATTTCCTTAAAAATAAAAATATCAGGGGGAGTTGGTTTCTGCACATGAAAATCCAAAATCTCTTTTAAACTCTATGGTTTTCCATCATCAAAAAAGGGGGAGATTGTTGAGATAAGCTCACCTCCAAGAATGTTTTTAATATGTCAAACCACTAAAGTTTAAAATATATAATATGCTCTTTTTTTATGTTACTAATTGTTTGTTCAAGTTTGTGGTAGAACATTGTTAGATTTATTATTGCAGATCTTAACATCATAAAGAGAAGCACCATGTGAAAGAAACAAGGAAATAATGAAGAACCTAAAGCATCAGATATATCACAGATTCATTAACAGCTTGGGACTTGTCTCAAGAACAGATGCAAGGTCAAGAGACTATCTCAAGGTTAAGAGACAGATCTAACAGCACATTATGAACTACATCAAAATGTCAAACAAGAACCATGAGACTTGATATTAGAAACAAGCAAGAGATCAGCTCAAGTAAAAGAACAGATGCAAGAACAGCTTGAGATGTTGTCTCAAGATCAAACGTTGTCTCAATGTCAGATGCTGTCTCAGGTTCAGATGAGAAGAGTTAAATGGCATACAGAAGGACGAGTCAGACCCTGCATAAAGGCACAAGTACAGTCTAAAAAGTCAAGCTGTCAAGTCAGGATAAAGTAAAGACCAGTACACTGTGCAACTGTCACAATGACATATGTTCTTTAAAAGTAATCTGTCTCATCCAGAAAACATGGGCTGACACATCTCCAATGGCTCTCAAACGGCCATAAACGGCTAACTACTCTTTGATATAAATGCTTAAGAGCTACAGTGGAAAGATCATGAGAGACTACACCCATTATTGAAAGTACATTGCATCTTAACTTATCTCAAGTGACATCTCAAGAGCCTATCTCAAGAAGTTCATATCCAGAGCTTATCTCAACTTGAGAATTTCATTTAGTCTCCATCTCTCTCTTGCCATAAATTGTATTATTATCATTTAGAAGAGAGATTCACTAGCATAATTTTATTGCTCATTCATACACTGTATGTAAGCTAGATCCATCTCAAAATATCATTATTATAACATGTGTCATCTAAGATAGGAAATGTGCCTAGTCTTAGAGTGAGTTGTTTGCGTCCTGAAGAGGCTGTAAGAATACTTGTGACTCAACCAAGATAGGAGGTGCCTAGGCTTGGTGTGAGAGACGTCCTGAAGAGGCTGTAAGAATACTTGTATTGACGGGTTTGTCAATAGTGGAAATCTCACAGGTTGTGAGAACTGGACGTAGCCCAAGGTGTGGGTGAACCAGGATAAGATCTCTATGCCATCTCTCTTACTCTTGTCTCTACCTTACTTATCTCATCTCTGATAACAACTGTAAAACTCTTTTATATAATTATTTCAAACTGATTTAAGATCTTTAAGACATTTGAAACTCGAACAAAACTTTAAAATTAACACTGCTTTACAACCTGTCTTAACATAGACACCAAGTCATCAGACTTGAGATCATGTCTCAATTTTTAAAGTTCTGAGTTCTAAGAATTTTCAGGAACAATTTTCACAAAGTCTCTATTCAACCCGCCTTCTAGAGACGTACAGCCAACTTCATGACATGGTAGATGGAGAGAAGTCCCAAGCACAATCACAAGATGCTCTCTATTCAAAGTGTTCATTGCATATCCAGAAAAACCATAATTTCTTGATAGCGCAGCGTCATTAAAACCAAAGAAAAGACCTTTTGATCCATATTGACTGTTTGCAGGTTTAGAAGTTGGAAACGACTATCAATTCTAGTTGCTCAATGGTGGTGAAAAAGATTGAGGGAAACACTTACCCGTGAGAATGAGAGATTTCCTTGATTTATCACTTATTGCTTTAATTTCTATTTTTGAGAAGTTTAACTGATGATTGTGTTCTGTTCTGATTGAGGATTGGTACAATCTCTTAATCCTGATTTTTTCTGACATTTGGAAAGTGACTGCTGCTTAACAAGGAGATGATCGAAAGATTTTCTTGAGTTTATTTTTTATTTTCAGTTATACAGGGGATTGAATTGATTTTTTTATTACAAGGAGGTCTCTTGCTTGAGGACAAGCAAGAAGTTAAGTTGGGGGGGTATTTGATAAGTGAAAAATATATGATAAATTAGAGTACTTTTTAGTGCACTTATCAAGGGTAAAATGGTATTTTATGCCCCAAATTAATCCCTTTTTGTTAATAATTAGATAAATTGTATTTATTAGTCTTGAATTTGAATTTGATGCTATTTTAATATAAATTTGGCTGATTTTTGCAGATTATGGCAAAGATTTGATATGAAGAGAAGATAACATTAAATAGGGGAGATATCTGCAAGATTTGAAGTTTAATTGAGGACAATTAATGAAGATTTGAAGTTTATTTGAGACCAATTAATGAAGATATCAGCTGCCAATTAAACAAGGATTATGCAGACAACCTTCCCATTTAAATTCTAGATGCTCAATAAATGCAAGATTTCATCAAGGAAAAGGGAAACAAGGAAAGACAATCAACCGAAACCAGTCTCGAGAAGAAATCAAGTTAAAAAGAGAAAGATTGAAGCTATGCAACCCATGTTGCTCGCTCCACCCTACGCTGTAGCGCAGGTAAAGCACAGCAATCTGACATTTGTGCTGCAACCTGCGCTGTAGCGCAGGTGAAGCGCAGGACTCGTAACTCTTGCCTTGTTGCCATTTTTAGATAGATTTCTTCCCAATTTTCCTTGTCTTTCCTTAGCCTATAAATAGGACCCTCTTTCACTAGATCAAAGTGTGCAGGGAGTAGTACAGGATAAGTATAAATTCATGCACCATATTTACTTTTATAATAGGAGAGGCGAAGCGCTACACAAGGATTGAAGAAGGTGACAGATTCTTCGATGGCTTGTATGGCTACCATGAGTAGCTAACTCTCCAATAGGATTGAATGTAGTTGATTTGATCTCCTAAGTATATGTGATTTATATTCTATTGTTTATGATTCCCTATCTTGTAATTTCGGTATCTTTATTCTGTGCTTAATTCCTAACTTCCGCGCGTGCGCCGGAGTTATAGGCTAGCGTCTGTGACATAATGTGGATAGAGACTTCCGGCTAGGAATGATGAGGGGGCCTAGACGTAGGGAACTCAAACTCTGATTGTTAAAGGTACTCGCTAGTCATATTGAAATATAGGTGGGATCTCGTGATAGAGGGGGTAGTGACAACTCCCAATTAAAGAGCGTTAATAGGAAGGTATGGTTAGTTGATAGTAACATAATTGAAAGTTAATTGTATGTGAGGGATAATCGGGATCTCGTGATCGAGGGGGTAGTGACAACCCCTGATTGAAGAGCGGTTATAGGGAAGTGACAATTAATGGACAAATCAAACAAATGGAACAATAATCAATTAATTAAGAGCTTAATGAGCCGAGGGTAATTTGTCGCTTGGGAGAGCCCGCATGAATTATCTTTGAGTGGTAGGCTGCTGGTAACTCGGGGTTGTATCAATTCAGTTTAGCTAAGTCATTACAAGGATATAGTCATAAACAATAGATAGTCATTACATATACAAGGGGGTGAGATGATATGAAGTTCAATCCTAATCCAAGTAAAATGGTTTCAACTCTTCCTTTTCATTGCTTTTATTTATTATTTTGCAATTTATATTTTCCGCACCAATTATTCTCATAAATCCATTATTCTCACTTGATAAATAGATCACAAATATACGTGAATTGACCGTTCCCTGTGGATACGATATCTTACTTACTATTATACTGATGGATTTTTGGTTTGCTTGCCAGAATTTCATCAGAAAGGAAGAAAACCCTCAATTTCATATTTTCATGTGTTTGGTTATGATTGTTATATTCTTAATACCTAAGATCAACTAGGAAAATTTGATACTAAATCAGACAAGGGAATCTTCTTAGGATACTCCCAAACCTCAAAAGCCTATAGAGTATACAATCTAAAAACTAAGACTACTGAAGAATCTATGCATGTAATTTTTAATGAGATACAGGTTAGCTCTCAAAAAGAGGTAGATGAAGAAATTGAAGAGATGATGGGAGAATTGAGAATCTCAACTCAGGAAGCTGAAGAGAGATCCTCATCTGAACAACAGCTAATGAGATCACCTCAGTCTGAACATAGAAGAGAAACTCAATCTGAGAGGTTGTCTCACAGAAGCATCCATCCTAACTCACCCCTTGCACCCCAAGAGGAAGATAAACCAGATGGACAACCTGAGATCAGGAAGACAAGACAAGGAAATCTTGAGATCCAACATGAACATGCATCTCAACTACCCAGAAGTTGGAGATTAGTGAGATCTCATCCCGGAGAACAGATAATTGGAGAAACCTCAGATAGAGTCAGGACCAGATCTTCTTTTAGAGATACAGAAAACCTGATGGCTCTTCTATCTGAGATAGAACCAAAAGACATACATGAAGCTCTCAATGATGAGTCCTGGATTAAGGCCATGGAAAAAAAGCTGAACCGGTTTGAAATAAGTAAAGTCTGGGATCTGGTTCCACCTCCCTCTTAGCAATCCATTATTGGAACCAGATGGGTATTTAGAAATAAGCTGAATGAGAAAGGGAAAGTCATGAGAAATAAAGCAAGAATTGTGGCACAAGGATACAATCAGCAGGAAGGAATTGATTATGATGAGACTTTTGCTCCGATTGCCAGACTTGAAGCCATCAGAATTCTATTGGCCTTTGCTGCTCACAAAGACTTCAAACTCTACCAAATGGATGTGAAGAGTGCATTCCTAAATGGAGTTATTGAAGAGGAAGTCTATGTAAGGCAACCATCAGGTTTTGAAGATCCCCATCATCCAGAGTATGTTCTCAGACTCAAAAAGGCCTTATATGGTCTCAAGCAAGCTCCAAGAGCTTAGTATGACAGGTTAAGCTCTTTCTTAATTAAAAATGGCTTCACCAGGGATCAAATTGATACCATGTTGTTTAAAAGGGAAGTTAACAAAGATTTACTGATTGTCCAAATTTATGTGGATGATATTATTTTTGGATCCACTAATGAGTTTCTATGTCAAGAATTCTCAAGTCTCATGCAGGGAGAATTTGAAATGAGTATGATGGATGAACTGAGATTTTTCCTTGGACTGCAAATAAAGCAATTGACAGGAGGCATCTTCATCTGTCAAGAGAAGTATGCAAGAGATCTGCTGAAAAAATTCAAAATGAGTGAGGCAAAGCCAATGAAGACTCCTATGCACCCCTCAACTCAGCTTGACAAAGATGAGACTGGTAAAGTTGTCTCAGACAAGATCTACAGAGGAATGATTGGATCACTTATGTACCTAACTGCTAGCAAACCTGATATTCAGTATGTTGTAGGTATCTGTGCAAGGTACCAATCAGATCCTAAAGAATCCCATCTTACTGTTGTGAAAAGAATTTTTAGATATTTAATAGGAACCACTGATCTTGGTCTCTGGTATGAGAAAGGTTCAAGTTTTGACCTCATAGGACACAGTGATGCTGATTTTGCTGGATGCAAGGTGGATAGGAAAAGCACAAGTGGAACTTGTCAAATTTTGGGGAAGTGTCTTGTCTCTTGGTCCTGCAAGAAACAGAATACAATTGCCTTGTCCACTACTGAAGCTGAATATGTCTCAGCAGCAGCCTGATGCACTCAGATATTGTGGATCAAGTCTCAGATGCAAGACTATGCTCTCAGGTATTCCAAGATCCCCATATACTGTGATAATACAAGTGCCATAAACCTTGCTAAAAATCCTATTCATCACTCTAGGTCCAAACATATAGATATTAAGCATCACTTTATAAGTGATCATGTGCAGAAAGGAAATATTGAAACTATTTTTGTTGATACCAAAAACCAAATTGCTGACATCTTCACTAAACCTCTTCTGGAAGAAAGATTTATTGAAAATCTAAAGTTGTTAAACATGTGCTCTCTTAGTTAGGAATTTAAACTTAAAATTTTTTATGAGATGAGACCAGCTCTGAGTCTCATTGAAATGAGACTAAAGGATCATCTGATATGAGATGACGTCTCTGATTGGTTTCTGGCAAGCGAACCAAAAATCCAATAGTATAATAGTAAGAAGAGTTATCGTATCCACAGGGAACAGTCAATTCATGTAAACTTTTGATCTAATTATCAAGGGAAACACTGATTTGAGAATATTGTTGCGGAATTGTAGACGGAAAATTAATAATCAATGGAATTAAAGAGGAAGAGTTAGAGACACTTTACTTGGATTAGGATTTAACTTCATCTCATCGCACCCCTTGTGTATGTCGAGGCTACCTACTACTTATAGGCTTTGAACTATAACGCTGTAGACAAACTATATAGCTTATGACCCCGAGTTACCAGGCACCACTCACACTCAAAGGTAATCCATGCGGGCTCTCCCAGGTGACAGGCTTACCCTCGACTTATTTTGCTTTCTTTTATTCCGTTTGTAAAGAACTAATTGATAAACGCAGCCTACTCCTCTGGATGCACCTTCGCTAGAGTAATGTCACTACCCATCACTCATTAGAATACACCCACGTTATCGCTTCCGGGATTGACAATCAACTAATCCTTTGCTATAGGTTTATTAATACCAAGCCTATCCTTTAGATGCCCTTCATTAGGATACTCACACTACCCATCAATCATTAGCAACACCCATGTTCCGGTCAGTGGTTAACCGAGTATTCTCATTCACTCAGAGGTTGAGTTTCCTATGTCTAGGCTCCCCCAAACTCAATCCTAGTCGTAACGTTAATTACAAACTAGCCTATAACTCCGGCGCAAGCGCGGAAGTTAGGAATAAAGCACAGAACGAGATTACCAACATTATAATTAGGGAACTTCATAAATAAGTAGATAGAGTTCAACATACACTTGGGAATGGAATCGATTACATTCAATCCTAATGGAGAGTTAACTACACAAGGTAGCCTTACAAACCACCGAAGATGCTGTCACCATCTTCAATCCTTGTGAAGTGCTCCTCCTCTCCTACTCTAAACTTAGCTCTGGTGCATTATCACTGGAATATGGTTGAATTACAATAATCGTGCACACCGGATCTGGTGCAAGAGGTTCCTATTTATAGACTAAGGAAAGACAAAGGAAATTGGGGAGAAATCTATCTAAAAACGGCAACAGGGAACAAATCAGCGTAACCTGTGCTCCAAGTTGCGCTACAGCGCAGGCTGGAGCGCAGGATCCAGAGAGGCTGCGCTTCACCCTGTGCTATAGCGCAGGTGAAGCGCAGGTAGCGTTCTGCAGCTTTAACTTTCTCTTTTTAATCCCGATCTCTCCCCGAGACTGGTTTTGGAAGATTTTTCTCTCCTTATTTCCCTTTTCTTGATAAAATCCTTGCATTTATTGAGCATCTTTGATTTATTTGGGAAGCTTGTCTGTAGAATCCTTGATTGATTGGCAGTGATCTCCTCATTAATTGTCTCAAATCTTCTTCAAATCTTTATTAAATGTCTTCAATCAATCTCAAATCTTGCAGATATCTCCCTCATTTAATGTTATCTTTCCTCTAAATCAAATCTTTGCAATATCCTGAAAAATCAGCAGTATTTCTATCAAAATAGCATCAAATTCAAATCTCAGATTAATAAATACAATTTCTCTAATATTTAATAAAAATGGATTAAACTGGGGTAAAATTACCATTTTATCCTTGATAAGTGAATTAAAAAGTGCTCTAATTTATCAACTAATTTTCACTTATCAGTCTCTTGAGTAGTTTAGATAAGAAGCATCTAATGATGAGTTTCAACTCATGTCTCATTATTTACTGAGACGTTACAGTAAGTAAAAGGAGCCGTTAGATAACGGCTAGTAACTCCCTACTCACTAGCAAACTAGTCGTTACTATATAAATATGAGAGCAAACCACCTTCAACCGTTTCATTAACTGTTATTTCTGCCACTTGCGCACTCACTCTTTCTCCCTGAAACCTCTTCGTATTTAAACCAACCCTTAGTTCCTCATCTCTCCCTCTTCTTCTATCTCAAATGTGTATCAAAGTCATTGGAATCAAACTTCCCTACTCTGATAAATCATCATCATCCTCAGCTCCTGAAAACAAGATGTCTTCTTCTGAACAATCTCAATCTCTCAGCATTCAATCAAGCCAAGAGCGTCTCAGTTGCTCTCCCTCACCTCAGCCTAGCACTAAGTCAGAACCATCTTAGACCCAGTCCCAAAAATCTCCTACATCCAAGTCCACCTCCTCAAAGAAGAGCACCCCTCTTCCTCCAAGAATGAACTCTCAGAAGATTGCTTCTAATGTAGCTCAAACCACATCTCAAAAACCTCCTAGATCTCCAGAACATATTGATCTTACTCAACCTGAACCCTCTAGAAAAGGAAAAGGAAAAGTTGTTGAAAGGAAAAAGCTTTCCTTTTAGTCTAATTTGTTTGAAAACAGAGAAGTTGAAGGTAAGTTCATCAAGAAGTTCGTTGACAAGAAGATCATTATTGGTAGGGTCATCTCTACCCAAGAGCTGTGTGATGGGAATTGGGAAATTGGTCCTTATCTGAGAAAGCAAGGATGGGAAGACTATCTGTCAATGACAGAACTAGACTATCCAAAGATGACCAAAGCCTTCTATGTTGGGTTCTACATAGCCAAAGGCTCATCTCAAGGTTTGCCTCATGCCACTACAAGTCTCAAGGGAGTTCATATGGAACTAACTGAGAAAACCCTTGGAGCTGTTATTCAAGCTCCTATAGTTGGGAATAGGCTCTACAATGAAGAGCAATGGTGGAATCAAGTTGGCATTCCTGCAGCAAATGTAGGAATGTCTCTGTTCAAAGGAGGTGTCATCTCAGACTCAGTCTCCTCCCTTAATCTCTCTGGGAAATTTCTGTTTCATCTTGTTTCCAAGTGCATTATGCCCAGGGCAGGGACATTCAACAAAGTCTACACTCAGGATATGATGGTGATGCACCATCTCAATCATGGAATCCCTCTCAATCTGCCATTTCTCATTCTGAGGCATATGGAGCATGCATTTTACAACGCAAAGATCACTGCTTCCCTTCCTCTTGGAATGTTGGTCACTAGGATAATGAAGCACTTCAAAGTGGACCTAAGCGACTGCGATGAATCTGATGAGAAACCTGGCAACGTGGGAAGAACAAATCTGAAGTCTCTTGGACTAGATGGTAAGTCCATTCCTTCCCCTACTTTTCTTCTTGATAATCCTCCTACTATTCCTGTTGCTGCATAAGCATCTCCTTCTTCTAAGATGTCTGAAACCCATAAGAAGAAGAAAAAGAAGAAAGCTGCAAAGGACACCAAAAAAGGGTCTTAACCAGAAGCTGAGATCCCTAAAGAAGACAGGAAAAGAAAGTCTCATCAGTCTGTCTCAACTGAGACAGAGACCAAAAAGAAGAAACACACATCTGAGCATGCCTCATCCACTCTCACCCAACCAGAGCCTCAACCTCTCACCACAGAAGCACCTCATGTAGAGGAACCTGCATCTGATATGCAGGAACCCTTCCCTGAGCCACCACCTCAAAACAATGAGTCTCAACCTCCATCTCCTCCCACCTCAAACTCTACTCACATCTTCACCATAAGTCACTACCCAAGCCGAAGCTTCACCTGCCACCAAATCAATATCTGAGACCCTGGTGAGCTTGGAGAAAGACAATACCACTTCTACACATGATGAGATGCAGGATACTCAAGTGGCTGCAAATGAGAATCCTACTGATGAGATGCCTACTATTGATACTCCTGGCACTCAAAAGACTCCTCCAAGATATGAGCCATCTCATTCCCAATAAACCTCATTCCCTACTCCTAGAAAATTCTTTGTGGATACTGTGCTGTTTGACTCTCCTCAGCCCAAATATGATCAATCTACTCCCCCAACAGCACAATAACAGCAAGCTCCATCTTCTGAGCCTTCCATTCCTACCCACATCTCACCATCAATCAACACCTTCCTCAATCAGCTTCAGCAAGAGCAACAGCAGCATCAACAGGATCTGAATGCAAGTCTTGAAAAGAATCAAAAGAAGATTCTGAAAATGCTCAAACATCACAAGAGAAGGCAAGAGGCCATTCTTGATGGACTTGACACAGTCCTTCAAGCTATGCGTACTTCTAATGATTTCCTTAGGCAGATGAACCTTCATCTCTCCAATCTGCCTCCTCTGCCTGAGATTCCACAAGTTCTGTTGCGCCCTTCTGGACCAGACTCTGGCTCATCCTCTTCTCCTTCATCCTAGTTATTCTAGTCTCTTTTGATAATGGCAAAATGGGGAGAGTTGGTTAGATATTTTGTATCTGATGAGAGTCTTAGTTTGCAATTAGTTTGCAATTTATTAAACTTAGTCTTGTGTTGCTTTGAAAAAGTTAAGATGTAATAGCATCTTTTCTTTGTTTTGATGAGATGCAGTGGCATCTATTGCTTTCTCTGCTATATGTACTCTTTTGATTAATGAAATGACTCTCTATTCTCATCAATTGATTATGTTAAAATCTGTTAGTAGCAATTTTTTTATGAAAAGATTTTTAAATAGATTAGATCCCTAACTCAGGGGGAGCTCATCTCATTAAAAAGAAAATAAAATTGCACATCTCAGGGGGAGTTGATTACTGCATATGTAACTTAAAATCTAAACGTCTATTTTTAAACTCTATGGTGTGCCATCATCAAAAAAGGGGGAGATTGTTGAGACAAACTCACCTCCAATGAGTTTTTAATATGTCAAACCACTAAAGTTTAAATATATGAAATGCATCTTGTTACTACTAACTGTTTGCTCAAGCTTGTGGCCGAAAGATGTTAGAATATTATATTGCAGAATTCAAATCCATGAGAGAAACACCATGTGAAAAAAACAAGGAAGCAAATAAGAAGCTTGAAACATCAGATGAGCTAGAGACTTAGCAACAGCTTGAGATGTTGTCTCAAGAACAGATGCAAGGCCAAGAGATCATCTCAAGATTAAGAGACAGATCCAATAGTGCAGTATGAACCTCATCGACTGAGTCTAATAAGACTATGAGGCTTGAACTCCAAAATAAGCAAGAGATCAACCCAGGTAGAGAAAAGATGCAAGAACAGCTTGAGACGATGTCTCATGATCAGACGTTGTCTAAAGGACAGACGCTGTCTCATGACCAGACGAGAAGAGATGAGTACCATACAGGAGATATAAAGGAGAGAGTCAGACCTAGTAAAAAGGCTCAAGTACAACTTAAAAGGTTAAGCCATCAAGTCAAAATAAAGTGAAAGAACCAGTACACTGTGCACTGACACAGTGACGTCTGTACTTGGAAAACAGTTTCTCTCATCCAGGAAACATGGACTGACACATTCTCAACGGCTCTCAATGGTAAAAAACGGCTAACTGGCATCTGAAATAAATATTGAGGGCTACAGTGAAGTCAGGGTGTGAGACTACATCAATTATTGAACATCTACTGCATCTCAACGTATCTCAAGTGACATCTCAAGTGTTCATCTCAAGCAGTTCATATTCAGACCTGATCTCAACTTGAGAATCTCATTAGTCTCCATCATTCTCTCTTGTTTAAATTGAAATACTATCATTTCCTTCAAAGAGAGAATTACTAGCTAGAATTTACTGCCTATCCATACGTTGTATGCTTGAAAGCTAGACCCATCTCGACTTCATATTCGTATAACCTGTCTCATCTAAGAGAGGAGTGTGCCTAGTCTTAGAGTGAGCTGTGAGCGTCCTGAAGAGGATGTAAGAATACTTGTGGCTCAACCAAGATAGGAAGTGCCTAGGCTTGGTGTGAGAGACGTCCTGAAGAGGCTGTAAGAATACTTGTAATTGACGGGTTGTTAATAGTGGAAATCTCACGTGTTGTGAGGACTGGACGTAGCCCAAGGTGTGGGTGAACCAGGATAAGATCCCCGTGCCATCTCTCTTCCTTATCTTTTCATCTTGTCTTACATTTAACTTATCTCAAATCAATTGACAACTAAATAATTGTTTTGAAACATAATTAAAACAGATGAAATTGAAAATGCTTATATCCTGTCTTAATAGAAACCCCAAGTCAGCAGACTTGAGATCACGTCTCAACTTTCAATTTCAGTGTGCAAATTTCAGGAACAATTTTAAGAAGTCTCTATTCAACCCCCCTTCTAGAGACATCCAGCCAACTTCATCGCAGTCATGCATAGGCAGTGTGTAAGGCACCTCGCAATTGTAGGTCATAGAAATGCAACTAATCTACCAGAAGAAAAGGGAAAGGGGTAGAACGAAGACAAAGGTTGAAAGGGAGATGATTTAGGGTTAAAATTGCTGAGAAATTTTAGGTTTTTAAATTCCTGTCATGCAACCCGTCCCAGAAAAAGGCACAAGCAGAATCGTTAGGATTTCGTGATCTCATGATTTCATGATCAAGATCAGTGGTCTCACTCTGACCTTATGAAACCACAATCCCACAAAGGATTTAACTCGAACAACAGTGGTAAGATCATAAGATGGTGCTATCTCACGATATAGATCATGGTTTTAACAACACCAAGGACAACAATTATAGCATAATTACACATTTCTTTCCCATCCTAGCACAACATTGTTACTATTACATGGGAATCCCAATTACCACATGTATAGTAGTTCGAGTGGCATGGATCTTGGTTTCCCTTCCATAAGGTCCCATTTGTGAGTCCAATAAATGAGTAAAATAGTTGAGATCTTTGCTCACTTAAGTTAATCTCACGACTCACCTCAGACTAATTTGGGTCTAATGGTAAGTACTATATTGATTGTTTCATATCTTTCATTGTTTCCTAACATATGCCTATTATGTTAAGTAAATACTACTATATAGGGATCTAAATTACCAAACATTAATTTGTCCCAAGTGGCGAAGATATTGATTTTCACCAAATAAGAACTAGTCATTCCACTAATAAGAAATTTTATTCAAGTATAGTAAAAAGGAATGAAAAATAAACTATGGGAAAGCTTTGTCCTTTTAAGTCCTCCGACTCAACACAAACTACTTAGGGTCTAAATCATTTTTTTAGCATTATATAGGATCTACATTCAAATTTTCATATATGGTTAAAGCATCACTACATAAGAAGTAATAACTACTAAGAGATCCAAATTCAAATTTCACATATGGTTAAAATAATTGTTGCGTTATGGTAAGTATTACATTAATTGCTCCGTTTCTTCCCTCTTTTCCTTTCCCTAACATGGCACTGTTGTGTTAGGTAAATACTATTATAAGTTGATTCAAATTCTCAACCTCCTACCAAAGTGGCACTAAACATTATTTTCACTAAGTAACATCTCGTCTTCGAGTCTGACAAAAAAGTGTAAAAATATAAACTATGGAAAGGTTTTGTCCATAGTTTATTGTCCATGGCTCTGTTTTTTCCCCTTTTTCTTTTCCTAACATGACATTGTTGTGTTAGATAAATACTATGTTATAAGGGGATTCAAATTGCCATCTTCCTAACCAATTTTCATAAAATGTGAATTACGCTAAGTAAGATCTCGTATGTGAATTTGGTAAAAAGGTAAAAATTATAAACTGTGGAAGAGTTTCATCCACCAATTCGAACTACGTAGGGTATAAGGGATCCAAATTGATTTTCATGCTATAAGGGATCCAATTTCAAATTTCATGTATCGTTATAACATAACTACTTCACAAGAACTATTCACTCAAATGAACAAAAACATTAATGGTGTATTTTATTTACTCTAAAACCATGTTTTAAACGTCATTCCAGGTCAACGCTACTGAAAGTAGCGTTTTCCCGGATCCACGTTTAAAACTTAATTTCGGGGTAAACTTAACACATTATAAAATCACTATGACCAAACATATACATAAATCTCAAAAGCCCTAACCCAAATAACCAAAGCACTATTTATGCATCCCAAATCAGAAACAACAAAGTGAGAAAAATATCCAAATTGAGATGAGGAGAAAAGAGAAACCAACCATAATGAGATCAAAGAGCATGTCTTCATCAACCTTCATGAAATCAACATACCAGGCCTTGAGATCCTCCTCAGAGGGCTTGTCATCAAAATTAATGGCCTCTACATGCTTCTTGTAGTACTCAATGACCTTTGCAAGGATCCTACCGGTGACGTTGGACAAAATGATGTTTCCATCAAGATGTTCGTCCTCTGTGATATAATTAATGGCTTGCAAAAGTAGTGCAACCGCCTCGTCCACCTCAAACACCTCACCGTTTGAACTCTTTAGGGTGATCTTTCCTTTTGATACCATGCTTCGATAATTCGACAAACTAAAAGGGGGTAAAATTCCTAACCCTAAATTATAGATTTTGATTTCTTTTTTATAAGAGTGATATGTGTTATGACTTGAGGGGTATGACTCCTTTTACTTATTGGGTATTAGCTACAAGAAACAAGCATGGCGTGAACATGGAGACAGTAGCATTGTGCTATATACATGACAATAATTTATTCATTCACACAATATTCAAAATATAAAAAAAATTATAATATAAAATATTTTGAATCTTGAATTTTAAATTCAAAAATGATTAAAACCAAATTAGTATTAAAATATAAAATCCTTTGATAAAATGATTTTTAAAATCAAATAAGAATTTATTTGAATTTAAAAACAATAGTTTATAAAATACGAAGTTGTATAATAATAAGATTTGTAAAATCAAAACAAACTTTTTCTGAATAGTTTAAAATAAAGTAGCAATTAATTTGATTTAATTGAACTTGAACTTAATAACATAATTATAATGATATTTTGAATTAAATTTAATATAATATAATATCAAAATATGAGGTCCTCTATTAGTAACAAGATTTTTAAAATTAAATAGGATTTGATTATCCACACATAATAAAAAATATTTGATTTAAATTTAAAGATGATAACATTTATCTATTATAGTACTTGTTTTTTATTATTGTTGTTGTTGTTGTTGTTGTTATATAATACTGATGAGTGACCTGTGTGATGCACGAGACAGGAATATGAGTGAAAGAATAGAGAGTCGAGTATTAAATTTAGCTAACAATGTAATTATAACAATAAATATTAAATCAAAATAAAAAAAGTAAAAATAAGTACAAAAACAATAATGATTATAATAAAGTTTATTCTAAAGACATCTCAATAGCAAATATACTTAAAGTGTTGATAATTCAGTAAACATTTCATGATAAAACTTGTTCATACAAAACAGTATTTTTCCAGAAATTTTAAGTGAAATCACTATATCAAAAATTATAAGCAACCACTCAAAGAAGTTTCCTGAAAAACCTGTAAAAAAATGTCAAAAGGTCGTAAAGAGGAGTATTATATGATATTAAGTAATTGAACACAAATGGATAGAAAATGATTTGATCAATTAAAATAATAATAACAAAAAGAATAATTTCTAATTAAAAGAATTGAGGAGCAACCTAATTTAAATTTTGGAAGACTTCTTTATATACAACATTTGAAGTTGTATCAGAAATATGCGCTTCATCATCAATTATGATTAATTTCAATCCTCCCCTGTTTGAGACTCTGGATACTACAACATATAATATCAAATAGGAGAAGATTGACTTTGGCATTTAAAATCCGACATGTTTCAAAGATTAACCTTGACTTTTATTGATAGTCATTACAAATGATACAATGATAGGGAACTGCCTTCTCTAAAACTTAAAAGGAATTCTATTATCAGAAGGAGTCAATGACAATCTAGGAATGAATACTTTGTGCCCCACATTTGCTCCAGAAATGACTTTTGCTTCCAATACATAGGTACCTAACTGAGTAATCATGAGCCTAGTACCATTGTAGAGACCTAAAGATTTATCAATGTTTCTCAACAACATAACTGGTGCACCAATTTTCAAAAATTCTGGAGTGTAAATATCATCATGAGTATTTAAATGAACACTCTCTGTACATGGATTGTCAAAAGTTAGGTATGTTCTTTCTTCTCCAAGAATAAATGACAACATATATTCATTCAAGTTGAAGACAATGTCATTTGTTAGAGCTAAAATAGCTTGGTGTTGAAAGAAGGATGCATCATGCATGTTTTGTAATAATGAGGGATAAGTACTATCCACAATTGAAGCGATTAGATCAACAATATCCGATATCAGTAAATCATTTGGAATTTGAATACTAACCTCTCCATCATTTGGTTCCCAATGGTTCCATCTCCAATACTAAGCACTTATTCTAAGAATTTCTTTACTTTTTCTGCATCCAAATCAGAGCAACTTGTTAAAGAGTGTTATGTAGCAAAATAGTAGAGGCATACAATAATCCAAATGTGCATTGAACATGTGTCTCACTCATTCATGTTAGTGATGAAAGCATGCTAACTGCCAACTTTTATCCAACAATTTATGATAATTTGACAACACACACAATGTATTTGTTATGATAGAACAAACACTACACCATGTAATATTTGAGGCAATATATCAAGAACGTAAGATTTACAATTAATTAAAAATAAACCTTAAAAAAAATAGAAGCATTATTCCACCATATTCAACTATTGCTTACTATTGGAAGATTTCCATGCATTTGATATCGAAGATAAGTCTTATATGTAAAGCATCGTCTATAAACAGAGTCAACATAATAAACTAACTATAACGTAAGCCCACAAGTCGGCCCACTTTCTACCTATTTGGGCTACCTACCCTTTGAGCAGATTAGTTGACCTTTACATCAAGGAGATTGTGAAACTCCTTGGTGTACCCTCTAGCATTGTGTCAGATAGGGATCCTAAGGTCACCTCTAGGTTCTGGAATGCTTTACACCAAGCTTTCGGTACTAAACTGAGGTTTACTACTACTTATCCCCCTCAGACTGACGGTCAGTCTGAGAGGACCATCCAGACGTTAGAGTATATGCTTAGGGCTTGTGTGTTAGAGGAGAAGGGAAATTGGGATAGGTACCTGCCACTCATAGAGTTTGCCCACAATAACAGTTTTTATAGCAGTATAGGTATTGCACCCTATGAAGCCCTGTACGGCAAGAGATGTATAGCAATGTTAATGTTTCAGACAGTGCATTACTAGGCCCTATCTGCATTAAATGAGACTATAGCAAGCATGCTGGATCAAGAGGATGAAGACGGAATTGAAAGGGTTGTCTATTACTTGAGTCGGGTATTGAACGATGCAGAAACAAGATATTGTTCAATAGAAAAACTTTGTTTGTCTTTATATTTTGCTGATACAAAGTTGAAATACTATATAAAACCTTTCGAGGTTATTGTATTTTCTCATTCAGACATAATAAAGCATATGTTATCAAAACCTATTTTACATATATAGTAAAGTAGGAAAATGGGCATTGGCCTTAACTGAAGATTTTATGGCTAATCATTCAAATTTATGGCTGATCATTCAAGTTTAGAATTTGAAGAAATAACTTATGTAGGAACGAAACCTTGGGAATTATACTTTTATGGTTCAAAACATTCAGGTGGACTAGGGATTAAAATTCTGATAATTTCACCTAATAAAATTCCTACTAAGTTAATGTTCAGAGCAAAATATTCTCTTTTGAACAATGAAGTGGAATATGAAGCCTTAATAACGGGGCTCAAAGTTCTCCTATCCCTCGGAGCTCGAAACGTTATAACTCGGGGAGATTCTCAATTGGTTGTTAAGCAACTAACCCGAGAATATAGATGTATTAATGAAAGATTGATCGATTATTTTGCTCGAGTAGCAAGATTACTATATGAATTTGATGAATTAGTTATACATCATATCCCTCGAATTGATAGTGAAAAGGCTAATCCTTTGGCTCAAATAGCCTCGGGGTATAAGGTTTCGAGTAAAAAACTTCAAAAGTTAATTCAAATAAAAGATGAAATTCCTTTAGAAGTCCCAATGTTGTATAATGGAAATGATCTGGATTCGAATGATTGGAGGAAAGAGTTATTCGATTATTTAAAGAATCCAAATGGGCAAGTAGATCGAAAATTGAAATATAAGGCACTACAATATACAATTTTAGGATATGAATTATATAAGAAATTTGTAGATGGTAATCTTCTTCGTTGTATAGGAGAAAAATAAGCCTATTTAACACTTGATGAAGTTCATGATGGGATTTGTGGTACTCATCAATCAGGAGAAAAAATGAGATGGGTTCTCAATAGGCAGAGATTATATTGGCTTACTATCATACTAGGATTGTCAAAAACATGCTAACATTTAGTGTATTCTAGCTAGTGAATTAGATTTGAATATTAAACCATGGTCATTTCGAGGATGGGCTTTAGATTTGATTGGACAAATACATCCACCATCATCTAAATCTCATAAGTATATACTTGTGGCCATAGATTATTTCTCGAAATAGGTTGAGGCAATTCCTTTAAGAAATGTTAATCAGAAAGATGTAATTAATTTCATTGAGGAAAATATAATTTTTCGATTTGGAATTCCTAAAACATTGACAACTGATCAGGGATTAGTTTTTACTGGTCAAAAAATGAAAAACTTTTCAGAATCGAGAAATATAAAGTTGTTAAAATCAACTCCATATTACGCTCAGGCTAATGGACAAGTAGAAGCAGCCAAAAAAATCATTATTGGTTTAATAAAGAAACACATTGGAAAGAAACCAAAAAGTTGGCATGAAACTTTGAATCAGATATTTTGGGCTTATCGAAATTCTCCAAAAGAGGCAACTGGAACTACACCTTACAAGTTAGTTTATAGACACGAAGCAGTTCTACCAGTTGAAATCAATCTACAATCTATTCGAATTCAAAGTCATGAAGAACTACCATCAGATGATTATTGGTACTTAATGTATGATGAGTTGAATCATCTAGATGATCAGAGATTGATTGCACTTGAAAATATTGTAAGAAAAAAGGAGAGAATTTTGAGGTTATATAATCGAAAGGCTAAGTTAAAAAGCTTTAAGGTTGATGACTTAGTTTTGAAAGTTATTTTGCCTGTTGATAAGAAAAATCCTGGTTATGGCAAGTGGTCTCCAAATTGGGTAGGACCTTTTGAAATCAAAACCGTACTTTCGAATAACGCCTATATTATACGGGAATTATCAATGAATCGAATAATTTCTATCAATGGAAAATATTTAAAAGAATATAGGCCAATCATGATGGAAGTGAAAATTTCATAGAATCAAAAGAAATTAAGTTCATTACAAAGCAAAAAAAAAAAGAAAAGAAAGAACTTAGAAATAAAAGTATTACAAAGATGGGTCACTCCTAAAGTTCTCAAGAGTCTTCTTTAACATTTCGAACTTCGAATTGGCTATTTCTTTGTCATGAACTGCTTGTTCTTTTTGTGTCAAACTTTCCATCACTTCGAAGTTCTTGGACTTAATCGGGAGGAAAGTTTCACATTTTACCTTTCTGCACTTCGTCACAGCAGTTTCGAAAGTAGCCTTGTCTTTTTCTAACTTTTCGAGCTCAATTTTCAAAGCTTTTATCTTCATATCCAACTCTGAGACTTTGAGTTCCCCAGTTCCTGTTGAATCAGAAGCTTTTTGATAAGTTTCTGACGAGAATCCAAGGGGTGGATTCGTTTTACGGATCTATCTAGGTTGAAATGATCAGAACTAAGAAATTTGGGAAATGATTTAAACGAAAAAAAATGGGAAATAGGTAAGAAGATGGAATGGGATATGATAGACGTCACACTTTCAAGGATGAAAGATAAGTCCTTGAGATTACACACACAAAGGTGATGAACCTTTGATAAACCTCACTCTTGACAACTCAAGAAAATAAGAGAAACACTCCCTTTGATTGATAATTTTTAGCAAAAACATTCTAAGTGTCTTGCATGCATTACACGCCCCTTTAATAGTGTCATGTGAGCCATGCAATGACCTAATACAACCAACTTTTAACTCCTATAAATTCATGAAACAATAAAATAAAAACAATCAAAACTATAGTCTAGAATTAACCTATGTAGTCGCCCATTTGTACCCCTTTGTGGCTATTCATCTTTCTCTTAATTATGGAAATATAATTCAGCTATTGGAACCCTATGATAGCCGCCCCATGTGACTAAACAACTCAACCAAAATATGTTACAAATTGAATGAAAATGATCTAGCATTAACATGTGTTGGCCGCCCACAATGAATTGTATTTACTCTTCAATTTTATCACATGTTGGCGTCTACTTTATGAGCATAACTCAGCCCTTTATTGCACATGTTTGGCCACCCCATTTAGGTTAATGAATCAGTCATTTGATGCATTGGTTGGCCGCATTTGATAGCCTAGAAGAAACCTCCAACAAGTGCTTCAATTTGTAACCCTTGTGCCATTAATGCTTGTCTCCTTGTAACCGTTGCAGCTTCAATTCCTTTCAATTCCTTTCAATTCCTTCTTGTATCAACCAGCCACTTCATGATTCATTTGTAACAACTACAATGTTTATTGAAAACAATAAAAAAAAGAAAACCAACCAGCCATAACTCCCCTTGGCCGCCCACCTTTTAGAATTAAAATAACTGGAATTTAATTAAAACCATGTAACCATTTTTTTTTTAATTTTACCCGGTTGGATTCACATCAGTTTCTCTCAACTTTCCAAGATCAGTGAGTGTGAGCTGATGAACACCATTAGAAGAAACTTCTCTATTGGTAGCATCCATCAGCTGATTCATGGCAGATTTTGATTCCTTTATGAAGGAATTCAATCAAAGAAAAGTATTGGATGAAGTAGTGAGAAGTTCATTTAACTTAGCTTCAATATGAGAACTTAGATTATCAAGCTTATGCACAAACTCTTCATTCCTAAGCTACTCGAAGAAGGTCTCTAAAGTAACTAAAACCTTCAAATCATAAAGAAAAGGCAACACAGAAGGACCTTGAGTCTTTTTCTCAACTTGATTCGAGGACTGTTGAGACTTCGAAGAGAAAAATATTTTTCCTACCAAAAGCTTGTCCATAGCAACAATAGGATCATCCTCGAAAAGCTTGTCAAGGTCAACAACTGTTGGAAGCTGTTCAGATCCTATATTTGAAGTTGGTGTTAGAACCACAGGAAACACTAGAAGGGGGGTTGAATAGTGTTTCAAGCCTTTTTAAAGGATTTTGGAAATCTTAAATTAAATTAACGTGTTCAAAATAAAAGCGAGTTCAAAACAAATCTTAAGATTAGAGTTAAAAATGCGGAAGTTAAAAACAATAAATATTGATGATATTTTTACTTAAATGCTTAAGATTGTTTTGATTGAGAAACTTCTCAAAATACCTTCTGAAGATTATTATACAGAACCTTTTCTGGACTTCTTCAGATGATTGGTGATCGTCTGAAGAATGTTGATAACTTCTGAACTGAGTTCTTTTCAGACCCACTTCAGAAAGTTATTCCAAAGGTTCTTCGGAGTGCGTTCTTTATAATGCTTCAAAGGATATAAGAGATGCTTTATGTTAGCGTTTCTTAGAAATCTCATTTTATTGAAATTGTTTACTTAGAGTTTATTATGAAAATACTTTTCAATCCCCTTAATAGATGCGAAAACTGAAAGTAAAAGAGTTTAAGGGATAGAAGACTTAGACAAGAATTTATCCTGGTTCACCCACTAAAATCGTGAGCTACATCCAGTCCCAGGGCAAACCACCACTGGATTTTCCACTATCTGAAACCACAGATACAAGTATTATTCACAGCCTCTTCAAGCCAATACAAGTATTACTTTGTTTTCAACTGCCTCTCCAGGCAACTCATGCAGTATTCTTTTACAGACAAGCCTCTCCAGGCTCAACAAGTATTCTTTCTTACCAAGCCTCTCCAGGCTCTAACCAAGTGTTCTTTGTCAACCAAGCCTCTCTAGGCTCTAACCAAGTATTCTTTGTCAACCAAGCCTCTCCAGGCTCTAACCAAGTATTCTTTGTCAACCAAGCCTCTCCAGGCTCTAACCAAGTATTCTCTGTCAACCAAGCCTCTCCAGGCTCTAACCAAGTATTCTTTTCTATCAAGCCTCTCCAGGCTCTACCACAAGTATTCTTTTCTATCAAGCCTCTCCAGGCTCTACCACAAGTATTCTTTTCTATCAAGCCTCTCCAGGATCTACCACGAGTATTCTTTCTTCCACCAAGTCTCTCCAGGCTCTCAGACACTTATCCAAATGTAGAGTATTCTTTCTTCCACCAAGCCTCTCCAGGCCCTCAAACACTTATCCAAGTGTAGAGTATTCTTTCTTACACCAAGCCTCTTCAGGCTCTCAGACACTTATCGTGTTTACAATTTAAACTAAGTTTAAGTTTCCACGAAACATAAACTTAATCTCTTCCTGTACTAGAGGTTAACTGAGTACTACTCAGGATACAATGAGTGAATTCTAAGTACAAGGGTAAGACAGTGATACAACTGTTTAAGTTTAGGTACAATCCCTGTCTCTAATATGAAGAATACCATCCTCTGAGAATTGGCTACATAGATACTTAGTTTAAGCTTCAGCCTTGTTCTCTAACCATTGGTTTCCATGGGTTACATTCTCACCCGTATCAATGGAATAACCAAGGTATGTGCATGGCTTCAAACCATTACTGGTTGATTGTCTTTTTGGCCATCCTTACATCATGGTTGATAGTCATTCCAACCAACAACTGCTTAAACAGTCTGGTTGATTGTCACTCCGACGAACATCTTCAAATTCAACCTTGGGGCTATTTATATGTTCTGTTTGAATATATCCGTTTAAAGATGATTCATAATACCGTTGAGATGTTGATGATGTGGCTCATATAGCCGTTGTGTGATAAGTGAAAAATAGGTGATAAATTAGTATATATTTTATTTCACTTATCTAGGACAAAATGATAATTTTACCCCATTTTTATCCCTTTTTATTTAATATTTAATAATTTGTATTTATTAATCCTAGTTTTGAATTTGATTCTATTTTAATAGATTTATTGCTGATTTTTGCAGGATTCTTGCAAAGATTTAATTCAGAGATTAAATGGCATTAAATGAGGAGGATTTATGCAAGATAGTAGATTGATTGAAGATAATTAATTAAAGATTTGAAGCAGATTTGAATCATTAATGAGGAGATCAGAGCCAATCAATCAAAGATATTGCAGAAAAGCTTCCCAAATAAACAAGGATTGCACAATAAATACAAATATATCAGAAAATAAAGGGAAACAAGGACGGACAAACGCGCGAAAACCAGTCTCGGGGAGAGATCAACAATTAAAAGAGGAAAGTTGAAGCTGCAGGACGCTAGATGCGCTTCACCCTGCGCTATAGCGTAGGTGAAGCGCAACTCTCTGGAACCTGCGCTACAGCCTGCGCTGTAGCGCAGCTTAAAGCGCAGAACACGCAGATTGCTTCCCAGTTGCCATTTTTAAGAGGATCTCTTCCGAAATTTGCTTTGTCTTTCCTAATCTATAAATAGGAACCTCTTGCATCAGTCCAAGGGGAGAGCGAGTTAGACAGTGTGGAATAGTATTGTAATCGCATCTATTGATTATGTACTATAACTAAGTTTAGAGTGGGAGAGAAGGAGCGCTTCATGAGGATTGAAGATGGTGACAACATCTTCGGTGGTTTGTATGGCTACCTCGCGTAGTTAACTCTCCAGTAGGATTGAATGTAATTGATTCCATTCCCAAGTGTATGTAGAACTCTATCTATTTTATTTATGCAGTTCCCTAATTATAATGCTGGTAATCTCGTTCTGTGCATATTCCTAACTTTCGCGCTTGCGCCGGAGTTATAGGCTATATAGTAATTAACGTTACGACTAGGATTGAGTTTGGGGGAGCCTAGACATAGGAAACTCAACCTCTGATTGAATGAGAATACTCGGTTAACCACTGTTCCGAAAAGGGGTGTTTACTAATGATTGATGGGTAGTGTGAGTACTCTAATGAAGGGGCATCCGACCATTAGGCTTGGTATTGATAAACCGATAGCAAAAGGTTAATTGAATGTCAATCCCGGAAGCGATAACGTAGATGTATTCTAATGAGTGAGGGTAGTGACAGTACTTGAGCGAAGGTGCATCTAGAGGAGCAGGCCGCGTATTTCAATTTGTTCTTTATAAACAGAATAGAAGAGAGTAAAATAAGCCGAGGGTAAGCCTGTCGCCTGGGAGAGCCCGCATAGATTACCTTTGAGTGTGAGTGGCGCCTGGTAACTCGGGGTCATAAGCTATATAGTTTATCTACAGCGTTATAATTCAAAGCTTATAAATAGTAGGTAGTCTCGACATACATGAGGGGTGTGATGAGATGAAGTTCAATCCTAATCCAAGTAAAGTGTCTCTAACTCTACCTTTCTAATTCCCACTAAATACTATATTCGTTATTCTGCAATTATACACTCTCTAAACAGTGTTTCCTCTTGATAAATACGATTTCGGTTTACATAAATTGTCGTTCCCTGTGGAGACGATATCTTACTTACTATTATACTGCTGGATTTGTGGTTCGCTTGCCAGAAACCCATCATTGTGTAATAGCTTCTCAAACGGTTGCTTCTTTTTAAGCAAATAAGTGTTCATACAATCCTGTTCTGACACTTCTGTAGATGAGCTCCTTTAAAGAGTTTTTCTTGATATTCTTCTGCTAATTCTCTCTCTTGATTTTCTTTTTCTTTCTTCTGCATTCTTCAGCTTTCTTCAGCGTTCATCTGCTTTCTTCAGATTTCCTCTGATTTTCTTGGGAGTGTATATTGTAGGAACACAGGGAAACACTAGAAGGGGGTTGAATAGTGTTTCTGAATATTTTAGAAAGCTTTTCGCAAACAGGTTCTCAAAGCAAAGTTTCAGACAGGCTCTTGGAGGGCTGTCTAAAGCTTTTGAGACGGCTTGTAAAAATCATTTTAAAAGATGTTTTGCCTTTTAAAATATTAGATAAATTACTCAGACCCCTTGATTAGTTTAAAACTGAATTTACAAGAGATAAGGGTAAGAAGACTTAGCCACAGAATTTATCCTGGTTCACTCACTACAACTTGTGAGCTACGGCCAGTCCCAATGCCAACTAGCAATTGGATTTTCTCTTAATCTCTCAAGATTACAAGTATTCTTTTACAGACAAGCCTCTTCAGGCTCTACAACCAAGTATTCTTTTTCAGACAAGCCTCTCCAGGCTCAACAACCAAGTATTCTTTTCAGACAAGTCTCTCCAAGCTCAACAACCAAGTATTCTTTTTCAGACAAGCCTCTCCAGGCTCAACAACAAATACAGAGAAAGGAAAATGCTTAAGCTCACAAACTATATCAATTTTGAGACTTAAACAATTACATATGTACAAAGATTACTGAGGTATGCTCAGGATAATACAATATGTGTGTACAAAGATGATAAATTCTATCAGAGTGTTGCAGCTAAAAACTTGCAGAGTTTTTGTTCTTTTTCAAATTCTTCTCTCTGTGAGGTCTTCAAGGTTGGGGGTATTTATACCCAAATGATTGGCCCCTTGAAGAAAATCATTGCTTGTGAAAACCATGATAGCCGTTGTGAGACAGCCTGCTGCAGTACAGAATATTCTCTGACATATTCTGATATTCCCTGACAATCCTGACATTCTCTGACACGTTACAAGGTTTTGCTCCTACCAAAAAGGTGCTTTTTGTTGCTATTGCAATTGCTGCGTAGCAGAGGACGTGTTGTGGCAGAGAACGTGTTTAAAATGCAATACAAGGTGCCAGCTGTTGTAGTAGAGAACGTGCGTGAAACAAAAAGGTATAGATGGGTCTTCACAACTTCAGACAAGAGATGCCATGTCATCAAGAGACTTCAGACAGCCTTGATGTATCAGATGGGTTGAACTTCTTCAGACAGCTTCTGCTTCTTCAGACAGTTTCAACACTTCGTCTTTTTAATTAAGCCTTTGATGGCTCTTGCTGAAATCATAGATAAGAGATTGAGTTAAATATGCATCTATGATAAATATTTTAAGTTAAATTTGTTAACCATTAAAACTTGGGAATATTTCTGTCTTTAAAACATCATAAACCTCTTTATGATATTTTTGAGACTCAACATTTTCCCCCTTTTTAATGATGACAAATTTTCTTAAAATATAAAAATCTGTAATAAGATTAAGAGATAGAAACAGCTCCCCCTGAGATACACATATCCCTTAACAAATTCTATTCAAGGTATATGTTACTTAAAAAGCTTATCGCTTGTGGACTATACTCCCCCTGAGTCCTGTAATCACTCCAGATTTTGTTAGTTTTAATACTCCCCCTTTTGTCATCAATCAAAAGGGAAAATCAGAGCAAAAACAGTAACAGTGCAATACATATATCAGACATAATCAAAAAGCAAAGAGCATGCACTCAAAATATGATATAAAACACTGATTGTATTTCATGGATATATATATATATAACTGACAATTAGTCACTTGCCAAAAGAAATGAAAATAAACATCAGACAATGGCAAGGCAGCTTAATCCTTTTTCTTCAGCATGGCTTCAGACAGAAAAGAAATAAACTCTTCCTTGGCCTTGTTTATGGCTGCTTCCACTGATAACTTTAGCTCTTGTTGCCCAGATCTGATAAGCTATTGTTCATGAAGAATCTGGTCTTGAGTGGCAATCAGATGCTTGGACTTTTCCTCTTGTGCAGCATACTTTTTCTCAAGATCCTTAACCTTGGTCTTCAGCTTGAAGTTCTCCTCATTCAAGTCTTGCTCAGATTCAAATAGAATGATTTGAATGTAAGGGCAAACGAATCTTAGAACTCCAAAGCCTGGTCTCAAACCATACACAGAGGGTTGAAAAACTGGCCAAAAGAAAGTGCCAACAAATTTCACCAAAACCCAGTCTTTATTGAAGGAGTCAGCAGGTAGGGGAAAGTAATCCTTCAGATAATGGTACTGGACATTTGTAGATTTGCCAAGTCCCACTTCTGATTCAGCATCTGGACCAGATGATCCAGAAGAAGATCCAGCATCTTCTCTGATCTTCCAGTAAGAAGCCCACATCCAATCTTGCAACAAGTGGTTCAAGCCTCCTCCCTGAGAGTTGATAAAATCTGGTAAAGCATCCCACTCTGATGTAGTCATAGCTTCAGACAGGGGTGCTGATACTGAGTAGACTTTAGCTCCTTTGTACTTTTCATCCTTGCCTTCCTTCAAGGGATACCTAGGAACAATTCTATCAGGCTTCACCAAGATTTTGGTTGAGGGCCTGATGGAACATGTTCTAGGGGGCCTATAGCCCATCATCCCAACTCCCTTTTCCAGATCTCTCTGAAACAATTCAGACTCTGCGTTGAGCTGTCTCACAAGATACCATTCTTCATTGCTCAGCCTCCATGACTCTTCAGAAAATGGGTTGATAGGTTCCCATATATGTGAAGGAGGGACAACACCCTTCCTGATCTTCTCTAGGCCACCTGATTCAGCATTAAACTTTGATCTCTCTTCAGCCACAGTTGTTCTGATGAGACCATGGTGTAGAGAAATAGCAGGTGCTGATCTGAAGTGTTGTAATTCTTCAGACAAGTTGCCAAACTTGGGCAATGGACAAGGATCAATGGAAATAAAAGATAATTGAAGAACATTTGTAAGGTTTTGCTCTTCTTCATGGGAAAGCTCTTCTTGCAAAGAAGATGGAGGAGATGAAGGTGGTAAAGGTGTATGAGGTGGGGATGATAAAGGTAAGGGTATAAGGGATGGAGTTGATGGTTGAGGTTGAGGGAGTGAGAGTACAGATGATTGGATAGTTTTAGGTGATGAGGGAACTGATGGTGATGGTGATGGTTTTCTTGAGGTGAGGGGGGGATCAGACAACTGATTGTCTGATGGTATGACTGGTGATGGTGCAGAGGGTTCAGAAGAGATGGATGGTTCAGATGCTATGGTTTCTGTTTGTAAAGGTGGTTATGGTTCTGAGGGAGGTGGAGATGGTTGTTTTTCTGCTGAAAGAGGTTTAGGTGAAGGTTGTGGTGAAGGTTGAGATGTTAGTTGAAGGGATGGTTGAGAGAGTTGCTGAGGTGTTTGTTTTTCTGGTGAGGAAGGTGGTGAGGGTGTAACATTGTCAAATCTCACTTTGATCCTTTTGTAGGGAGGCTTGGTTACCTCAGATAACTTTGCTTTTGCTTCCTTCTCTTCCTTCTCCCTTTGTGCTTGTTTTCCTGCCCTTTTTCTTTTAAAGTACTCTTGGGCCTTGACAAAATTTTGGTACTTCCCAGCTTCATCTCCTGCTTCCAGCTGAGAAGCAATACTCCTTGTCACCCTAGGTTCAGGTGTTGTCTGAAGGAGTTTGCTCTTTGTCCTCCTTCTCTGAGATCCACTTGACCTCTTTCTTTTTCTTGTTGCTTTAGCCAAGGTCTCTTGCCTATCATCTTCAGCATAGGCCAATTGAGATGCAATAGCAAGAGCTCTATCAGTCTTCTCTTGCTCTGCCTTCTTCTTCAACTCTGCCTCCAGCTCTTCCTTTTCCAAGGCAGTAGCCAAAGCTGCCACCTGAATGAGTTCAGGATCAGATGAGCAAGTAGCCAATGGCTCTGCTATAACAGCATCAGTTGCAACTGCTTCTCCAGCCTGTCCTTCCATTTCAGAAGTATGCTGTGGAGACTGTACAGGTTCAGACAGCTGACCCACAATTTCAGAAGGCCTTTGTGAAGCTTTCTGAACAGGTTCAGACACCTGAGTCTGCACAGATGCAGAGGTTACCTTAGCATAACTCCTTACAGGCAGCTTTTTCAACTTGGATTGAGGAGAGGGCTTGGAGGGCTTGAACTCATGTCTTCTAATATCACCCATGAGCTCCTTCTCCAAAATCTGCATGGTTGTATCTCTTCTCTGAGCTTTTTCCACCAACAAGCTTTCCTTCATGGTAGGTGAAGGAGGTTTTGGAGTTAGCTTCACTTTCATGCTCTTGAGGTTTGATTCACCAAACACAGGTAGTGAATGATGATCAAAAAGTCTCTCAATGGGGACTTTGAAGTGCAGCAACACCTTAGTGATGATGGTGTTGTGAGGCAAGCTCCCAGCAGAGTCTCTAAGACGCTTCTGCAAATGGTACATGATGATGTTGGGAAGGTTGACCTTTTTCTTGTGCAAAAGATGAATGAGGCAGAACCTTTCTAATTCAGACACATGATTTCTGCTACTTTTCTTAGGGATTACAGAGTTCCCTAGAATAGCATGCAAAACCCTAGCTTTGTCTGACATGTGTTTTGCATCCGGACTTGCAGGTGTTCAAGTTCCATAGAGGAACTCAGTGAAACGCTTTTGACCCCCATTTCTAGCTTCCCAGCCCGGTGAGAACACAGCTCCTTCAGCTGTAACATCAAGAATGTGAGCAAGTATAGCTTCATCAACAAAGACAGGGACACCACGTACCATAGCCCTGATGCTGGAGTAGGAACCTTCCATATTAGGGATACCACTAGCTGTAGCCCAGAAATCCAGCACACTCTGTTCATGCCATTTTGTTCTGTTGTTGTTAAAATACTGAGTCCATCCAGCTGCATTGAACTCTGGATATAAATCCATTCCCATAGCTTCAAGATCCTCAAGATGAACACCCTTGGTCTTCACAATGTTGTCCCCAGCAGATTTCTTTGGTGCCATTGTTGAAGGTTTGAAGAAACTTGAGAGAAAGGTTGCTTGAAGACGAAGAGAATCAAGGGTTCTGTGAGCAGAGAAGGTGGTAAAGCTATTCTGACCCACTACCTTCTGTATATATAGACCTCTGAAGCAATTATGGCATGTACTGGCTGCGCAGTCATAGGGAAACGTGCAAAGTGGAAGAGACAAAATAAATGAAACTAAACCGTCCCTTATTGCCACGTCATTTGTTCATTTCAGACAAGTGATAGATTTCAGAAATCCATATAAATTTTAGACGACCCAAAATTTCAGACAAGTCACTTGTTTCAGACAAGCTGAAATTTCAGACACATCAATTTTCACACACAATCAAAATGCATGCATGTTCAATTTATCTCTAATGAACTTAAATCTATCTTCAGTTAGAGGTTTTGTGAATATATCAGCCCATTGATGCTCTGTATCAATAAACTGAATATCAAAAACACCTTTCTGAACATAGTCTCTAATAAAATGATGTTTGATTTCTATATGCTTAGCCCTAGAATGTTGAATGGGATTTTTAGATAGATTAATAGCACTAGTATTATCACACAACACAGGTATAACAGATATTGAAATATTAAAATCTTCAAGCTGATACTTCACCCATAGCAGTTGTGAACAACAACTGGCTGCTGAGATGTATTCTGCTTCTGCTGTAGATAATGCAATTGTGCTTTGCCTTTTGCTTGACCAGCTAATCATATTTTCTCCAAAGAAATGACATCCACCACTGGTGCTTTTTCTTTCAACTTTGTCTCCAGCAAAATCAGCATCACAGTATCCTACTAGCCTGCAATCCTTACTTTTCTTATAGCATAGACCAAGATTAGTAGTACCTTAAGATATCTAAAAATTTTTTTTACAGCTTTGTAGTGAATAATTCTTGGATCAGATTGGAATCTAGCACAGAGGCATACACTGAACATAATGTCAGGCCTGCTTGCTGTTAGATACAATAATGAACCAATCATTCCTCTATACAAAGTTTGATTCACTGGTTCTTCATTCTCATCTTTATTTAAAGATGCAAAAGGGTGCATTAGAGTTGTCATGGGTTTACAATCACTTAAGTTGAACTTCTTAAGCATTTCTTTTGTATATTTTTCTTGATGGATCCATATAAAATCAGAATCTTGCTTAATCTGAAGTCCTAAGAAAAATTTTAGTTCACCCATTAAACTCATTTGAAACTCAGATTGCATTAACTTAGAAAACTCTTTGCACAAGGAAGAATCAGTTGAACCAAAGATAATGTCATCAACATATATCTGGACAAGTATAAGATCTTTGTTAGACTGTTTTCTAAAAAGGGTTGTGTCTACTTTTCCACTTTCAAAACCATTGGTTATAAGAAAACTACTCAATCTATCATACCAAGCTCTTGGGGCTTGTTTTAGACCATAGAGAGCTTTCTTAAGTTTAAAAACATGTTCAGGAAAAGCTACATCTTCAAAACCAGGGGGTTGTCTAACAAAAACTTCTTCTTCAATGAGACCATTGAGAAAGGCACTTTTAACATCCATTTGATATAGCTTAATGCCATTATTTACAGCATAAGATAAAAGAATTCTGATTGCTTCTAACCTGGCCACTGGAGCAAAGGTTTCAGTGAAGTCAATACCTTCTTGCTGGTTGTATCCTTGAGCCACTAATCTTGCCTTGTTTCTGACTACTTTGCCTTCTTCAGACAGCTTGTTTCTTAACACCCATTTGGTTCCAATAATTGTTTTCCCATGGGGTTTAGGAACAAGGGTCCAGACATCACTCCTAGCAAATTGATTCAGCTCTTCTTGCATGGCTAGGATCCATCCTTCATCATGCAGAGCTTCATCAATGTTCTTTGGCTCAACTTCAGACAGGAGAGCAAGTGAATTCAGATTCTTGAATTTTGATCTTGTCATAACTCCTTCTGAAGTGTTGCCAATGATTTGCTCTTTAGGATGATGTGATTTGTATCTCCAATCTTGTCTTTGAGGAGGTATCAAATCTGTCTGAGACTCAACATTTGTCTGAAGAGGTTCAGTAACAGTAGGTACTTCAGATAGCTGTTCATCCTTCAAACTGCTGTGATCATTTAGCTCCATTCCTGCAAAATCATCCTCTAGATCTGATAGTTCTCTATCAGTCTCTTTGTTATCATTGAATTTTACATGAATAGTTTCTTCAACGGTTAAAGTTCTAGAGTTATACACTCTATAGGCTTTAGATGTTTCAGAGTATCCAATGAAAAATCCATTGTCTGATTTTGCATCAAACTTTCCAAGATCATCCTTGGTTTTAAGTATAAAACACTCACATCCAAAGGTGTGGAAATATGATATGTTGGGTTTCCTTCCTTTCCACAATTCATAGGGAGTCTTTTTCAGAATTGGTCTTACCAATATTCTGTTTTGAAGGTAACAAGTTGTGCTAACAGCTTCTGCCCAGAAGGTTCTTGGAACAAAGACCTTTCTCCTGTCATGTGTCGCGAGCACCCACTGTCCAGGTACCATTTTTAGGGTCTCCTTTGTCCTGTTAAACACATCTGCAACAGGAAAAATTAAGTTCTTAGGTACCCATGTTCTTTTGGGTCCTGTTTTGTTAGCTTTGGTTCTTGATTATCTCTTGTGTTTACACTGAGTCACATTGTGTCCAGGCTTATCACAGTGAGAACACCCAGTAACCTTCTTTTTGACTTTAGAAAAATTTAAGACAGTAGGAGGTTCAGACATGTTATATTCCCAAAAGCCTAGTCCACTTTTGTCAAGAGAATGCCTTTGATTTCCAAGCATTATGTTCACGTTTTTTGTTCCTTTGTCAAATTTGGCTAGATCTTTTGTCAGTTCTTCAACCTGCTTCTGAAGTTTCTTATTTTCTTCAGACACAGCTTGTGAACTGCAGTTTTCAGCTTCAAGAGCCTTTTCCTTGAGCATAATATGTTCTATCTCAAGTGCCTCATACTTATTACACATTTCTGTGTGGGCTTTGGATAGATTCTTATACTCTTGGAAAAGTTCCTTGGAACTTTCCACCAGATCATCATACATTTCTTGTAAGGTAAGAGGGAATACCTCAGCTTCAGAGTTGTCTGAAGATGGTAGACTGGCCATGAGACACAGATTTGCCTCTTCTGAAGTATCTTCCTCCTCTTCTGAGGTTGTCTCATCAAGGTCTTCCCATGTTGCCATGAGACCTTTCTTCTTTTTGAAAAATTTCTTCTTCTTGAAGTTGTTTTTCTTCAGTCTTGGGCAATCAGCCTTCATATGCCCTGGTTGCTTACATTCAAAGCAAATTATTTTATCAGAGTTAGACTATTTACCTGTCTTACCTGATTTAGATGATGAGGGCTGATTCTTTCTGAACTTTCCTCTATTCTGCAACATTCTTTTGATCTTTCTGCTTAGGAGAGCAAGATCATTATAATCTTCTGAGCTATCTTCAGAGTCTTCATCTGCCTCTGAAACTTCCTCAGCTTGCATAGCCTTGAAGTTGCCATGCCTAGACTGTTTGGCCTTAGAGTTTAGAGCTAGAGGCTTCTTCTTGTTGTCATCTTCTCCAAGCTCAAGCTCATGGACTTTAAGAGATCCCAACAGTTCTTCCACTCTAAGAGAGTTCAAATCTCTTGCCTCTTGAATGGCAGTTACTTTGGGTCTCTAGGACTTAGGCAAACTCCTTAGAATTTTTCTGTTGTTATCTCCAGAATTATAAGTTCTGCCTAAGGACCTGAGTCCATTGGTTATGGTCTGAAACCTTCCAAACATCTGGTCAATGGTTTCAGATTCTTCCATCTTGAACATCTCATACTGATGTATGAGCATACTTATTTTAGATTGCTTGACAGTCTCAGTTCCTTCATGGGCTACTGCAAGAGTATCCCAAATCTCCTTAGCAGAGGTACATCCATGAACCTTCTCATATTCTGATTTATTCAAGGAACATATCAGATAGAGTTTGGCTTTAGCATTCATCTAGACTCTAGCCTTCTGCTCCAAGGTCCATTCAGTCTTAGGTATAGGCACACCATTTTGCATAGGCACATAGTCTCCATCAGTGACCACATCCCAAACATCAATGTTGGTGCTCTCAATGAACAGCTTCATTCTATCTCTCCAGCAGTGGTAATCCTCTCTATTGAATGCTGGGGGTCTTGTGATAGAGGCTCCTTCTGTGATGTATTGCCTGTTGCTGTTAGAAGCTTCCATATGGATCTTTCAGTCCTCAAACACTTGTTAGGTGCTTCAACCCTGAGTTTAGCTCTGGTACCAATTGTAGGAACACATGGAAACACTAGAAGGGGGGTTGAATAGTGTTTCTGAATATTTTAGAAA
This sequence comes from Sesbania bispinosa, assembly GCA_026901365.1. Taxonomy (NCBI): domain Eukaryota; kingdom Viridiplantae; phylum Streptophyta; class Magnoliopsida; order Fabales; family Fabaceae; genus Sesbania; species Sesbania bispinosa. The sequence goes on from QLOH01000202.1 coordinate 1,424,162, forward strand.
TATTTTCGCAAACAGGTTCTCAAAGCAAAGTTTCAGACAGGCTCTTGGAGGGTTGTCTGAAGCTTTTCAGACGGCTTGTAAAAATGATTTTAAAAGATGTTTTGCCTTTTAAAATATTAGATAAATTACTCAGACCCCTTGATTAGTTTAAAACTGAATTTACAAGAGATAAGGGTAAGAAGACTTAGCCACAAAATTTATCCTGGTTCACTCACTACCACTTGTGAGCTACGTCCAGTCCCAATGCCAACTAGCAATTGGATTTTCTCTTAATCTCTCAAGATTACAAGTATTCTTTTATAGACAAGCCTCTTCAGGCTCTACAACCAAGTATTCTTTTTCAGGCAAGCCTCTCCAGGCTCAACAACCAAGTATTCTTTTCAGACAAGCCTCTCCAGGCTCAACAACAAATACAGAGAAAGGAAAATGCTTAAGCTCACAGACTATATCAGTTTTGAGACTTAAACAATTACAGATGTACAAAGATTACTGAGGTACACTCAGGATAATACAATATGTGTGTACAAATATGATAAATTCTATCAGAGTGTTGCAGCTAAAAACTTGCAGAGTTTTTGTTCTTTTTCAAATTCTTCTCTCTGTGAGGTCTTCAAGGTTGGGGGTATTTATACCCAAATGATTGGCCCCTTGAAGAAAATCATTGCTTTTGAAAACCATGATAGCCGTTGTGAGACAGCCTGCTGCAGTACAGAATATTCTCTGACATATTCTGATATTCCCTGACAATCCTGACATTCTCTGACACGTTACAAGGTTTGCTCCTGCCAAAAAGGTGCTTTTTGTTGCTATTGCAATTGCTGCGTAGCAGAGGACGTGTTGTGGCAGAGAACGTGTTTAAAATGCAATACAAGGTGCCAGCTGTTGTAGTAGAGAACGTGCGTGAAACAAAAAGGTATAGATGGGTCTTCACAACTTCAGACAAGAGATGCCATGTCATCAAGAGACTTCAGACAGCCTTGATGTATCAGACGGGTTGAACTTCTTCAGATAGCTTCTGCTTCTTCAGACAGTTTCAACACTTCGTCTTTTTAATTAAGCTTTTGATGGCTCTTGCTGAAATCATAGATAAGAGATTGAGTTAAATATGTATCTATGATAAATATTTTAAGTTAAATTTGTTAACCATTAAAACTTGGGAATATTTCTGTCTTTAAAACATCATAAACCTCTTTATGATATTTTTGAGACTCAACATATATGAGAAGGTATCCATTGAATTTGTCTTTTTGCCTATTCTGTAGATACTCCTTTTTCATTTGCTCCTGACACCATTTCTTCTTTCTTCTTTGAGTGAGGTGTCTTGTCTAATAGTTGTTGTTGCAGTTTCCTCTTTGAATAAAGACATATGATATTATATTCGTTGAATCATATAGTCTTAGCTTCTGTATTGATTTCTTCTATGTTGAAATCTGTTCCAAGCATTCAGAGAGTTTATATGTTCAGATAATTGATTTCTTTGATCTTCACATATACTCAGATGCTTGCTTTTATCTCATTGTAATTTCATCAGCTTCAACATGTGCTCATCTCATATAATTATTTCAAGCTTATTTCAATTTTCCAGCTTGAGATGCTTTTAATAAGCTCTTTTCTTTTGATAAGATATTTCTTCTTTTCTTCAGATGATTGCAGCTCTGTTCTTCTTTGCATTTTCTTCTTCTTCTGAGATTTAGATGAATAAAGATGTTGACTTAAAAGTGTTTTATTCAAACATCTTTCTTGTTGCTTTTACTCAGTCTTCTTATCAGTTCTGGGCAGCAACAAGTGCAGGTGTAGTAGGTCTGCGCACGCAAATCCCTTTTGTTGTAGGTGCAGCAGGCGTTGCAGAAAGTCTTTGCAGAGTTTCCTTACTTGTGCAAGACTTTGGTCGAGGTAGAAAAGCATGTCTAGCTTTTATACTGAAATAAGTGTAGTCCGTTTTGTAGAATGTGCTTTACACTTAGCAATGTCTCTCAAGAGATCGATTTTTTATTCTGTTCGTAGACTACTTCAGATTTTCTTCATATCTTCAGATGATAACTCCTCTTCAGGTCTTCAGACAATGTAAATGCTTCAGATAGACGAGCTTCCTTTATACTTATATTCTTCAGATGATAGTCGAGTCTTTGCTATTGTCTTCAAGTCTTCAGATTGTCTTCATGTCTTCATGATATTCTTCATATCTTCAGATAGTCTTCATGTCTTCAGATAGCAGGCTTTGCTTTGTAGAATTCTTCTTTTCAGATTCTGCATTTGTTTTTCTGATTCTGATCTTCTGATTTTGATTTTGTTCTTCTAATCTCCTTCTAATTCTGATTTTGTTCTTCTTATCTTCTTTTGATTCGTTCTTCTTCTGTTCTTCTTTTTCTTCTAATGAGTATTCCAACCTGAAACACAATTAACAAACCAATACCTTTCTCAGTAGAACCTGTTTACATAATATTATAATCTTATTTATTCTTATTATGTTCTTGTATAGTCTTTACTTGTTAGAATTATGTTCTTATGTAATCTTATTTGTTCATTATTATATTCTTATATAATCTTATTTGTTAATCATTAAAACCTAAGGATTCTAAGTCTTTGATTCATGTTTAATGCTCAAACTGATTTATAGACTTCACAGTTGGATGGTATTAAGGAGCAGAAGGTTGGTAAGTAGAAGTACTACTCGAAGATTTATTGGAACCTTCAAAATCAGACTCTTAATCACTCCCTTCTTGTTGCACATTTTGCTGTGAAATACCAACAGGAGTTGCTTCAGCTTCAATAACCCTTTGGGAATTATTTTCTAGAACAGGTTCTGAAGCTGAACCTAAGAGTCTGTCTAGATCTTGAAAGCCATCTTCAGTATTTTCTTCAGAACTCGAAGCTCCCGCCCCTTTATCCTCTTTATTAACTTGAGTTTTTTTTTTCTTTTTTTGTCTCTTTATCATTCAAGACTGAAGGCATATCCTACAAGGAAATTTTTTTATTTGAAGTTAGAAAAGAGAAAGAACTCGAAAAAGAAACTTAAACTTACAAAGCCTAAAGCAAACCTTAGTCTTAACTGGCATATCTTGTGGAGTCTCAGAATTAATTTAAGTAATTGAAATTAGATTCAAGACTCATTATCCTTAGTTTTAATGATTAACAAATTAGATTGTATAGAAACATGTTCTAATAAGAAAGGTATTGTCTTTTGTATTTCAGGAATCCTGCAGAAGCAATTCTTAGAAGAAGATCAACCTACCAATCTAAAGAAACAAGAATGTGACAAGAAGAAGAACAAGAAGATCAGCACAAGAAAAGACAAGAAGAAGAAAGCCATCAGAGACAACAACCAGAAGAAGAAATCAGAGATATGAAGAATTAATTTCTGTTTGAGCAAGCTACCGAAGAAGAGAAGAACTACCAAAGACAAGCAGCTGAAGAGAAGAAGAACAAACGGGCATAGCTGAAATGAAGAGAAACTCATGCTCAAGAAAGATCACAAAGAATAAGGAAGAACAGAGCAGCAACCATCTGAAGAAAAGAAGAAGGAATTCGTTGAAAGAAGGAACTTGTTGAAGGCATCTCCATATTGAAGAACTAAATTATGATGGAGAAAAACAACCTTCTGAAAGTATGTGCGTACTAAAGTAGAAGCTGCTCAAGACATACTCGCTCGACGTGGCATTTCATACCCTCTGAAGAAGAAAAAGCCAGAGACGTCATGCTACTCTCTGAAGACTTGTGAGTCAATCTGAATGATGCATTAAAAGACTCAAGTCTCAGCAAATATTAAAGGTGAAGTTGAATTGGTGCAAAGAAAAACAAAGACCTTCGGGCACAGCTTCATTTCCTGTCATAAAAGAGGAATCCTACTGCAGAAAAGCAAATAGTTGTCATAGATAGAGTCAGCGCTGCTGCAACACCTACTTCGTACCATCTCTGCAATACGCTATCAGAGGCGTGCACCTCAAGTGAGAAGAAAAGCTGAACTCACAACGGGACAAAGGAGAAGTCTAACGGATCTTAGCATCCTGCCTCCTTACACTCACAGAGAAGAGAAAGAAAGAAGAATACAGACAGAATATCAACCTACTGAAGATCGAAGAAAATCTCTCCAAGCAAAAGCAAGATTAAGAGCCTATCTGCTGTGTGTCAGAACTAATTTATCTGCACACCTAATCTGCTTAAGATCTGAAGCTACCGATCGAGAAGTTATTTCACAACGGCTTTAAGAGCATTAATCATTTCTTCTCAACGGTTAACTAAGCAATCTTCAACGGCTATATTTCCAGAACATATAAATAGCCTCAAGGAAGGATTATGAAGATTGACGGCATTAACGCCCAAGGCGGCCATGGATTCCAAGATATACTCTGGCAATCCCATACTGAAAAGGCGAGAATGTAGCCCAAGGGAGCCAATGGTCAACGCCCATGAGAGAATTGGTAGAAGCTCATATGAAATATTATCAAGCCAACTCACCTTAGATGAATAAGCAGTTTTCTGCTTATTAGATACAGAGTAGATATAGAGCTTAATTCATACACTTGTATCTCTGTATGCCCTTGTACTTAGAATTCACTTGATGTATCTTGAGTAATACTCAGTAACCCCTTTGTACAAGATCTACATTAGTTTAAGTTTCTAGGAAACTTAAACTCTATGTTGTAAACACTTTATGTGTCTGAGATCCTGGAGAGGCTTGGTGGAATAAAGAATACTCGGTTGAGCTTGGAGAGGCTTGTCTGTAAAAGAATTCTCGTTGAGCCTGGAGAGGCTTGTCTGTAAAAGAATAATGCATGTGTTTCCTGGAGAGGCAGTTGAAAACAAAGAATACTTGTTAGGCCTAGAGAGGCCAGGTGTGCAAAGAATACTGCATGAGTTGCCTAGAGAGGCAGTTGAAAACAAAGAATACTCGGTGTTAAACCTAGAGAGGCTGGGGTAAAAGAATACTTATAATCTTGCTAGATTAGTGGAAAATCTAGTGGAGTTTTGCCCTGGGACTGGATGTAGCTCACTGGGTTAGTGGGTGAACCAGTATAAATCTTTGTGTTAAGTTCTCTCTTCCCTTACCTCTTTACTTTCCGCTGATATCTGTTTAAACTAACAAATGAGTGTTAAAGAAAATTCGTTTTATTAATCTGAACAGAAAACAATCTTTTCTTTAAAGGGAAAATAATTTTAGAATGGTTTTTATTCAACCTTCCGAGTTGCATCAGCAAGTTGCTGAACTTCCCAGTTTCGGAAGGTTGATCAAATACTTTCAAACCAGTTTTGCTTGTTTCGAAAGGTTTTCCAAAAATCTGTAAAGATTATTGAAACACTATTCAACCCCCCTTCTAGTGTTTCCTGTGGCCCTAACATATCTTTCTTGCCAGAACTAGATTTCTTATGACTTCCCTTCGAGACAGCAACAACAAAAGTATAAAACATAGTTTGAATATAAGAAATTAAGGGCAAAAGTAACGTCAAAATCCATTCGAATTAGATAATAGAAGATAATTACCTTTGAAGCATCTTTTGGAGGGGAAGAAATAGGAACTTCTTTCGAAGAAGTGTCAGTATTGACATTTTTCAAAGCCTATATTGTTCGAATGAAATTAGTAAGGAAATATAAAACTATATAAAATTAGTTGATATGAAAAATACTTATAGTAGATCTTCTCAAAGATCAGGAATCAGAACCACCAGTGCCAGTAGTAGATTGAGACTTGATGATTCGAATTTTCTTTGGTTTTGGCTGGGTGGCTGCATCACTTTCCTAGTTTTCCTCTTCATGAGGATTGGTGAAAACTTTGTCATGAACGAATAAGTATAAAGCAAATAATAAACAGAAATTAGTTTTCCAAAGAGAATAAAGTCAAGAAAGTTTTGAAAAATCATAAATAATATCTTGAGGAAAAATTACAACATCCCCCACCTTATAAACTACATCTTTAGGATAACTATAAGGATAAGTCAATGTATTATATTTGGTCGAAGTGACTTGTTTATTCAAAGGTGTTTTGTATAATTCAAAAATAAAAATGGGTTTTAAACCAAGAAGGAGAAAGAATAGGTTTGGCTAAGGAAAATGGAGCATTAGGTAAAGAAGGAAATGTTGGACAAAATTACAAAGGGTCATTTCAATTCATAAAGAAATGTAAGCTCGAAAGTTTTTGTTTTTTCATTCTCTTCTTTATTTTTTTCCTTCAAGACTAAGGCTGCTTCCGAAACGGTATCAGCTATTCGAGGAGGGGGTTTGTAACTTACTTTGAAGTATTTTTCAAGCTTTTCTGATTTCTCGAATACGCGTACCTTTTGATTTTTTCTTAGAGTCTCCTTTCTGCATGTAAATAATAGTTTGAGTCATTCTGGATGCATAATCAGCCATAGAAATTCGAATACTCAAAAAGTAAGCATTCCACAATTCTTTGAACTTCAAACTTGCATAGAAGGCAGGTTCGAATAGGAACAAAGCAAATTGTAGCTTTTTTTATCTATCAAAATGCTTAAAGATGATTTGGACTCGAATAGGATGAGCATTCGAAAGCTTGATTTCTTTAGACTCTTTGTACATGGGACAAGGAAGAGTTTGACAGATGCCCATAAATTCGAATATTCTTTTGGACACTTGAACAAAGGGCTTGGCATCGAAAAACCTCTTGCCAAATATCCAAATTTTCTTATTGAGCCCTAAGTTTCACAAATGAAAGGACGAACAAACCATTCAGGACCATTTTTTCGAGAAGAAAAGGGGATAAATATTTCGTTTGCTTATGAGCGTTTAAGAAATATTCGAAATACTTCTTGAAACTAGATTCAGGATCATTGTAGGAATAAGAAAAGAAAGTCTTATACCCTTAGGAAAAGAAGAGATATGACCAGGAGCTCTAAGACTATATTTACCCTCGAAGATAGCATTCAGCCAAAGCTGAAGAAACCAAAAAGGACCACACAAAACCCCTACTGGATCAGATTTCCTTAAGGTAGAAACACCATCATCAAGGCAATGGTATAAACTTGCTAAAAGAAGTTTTGCAAAATCAATTTTTGTGCACTCAGCAAGAAGTTAGGCTAAAGGAATCAAAGATTGAGGATCTTGCAAAGACCTTGAACAGAAAACAAAGGCAGATAACCATAAAACCAGAAAATCAACATGCTCAGAATCAGAGACAAAATCAGAATTAGACATATTGGTTAAAATGAACTGGATGTAGGTAGGTTTACTTGGAGGAGGCTTTATATCTGGAATCATAGGTTTCAAACTTGGAGTATAAATTAAACCTTGATGTGTTAAACCTGTTATGGATGCTAATTCGAAAAGTGTGGGGGTGATCATCCCATAAGGGGTAAAAATGTATTTGTAGTTCGATTACAAAAAAACATGGAAGCCATTAACATGGTACAATTATAATTCAAATTATATATGCTAATTTGAATTAAGTAAAAAATTCCAAGTTTCTTCCACTCATCACCCTTTGCTTTTTTGACTCGATCAAGCCACAAGATATAAGAACTTTTATTCGAAAAAGGGACAAACCTAAAGACTTTGGAGAAATTGTCTAGACAGTCCATTCCAATAGGATTTTCGAATGCCAAGATGTGCTTATTCAAATGACCAGGGAAGAATGAAGATGATTTTGTGAGATGTTCTGGGTCATAAGGACATATAAAAGCTAAATTCCTATTAGCAATATATACTAAGAGAAAAGAGTACCTGAGACTTCTGGAGGAGAAGTTTTCTGGTTCATCTTGAGGATCAGGGACATATTCTTCTTAGTTTCGAGCAATGATTTCTCCAAAAATAGAAATAGGAAGAGGATTTCCAAAGTCCATGATCAAAGGAATTCAAAACTTGACAAGAAAAGGAAATTCTTCGAAACAAAGGAGTGACACCTGAAGAACCTAATGAACACTTGAAGGATGCTGAGGAGGAGAAGAGAATTTACTGAGAGTAAAATCTTGAATGGTAAAAAATGACTATAAGAAGGAGATATTTATATGGTGTTAAAGGAAGTTGAAAAGACGTTGAAGATGAAGGGTTTGTTACAGATTAACCTGATCTGGAAGCACATGGAGAAAGATTAAGATTTACTAGAAGGTGAAAAGATAAAGCTTATTTGTGGCAACGAAATTTTGAAATTTAAAATTTTGAAATTTCCCGCCTAAAAGTTTGGTAAAATATTCATTTCTCATATTCATTTTCGAAATGAGAATATTTTGGGGGGAATCTGTTGGTAGTGAAAATTTCACTAAGTATTTTTATCAACGAGGTTCACTGAATAAGTATGATTCAAAAAAGTAAGCTTTAAAATTTTCGAATTTTAAGGATCCTTCGAGTGGTAAAAAGAATGATTAATTTCGAGTGGTTCAATGACTAAACAAAGCAAAATATTTCGAATGATAGATGGAATTTTAATGGTTATTATTAAGAGAAAAATTTCGATTTACAGCTATGGAAGGAAATTCAAAAACAAGCATTCATTTGAAATTGAGATTACAACTAAAGGCAAAGGGTTATTCGAAAAGTAAAAGAGCATATTATTATTTCATGAACTACAAAGGATTCTTTTCAAATTACAAAAGAAAGGATAAAAATACAAGTAAAAAGACTGTTCCTAACTAAAAGTCTTAATCTCAGGCCCTTTCGATAAAATAGTAACCAATTCTCCTTTTCTCCTCGACTAAGGGCACCAACAGGTCATCAGCAAAAAGACAAATACCCCTCACAGTTCGAAAAGGAGGTGATTTCTTCTCAACCGTGGTCTTCGAAAAATCTTCATCAAAGACACAAACATCTCCACAGGTTGTTTTCCCCTTCCACATCTTCCTCCTACCATAGCTTGGATGCTATATTAGGATATGGATGATGTTAGAAGTGTCACAAAGGACATAGACACTCCTAACTGAAGGAGAAATTCAGAGCATTATTAGGGAAGAATACCTAATAAATGCCCTATTTTGGCTATAATGTTCGACCCAAAGGATCATTAAGAAAGGTTAGAAAAACTTCTAACATTGGTCATTACGTCGACCTAATCGAAATAATGAAATGATTCGAGATTAGGTCGTACGTAATAGCAATATCATAAGCTTCTCTATATTCGAAATATAGGAAGAAGGATAGAGAAGAGAGTTTTTTCCTCAAAAAAACCTATTCGAGAAAGAAGGAATGAAAGGAAATCAAACTTCTACAAAGATGGAAGGAACAAAGAAAGAAATGGAGATTTTGCTGTGAGAAGGATGAAGAATGAATGAAGGGGGGTAACTTCATTTTATAATGAGTAACCATGGATGGTGAAATTAATGCACAAAGTAAATGGCCCAATAACTGAAGAAAGATGAAACACAAAGTGATTGGACCTTTGAGATTGCATAATCGTATAGCGTATGAGCAGAAACAAGAATGAAAAACGTGAGTAAAATGATGGCCTATGATAGTCTGCCACGTGGTAGATGCTAAAGAAGAGGCATAGAACGTTAAAATTATGAGTATAACAGAGGTAAAATTTCGAATTCAAGAAAGAGGTGATTCGAAATAAAGACATAATGAAATTTTGAAGATCTGAGGCATGGGAAAAGCCATCTATTTTCGAGTAAAATTTTGAAGATCTGAGGACATGAGAAAAGCTATATGTTTTTTGAGTAAACTCTAAGCAAATGAAAACATCAAGAATTCGAGCAGGAAGATTTCGAGTAAAGGCTTTTCACTTGGTTAATTTTTTGATGAAGAAGATTTTGAAGACAAGATTCAAAGACTCAGTGAAAGAAGTAGGCACGTGGAAGACATCTGATGTAATAAAGACACTTGTTCGGCCAAAGATTAGGCGTTAGGATTTTGTTATACGTGTTTGATGTAAATTAGTTTACCGTTAGAGGTATAAGTCTATAAATAGGGCAAATTAGCAAGTCAGAGGGATGAAAACATTTTCAATCTGCATACTTAGATAATTCACTCGAAAAAAACATATTGTCTACACATATTTACAGACTACTTGCTATCCTGAGAAGATTCTAAAAGTATGCCAGTCTGAGATTCGTCAATTTTTATTGTTCATTGTTAACTTTTCAATTCATTTATTTAATTTATTGTTAAATCACTTTTTCTTTTCCTACTTTGACTTCTTTGCACACTTAAATTTATAAAACCTACCCAGAGGACTTGATTCCTGTCCCAGATTGATTCATTGGAATCTTTAACTAAAAATCACCACAAACACATTCTCATCTTAGATTTGGAGTGAACTCGCTTTGATCGTAGTTTTTTTTATGATTCCAGCGTACGTACGTACTTTGCTATGTTAGTTCATGCAATATTGTGGATGCATTGACTCCTTTTTATTTTTGTTTATCTCTTCTTACTTTTGTAGCCTCTCAAACTCAAAATCAACGCATTAAAATTTGCTGCAATTTGGAATAAAGAGCAAAAATTGAATGTGATGGTGGAGAGTTCAGGTTTTGTGGTATGTGTCATAAAAAATACAGTGAAAAAAGTTTTGATCTTTAATTCTTTGATAAACATTCTTTCCATTTTCCTTGTAATGAAATGAAAAGAAATTCATTTTCGTGCATTTTTTTGCTTTTCTCTTCCATCTAGCGTGCTTTAAAGTTATTCATTATTATTGGATTGTACTAAATTTGAAACATGTAGTTGAATAATTAATATATTTCCCTAAATCCTAAACCAAATAGATTGTTTATACTGAATACAATAATATATTTAATTTAATTAATATAAATATGTAAATTTTAAAAAATGATAATGATTAGTGATTTTTTTCATATTAAAATTTATACTTGTTTATATAAAAAAAAATTAAAAAAAATAAAATATTTAAAATTTATTTGAAATAACAAATTTCAAACATTAATAATTATAATTTATAAATGTAAAATATATTATAATATATCATTTATATATATTTTTTAAAATATCTCTTTATACACAATATTTCTCGTCAAATTATAACGTTTAAAAATATAATCACATATAAGAATCCTAAGTCTCTGTCGAGAGTTCACCCTAGATATAGTAACATATAATGGACCATGAGAAAAAATAGTTTTTGGTAAATAAACACTAACGTGTGATAATGTCTAGCTTTGACTTTTATTAATGGTCATAATAAAACAAAGAAAAATGAAAATTGTCTTCGTTGAAACTTTAATGGAGTGAGATGATCAAATAAAATTAAATTCATTCGAGGTGTCTCCAAATGTGTTCCGCATTTCTTATTTTTTTTGGAAAAAATGAAAATATAGTTTATATACATTTAAATGTAAACAAATATAATATACTCCATTTGTTCCTTTTTATAAGGCACACTATATTGAATCACAAAGACCAATAAAAATAATTAAAGCTAGTTAATTATTTTATTTGAGTTTTAAAAAATAGTTTAACTTTCTAGTTTTGCTCTTATTTAATATTATTAACTAACTCCACTATCATTTGACAGTTGGAAAGACATTAAAGTTAATAAGGGCAAATAAGGAAAACTATAATAAATATTTTCTTCAAATTGTAAAGTGACTTATAAAAAGGAACACAAAAAATTCTAAAAAGTGCCTTATAGAAAGGAATTAAGGGAGTATGTATTTGTAGAAACCACAAGAAACACTAAAAGGGGGGATTAAATAGTGTTTTATAATTTCAAACTGATTTTAGGAAAACCTTTAACAAGCAGAACTTTTCACAAGGATATTTTTGAGCAACTTGCTGAAATTGAGAGAAAGGTACTTGCTGAAGTTACTTCAGCAAGTTTAATAAAACTGTTTTGCAAACTAGTTTTTCAATACGTTTGAGTTTGTTTTTCAGTTTCAACGTTATAAAACAGTATACTCAGAACCCTCCAAGTTAGTATAAATCAAATATAAAGAGATAAGGATAAGAGAGAACTTATCCAAAGATTTATACTAGTTCACTCACTTCCACTATGAGCTACATCCAGTCCCAAAGCCAACCAGCAATGGATTTTCCACTATCTGAACAGATACAAGTATTCTTTTACAGACAAGCCTCTACAGGATCTATACAATAACAAGTATTCTTTTAATTTACAGTCAAGCCTCTTCAGGCTCTAAACCAAGTATTCTTTAAACAACAAGCCTCTTCAGGCTCAAACAGAAAAGTGTTTATGAAAAGAGATTGCTTAAGCTTTGAAACTACACGAGTTTAAAGCCTAAACTGGGTAAGATGTACAAGCAACTAAGTATAACTCAGGATATAGAAATGGTGTGCAAATGAAATGAATAAGAATGTATTTCTTAGAGAATTTTTGCAGCAATTCAGCAGGTTGGTTCGTTCTATATTCTTCCCTGCATGAGACTTTGTATTTATAGAGGAAGAGAGATGAGACTGATAGACTTCTCTTAAAATCCCGTTGAGAAATAGCTTTCTTCCTGCTGAGACACACAACTCTGACACACAGAAAATACCTTTAGCAGAGACTGTTCCTTCTTTCAGGAAACTTTAACCAAATTTGTTAATCATTAAAACTCAGGGTTATGAGACTTAAACATTATTAATCATTTAATGATATTTTGAGACTCAACAGCATTCAGGTGATTTCAATTCCTATTGTATTCATTTCAAAATATTTAGTTTTGTCTTGTCATTTGTGTTTACTTAAATTCCTATTATTTATATATATTTTCAATTGCAACATGTAATGTATTTATGTATTAAATAGTTTAATTTTAAAATATATAAGATTTTTTCATGCCTAATTTTTTTCTTTTTATCTCTCTTTCTTTCCTATATCACATCAATTGTCATTTATTTCACATTCTCTCTTGATTTGTTTCTTTTTATCTCTTTTTTCTACTTTCACATTCTCTCAAACAACCATCAGTTCATCTTCTCTAATTGCTCCTGCTTACCCTCTCCTTGTAACCGATCACAATGTCTTGTCCCGTGATACCCCTCAGTTTTTCCATGATCAACCTTCTTTGGGTCGTGGTTGCAGCCGTGCACATGCATCGCCTATGCCGTTGTCCATTCCTCTTCCATCAACGACGATTGTTTCTTCAGCGCCCAATATTGGCTCAATTTGTCGTCCCGACCATTTGAAAAGTGGTATTGTCTAAGCTACACAAGTGAAATACTTGTGTATTTTTACACAAGTTATCCTCAACCATAAGATGTAATAGTATTTAATTGAGTGGTTCAGATTTGATAAATCCAACAAGTTGTCGGTTCAATGATAAATCATTTTGAAATTTTCAAATGAGATTTTTTTTAATCCCATTACTTTTCTCATTAAGTGATTTTTTTTTCATTATTTTTAACCTACTGCCTTCATTAGCATATTCAACCCCAAAATCCCCTTTCTCACTCGTGTATTCTTCTTCACTGGATTTCCAACAATAGTTTTCCTTTTCCCCCTTTTTTTCCCAGTTCTCTGTTTTTTTATTTTTCAAATTCGTTCTTTAAATTGAAAGCATTTATGGCGATTATGATATCGACTTACACGGTGTCAGTAAAGATTGAGGGAAGGAAAGCGTAAAAAAAAAGATTGAGGGAAGGAAGAGCAAGAGGGGGGAAGGGAGGTCGTTGTTTGCGGCGCGACGGTGTAGCCGCGTAGTAGAGGAGTTGCAGGGGCGGGGAATGGCTGAAAATGGTGGCGTGATGCCGTCACCGGAGAAAAGCTTTCAGTTCGTCCTGATTGCGACCTATTGTGACCGCTAGCAGAGATCCGGTCGTTCCCCTGTGCAAGAGAGACAAAATGGGATTTGGTCGTTCGCCGCTCCATTGCCAAGAAGACGAGCAAGGGTGCAGGTTCCATGGCCATTGCGCTAGAAAATAAGTTGCTTATCTTCGGCAACGGTGCAACACAACAGTGTCCATGGCCACAATGGGGGTGCTCTAACAGTGGAGGCTTGGGATCTTTTTGTGGTGATGGGAAAAAAAACATAAGCAAGCAAAACTATCTCATATGTAGTTGTTCCTAAAGCATTAGAAAGAAGGAAGAAAGACATCCTGATCTTGAAAGTGGAAGATCCAATTAAACTTTGATTTCAGTATGCAAAAACATGTCGGAGACTTGGGATTTGAATGAACAAAAAAATGTTAATTTCCACATAATTTTTATTTCCTCCATGATCCAACTGTAATAACGTAATTTTTTGGATATGTTTAGAATAAATTAAATATTTTTTAAAAAATAAAGGATTTAACCGGGTAAACTTATAATAGCAGGTCATTTCCATTTGTGTATCATTACACAAGTTTATTACTTGTGTATGCTAGAACCACCCTTGAAAAGTATGATTTGTATTATTTTATTTCCCTCTCTGTCTGTGTCTATTGCATTTGGATTTGGATTTGTTCATTTCATAGTTTTAGTGACTTTATTAAAAGTATTGTCTCCTATAAAATGTATGCGTGTTGCATTTGCATTTGAACTTGGTGCACCATGCCGGTGCTCAAAATAGAATTAACTTAGGATTTGCATTTCATAGATTTGTACTTTTTCTTATTTTTCGAACTTAGGATTTTCGCTCCCACATTTCTATTTCATTCTTTTTCTTCCAGATCGCAAGTTGAATAATGAAAGGATAATGGATATAGAGTGTGGGTTTCAATTGGGTTCTTTCATTTGTTCTTTGAAATGTGTTTGCATGTGAAAGGTTTTTTTCTGTTTTTTTTAGCATCTACAACACTTTTGATTGTTAATGCAGGTTATGAGAAAACTAGGAATTTAGAGAGAGTTAACAGCAATAGAATTGAGTGAGGAATATTAGTTGTATTCCATATGAACTGTGTGAAATTTATACAAGTACAAAAGTCTTTTAACTAACTGAACTAACTAACTGGACCTAACATAACAGAATAACAGAATTCTAAAATCTGAATTAATCTCAACATTCCCCTTTAATTCAGATTACTCAATGACATGACTTTGAGCTTCTCTCTTAAAGTCTTGAACCTTCCAACCTTCAATGGCTTTGTCATCAGGTCTGCAATCTGGTTTTCTGTGTTGCAATATTCAAGTTCTAAGTTCCCCTTGTTCACATTGTCTCTCAAAAAATGGAATCTGGTTTCAATGTGTTTACATCTACCATGACCAATTGGGTGCTTGGCTAGGTTGATGGCAGATTTGTTGTCTATCTTCAGTCTTATTGGTTTTGGTCTTTCCAGCTTCATTTCATCCAGTAAGTAGCTAAGCCATAGTGCTTGACAGGCTCCAAAAGATGCAGCAATATATTCTGCCTCGCATGATGATAATGCAACTACATCTTGCTTCTTAGAACACCAAGAAATTGGTGTTTCACAGCACAAAAACACATATCCTGAGGTGCTCTTCCTTTCCTCCTTATCTCCACACCAATCAGAGTCAGTGTAACCAAGCACAGTAGGTTCTTTGCAGTGAGGACTGTTTGGAAACAGCAAACCATAGTCAATTGTGCCTTTAACATACCTCAGGATCCTCTTAGCAGCTGCATAATGTGAAACTCTAGGCTTGTTCATGAACCTGCTTATTAATCCAACACCAAAGGACAAATCTGGTCTGGTATTACAAAGAAATCTTAGTGATCCCACCATCTGTCTATATCTTGTCTCATCAACCAGCTCCTCATGCTCATCCACAATCAGATTTATGCCAAGTTCTACAGGGATTGCTGCTGAGTTGCAATCAAGCATGTTAAATTTCTTTAATACTTCAGTGGCATACTTCCTCTGATGTACCAGGATTCCTTTTGTAGTTGAGGTGAATTCAATTCCCAGAAAATAGGTCAGCTTCCCTAAGTCAATCATCTCAAACTCTGCCATCATGCATGTTTTGAACTCCATGATTTCAGTTTCACTGTTGCCTGTAATCAGTAAATCGTCAACATATAAGCACACTAGGAGTAAGTCAGCTTTGGAGGAAGTCCTTATGTACACTCCATGTTCACAGGTACACTTCATAAAATTCAGTTGCTGTAAGCAAGCATCAATTCTTTTGTTCCATGCCCGTGGAGCTTGTCTTAGCCCAATAGAGCTTTCTTCAGCTTGTATACTTTCTTCTCATGCCCTTTAACCTCAAATCCTTGTGGCTGACATACAAACACCTCTTCTTCCAATGGTCCATTCAGGAATGCTGATTTTACATCCAAGTGATGCATAGGCCATTCTTTGTAGCTTGCAATTGCAGTAACCAGTCTTATAGTTTCAAGTCTTGCAACAGGTGCAAATACTTCCTGAAAATCAATTCCAGCCTTCTGTAAGAAGCCCTTTGCAACCAGTCTGGCCTTATACTTGGCCACAGTCCCATCTGGCTTTCTCTTGATCTTATAGATCCATTTCACAGCTATTGGTTTCTTCTGCTGATCACCTGAGACCAATTCCCAGGTTTCATTTTTTTCAATTGATTTTAGCTCCTCCTTCATTGCTGCTAGCCACCTATCATCATCAATTGCTTCCTCAAATGTTACAGGTTCTAAATCTGTAAACAATGCCAAATGCACTAGGTCTCCTTCAGCTGTTATGGCAGAGTCAGAAAAGACTTCATAATCATTCAAACTGTGAGGTAAGTTTCTGTTCCTTTGAGGTCTTTGAGACTGAGTTACTCCAGTAGAATCTGAGTTGTCTCTCTGGTCATCATTCAACCTCATCAATACACTAGGATTGGCACTGTCTTTGCTCTCCTCCCAGATCCACCATCTGTGTTCATCAATCACCACATCTCTACTTACAACAATCTTTCTTTTCTTGGGATCATACATCTTATATGCTCCTGTAGGGTGGTAACCAATGAAAATCATTTGTTCACTCCTGTCATCTAGCTTTCTTCTAGTCTGTTCTAGAACCTGTTTATAGCATAAAGAGCCAAAGATTTTAAGGTGTGAGACATCAGGTTTGGTACCTGACCAGGCTTCTTGAGGAGTACAGTTCTGTAATTGACTGGTTGGGCATCTATTCAGAATGTAGGTTGCTGTTGACACTGTTTCTACCCATAGGAATTTTGGTAATTGTCTCCCCTTTATCATGCTTCTAACCATGTTCAGAATGGTTCTGTTCCTTCTTTCAGCTATTCCATTGTGTTGGGGTGTGTAGGGGGCTGTCACTTCATGAGTAATACCTTCTTCTTCACAAAATCTGTTGAAATCCAGTGAGTTGTATTCACCACCTCCATCTGTCCTTAGTATTTTAATTTTCCTTTCACTCTGCTTCTCACACATGGCTTTGAATTTCTTAAAGACAGAAAATACCTCATGCTTTCCTTTCAATGGGTAAGTCCACATCATTCTAGTAAATTCATCAATGAAAGATACAAAATAATTGTTACCTCCAAGAGACTGAATTTCAAAGGGACCACATACATCCGAATAGATCACATCCAGCTTGTCCTTTGATCTGTGAAAGGCTCTGGACTTGAAGGCATTTCTTGGCTGCTTGCCAACAAAACAGTCTTCACAAAACTGTTGTGGTTGCTTCAGCTGTGGGAGTCCACTCACCATTTTCTAGCTTTGCAAAAGATCTAGGCTTCTGAAGTTCAAGTGACCAAATCTATAGTGCCATAACCAATCTTCATCCAATTGTGTAGCAGTAAGACATTGCTTCTCAAGCACATGAATTCCAATTTTGAAAGTTCTGTTCTTTGCCAATGGAGCCTTCAAGATCAGCTTTCTATCACAATCATAAATTTTTAGCAGATTTTGTTCCAATTGCATTGAGTAGCCTTTTTCCACTAATTGTCCCATGCTCAGTAAATTTGTCTTCATTTCGGGCACATACAATACATCTGTGATACATGTTATCTGGCTATCTTTCCTTCTCACCATTACCTTACCAACTCCCTCAGCATTAATAACTGAATTGTCAGCAAATTTCACCTTGCTTTTCACCTTTTCATTGAGATCAACAAACCATTCCTTCCTTCCAGACATATGATTTGAGCACCCCGTGTCTAGATACCACTGATCAAGTGAGTCATCTTCTGGTTTGGTTGTTACCATAAGCAGGACATGATCATCTTCAGACTCCTCATCTTGTGCAAGTTGTGCTTCATCTTCTTTGACTTGCTGGTTTTTGTATCTGCATTCACTTGCAAAATGGCCCTACTTCTGACAATTAAAGCATTGGATATTCTTCTTGTTTTGTCTCTTCTTGACATTCTTGTTTAGACTTCCACCTTTCTTGCTGCTCCCCTCATCTAGCTTTCTGTCAGAGATGAATCTTTGACTGTTTCCTCCTTGTTTCTCCTTGTTCTTCCATTTACCTTTACTGTTGCCTTTCTTGCTACCTTCTCCATCATTTCTTCGGGCAAAATGAGCCTGCAAGGCCTGTTCAGCTCCCTTTTCTCCAACTTTCCTCTCATTGAGTCTTTGTTCATGAGCCTCGAGGGAGCCTTGCAATTCTTCTATTTTTAGCTCACTTAAATCTTTTGACTCTTCTATGGCCACAACTATATGATCAAACCGGGGTGTCAAGGCTCTCAGGATCTTCTCT
This sequence comes from Sesbania bispinosa, assembly GCA_026901365.1. NCBI lineage: Eukaryota > Viridiplantae > Streptophyta > Magnoliopsida > Fabales > Fabaceae > Sesbania > Sesbania bispinosa. The sequence continues at coordinate 1,442,553 of QLOH01000202.1, forward strand.
ACTACCATCTGATCAGACAATTTCTCTCCATATGTTCTCATCATGTTGACAAGTGTTTGTATTTTGGTAAAGAATTCAGCAATGGTTTCTGTTTCAGTCATTTGCAGGAGCTCATACTGCCTTCGCAGTGACTGCAGTCTCACCTTCTTCACCTTGTCTGCACCTGAGTAGGCCTTGTTTAGGATATCCCAAGCTTCCTTTGCTGAGTTCACCGAGGCAATCTTCTCAAATTTGCAGAGTCCACACACTGGTGAATCAAGAAAAGTGCCTTGCAGTCCTTCTTCTTTGCATCCTTATAAGCAGTTTTCTGAGCTTCTGTTGCATTGTTCCCTGGTTCTTGGAACCCATTACTGACTATTTCAAAGACTTCTTGATATCCAAAAATGACCCGCATCTGAATACACCATTTCTCAAAGTTCTTGCCATCAAGAACAGGTAGATTGGCAGGGAAGGAACCGTTCGATCCTGTCATCTCCACAGCTCAGATGCCTCAGCTTCACACCACCACAATCGTTGCAACGCCTATACAGGTCCTGGATCTAGAGTGCTCTAAGATACCACTGTTAATGCAGGTTATGAGAAAACTAGGAATTTAGAGAGAGTTAACAGCAAGAGAATTGAGTGAGGAATATTAGTTGTATTCCATATGAACTGTGTGAAATTTATACAAGTACAAAAGTCTTTTAACTAACTAAACTAACTAACTGTACCTAACATAACAGAATAACAGAATTCTAAAATCTGAATTAATCTCAACATTGATGACCAAACATTTTCAACTCAAAAAGTTTTGCACCGAACATTTTCTTTATCCAAGCTATCACGTTCCTTTGCTTGGGAAGAATTTTAATTTTTTCTCCCATATTAATTTTTTTCCTACAAACATAAATAACCATACTCTGCAAAAAAATCACTTAAGTCATGTGTTTATTCAACTGTGAGACGTACGTGCTTCCTTTTTTCCTAGGTCCTACAATATTGGGCAATGGTTTGTTCTTAAGGGGTGTTTTACTATTCCTCAACACCCTTACATTGGAGGCCTGCACGGAGTAATATGAGTATTTTTGTATATGTCTGCATTCTCCATTTTCTTTGCATGAATATTTTCTTAAACAGCTTCCATATTACCCTTTTTGATGTTTTCCTCTTCTCCTAACTTTCATTGTCATCACTTTTCATTTTTCTATCTAGAAACCATTCTTTCTATAAAAACATGCAAAACATTGTATTATTTGCACGCCTTCTCTTTTTACATTGTTTTGTTCATCACTTTTCATTTTTCTACCTAGAAACCATTCTTTCTATCAAAACAAAAACATTGTATTATTTGCTGGCCTTTTCAATTTTAGATTATAATATTAAGTTGAATATGAAATAATCCACCTATTTGATAGTATGGAAGTAATTAAATTTAACTGACTTTAGGACGTTACTCATACAGTCATTCTATCATGCATTGTGATTTGATAATGAAGAATATTTTGTTTCATTAATATATATGATAATGGATGATTCTTCGATTTTTTTTCTTGGTTGAATTTTTTTAATTCTCAATTGAGATTTAAACCTTTAGACAAGTCTAACATACAATCTAATAACTCATCCGATCCGTCGTACATAACTATTTGGTAAATTAAATTATAATATAATATTATTTTATTTGTTATAGCTAAGAATCAATCAAATTCATACTCAATACATAATATAATCATTAGAAACTTTTAAGTTTTTACTCTTATTTTTTTAAAGTCAAGAAAAAAACAAAATGTGTGATAATAATTTTTCTGTATTTTTTTGTGGAAAAATCATGTACATTGCATAGGCTGATATTTTAATATCAAGTTTTTTTATAGCAAACATATCTTACTTTTATTTATATATATATATATATATATATATATATTTTTCTATAAATTCAATTTTTTACAGTATTGAAAACTTTCATCATGATCTCAAAAAGAATTATATCATATAAACTATTGTTTTCCTTTTGCTAAATCTAGAAGCAACATACAACCCTACTTTCATCTACAAATATATGAAGCATAATTTATACATATATTTAATTTGCTTAATATATATATACAGATACAGATAATTTATATGTGTATTTAGGCCCGAATTTGAACCGTGCAACTGCACGGGGTCTGTGCTAGTAAAAGTATAAAACAAAATATATATACGAGTTTACCAAAAAAGATAAAATAGGAAGAAAAGGTGAGTGTGGTTTCCGTCATCAATTGCCAATTGCCAACCTATCGCTCTTTACATTTGTCATCCGTTAATTTTTGAAAGGAAAACTATACTTCCAAACCAAAAGAAAATTAGGTTTAAAAAGGGTAGAAAAGAGTGAAATAAAAAGAAAAAAGAAAATGAACAGAGAGAGGAAATAATAAATGTACGATAATTATTTAGTGAATAATCAAAAAACGAGAGAAATAAAATGAAAAAATTTAGGGAAAAAATTAAGAGCTCGTGTAATATGATTGAGTGGGTAAAAATCAAATTGTTTCCAAGAAATGCATGGTGGACACCTTGGTTTCCCTTAGCAGGACGCGCAACAATGGAAATGAAGTCGTGGAGGGCAATTAAGGACCCAAAGAATTGATGTTGTTTAGTGGTGGACCCCGACGACCGCTACATAAAAGAAAAATGTAACATAAAACTTCATGACTAATGAGAGCGAATTAATTTTAGTTTCATCTATGAAAATACAGACAGAGTTAGGAAATAAATAGGAAGTAGAGAGGGTAGTGTACGTAGTTTCCATCATACATTTTCCAATTTCCAGTTAATCCCTCTCTATTTGATCACTTTCTTTTCTCATTTTCAATTCTGGAAAGCATGGGGGACGTTTCGGTTTTCCCCAACGGTGGAAACGACGTCGTGGACGCAACAAAGAAGTTGAACCTATGGAGTAGTGATCAGTCTGGTGATGAAGTGGATCCGGCTGCTGCATTAGCCAGCGCACGGCACGAGTTTGGAGAGCACGGCGGAGTGAACATGTCGATTGAGGCCTCCGCCACCTTCACCGTCATGGAACCTGACACCTTGCGGCGCTTGTTCACCGGCGAGCTCGGCCCCGATCGTGACTTTTACCTCTACAGCCGGCACTTCAATCCCACCGTACTGAATCTCAGCCGTAAGATGGCTGCACTTGAAGGCACCGAGGCTGCCTACTGTACCGCTAGTGGCATGTCCGCTGTCTCCTCCGCTCTGCTCCAGCTTTGCAACAGCGGTGAACATGTGGTGGCTTCCGGTGCACTCTATGCTGGGACTCGCTCCCTTCTCACCCATTTCTTTCCCAAGAAGTGCAACATAACCACCACTTTTGTTGACATCGCGGATTTGGATGCCGTGGAGAGTGCCATAGTGGAAGGGAAGACCAAAGTGTTGTACTTTGAGACCATATCGAATCCTGGCCTCAAGGTGGCCAATATTCCTGAGCTATGCCGGATTGGACACAAAAAGGGAGTGACTGTGGTGGTGGACAACACCTTTGCTCCCATGGTGGTTTCTCCTGCTCGTCTTGGTGTAGATGTTGTGATTCACAGTATCTCCAAATTTATCAGCGGTGGGGCTGATATCATTGCAGGTTTCATTTTCATTTTCCCTCTTGTCTAGACTTTGATTTATGAATTAGTTTTTAAATTTATACTACTACTTTTTCTCACAATTCATTTTCTAAATTGCTTTTCTCTATTTCACTTTTTTAGTTACTTCTCATTGGACCAGATCTGGGGTTAAAAATAATCAACTGCATATTGCAGTTTTAAAATCAACCCTCAATTTTATTTGTTAATGAAAAAAAGTGAAAGTATTAATTAAATAAAAATTAATGGCGAGATCTAGAACTGTGGAACAGTAGGGGATCCAGTTCCAGTTCCAGTTCCATTTCTTATTACAACACTTATAAAACCACTTGTTTTCTTTTTATTTTTCTCATTCATTTTAAAGATGTACAAAAAAAAAAATTCATTTACTAATTTATGTTTTAATTTTTTTTATAGGATGTTGGCCATAATGTTTTACTGATAATCCAATCCTAACAGGTTAAGAAATAAAATATTTATATAATTCAATATAAAAAATCATAACTAATATAATTTTTTAAAGATTAAGTAAATCAATAAATATATAAATAAATGTATAAAATTTGAAAGAATTAAAATTTCTACTCAATTTGTATTTTTTATTTATTTGAGAAGAAATATTTTGGTATGAATTTTACCTTAAATAATTTTAATTTGCATTCTCTTTATTTTTCTTCACAATATTTTCTTATGTTTATTCTCCACCAAGCTTTCTTTCTTTCATCCTTTACTCATTGGAAACCCTTATTTTATATATTGTGACAAATAAAGGCTTAATTCTAGGGAGAATTTTAGTTAATTTTTTTATGCATATTCGTTTTTTTAATATGTAAAGTATTAATTAAGATAGAAATAAATATTTTAATTGAGGTCTACAGCTATGTTAGTGTTTTAAAATGTTATTCTTCCCACTTACTTTTACTAGCTATAATTCATATACTCGTTTGTCTTTTGTGATAAAAAATTTAAAAAAATAAATTTAAGTATTTTCTATAATTTAATATAAATAAATGCAAAAGAAAATATAAAATAAAATAAATAATCTTTTTGTTTTTAATTACGAGGAATGGTGAAAGTGAAAGATTTATTTCCTATCAGAGTCTACCTTTTTCCTTTGGTCCAAAAAATCTACCCTTACTAGAGAGAAAATAACAAATTTTCCGTGTATACTAATAAGTGCTATTCTCCTATTGTTAATGTTATTTATTTTCTCATGCATCTTGAAAATGTATGGTAATGAAATTACGAACAATTTCAAAATTCAATTGAGAATTGATTGACAGGAGCTGTGTGTGGGCCAGCAAGTTTAATAAATTCGTTGATGGGCTTTCACCAAGGTGCCCTAATGCTTCTTGGTCCAACTATGAATGCTAAGGTGGCATTTGAATTGTCAGAGAGAACTCCACATTTAAACCTTCGGATGAAAGAGCATTGTCACCGTGCATTGGTATTTGCCACTAGGCTGAAGTGTTTAGGGCTCAAGGTAATCTATCCAGGCCTTGAAGATCACCCAAACCATGAATTGTTGAAATCCATAGCCAACAAGGATTACGGGTATGGTGGGCTTCTTTGCATTGACATGCAAACAACGGAGAGGGCTAACCGGCTGATGAACCACTTGCAAAATCATGCTCAATTTGGTTTTATGGCTGTTAGCTTGGGCTACTATGAGACCCTCATGACCTGCTCTGGTAGTAGCACTAGCAGTGAGATGAGTCATGAAGAACAAAAGCTTGCTGGAATCTCACCAGGCCTACTAAGGATGTCAATTGGATACACTGGAACATTGGAGCAGAAGTGGAATCAGCTAAAAACAACACTTGTTAAATTTCATGAAAAGGAACTTGTTTAAGTTTGATATGTTTATATTTTTGGGTGCCATAAAGGGTCTTCTGGTAAGAAGAACATGAATACTTTCGACCAAAATATGTTAATGTTTTAAATTTAAATAATTTATTGTTAAGTAGTTTAATTCTCAAATAAACTTTCTTTAAGTATGATATTCGATTATCATGAGTGGAAAAGATAGATATTAGGAGAACTTTGTCCTACAAAATAGATCCACACAAATTAACGTCATGAAAAGACACTTGTTTAATTTTTTTTTGTTTGGAAAAGACCATTCATTAAACCGGAACCAAATTACACAGGGATAGGCCCGAAAGAGCAACTGGAGTATTAGAAAGTATATACAATCTTAGATAGGCACTCTTACTACAACCTGAAGTAATTGAAAGGTAAAGACCCTAGATCTAAGGCGAGGCACAAGAAGCCAAAAGCAGAAGAACCTCAGATAGGGTCATCAAGAAATAGCGATGGGGAGTTGCTAGGATCTAGCATGCTGGAACGTGAACGAGATAATCTTGATGAAGATCAACAGGCAAGGAATTCGAACCCAAGCAGGCGGAGTCAAAACCTGAGATCTGATATAGTGATTAGTGAGTACAATCTTCGTTCAAAATATTGAGAAACTCAATAGAGGGTGGAAGACCCGCGTTCTGGGGAGGAGCGATATGGATGCTAGAATATGAGCTAATTAAACCGTGTGCTGCCTCGTTGCCTTCTCTACCAACCTAGGTGAAACCACAATGGATGACATGGGCGAAGTCAGAAACAAAGTGTAGGGGGCAATATTATAATTTTTCTTAGATTTAATTATGTTTTAGGTCTCCAAAATATCACTTTTTTTTATTTTGTCCCTCATTTTTATTTTTTATTTTCTAAAGTGATAATTCAAAATGATTTTTCCCAAATGGTCCATTTGATTTTTTTACTACAAAGTACTGGTGTGACATTGAAAACAGGGACCATTTGAAAAAATCACGATATTTTAGGGATTAGTTTGGAAATCTTGATATTTTATAGAGACTAATTTAAAAATCGTGATATTTTTAGGAAACATTTGGGGAAAAATAATTGTAAAAACCAGAGGAGATATTACTTTGGAAAAAAATAAAATGGAGAACCAAATGGAAAAATTGTGATATTTTTGGGGATAAAATCATAATTAAAATTTTTTTCTTAATCAATCAACTCATCCCAAATGTAATTTTGTTATTTTATATATAAATCAAATATAAAATAACGAATTAATATAAACACTCATAGTTTATATATACATACACATGCATAAATAGTGTAAGTAATTTAAAAATTTTATGAATTATTTTAATTATTATTTCTTTTTATTGTTTATTTTATATTGTTTAGTTTCATTATTTCACTATTTATTTTAATTTTAATATTATATTTTATCATTAAAATACTAATAAGAATTTAAAAGTTATAATAAAATATGAAATTATAATTACCAAATATTGTAGTTTTTCATAGAAAATGAAAATAGAATTTATATTGAAAAATCTATGTAAACATGTTTTTATGTTATTTTATATTAATCAATTGTTTAAACCAAACACTTTTAATTGAGTAAATTACCTTATCAATTACCAATTAACTTATCAACTAGCTAATTTTATCAAATATAGCATATTATCTCCTTAGCTTTTAACTAGACTTCCATTCAATATATATATATGAGGAGGGTTATAATTACACCGGTGTAAGTTACACCAAGTATTACACCGCTGAATATCTTTTAAACGGATCATTGTATTTAATAATCCACCGTTGGATTGAAAGTTACTATCATATAGATCATACATATAAAATTTTACATTAATCCGAAATTATTTGATATGCCATTGAGATGTCTCAAGATTAACGTTATATATACATTTGAAATATATGAAAAATCCAGCCATTTGATTATCAAGTTATTAGTGTCAATTTTTTACGAAACTTGGCACATATAATATTGATGATGAACAAACATAATTCAACGGTTGGATTACTAAAAAATATATTCGATTTGTAGTTATTAGCGGTGTAATACTTGGTGTAACTTACACCGGTGTAATTATAACTCTCCTCTATATATATATAATTTATAAAAAAAAACGAGGGGGGGCCCTTCCGCCCCCGAATACCTCCGCCCCTGATGAATGAACTCTTGTTTACCTCTACTACAAGAAATTTGTTATTTAGTGACGATCTTGTAGTGACGACCACGACATCATCGCTATTAGCGACGGCCAGGCTGTCGCAACGACCTACGCTAAAGATATCACCATTGAAAAAAATATTTTTTTAATTTTTTTATGTAACGACGGTCATGCCGTCGCTACTTGGTAACTTTAGTGACAGCTCTGGCCGACGCTAAAGGTATAATAAATTTTTTTAAAAAAAAATTATTTAGCGACGGTCAGGTCATCGCTAAAGAAAATTTTTGTTTAGCGTCGGCTTTCAAAAGTTAATGTTGGCTTGGTCGTCATTAATTTTTTGTTATTTTTTCACTATATATATAATATTTTGCGATATATTCCAAGAAACAAACTTGGTGTAATGGTAATGCTCCATCTCTGTATTGTGGAGGTTATGAGTTCAATTCTCACAATTGATAAATCTTGGAAGGAAGGATTATTTTTAAAAAAACAAACTTTGCTCTATGTAGTGACGACCATGGAATTAGCAATGACGGCCACCGTCACTAGGTCGTCACTAATGATGCAATAGTGACGTTTTTTTACCCTTCGCTAAAAGTCATTTTTCGTGCAGTGATCATTGTATATCATTAAAAATTTGTGAGATCTGACCTTTGTGCTTTTCCTGTCTACATGCTTGAATGAGTTCCAGTGAGTCACTCTCAAGGACTATTCTTTTGGCGCCCATGTTATGAGCTAGGTAAAGACCCTCATAGAGAGCTAGAGCTGCAACTAAAGGGGAATAGCTAATAGTCTTGAGGTATGGCCAAATTGGATTTTACCTATGGCTATAACTGCTACAACTCCTTTCATATCTTGCTATGAGAACTGTGCATTTGTGTTGATCTTGATAATGTCTTGCCTAGGAGCTTTCCATATATGATTGAATTTTTGGGTATGACTTTGTGTTTTGTTCTGTATATGGGCATCCTGGCCCATAGCGCAGTCCTTTACCATTAGATTAATCTTAATTAGGGCACCCTTTGGGTTGGGTAGAGTCTTTTCAAAAATTGCACCATTACACTCCTTCCATATAGAATCCAAATTATACAACCCAGCAAAGATCCAACAAAAATACCCCTATCATCCAGTCTTTAAATCGGGTAAACATCCCAGAGAGCCATGTAGAAAAATTGGCCATATTAGTTCTGGATGAGACTATTTGTAGTTGACTATCGAACCATATTGGTTGAGTCACACCAGCAAAAGAACAACATATGTTCTATTGTTTCTTCCTTTAGACAAATAGGGCATAATGGACTCTGGTTAAGTTTCCTGCGAAAAATGTTTCTTTTGACAGGTAGAATATTAAGGCAAGCCTTCCACAAGAAAATTTTCACCCTTTGAGGGGTGTTCAAGTTCCAGATATTCTTTTATAACTCCTCTTGAGTTACTGGATGATGCAATGAAAAGAGTTCCTTGGTCCTTGTCCTTTTTTATCGCATGGTAGTCTGTTTTGACTAAATATTCCCTAAAACTAGATAGAGGCCGAATAAAGATATCCTAATTGGAAGGGTGGCCTATAAGAGTCTGCAAGATAGATGTTGTTTGTGCATTTGAGAAATTATTTAAGAGTCCAGGGGTGTTCGAACGCCCAGTGGATTGATCGATAAGGTCTCTAATTGTGAGAAGTTTAGAATCATCCCTAGGACAAGCTTTCTCACCAGAGTAAATCTAGCAATACTTTTAAATTCTTAATTCTATCCAGAACCTATCAGGCAGCGCCTTGACTTCCTGAGAGATTCAACACCATGTTGCAAACTAGCCCACATCCATGAATCACCCCTTTGCCTCTTAGCATGTATAATATTCGTATCCGGGAAATACACCCCTTTGATTACTTGTACCCATAGGGAATTAGGGTTCTTGTAGGCTCCCCGTGTTTGTTTGGCCAGTAAGGCTGAGTTCATTAAGGAGAACTCTTTGAAACCCATACCCCTTCCTGTTTAGATTTAGTGAGGAAACCACAACTTTCCAATGTTTCCCTTTACTCTTTCCACTAGGGCTCCACCAGAATCTAGCAATATAGGAGCATAGGAGATTAGAAACCTTTTTGGGGAATCTAATGATAGCCATAGCATATGAAGTGATAGCTTGCAGAACTGCTTTGATGAGCACCTCCTTTCCAGCCTGATTTAGGAGTGCCTCCCTTCATCCATCCATCTTAAGAAAAATCGTCTCCTTTAACGAATTTAGGATGTTGATCCTAGATCTCTCCCAATCAGCTGGTAGCCCTAAGTGCCTCCCTAGGCTATCCCATTCAGGGATGCTAAGCAAAGATGTGATTTTGTCCCTTAAATAAGCCAGTATCACTCTCCCAAAAATAACTTCAGATTTGCTGAGATTTATCTTCTTCCCAGTAGCATTAGTGAAGGTATTTAAGATCTTTAAAATCTGAGTAAGCTCCTGAACATCAGCCTTAGAAAATAAATCTCCATCATCAACAAACAATAAATGTGTTAGTGCAGGGAGGTGGGGGCAAGACATAGACCGTCAATATCTCCTTTCTCTTTAGCTTCCTCGAAATGGGCAAAGATGATGTCAATAGCTAGGATAAAAAGGTAGGGGACAATGGTCCCATTATCTTAAGCCTCTTTCTGGAGCAAGTTTCTTTGTTTGCAAACCATTGATCTTATACATACCTATAGGAAACAGTGGTGACCAAGGTCATGACTCTATCAACCCAAACATGGTTGAAACTGTAAGCAAGGAGAATATTTTTAAGGTAGGTCCATTCTAATCTATCGTAAGCTTTGGAAAGGTCAAGCTTTTATGGCAGTATAGGGCTTCCCGGGACCTCTAACCTTTATCAGGTTATGGAAAACTTCTTGTGCAATCACTAGATTATCTTGGATAAATCTACCTCCCACAAAAGCACTTTGGTTTGGGGAAATCATCCCACCAATGTGAGGTTTAAGTCTTTGCACAAAGATCTTGGATCTGATTTTGTAGATAAAATTGCAATAATTGATTGGTCTATATTGCTAAATAGTCTCAGGGTGAGGTTTTTTCAGAACTAAGGCCGCTGATGTTTTATTTAACTCCATATTTCAAGTCACCCATGCTAAAAACTGTTGTTTTAATCTCCTCTTCTGTTATGGGATGAAGAAGCTCTTCATTTAGGCTATCAGTAACTATTTTTTTGACCACTCCTGCTCATTCTTGAAAATTCCCTATAGGGCCAGATTTGTATATTTGCTGGAAATAAGCTTGAACTAGATCCTCCATCTCCTTCTGTCCTTCCAACCATTCACCTGTATCATTCTTCAGCCTGTAAATTTTGTTCCTGTCCCATCTTTGCACTTAGAAGAATGGAAGAATTTAGAATTCCTGTCCCCGAATTGCAGCAACTTCACCGTTGATCTCTGCCCCCAATAAATCTACTTTTGTTTTCTTATTTTTTCAATCTGCCCCTTAAATCATGTATCTTTCCCCAATACCCATCATCATTACTCCCAGCACTAAGGATTTTTCCAACTCCCTACCTAATTGGAACAATTGCAAGTCTCTTTGCTTAAACTATCATGCCACCTCTGTGGTGCAGATTTACAATTCCAAGATTTCTTTAAGAAAACATCCCCAACCAAGTAGTTCTCTGACTTCTGGGTCCAACCCTCTTGAATAATTTCTGAACACTCTTCCTCCTCTTCCCACATAACCTCATACTTGAAATTATTACCACTTGAAATCTTTGGAGTTGGCCACAAAATAATTGGGGAGTGGTCTGATGCTATTGGGAGCAAAGCAAGAGCCATATCATTTTCAAACTGTGTTCTCCAAGCCTAGTTGACAAGTACCTGATCCAGCTTTTCTTTAGTAATGAAGGCGTTATTTTGAGGATGTAACCCATCCTTCTTACTTTGTAATATAAATTCATTAAAATCTCCCATAATACACCAATGTCTTGGGTGGTGCAGTAGCAAACCCCCTAACCTACTCCAGAGATTTCTTCTTTGATGAGCTCTCGGGTTTCCATACACAAAAATGGCATCCTAGTTCTTCAAGTCCTCCAAATTAGTTATGTATGTATGAATAAAATTACTGCTATGTTGTATCACAACAATGTCTATTGGTTTCTTTAAAAAAGAGCCAAGCCTCCTGATAAACCATTCGATCCACCCAGAAACAACTCTGAAACGAAGCCTCTTGCGTAAACCGAAGCCTTTCTCTGACTGGAAAATAACTAACGACTTATACTTGGAGAAAAGCTCCTTCAATTCTCGAATGGTCGGGGTAGCCGCCTGATGTGTTGATTTATTACATATTATTTCTCGTTAATTCGACATTTTAATTGTACATAATCATGCATATTAATTATTTATAGCATGCAATTTTATTCATTTTATTTCAAATGATTGGTTTTGGTCTTTTATTTTGTACTTGGAGGATTTTGGGCTTAAGTTGACATTTAATTGTTACTAATTGGATATGGGCTAAGCCCAATTTTATTTCCCCAATTATAAAAGTCAATCGAAGGCACAAATTAACGGGGTTCGGAAATTAAATCAAGAGTAGCCACATTCTGCAACGATCAAGAGCGAAAATTCAAGACCTTTGGAAGCAAAGCTTTGGGAATTCTACCAAATTCAACAAGACAACAAGCTTTAGAGAGCAGAATTAGATTTCCTTGTATTTTCTACTCCCTTATTTTTAGTTTTGTTGAATAAGCATATTTGAATTCATAACTGTTGGTTTTAATTTAGATATGGCTGAGTAGACTTCTTTTTCTGGGAATTGTGACTAGCCCAATGTTACTTTGATGATTATGTGTTGACAATTTCTTTTAGTTATGTTAAATTAGTTTTGATTCAATTCTTGGTGCGCTTCATACTTGTGAATATGAATTGCCACATATTTGCTTAATGCTATATATTAGGGGAAGAATTGAAAGGTGAACCTTAGTATTGGAAAATCCTAAAATTGTACATGGGAATCTTAATTACGAAAGTAGATTAAATATCTTGAGGATTTTAAGGATTATTACAAAGCTTAAAGGATTTGATTTAAATTTAATTACCATGAAAGTAGGAATGAATTTAATCAAATACGTTATTATATCCTGAAAGGGAATACTAATTATATTAGGATAATCATCCTCTAAAATTAATTAAATATAATAAAAGGGAAAATCTTTACATAATCTTTGGTGTACATTGTGGTGAATCCTAATTCATGGAAACTTTTAGATTTGATTTTATCCATTAATAACTTAATTGTGGATAGTTGGTACTAACAACATAATCCTTGTGGAAACGATATATTTTATACTACTTGGTAAAATTGTGCACTTTTGATTGCTATCACTGTCATTCCCCGACAATTCCAACTTGGGCAAGTCATAGCTGCGGGTGGGGCAAGGTTAGGCCCGCCTCCCCATCCATCATTCTATCATCAGTAAAAGCTATTAAAGGTATATTCTCACCCTGCTTGTTTCTCCTCAGTCATCATTCTGTTATCGGTAAAATGGGCTAGTTTGACTGGGTCGGCCCATAAAATGTAGGGGTTAGAAACTTATTTTAGAAATCCAAATAATTCTCGATTTTTTAGCCCAACCCGATAAAGTCCGCTACTCAAAAAACTCGCAAAAAGGACAGGTAACCCACAAAAAACTGGGCTACTCGCAAAAAGTCCTCAAAATGTAGGGCTTGAGCACTTATTTTGGAATCCCAAATAACTCCTACGCTTTTTAGCCCAATCTAATAAAGCTAGCCCGCTACCCGCATCGGATCGGGCCAGGTCGGGTAGCCCGGATTGTCAACTCTAGCCATAAAGGGATTTTTGGTAAGAAGAACATGAATAATTTCGATTAAAACATGTTAATGTTTTAAATTTAAATAACTTGTTGATAAGTAGTTTAATTCTCAATTTATTTTTCTTTAAGTATGATATTCAATTTGATTATCGTGAGTGGCAAAGATAGGTATTAGGAGAACTTTGTCCCACTAAATAGATCCACATAAAAATTAACTTAAATTAGTTAGTGGCTCAGGAGCCTAAAGAAAAGAGAGAAAACTCTCACTCTGAATTAAAACACACAATTGTATTTTGTAACGTCCTAATTTCTAAACTCAGAAATAATGCCTGTTGGAAGCACTATTTCCAAATTCGTGAAATTATTTCATTCATTTCGCGTATCGACATACAATACCATCGCTTGAGTAACCCAACCAATTACTAAAGCTCCAACAATACATATATAACTCAAGGAAATAATAACATAATGTTGCCATCAAGGCTCAAATACAACAATATTAAACTAACATAATGATTTCTAAAGTAGCTTAACAAATAACACTAGTGGTTCTAAACAACATGAACAACATCAAAGAAAAATAAACAATAAGACTATTGGTCTTCACATGCTAACTACTACTCGTCATAGTTCTGATCAGTATCCTGCACCACTGAAAATATTGTTCCCATGGAATGGGATGAGACCAACGTCCCAGTGAGTGTAACAGTGTGTGCAGTGTGGGGAAAGCAACCAAGAACCATCATGGCATACATATAAATTTAAGAGACATAAAAGAGATAATGATACAGAATTCAACACAAAGGAAAATCAATCATCAAGATGCAATGCATGGCTGTGAGGTGTTTGTTCCCGACACCCGGGGTCTTTTCTCTGTTACTTGACTGTGATGAGCGCTCGGCCTGAGAATCCAACGACCGTCGTCCAGGGAAACCTGAGATTAAGTCTTATTTGAACATGAATGACACATTACTTGATTATTTTTAATAATTGAGGATCCCCCATCTTCCCCTTGGCCGAGGGTTAGATGAGATCACCTCGTCTTTCTTAAACATGATTGCCCGAAGGCCTGTGACGGTCAATGACCCTGTGATAGCCCGGAGGCTCTGTGATGGCTATAAGCCCTGTAATATCTTAATTCATAATTCATGACTGTGATGGCCAAAGGCCCATGATTTCATAATAAAATATTCAAGGTTCATATATAATACATCATACAGAATCATCCAATCATCTACCCTAAGGTTTTGGCAATTCAATACATACAATAGTCAGTATATTCACAATTCTTATGTTCATACTATACATATATCACTAATTCATAGAAGGAAAGGGGAAGAAGAATAGGGAACATGCAATGGCAATCATCCGGAACAAATAAGTGAGAGTCCACCCACCTGTGAGTCGAGAAAACGGAGAAAGAACGAAGAATGGAGGGCCTTGATGGGGGAAAGATTGATGCAAGACTCGTTCTTGATGAGTAGAAATAGTTCTTGGCCTTTGCTGGGACTTTCTCTCACTAGAACCTCTCTCTCTCTCTGAAAATACGAAAAAACGGAAGAAAGAACTGATTGAAACCGTCCACGAACGTGTTTTAAAGTGCAGAATTCGGACCTGCGCTCAAGCGAGGCTTGAGCGCTGCTCAAGCGCAAGTTCTCACTCAGGCTGCGCTTGAGCTCAGCTCGAGCTGAATTTCTCAATTGCTCTCTATTTTTCTGCGCTCAGGCTGCGCTCGAGCTCAGCTCGAGCGAGAGACCCAGATTGCAATTCTCCCTTCTTGCGAAGGTGCAGTTTTCATCCAAACCCTATCATAAACCTATCAAACTGAAGCCCCGGAAATAAGCTTTCTAATGAGAGTGGAATCACCTCAATCGGACATCTACAACTCTAGATATTTGTAATTTAGTGCACCAAGGTCATTAGGCTTAGAACCAACATCAAGCAACAACCTTAGTTTTTGCCTCTTAAGCTTTTCCTTATCCATCTACATTCAAATTCGAATTCGAATCTTATATTTAAA
The DNA here is from genome assembly GCA_026901365.1 of Sesbania bispinosa. Lineage (NCBI taxonomy): Eukaryota > Viridiplantae > Streptophyta > Magnoliopsida > Fabales > Fabaceae > Sesbania > Sesbania bispinosa. The sequence goes on from QLOH01000202.1 coordinate 1,457,961, forward strand.
CATTATCCTAAACTTGATATTACTCTCTTATCTCTATTTCTTGTGATGTTATCATCCCTATTTGAAATATGATCTTTAAATTAAAATGCTAAAGCATATCTCTTTCCTGAGGATATCCCAATCGGTTTTGATATTATTATATTAATATTAATAATATAATAACTACTACATTTATAACAATTAAGGTTAATTGAAACATTAATAATATAATTATCTTCTAATAATTTTATTATTATCTTGTTATATTAATAACAATTATTATATCTTCTAATATCAAATTCTATATCTCTCTTTTAGTATTCATATTATCGTGCCAGTATTATATCATTAATATTATAATATTATTTTATTAATAGTTATTGTTATTATTATAAAGATTCTCTTTTCATCACCAATATTATCGAAATACAATTATGAGTATTTTAATTTTATTATGATTATTATTTTTGTTAAAATTTTAGATTTCTAAATTTTTGGGATGTTACAATTCTACCCCCCTTAAATAAATTTTCTCCTCAAAATTTATCTTATTATTCTCTTAAACTTAAGTCTATGACACTGCATATTGGTAACCTATAGCTTCGGGTTGGATATCATGTCTCCATTAATAATAATTGTGACTAACTATTCGAAGTCTAGAATAAATTATATTCCTAAACCAAATCCATTGAATCATTCACCACATTTACCATAACCTAAAAGTTCGAGTTTCCTTCCTAAACTTAAGCTCTATGTCTTCAACTGTAATTTCTGAATATTTTTCTTATGATCAAAAACCTATGTAACTATTACATAATTAATTTCGACACTTTCAAAGATCATGGCCTAAATAACGATAAATGTGTGAGCCATTAACTCATGATCATATCCTAATTATAGAACTATCTAAACTGTAAAATGTCCTTATCGAGATCCTCCTAGATCCAATGATGAAATCAATAATTCTTAACCATATATACATAATTACTCAATTTCAAACAAGCTCAAGATTAGATCTTTACCTCTAAACCTTTTAACTATAACATAAGATTATCATATCCCTATCACCCAAAATCATCAAAATAAAAAAACCTCTATCTCTAAAAAGATTAAATCTCTACCTCTTAAATCATACAATATCAAATCTTTATTCTTAAAACTATTAATTATTAGTCAAATCTCCATATCTAACCTACAAAAACAAGCTTCACAGTTTTCCTCAAATAAACGATCACTTAAACTTTGTGCAAAACGTTATCCATCTTCCTAGTTCTAATAATTTATCATCACCCTAGAAAGATTTTTATATTCGAAAGTAATTTATCTCTTATATAATATTTTCCTCATATCCTTCATCAATTGAAAACAACTCCAAACCATTATAATCTTATCCTAAGATCTAAAGATCCATTTACAGTTCTCCTTTCACCTATTTCCCAGTTTTTAATTAGATGTGAAGATTTGTACACTTAAATTGTTTTCATTTCTAAGGGTTTCTTTCTTTTTTATTATTATTATATTATTATATTATTATTTTTATATTCATTCTAATACTTTCAGAAAACTATCTCAACCAAATATATAGTTTTTAATCTAAATTTAGATAATGTTATCATTTCAAATAAGTTTAATTAATAAAGGGATTATGATAGTAAATTCCTATTATTTAATTATATGACTTTATAAAATTTATCCTTAATATTTTTTTTGTTTCATATTTTCATTATTCTTACTTTTTAACAATATTTATTTATCTTTACAATATTTGATGGGGTAAGATATATTTTAAAATACTATGACATCTCTCTGATAATTATCTACCCTGTGTTATTCTGAAATTCCTATTTTCTGCTAACAATTCCTAAAATTATATATGAAATAATAGATACTATTTCCTTCCCGACTTTATCTACTTCCAACAAACCTTATCGTATTTTTCAAACATTTTTATTTATCCTACAACATCTATTTCATCTGAATCCTCTAGTGTTATAAAGTAGCTTATTAGTTGCTATTATCACTACCTTTATTGGAATCTTAGTTATACTTCATAAATTTCTAGCTACCTCAAAAATTACACTCATAAGATAATCTACTCTCAAAATCCTCCATTTACATCTAATTTGATCCTAACAATTTTGTTTTATATCTATCAATCTATGTATATATATATATAACAAATCCTATCCTTGAAAACATTTTATTTCAAATGGAAATAAGACCTTATCTGGGAATCTGAATTATCCTAATTTAGATAAATTCTAAATCCAAGAAACTCAAATTCAGTCAAGTAAATCAAACAATCCATCCTACTCCAGTAAATTACGTCACCAAGGTGCAACTACCGATAACCATCAACATCAGGGTCAACCTACACTAACAGGGATTTAAAGAAAGGGAGCAAGAATATGGTATAAATGTACTATAATTACATCTAATGACCCATTAGGGATTCTAGGAGTACTAGTTTAATACTTTAGGGAACAAAGGATTACACTTGCTTCTTGCATATTAAAACCAGATTACTGATCATAAGGCTTAAATAATCTAATCACCATCAAATTAAAATCACTGACCGCCAAATTAGATATCTAATTTGATCCATATAATGACTAGGCAACTAAGAATGAGATTAGAATCGAAATAGCAACTCAACACCAACACACACCAGTAGGGAAAAAAAAAGGAAAGAAGGAAAGAATATGAGATTAAAGACCTTAATTCAATTCCTCGAATTATCTTTAAGATTATACCTACGCGACGGTAAAACGCTTAACCAAGAGCTAGTGTTACTACTCCCCCTTCACTAATAGTATTAGGTTCCTCTAACCTCCCATGAGTCCCACACTTCTCTTCTAACCTCTACCTATCATGGAAAAACTCCAATCCTAGAAATTTACCATCATCTCCACATGCAAGACATTCAAACAACGCAAACAAATAGACATATCAGTCAATTATTCAAGCAAAACAAGCATCATGATTATTCAAGCAAAACAAGCATCATGCTTAATCAAACAAGTCACACACTCAAGGTGTAACTACAAGCAACCATCACTATCCTCCCTTACTAGGGAGCCTACTCCTCATGTTCCCTCTAAACCTCTCTCCAAAAACTTCTACTTTACATTTCCTTCTAAGGGTACCTTAATTTCTTTGGAAACTAAAATGACATCTCATAAGGCTCTTGAAGTGGAGATCCTACTCTTGGAAAAACAAACCTATGTCCCTCTCCCTCTGACTATCATGTAGGTGGCTCTAACCCTGTTATAGAAGTGTCCCAACTCCTTTAACAAGGTATCCTATTTACGTCACTAACCATAATCCTGTGTACAACGCATCCAATAGAGGGGTGATCAGTCCCTATACTAGTTACGAGGTACAGTGGGATAATAGTGAGTCACAGGCAACTAACTTAACCACAGTCCAATTGGATTGAACTGCTCTGATACCAAAATGTAACGTCCTAATTTCTAAATTCAGAAATAATGCCTATTGGGAAGCACTATTTCCAAATTCGTGAAATTATTTCATTCATTTCGCGTATCGACATACAATACCATCGCTTGAGTAACCCAACAAATTACTAAAGCTCCAACAATACATATATAACTCAAGGAAATAATAACATAATGTTGCCATCAAGGCTCAAAAACAACAATATTAAACTAACATAATGATTTCTAAAGTAGCTTTAAACAAATAACACTAGTGGTTCTAAACAACATGAACAACATCAAAGAAAAATAAACAATAAGACTATTGGTCTTCACATGCCAACTACTACTCATCATAGTTCTGATCAGTATCCTGCACCACTGAAAATATTGTTCCCATGGAATGGGGTGAGACCAACGTCCCAGTGAGTGTAACAGTGTGTGCAGTGTGGGGAAAGCAACCAAGAACCATCATGGCATACATATAAATTTAAGAGACATAAAGAGATAATGATACAGAATTCAACACAAAGGAAAATCAATCATCAAGATGCAATGCATGGCTGTGAGGTGTTGTTCCCGACACCCGGGGTCTTTTCTTCTGTTACTTGACTGTGATGAGCGCTCGGCCTGAGAATCCAAGGACCGTCGTCCAGGGAAAACTGAGATTAAGTCTTATTTGAACATGAATGACACATTACTTGATTATTTTTAATAATTGAGGATCCCCCATCTTCCCCTTGGCCGAGGGTTAGATGAGATCACCTCGTCTTTCTTAAACATGATTGCCCGAAGGCCTGTGACGGTCAATGACCCTGTGATAGCCCCCGGAGGCTCTGTGATGGCTATAAGCCCTGTAATATCTTAATTCATAATTCATGACTGTGATGGCCAAAGTCCCATGATTTCATAATAAAATATTCAAGGTTCATAATACATCATACAGAATCATCCAATCATCTACCCTAAGGTTTGGCAATTCAATACATACAATAGTCAGTATAGTTCACAATTCTTATGTTCATACTATACATATATCACTAATTCATAGAAGGAAAGGGGAAGAAGAATAGGGAACATGCAATGGCAATCATCCGGAAAAAACAAGTGAGAGTCCACCCACCTGTGAGTCCGAGAAAAAAACGAGAAAGAACGAAGAATGGAGGGCCTGATGGGGGAAAGATTGATGCAAGACTCGTTCTTGATGAGTAGAAATCGTTCTTGGCCTTTGCTTGGGACTTTCTCCTCACTAGAACTCTCTCTCTCCTCTCTGAAAATACGAAAAAAAACGGAAGAAAGAACTGACTGAAATCGTCCACGAACGTGTTTTAAAGTGCAGAAATCGGACCTTCGCTCAAGCCTCGCTTGAGCGCAGCTCAAGCGCAAGTTCTCGCTCAGGCTGCGCTTGAGCTCAGCTCGAGCTGAATTTCTCAAATTGCTCTCTGTTTTTCTGCGCTCAGGCTGCGCTCGAGCTTAGCTCGAGCGAGAGAACCAGATTGCAATTTTCCCTTCTTGCGAAGGTGCAGTTTTCATCCAAACCCTATCATATAACCTATCAAACGGAAGCCCCGGAAATAAGCTTTCTAATGAGAGTGGAATCACCTCAATCGGACATCTACAACTCTAGATATTTGCAATTTAGTGCACTAAGGTCATTAGGCTTAGAACCAACATCAAGCAACAACCTTAGTTTTTTGCCTCTTAAGCTTTTCCTTATCCATCTACATTCAAATTCGAATTCGAATCTTATATTTAAACATTATCCTAAACTTGATATTACTCTCTTATCTCTATTTCTTGTGATGTTATCATCCTATTTTGAAATATGATCTTTAAATTAAAATGCTAAAGCATATCTCTTTCCTAAGGATATCCCAATCGGTTTGATATTATTATATTAATATTAATAATATAATAACTACTACATTTATAACAATTAAGGTTAATTGAAACATTAATATATAATTTATCTTCTAATAATTTTATTATTATCTTGTTATATTAATAACAATTATTATATCTTCTAATATCAAATTCTATATCTCTCTTTTAGTATTCATATTATCGTGCCATTATTATATCATTAATATTATAATATTATTTTATTAATAGTTATTGTTATTATTATATTATAAAGATTCTCTTTTCATCACCAATATTATCGAAATACAATTATGAGTATTTAATTTTATTATGATTATTATTTTTGTTAAAATTTTAGATTTCTAAATTTTTGGGATGTTACATATTTGATGCTTGAAAACATTACACGTGGTGTCAATTTATAGCGAGTAGCATATATGATGGTTTCCAACAATAGTCAGATGGATGAAGTGAACCGAAAGATTATTCTATATTTAGCTCAATCTTTTTTACTTCCACCGAACGACTATGCATCCTCTATTTTAGAATATGAAGTGCAGCCACTGTTTTTATTAGGCGTGTAGTTGCGACTCTATTTCATCCTCCCTAGGTTTGACAAGACTATCCTCCTCGGATCAAACTCTGCTTCATCGTCTAAGTATGGTGAAAGGTCTACAAACGTTAAAAAGTGCATGGTAGAAACTTCATAGGAACCTGGCAGCTCTACTTTGTAAGCATTATCAGTTGATCTTCTACACATCTTTGAATGGACCATCAGCTCTGGGAGATAACTTGGCATTTGGTTGATTCGAAAATCATTCCGTTCCATAAGTGAATACATACCAAGTCTCCGAATTTGAAAGTTAGCAAATCTCGGTGCTTATCATGTTGAGGCTTATACCTTGAGTTTTGTTTCTTAAATACTTTCATCACGAACTTGTTCATGCAACTTTTTGATTTCCTTCGCTCTTTGTTCTGCATATGCACGGTACTGTCTATTATCAGATGAAGGGGGTCAAGTCTAGTGGACTATGTGGGCGGTTGGCATAGAAGACCTCAAATGGACATTTCCTCGTAGCTTGATTGGTAAAGTTGTTGTAGGCGAACTCAACTTGTGCAAGGATGAGATCCCACTACTTTAAATTCTTCCTAACAAAGCTCTGAAGTAAATTTCCCAAAAACCTATTAATTGTGTCAGTTTGCCCATCTGTTTGGGGATGACTAGCACTACTAAATTGTAGCTTGGTTCCCTACTTCTTCCATAAAGTTCTCTAGATTTGACTCAAAAACTTGACATCTTGGTCAGAAATAATGGTCTTTGGAATCCCATGAAGACGAACAATCTCCTTAAAGTATAGGTCTGCAACTTGAACAACATCATTGGTCTTCTGGCAGGGAATGAAATGAGCCATCTTCGAGAATCTATCTACAACTACCATTATACAATCTTTGTGTCGCTGAGTTCGTTGTAGTCCAAGGACAAAATTAATAGCACTTCCCTTCCTATATCTAGAATTGGAGCCAGGCAGCTGTAAACAGCAAACAATCGGTGAAATTGAACCAAATGGGTGCAGCAAGGCCGCGGCCTTGTATGGGTAAAAAAGAGAGAAATTAAAGGAAAAAGTGGAAGAGAAAGAGATGGAATGGACGCCGCTGAAGCATGCAACCCCCACAACAGATAAGTCCTAGTGCTAGACGCCACTGATTAAGTTTCATCACAGTCACGTTACAACGAAAAGACCTCGGGTGTCCGGGTAAAAACACATCACAAACAACGTTGCATCATTTCATAAACATTGTATATGTACTGAAATTTCCGATTATGTTTACTTACTCTCATGTATGGTACTCTTGAGGTAATTATGGAATGTATATGTATGCTTGTTGCATCTCACTTGTTTGACTCCCCACACCGCACACACTTTTATCGCACTCACTGGGACGTTGGCCTCTCCCAACTCTGTGGGAAATTACCTTCAGATTTCCAGGGATCTCTCCAGGGCAAAGATGGCCAGTAGCTATTGTCTGAGGCCTAGTGATGGCTCTCTTCTTTTGGATGCTTGTTATTGTATTTACCTCTTTTGTATAAACATAGACTATTCATTTGATAAGATAGAGCTGTACATGTGGGCCCTCCGGGTTGTATTTGATATCCAGGACATATGTATGGTTATATCCTGTTATGCCTATTTACTGTAACTGTTTTGGAGCCTCTATGGATGCTATGGTACCGTTGTCCATGATATTAATGTATTTTGAGATTGTTGCTTATGTAAGTGTGGGATTACTTAAGCGGTAAATGTTTGTGTATGACGATACTATAAATGCATGAAATAATTTCACAAATTTGGAAATAATGCTCCCAACAGGAAATATTTCTGAATTTAGAAATTAGGACGTTACACACATCAACTCGAACGGAAGTGTCCAATCTGGTGGCTGAATGATGGGAGTGGTGGTGAGAGCTCTGTTGAGGCATTCAAATGCCTCTCTGCACCGTTCTCCAAAGTCAAATGTGGCATCCTTTTGAAAAAAGTTAGCAAGCGGAAGAGCTATTCGGCAGAGAAGGCCAGTAGAAATAATAACTAGAAGCTTCTGCTCATCCTCCAAGTATGCATACTTGAGGTGGCTAGGCAGTGGCTTCAGGTCCAATGAGTGAGGCTGAAGAAGGAAGCAATCTGGTAATGGTAGAAACCTCTACAACCTGCACATCAACAGAGTCAGATTTATCTGTAATTGCTGTAATCAAGTCGATGCATTCTAACTCTATTAAATCCGCAGCTACATCAATACCACAACCTGCACAATCATCATTCACAAACTTGTCAATTTCAGCACACATACTACACATAGATGAATCAGTACATGAATCACAAATAAATGCATCACTGAAATCAGACAAGTAAGGAAAATCTAAGTCTCCTACAAACTCAGATAGACTATCATCAACAAGTTTAGCAAGCAAATCTATGTGAAATACAAAATGGTTCTCAATAGGATGCCTCATATCATCTAAAATATTAAACTGAACCACACTGTCTCCAAACTCCATAGTAAGTGTGCCCGCATGAACATTTATCTTTGTCTGAGCCGTGTTCTGGAAGGGCCTGCCCAAGATGATGGGGGTTGAACCATTGACTGAATCTCCTCCCTCCATATCCTATATGTAGAAATTCCCAGGGAAGATGAGGTCATTCACCCAAACCAGTACATCCTCAGTAAGGCCTGCAGGGTGGGTTGTGCTCCTATTTGCTAACTGAATGACAACACCTGTAGGTTGCAAAAGACCAAGAGACAAAGAGGGTGAAAACTATTAAAGGCAAAACATTAATAGATTCTCCTAAATCAAGCATAACATTATCAAATTTGTTTCTGCCAATACTAATTAAAAGGAATTGTAAGGGCCTGTTTGGTTTACAAAAACATTTCCTGTTTCCATTTCCTATTTTCACTCTATTTCCTGTTTTCTGAAATTTTACAAAGGAAAAACTGGAAATGCTGGAAACAGCAAATTTTTGTTTCCAGCATTTCCAATTTTTCCTTTGTAAAATTTCAGGAAACAGGAAATAGAAAATGGAAATAGGAAACGAAAATGCAAACCAAACAGGCCCTAAATGTCCAGGGTCTTTGCATTTCTCAGGAATGGTTGTAATTGGCTTCTTAATAAGTGTAATCACATTCCTTACCATGGTAATCCTCTCATTTCCCTTCAGACGCCTCTTATGAGTGCAAAGATCCTTCAGAAATTTGGCATACCTTGGAATTTTCTTTATAGCTTCAAGCAAAGGTATATTAACCTCCACTTTTCTGAAAGTTTCCAATATTTCCTTATCTGCCTCTTCCATTTTTTTTACTTTGATGCACAACTCTCTATGGAAAAGGAGGAGGGATAGAAAATGAAGGTTGGTGCTCAACATTAGAAGAACCGGGGCTGCTTGAAGGAATAGGACTACTTCTGCTACTTCTCTCTTGCACAGGGTTTTCTGCAGCTGTAGTAATCTCATCTTCTTGAACAGATGGTTTCCTCTCAGGTATTTGCACACTCTTGCCAGACCTCAGAGTTATGGCACTAATATTTTTCGGATTGACAATTGTCTGAGCAAGAAGCTTATCTGAACCATGTGATTATAGCTGAGTCAGAGTAGTAGCCATATGACCAATCTGACTCTCCAGGTTCTGAATGGTTGCTTCTGTTCTCTTCTAGAAGTTCAGATTATTCAAGGCCATCCGCCTAATCAATTCTTCCAAGGAAGGCTCACTCTTGGAAGGTGCGGTAGGTTGTTGTGGAGGTTGTTGTTGTTGCTGCAAAGGTGGAGTCTAGTATGGTATGCTTGGTCCAACAACATGAGACTGGTAAGGAACATAAGACTACTTCTGCTGTGTAGAATTCCCCCATCTCAGATTCGGATGATTTCTTCAACCCGGATTATACCTGTTGGAAGATAGATCCTGGTTGTACTACTGCTGAGGAGGTTTGTTATTGCCATAAATATTTGCAGCATATGCCTGAGGAGGAACAACATTATCACCTTCAGAATCATGCAAAGTAGGACAAGAAACAGTGGGATGCTCAGATGATGTGCAGATCCCACACAACTTTGCAGCCTTCTGTGTTACTGCCAGTTGCTTGACCAAAGAAGGTAAATCATCAAGCTTATTCTCCAACTTCCTGTGATCAGTTGCATATGATGACTCTATCCCATTCACACCTTTAGTAACAACCACTGAGTTGCTTTTGGTGTTAAATTGTTGATTATTAGAAGCCATATTCTCAAATAATAGAGCTCCTCCACTAGCTGCATCAATCATCTGCCTATCCATAGATGTAAGACCCTCATAGAAATACTGGATGAGAAGCTGCTCATTATCTGATGATGTGGACAACTTACATAGAGACTCTTGAATCTCTCCCAATACTCATACAAACTATCTCTGTCTATTTGCCTTATACTTTTTCCTGATTGAAGTCACTGATGATGTAGGGAAGAATTTTTCCAGGAACATCCTCTTGAGATCATCCCAGCTAGTGACTGATTCAGGTTGCAGATAGTATAATAATCATTGGTTGTGTCTTACAAGGAAAATGGGAATGGCTTCAACTTAATATGATCCTCAGGAACTCCAGGTGGTCTCATGGTGGTATAAACAATGGGGAATTCCTTGAGGTGTTTATGGGGATCGTCACCTGCAAGACCATGAAACTTGGGCAACAAATGAATTAATCCATATTTAAGCTCACAAGGCACATCTATATTAGGATATTGGATGCATAAAGTGTGAATAGTCATCAGGTGAAGCAAGCTCTCTTAAAGTCCTCTCATTGTCAATCTCAACAATCAATTCAGAATGAAAGGATGAAGAAGAGACAGAAACAAAATCACTAACACTATCAACAGAACACTCACTATTACTACTAGATACTTCACTGCCACTATTATTAACTATATGCACAGATGAATTCCTAGACTACATAACTTGCCTAGGATAAGTTTTAAAAATTTCTGGATCAAATGGATATAGGGAATCTAGATTTGCTCTAGTCATACACTAAATGCAAACAAAAATGCACAAAATTAAGCATATAAAAATAGTCTATATCAAATGATAAAAAACCAATGAGGTGGATACTTGGAAAAGACTCTAATATCATAAGAATGAAACACGAAAATTTCAGAACAAAATTCAAAGCCTAACTATACAAACTACCTAAGGTAAGAATGGAAAAGTACACAAAAAAAAGAACTTCAAAATTCCTAAAAAAATAGAAAACGATTTTTTTTGGATTTTGAGGGTGCCTCACTCGGTGTAGAGGGGACAGGTAGCCTAATTAGGTTTTTTCTACCCAAAAAGCTTATATCATATGTCTAATTCTGACTTTCCTAACTCAAGTTATGATTTTCAAAGTTTGTAGGTGAAAATAGGTCAGTACAAAGAGTAATCTCACAATTTGGGGCTATCTAAGTGCAGCCAGGGCATCTAAAATTCATCATTAATTCAAAGAAGTGTGAATACAAAAATTGGTGAAAAAAATCTACCTCTAGCTATGGTATCTAAATAAGTCAGATTCAATACTAGAAGGTCAACAGAAAAGTACTCAACATGATTATTCAACAAGTAATCTCAAAATATGCAATTCAATCGAATTTTCACCAAATCAATTCTAACTTAATTGCAATGATTTTAGAACACCAATATATGACTAAACACGCCACTTAGAATGACTCTAACACAGATTACATATCAAGGCTCATAAACTCCGTTTCTTGCAACACAATTGGTAACAGAATTCTTACCAATGAACTGAATTGTGGAACCTTTCTGAAATCTGCACAAACTGAATTTCAGTTGACCAAGAACATAATATGAAAATAGAATTAAAGGTTAAGACTCAATTCGTAAACCCTAAAACAGAAACGAAATAGAACATAAAAAAAAGAACTTCTTGAAATTGTAACTGAGTTTGAAATGAAATCCACGGCAACGACGCCAAATTTGATCGAGGTCGTACCCAATCAAATAAAAGATTTAAAGTGCAGTAAGGGTTGAATTAACCCAATTCGTTTCCCAAAGAATTCAATTTCAAAATTAGAATTTCAGGATTAACAGCAGGAATTTCAAGATTAACAGCAAGGGGGATTGTTTGTGGTTTCAAGATCAAAAACAAGAATTCGAAATTCAGAAAAATAATTCAAGAAAACAGATCAATCCCTAGCTCTTCCACAATTGATTCAGTCATTAGTTAATAAATTAACAGATCCTAAATCCTTTCACAAATTTGAATTAACAGAATAAGCATCAATTAATTCTTGAATATCACACACAAAGATTAAGCAACTTGAATGAATCATAATTTCTTATTCTTGGAATTAAGTAAACCTTGAATCTAATTCAAAATTAAGCAAACCAAATTATGAATCCTTTGTTAAGAATAGAATACAAATTGATTTAAACAAACAATTTGTTTTCAAATCAATAACCTAGGTTTCAAGAAATTAGGGAAGATTAGAACATGTGCAAAGAAAGAATCTGAATTACTATGCATTAGAACTTCAAGGAACCATTGTGAATTACACTAGAGATCAATCTCTAATCTTCAACCTTCCATGGATGATAAAGAAAAAAAATACGAAATTGTAAAGGAAGAAAGAAAAGTAAAGAATCTCCAGAGTCTCAAAATTTAATTCTTAAAAAATAAAAGGTAGGTATTTTCCAAAAGAGTAACTGACCCTATTTAAACTTCTAATCCACATGATTAATCTGATCAAAGTGATGGTTGGGCCTTGATTAACAAGTATCAGGCCCAAAACACTAATACAAGTCCGAAAAACAAAGTTGTCTCGTGTTAGGTTTCGTAGCTCAACTTCAAAATTAAATTGCATCCCGATTCCGTCATGGAAATACAATCATATAGCTTATTCAATTCAAGTCTCAGATCTTAGCTTTCTAATGCCACTGGAATCATCAAAATCATCCACCTACAACTCCAGATATCATCTAAACAAGACAGGTAGGTCAATAGACTTAAAAATCTGAAATTAAACAACAATTAGGATTAAAGCCCAAATAAGTCCAACTAGGTAAATTCCAATTAAAACAGTGGATTTAATCATGAATACATCCCAATAAAACTAAGATTATATATGCAAAGTGTATGCAAAATTATGCTCATCAATATCCAAAGAGTAACATGAGCATTATGACATTGTTGCAGGTGATACATATATAATGTAGTATTTATTTTATCTTTAACCTTAATCACTTTTAGTATTAATATGAAAACAATAATTAAATATACATGCACAATTATCATGTATTAGATATGGATCAAATGATGTCATTAACCTCAAAAGCCAACATCAACAAAGCATTTCATAAAGCAACTTATCCAATTGACATAGATTTAGTTTGTTTTTAAGTTTTAATTACAGTTTTTTTTTGTTTATTTTCCATGTGAATAAGACAGTCTGTAAAGAAGATATTGTCTTTATTTCATCTTTATTGCATATTATAATGAGACTGATAAAGTTAAGAACTATAACACAGAGACGCTAAGAAACTATTTCAGCTTTCTGTAAGATATCTCCTTCATAAATTGTCCAGTAAAGGAATCATAGAAATTCCAACCTCTTGGTGGGAAGCTAGCTTGCTGCAGGTTACTCTCGGATATATTTCAGCATTACGATTAAAATAACACAATCAAATATCAATTATGTTAGATCTTTCTTTACTCATTTGTCAGATATCTAAAAAATATTGATAGAACAGGGTCTGCAAGATCAACAAAACTAGGTTGCACTTGGAAAATGATTGAACAACTTATGTTTCAATTTAATATAGTTTCCATTTACATTTTCTGCAGTTAATTTGGACCAAGTTAAAGCTTGCTTATAAGGTTTGAAAATCATTCCACAGACGATTCTAAACTGAAGCTTTTTTGTAATGTCAAAGTCACATTTAGGACAATAAACATAAATACTGGAATCCATGCTGAGTTTCTACTCAGCTAGCTATATTACTATGATTGCCCACTCATAACTTACAAGGCTCACTCCTGTGCATAAATCCATCAAAATGGTGAGAGTATGAAACTAATGTGAATTGATCCCATTTGACAACCTCAAGCCAATGGCAATGTGAACTATCTATTGGTCTGTAATTGCGGGTTGCGTAAACCAAGTGTTAGGATGATGGGTCTAAATGCTTGGTTATGTCAAATGTCATGTCTGGTTCTAGAGAAGCAGGGTAATAGTGGCACATTGCTGCTTCACTTTTCATGGATTCCATCTTTGTGAGACAGTCCCTTGCAACAAGGAAAACAACCTTTGTTTCAGTCACCCATTCTATCGAACACTTGGAATGGACCTTTGCTAGTCAACCACCCATGTAAAATTGCCATGTAAAAGAGCACTACCCTTAAGAAGAACAACACCCTCACTGCATTGACACCATATAGCTTGTTAACCAACACAACACTTAACACTACCCCTAATTTGTCCCTTGAATTTCGTCCATTCCCAATTTTCTACCACCCATATCCATAATAATATTAAATTAAATATACCCCAATCACGTCGTTTCACATATAAGAAAAGAAAAACACCTATAACAAACAAACACCTACAATATACAAAAAGGAGATGAAGAATATAAGAGGGGAGATCAGAGACATGTAGACCTTACAACTCCAAAGACATGTTGAAGCAAACGAGCTATCGTGCCACAACTCGTTAGTTCTTATGAGAAGGTCATCGATAGCCATGTCCAGAGAAACATACAAGTGACAATTGAGATTAGTTTGTCCCAATTCAAATGAATAGCATAAATAGGCTAGGAGAATCAAAAAGGGAGGGAAGGCTTTCGCGGTGGAGAGGAAGGCTAGGTAGTAACATTGATAAGTTAACTAAAGTAATTTGGGTCTTTCTCCGGCACCCCCTGGGGAGGAGGGGTTTTGGTACTTGTCCATGTTGGACCAATAGCACCCTTTTTAATTACTTAAGTACATCAGGACTAAAATTTTCAAATATTGCTATCTAGTCCTTTCATCTTTTTTCATTTTATTTTTCAAATAAATTTACTAACATTTTAAATTAAACATTCAACATTATAACACTCAATTAAACATTAAACCCTAAAACTATTCCCATTCATGATTTCTGGAGAATAAAATGGCATTCTCTTCCTATTCGTCTCGTAAACCCTAGATGGCGATTATCTTCCAATTTCTATGTTGATCGTGATTAACGTTTTCGCACTGGCTTTCTCTTCCGGTTTGGTTCGCTGCCTCTTCCTCTTTTCTTCTTTGCACCTTCCTCTTTCGCTACGTCTTCCTCTTTCCCCACAGGTAAGTTATGTATTTGATTTTATTATGCAGGATTTTTCGTTTCTGCAATTTCGTAGGAACTGATTGTATTTTAAGATGGTCTTCTCATGTAGCAGTTGTATGTTGTAAATTTGAGATTTGATAGATTGTACTTTCCTTTCTGGTGCCTACGGTTTACGGGATTAATTCTGATTTTGAAAATGTTTGAGAAATTTAGTTGCGGTGGTTAGGGGTTGTTATTAGAGTGTTCTGTTTGGTACTATACTATTATTTTAAAGTTAAGATTGCTTAGGGTTTTATTAGTTGAAGTCTGAATCATATTAATACAAGGATTCTTGTACATAGATTATTCTTGGAAATCGTAGGGCTATTAAAATGATTTGTAATGATTTTTTTAAGAGATTATCAGATTTATAAGTAATGGATGCTAGTAGCTCTGTTCTTGGTTATTAAAGCAATCAAGACTTAGGTGTGATGCATAATGGGTTTAGAGACTTAGGTGTGATGCATATGGGATGAAGAGTCATATTATGGATGTTAAATAATTCAACTGACTTATGTGTATAGAAAAAGAAATGGGTCTGTCATAGTTAAGGATCAACATAGTTGAAACTAGTCAAAAAGTGTTTGTAAATCATTATTAGGATGAGAGGAATACTTGAGGCTTTGTTTTATATCTCACAATAGAATGGAAAGAAAAAATAAGGGACACAGAAAGGAAGAGAAATCAAGGTTTAAGATAGAGTACTACCTTTTGGCTTCTTTAATTCCTATTTTCTCCAATCAGTTTTGTATATTATCAAATGTAGTCTTATTGATAAGAAAAAGGTAGGTAGTTAAAATACCAAATAGAAACCAGTTTGAAGGGTTTGATTGGAAAATTTGGTGAGGTGTATGGATTTTTGTGAAGGGTGTGGCTTTTCACTTTGTGACATGAATGTGGGTATGTTTACCCTTTCTGATATTTAGCTTATTGGTTAATTTGGTTCATTGTGTGTCGAAATATTTAATTGAAATGTGAGCCTTTTGCACTAAAAAAATTGTCAATAGAGTTATTGTAGGGAAGAATCATGTTAATGTATGGGAGATTGAGTTGGAGATGAGGCTGTGTCTGCTGAACAACCTGGTGTAGTTTTTACCCTTGCTGCTATTTTGTTTGATGTTTTATTAGGTGTGAGTCCAAATAAAAAAATGATATGTTGTTTTTTTGGACTAAAAATAATATAATATAGGTAAAACAGGGATGAATCTAGTAAGGGATGGTAGAGTGAGTTTGAGATGAGGCTGTGTTTTATGAAAAGGGTGTTGCAGTAGCTGCATCGTGGGTTATTGGATGTGTGCTTGGTGAGTGCCTTGATAATGTTATTGTGTGTTTGTAAGGGAATGGGAGAGTGAGAGATGGAGATGGGGCTGTGTTTAATGAAAAAAGCTGAAGTAGGTGCTGTATTATGGGTTATTGAAAGTGTGCTTGTTAAAGGGGTTGATAATGCCAATTGCGAAGAGTGGAAATTTGGGGTTGTTTTGGTTGTGTAAGTGTATATGTTTTTTGCTTCCATTGTGCATTATTTTGGGTATTTTGTGAACTGCAAAACTTGCAACATATAAAGGGATTGAAATGTAAGTGGTTAGGTCTATTAACCACACCTAGTGGTGACTGTGGTGATTGATTGGCCCTGGTTCTGTGGTTAGACTCTTTTGGTGAAGATTAAATCTGATGTGTTGTATGATGATTCTGGTGTAGTTGAGTGATGTGATTGATTTGATAAGAAGTGGTTCGGTTGGGGAGTTGATAAGAGTGCTGGGATTAGATTTACCAAAAGAATGAACTAGACTCAAATTTAACAAGAAGCTAGCATTGTATTTTAGCTAGCACATGTTAGATAGCTTTGTTAATTCTGCAAAATTTTATTTGTGCCTAATCCCATCTAGTTTACAATAGATTTGATGATGTTATAGGCAATCTGATTTGGGAACTAATACATTCTTACTCATCTATTTAACTGAAATTCAAGTTCATTATATGTTTTGTCATGAGTTTCTGTATTTGTAAGAAAGGGTTGCTTTCAACTACTTGTGACATGGTGGTATTATCATATTTGATTGTCTAACCCAGCCTAACCCAGCCTAATTCACAATCCCAGCCTAACCCCCTTTCCACGCTACCAGCGGGTATAACCTATGCACCAGAATCACAGTACCATACAGGAGTTCTCATATAACCAGAATGGTGACGCTAGAGTCTAACTAGTCAAATATAACACAAGTGGATACAAGAGGCTGTGAGATGGGGAGATGAAAGACAAAATCAATAATGGTTTGTTTTAGAGCACAAGTGATAGCTCGACAGTAATCTGTTTTTTTTATTTCAGAGTCACTTTTATTTTAGAGCCACAAGTCACTAAGGGTTTTATCATAGGAGATGTATACTTCTATATGGTAGCATTTGCTAGATTCACTGTATTGTTTAATTGGTTAGTGGTCTTCCATTTTTGTGGGCTAATGCTTTCAAGATTCTGAGGACATCTATATTTTTTTTTCTAAGAAAATTGTAATCTCCCATTTTGGTCCTATTGCTTTCAACTACAGTTGTATGGTGAAATATCTTTATTTGCTTTTTGTCAGGGCAGAATATTGTATTCTGCCATAAATAAGTATTTGAATGGCTCCTTCAGTGAAATTTTGACATTAAAATTCTGAAATCTTATACTGTTTACTTGGACCAAATTGTTTATCATTTGATGGTAAATATAATGAGAACCAACCTCATGTCACGAAATCCGTGGGTTTGCTTAATTTGACACAAGTGCTCAATGTCCAGTTTGTTGCAATTTTCTATTCCTTTTGAGCTTATTGTTTGGCTTTAATAGCTCCAATCAATTTGTCCAAACTTGATCTATGGGCCTTTCATTCTTTTTCCCCTTCGAATTGTTCTATTTCTTCAATAATGTGATTAGGATTAATTAGTATAAATGTTTCTTTGTCTTAAGTTATGTAATTTGCATTATTAATGTTCTTTTGTTTTTCAGTTGTAATGGACAATTCTCCTTCTTCAAGCTATGACAGTTTTTGCATCATCCACAGTGCATACTAGTGACCAATTATGCGGATGTGGTGTTGCTTGCAAACTAAAGTCTCATGGACTGATAAACATCCGGGCAGAAGATTCCTTGGATGTGGAAGATTGATGGATTCACTTCTTAATGTAAATTTTTTACCTGGCTTGATCCTCCTGCTAGTAAATTCTTAAGCAGTGTTTTTAAAGAAACAAGGCTGAAGAATTTAGAATTGGAGGATGTGGTCTTAGCACAAACTGTAGAGATAGATATTTTGCAGCAAAAGCTTGATAAAGAGAAGGTAGAAGTACATTGTCTAACTGAGAAGCTTGACACAGATGAAAGCAGCAGTCAACGTGTTGAATGGGAAGCTTGCTTCTCTTAAGGAAGAAATATTTAAGTTGTCTTCACATGTTGAATATGAGAAGGCTCTTGTGAAGAAGTACAAAGTGATGTTAACTTGCCTTGTGGTCTTAGTTTTTTGCAAAACTGATCTATAATATGTAAATTTTTCTTGTAGGATAAGAAAATTTGAGGCACTCATATTACTAGTTTTGGATGACATCTTAGAGATGAAAATTTAGCAAGTACTGATTAAAGTGATATTATAATGTAGTTGTCTATTTAAATTATTATATGGCAGGATATTTTGACCCAATTATAGATATATGTAACGACATTTTGACATGATTAGTGGGTTAATTTCATGGTTCTTAAAAAGATGTTATTTTTAGAGTGTGAATGAATTCATGGTGTCATTGGCATTTTCTTGGTTTATATTCATTTATTAAGCATCAAGGAGAAGATAAACACTCTTTTCTCATGGGGACTAACTGGTTATTGATTATGCAAGGTTTACATGTTAGTGAAAATGGTTCTACACCAAACAACAAAGGGTTAGGGGCAGTGCACCAAATGTGTTTAGGGGCAGTGCAATCCAAATTAGGAAGCTGATCCCGAACAAAATAAGAGGAATAAGAAAGAAGGCTAAATATTGTATTCTTCGGCAGCATTAATGGTAGTCAGGTGCAAGCAAATGAATATGACGTGATTAAGGTTGTGATTACTTGAACTAGTAAGGGAAGTGGAGGAACTTGCGTTAGAAGTAGGAATTTTCTACTTCCTAACATATTTGAAGATCAGAAGAGGCTTAATGTGATGGGAATATGATTGTGAGCTAACGTTAGATGGGGTTTAGTGGATTCTACCTAGGTCTCCCATTGCCTAATCCGGGTGTTTAGGTTGATCAAAATTTAAATTTTGTTTTAAAGTCGGACTCCATTACCATTAAATTATAGTTGCTTTATATGGCTTTCTATATATTATTAATTCCTAATTGCAAATATAATTCAAAGGTCAATAATATGCCAGTAAATAGTAATGTGTTCATAATGAGCAATGGGTGCATTTGAATTTTTATATATTTCTCCCTTTGGTCTGAGCTCTGCATGTATATAACATCCTTTGTCATATTTTTTTATAACACCCTTTGTCTGACTCTGCAGTATTTATTTGAGAAAAAGCAAGTGTTTTCAGATGCATGGTAGCGAGCTACAAGCATCATCTTTGTATCCAAGTCCTATTTATCATTGTGGATTTGTTTGAGTTAATTTCTTCTGCTGCGGTTAGTCTTGGAAAGAAATATCATGCTTTTTTCAACAAACAAGATTACGCCTAATAAAAACCAAATACTACTTTCTAACATAATACTGTAAAAAGCATTGAAGGCAAAATTGATAACAAAACGTTTCAAATCCATAATCATAACAATTGATTTCAACATTCAACCATACTACTAAGGATATATGTAAGCAACACCCATTGAATTATAATCATAAAAACAATTAGTTTGTAATAGTAGAATATTTAACCAAAACCAGTACCAAGTACTGCTACCAATGCCATTTAGGTCCTATAGAAAGGCCTAATTTCCAAAACATCACAAGAGAGTTTTCAAAACATCCATATATAAACTGAAAATAAAAGTCTGTTTCAAAATGGGGCTCAAATCAAATCCTAAGCTTTTCCATCAATCTTGACCAGAGCCTTCCTCTCTTTCGCAAGAGAGTTTCCTGTTGTTTAAAAGCCAAGGAAATGACCAATGCCTTCATCTCATTGTATGGTTTCAATCACCCAAGTCCAGGGCAAGCCTCATCCTTTTTCCATCACAGAAGACCTAGAAGAGTGAAATTATAAAGTTATGGTTAAAATGTGATCTCACTATTTTTCAGTTTTAAACTAATCAAAGATAAAAAATACAAGAAATGATTACATATACGTCCTTGTAATCATCAGTCCATATGCACTCCCTCATCCATTGTGCTTCAAAAACACCACAATCATTCCTGAAATAAATCACATAAATAGGTTAAAGCTAATTACAACAGGTTCTGATGTTGAAAACAAAAAACATAAGAGGCATGAACATAATAAAGCGGTACTTACGATCCAGAAATTTGGCCAGAAAGATTAGTAGGTTGAACAAGGGTAAACTTGTTATATTAGGCTTAGGAGTTGTTGGATACTCATAAAACACTATCATCCATTAACATTTGCTCAAGATACATTGCCTATAAATGAGGAAATATTAGCATGAAGTATGGATCCCCAAAAAAAAAACTGCATAGTGGGGAAATGTTAGTTATCAATATCTTAACACTCTCCTTACGCCGATTATTTCTAGTTGGACTGGGGGATGAATCCAACAATATCAGTTCTTCAAGTTTCATATCAACCACGAGTAGGTACCAATGAAGGTTTTCATCATTAATGGGAACAAAGATCTATACAATTTAAGAGAATTAATAATTTTATAAACAAATATGAAATAAAAAATGATAAATGTAATGTGATTAATGTTTAAAGAAGACAGACCTTGCTAACAAATTCAACAGAGGACATGAAGTCTTCCTTGTAGTGAGTCATGACTTTTTTTTGGAGATTTGGTCCAATTCAGTGCATATTGCTTTAAAGAAGCATAAAAATAATCAAATTAATATCAATACATTTATTCATGTATTTAATTAAAACTAATTACAAATAAGGTAGTAGATTACAGAAACTGTGGTTGGAAGGAACCAACAGGTACAACGCATAGATGTCAATCGCTCGGTGTGACTCAGCATTGAAGCAAGTGAGTTAAGGACCTGAAATTTTGTATAAAATTAAAAATGCATAATAGATTTTGTGGCAAATCATCTAATTAAATCATAAATTAATCATTATCACAACTTAATTATTAATAGAATGATCTCCTGAAACCAAATAGGTAATCTATTTCCTAGTCCCATCTATCCCTAACCTTATAACCTATGCAACATAATGGCACACAAAATTGCATTACCCCCAAACTTTTAATTCAAGCCTACACAGTATATATGCAAACAAAGACAAGAATCCAACCTCAGTCATAAATTAATCATTATCACAACTTAATTATTAATAGAATGATCTCTGAAACCAAATAGGTAATCTATTTCCTAGTCCCATCTATTCCCAACCTTATAACCTATGCAAC
The DNA here is from genome assembly GCA_026901365.1 of Sesbania bispinosa. Classification (NCBI taxonomy): domain Eukaryota; kingdom Viridiplantae; phylum Streptophyta; class Magnoliopsida; order Fabales; family Fabaceae; genus Sesbania; species Sesbania bispinosa. Next base: position 1,479,630 of record QLOH01000202.1, read on the forward strand.
ATAATGGCACACAAAATTGCATTACCCCCAAACTTTTAATTCAAGCCTACACAGTATATATGCAAACAAAGACAAGAATCCACCTCAGTCATAAATTAATCATTATCACAACTTAATTATTAATAGAATGATCTCTGAAACCAAATAGGTAATCTATTTCCTAGTCCCATCTATTCCCAACCTTATAACCTATGCAACATAATGGCACACAAAATTGCATTAGCCGCAACTTTTAATTCAAGCCTACACAGTATATAGGCAAACAAAGACAAGAATCCAACCTCAGTCATAAATTAATCATTATCACAACTTAATTATTAATAGAATGATCTCTGAAACCAAATAGGTAATCTATTTCCTAGTCCCATCTATTCCCAACCTTATAACCTATGCAACATAATGGCACACAAAATTGCATTACCCCCAAACTTTTAATTCAAGCCTACACAGTATATATGCAAACAAAGACAAGAATCCAACCTCAGTCATAAATTAATCATTATCACAACTTAATTATTAATAGAATGATCTCTGAAACCAAATAGGTAATATATTTCCTAGTCCTATCTATTCCCAACCTTATAACCTATGCAACATAATGGCACACAAAATTGCATTACCCCAAACTTTTAATTCAAGCCTACACAGTATATATGCAAAACAAAGACAAGAATCCAACCTCAGTCATAAATTAATCATTATCACAACTTAATTATTAATAGAATGATCTCTGAAACCAAATAGGTAATATATTTCCTAGTCCCACCCTATTCCCAACCTTATAACCTATGCAACATAATGGCACGGAAGCAGCATATTCTGAAACTGTTAAATCAAGACTCACATAATAATGAAAGCATACTCAATAATACAACCTGAGTCATAAATTAATCATTATCAAACTTAATTTTTTTCTACATTGATCTCTGAAACCAATAGGATAACTTCTTTCCTACTACCAACTAGTCCCAGCCTTATAACCCAAGCAACATAATGGCACACAAACTCAAGAATATAAACCTACATAGGTGTTTTCATATAACAGATTGCATAGGTTTTTTCATATAACAGATTGCACTCATAATTTTTGATCATCTTTCAGCATTCGAGTTCGTTTTTTGATCATCTTTCTACTTTCTTATATAACATTAAACAAATGAACATACAAATAGAATCTGAGATTTTTAAATAGCTAACCAACACCAATAAATCTATCAACAGAATCTTTGTGATATAAAATAGTTTTCTAACCTCCTGGTCTAAAATTTCTTAGGCATTGACTCTTTAGTGCATTTCTCTCTCCAACACCCCATGAAGATTTATCAACACCCTCTTTTCTGCATAAATACAGAAAAAAATTTTTGGCAGAATATATAGATATGTTTATCTTAATTAAATTTCATTTTTATAAAGAAATAAAAAATAATTACCCCGATACTTTGTCAATTTTGTTTGACCCGAAAATGTAAGTTGCCACAGTTGCTTCAATTTCGTCAAGACCATGAATGTTGGAGGTTTGAACAGCATTCCACCCACTATAAAAATTACAAAAAAAACGACTTATTAGTTATGAGTTTTGCATAACAAATTTTAAAAAAAAATAATAATTTGACACATGTTGTATACCTCAGGTAGCTGAAATCCCTGATTTCCTGCCTTCAGACTGTGTACAGTTGTAATGGGTCATAGTTGACGTAATAAGTAACTCTTGTCCTTCTTTAATAATATGCTTCTGTCCAACAGTTACGTCATTAGTGTGAAATTCAGAACACCCTTTGGATGAGATCTTTAAAAGGGGGTGCAGATTTGGTCCATCTTTCACTTGAAGGTGTCTGCTTGGCAACTATAGACTCAGGGTTCAAATTCTCATATTAACAGAAGAACGCCCTCGGAGTTCCAGGGAAGAAAGCGTGGATGCCCAAGTTGAGCTGTGAAAAGTGTTGATGGTCGGGGGTGTTATTCATCATGAACTGAGTAAGGTTGTAACAGCATCTTTGATTTCTTTCAACAAGAGCTCTTCATTCCAAGTTTCAATCCACTCCTTGTTGGTTCTTCACACTTTGGGAGCCTTTCTGCATCCTTTCCACATCCAGCCGGATTGCTTTCGCGAATACTGTTATGGAGGTGATTTAAAATACAAAGTAAGCAACTATAAGAAAACAAAACTACTAGAATTTAGGTTTGAGCAATAAATAATGAAGATGAACTTACTTTGAAGAAATGTCAACTATTTCAGTAACGCGTGCCTTTCTTGGTCTTGTTCGGAGATTGAGCTTTTTCGTAACGGAGACTGTGCTTTGCCTCGTCCTCGTCCTCGTCCCCTCTACTCTGCTTTTGACGGGTTACCCTTCTTGCTCCACCAGCTCATGACTATTTTTCTACTATGGAGAAAATTGATTTTCGGGAATTTGGTGGAATTGTTTTGGGTAAAGTTGTTTGAAGCAAAAAGGGGGCTCCTAAAATAAGGAATTTATAGATGATGGAGTTAATACTGGAGAATAGCATGTGCGGCGATTGCATTACCTCATTCTATTGGTAACTGAAGTTGTCTGATGAGAGTGGAGGAACGAAGAGTTTTTCGAGTTGGGGAGTAAGTGTTGCCATGGAAAAACGAAGAAGGCGGCGGCCTTAGGGTTTATGAGGGTGGGCGGTGGTTGGAACTAGAGAGTCTCCAACACTTTGCCCTAAATGTTTTAGACGGAAATAATAATATTGTTAATAATAAACTTGTAAAAAATGAGTGATTATAAAAACTTTAAGAAAATATAGAGACGCATGATATCTAATAGATAGTGGATCAGTTTTGTAATTTAAGGCTAACAATAATAACATGTAATAATTTTAAATTAATGATAGATAATTAAAAAAAGTGTATCTTGCAGTATCAAGATAAGTTAATCATTTATTTCATTTTTGTAAGGAAAAAATATTTAAACAAAGGGGTCCTAAAAACATAGGTTATATGAGAATATAGAACCATAGGTTATATGAGTATAAATAGATGAGAATATAGAACCATAGGTTATATGAGAATATAGAACCATGGGTTATATGATTTATATATAGATGAGAATATAGACCATAGGTTATATGAGAAACATAAAAAATGAGGTCCTAAGACCATAGGTTATATATGAAATATAAAAAAAAGAGTTCCTAATACCATAGGTTATATGAGTTATACTAATATGAGGTCCTAATACCATATGTTATATTAGTTATCCAAATATGAGGTCCTAAAACCATATGTTATATGAGTTATACAAATATGAGGTCCTAAAACCATAGGTTATATGAGATAAATAAAAAAATGAGAATATAAAACCATATGTTATATGAGTTATACAAGATGAGGTCCTAATACCATAGGTTATATGTGATAAATAAAAATGAGAATATAAAACCATAGGTTAAATAAGTTATACTAATATGAGGTCCTAAACCATATGTTATATATGAGTTATAACAAATATGAGGTCCTAAAACCATAGGTTATATGATTTATATATAGATGAGGTCTAAAACCATAGGTTATATGAGAAACATAAAAATGAGGTCCTAAGACCATAGGTTATATGAGATAAATATAAATGAGAATATAAAACCATAGGTTATATGAGTTATACAAAGATGAGGTCCTAATACCATAGGTTATATATGTGATAAATAAAAATGAGAATATAAAACCATAGGTTATATGAGTTATACAAAGATGAGGTCCTAATACCATAGGTTATATGAGAAGAAATATAAATGAGAATATAAAACCATGTGTTATATGAGTTATTACTAATATGAGGTCCTAATACCATAGGTTATATTAGTTATCCAAATATGAGGTCCTAAAACCATATGTTAATATGAGTTTATACTAATAATGAGTTCCTAAAACCATAGGTTATATGAGTTGTACAAATATGAGGTCCTAAAACCATAGGTTATATGAAATAAATAAAAATGAGAATATAAAAACCATAGGTTATATGAGTTATACTAATATGAGGTCCTAAAACCATATATTATATGAGTTTATACAAATATAGGTCCTAAAACCCATATATTATATGAGTTATACAAATATGAGGTCCTAAAACCATAGGTTATATGATTTATATATAGATGAGGTCTAAAACCATAGGTTATATGAGAAACATAAAAATGAGGTCCTAAGACCATAGGTTATATGAGATAAATATAAATGAGAATATAAAACCATAGGTTATATGAGTTTATACAAAGATGAGGTCCTAATACCATAGTTATATGTGATAAATAAAAATGAGAATTAAAACCATAGGTTATATGAGTTATACAAAGATGAGGTCCTAATACCATAGGTTATATGAGATAAATATAAATGAGAATATAAAACCAGGTGTTATATGAGTTATACTAATATGAGGTCCTAATACCATAGGTTATATTAGTTATCCAAATATGAGGGTTCTAAAACCATATGTTATATGAGTTATACTAATATAAGGTCCTAAAACGATAGGTTATTGAGTTATACAAATATGAGGGTCCTAAAACCATAGGTTATATGAAATAATAAAAATGAGATATAAAAACCATATGTTATATGATTATACAAAGATGAGGTCCTAAAACCATAGGTTATATGAGATAAATAAAAATGAGAATATAAAACAATAGGTTATATGAGGATAATTATAAATGAGAATATAAAACCATAGGTTATATGAGTTATACAAAGATGAGGTCCTAATACCATAGGTTATATGAGATAAATAATAAAATGAGAATATAAAACCATATGTTATATGAGTTATACGAAGATGAGGTCCTAATACCATAGGATATATGAGATAAATATAAATGAGAATATAAAACCATATGTTATATGAGTTATACTAATATGAGGTCCTAATACCATAGGTTATATTAGTTATCCAAATATAAGGTCCTAAAACCATATGTTATATGAGTTATACTAATATGAGGTCCTAAAACCATAAGTTATATGAGTTATACAAAGATGAGGTCCTAATACCATAGGTTATATGAGATAAATATAATGAGAATATAAAACCAATATGTTATATGAGTTATACTAATATGAGGTCCTAATACCATAGGTTATATTAGTTATCCAAATATGAGGTCCTAAAACCATATGTTATATGAGTTATACTAATATGAGGTCCTAAAACCATAGGTTATATGAGTTATACAAATATGAGGTCCTAAAACCATAGTTTATATGAAAATAAATAAAAATGAGAATATAAAACCATATGTTATATGAGTTATACTAATATGAGGTCCTAAAACCATATGTTATATGAGTTATACAAATATGAGGTCCTAAAACCATAGGTTATATGATTTATATATAGATGAAGGTCTAAAACCATAGGTTATATGAGAAACATAAAAATGAGGTCCTAAGACCATAGGTTATATGAGAATAAATATAAATGAGAATATAAAACCATAGGTTATATGAGTTATACAAAGATGAGGTCCTAAAACCATAGGTTATATGAGATAAATAAAAATGGGAATATAAAACCATAGTTATATGAGTTATACAAAGATGAGGTCCTAAAACCATAGGTTATAGGAGATAAATAAAAATGAGAATATAAAAGCATAGGTTATATGAGATAAATAAAAATGAGAAATATAAAACCATAGGTTATATGAGTTATACAAAGATGAGGTCCTAATCCCATAGGTTATATGAGATAAATATAAATGAGAATATAAAACCATATGTTATATGAGTTATACTAATATGAGGTCCTAATACCATAGGTTATATTAGTTATCCAAATATGAAGTCCTAAAACCATATGTTATATGAGTTATACAAATGAGGTCCTAAAACCATAAGTTATATGAGTTATACAAAGATGAGGTCCTAATACCATAGGTTATATGAGATAAATATAAATGAGAATATAAAACCATATGTTATATGAGTTATACTAATATGAGGTCCTAATACCATAGGTTATATTAGTTATCCAAATTTGAGGTCCTAAAACCATATGTTATATGAGTTATACTAATATGAGGTCCTAAAACCATAGGTTATATGAGTTATACAAATATGAGGTCCTAAAACCATAAGTTATATGAAATAATAAAAATGAGAATATAAAACCATATGTTATATGAGTTATACTAATATGAGGTCCTAAAACCATATGTTATATGAGTTATACTAATATGAGGTCCTAAAACCATAGGTTATATGAGTTATACAAATATGAGGTCCTAAAACCATAGGTTATATGAAATAAATAAAAATGAGAATATAAAACCATATGTTATATGAGTTATACAAAGATGAGGTCCTAAAACCATAGGTTATATGAGATAAATAAAAATGAGAATATAAAACCATAGGTTATATGAGATAAATATAAATGAGAATATAAAACCATAGGTTATATGAGTTATACAAAGATGAGGTCCTAATACCATAGGTTATATGAGATAAATAAAAAATGAGAATATAAAACCATATGTTATATGAGTTGTACAAAGATGAAGTCCTAATACCATAGGTTATATGAGATAAATATAAATGAGAATATAAAACCATAGGTTATATTAGTCCAAATATGAGGTCCTAAAACCATATGTTATATGAGTTATACTAAAATGAGGTCCTAAAACCATAGGTTATATGAGTTATACAAATATGAGGTCCTAAAACCATAGGTTATATGAAATAAATAAAATGAGAATATAAATTCATATGTTATATGAGTTATACTAATATGAAGTCCTAAAACCATATGTTATATGAGTTATACAAATATGAGGTCCTAAAACCATAGGTTATATGATTTATATAGATGAGGTCTAAAACCATAGGTTATATGAGAAACATAAAAATGAGGTCCTAAGACCATAGGTTATATGAGATAAATATAAATGAGAATATAAAACCATAGGTTATATGAGTTATACAAAGATGAGGTCCTAAAACCTAGGTTATATGAGATAAATAAAAATGAGAATACAAAACCATAGGTTATATGAGTTATACAAAGATGAGGTCCTAAAACCATATGTTATGAGATAAATAAAAATGAGATATAAAACCATAGGTATAGAGATAATAAAAATGAGAATATAAAACCATAGGTTATATGAGTTATACAAATGAGAGGTCCTAATACCATAGGTTATATGTGATAAATAAAATGAGAATATAAAACCATATGTTATATGAGTTATACTTAATACGATGGTCCTAATACCATAGGTTATATGAGTTATACATGAGTCCTTACCAAGTTTAGGATGATAACGAATAA